>JBAMNC010000524.1:0-1249602 GCA_037902135.1 Cetoscarus ocellatus | reverse complement strand
GGTTTGGTTTTTAATCTCTGTTTGGGCAGGCGGTGGACATCCAACACACTTTCTGCCCTTTAACACCACCCACAGATAAACTTGGGCGAGGGGGCTTGTGTATGTTATGTGTGGTTTTTTTCATTAATTTATCGCCTCTCAGCCATCATGCTTAATCATTCAGCAGTGCTCTTTGGCGCCATTATCATTCCTTTGCATCCACAGAAATATATCTGAACAATATGCTGGTCTTATCAGTCTTTAAAACAAAGCAGCTAACACACGGTCAAACAAAGAACATTTCTAACTGATTCAGTGAGTCGATTTTGTTTTTAAAGATAATTGCAAACAAGCTAATAGTCCTCTTTCCAGCTCATTGTCTGTGTATTTGTTATTCTCCAAACAGAGCCCGTCCATACCCTTCAGAACTAATAAGCTTGTCTCTTATTTGCATAATTGGAACGTTTCCTGTGACTCTAACTTCAAGCTGAAAGCAGTGAAAAAGTGTTTGTAAACAGAAATGACACTGAACAAAGCATGGTAACCTTGCCAGGTTTAGCTCCAATCAGCCGTGAATTCAAACAGCCCCTGCCAAAAGATTGTACAGAGTTTTAACTCATCATGGCTCATTTTCAATGGAACACTTGTGCTGTTTGTTTCTGCTGTTCTTAAACCCGGGCTATTACTGAACACAGGAAGAACTGTCAAACATTACAGCACATAATTGCAGGTTCATTCTTGTACTCGTCTCCTGATGAATTAGTTGAAAATTTCAGCTTAACAAAAAAGTATTTTTTGTGACAAATCAAGCAAAGACCCAGTGCACTTTAAGCAGAGCAGCAGCTATAAATGTAGGTGTTTTCCAGCATAAAAAAATCTATATTATGTTCAATGCACAATAATTATCTGTGTTTTTAAAGTAGAATTCACCAGATAGCACATCTACAATATATTTGCTACATGTTTGCTTTTGTATGCTCAAACATAAATATAGTACTCTGCTATTGGCCATCTGATAAAATTATACACCATTCTGTTAAAATTCCTCAGTGGAGAAGCTGAACGCTCACACTTGGTCAGATTTAAGGGTCAAATTTGACCCATTAAAGGTCAGTTTTTTTTTATTTGGAAGCATTTCTAATTTCAAATTCTGCTCACGATTGAAAAAAAAAGCCAATGACATGAAATAAGTATCTCAATAAAACAATCATAAGATTTCTGCAGAAATGTGAATCATACGTTCATAAAAAATACGAGGTGTAAGTTTCCACACACAGTTACAGCAGGAACTCATCATCCTCCCATGCTCATCTCTCCTGGGGTGTGTCCCAGGGTTCTGTCCTTGGCCCCTTCTTGTTCTCCATATGTAGGCTTCCTTTAGGCAAACTTATGCATAACTACTATATTTAATTTCATTGGTACACAGACAACACCTGCCCATTCAACCCAAGGATCATTCTGTACCCACTGCCCTTCATAAATGTCTGGAGGATATCAAAAATGAATGACCGATAACTTCCGGCAGTTAAATGACAATTTAACTAAAATCATCATATTCCTTCCCACAAAGTCCACTAACACAGACTTAAAATCTGATAAAGATGTTTGCCCTGTCATCAAATCTACTTTCTTTCAGTTTAGGATCATATAAAAAATGTTTTTTTAACAGAAAGAAAGTCATCCATGCCTTGAAATTCTTCAGGCTTGACTACTGTAATAGTATTTTGTTATCAAACAGGCATCCATACAATGCCTACAACTGGCTCAAAACGCTGCAGCACGACTGCTCTGCAGGTGTAAAAAAAGGGAATCATATAACTCCTATACTGGCATCGTTACACTGGCTTCCAGCTATGTTAGAATACCATATAAAGATCTTCTGATTGCATTTAAAGCTCTCCACAGCACTGCCCCCAGCCACGCTACTGAACTCATACCACCATACAGCAAGGTTGCTCAGATCATCACAACCTTCCATGACAAATAAGATCTGCAGGCTCTTTGACTGTTTTAAATACCTAAAGACTCACTTTTATTCTCTTGTCTTCTCTTAGAGGTGATTTCTCATTTGAATTACATTTTAATATCTTTTAGCAAACCTGTCGTTTGTGTATATCTGTTTATGAGTGCATCTTGATGTATGTTGCAGCTGCTTGCATGGCTGTGTAAGTCTGTGTGTTATGTGTGGTGCTGTCCGGACACTAACATGTTAGGGCATACACACTGTTTTGTTGACGTCTTAGATTGTTCTGCCAAGTCATTATCTTTTTACGTGGTGCTCTCTAAACGTTTATAATTCCTTTCATTTTTATTTTGACTTATCCTGCTGTACAGCATGTTGGCTCAAACTCTGCTTGTATTTAAAGTGCTCTATATTACACATAAAGATGAGTTAAAAGACAGGGGTCTGCTTCAGGAACAGTGAGGGTCCCTTATCCCTGGCATCAACATTTTTGGGGTCGCATACTAGATAAAGTTTGGGAATCCATGTTTTGGGGCAACAGTTCACAGAACATGTCTGAGATTTCGTCTGGTAGCTGGAGAGGAGCCAGCTGACATCCTGGGCACTGCTAATGCCCTTGAGCAAGGTATTGAACCTCAAAAACTGCTTGGGTAGCAGCCATCACTCAGACATCTTAATGTCAGTGCATGATCCTAGGCTGTATGTCAGGCAATGTGTTTCTAGCATGACTATACAGAGAGAAAAAACAAATTTCCCCATTAATTACTAACAGATTATCATTTCTTATTCTTTCTTTAAAAAAATCTAAGTTTTCTAAATGAAATGCGTAGACTTGAAACTTTTGAAATACTTAAAAAAATTGATCTTTGTTTTTGTTTGTTTGTTTTCCAGCAGATATGTGAACCCTGATGGGTCCCAACCCCCACTCTGGGAACCACTGGTCCAATGTGCAGCCAGCAAACATTGGCCTCAGACTGATTTGTTAGGTTCAAGAAAAAGAATAATTTCTAAAGTGGCAAAATCAGATTTGATAATCCATTTACCCCACCAAAGGCCTGCCAGTACCCTCAGTGCCAATAATCACTCTAATAGAGGAGAGGGTCTCAGGCACAGTCATCCAGCAGGAGCCATTAGTGACTATAATCTGCCAGTGAGGGGAATGTAAACAGGAAGGCCTGACAAAAACCAAACCACCTCTTATTAACCTTTGCTGCACCGTCCAACAGTATCTCATTATACAAAGAGAAACAGGCCTATCCAAGATTTGATATTTCTCTAATTTTAGATCCATAAAAAGTTTAAAAACGTCAATCACTGAATCTTGCTTTGTACATGAATTATCCAGCAGTACAATGCCATAATGAGAGCTAATTCATACTTCTCTGCAGACAACATGGAATCTGATATAAAGAGATGGACAGCAGTGTTTGACCCTGACTAAAGCCGTGCCATCAGCGTGTTTTGTAACCAAGCGCAGTAATGTGAGAGGAGCGCGACAGCATTGTCCTGAACTGAGCCCTTGACCCAGAACAGTACACACACAGACATACGCACGGATGGGCTGTTGACCACAGTGTTTGGGAAATGCATTGTATAACTGTAATCAGTGGACAAGGGTATGAAGGAGACACAAAGAAGGGTAGTGCAGGGGAAGGAAGACAATCAGTGTGTACTAGAGAGGAGAGCTCCTAATGACACGTCTTTGTGAATAATGACATGCAGAGGAGAAATTTCATGATAGTAACAATAAAAATCCTCTGAGGGCTGAGAGTTCTAACCTTTTAGTTCATTTTTAAAAATGATCCTTGATATTAGAGTTGATCGTGACAAGACTAGCAGAAAAAGTAAACCACAACAACATCAAACTGTAAGCTTTTTGTAATTTTTACTAACCTTTCAGAGATGATTGTGTTGCCTTAGATCGGGGTGGACAACTGGGGCATTCCCCTAATGCGGCCCACCAGTCAGTTTAATATACCAAAAGATGTATGTTCATGAAGAAAACCTGTCAAAATCTGCCACAAAAGCATTGAAAATTTCCACACTTAAAAGAAAAATAGAGCTGTAATTGGCTGTTTTTAATTCTGTGAGACACCCTGATGTGTATTTGTCCAAATACAGACAAAAATAAATGTTCTGTTACTTGTGTGAAAAAGTAGCAGAAGCTGAGGTGAATTCTGTATTTTGTTTAATAGATAATGTATTGTTTATTGTATTTAATGTTGATTAAATATAAACATTTATGAAGTAACTTCTTAAGAAAGCTGTGCATATTCTTGTCTTCTTCAGTTTCCTTCAAGTGGCAAAAATGTGGCCCTCTGGAAAGTAGCCCACCCCTGCTTTAGATCAATGCATGAGTTAACTGAAGCACACAGAGGTGCAGTGCTTTAACACTGTATGACAAATTATAAAGTTTAAACATCAGGGCAAAGGCAGAGGGTAAATTTAAGAAAAAAATGTCCAACATGAGATGCACTTCCTGTGGACACTGATGTGCCACCACTGAGCGTTCATGAAAAGATTAACCTGCAAGGGGAGCTTTATATAACATAATCATTATCATGCATTGAACTTTGCATGTTTTCATCCCCGTGGCCCTGACAGGAGCTGTGAAATACCTGTTTCTCTGTGGCATTAAAAAACACCTCGAACAAAAAAAAGACAATTTAAAATCCATCCAGGCACACAATAGATTTTCTTTAGAGAGGCCTAAAATAAATGTGAAAAGTTCTTTTTGGAACACAACACAGCTATGATTTTTTTAACCTAAAGTGTTTAGTCTAGTAAAAGATTTGTCCTACATTTATAAAAAATGAAAGCTGTTTGCTTTAAAGTGTCTTTTTTTCTAAGTCAATATACCCTGAATTTCTTTCAGCGTATAAAGGTCAAGGAATCCTCTAATTGGAGAGGCTAGTCAGAGTATTAGTGCTGGGCAGCGAGCCAGTGACAGTTCGAGTCATTATATGGATTATTATGTCACTGTCATCAACACACTTAAGTAGCTTCAAACTACAAGTCACAGTGACAGGTAAACTTAAGCAGTGGTACAAAGTTTGAACATAGACAGCTGAGTTAGAATGCAACCTCGACATGAGGGGAAAACATGGTGATGCACCACTCTGAGTGTTGCACATAGTGTCTGTAATGAATATAAGTTACTGCACAGCAATATAGTGAACATGTTCTCTGTTGTCTGTTGTCTGCAAATATTAGCAAATTCCTGTGTGCTTGCTTTCTCTCTCTCTCTCTCAGACTGTGTTTTATCACAGAGGAAGTGCTGAAACTTTGCAGTTTGTCTTCATATAAATGTGGCTGCGACTTTATTCTCCAGCACAGCAGCTTAAACAGCTGCTTTAAGCCTCAGGTACTTGTTTGAATTAAAAATGATTAACGAATTCAGCTGAGACTGTGTGAGGGTCTTATAAGAAGCAAAAAAAAAAAAAGTGACAGCCCTGTGGTGCTCATGAGTAGCTGAAGCATACAAAGCTCTGTTAATGATACACAGGAGACTTTCAATCTTTTACAGTGACCATCCTTAAATGTAATCATGGCCAAGAGCTACTATTTTGAAAACAGGAATTTATGCGTTTAGCTGCAGCTTAAAACAATTATGAACAGAGACAAGTACAGTAAACAATACCAAAAAATGATCATGCAGAGGCTTATGACAGCATCTTTCTGTGATTTAAAGCACAAAAAACACAAGTTGTTTATTAAATTAGGAGTTGTATTTGGAAAAAAGGGATCATAAAGCTTGAAAATGCAACAAAGTGCATGATCCCTTTAATTTCATTATATACTGCTATATTATTGTGCTTTTATACTCAATGAGCAAAAAAGTAAAATAAAGTAAAAAAAAACAAAATTGAAGTGATATTTTAAACATATCACCCACCTCTATGAAGAACCAACATGGAAGCTAATAAGTGCACAGCTGTAGACAGGGGTTGGAGCAAAATGTTATTTTACCTAATCTAAAAAAGTACCAACCATGATTTTTCATAGATAAACTTTTTGTTTTATGTCATTTAACCTTAAAGACTTTCCCAGAAAATGCATATCTCCCATACTGATAAATGAGTCTAGCTGTTGCTGTTGAGTTTCATCAAGTCCTCAAAATTAAGTTTGCTGGTCAAGGTAAATTTTCCACAAAGTAATTTTACATTTTTGGTCTTCAACTCAAATTTGTCTAATAAAAATGAACTTACAACTAAATTACCTGCACAGAACCACTGACCAAAGTGAGAATGATGCTAGAGTTAGTAAAGAAAGATTTTGGTTGATTCCATCAAGAGATCGAATCTGGTGCCAAAAATGAAGGAGGAATTTTGTGTAAATCACACACTTTATTACAGGCTCTTAAAATGACATTTCAATTTGGTGCTAATGTGCTAAGTGGCTATTTACTATATGACTAATAAAATATATCGATGCATAAAAGCATGTTCAGTTACTTTTAGTGAATTCAAACTATGAAAGGCAACGACGGTGTCTCATCATTTGGTAATGGGCTGCAGAGTGATCGCTCAGCAGTTCAGGAAACACACCAACATAATCAGCACACGTCATCATCACTAACACACACACACACACACACCACAAAAAAATTTACTGACATCATCACAATGTGCTCTGTTTCCTCTAATTTTGTCCATAAAATGCATTTGAGTTGACTAACAGGAAGTTAGTTTGCCTCTTATTATTCCCTACTGTCTCCTCTGTCTTTTGAATTTGGAAGTCGTCCATACAAACGACTAAATCATCTCAGCAGGGTTTCCTCCAGATAGGATGAGCAGGTGGAGGTGTTTGGACACAGCACCATCAGCCCATCTGCTCAAACATATTTAGGATTTTAGCAGGGAAACTGCATTAAAATCCACAATGAAGCATGGCATACATCCATGAGTGACACATAATCATAAAATCAACAAAGAATGTAGCAGTAAAGTGCTTACTGATGTTTGTTCAGCCAGACAAAGGGTGAAATTTACTCAAACCAGTAATATACTGATTCATTACAAAGATCAGGAAAGTCCCCTTACGGCTGGGGAAATTGTATCACATTTTCAAGTTATACTGGAATTGAAATTTATCAAATAAGATATAGTGTAAAAAAATAGTGTTTATCAGCACAGCTTATCCTGATTCAAAAAAGTAGGCCCAATTGTTTAGATGAATTTATAAAACACAGTTCCCATGGAGTACTTTTGTGAATGATAGTTGGAGAAATATCACATAAAGCTGCTAAATTCAGTGGATTAAGGTGAGAGGGAGTACAGGAAGTGGGCTGCATGGTATTCCAGCAGGTTAGTGCTCCTCACAGCAAAAAGGTTGCTTTAACACCCTGAGTTGATCAGTCCCTTTCTGTGTACATGCTCTCCCCATAGATGCACAGGTTTTCCAAGGGTAGTCCAGTTTCCTCCCACAGACCAAAAATGATGACAGCTAGAGTATGTTCACAGCTGCTTATTTTGAATAAAAATCTTTAAGCTTTCACATACTGTGTATGCCTTATTATCTTCTGTTCTCACTCTGTCTGAGATGATCTGTCAGAGCTCCTATCACTTTAAGGCAGGGATGGGCAACTTTGATTACCAAGTGGGTCATAAAACACATTTTCTCTGCATGAGGGCCACACTGTTACAGACAAATACAGAAAATATGAAGCTATCATAAAAAAAATCTATACCACAGGTCATACACTGCCTGGCCAAAAAAAAGTCACCACCAAAAAATAAAGGTCACACACTGTAAAATTTCGTTGGACCACCTTTAGCTTTGATTACAGCAAACATTCGCTGTGGCATTGTTTCAATAAGCTTCTGCAATGTCACAAGATTTATTTCCATCCAGTGTTGCATTAATTTTTCACCAAGATCTTGTATTGATGATGGGAGAGTCTGACCACTGCGCAAAGCCTTCTCCAGCACATCCCAGAGATTCTCAATGGGGTTAAAGTCTGGACTCTGTGGGGGCCAATCCATGTGTGAAAATGATGTCTCATGCTCCCTGAACTACTCTCACAATTTGAGCCTGATGAATCCTGGCATTGTCATCTTGGAATATGCCCGTGACGTTAGGGAAGAAAAAATCCATTGGTGGAATAACCTGCTCATTCAGTATATTCAGGTAGTCAGCTGACCTCATTCTTTGGGCACATAATGTTGCTGAACCTAGACCTGACCAACTGCAGCAACCCCAGATCATAACACTGCCCCCACAGGCTCGTACAGTAGGCACTAGGCATGATGAGTGCATCACTTCACCTGCCTCTCTTCTTACCCTGATGCACCCATCACTCTGGAACAGGGTAAATCTGGACTCATCAGACCACATGACCTTCTTCCAGTCCTCAAGAGTCCAATCTTTATGCTCCCTAGCAAACTGAAGCCTTTTTTCCGGTTCACCTTACTGATTAGTGGTTTTCTTCAGGCTACACAGCTGTTCAGTCCCAATCCTTTGAGTTCCCTTCCCACTGTGTGTATGGAAACGCTCTTACTTTCACTATTAAACATACCCCTGAGTTCTACTGTTGTTTTTCTTAGATTTGATTTAGTTTAATCGATCACGATCATTCAGGATTTTTTTCTGACCACATTTCTTCCTGGAAGACGATGGTTCCCCACTATCCTTCCAGTTTTTAAAAATGAGTTGGACAGTTCTTAACCCAATTTTAGTTTCTGCAATCTCCTTAGATGTTTTCTCTGCTTGATGCATGCCAATGATTTGACCCTTAACAGACTAACATCTTTTCCACGACCACAGGATGTGTCTTTCAACATGGTTGTTTAAGAAATGAGAAGCTACTCATTGTATCAGTTGGGGTTAAATAATTTGTTGCCTGCTGAAAGATAATCGCCCATGCAGTAATTTTCCAATAGCAGGCTCGTACCTATTTGCTTAGTTAAATCCAGGTGGCGACCTTTTTTTTGCCAGGCAGTGTATGATCATAATTGAGTGAGCCTGACATAGAGTTAAAGCCAATTAAGCCAATTCACACAGAATCAAAGCCATTTGAAGCTTCTCTTGAAATGAAACAAAACAATGAGTTTTTACCTTTTTTTAGGTGCAACCACTTTACTTTTACCATTTTCTAACTATACTATCAACTAATACTAAACATCATAATCGATACATGAAAAACAAAATGATTGCCCTGTATTGCATGTCTGGGATTTCTACTTTCCTTCCATGGTATCAAGCAGGTTTCAGTATAGCTGATTTGACATAGAGTTACATAAAAGTTTAAAATTCTAACACTGTGACAACCACTTGTTCCTTGACAGAAAAAAACACAAGATATTTATCATGTATCACAATAATGATGAAAAATAAGCTGTAATTTTTGTTACATATCCCCCACTCTTATTTGCTCTCACCTTGAGCATTCAAGCATACCATTGAACTGAAACAGGTACAATTTTTACTACACAGTTCTCTGATGCTTTCAGACAGATCTTTGTGGACAGGTAATGCCAATATGCTAATGCAATAACTGAGTAAATTCAGTACTTGTCAAATTTCATGAAATAATGCGTCAGTTATGATTGTGTATGTGTGTATTTTTGTGTTTGTGCTGGCGAGAGTAAAGAAGACAAAAGGAAATGATTAGTGAAAAGGCAAAACGGCACAAATTCCGAACTCAGTGTGAGCCTAGATTTCACCTCTGAAAATGTTTTGACTACAACATGCTGACATTAAACAGAACAGCTAAAATCTGTGTTAATGTTTGAACTGTAACAGAGTGTTAAGTCCAGAGCAGCAGGACCATTTAATCCTCCGCATGATGCTTTGCTGCTCAGCCAGGCAAAAGGTTATTTCCTGGGCATTACACGTGCCACAGCCTCTTTTTAAAGTCAATGTAATGTTTTAAATTCAATTTGGGACTGGAGTGTACCCTTTTCCTGGAAATATTATTCCCCCACATTAGCACCCACTGAGTTTGGTTGTAATATGTGGAAATCCCATTATTAAAGCAGACTGACGAGAGCCCGAAGGACAGCCTGATTCCCTTTGAGCTATCTGGAGTGCACTTGGCAGCTGTGTGAGGTGAATGCCAATGTCGCCAGCGGAGGAGTGTGTCTGTCTGAAAACCAAAAATCAAGACAGGATGAAGGAAGTTTGATTATTTACCTTCACCCACGTCTGCCCTGTCCAATCAAATTCAGCTTTTCAAGGGACAAACCAATACTGCTGTGGTGGGAGAATACAAATCTTAAACTTGGATTGCTTGTATTTGTCTGAAGCTTGAGGATAAATCTACCTGAGCTATAGTGAAGAAATAAAATTGATTCCATTCTTTCTTTCATTCAGGTCTGGATTCTCTGCGTTCAATCTGGCACACAGGACTGGCTAGATATTTGTGACCCTGACCCTTTGCTGTTCTCCACATGACACTTTTTGGGTACCTGGTATTGATTAAGAGTGTCTGCCTGGCTGAGGGTGCAGCTGGAGTCTTGATTGTCACTTTCCTGCTGCTGACCTCCCTCCATTACAGACCAAAGAGGCTCAGCGGAGGCAGAGGATACAGGAAGGAATCGCCTCAGCTGACCTGAGAACATCTCCTGTTTGCCTAATGTTTAGCTTTTTAGAAATACTTACAAATCATATACTGTTTTCAGTGTGGCTTATTTGTATTTTGTACTTCTTATTCCAGTGCGAATTGTTTCAAGATATTCCTTTTTATGTTAAGATTGTTCAAAACTGGTACTATACAAATTATGATAAAAAGGGATGGAGGGAGATTTGTGGATAAAAAAATGTTGATTATGTTCTACCAAAATCTTATTCCTTCAAAAGTACATGGAATCCAACACTCTGTTGCGAGCTGAGTTAAAGGATTGTGAATTAGCACTCATGATTTACAGTTCAGTCATAAAAAAATTATTTCAGACCCATTTAAAAAAAAATAAAAAATAACTATAGCCAAGTTTGCTATATCATCCCTGCTGTCTTCAGTGTATGCAGAGCTTACATTTCATTAATGTACAGTAGACATATTGGAAAATTAAACAATCAGAGTGCAGGTGAAGCATCCTGAAGGTGGCGAGTCTTCAACTGTGATTGCCCTCGTATAACAGATTTAGATACTTCTTGGTATACCAAGTTAATTATTGCCTCAAGGTCCTCTATTGGTTTCCTACCTATTCTATACTTTAATGGTATTTTGATAAATACCGGGTATAGGGGGAAAGGATTAAGGGGAATAGTGTAAAGGGGGCTGTATTGGATTTGTAAAGCAGCACAAAATGCTAAAAAAAATCTTTAAGTGTTGCCTACTTAGGAGTTTCAATGCTCATTAAGATTTGTTTGGCTTGACTGTGGAGAATGATAAAAAAACAACAAAGCAAAATCTACGTAAACATAACACTATCAGAGTTAATATTAACACTACGTAAGTGTTCATATGGGTCCACACCACAAAGTGTTGTTTACATCCTTTTTGGAGAGTTGGTACTTGAAATCTCAACAAGTGTAACTGTTGACTGTTTTTGGAGTAAGAATTTAAATCTTTGCAACGCTTAGAAAAGTAACTTTAGATCAACAACCCTTTGTAGTTTTAGGAATGTACACTCTCAGAGTACACTTTTTAACTACTTAAGTGTTAACTCTATATGAATATTAAAAAGTGTAAACATTGCTGTAACTGTACAGTAACGAGGAAATTGGCTGAAATAAAGACACCATGTTTGGTTAAAGCATATGCTTGTGGCATCGTTGGTAATTATCCAGTTATGGTGAACGGGTGGGATGATTGACTCTATATGTGTTACTTACAGGTCCAGAATTTAAAGTACAAAGTGACACGAATGGATTTGATTGACTGAAATATAATTTTTACACTTGTTTTTGACACCAACTCCTTTTCAGCTTAGAGTAAATTTTCTGGGATTTGACTCAATCCAGAGTACTTGCCCTTGCTAAAATTTTGCCAACACCAAAATTTTAACTCTTCTCAATGAACCACAGCAAAGACAATCGAGGGTCACAGAGAAATAGCTCATCTGTGGCTCAGATTGTTTATTTCAAGCTACATTTATATGGCATTAAGGTAATTTAACTTGGCTTCTGTCCTTTTCCCTGCATAAAAGCACCAGGGAAGATTTGATTTAATGACAAAAGTCAGACTCTGCTGCAGTGACCCTATTCAGGAAATTACTGGACCTGGATTCAGTCGACAGCAAGTTGACAAGCAGCTGGCCAGTCATATGCTGAACTGCAAACACATTAAGCTCTACACATTTAATATACATTCTAAGCTTTACTTTTGTTACAGATAAAATGCATCCTTTCTACCTAGATAATATTAAAATCCAAAAACAGATGACAACAGAACGTCTGCTGCTATGCATTTGTGCGGTCTAACTGGGTCAAAGCCCAGCATGGAGACTTTGGAGCTGACTGACTGAGGTGTATGCTCGGGGAAAATCAATACTTAACCACATTTCTTAGGTGTTCTCGTTAGACTTTGAGAAATAAAATACACTTTAGTAGGTTTCTGGTTGAATTAGCATGTAAACATGGATTTCAAAAGTCAAGTATTAATATGTCATTGACATATGTTGGTGTGTATTAGTCTATTACTTAATTGGCTTACGAGTCTCTTTAGTGATCTCCAAGTAATGGCAACACACTAAATGAATACAGGCTAGCATAATCCAACAAGTTTATTTTTGAGTGTTTCTACTCATTTGACTGTAGTCATCAGCAGTATGTTCAATAAAGATGCCCAGATATGTACATTTTTAAACACTTCACGCAATCTTCTGAATCACGGCAGGTAACAGCAGGAAAAGGAAAAATTGCTGGTAAACATACTCAGGTCATATTTTCCTTTAAAAATTTTTCATATTTGTTTTTGATGATTGATGGGGTATATTCGCAATAATAGAGCACCCCTGATATTGCTGTATTCTCTCTCTGTCTGAGATGCTCTCTTAGAGCTTCTGCGCCTTGAAGGATCTCTTCCCCAAGTGGGCCAAGTCCACTCTGATTGGTTTACAGGTCTACTAATTGGTCAGTTCAGCACTGCTCAACAAATCTGCAATCATTCTAATGTCTTCGCTCTGAAATGGGCTTGCTACCACGAGCCAATGGGCCTGAACTGACAACAAAACAATGGTAGGACGTCACACTGGTAGGGTTATTCGGACATTTTTTAGGCAGTTGCTAGCACCGCAAAGAGGAGAGGTCTTAATGCTGCATACTTGTTTTGTTCATAGAGATGCTGAAGGAGACAAGTTAACACACTAAGGGGATATAGAGCATGATCTGACCACTTTGATATACATGGGTGACTGTAAATATACCTGAATGGCCGTCTCGAGAGTCTATGTGTGGGAAACACTGATCTTTTGATGGGCTGTGATTCTACATCAGTGGGCAGTGCATTAACCTGTGATAAATTAACAGACATTTTGACTTATACTGTATTTTTAAATCATGAATCCCTAAACTCGGCATTACGTCAAACAAATAAACAAATGGCTACAATATCAAAAAGCATTTTTTTTCACTTTCAGGCACCAAAATCCTGTGTGTCAGCGTTGAATGCTTTCATTTTGCTTTCATTTCAGATACAATCCTTTTATTTTCACTCCTCTGTTGATTGTAGTCCCAGCAAAATTAAATTGGCAAAGTATGAGAGTGGGTTGCTCAAAACATGAAAAAAACAATATGACAACAACCCCCGTATAGAATCACAAAAACTCCTCACATACTCAGTTTGAGGAGGACCCAGCATAACAATTAGGACGAATGTTAAAACTTTGGACATAAAATAAATATGTTCAGTGCTATTCAACTATAAAACTAAAGTAAGATTTTTCAAGCCTTGCTGGTATCCTCTATATGTTGATTGTATTTTTGTGAGTATGGTCTTATTGCATTTATTTTCTTGGTTTATACATCCTGCTTCAGGCAAAAATACTGCAAAGTCTATTTCTGAACATCAAAACATTTACATTAGCTTGCTGGACATGACTCCCCTGCATTTCTCTGCTACAGTACAGGATGCTGCTGAACAATCAATCCTTGTAGCATCCCGCTCTTTGTCTTAGGGGCTGAATCCTTTTATTTATTCTTTGCCAATAACTGAAAATGGGTGTAAACAAAACAAAACATTTTAAAGTGCTGGTTGAATATTTGTTTTGATAGTAAGAAATATTTAAGCTTTCTGTAACTTACCAAAGTGTTTTTATTTATCATTTTTGCGGATGTTTTGCCTGTAGCCTAAACCATTGTCAGTTTTTAAAAGGAGATGACAACTGGACCAAGACAGTATTGTCCTTCGCTGGAAGCAGGTATGTAGCAGTGATAGCACAATAAAAATGGTAAACAGTATTTACTTGAGCTTGTATAGTTCCTCTCCAGCCATCTAATTAACCACTTTTACAATGCAACTTGCACACCAAGCCAATTCAATGGCAGCAGCTGTAAGGCGTTAACAACACATCCATCTGTATTAGCAGAAATGGGCTCAAGACACTTGCTACATGCCCAAGTCTTGAAGGGGAAGTCCAAGTCAAGTCTCAAACCTCTAAGGAACAGCTGCTAGTCCCTAAAGTCTTTTGAGTTTATAATACTGAAGCATACACATTTAAACAAATTTAGAGCCTGTGTCACAGGTCCTAGCGCTCCTAGTTAAAAAAAATCAGTTCAATTTTTGGAAGCTTGCCACGCTGGTCAATGTCACCTCTCCTCACTGAACAATCAGATCAAGAAGAGGTGGGACTTCTGGTGTCCACTTTGCAAACAGCAGTGGTGGAGGGGGAAATGATCTGACTCGTATTCTCGAGGGAACTATACATAGAGCTGTATTTACAGCCTTTCGGATAGTATCAAAGAAAAAGAAAGTAATCTCTCCTAACCTGTTAGAAGCACTCTAAAAGTGAGGTTAAGAGCCCCAGCGGCTGTGAACACAGGCCCTTACACACCAGTGGTGTAATCTGGGGTTAAGCATCATGCTCAAGGACGTTTATGACTGCAGAAGCTTCTGACCGAACCCCTGACCCTCTGAATAAAGATGATGGACTCTATCACTGAGGCACAGTTGACTCCAGACTTAGGTATTGACTCTATTGAGCCTGCATTTGATTTAATGACAAAAACAAGTTAATTTGCATTAAGCTCTCTGTAGCATCCAACACAGTGTCTACTTTGCTCCTCTCTTTTGTGTGGAGAAGACCGAGTCTCCTCTTGGTTTCTCTCCAGCAGTGCAATGAGCTCCTGCTGTTGCAAAACAACTCCACTAAGCTACACAAATCAAAAAGAGGAAAACATTTGCATGGACTCAATAGTGTGTTATCTCTCTTGAATAACGTGATTGTGGGAATGGCACAATGGAAGATTTCCAAACTTTAAATGATCTCGCAATTAAATAGCCAACAACACAGCAGTAAGACTGAAAGTTGTTTGGAATGGAGCAATTTTGAGTAAGAGGTTTGCTACAAACAAGATTTGATAGCAGGAAGTCTTGCCTTACTAATAAAATATTATCCATAACAAGTGCACCCTGATACTTTGTATTCTGTTGTTTCATTAATCATTTCTTATTTTTGTTTGTTTGCCTATTTCCCTCAACTTTATGTCAGATCATAAATAGATAAATCTTTTTCAAATGATTTATTTATGGTTCCAAAACATCACATTAAGATTTTTGTACTGTTATTAAATTTTACATCTTGAAGAATGCATAAAAAGTAATGTGCCTCTTCAAGTGTTGACGTAGCTGTTAAGAGGATGAAGTCACCCATTGACTCTCACCATGCAGTCATCTATTCTTCCTCATGGTCTCCAGGAAGCATCCAAACTGGCTAATTATGTTTGCCTTATTACATTTTGGCTTGCCTTCAAACCATTTATCTTACATTTACCCAGGGATGCTTAATTACATTACAACCTCGAAGAGAACTAAGATGTAACAGCGCTGTCTTTTATGTGTGTAGACACATGTGTATTTTCATTGGTCTAAATCAGAGTCAGTCAGATTGATTATTCACAATACCTTCAGGCTGTCTCATTTCCTGTTGCTTGACTTGAATAACAAGGTCTGGACGGGGGTCTGCATCTTCTGTTTTTGAGGTCAGTATCTGCTGTGAGACACATAACATAGCCCACAGAGTCATGCAGATACAAGTGCCTTCTAGTGGCACAGGGGAGGCAGCTTAAAGCATTTTGGTTTCCGCCTAGACTTTATGGAGGCTTTAAGGTCCTATCTGTAGGAAAATATTTGCACCATGAAGTGTGGTCAAGTGTGAAGATTGTAGAGGCTGTTGAGTGTTGTTGTGACCTGTGGTATGAGATGCCTCAGTAAGAACCTGTATCAAACAGCAGTGGATGTGTCAGGAGATTACATCAGCTAATTGTGGGTCATTTTTGCCATATAAAAGCTTCTTTTCTGCAATGGCACGTCATCTTATCTGAAAAGCAGCACCAAGTGAGCCTGCATATTTACCCAGAAAATATATTTTGAATGTTCACATGGTGGGAATGTAATTATTCAGCAGCTGTTAACAGACATATAAAGCAAGAAACATGATGTCATGTGTCATTAAACTTGTAGCTTCTTGGCTAATGTGTGTCAACAGATGGAAGCAACTTCCTGGTGATAACAAATGTGCCAAAATGCCAAATAAATGTGTAATGACTTTTGTTGTTGAATGTTTTCCTACTGTACTTTTACAGTCTTAGTTGAACTTAAATTACATTTTCACTTCTTATTATTTGTCTGGTCTTTTATATGATAATGCATTGTTGGGCACAAACCTCTTATCTCCTTATCTCCAAAATTGCTGCTTTTCAGGAAATGTAAAAAGCACTAAATAAATGAATATTGTATTGTCCTGACTATAAATTATTTTTTGAACTTTTACTTTTAAAAAGAATAAAACCCATTCACCGACATGAAAGTTGACCAATAGCACCGTTTTGTGAAAAAAGGAAAATCATAAAAAACTGAAATTCAAGGTTATGGCACCACAGCAACTTCATCTTGGATTTATAGCTTTTTCTAACATTGCTGGGGATTTGAGCGCAGTAAGCATAATCTCATTTCAGTCTAGCCTGAGCAATCTGTGCAGACTATGAAGGCTGTGTGCTTCCTGCGCAACTTCTTTTAAAGACTGCAGCCCCTCCAATAAGACACACCTACAGACCTCAGAGATTTTAAGGACTCACTTTGCATCTACTATACTCTAATTATCATTGTTTACATGATGAGCAGTTTAACAACCTCTTTTATAAAGAACTGTAGATTAAAAAAAAACTGAGGTAACAAATACCACAACCAAACAGCCAAACCTGTGAGACCTTCATCAGCATTTCCCATTTTATGTTAGCATCAAGCTAAAAAAAACTAACATGTACATGCTTTATAAACAACAATATGAAACTTCCTACCTTAAAACAGTAGTTTTAGAGTGGGTTTGCTCATGCCATCCAGTCCATCATTTCATTACGAGCAGGAAATACACAACCAGCATCAAGTAATAACATTGTTCAGCTCAAAGGTGTTTGGAAGTATTCTTTGCCATATAAAGATAAAGCTAGATTAAGGCAATGTAGGCGATGTGTAAATATATTCTGCACTGATTTGTAGATTTTTTTTTAACCTGTAACGAGGACTGGAAGTTGGCGTTGCTAGCAATGCTAACATTAGTCATGCTTTGCATTAGCTTCTCTGTTGTGACATTCAGCCAAATCCAAGCTACAGCTCTCTCCCTTTTGGTTCACCTGCCTTGTTTGGTCCTTGTTTGGTACAGAATGCTTTCACACCCACTGTTAATGCAACTCTAGCCTGCTTGGAAGCAAACCCAGATCTCTCCTTTTTGATGGACCAGAGTTCGGTTCTTTGGCCTGCACCAGTTTGTGTGAGACACTAGCTCAAACATACCAAACTTTCCAAAAAAGTGAACCACAGTTTGTTTGGTCCAGACCAAATGTGTTATTTGTAAAAGCACCCTTAAACAAACAAACAAAAAAAAGACTGTCAGCATCTCCATAGTTAAAAGCTAAAGAAAACATTTATGCCCACCAGGGCTATTTTGTATTGTGTGACATCATGTAAAAGCTATCAATACATTGTATCCACAAGACAACTGTTGTCCCAAAAAATGTATAACCTAAAAAACAGTCTCTATGTGCTCTTGGCTTTTTACTGAATCTTCTGAAGGTCTTTCAAGTCTTTAATTTGCTATGGCACTTCAAGGGTTAACTCTTTGACCTTAAACATGGCTGTCATTTCTCTGGGCCGGTAACCTTAGATGAATTTCTATTGCTGACTGTTACACTACAAAAGGCTTCAACTTCAACATATATACTGTTTTTCTCATCACTCAGTGTGTGTAGGCATGTCAGAGGGTATATGTATGTCTGCTGGCTGTCAGCTGTTTCCTGGTGTGTTCAAGTGCAATGCCCTCAGCAGGCCTTTGTGTGTGCTTGTTATTTGGGGTCAATCTGGTGTGTCACAACCTGGAGGACAATTACTTTGTCACTTGAAGAGAATGTCCTCTGGCAACAGCCCCAAATTTCACACAACATTTACAATGGCAGATTTATTAATGGTCGCACAGAATTTGACATGTTATAGATTCTACAAAATGAATGTTATCACAAATCCCTGCCTGTTTCTCCCAAAGCACCCAAATCTGCTTGATTTAAGGGAACATGGATAAAGTGGTAGAGAGCAGACTGGTTCTGTGCAGTAAAAGCAGTCTGGACTGAACATGTCCCAGAGTGGATTAGCAGAGTTTATCAGCATTGGCACACTGTGGCACTCGCTGCTCGTGTATTTCCATGGATAAGTGTCTGCAGAGAGCAAAGAGTCCTTGGCTTTGGTCAATAACAGCCCTCTGGGTACACCCAAGGATGGTCAATTAGAAAATGCTGAAACAGTTTCTCAGTCAATATATTCATGGTCACAGTCTGGTCCAGTATGTATTTTGTGAACACTCCAATGGATCACAGAGTGAATTCAAGTTTTGCTTTTATTTAAAATTAAATTTCCCCATTTTCTAAATTTTGGTACCATTTCTCTGCTTCTTTTATTGCAGTGTTTTAGTGGTGTGCTTTAGTGAAATTCTGAGTGCAATCTGTTAAAATGAGATGAATGGAAGTTTCTTATTAGTATTCTGGCTAAACAGAAGTTTAGATTAAGTTCAGAAAAACACCTCAGAAAAAGTCAAAAAGGGGCAATTTTTGTTTATCATCCTCTTAACATGTCAGCAAGAAAATAAAGCTGTTGGTTTGTAGGGGTGTATATCACCAGTTTCAGCATGATATGATATAATATCAATATCAATATTACAAAGCCTATCAAGATTCAATAATGATATGATGTAAAAGCCTGTTATTGATATTGGATTACAATATCTATGAATTTAACACTTACATTTATAATGAAAAAAAAGCAGTTTTGACCATTTTATTGCTTAAGAGCTTTATTTTTATTTTATTTCTTTTTAGAAAAGACAGCAATATATTAAAGAATCAGTGATCATGATATAACATTTGCATTACAAGTGTATGGATCTTTTTATTTAAACATGGTGACCTCCAATCTAGACAACATATTCTAGGCACAAAGCATATTTTTAAAGAGACAGTTCAGTTTTTCGAAGTGGGGTTGTATGAGCTCCATATGGCCACTAAGTAAATAAGATGCAGTGGAAAGTTCTCTCCTCTCCCTCAGTAGGCCACAATTTCTAAAAGTTTGTGACACTGAACTAGCCGCAAACAGGGTAGCATTGTATCAAATACAAAGGGTATTTTCTCCGCCTACAAGAACTCCCATCAAAAAATAATACCACAATTTAAGAGTACGCTACCTCGAAATTTGTTTGAGTGCATTAACTTTTCAGAAAAATAAAGTTTATCTGGCATTGCGGCAGCGCTGCGCGGAGGAAGATGTGATGTGAGTTGGTTAGTTCCGGATAAAAATTATTTTTCCAAAAAATTCCCTTTACTTGCCTCCTACTCTATGCATGTTGCTTTTTGAAAGCTCAACATAGTAAATGATAATCACAGTGGGATGGGGGAGGTTAGAAAACCAAAAATTACTCAATGAACAATTATGAAAAAATATTATTGTTTGATTAGAAAAAAAACATTTTAAAAAATTGTATCAATATTGTATTCATCTCATGCAGTTGCTGTTTTTATCAAGAGATTGAGATATTAATAGCACAACGAAAGATACTGTAGCAGTTATGTTTATTCAAACTACTACTGCATTTATATTTACACTTCTTTTATATCCATCCTATTCTGGGGTCAGACTACAAGATTTATGTATGATTATGGCCTAAACCAATGGCTGTAGAGTTTCGGAACCTGTCAACCACAAAAATCTATTGTTTCGTCTTGCGTAGTGTGTCATAATAACTGACAACAACAGACCAGCACCTCATGACTCCACGACAGAGAGTCTATCAGTTTTGATTTTTGTCCTGCCCCCTACAATTTGTACCTCCACGTCAGAGACATTTACCAATGAGAGAACTGGGAGCTCTCTCCCATTGTGAAACAATACCGGATCTAAACAAAACAAGGTTGATGCCTTGAGAGCTACGAGACAGAGAAAAAGTTCACAAAGCTCTGAAAAATGTCACCCCCATTCCTTATATGTTGTAGAGAAGCTACTATCAGACTGAAAACAGAGAAACGTTAGAGAGAAACAGCAGATGCAAAGTGGTGAGTGACTGCTTACATTTTAGTAAACTAACATATCAATCAACATAACGTTTGGATACAAACAAAAGTATAGTACTCTAAATACAGTATGTTTGTTTGCCGTCTTTGGAATAAGGAGGGGTAACACCAAAGTTGTCACGTCAGTCATTAAATGCAGTCTGTTTCAATCGTGTAGTCTGTCATGCTTGTCAGTCAAGTCACAGCATGATTATATGGCTCTGTGGTTGCTTAACCTGACATTGTACCTGTCATTAAAGACAAACAATCATGTAGTCTGACCTCGGCATTGTGCTCATCTCAGTACTTGCAGTCATTCTGTTGCTCTTGGCCAAGAAACATCCATTGACGTCATACATTCATGAAACATATCCTTTGCCTATTAGGCAACCGTTACACCTGTAAGCTGGCCTAGGCCCGTCCATAAAGAAGTGCTTATGGAGAGAAAATGAAGAATAATCAGGTTGATGGTTCATGCAATACATTTTTCTCATTGATCGGTTCATGATAACTTCAAGCCTTCTCCTCTGCACTGCATGTTTTATACTGACTGGATGTCCTTCATGGCACACTTTTATTCTTTCAGTGCCTTTTCACAAAAACAAATGAAGTAGTAGTTCTGAAAGTAACATGGCTATTGAGAGATTTCAGAGTAAAAAAACAAAGTATTGACTGCCATGTGTTAAACAGAAATATGTGTTAATGGTAACAGTATGTTTTGATACCAATCTTGCTATTTTGAATGTTTTAAAGGATACTGAGTTACACCTGAAAACATCCTCCTGCATTTATGCATTACCTGCTGTAGAATTCAAACACCTCTTACTAAAACATTTTTTCCTGCCCGTGTAATGGAACCTGCTGCATTTCATGTAACATTCATGGCAGAAGTCAAGGATTTTACGGTCAGTTATGTGACATGGTTTATACTGAGGCTGAAAAACAGCTCCCATATGGAGCCTTTAGGTAGATTGAAGCATCTTGGACATGCTACATGCATGTCCAAACATAGCCAAGGGCTTTTAACAGTGCAGTGTTTGACAGAGACCATCTGGCCCACAGCAGCATGAGTATAACACATGTGCTGAGAGGTGCTGCTGAGAGTTTGTTTCAAGAGTGACAAAATAAACAAAAAAAGATGTTTAAGGTTTTGGCAACATCACTTAAATGGTATTCATTTGTTTGCATCTTCACTGGTTTACATTTGACTTTTTGTAGAAATGTAATGATTTTTTTATGATGTGTTCTATGTTTGTGTTATGAGGAGGAAGAGGCTCTGAAAATTAGTGTCAGCCTTACATACTTCACTACATTCTGATTCTTTTAACCTTGAAATAGTAAACCACAAGAAGTGTATCAGCATATTAGCGAACTGCTGGTATCAATACTAGAGATGGGTACTGATAAGATTTTATTGATACCAATGCAATTATCAACGTTGCTTATCAATCCAATTCCTTATCAATTACCTATATATATTATAATATATTACTAAAGCTGGTGTTTCCACACTTGTTTAAAATCACACTGGATGTTGTGCAGCCAGGGCCATATTGTGTTAGAGTAAGCCACAATTTTGACTGCTTCTGATGAGAGCGTGACATTGTTGACTTGCAAGGCAGCCAGATCCCAGTAAAGCATTGATAAGGGAATTGTTAAGTTAAGACTAATGATATCGATTCCTATCGTTAATTGTTAATGATTCTCAGCTGGAATTGTTTTTCAATTCCCTTATCAATACTGTCATTGGTATTTTTTTTTTCTTTCATTGAGTCAATAACAGTCATTACAGTTTTAATCACAGACATTGTGTTACTCTGGTCAAAGAAGACTAAACTAATATCACAATAGCTTTAAGTAACAGCCATGGAGGCACATAAATAAAGTAATAAGCATTTTAATTGCGATTCTTAATGTTTTACAATATGCCGAGTATTGGTATACTTAACATTGCAATATATTGCGATTTATAATCATTTATAGACTGCATTTACATACAAAAACAAAAAAAATATAGAAACTGAATTCTATAAAACTAATGAACATATCTCAGAATAAATACCTAACTTTAGTCAGTTTAATTAAAAACACTTGTGAAATTCACAGACTAACGTCCATGTATCATAAGTTAATGTATTCTCTGCTGCACTCAGCCTCTCTTCAACTTTTAGCTTCACTGCTCTGTAGAACTTCAGTTCTGATGTGTCAGTGAAATAATGCAAAGATGGAGGCACATACCTGGGGCTCTAATTTCCTGGTGCAACTCAGGGTGGCGCAGGGTGGCGCAGCCTGGCGCACCCCACGCAGTGGTAATTTTGTCCGGCACACCCCCGTGTGCAGCCAATTTGGCAATTTGGTAGACCGGCTGCGCCGGGATGGGTGTAACGGCGCACCAGGGGGAGGTGTCCAAAGATTCAGCTTGGCGCAGTGACAATTTCGTGCCAAAAAAACGCACGGATGGCTGACAGGCGCATAGTGCGCACACGTCACCAAAACCTCACAGGCAGGTATCCACAGTGTCAGGCACATTTCAATGCAATAAACAATCACAGCAACCACTATTTAATGTAACCGTCTGAACCAGCACATACATTTGTATCTATATTAACTGTCCCGTCACATCTGATGTCAGATCAGAGACGTTTGTCATAATGGAAACTCAACCTTAGGGCAGCTGGAAGATTGACGCAAACTAATGAGTTCACATCTCTCAAGCCAACCACAAACAGCCACATCATCCGATAGGGAGTATCCGGCTTCTCTCATCTGATGAAATTCAAAAGAAAAGAAAAAAAAGAGAGATGCTCACTGAATAAATGTAAGTCACTCGGTGTCTTAAGGATTTACCTGTGATAGCCCATATTTCTCTGTTTTAATCTTTATTCGTAACGTGATCTAAAAAGATGGAGTACATTATTGCAAGGAGGATGAGGAGATTATATTTTCACCTAAAGCGCTGCTATTTGGCGATGACAGACCAGGAATGCAGGTGGATCACAAGCATGATGAATGGATTAGCCTGCTGCTGTGTTTAAATGTAATTACTTAATTTTGTACTATTCATGACACAGGAACAGATTACATCTGTCCCGCGAGGTGGTCCACACGGTGACGGCCCGGTGGCCTCTGCGCTTTCCCAGTTGCTGCAAAAGTGACAGCGGCTCTGACCTTCTTCTCCACCGAGGTGAAATTGTCACTGCGCCTCACCCACGGCGCATTTAAAGGCGAGGAGAGGTGTTCATTTGATTGGTGAAGATTACACTCGGCTGTGTTAAACCCACTCACACCTTCTCTCCTCCCTCTCTGCTACTTGCGCTGATGGGAGGGACGGAGGCGTGGGTGCGCCTCTCCGCGCCAGCCTGCACCGTGCACGAAACTTGCGAAATGCCCTGGACACACCCTGTTTGCGCGGCGCAGGTGGGGCGCAGGGCAGGTGCGCCCCGCCTGCGCCTGTCCTATGAAATTTTAGCCCCTGGACTCCAGCCAGCATGGCACAAAGCCCTTGTTTTCCACAACATGGCGAGGCCTTGAGTCTTTGCACATAAAGCAAGTAATGGATTGTGAAATTTTCTTAGCTTGCTCAGGATTGAGAGGCAGCTCTGACAAACTGAGTGTTACGTGTTGTCAGGTTTTTCAGTGGAGTTATCTTAACATTAACTTTGCTGTCATCTGTTTTAGCTTTCCCTGGGTGGTATCAAATTAAATGAGTCATATTTCCATGGTTATTTTTTCTCATGTGCCATAAGGAATGCACTGTTGGCATTTTTGCCAACAGTGCATTTCTTTTGTCTCTCTGCCATGTTTGATTTACTAAAACCTGATTTCAGAGAAGCTTTTGACTCAACAGTAACTATGCTTGAGTTGTTGTGTTTTGAACAATCATATCATGTTATGTAGGTAATAATATGTTTTATCAGCAACTTAACACAGCTAAGAGAAACCAACCACACATTCAGTTACAGCAGCGACACATATTGATCTTACACAGACTTATAAAAGCATCTCTTTGAAATTTTATGGACAGCCATAAGTTAGAGGTTTAATTAATTATTTCATGCTTGATAATGCACAAAATGTTGAGTACTGTTACCACAAAGAGACCCCACCTCATCCTTCCCAAAAAAATGATATATGTGTTATTTAATCAAGCTCTAGACCAGTGAAACTATTTCTAAAGCCATTAATAAATTTAAGAACCCTTTACCGTAACAAGATAATTTGTATTCTGTAATTTCTTGTTCTAATAAAAGAAAAACAATACAAGATATTCATAATAAATAAGATAAAACATACATATTCTTTTCCAATTATTCTTCTTTCTCTAGTTCTTTCAAAGCATTGAATGATAATCATTTGGTTCCTCTTGAGCTCTCAGTGTCATCAATATAGATGGAAATCACTAATTTTTGTTACACTAATCAATACTCTTTCACAATTCAAGTCTTAATCAATACCACCATCAATAAGTTTTTTTCTTTGTAAAAAGAAACAGGAACATTTATTCTTAACAGACTGGTTAACTGCCAGTATAGTTGTGATTTGATTCGTAACAGACAAAAAAAGTACTCCAAGGAAGGAATGTAATTTTCTTAATGTTACATTTTAACACATTTAATAGTATTTTACAGTTTGTTTTTATGCTTTTCCTGTAGTCACTAAACTGAGCCGACCTTGAACACTCTGTAACGTAACTGTTTGTCATATTGTCTAGTCTGCTGACTATTTTTAATCCTGTCAGTTTTAACACAGGTTTCTTTCATTTGCTTTTAAACTAATTAAAACAGCTTCGTTAGTTTTCCTTTGTTTTTATTCTTGTCTTGTTTTGATTGTTTTTCCCATTTTAGTTAAGATGTCATCATTTTTGCTTACATTTAGTAAGTTCATGTTTTTAGCTGAGCCTCAGTTTTACTTATCTTTTGTTAAATCACAAGTTTTATGTTTTAATTCTTGCTATTAATATCACTGATTTTTTAATAACCTTGACCCAAAACAATTAAAGGCCCTACATTTTGATTGTATTTGATACTATGCAGATGTGCTTGAAGCTTGTATCTACACTTGCAAGAACTGATGTAAGTTTGTGCACCACTAACATGACAAAATGATGAGGCACGACTTAGACATCACTTCATGTTCAAGGAGCGACAAAACTCAATAGTAGTATCAACAAGCTCAAACATTATAGATTTTCTGGGATGCATTAAAAATGCAGAGTCAGGTTTTAATATCCATCCTTGGTCATTAAGTACACTCATTGTGAGTCAAGCATGTCAGTCACCGGAGGTCTTCTTTCCACGAATATCCATAATTACTCATGTTTGATTCTCTACATGACAGTACAAAATGAGCAACATGCAATGTTAATATCTGTAATAAATCAACAAACACGAGGTAAGAAAGTGTACTTAAAGGAGAGGTACATACAACGGGAGGTGAGAATCAAAAGTCCCACTGCAGAAATTGCTCCATTGTTTACTATTTCCAGAAAGGTCAAAGGAGAGGAAATATTTATTTTCCATATAACAGCTCTGACATCGTGATGATGCATGATTCTATCAGATGTCTGATTATCCATGACCTAAAATGTGTTTAATCCTCTTCCCTGGGGATTAAACTGTGCCTGAGACCTGTCAATGCTGCTGATTGTAGGTCGATAAAAAGCCATGGATCTTTTCCATGCCCCTTTAAAATGCAGCCTCCGGTGAAACATTGTTGTGCAGCAGGTATCATGAATCATTCAAATCACAGCAGATCTGGATTACTGGTTGCCATCAGCAGCTGTCATTGCTATGTACCTCCAAGATTAAGAGTTGAATTTATTTTTTTCCCCTCACTGAACCCACTTGCCTGTGGCGCTACTCCAGAGACATGTGCACCCTCTTTCCTAATATTTTTGCTTTCTAGTATTCAGCTTTAAATGGACAAAACACCTGTGAGGAGAGGTTGAGAGGACATAACAACTCCCATTTCTCCCTGGTGTTAAAATGCACTCTGTGGAGGTAACAAAGCAAACATGGTTTCTATCATTCAAAAAAAAATCGTCCTATGTTTGATTTTCAGTGGGGAGCTTTGTCTCTCACTCTATTGTGCAGGAAGCAACAAAAACTAGAGCCATCTGTGTTGTGAAGCTGTGTGAATGTTTACTCTACAACTGTGATTTCACAGGTGCAAAAATGAGCACCAGAGAAACAACGCATGCACTTTACAAATACAGAAAAAGTTTTCTTTTCTGGGACAGTCTTATCTAGATTTTAAGTTAGTTGTTTCAAATTGGAATCCTCTCCTCCTTTTGTCCACATTCACACACATTCATGGAAATAAGAAGAGGGAAAGAAAAAGAGGCGGTCTTGTTTCTTGGCCCAAGTACATGGTGCACACTGTGAGCCTAAATGTGAATGGGAGCCTAAATGTAAATGGGAGATGTTCTCAGGTGGATTGTTAAACAGAATCATTTTTATTAGACATGCTGGGCAAGTGAATTTGTGCCCATCAGGAAGTTGAGACTTTCTTTAGAGAAAAAGCAGACTCCCAGTTTTCAAGTTATTTTAATATTTTTAGCTTTCTATGTTTTTATTTTAGTTTTTTGTCATTATTTCTTCCCCGTTTTGGGGATGTTAATATGTTTCATGTGATGTAATTTTGGTGTTTCATAATTGTTGTTAATTAATGTTTTACATTTTTTTTTCTTCTGTAAAGAAATTTTAATGACTTTGTACATGGATAGTGCTCTATGAATACATTGTCCTTCCCTATTCTACCCTGTAAGTCCTAAATCATAACCAAAATCAGTTTTACCAAGCATTTCTAAACACACAATGACTTACAGTCTGGTTTGACTTTGCTCTCAATAATCAGGCATACAAAGTAATAAACATGGTTAAAACAATAAAATGTTAAACAAAGGATGCACAAATACTGAAAATAAAATCTAAAACAACATCACCCTGAATAAATGTCTATCAAACACTTTTAGTGTATTAAACACAGCAACGCAAAATATTCTGCACAAGTTTTATGTTACAGTAGTAAAGTGTGGTCAGAATATCAAATCAGGGCACGTGTTCTGTAAGTGCTGGGCTGAGATAAAATATCCTACTTCTAATTAAGGTTGCAAAAATCGGAATGGGAATTTACAGGAATAAACCTGAAATTTATAAAATTGAAGGGTGGACCTTTAAAGGGATTTTAAATATCGTTGGAGGGAATATTTATTGCATAATCTTGACTAAAACAACCAGATTTTGTGCAAGTACACTTGAGAATATACACTATTCCTCAGTCACATGCACTGATGTAGCACACTGCTTACTGCATGGGTATTGAGGTCACGCCCCTTACATGCACTGTCCACTACACAGAACACTGACCAACTGAAAACACACATTTGAGCCCATGGATTACAAAAACGGATTTTTAAATGGATTGTTCAAGTAATTAAAACCTGATAAAGTTCTACCTTTTAACTGTATTATTTTGCATGGATGTCTGCCCACGACAAAATAAAATGTTTGTGTTTATGTTTGGATATGGTACAGTATATTCAAATTACCTCCAGTTTCCAGTTAATTCCCATAATTCTCACATTTTACATTTTATCAAATTTCCAAAATTCCCCAGCTTGACTTCCCATGAAAAGTTACCAAAAAAATTTCAGCCCATTTGCAACCCTACTTCCAATTACTCTACCCTATTTTTGCTTTCTTTATTTTTGTAACAGATAAATTTCCAGTACAGTATTTCACTGTAGAGCTCTACATATGATGCTAATTAGGTAGGGAGCAAAGCCAACGAGTGCAGTCTAAAAGGGTGATAATTAATCCCTAAAGAACCCTTTTTTCTGCTGAAGAACTCCAACACTGTAAAGAGACTGCTTTTACTAACTTTTGTAATTATCCAGAGCCTAGAGCTAAAAGAAAATCACCTCAGGTTTGGCTTAAACTGTGGATAAAAATCACATACCTATGTGCTGTATAGAGCCCTTATACTGCTATTCAAAACCAGGTGGTTTATTCACACAGTATGGATGTGCTGGTTTAGAAATTCAGACTTGTGTAATCAAGTTAAAAAAAAACAAACAAAAAAAAACAGTTATTTAAGTATTGGTGGAATTTTTTTAATAAGTTGTGCCTCTCTTTGTTGTTTCGGTTGAAACTACACCACAGTATTTAAAATGGTCGGAGAACTTTTTAACTCTGCAAACCAAAGCATTCGACTTCTCGGTGTCATATTAATCAATCATCACTTCACGCTGCATGTTTAAAACCATAACACATGGTGTGAAGAGAGGCATGGTGTTGCTTTTTAACATTCCACATACCTAAACACATTCTTCAGACATAGTTTAATAGGACCTAAACTCGAACTTCAGACGTATTTTCATGTGACTTTTCCTTAAATAAATAGGAAATGTACATCCAGCACGGTCGTAAAGACGTTTCCCCTTATACTAAAGGAACCCCTCTGCTTCCTCTGTCCCCACCACAGTTTACAGATGTGAAGTAGATTACAGCCCCTCTGTACCCCTCCTTCAGCCAGCCCCTATTTCCACTGCAAAGAAAGAAATCATTCAGTTTCAACCTTTTTTTCTACAAACATCCCTCATCCCCCTCCCACCCCTTCGACACAGCAAACGGGGGCATGCAGACAGACACACTCTGCAGCCAAACCCTAATTGTGTGTGTGTGTGTCTGCACTTTTCTCCCCGACATGAAGGAGGAGAGCGAGTGAGTGAGTATTCGTTCTGAGCTTGTGAATGGCAGCGCGAGAAGTTTGAGGGGTTTTGCTTGACTGAGAAGTGGAGGTGGAGGTGAAGTTAACAGTGAAAAGTTACTGGAGTTTGGTAAGTTTGGATTCCATATGAAACTTTAGTGGTACAGTAGAAAGGAAAAGTGCTTTTGTGCGCTTGGCTCTGTTTGGTTTTAGTGGAAAGGATTTTGTGCTAATAGCCAATCATTGCAGGTTTATTGCTTTTCCTACAATTGTTTTAACAATTAAACTATTGCTTGATTTTGAAATACATTTCTTAAAGAAGATATGGTGGATGCAGGGGTCTCTTATTTAGATTAGAGATGGGCAACTTAAGTTACTAAGAGGGCCAAATTAATTTAATCATCATTGCAACAGGACCATGTTACTAGAAGTTGTTGTGTCGCAGTTGTTTGTGCTTTAATTGAATGATAATTTAATTCAATTTAACCAAACATACTGCTTTAATCAGAGCTGACTTTGCTGAAATTCTGTTCTTAAACTACGATGTATAGTAATGTTTGCTTTAATGCGCTTTACATGGAAATAAGCAAATTTATGCTACTTTTTCAAAACTTTTAACAGAGTATTTCCTGGACATTGGAGTACTTGGTTTAATTCCTGATGCATTTGGTAACACTTGCTTGTTTAGTTTAACCGACAGCAGTCCTACCAGCTCATTTTGTTCCTCTTAGATACACCAGAAATCAAAGATTGTTATAAAATATTTTTAATGTACATGTTTTCATGCATTCAATTCTATTGCAGTGCCGTTTTTAAACTAGATGTAAATTCTCCATTTCAAATTTTGAAATTTTTTTTCATGTCTACATTTTATTGGAAGTTGAAACAGTTGTTTTTTGTTGAATGTTGTTTTTGAGTTTACACAAGTTTGCGTAAGACTTCTAAAGGAGAGTTCTCTCTAATGTCAGATGGCATTTACGAACATGCTGACATGTATGTGTGAGGACGCCAAGGTTTGTGTGCAAACATCTCTCCGCTCGTCTATAATTACTACACTGCCAAGTATGTTTTCACCTTACATGATTACCATCAAGGCCTATGAGCCCTGGAGGTCTCTCTCCGCTCTCCCAGTGTATTGTGAAGGACCTTGTTGTCATAGAAACACAGGGCAGCTGAGTGTTGTGACACCTGTGCAACACACCTGTTCAGGCTTTGACGAGAGGGGCCAGAGGGCAGAGATATGGATGCAGGAGAAGCACTCAGGTTATAAAGAAAACCCCTTTTACCACAAAGTCTATTAAATTCACTTCAAGCATTTATTCATTATTAAAGACCACTGCAAACAGATTTTTTTTTTCACATTGGTTTCCAAATGGTGTGGCAGGCCACACTGGTGTACCCTGAAGAAGGTTTTGGTGTGTCTTAGGAATTGTAAGGAGTTATCATTAAATGTACATACATCATTTTTACAACTATACAACATGTAATAACCCAATCTTTCATATCTAATGCAAAAACTGTAAAGTAAAAAATGTCTTTATAAACAGGACATTGTCTCATGCAGTAAACAGAGATGGTTGGTGGAAATATTTGTTTTTGTCACTGCGTAAAGTTACAATTTTGAGCTGAATTTAAAAATTTAACAAAATTTCAAATAAATTCCTGAATAATTTTGGTACAAGAAAAACATTTCACTACTGTTTTTCTAGTTTTATTAATGCACTGGTGGAAACAGTTAAACAGACTGATAAAATCTGTAATACGTGGCTACATATTATGTATATGAATATTTTGTTCCTTGAGATTTTTGCTTGCTATAGGTGTGCCATGAGATAAACAAAGATTGAAGACCACTGGCTTAGTCTGAAACTAGTTGGCAACTATTTTTGTTTAAAGTAAACATGTCAAACAGTGTCCCATTAAGTCTTATACATCATAATATTACTGCTTTTTAAACTGCTTATTTTTTCTGCTTTTCTGATCAAAAATAGGGTATCTGGTTTTGAACATCAGTCTATCAAATACATGAACTTGAAGAAGTGACTGTTGACTATGATACATTTTAATTTTTTTTTCTTTCTGATTTTAAGAAATATCTTCAGCCATTTAGTTCATTGTTTTATCAATGAATGAGACCAATATCAAAATCTATCGACAGTCATATCAATACCAGGCTTCTTTATTCTCTTAAGTAGAAACATTACTTTTAGGTTTTGCTGTCACTTTGCAGTAGCATCAATGTGCACACTTGCTTCTGTCTCAGATTCAGGGACAAAGTTGTTCTGGATGTCTGCTTCACAGAAGACATGAAAAAAAATTATTCAGATTTATTAATGTGTCACAAATGGATATGATCAATCCTGCCACTTGGAAGAGCCTTACACTATGTTTTTACAACGGTCTTTGCTTTTTTTTAGGAACGATATAAACCAGACATGAACTATCCAAATGTTTCTCTGAGGTTTTGTCGAAGGGCTGATTTTACTTCTTGAGGCAAGGGTCTGCTATTTTAAGCCCAAAGAAAAGTCAGCCTATAAAAGCCACTTCACAATGACAGATCCTTCACAGCAAGGCCAAAAAGGTCACCAGAGGCCACAAAGCCTCTAACACAAACAGTGTTCAGCTGAGACGGAGGACGCCACCATTGAGATTAAGCAGACATTTTCCAAAGACAACGGCAACTGCTCCTGCCAGTCTGTGAGCAAGAGAGGAGAGAGTGTGGCTCTAGTTTGAGGCTGAATTAATGTCACTAAATGTCTTTTGACTGCCGCCTTTTACTGCTGCAGTGGTGCAGTGGGGATTGAACACAGAGACGATAAAGCTATATTTTAAAACGTATTACATCTCCATTTGGCTGTCATTTGGCTTGAAATGTTGTCACTCTATGCCATAAGGTTTTGATTTACAAGAGTCCAAACAAGTTCAAAGTAATAAAAGTTTTGGACATGTACTTCTGCAGCTTCTTACGAGCCGCAAATGTCTTTGGAGATACTATAAAGACTATTATTCTGCCGCAACACATCATGTCAGACAACTCATTCACTTACAAAGAATCTTCTTCACCTTCATTCAAGTCCAAACACAACAAAATATGTAGTTTTATGTTAATTTTTACTTCATGCAGTTGTGCAGTCAATCCATACAAGTCAGGTTTGTCTTTGTTTAGAGCAGAACATAGTTTTAGTTTTCTGTCTGGACTCTGGCATATAACTACTTGAAAACTTGCTTTAAATGCAGAATTTAAGTAGGGGTGAAATAGTAATTTTAATCTGCTGTCAGAGCCTAAATCTGGATGCTGGGACAGTGAGGGATGAGAGCAAGAGTGCTGTACTGATGCAGGGTAGAGCCTGTACAAGCAACATAGAAAATAAAGCAGAAATCTTACAGATTACAGGGACTGTGAATTGGTAGGATGTTTGTCAGGTGGTATAATAATGACGCATGTCAGGTGTAAAATCAGTGCAGCTTGAGTCGTCTGCCTGAAATAGCTGGAAGGTGTTGCTCCATTTAAAGATTTAAGAGTGTCACTCATTGGAATTTTACCGGTTTACGGTGTAACTTTAACTTTTTACTTTTTTCAGTTGTAACTGTTGTCTGTCTGAGCAAGTGTGTGCTGTAGTGATGAAGACGCCTGATGTTAATGACATCATGCATAAAAACAGTGATGAATAATGACTGGCATAAGGGTTACATACAGGTGCACCAACAAAACACTGGCAGAAGGCTATATGAAACTGGATATGATTACAAATTTGTTTACAATTTTATCTAGCAGATGGTATTGTCCAAAGTGACGTAGATGTGAGTCCAAGTACAAGACATGAAGAACCAAACTGCTAAGAGGGGGACCAATATTAGTAAGTGCAACAAACTGCTTCAAATCTGACTGGACTCAGGTGCTGCCATTTAGTATTTATTTATTTTATTTTTCTTGTCTAACCATGTAAATGACAGAAAACATTTTGAAGTCACCTCTATATCATCATCATGTCCTCATGTCATTGATATCAACATCATATCAACATCAACATACTCAGTGCTGAGTTGCTCACAAAGTTCAGGGTCTTAAACCTTTAGTTTAAAAAGAGGAGAGAATTTACAGACAGATGTAAAAACAGTTCTCAGTGTGTTCATTGTGTGTGTATGTGTGATGCTGTAAAACAGTTGTTTAAATGGCCACCTTTGCTATAAAGCACTGTATGAAACATTGAGAGGTGTTTCAAGGTCAAAGCTATAATAAATACAGGACACCAGCAAGTAAAAATTGTAGTAAAAAATCGGCTGGATGATATGAACCAAATAACAGAGCTCTTCATGTTTTAGCTTGATTTTAATACAGAATACATATCTCTCTTATTTTTAAAAAGACATAAGAAAAACAAAGTCAGTTCAAAGTGAAATCTACATTAGCCATATGTCACAAAGGAACTTTACTAACAACTAGATGAACAATTTTAATATGAAAATTGAAATTTACATAAAAATCAATTATCAATAGTCTGACCTTCCATCTTGTGTAAAACTGATGGATCTTAAAAGCTAAATACATTGTCCTGCCCCTGTACAGAGATATTTATTGACTTAACCCAGGAATTAACTGTAATACTCAAAATCAAACATTATTTGCATCAATAACTTCACCTCTGGAGAAACTTAAAAACTCTGTTCTGCTTCAGCCTGTCCTGCATGTCAGTCAAAATAATCTGAGGTCACAATGAAAAGTCCTTGGACTGCATCTCTGCTTCAATCATGATTGTTGTTAAAAGGCTTCTGTTTACATCTCTTTTGTTTGCTGCTTCAACATATGTGAGGTCATTGTTTGAACTAATAAAAAACCGAGCGAAAGAGAGAGAGAGAGAGAGAGAGAGAGAGAGAGAGAGAGAGAGAGAGAGCAAGAAAGAAAGAAAGAAAGAAAGAAAGAGAGAGAGAGATAAAGAGAGAGAGAGACAGACAGGCCAACAGTTGGTAGTTTTACAGGGTTTGGCCCAGACCACAACTCATCTTAAAATAAATAGACAATTTTACGGTGTCCACTCCAGCGAGCGTGACTGGGCATTCGGCCTGTGCCTCTCTCCAAAGCATGGTGATGGGTTCAAGTCAACAAACTCAAATGTTCACTTCAGCGATGGGAAGTTGAAATCAAAGAAACGGCTGCTGTAAAAGCTGGAACCAGCTCCAGCAGCAGAAAGACCTCTGCGGGGACTTCACTCACTGGGTTTTAAATACATATCCAGATGCAGGAAAGAAAGGGAAACATGGCAAATGGCTCCAGTTTAAAATAGTGACACATTTGGCCATTACGCTAAACATGAACACATGAAAAGGGGGCAGACAAACACTTCACCCAACTAGGTCACTTAGTAAAATGAAAAATTACACCTGAGCTTACTGATTTACCAGAAGTAGCACCCTCTCTGTACTCTCAGGTGTTATGAGGATTTGCAGCGTAGACAAATGTTGAGAAAGACCTCCAGGCAACTGTCAGACATCAAACACAACACAAACACTGCTGCAAAGAGGGCTACGTCACTTTTACAGTAAGTGACACAATTCATACCACGGCTCATTCACGGCCCAACCACAGAGCGTGAGGCCCTCCTCAGCTTATAAACCCAACACAACTATGGCCCACATTTTTACAGCAACTGAGCTGGAGAGGGCTGACAGTAAAAGAGATTTTGTCATGTAGACAAGGGGGCAGGGGTTTCCAAACTTCTTTAGTTTGCATCCCCCAACATAACAGTAGAGAAAAGAGAACGAGGATTCCAGCTGTGCCCGGAGATGGTAAACATATTATAATGCTCTGCACAAGCTTCACGCTCCCTCTGCTGTGTTGCTCTATCTTACACTTGCTTTATAATTTGTGTGTTTATCTCTCTGACTGCAAAACAAATTCAGGAACAAAAAACAAGATAATATTTAAATATTAGAGAAATACTGAAGAGAGATTGTTTTTCTAATGTAACCTTAAAAGGACTGAAGTCTGGATGATTTTGAAGGCCTGGAAATTGAAGATCTTTTTTTCTGTTTTATCAAATTGAATTCTGCTTCAATGAACCCACAAAATACCTTAATATTTTAAATTGAAACAACATCCAACTTCATGTGTAAATCACAAGAAATCTGACCAACATCTATTTCTGAAAAATCAAGTGTAAATTCAGTAAATTGTCCTGTCATTTCTGCATTATAGAACTGTACTTATCATCATACAAATGTACAAATGGCTTTTAAAACGTGTAATTTATCACAGTTCATCTAACAACTGGATTTTAATCAAAACATGATATATACAGCCTTTTCAAACACAAAATAGTACGTCAATGATGTGCCTCAAAAATTCAACAAAATGTAAATGTTAGCCGATAGACCATGAGTTGGTTTGAACTGATCAATGCTAAAATATACAGCTTGACATTCAGGGTCTCACTTTTTGCGTCACAACAATATTAAAGATTAAAGAGAAGCCTTTCCATCCTACTCAAAGGCACAGACTGACGCAGACTGTGACGACTGACAGAAGCACACAATAAATGTCTAAAGGTCATGAGACAGGTTTAGGTCCCATTATGTGGTTTGGCCTTTAAGAGCACTGAATACATTTTTTTATTAAGAAAAAAATAAGCATTTTGATTTAAATAAAATAGTTGAAAACAGTCAGAGACGGAAGCCCTTAGAGGTCTTTAGATGTTCTAATTTACGTAACAAAAAAGTGTTTATCCCTGAAGATGACTACAAGATCTTTGATTTAAAGGTGACAGCTCACAAATAAGAGTCCTGGTTTGATATTCAGAGCCAAAGTTCAGGAAAGATTCTGACTTTTTTAAAACATGTTTTAAGAATGACTCTCTTTTATTTTGGCACTGTGACTTTTGTACTGGGTGCCTCTGAAGACATTAAGTCAGTACAATTTTTCAGAGATTTAAAGTCAGTGGCGCAGCTGGATAGTGCGCTTGGTCAGTAATTGGGAAGTTGCAGGTTCAAGCCCAGCTCCGGGCGACACATGGCGATGTGTCCTTGAGCAAGACATTTAACCCCAAGTTGCTCCCACTGCTGTGTTGGTGGCATGTAAATGAAGGCATGAAAGAGCGTGAATGTGTTAGTTGATACTACTGGATAACTAACATAGAAACTCAGAACCATCAGTGAGTGAATGTGAGAGCAAATGGGTGTGAATGGGTAAGTGTGACCTGTGGTGTAAAGCAGCTTTGAGTAGTCAAAAAAAAAAGACTAGAAAAGCGCTATATAAGCTCAAGTCCATTTACCATTTTACCATTTACTGTTTTTCTTTTTGCAAGGCCACCATATGTTGTTTTAAGTATTGATTATTATCATACATCAAATTGTAACATGCACACCATCTAAGCCAAACCAAGACTGTAAAAAGTTAATTTCATGTAGTTTTCCTGCAAAAAATTATTAACCTTGCAGTGCAGCTGGACCCGCCTGATTTAATGTCATCAGACAGATCCATCTTGCCAAACTCCAATCTACAAGGCTTGTGCTCAGCCAATCAGTGTCCTCTAAAGCAGGAAGAGGTGGGAGCAACAGGTGTGATGAAATCAGGAACTGACTTTTTGCACAGTGATTAGCACTGATGCTAACATCTTCAGTGGCAGTTTTAGCAGATTTGGACCTCATTTCTTTCTAAATATGAAACAAACAACAACACTGAAAGCATTTCTTGACAGAAAGGATATGTTTGTTCCACTTCCAACACGATTTGTCAGGAGTATGAAACCACTATGAAGCGTCTCCTGTTTTGTGCTTTACACCACGGCATTAGCCCGCGCACAGTGCATTATCTGACTGGCTCTGATGATTGTGACTGACAGAACGATCATCCAATCACCTGCTGGATATGCTACTGAAAGTTTCTGCCTATTAACAAACACTTTCTATGGGCTGTTGCCCAGATGGACTAGTGAAATATACTGACCAGTCCATTTGTTGAGTCAGGTTAAAAAGTTAAATGGGAGGACTGAGAGTCATAGCTGTCTTTAAACAGAGGTGGGGTTCTGGTTCCATCTTGAAATGTGTTTTGATATTATCACTGTGATATTTTTTTGCATTTCTTAAATCAAAAATAAAAGGAAACCACGTCATCTTTTTTTTAAAATGTACATAACTGAAATGAAGCATGTGTTTTCTCCTATGAGTCCTACAGTCATTTTTAAATTTCCAATCTAAACTGCAAAAAGACACAGAGCAGCGTCGGATGTAGTCTTCTTGGTTTACATGCAAAAGCCAAACAGAGCCTGCATGCAGAGAGATGGTGATATTGGACAGACTCTAAACACGGATTATTCAAGAAGAACTGGCTGCTTTAGTTTACATCAAACACAGAATTGGCAGCATGACATGCTCCCAGTCGACCAACTGCAGTCAAGACTTGATAATAACTACCTTTTGGATTCAATATCATTTGTCTTTTTTTCTTACCAGTTTCCTTAACAACTCCTTTGACTTTGTTCTGCATACGTCTCATCAGAAGCAGGTGGCAGAATGAATAAAACAGAGGTCAAAGGTGTAATCGTGGCAGACATAAGAAGTCAAAACTGTGGCTCAATTTTACACAAAACGGCACTACTGCATAAAATTCACTGTGTCTGCAGGATTTCAAGCAAGGATGGAAACACCAGAAACGTGTACATGCATCCATCCTTGCAGCAAGACATCAGATATCAGAAGAGCTATGTGTCTGATGTTGTTGACTCTGAAAGATGTGTGGGCTGACATTTCTCCTCACAGAAAACGCACAAGAATCAATATAGATGTGACTATAGCACATACAGACATTTGAATCGCATTTACTAAACTACAAATCATTCAGCAGTAGGCGTAAACACACTCCAGGCATCCCGAGGAGAGACTGTAATGTGACGGATCAGACCAAATATAGAGGTAAAGGTATAGAGATGAACTATGATGCATCGAGCCTTTATAAACTTCTAAGTGCTTTTTTGCATTAGAGGCAAGAAAATGAAGTCTAATCTAAAATACTCAGCGGGTGTGCGTTTTACAGCAGAGCATGGCTTGTTTTTTGATCACCAGACAGATGGAAGGCGTAAACAGTCTCTTACAGTTTACAGAATCTACAAACTAAACATTTTCCACTCATTAAACCTTTTGTTCAATCTGTAATAAACAACATCAGTTCAGTGAAGACTTTTGTGTCATATTATTTCTTGCTCATATGCAGTAAAGTTTGTGTACTTACAGTGGAGCTGGTGTACAGATACTGTATTTCATGCCAAGCCTTTCTAACTCACTGCTATTTCCTAATTTTTCTTACATTTTTACTACTGAAATCAAAAATCTTCTCAACTTACTTTCCTGTTGATTGAATTCATTCAAGCTTTTCACAATCACTCACCTCTTCTTCCTCCAGGTTACCATGGGATGTTGTTGGATGCCCTTCATCCTTGCCTGGGTTTCTATGGCAACCCCAACACTCTGCCAAAGTGGAGATTGGGGTTCGGGCTTTGACATCTCTGAAATTACTGCCACCAACCACACATCTCAGGCAGCTGGAGATGAGCCTGTGAGGGTGACAAACAAGCAGGACTGGATCACATCAGCAGCTTTCTCACCTTCAGTCTCACCTACGCTGCAGTTTGAGCATCAACCAGACAAGTGCTCGGTGTACTTTAACACTGATCCTGCTGTAGCTCGAAGGCTGAAGGCCCAGAGGGAGGAGCTGGCCTATCTACAGGCCATCCAGCAAGGGAACAAGGCCGTGATGGAGAACCTGGTGCAGTTTGTGGGGGCAGAGCTGGGGGAGCAGAGCTATGAGGATGTCGTAAAGGAGAATATCATTGGCATACAAGAGGACCAGAAGAGCTGCCACGAGGTGGTAGAGAAAGCAGAGGAAGATCTAGAAAAACAGCTGGAGGGAGAAGAGTCTGGAGCACTCAGTGGGATGCAAAAGTGAGCTATTTATTCCACTACTAAAAACATATATTTTTAAAAACCTTTAAAGGCTTAAACTGGTTTTGAATGGTCAAAATTGCTGTTAAAAGGGACGTCTCTGGCTCCTTCAAGGAGCCATGGGCATCCTTTCCTTATCTTTATTATTATTTTGTTTCTTTGGAAAAGACAGTGCATATTAATGAACAAAAAATGTCATGAGAATTCACCCAAGATTAGCATAAATAAGCTGAATTTAGCACAATGCTAATAGTCCCAAATTATCTGCTTCACAGAGTCTTAATTAAAGGGCACCTGAAGTTACACTACCATGGGTGCACCCTGATAAGTGAAACCAGATCTAGCGATAAACTTTTTTTTGTTTTTAATAATGACGCTTGCATCAAAAGGTAAGACAAATACTTATCACATTAACAATGATTCAGAACTAAACGCAACATGCAGCAGCTGCAAACTGAAGGAATTGAAGCTCTCTAAAAATCTTCTTGAGTATATTTACTTATAGTAAGAAATAGGGATGGGAATTGATAGTTGTATTGATACAGATGCCATGAACTATTCTGCTTATCCATCCAATTCTTTACCGATTCTCTTATTGATTCCGCTATTGGTTTTTGCAGATTTTTTGCTCCGAAAACAAGTTGGCTTACACAAGTTTATAGTGGCAAATATGTCAGACACATTGCATAATTAATATTTAGTGATGTGCTGCATAAACTAATGCTTCTGCTGATTGCTGGAGTTTCCACCCTTATCGGAAATTACACAGAGACACACTAGAAGTGAAGCAGTTACTGTCATTTTGTGTACAGACACAATTTTGGTTACCGTTGACTCCTGTCTCCCATAATAACATCTTTGAATTTTGTTATAAGTTCTGCTGACTTTCTAATGAGAGTGTGAAGTTCCTAACTTGCAAGGGATACAGAACGAAGAAGTGGAAATTCACAAGTGAATTTCTAAGGATAAGAAGTGACAGAAGTGGTCAAACTTGCGGCTTAATTTCTCATAAAATGACACAAAATGATCAACATTCAGTGTCTGTTGTATGTAATCAATAACCTGCAGAAGCATTCATCTATGAAACACAGCAGTTAGTATCTGCAGTGACATGTACCTGACATTATTGCCACTGAAAACAATTTCTTTTCCACACAGAAAATCCATGGGAATCGATTAAGAATCAGCATACATAAGCATAACCAATAATGGCATTGTCACTAAAGTCTTGATAATTCCCTCTCCTAATGCAGACGTAAGCTGATACCTACTGTCATGGACAGTAAAATGATGAAGAAAAAACAAAGTAGCTGCAGGTAACACAGAGTAACCATACACAGCATGCCAACACTTTTTAAGCTGTTACTGAGTTAAAGTCTACAAAAAACTTTTGAAAAATATATTTTAAAGTCCTGGTTGTCTTTCTAATTGAGCAATAGACCAACACAACTAGTTTATGAGATAGAAGCTGCATCAGTGTCCAAGTGTTTTCAACTGTGACGTTATAGGGTTTGTTCTGTTTTTTGAAGTGGGGTTGCTAGACCCAGTGGCACTATCAAATATGAGTGCCAATACAGGAACTTGCAAGTTTTGTCCCTGGGGGCAGATATCCGGGGCGGACAGTAGCCGGTACACAGCAGTACATAGTGCTGCTGAAACCTTGTAATAAACCCCTTATAGGTTAAAACTATGTTGGTTCGATGTTACGATACAGTAAGATTCCTTACAACGTTTAACTTTTCCTTGACAAAAATTGCAAACATAACATATCACATGAAAAATATTTAAAAATGTGAACTGAATGTTACTGTATTTTATCATTTTTAAGGTAGCATTTTTACTGGCCAGTGAAAAGTGCAATCAGCTGGCCTGATGTCTTGACAAGGAGGATGTTCATAATGATGAGCCTTAATCAGTCTAATTGAGTCGTTGTAACTCGGCTTAATTGTCCTGTTTGTGATGTATACGTTATGCCATGATTACATAAAATATGTGTGCTTAATTCAATTAATTTGTGTCGTGGACATCACATTCTGTCTTGAAAGTATGGCTTTCAGCTGCAACTTGGCTGTTTCAAACAGAGCTGGAATTAAAGTAAAAATAAATAAATAAATAAAATAAGGGACCAAGAACTATTTTGTTCCCTAAGGTAAAAAGGCTGATGCAGCTAATGCTCAAATTTGCTCTTTTTAAAAGGTCGTTCAGTAAAAGAACAAAAAATCTGTCTTGGTGAAAAAAAAATCAAGGAAAAAGCAGAGGGCTCTGGAGAACTGACTGGTCTTTAGGTTTTGCTTTTAAATCGATTGAGGTCTTGAGCAGGTAATATTTCCAGTGTGAGTGACCAAACTAAAGTCTTCACTCTGAAAATCCAGAGTTAAACCCAAAGTAAGCAAACTGTGGCCACATTTTTCCTATGTAACATTATCTAGGTTTTTTTCTTGTGTTCTGGGACTTCCTATTGTTGCTAGCTTGGCCATGTTTCCTTTTAAAAAGAGAAAAGAAAGACAGCTGAAATCCTCTTTTTTCAAGAAAATGAGCAAACATATGCCCCTCCTGCATTGTGTTTCTACATGGTAATCCAGACCTTAATCCTGGTTTACATAGTTAGTTCTCCTTTTACAAACAAATGCGTTGTCACTGTGTGGAGCAATAAGAAACAAAATGCTCAAAAGCAGTTTGTAAAATGTTCCCTTTTCTTGGTCTGCTATATTTCAGTGATTGCATTTTTTTAGTGTTCTTTTTTTTCTCCTATTGGACAATCCTTTCCATTACCCGACCAACTTTAACAGAAACCATATGTCCTACTAATGTGTTTAATGTTACCATCTCCTCTTTTCCTCTTTCCTTGACTTCTGCCTATCTCCACATCTGCCCCTGCTCTCTCCTGCCCCTTACTCCACCTGGACTGACCTGGACGGTTCAGAATCCGAGCCGAGTCCATGGCCTTTGAAGACATGCTCCGTGCTGCAGCAGACATCGCCAGCAAGCTGGAGGTCTCATCCCAGACCCTGCATGCAGCCTTCTCACAGCAGCTGAAAGACATTAGAAAAATACACCGCTAAGAAGGAATTTTAAAGACTCTGCATGCATCTCAGCTCAGTCCTTCGTCTAATTTACAGGGGATATTTGTGATCCTGAATGAAAACTGTCATTTTTGCAAAAATGTTTTCCAAGTAAAAGACCAGTTAGTCAGCTATTTATTGTTTGGATTATCACAGTGTAGGGATCACAGATATGTGGAAGTCGAGAGAACAGACCACAAAATAGATGTTATGTAAAGAAATATGCTCCCTCTCGCCGCAGTAATGACCCACTAACCTATAAAATATTATTTTTCCAGGATTTGTTTCAAAAGTCTGGGAAATCTAATGTGGAAAAAGTTTGCTGTGGAGGTCTTAGCCAAGTGAAGAGTTTATGGATCAGCTCAATGGGTCTTCAGAGAGCTAACATAATGACTCCGTTAGTCTTCTGCAGAGGAGCTCTGCATTGACCATCTGGCTCCAGGGTGAGGATGGAGGCCAGGATACATTGAGGAGGGAAAGCGTTTGCCGATAAATATTTTTTCTGTAAAAAAAATAAAAAAAGGAAAAATGCCATGACTAACAATATTATAACTTTGTGATGAAACTTCATCAAGGGCAAATACAACATGTAAACTAGACAATAATTCCTGTGACTAGGCGGAAATGAAGACCCAACATAAATCAGGACTTCAAACAGCTATTTATATTGATTAATTTTCTGATTACTTTTGCATTCAGTTAGTTATGGTTATTCTAAAAATGTAATGTTACTTAAAGGCTAAAACAAACTCAGTCCTTAGATTATTAATCATTAAAATGAAGCAGAAACTCTTTATATTTGAATATGGAGCCAAAATGTATGTATGATCTGTGCTGAATAGCTCATAGAAATATTGAATCCACAATCAGAATATTAAATAATTGAAGTTATTGGCAGCTCTTGGTATCAATGTACAATATGATAATGTATGACATGAAGTATTCTTATCATGTAAATAGTGTCAATAACTAAGTGCCTGCTTTGAAATTGCATATTTTTTACAAGATTGCATGTTTTTATATTTTTGGGAGAATTGTTGCTCCTTTTGAACAGCATCTGTGAGTAAAATATTAAAATCTAAATGGCAAAAACAGGAAGTCCAAGCTTTATGTCACCTAGAAGTAAATGCTGAACGTTGATCAAGGAAGCAACTCAGGCAAACATTGCCCAATTGTTTATATAATCCAGATCTATTTATGTCAGTGTCTCAGTTATTGGCAGATACACTGCCTGGCCAAAAAAAGAAAGAGTCGCCAAAAAAAAAAAAAAAAAAAAAAGGTCACACACTCAAATATTTCATTGGACCGCCTTTAGCTTTGATTACAGCATGCATTTGCTGTGGCATTGTTTCCATAAGCTTCTGCAATGTCACAAGATTTATTTCCATACAGCGTTGCATTAATTTTTCACCAAGATCTTGTATTGATGATGGGAGAGTCTGACCACTGTGCAAAGCCTTCTCCAGCAAATCCCAAAGATTCTCAATGAGCTTAAGGTCTGGACTCTGTGGTGGCCAATCCATGTGTGAAAATGATGTCTCATGCTCCCTGAACCACTCTTTCACAATTTGAGCCTGATGAATCCTGACATTGTCATCTTGGAATAGGGAAGAAAAAATCCATTGATGGAATAACCTGGTCATTCAGTACATTCAGGCAGTCAGCTGACCTCATTCTTTGGGCACATAATGTTGCTGAACCTAGACCTGACCAACTGCAGCAACCCCAGATCATAGCACTGCCCCCACAGGCTTGTACAGTAGGCACTAGGCATGATGGGTGCATCACTTCACCTGCCTCTCTTCTTACCCTGATGTGCCCATCACTCTGGAACAGGGTAAATCTGGACTCATCAGACCAAATGACCTTCTTCTAGTCCTCCGGAGTCCAATCTTTATGCTCCCTAGCAAACTGAAGCCTTTTTTCCAGTTAGCCTTACTGATAATATATTATTATTGACCCTTCTTAAACAGACTAACATCTTTTCCATGACCTCAGGATGTGTCTTTCGACATGGTTGTTTAAGAAATGAGAAGCTACTCATTGCATCAATTGGAGTTAAATAATTTGTTGCCGGCTAAAAGATAATCGCCCATGCAGTAATTATCCAATCAGAGGCTCGTACCTATTTGCTTAGTTAAATCCAGGTGGCGACTTTTTTTTTTGGCCAGGCAGTGTATTTGTGCCTTCAAGTAATATCTATGATGTTGTTGTAAGTTAGTCCTACTGTCTCCCTGTAGGAAGCAAAACATTTAAAGGGATGCGCCAACTTTTTTTGTCTTTTTGTGTCTTCCCTCACTCCCGAGTCCATGACAAGCAGATGGACACCTTTCTTTCGACTGTGCGTGCAGTAACAAGAAAGAGATAGGCAGAACTTGCCCGCTGCTAATTAGCTTAGCTCAAACACTGGGAGTCAATGGGTAGTGTTAGCCTGCCTCTGCCTACAGTCATCAGATGAAGTCTTCAGCAATGCTTAACAGTCTTATGTGGTTGTTGTGACTCTTTTTTTTTTTACTATGTTATGTTACCTTATCTATTTTTATTCTAAGACTAGCACTTTAAGTAATTTTCTAAAGAAATACATACAAACTTTGTTTTGTTGACCTACTTACAAGCACTTCCACAGTGGTTTGTGCATGTGCCCTGTGATTTAGTTTCATAGGTATTTCTAAGTAGATAATGTAACATAACGCAGTAAAAAAACGAATCACAACAAGAACACAGGACCGTTTAGAGTTGCTGAAGAGTTTATCTGATGACTGTAGGCAGAGGCAGGCTAACACTCCTACTGACTCTCAGTGTCTGAGCTAAGCTAATAAGCTGGGGCGAGCTTTGCCCGTCTCTTCATTGTTTCTGCATATACAGTCGAAAGAATGGTGTCCATCTGCTAGTCATGGACTCGGGAGTGAGGCAAGACAGGAAAAGAAAAAAAAAAAGTTGGCATATCCCTTTAGTAGCAGTTCAAAATTTGCTCCATTTGCTTGACCCTGCACTGTTTCTCCAGGAACAGTGTGTGTCTTATTTTCCCACAAAACATATCTCAATTTAAAAATAGCTATTCTGTTAATGCAGAAGTGAAAAAGCAAACTTTTCTGGGTTTTTTTCTAAAACTCATTTATTTCACCAATTCAGGAAAAACAGCTGATTTTTTTTTCTTGAAAGCTTATATCAGAATGTTGAGACTAATTCTGCAAAATAGAGCAAATTTTTGGTTTTCTAATGAAAAAATCTTGTATTTGTGACACAAGTAGTTCTTTAATTTAGAAAATAACATAAGTTCAGGGTAATTATCTTGTTCACGCAGAAAAGGGTTTTTTTTTTTGTCTAATTTCAACTTTTATGTCACTTTTAAATGAGCCACGTTCCTACTTCTTTAGTTTATTTTATGGAGCTTTCCTTCACCTGAGTACAACATCCTTGTGCTCAATCCCTGTATATGGGACACATTAGAGGAAGTTCAACCACTGTAAGCAAATTAATTCACCTCGTCTGCCCTCTAGCTGTTTCCCAAAGAATAATTCCACTGACGTTTGTCAAACAGCAGCTGTCACGTATTAACATATTTTAGAAACGAGCAAATTCTGGATCGGATGTGATTTAATTAGTTATTGATCAACAGCTTTATGTATGTATTTTCCCATTTTTGTCTTTAATAAAAATGTGTGTGTATGAGAAACTGTGTGAGAGAGAGAGTGTGTGTGTGTGTGTGCAAAAGTGAGGGAGCAGAAGAGAGAGGAGGAGGGACTGTGAAAGGTGCCAAATGAAAGACGCGAGGTATCCAGACGGATCCTGGCTGCTCAAAGTGGATGATGTTGTTTTGCGGATCTAACGGACAAGAATCACCACCAACAATGCTCCTATTTTATCTTGGGAACAACTAAATTTGGATATAACAGTGGTAGATAAACAAACCAAGGGTGCGTAAAATCATCGCGCCGTGCGTAAAAGGGTAGTTTTTGGATCACCGAACAGGGCTTCAACTAGGACTGGCTTCGACTTATTTCTCCCTCCAGGTCGCATTGCTCTCATCAGTAGGTAGTGTTTCGATGCGGCTCTGTGATTCAGCACCGCGTGATGGACAGCACACCGGCAGCGCGCGCGGACAGGCTCGTCTATTGAGCTCGAGGCAGACAAAAAAAAAGACACAGACAGTAAAGTTATCGTGCCAAAGCCTCGTCACACTGATTCCCCGCCCACTGACATAAAGGCAGCTGTAGTAACAGGAGAGCTGAAGTTATCCTGATATGCCTCCCAGTTGCGAAGATGACACAGTTTGCTCACACTTCACGGTTTCGAGGTAACGTTTTGGCAGCGTGCGGAAACAGCTCCGTGCTCTCCGGCGACAAAGTTGGACTCTTTACAGTCAGAGGAAAAAATGGGACAAAACCACCTGTTTCCTGTGAGGATGGCTGCTCTCTGTCTGCTGCTGATGTGCCAGTCAGGTAAGCGCTCTTTTTATTCCCTCATGGTCGCTGGACACGTGTGAGCATCCAATGTGAGACCTAAAGGATCTATAATATCGAAATTAAAAATAATTAATGCTCTTCTGCATCACTTATCTACACTTTCCAAATTACTTGAGGGTCTGTATGGCTTTCGTTTCCATTATCTCAAGTTTAAAAGCTTTTTTTTTTTTTTTTTGGCATTTCCTACAGTAGTGCGTACATTCCTTGCATTAAATACTGCCTTCATGACCCCGAGTTTTCATTTGAACTCCCAACTTCACTGAAGAAATAATAAAAATGTAACGTGTTGATCTTTGTAGACTTGAAAAAGTGAACATACAAGTCCCAACCAGTGTAGAGCCACAAATTATAAGATCTCCCACAAGTAAATGTAAAAATCATCTTTCACCATGAATTTAATATTATTCAAGACTCTTTAAAAGGACCCTTTTTCCAGACCACATGCGATTTAAGACCTCTTAAAGGTGCTAAAGTCCCTCTCAGTTTTATCTAAATACCCCAAAATGTCAATAAGATGTATTCCCATCAGATTTTTGCAAATATCCTAAATGCAATCCTTAACCCTCGTGTGAAGCTAAGTAAGAATTAATCATATTCTTAGTGAAATTTGCCTACACATGCTATATATCAGCTGATAAATGTCAGGAAAAAAACTCAGTTTACTTAAAATGTAATAAAGACCATGTGTAGCTTTCATTCAAAACTCAATTGGTATTGAGAATCAGTTGAATGACACAATATAGGCTTATTATTGTAGATACCTAATGGCTTATCAGATAATTAACAAATTAAACAAATGTTTATTCAATTTCAGTAACACCTGTACAATAGAATACTCTGCAAAATAGAACATTCTAGGGAAAAAAATCAGTAATTATGGAAAAATCATAACCTTGATTATTTTTACAGATATTGAGATTGCCCAACATGCTATTATTGAGCTTAAATGCGATGAACACCATAATTCTGAATAATAACAAGCACTAAATAAAAAATGTAAGTGGAATATAAGTGGAAAAGTACAAATACCTAAAAACAAAATTATGGAAAAAAGAAAAAAAAAAACAAGTGCAAGTGGCACAGTTTTTAATCTTGATTATTCCATTCTCATAATTGTGGAGGACAGTAATTATAAATGAAATTCAATTAGCCCAGCCCTAGCATATTCCATCTCTTCTTTTCTTACAGTATATTTTGTTGTGTTAAACTAAAGTTACTATTTGTAATGTGGATAAAATTCTCACAAGTAATATCTGTCCATTCATCATCTATACAGCTTTATCCCAATATATTTAAGAGATAGGCATCCCTTTCAGATCTTAAATCTGTTAGTGAATAAATTATTTTTCTTTATTGTCTTTTTTAATCATTATCTTAGGTTTGATATTTGTTATCTATTTAGCTACTTTTTAGTCTTACTCCCACAATAATAACGTTCAAACTAATACAGTTTATATTGCTTAAACAGTAAATTCTGGTGGCTTAAACATACTTTTTTTAATCCCAGGTTATTTAGTGGTAACTTAATATTCGTGTATTTTGGTTTAAACTTTTTTTTATAGCACAGTGAGACTGGTGGCATAAACTTTAGGGTTTGACATTTATGATTGTTTTCTAATTTAAATACAATTAGCAAAGAAGCATAGTTTAAGAAAGCTTACCTGTAGAGACTAAAACTTTGTAAATCCCAGGTAAAAACTTATTCCTATACATTATTATTGCCTCATACTTAAAAACCACCTAGTTTCAGTTAGCTTATATCAGTCAGCTTTGATGGCTATTCATTTGGGTTTGAAGTTCCTCTACTTATGTCCAGACAGTGAAAAGCATGATATCTGATATCTTACATTTAGAGGCTTAAATGTTTTTTTTAATCCTAGAATAAAAAAACAACTATAAAACCTTGTATCCAAAGACAAGTGTACAAACCTGCTTAGTCTCAGTTACCTTATGCTACAGTTAGCTTTGATGGCTAAAATGTTACCTAAAGTAACACAAAGCAAAATTTCATGTCTTGCCAACAAACATGCCTACAGTTTGTAACAGAAATATGCCAACTCCATTGATAAAAAGGCCTCTAAATGTCTTTGAGGTATATTTGTTTATAAAGAGGAAAATCCCTGCTATCCGTTCAATCTTAACACCTGCTCATATCTCGAAATAGCTCCTACAATGCATTTCTCAGGTATTTCACTGCAGTGTGAACATTTACTCAAAGCTACAAGATTAAAAACCTCACTCTCTATTGTAGCCTACATTTATGAAGCCTTTTTCCCAGAGAAATATATACAATAAACAATATATTTTAACTCCAAGACCAACTTTGGGAACATTACTCGTTTTAATGCAATGACATAATTAAACTATAGTGAAAGAAAAGAATCTATTGGCTTGCTAAAGTTTATGATCCTCTACCATACAAACACAGAATTTTACAGAAAGTAGAGACTCAAAAAGGCAATAGACTCATGAACTATGTGTGAAAGTCATCTAAATAATATCAGATAAGATAAATATGTTTGTGCAAACTTTATAGTAGAGTATGTATGGATTTTGTAATTTTAACAGAGAATTTAAAAAAAAATATGTAGACATATGTACATTATGTTCGGGCTTCTCCATTATTGTGCACATATTTATCAGATTATTACAGAAACTGATATCACAGTTATTAAACATGATTATGCATTGATGCCAGGACAGCTACATGATCCGCTTTTACTAATCTCACATACTCTAAACATCTAACTTCCCGAACTCGGAATTATCATTACATAACAAATGAAAATATGAACAAAAAGCTAAGAATGATATTGTATAAAAAGAACAAGCCCAACAAGGCATAATGCTAGGGCTGAACAATATATCGTTATCGTATCGATATTGAGATATGAACATTCAAGATATAAATATCGAAAAGCAACGATATAAACGATATAGACTTCCCCCGCGCAAAAACTGCACTTTCCACATTCTTTTGTATTATGATGTTTTTATTTTTCTGAAAAATGCTTGGTTTTCACCGAAACCGAAGTCATATCGTATTGTATCGATATCGAGATATCTGGCATGTATATCGAGATATGAAATTTTGTCCATATCGTTCAGCCCTACATAAGGCACAGTGATTTTGAAGCCTTTTGTAATCTTCATATTGTTTTCACAATCACAGGAAGCCAAAATCCTGACAACAGTATGAATTGGACATTGAGAGGGTAAAATCCCTATTGAAGACATATTGTTGGCAGCAAGATAATCGACCAGTGGTAGTTCAGTTCATCCAAAACGGTGAAAGTCCAGGCAATAGCGTGCTATCTAGAGGTCTTCTTGGCCAAATTTGACAATTTGCCTCATTAAAATGCAACAAAGGATGTGTGCACAAACATGTCTTCCTGCAATGTAGGTTCACGATGACATCAAAGAAGCTCCTTTGTCCCCTTCCTCCATCTTGACACGCCTCAGAAATCAGATGTGATGGTGCTTGATCTGGTGCCAGCCTGCTTCCCATTATGGCACTGACTGATTCCAGATTGCCAACTTGACCGCAATTTTAGTCCACTCAAGCAAAAATTGCCGCATGTTGATTTTTTAAGTGAACTTTTTACTCTTCAGTGTTCGACAGCCTAATTTCACAAAAGTGCCTCTGGACCAAGAAGCTGCTGACTCGATCATCCAAACTGGTCAGTGCTTAGCTCGCCTCGCCAAGGGGCTTGGCCACAGTCCAACATCCACGGCTCAGCGTGCTGGCTGTTGGAGGTGTCATCTCATTTCCAGTCTCCCCTGGCAGGCAGCTTTGATCTATAGCACCCAAGAGCCCTTTTTTTTTTTCCAAGTTTCACATCTGGCACTCCTCAGGTGCGTGGCCAGATGAACATGCACCACCCTGACTGTCAGGAGAGCAGATAAGACGTCTCTGGTGCCTGCTTGTTTTCCAGCATGAAATTAGTGCATGATGGCAGGGGATGAGCCCAAGTGTAACATGGGTAAATTAATTCTAAATTGGTACGATTACCCACATCCAAATGACTCTTCACTGATGCTAAAATAAGCCTTGCATAATGATAGTTATCAACAAACTACATGATTGGGATATCTGTCACATAAACATCTTGCATCTAGATGTTTTTCTATAAAGACCCTGAGGCCAGCTAATTAGCATATGCAATAAATCATTTAAGCAGATTTACATGGACTGTGTCCCTCAGGTTAGCTCCATAAAACAATTAAGCCCCTTCCCTGGTTATCTTCCACTTCAGATACAGGTTGTAAACTTGTCAATGTGGTTGTCAGAGCTACAAATCATCCATAGACTGGGTATTGATGTGGCCTTGGTCAAGAGACCATGACAGCTTACAGGTGCAATTGGTCCAAGGTCTCGTTTTAGGATCCTTAATGAAATCACAGTTCATTGAGCTACTTACACCCTGACGCTGTCAAGTAAAGATGCAGAGGGAGTGGGTGATAATGGCATGTACTATTGATTACATCTCTCAATAGACTTTAAAATATGTATAAAAAAGAAGGTTTGGATGACTTGATGGCCTTTCACAGTGCTTAAAAATGTATAAATGATAGCTTTGCTTCACTTAAAACTGTTTTGGAAGTATCAGCTATAAACACATAAAAATAAAAAATATAAATTAAAAATAATCATCTAGATCTGGACATGGTTGGCAGATTTTGTGAAGCCAAGTAAGTGTTTGCCTCCAGTTTCTTTTCTTTACACTAAGATACCCTAACTAGCTGTAAGCTCCAGCTTCAAAATAATTTTACAAACATAACAGTGGTATAAATGTTTGTTTTTTTGGGCGCAAAAGTTTTCCTTTTTTGTATTCATGAAACGCTTTGATTTGCAATTCAGAGGAATGAATAACATACTGAGGTTGATATGACTGTCGGCTTTGCCAACATGAGCTACTGTTCAAGCCAGAGCTTAAAGTTATGAAGAAGTTATGACACTCTGAATCTTAACAGACATGACCAAGCAATAGTTATAGCTTTTAGTTTAAGTTGAGGTGTTCCTCTCAGAACATATCTGGGTCCCTAGGTTTTTTTAAACCATGTTTGTTAAATGTATCACTGCTATAAAGAAAATACTTGTGTTTCTGAATTTCAGAGGAATACAAATGAAGGGTTATACATACTGTGACCTTAGATTTGATATCATTTGCCATGGTTATGTTATGACGTATATGCCCCAAGTTAAGGAATAACTGATTTAGTAATTCAAATAAGATGATTGAGGAATGCTAGTCGGTCTCAAGTTTTTGTAAAATGATATACTGGAATCATGTCAAGAGGTATTATTTCTAAAAATAAAATATATACTGTATGTATTCCTAACTTCTTTATTTCAGTACATGGAATGAATGACTAAAGAGGGTAGATTTTTATTATATGACAGTCAGTTTCGCTATTACAAGTTTAAGATTTGCAAATTTAATAAATCTATCAAAACTCTTATTGTTACAGCGCTGGTTTCTTGTAGGACTGAATTGCTCGGTTGTAGATCATACTCAGAGGTCTGTCGGTCACAAAAATGAATCTTGATAAAGACATATCTTGATAGTAAATAATGGTATCTCATCTTGAAACACTTAAAATTCAAGAAGGATTGAAGAAATGTGGATGGTATACATATGAAATGCAAAAATCAAACCTATGCTCACCCTCTGCTCATGTCAAAACTGTTAATTGTTTAATGCATCAGTTGTAAGAGTGACAGACAGCTTGACAATAAACACCCTTCACTGATGAAAAATTACTTCAACTCCACTTAACACAAGCAAGTAATGATGTGTGTAATTGACTCTGACTGCATTGACGAAGGTGGGAGCAGTAATCCCCAAGTGACAGGTTTCCTGTCAATTTCCATGCTTTTTGTTCTGCTGAAAAATCACACGGTCAGAGCCTGAGCATGTACGATAATCTGTCTCGACTGCATGTTCAAAATCAATTTGATTTAGCAAGTAATGTTATGAAACCAAGTATTCTAGTCCATAATAAAACTTGGGAAACAGTGAAACTCTGATGTGAAGGGAGAACAGATAATTCCTCTGTCTCACAACACTCATCTTGGGATATTTTAGCAGTCGGTCCACTCTGGGAACTCCGATCAAGAGATCAGAAGATCTGCTAAGCTGTGGAAAAGTCAATAAGACTTTACAAAGACAAGTTTAAGATTTATAGAGTGGGCTTCTGTACTGGAACATGATATATTCAAACCCTCACTCTCAATAGCTACACTCTCATGTCTGGTTTACAGCAGTTAAGCTAAGTGTGCTATCAACAGGGATTGTTAAAAGAGCATGAATGTAAGACCAGCACTTAAAGAGGAATTTACTCCTGATCTCCTTAAAAATAGTCACCTAATGTTCACCCCGATGTAATTCTTTAATTTTCTTCTAATGTTTGCTCCTGAGAGCTCATAAGGCAGTAAAGCTGTCCAATTGTGGTTGTAGGGGTAACAAGAAAGTTCTGAACAGAACTTTCTTTGGCTTAATTAAAAATTCTTCATATTATTCAACATTTTCGAACTGAAGAAATTCCACAAAAGATGCTCGGAAGCCATAGTTTAATTGATTTTTACCTGTTCGACTAAACAACAAAGCTGCTGTGAAATTCATTACAATCTGAAATTTAATTTGTTCAGTGCTGAGTAAATGTGACCGTTTAAAAAAATAATCATCCTCATTGAATGTTTCCTCTGTCAGTATTTTAACAGCTAATAATGAGCAGTTACTTTTTAAGTTAAAATAAATATCCTCTCTGCAGGTCTTTGTCAGGAAAAGACCCACTCCCACGCTGAGGATGACCTCTTCAAGACCCTGTTTGCTGGTTACAACAAGTGGTCCAGACCTGTGCCAAACATCTCAGATGTGGTCATCGTCAAGTTTGGACTATCAATAGCACAGCTAATTGACGTGGTGAGCTTTCATGCACACACTGTTTGATTACTATTCCACATGAATACAATACCATCCGATACGTGTGACAAATGAGATATTCAAATAAATATTCTTGATATGGCTGAATGCTAAATCTATGATACAAGGAGGTAGATGCATCCAACTGATATGGTCTTGTTTTGACCAAACTGTATTAATCAGTACAAGAAACAATTCTTTTACTTATTCATATCAAAGTGGCTTTTACCACATTTTCACAGAACACCCTAGAAATGTGTTTAAGAAGAAGAAATGTGTATATGGCTGTATGCTGTCGCTTTGTTCAACAGCTTTCTACTTGGCCCCCAGTTAGTTGATAATGGATGAATTTCTGTGAATCGTCTTACAGTTAATTCTTAACTTTCCATTGGGATCCATTAAGTTTTGGTGGTTGGTCTATTTTCATGTATTTATTTAATGGAAAATAACAATCCAAATGCAGAATACACATTCCTATATATATATAATTTAGAACAGATTGTGACCTAATGTCAGGCTGTATTGTTATCATTGTCTTTGACAATCTTTGTTTAGCATAAGACTTGTTTCACTAGTGTTTCTCACAGAAATCTACTTTCTTTGGTGAGGAAGGGCTCAGAGGTTTGTGTGTGTGTGTTTCTGCTCTCTTGACAGTACCCTATAGCTGTACGTTATGACACTTGAGAAACATCACATGCATTTTAAAATACTGTACTCAATATTACATGATCACAGCAGAGATTGCTGATTTTCTTGTTTTCACAATGATAACCCAAGAAAGCTATAGTGCTGGATAGTATCTGCATAATCGGACATCCCCCTGGACTCATCAGGTATGGTGATTGAAGATTGATGATTTAAAGAAAATATATAAACCGTTTGCAAACAGCAGGCTGTAGACGCTAGCAAAGTCCCATGCAAAAATGCTTTCATGTTACCGTCGCTTGTCGGCTGATATGGTTCTAGGCCTCTCACAACTCCTGTACTGCCCCTATTTTCAGGAAGTTCATGTTATTGAAAGGAATATCCCAGTCGGTGCTTACTAGACCTACAATGCTTTGGCAGGCCAGCAAAGTGTATTTCCAGCAACGCAAGTATATTTGCCATTTTCCTCTTTTAAAGAAGTCATCACAGTCACATGCAAAAAAGACAATGGCCAATGTTTCCAGACTGTAAATGCACCAATTGAGGTGAAATATCATGTTAAAATGAAGATTTATGTGCTGATGTTTAAACTTTTTTGCAGCATGTTACTGTCAATATTTTTTCATAATCATGCACTCCAGAGTAATGGTTGCAACACATCACCTAAACATTGATAAACATTCTGCTGTGATTATGGGATACATAGTAAAACTTTAAAAACACATGCAATGTTATTAAAACATCTTTCTGGCATGTCCTGTTGATGAATACTGTCAAAGAGCAGAAACTCATAAAAAAACATGGAATGAAGTAAGGCAAGATTTCTCCCCCTTTTCTTTCATCCAAATATTAAAGAGAAAAGGATAAAATATTGGATGGGCTAACATAATCTTGAAAAGGCCTTTCAATATCACAAGTATTAACCATTTCCTTTGTGTCTTGTGTTTACCTGCAGAATAATAACAAGTCTTATACGGATATGTTAATTTATGAAAGTTGGTTGAAGTGGCAGCTCTCACTTCAAAACACAAAAATTAGATCCTGTTTATTTAGAAGAAAAGATCTACACAATAACTTTTTGCACAGTGGTACACAATTCCTTTTTCTGGGCGATCAACAACAGACCTTTCAAGAGAGGCGGCTTCTAGTGCTGTTATTTTGTAATCATCAGAATCAGAATCAGGGGAAATCCGCCACATATAGGCCCTATCATATGCCCATTTTTACGTCCAGCACTCACATCGAGAACTTTGAATGTATTTGCCAAACAACTAAATCTGTCTTGTACATAATAAAACATCAGCTGGCCCACAAACTGATTTAAGATGAAAGCGAGTTTAAACACTAATAGGTTTGATGTCACTCTCAAAACTCACCCTTGTATAATCAAGGCACATAATCCATCCTCTCTGCACCCTGCATCTGGCTTTGGCGAAACAACATGCTACACAGTCAAAATAGGAACCTATGCCAACAGAGGCTGTGTTTGAGTGCTATTAACATGATTTAGAGTCAGACTAGTCTAGAGCATTCAGCACAACCTCCCGTTTCCTTTTTTATTGTGTTTTTCTAACAAAATGAAACAAGATGTGTCTCTCAGCAGAGGCAGTGTCAATCACTTTGAATGTGGGTAAAGGTGATCATAAAAACCAACTGTCTTGTTTTTACCTTGTTTCTTTACCTTCTTCTTAACCCACAGTTCCATCTCTGTTTCTAATGGATCCTTCAGCTTCACTCACTCGTCCACTCCCTCATCAGTGTTTTTTTAACCTGGGCTGCATAAACTCACCTGATTTCATTACTCAAATCTGCACGACAAGAGTATAATAAATAAACTTATTTTATACTTAAACTGAGGCAGTTTACTTGAAGTTTACTTTTATACATTATATTTTATATACTTAAGAATAGTATAATGAAGAATACTTGGCTTATACTAAAAAGAAGTGTTCTTGTTTCTATCGATTTATTTACTTATTGTTTCAAAGATGTGCACTTTTCTTTTACCTTTTTGACAAGGAAGGACTTCAGTTCTCAGTTGGAGACACTATTTTACTAACATTTTTGCAAGCAAATGCACAATTTATACTTTACCGTTTTTGACAAAGAAGGACTTAATCTTGGAGAGACTATTATGTTTACATTTTTACATGCAGATGTGCACTTTTTCCTTTCATTTTTTCATCAAAGAAGGGCTTGATTTTATAGAGGCTCTTTGTTTTAGAAATGCACATCTTTAAAAATTTAAATACACTATTTTAAAATGTTCAATATATCAGACTTGTTCTCAAAATACTGTCTTATGATTTAGTAAAATACATTGCAGTCTAGCATACATACAGTATGAGTTAACTTTAAGAATACTTAAGTATATTTCAAGTATACAAGTAGTATGCTACAAGTGATATGCTAAGCAAACTTACAAGTATTCTTAAAGTATAACAAGTAAACTAGTAAAATAGTAATTTTTAGTTCATTAAAGTATACCTAAAGTATACTTCCATAAACTAAAATGTGGACTAGAAGTATGTACCTAGGACACTAGTAGTATATAGATAAGCATTCTTGTTGTATGCATGAAAGTGTTATAAAATTAAAATGACCTTATAAAGTATACTTTTATCAACATAAAATGTTCCAATTGAGTCCAAAAGGAGTATTAAATTAGTATACCTTCTAGTTCACTACCAGTACATGGTCCACAGTATACTTGCTATACTTTAATTTATACTCAAGTGTACTTAATAACATGAACTTCAAGTGTACTACTTTTTGCTAAAGGAACTCTATTTCAGGCATTGGATGGCATTCAGAGACCAGTTATGAATCAATAAAGCATGATCAAGGAAAGATTGTCATATTTCAGTCTTGCAGAGCGGGCCAACTGCAAAAATGGGTGAACACAGGCCCTCAAGGCCCGCCCATAATGTTACACCTGATCTGCGGCATTAAACCCTCTCCCAATCCCCCTCTGTCTTGTTCCCTAGGCCCCTCCCCCAAATAGACCTACCAGTGTGAGGTCCATTGTTGAGCAAGGATGTTAGAATGGATTCAGAGTTGTTGACAACATGGCACCAAGCAGCATCTCAGACAGACCAAGAATAAAGTAATATCAAGGGAAATCTGTATATGAAAACAAGACATGTTTTTGAACATTGGCAATTGTGAACATACTTTAGCAATCATCAAAAATGAATACATAATGTAAACTGGTTCAAGGCAAAATATGACCTCTTTAATTTCTTTTTAACTCACCAGTCTAAGTAACAGAACGATAAAAAAAGTCAATGGCCAAGCATAATTTTTTTTTTGCCCCTAAATAATAAGTTGTGTTTCACATCTTTGTGTTTTAGTGTATCTACTTGTACTGAGTTACAGAGATCAGATAATTTTATAAGATAAGGACATAAAGAAGTAGAATGTTTTTTACAGTATACATTAATGTTTCAGGACATACATTTTCCTGCAAGGAAGCATGACCTAGGAAATAAAGCCACCAAATTAACAGTCTACCCACAACTGGGGAACGCAAGTGATAATTTAGGCTGCCTCCATGAGTATTTTCATTTTGTTAGAAACACTGTTAGCAGATGCACTCCAAGACTTTCAGTGCACTAATCTTAATTCCAACATAATGTTGATGTAATTCTGAAATAAAAAAAATTCAACCATTCATAATTGTAACTTGAACCACACTGCAACAATAGATGTAGTATAGTTGCAATAGGCAACTCTTCTTTTTAGAACAATACGGAATCTGATGATAGCAAGCAACATCAGTAAGGACTAGGGCTGTTACCATATATGATGTGTGTGATTATTTTCAGTTGCAGTTCAGATTCAAATCATATCTTTTGGGTTTCAGATTTCTTTTTTCACATTCAGACCTTTTTTTCTTTTTCCTGTTTCAAACTTTTGTTGGGTCATCGAGAAAGATGTTTTTTTGTCTGCAGTAAGTAGGCATAAGGTTAGCATCAACTACCGCAATGCTACCTGCTGTTAATGCTGAAGTCCTTCCAGTGTTCAACCCAAACTTGGATCTTCAGATGTCATCATCAACATTTGTGTGGTAATAGGTAGCCTATGAATGTGATTACTCTGAATCTCAATACTTTTAAACCTGTGCAAGAAAGTAAAGTGATTCTGGTCTTACTGTATAGACACATAAAAACGTCTTTCTGGCTGACCCTGCGTTTCAAAACTTACGCAGTTTTAAGATACTTAGGATCATTTCCACTGCACCTTATCTATAAAGAGAATTTCTTACCTGTGTGCCTGCACCTGCAGGTGCAAGAGGACGCCATCGTAATTCATGCCGCAATGCCGCGCCGCGATGCGTTCTTGGTCTTATGTGGAATTGGGACAACTAGTTTCTTTAGGCATGGGGGTTAATCTCAACAATCTGGCATATTTTTCAGTTTTTAATGTATCATTTATTATCAAGAGTTGTATAGAATCGCTTGTAAAAGGTATCTTTGTCCTTAGCATCACTTTAAATACAGGTATCAAGAGAATACAGTGTACAGAAAGTGTTGAGTCATATCTATGCCCTCGTTTCCTGAAGGCAAAAACATTTGAGGACGTTTTGCAAGGCTGTCACTCACAATGCCACGCCCCTCTAAGTCGAGGCCACGCCCCCATGCCAGAACACCAAGAAGTTTGAAACTGGAAAAAAAAGATCTCAAAGTAAAAAAAGAAAAAAGATCTGAAGGTGAAAAAAAAATCTAAAAAACCAAGATTAGATTTGAAACTGAAAATATTAATCATGAAACTGAAAAAAGTGACGTCACATGTTACAATACATTTCAGAGTAAAAAAATAAAATAAAATACTTTATTAAAATAATTACAGAGCTGAATCAAAAGTATGTTTAAACTGAAAAAAAAATATCTTATACTTATTTTAATTCAATGTAGTGTTTTTGTTTAAAAAAAAAAAATCAAGAACAAACATTGAAATTTCAGTTTCGATTATTTTTATTATTTTCTTTTTTTAATTACGACACTTTGGCCTGGATTTAGCTCCATAGTTGCCCAGATGGACCGGGGAAATATACTGAACAGCCCATCTGGTGTGTCAGTCTAAGTAATTGCAGATACCAATGTAACAACTCTTGGTGTCAGAAACAAAAAATGTGCTGAAAATTTCTCTTTGAAAAATTAGAACATGCTCTCTTAGTTGAAAACCTCTCCTAAGCTCCTAAGCCAACGCTGATCATGACTTTGGATGTATGTTCATTAAATCCATCATATGTCCAAGTCAAACTGTCATTTTTTAAGATTTTGTATTGAGTTTTTAAATACAGATGTTTAATCCTTGAGCGTTTAGTTGCATCGTTCATACTCTCTGTGCTCCATGCTTGCACTGACACTTTAGCCTTGCTTGACTCAAAAGCTTTACTGTATGTTATTTTTCAGCAGTATGCTATTTTATATACAGTAACAAAACAAACTTAGATACCCTCTCAGTCCTGTCACACTTACTGAATAACTTCATATCTTTCAGAGTACAGATAGGATGCTGCTGCAACCTATATTTGGGAATGCTTCACAATATTCCTGCAAGAACCTCTTGCATTTAGTTTTTTCCGGATCTGAAAACTTAGTTGACAGCTTAAACTCTGTTTGTCCTTCCCTCGTCCTCTGTCTGTCTGTATTCTTACTCTCCTTCTCTGTCTCGTTATCTGTCTGCCTGCTAGGATGAGAAGAACCAGATGATGACAACCAACGTGTGGCTGAAACAGGTCAGAAGATGTACTTTGGTGTAGATTTAATATGCATGTATTCTATCAGTTGGTGATACAGTATGAAAACCTGAATTATTCATATAACAATTAAACGAAGAAAGACAGCTAAACCTGATTTTCTCTTTTTTTGTGTGTTACCAAGGAATGGAATGACTACAAACTAAGCTGGAAACCCTCTGACTACGACAATGTGACGTCCATAAGAGTGCCGTCAGAGCTCATATGGGTACCAGACATTGTCCTTTACAACAAGTAGGTGTTCAATTAAAACTCACATATTAACAAAAAATAGGTGTGCAATTAAATGTGTCATTAATATCAATTTAATCAACATTTGTCTTGATTATTTAATTGCCTTTTTGAAGAAAAAATGATCGCAATTACCCAGCTGAAAATTACCCTTGAAACTTTTCTATTAATCAAAATCAATTTGCCTCACTAAGCTATCTTGTATGATGAGATAAACATCAGTTATAGAGAGTTTGGATGTTACATTATTGTTGGCTACAGCAGGGGTTCATAAACTATTCAGCCAGTAGCCCCAAGAATAGTAATAACAGGGACTCAGGACCTCTATTGTATGCAACTTTAAAGAGAAACAGACCACAACATTATTGGTGTCTTAGGAAAACAAAATTAATTTTTGACATAAATGACTGTGGTTTATTTTAAGTCACTCATTTTATGTATGTAGTCTTGACATAAATATAAGCCAATTTAAATCATTTGCATGTGTTGTTTTTTGGAAAGCATCTCTTGACCCCCCTCTTGGTGTCTCATGACCCCCTGTTGGGGCGTTGGTGGCTCAGTCTGATAGTGCACTCTATCAGTAATCTGAGAGTAGCAGGTCTAAGCCCAGCTTCAGCTGTCACATGTTGATGTGTCCTTGGGCAAGACACTTTACCCCAAGTTGCTCCCACTGCTGGGTCAGTGGCGTGTAAATGGATGTAAAAGGGTGTGAACGCATTAGCCGATACTGATGGATAGTTAAAGTAGAAATTCTAAAAGTGAGAGTGACTGGGTGTGGTTGGGTAAATGAGACCTGTGCTTGGAGAAGTCAGAAAGACAAGCACTACATGAGCTAAAGTCCATTTACCATGACAATTTGAGAAATATTGAGCTAAAGTAACTGCAGTCTGCACTCTTTATGAGCTGGGTCCTTATCAACTCTGTGACTGTCTGATTAATCATTTAAAGAATGTCATAACAATGTAAATCCTCTGCCATTAGCCAAGCATAAAATGTCTATTTTTTGCTTCAAAGAGTGTCCTAAACACAAATATTAACTGTTTTTCATGTTCTTACTCTGACACCCAATGGCACATTGGACATTTTTCCTGGTATCTAAACTGCATTTATCTAAGACACTTAACTTTAACAAAAGCAGGATCAAATAACAAAAACTCACTCTCAAAACTGGAAAGAAAAGTCACAGGGGAACTTACAAAACCTCTGGAGAGCACAGGGAAGCATGAGGACACTGCTGGGAAGAACTGACACTGAGCAGACACACAGAGACTTTATACTGGCACAGGTAATCAGACACAGGTGAGACAGACAAGGCACAGATGAGACAATCAGTGAACCACTGAGTCAGACAGGGAACAACATGAAACGCAAGTAGCATGACAACAAGAGGCTCGTACTAAAAAAACAAACAAAAAACCAAAGCAACTTATGACATCTCTGGCCTAAAGTCATCCTAAACAAGAAGCCTGCTCCTGGTCACATCAGTCACCTTGGTCCACTGTGTCATTAGTGTAAGGATCTTTTAGGTCTTGTGTCTTTGAAGCAGATATTTGTCCACATTACTCCCATTCCTGTTGTTCCCCTTTTTAAGGCAGACTTGATTTAAAATGTTCTGACACTTAGTTCAACTGAAGGGACGTGGTCTGATTGACAAGTAGTGTAACCATGCTGTCGGGAACAAACCCTCTGTATCAAAAGCTGCTCCTTTTAAGAAAATGAAAAAAAGCTCTATTACTGAATGAATAAATATTGTATTGCTCTGATTACTAATCAGTTTTTTGTACTTAAAAGTTTAAAGCTAACTCACCAGCATGGAAGGAGACCAATAACACCTTTTTTATGACAAAAAAGAAAATAATAATAAAAAAAATGGATATAGGTGGTTTGTGCCTGAAAGTGATGATAAGTGAGTACACTCAGAATTTAATGATTTTTTTTACATTTATTTTAAAAAATAAATCAGATACTAAAATTAAAGTTGAAAGGAACCGTTTAATATAAACATTGCATATTATTTTTCATTTAATTTTTGTTTCCCATGAAATATAAATGGATGCCTCTCCTTAAGGTAAATATTCTCTGTGAGTGTGTCTATACCCCTCTTCTCTTAAACAATAAATGGGTTAAAATCTGTGCACCTTCATAGAATAGCTTCTGGTTTGAAGATAATGCCATCTAGTGGGCAAAGTTAGACCCCATTGACATATTGGGCTCAAATCTCATTTCCATTTTTATCATTTTCATTTATTTTCTTAAAATTGTCACCTTCCAAATTGGTAAGTGGGGTTTTGATACATTTTTAATCATTATGTTAATTAAAATGAGAAAAAGATGTAACCAGAGCAGTACAATATTTATTCAATCAATAGTTAAGCGTTTTTTCAGTTCCTAAAAAGTAGCGCTTTTCGAGATATGTAGTCTGTGTGCCCGACAGTAATGCTATTCTGCAATTAAAATCTATATTTTTACATCAGGAGAAAGCTTCTGCTCAGACTTTAATAATACTAATATTTGAGCTTTGTCAATATTTCAGTGCAGCTCTGTGTCTATTCACCCTCTTCTTATTTTAGGAAAATAGTTAGATTCATTGTACATGTGGATGTACTTGACAATAAAATCAAAATCTGATCTGAAAAACATAATGTAATTTTGTTTGGCTGTCTCATATCATCATTGATTTGGTGTAAGCCTTGCAACAGAAAAATTGCAGATTCTCTTAAGATATTGTGTAATGGATTTTATGTAACCTCCCCAGTCTTATACTATTCACCTCGTGGAGATTAAGGGGAGGGGGAGTTTAGGGGGATTGATGCAGTTCTACTTCATCAAGCCAGTTTTATCACAATCTGTAAGTGAAATTAAAAAAGGTGTATAACTGATGAAATGATAAAGAGTCATGATTAGGTTTTCAGCTAAGGCTATTATAATCATTAAATGGATGAATGGTGGGGAGATTGCTGGATAAGATTATTGGAAAACCATTATACCCTGTAATATAGGATTAAAATAAAAGCAAACAATATTTAACTGTGAAATAGAAGCTCTCAATCTTCTGACATGACAGTTATTTCTAACATAAAGACAATTTAAAATTAAATAAAAACTCAAATTTGCTGAGGTCTTACTTTTTTCCCTAACAAAGAAAGGGACGATTACCATGTTTCTCTCCTGGTAAAAAAAAAAACTCAGATTAGACGTACATTTACTTTCTTTAGTCTAGATAATCAAGACTGAAACATTGAGGGTGGGCTGTCCAACATTCAAAAAAACATGATTTTTTAGTGGTTTTGTTGAGAAATATGTTTGTTCTTCCAACAATATGAATTCAGTTGTTTACTAATTGTCTCATCTTTTCACTCAATAACAGAAAAGCAGGGTCCTTACTTGGTAAGAGCTCTCAGGTACATTTACAGCCTCCTAATTTTCCAACCATTCAAAACAATCCAGAAATGATCACTGTCCAGGCAAGATACTACAAAGTTCCCTGCCATAATTTTACCAACTACAAGTCAGTTTCATAGTTTTTTTGTAGCCTAATCGTCAATAAGTCTCCACAATCACTACTCACATGGAGTTTTATGTAGGCATTTAAAAATGCAGGCCATGCTATTTGGGGTTCCTCATACAATAAATACAATACTGATGACTGCTGTCAAAAAAATTTAATGTGAAATATGACAGGAGGCCTCATTATACCCCCCCCCCCCCCCCCCCCCCCCCATCCCACAAGCCTGACACCTTAGTGAAGTATAATTTGGTGGGAGCCACTGGAAAAGTCCTGACAGTAGATAGACAATAAAGACTAATTTGTAAAAGAGTATCAGAAGGGTGTTGTTTAACATCAAAACAAAAATCAACCAATACGTCTGTGTAGATTCTCATTCATCCAGGTCATGGTCATCCTGAAGATTCAAAAACAAGGCAACTGGACTGTGTTGAGTTTGTTGGGAAGACGTTTCACTTCTCATCCAAGAAGAAGAAGCTTCTTGGATGAGAAGTGAAACGTCTCCCCAACAAACTCAACACAGTCCAGTTGCCTTGTTTTTGAACCTTCAAGAAAAATCAACCAAGAAAGTTTGTGGAAAGTTAGTTTTTTTTTTTTTTTTTTTAGTTTCTTAAGTTGGTTTCGAAATATCTAGTAGTGTAAGAACATGAGTGAAATACAATCATATTAGCTAAATATGTAATTAATTAGGTTAGTCAAAAGGAAAGAAACGTTTACTAAAATATAAGGATTTTTACTGAAGCAAATTCAGTATTTTTGAGTTTTTGACGAGTAGAACATGGCCAAGACTTAAAAGGGCAAAAATGGATAGAATGTTACTCAGACATTTTTAATATTTCATTCCAGTCTTCTTCTGCCTGTATTGAAGAGAACAACACAGTGAATATCTGTAGAAAATGGGGCAGAGAGAGGAAAGCAACATGCAGAAAGAGGACCTCAGACATCCCCTACTAGGGCTTAGATCCTCTGTACACAGGGCACATGTGTACAGACATAACTGCTAGGCCACTCTCATCCTTCGAATAAGCAGGTTTTTCTTAAGACCAAGACAAAAAAATTTTTTAAAATAGTTGCCAAAGGAGCTATATTTTTTTTCCCTTGTGCCGTACAGATGGATTGTTGAAAATTTCGTTAGATTGACATACTCCTCAAAGAAAGTTTGGAAATGTTAAAAATTGGTATATTATATTCATATCATTGGAAAGCCTGATTTGTCACCTTTTCAATGGTCACAATTTGTAAGGATTTTACTTCGTGGAATGAGCAACACAGTCACTTCACGGCTTGTCTTTGACCTCACCAGTCTCACAGAGCTTGGTTCTAAGTTTGGAAACGGTACCAGGGCTGACACTAAATAATGCTGCCACTCTGATAATAGATAAGTAGATAGATACAATCCCAAGAGAAATTCAGGCATCCACTAACATATCTGTGTCTATGGAGTGTATGTAACACTTATTCCACCAAACCCTCTTTTCAGTGCTGATGGGGAGTTTGCTGTGACCCACATGACCAAAGCTCATCTCTTCCACACTGGTAAAGTCCGCTGGGTTCCTCCTGCCATCTACAAGAGCTCCTGCAGCATCGACGTCACCTTCTTCCCCTTTGACCAGCAGAACTGTAAAATGAAATTTGGCTCCTGGACTTATGACAAGGCCAAGATCGACCTGGAGAAGATTGAGAATACTGTGGACTTGAACAACTACTGGGAAAGTGGCGAGTGGGCCATCATCAACGCTGTGGGAACGTACAATACAAAGAAGTACGACTGCTGCCATGAGATCTACCCAGATATCACCTACTTTTTTATCATCAGGAGACTACCTTTGTTTTATACCATCAACCTCATTATTCCCTGTTTGCTGATCTCCTGCCTCACTGTTTTGGTGTTTTACCTCCCCTCGGACTGTGGCGAGAAGATCACCTTATGTATCTCTGTGCTGCTGTCTCTTACTGTCTTCCTCCTCCTCATCACAGAGATCATACCATCCACATCCCTCGTTATCCCACTTATTGGCGAGTACCTCCTCTTCACTATGATTTTTGTCACTTTGTCCATTGTAATCACTGTTTTTGTCCTCAACGTGCACCACCGTTCTCCCAGTACTCACAAGATGCCCCGCTGGGTTCACTCCGTCTTCCTGGACCTGATCCCACGCTGGCTGTTCATGAGGCGGCCCGCACCAGATGGCCGGCGTCGCAGGCTGTTGCTCCTCCAGCAGGAGGCAGCGGCAGAGCGGCGGCAGCAGGGTCGGATAGTCGGGTACAAATCGAGCAACTGCCTCAGCACCTCTGCAAACTGGTTAAGAGATGGGACTATTTCAGAGGACACAGAGAGGAGCAGTTATGAGGATTTAGAGCTGGGAACACTGACGTCCTATTTCTCCTTCAGGCCTCCTTCGCCCAGGCCTCCGGGGTCGACTCCTCCGCTGCAGCAGAAAAACTCTCAGAACAGCATGAGCCGACAGGAGGGGCCGAACAGACAGATAACAGGGGTGAGAGTTAACCCCACTCAGAGGCCAGCTAAAGTAGAAAACACTGTATCAGAGCCATCTCTCCTGCTTTCACCAAGTGTGATACGAGCTTTGGAGGGGGTGCACTACATAGCAGACCACCTGAGGGCAGAGGATGCAGACTTTAGTGTAAGTATATGCTTGCATTTGCAGGGATTTGGGAAACCCTGTCATAAGCCTTATCCAAGTTTTGGTCATATTCAAGATAAAGTTTGCCTTCACACAGAAAAACCTCAAAACCTCATTAATATCCCTGCAGTCCCTGATCAGTGTATCTTACTACTGTGCCCTTCACCACAGAGATGGATAGGTCAATAGTTTGTCCTCCCATCTAAACTGTCAATTATTTGTACTTTCACAACCTGAGGACAGACCTCCTTCTAAAATAAAGGCCCTCTTGCTTCGACTGCCATGTTTGTTTTGCTGATATCTCTCTGAGGCTGAGGATTGGGCTGAGACTAAGCCTGTGCAGGTAGTTGACAGTTGTAAGAAAGCAGGGTATATACACTCACTCGAAGTTGTATGAGGTACACCTTTTCAAATGCTGGTTCATGCAAATAGCCAATCAGCCATGTATTTAGGCATGTAGACGTGGTCAAGACAAACTGCTGAAGTTCAAAGTGAGCATCAGAATAAGGAAGAAAAGTGATTCATGTGACTGGGTTGATGGTGCCAGCAACTCAGAAGCTGCTGATCTAGTAAGGACTTGTTACAAGGGAGGTCTGCAGAAGACCATTTGAGAATGTACAACACATCCGATCCTGAAGCAGTTGGTTGCCACTTAATTTCAGCTAAGAACAAAAAAGACAGTTCACACGAGCTCACCAAAATCAGTCAAAAGATGATTGGAAAAACATTACCTAGTTTGATGAATCTCAAATTCTGCTGCCCCATTCAGATGGTGGGTTCAGAATTTGGTGTACACAAATGGTAAAGATGGTGTTATTGCACACTTTAGGCCCCTTAGTACTAATTGAGCTACCTGAGTATTGTTGCTGACCACGTCCATCCCTTTCCTATTACAGAGTGCCCATCTTCTGATAACTTCTTCCAGCCGAATAACAGGCCATGTCACAACGCTCAAATTATCTCAAACAACTGAAGTTCCTGAACATGACAATGAGTTCAGTGTGCTCCAGTGACCTCCAAAGTCACTACATCTCAATCCAGTATAGCACTTTTCGGATGAGGTGAAATCATGGATGTGATAAAGCTTTCGTGTTATTATGGACAAAAATCTCTGAGGGATGTTTCCAGCACCACGTCAACCCTTTTGACATGTTCAGTCTAAATGAGCCATTATCTCTTAAATAATCACTTGATATTGATATTTTGTGATACCACAACAGCAAAATTAAGTAAAATTTTGCTGTCTAAACTGCACAAAACCCTTGTTGGGAAACCCTCTCCCAACATCTTTATGCAGTTTCCACCTTGCTTTAACAGGGATCCTCAGTTGCCCATTTGTTGGCTCCCTGATTGGTCCAATTAGAGCCCCTTTAGGAACCTTTGAAGGGCCACTCAAGTCAGACAACCTTCGTCTTAGTGGAGTCTTATCAACCCATTGTGGTGAACTTATTGTCTCAAATTAATTACTTCGACTTTAAAAATCACAAAAAACTTATGTTCACTAGAAGTTGAGAGAAAGCATTTCAAAACTGCTTATAATTGGTGTTATAGTAATATTTTGCTGCAAAAAAAAAGTATTTGATCCTGTAAAAGTTGTATTATTAATCATTGTGACAGGTTTCAAACATTTAAATTTGTCTTCAGACACCCTGTTGAGTTTTGTCTTTATTATTTCACTGAGGACAAGTTTAGAAAAGATTAATTTAAGACAAATAAAAGTTGGTTAAACAGGGATTTTTTTTTTGAATAGCAATAACAGATTTTGCTTTACCGAGTAATTGTTACCATGGAGGGTGGGGCTTGAAAAGTACCTCTTCCTGTAAATGGTGGGGCTTGACAAAGGCTCAGTTAGTTTGAAAAGTGGAGGATCCAGAGGGTACCAGAAAGGCAGCTGCTGGATGACAGGACAGGTAAGGAGAATGACCTGAGACACTGAAAATCACTCACTGAACTGGCTGAGATGCTTCTCAGAGAATCAAAGCACAGTTATTTAGTCCTTTGAGAGTTATGAATGATGCAGATGTAGTGAAATTAAGTTGATTAATCATCTGTAGTTTGGCAAATTTGATTCTCTCTTAACCATCAAAACTTTAAGTTCATCATTCAGCTGTCCAGTCACAGTTTGCTGTCTATTACAGCAGCTGTTCTGAGTTAAAATGATAGAATACAAAGTGCAGCACACCTGCTCAGCAACAACAAACAAAATAAAAAAGTAGCAGATTTGTCAGGTGGAGAGAAGAATTTAACATAAAAATAGTACCATCACATGTTTAAACTGTAATTCTCTTTCTTCCTTCTTTGTCCCCCGTTTCTCTTACCCCCACACAGGTGAAAGAGGACTGGAAATATGTTGCCATGGTGATTGACCGCATCTTCCTGTGGATGTTCATTATTGTGTGCCTGCTTGGGACCATTGGTCTCTTCCTACCACCTTGGCTAGCTGGCATGATCTAACTAATGTAAGACGAAAACATAACCACCTCTAGTTAGTGAATTTTGACAGTCAAAATGTAGCTGAACTCTTCTACTTTACCAGGCTGGGAATGTGATCTTTAGTTTGTGTTACATATTACACATCATGAGACCACTTGTATGTCACACAATTTTTTGGTTTTTCACACCTTTAACACTGAAATAAAATCTAAAATGTGGATAAGTCATGATATATCAGTTTTCCAGAATTGTAACAAAGATTTGTCTGTACTGAGCTGCACCTTGTTTGCCTGAGTGTGCTTTCTCATTCTCACCTGTAAGTCTGCTTATATTGTGTTTGATCTGAGGGTCACAGAGAAACATAAACATATCCACAGCTGGGGCCTAGGCACTTAGGCCAGGGGTGGGCAACAGGCACCTCAGGGGGTAATAATGCAAGCATCAATCCACTAAGAAAGATTATAACTGACTTGCAATAATAAAGTAATTAATCAAGCACCATGCACAAAGACCTATGCAAATAAAATGGAAGTATTTCTAGGATCATCTTTGACTACTGATATATTCTTTGCAAGAAATAAATGTATGCAACTTGCTGTAATTGTTTCTGTAAGAAAATTTTAAAGGAAAAACTGACCAAGTAGATTTGACAAAAAATAAGAATGAAAGAGTAAGTAAAATATACAGTGATAACCAGTAAATACAGTTTACCCCACTAAAATGAGCTTAAATTTGGCTTTATTTTGTGTCTAACCCATTTATGAACTCATCTGTCACATTTGAGTATGTATCTGTTAGTCTTATTAAAGTATCAGCCATATTAGGTTTAATTTATAGTATCTATGTAACAATTTGGCCCTGTGGCTATGAGAATATAAACGAACCAAAGTTGCCCATCCCTGACTTAAGCTAACCAACATCTGTTTTTAAGCATGCTAATGTTACCAGGCTTGGAATACTAATATACTTATTTCAACATGCTAATATACTAATGTTAGTATGCTAACATGCCTCTGTTTAGAGTCATCATGGATATGTTTGTTAACATTACAATACTGACAAAAATCCCCATGTGTGTACCAGTATTGGGTAAAACATTCATTTGTTTTCAGGTGCAGCTAAAAACCCAAGTACTTTGTTTAGAAGCTTTTTTTGGTGTCACCCAGCTATCTGGTGGCAGATGTTGATGTATGAAAGAACTATGGGTTGGCATTGAGTGGTGCAAGGATGATTTTGTAGACCAACCCAGAAGTTAGCATCAAGCTGGTTCTTTCCACTGCAAGCTTACTTGACCTAAGTAACGCTGCAATAGCAATTTAGGAGTGCAACATTCAAAGAAAGTAAAACCACAGTAGTTTACAGTGTTTTTCTAAAAAATCGATTGTTCACATTTTCCTTCAGAGTACGCTATTAAGTTTAGCAGGTTGGTTATCATTAATTTGATTACCCAGGTTTTCTCAAATTAAGGCAGCCTTAACAATTATTTTTTCAAAGGTAAATGTATTTTTTGGAGTCACGTCAATGCAGGTTAACATTTCCTCATAAACCATCTAAAGAAAGCTAACTGTGGGCTATTATTCAACGGACTGTCACCAAACTCAGGTGTGAGTATGAGTTTACCATGGCTGACTGTAGGCTGGCTTAATCATATTTTAGATTTCATTGGATGTATCGTAATATCTGCTTTTGTTTGACTACATTTCAATGTTACTTGCCAAACACTGGTCAGCAGCATGCGAGAGGTGATGCTCTCTGAGTACTGTACAGGGATTAGCACAGTCTACAGAAGTCACATAATGGGTTTAACTGATGTATGAAACTTTAATTTTAATCCAATCTCATTCAACAAACCACTGACATTATAACCTGACTTAGAAGGAGCTTTAAGTAGCCACCAGGATTAGATTTTGTATAATGTATAAAAATAAAATGGAAATTATTGTAATTAATCAGATGGGATATATGTTAGATTGAGAAACTTGCCTAAGTTAGATTTGTTACCTTGAAAGTTTCCCTCTTTTGTTGGTTTGGTCAGTGGCATGCTGTACTTGGAAGCTTTAGTATTACAGTACTGGACACATACAAAGGCCATTTGTGTGGATTTGATTAAGACTTATCCTTTTTTATCTTATTGACCCAGCCATGCTGCCATGATTGTATTTATTTTTGAATGATTATACTATGTAATAAATACCTTTATGAAAAGATGTCTCTGTAGAGTTGATTAAGTGATCTGAAAATAAGAACCAGGTTTGGTCATGAATACATCTTCACATGGTCACAAACTAAGATTATACCTGAAATGCATACCCAGGTGCAAACCCAAATTCCCATGAAGTTTGTACATTGTATAAAACGTAAATTAAAAACAGAATTCAATGATTTGCAAATCCTTTTGACCTATATTCAACCAAATGGACTAGACAAGACAAGATATTTATTGGTCAACCAGATAAACATCACTGACCTTTTAAAATAGTCACCCATTTTGAATTTGATGCCTGCAACATGCTCCAAAAAAGCTGGATAGGGGCAAAAAAAAAGACTGGGAATGTTGAGGATTACTCAAAAAAGACCTGTTAGGACCATTCTACAGGCAAACAGGTTAATTGGAAACAGGTGAGTGTCATGAACTGGTGTAAAAGGAGCATCCCCGAAACGTTAATTCACAGTTATTCACAAGCAAGGATGAGCTGAGGTTCACCACTTTATGAACAACTGCTTGAGCAAATAGTCCAATAGTTTCAGAACGTTACAATAGCAAGGAATTTAGGAATTTCATTATCTATAGCCCATAATATCAAAAGATTCAGAGGATCTGGAGAAATCTCTGCCCATGTGTGGCAAAGAAAAAAAAAAAACATCATATGCCCATGACCTTTAACCCTCAGGCAGCACGGCACAGCCCAGGAACACTTTGGAAAATCATTATCAGCTCACACAGTTTGTTGCAACATCTACAAGTGAAAATTAATCATCTAACATGCAAAAACCATAAACAATCAACACCCAGAAACACAGTGTGCTTCTCTGGGCCCTGTGGTCTGATGAGTTTACATTTCTAATTGTTTTTGGAAATCATAGACGTGTCCTTCGGGTTAAAGAGGAAAAGACCATCCAGGTTGTTATCAGCATTAAGTTCAAAAGCCAGCATCTGTGATTGTAAAGGGGCGTGTCAGTGTCCATGGCATGGGTAACTTGCACATTTTTAAAGGCACCATTAGTGCTGAAAAGTACATAAAAGATTTGGAGCAACATATGATGCCATCCAAGCAATATCTTCATCTGAGATGTCCCTGCTTATTTTAGCAAGACAATGCTGGCTTCCAACAGGGTGGCTTTGTAGTTAAACAGTGCGTGTACTAGACTCCCATTGAAAACGCATGGAAGAATTCTACCTACAAAGCTTCAACAATTAGTGTCTTCAGTTTCTAAATGTTTGACTGTTAAAAAGAAAGGTGATGCAACACAGTGGTAAACATGGCCTTGGCCCAGCTTTTATAATGTGTTGCAGGTATCAGATTAAACTGAGTGAATATTTGCAAAAAAATAATCAATGAAGTTTATCTGGTTACACATTAAATATTTTGTTTCTGTGGTGTATTCTATTGAATACAGGTTGAAAAAGATTTGCAAATCATATTACGCTTTTATGTTTTTGAAGGTCTGTATTAGTGTAATACTGTATATATATTTTTTTGATTGGCGACCAATGCCATGTTTATCTAGAAATGGTGTCTTTTGTTGTTATGACCTGACAGCAAGTAATGGAAAAAAAGATTAAATTATTCCACTAAATTATCAGAGAGTACATAAAAATATTTATGTTTAGGCCATCTCTTGTCACAGAGGATTTCATTTAATCGTACTCATAATATCCACGGTGAGCTAATCAAGTATAATGATGCAAATTACTCAATATACCCAATGATGGTAAAAAATATAGCTGATCTATTAAAATGTTACAGAAAATCATACCATGAAGAGCTATAACACTCATTACATGATTAATAAACAGAAGCACTGTACAGTATACTGTAAATCATGAATTTTATTTTCATGTAATGTGACTTACATCTGGCTTTAGAAATTCAAATGATGAGAATGGACTTATTTAAAACTTTAACTTGAGCGAAACAAAGCACCTATCACACCTCTGATCATCCATGAACCATTTCCTTTTCAGTTTTAACCTTCCAACCTAAAAATGTCAAACTTGAGTTAAGTACTGTTTATAAAAACTGTATAAAAAATTCCTTTAAATGGTTGTGTTCGACAGTCTTTTTTGTCATCTGTACATTTCACTCTACTGTTAAAATGATCTGTAATTAATTTATCATCATTTTCCTCCCTTTTTAAAATCTGAACTGTAAAATGTATTTTATCCATTATTATATACCAGTATTTACAAGAATAATTAAACTCCTTAACATAAAATTAAACCAGTAATACACTCAAGTCAGAGCAGGGTCAGTCAACCTCCTAAACATCATGTTAATATGCAGATATTATTAGTACACAAACGACCCCTGTGAGAATACAAACCAACTGAGTTTTAGCATCAGATTTAGACTAAACATTTACAGGGATGAGGAATGCTACAGCCTGACTGTGAGGAAGAGTCATTCCCAACTGAAGGATGAAGAAGAATCCAGCTAAAACCCTGATGTGTAACCTGAAGCAAGATTGTTTACAGTCCACTACAGAGTGGCCGGCTTAGCGAGGTTGGCTCTGACTCTGGCCTGGTCCACAGCATCCAGCATATTCTTGCTGTCCATGGCCAGAGTGTGAGCTGCAGCTAACATCTGCTTCTTACACTCCTCCTTCAGAGAGGTGATGGCGTTCTGCTGAGCCAGACGCATTTTACTAATGAGCTCCGACATGTCGTTGTTCAGCAGCTTCTGGGTGCCCTCGATCTGTGGAGACAGAAACAGGCACTTTTTGGCTATTCTCTCTGAATTTACTTAAGCCCTTTACATACATAAATAATGAACAAAATCCTTACATATTTTACAAGATTTTTTAATGCCTTAAAAGTCATATGCTTGGCAATATTTTTTTTGTTTTGTTTCTTTTTTCATTGACTATGTGTCTATGTCCTGTCTATAAAAACATCCCCAACATGACAAAAATCCTTACTTCCCCTGTGACGCTGCAAATGTGTGCTTAAACAGTCTCTTTTTTAATAATGATGTCATTAGGGGATTTGCTACCTTCCCAAAATGGTCGACACTCTCTGAGTCAGCTGTTTGTTGGCCTGACAGGCAGAGATGGCAAGTAATGAAGTACAAATACTTCGTTACTGTACCTAAGAAGATTTTTCAGGTACTTTGTACTTTTAGAAGTATTTATTTCTCTGACGACTTTTTACTTTTACTCAGTTACATTTTCAACATAAATATCTGTACTGTCTACTCCTTACATTTCAAAAAAAGGCTTGTTACTTTATATGTATAACGTAAGCAGCGCCACCCCTCCCTTTACGCGAAATACATGCTGTCCGTAGGGCCCCACGATCCATGGGGGGCATCATTTTGCACAAGAGGACGCATTCTCCGCTGTCCGATTGAGCCACGATCCGCTCTGTGGAGTACAGGCCTGATATTTTCCATTTAAAGTGTGGCCTTTACCATTGTTGTCTGTCAGTAATGTCATTTTGCAGTGCAGCCGATGTACACATGAACATTTGATCTAAATGCCAACCAGTGAATTGTGCAATAGAAATACTTTCTACTTTCAAAAGTACTTTAGAGTACATTTCAGAGTCTGTACTTTTTACTTTTATTTGAGTAGATATTTGGATCAGTACTTCTTACTTTACTCCAGTCGTTTATTTACATAGGTATTTTACTTCTACTCAAGTAAGGAATCGGGGTACTTTTGCCATCTCTGCTGACAGGTGGCTCCAGTGGAAGGAACATGGGCAAGAAAGTTTAGAAATATGTTCCAAGGGTATTGTGACAAGTGCAGACTTGTCTGAAAGATGTAAAATGTAGGACCTATAAATTCATGCAGAAATCAAAATTCACAGTTTATTGACAAAGGAAATATGTCTTATATTTTAAATATTTAACTGCCCACATGTGTGGACACCATGCAAAGAGGTTAGACCTGAAAGTAAGAGGTATTGCAGATTTTTTTATTCATTTCATTTTACTGTAGAAAACTCTAATTTTTAAAGAAAAAAAGATCTCAGGAACAAAACAGGGAACAAAACCTAATTTTACACAAGGTCACATATATTCAGCAAACTAACAACGTTTGGTTAACATCCACTGGTAGGTCCAGTGCTGATTTTTAGTGATATGGCACTATGTGTTTGAAGTTTAAACTAAATTTAACTCACTAGTTCTGTCACTTTTTGGAAGTCAAAATGCAAATTATTCTCTGACATTTAATGGTGAAATATTTATTTTTTTGATGGTTAATTATGTAGATATATTCAAAAGTGCCCAATTGGTAAAAACATAACATAATAAATCTGCTTTGGAGAAAGTAATACATATGCTTGCAGATTTCAATAATCAGACTTAATTACACTTAATCCCAGTGTTGCATGATGTTGCATAAATGTCCTGTAGGATTTTCATATATATAAAAGGACATTGATAAATTGTTCATTTTGGTTTACTTAACAAAAAAATAAACATGAATGAAAACAAAAAAAATAGTGTACTGTATACACTAATAGATATTTTTGGTCATCAATAATTAATTAATTATTGACTTCTTTTATATGGACTTGAATAGCCTTGAAATGAGTCATAATCAGGTTTTAATCAAATGCAGGGTACACGGTTGACATGCGTAAGGAGAAGCCTGGTTACTACTTTCCTTGTAGGTATAACAAATATGAGTAATTTCTAAACACTGCATATTATTTGCAAAGGCAGCTGACACAACAGTTCTTTACCACCAAACTATCTCAGAAACTTGAAAAGGGGACAAAAGGTATAACACTGTATCTGTAATGGTGTTTACATAAATGCAAAATGAGGACTTAAAAGACCCAATCATATATGAGATACTCAAGTCCATGGAAAACAGTCAATAAAATACAAGAAAATAACAGTATTGCTATCAGTTTACGGACAATGCCAAAAAGTAGGTTGAGAAAAAAAACTATGATGAACCATAACCAAGTCAAAATTACAGTACACAAATGGAAATGCAATGCATTAAAGGATCACACTTTCAAAGTGGGAAAGGCTCAAGTTTAAAGTAATTAATTCATTCATTTTCTATACCGCTTATTAATTTCTGGGTCGCGGGGGGGCTGGAGCCTATCCCAGCTGTCATTGGGCGAAAGGCGGGTACACCCTGAACCGGTCGCCAGTCGATTTCAGGGCAAAGTAAGTTAAAATATCTCAAACAATGGTCTATAGAGCTGAAACAATTCTGAAAATAAAGGCTTCACTGTACAGACATAGTCTTGTTGACACTGCTGAAGGGGTAGCTGCCTAAATTGTGAGAAGCTTGTGTTATCTTGTATTTTATTGACACTGTGTGCAAATCTGCTGGCCTTGTCAAAACTCAAAACTATATAAATATGAAAAATATGTTTGCACATGATTTGATAAACATGCAAAATTGGTCGCTAGAACAGCTCTAAACTTATAACTATATAATTACTTTGTTCTCAGACAAAACAGAGAACATTTAAGCATAATCTTATTTTTCATCTTTGTGTTAAAAAAGAAGTTCTGTCACTTTTGGTTCAGAGGAGTTCAGCAGAGTAGTTTGAGAGTGCGACAAAAATCAATAAAGAAAGGGAGAAAGAAGATGAGAGAGCACAGCAAACAGACTGCGGACAATAAACAGTACCTCAGTCCTGACAGACTCGTGTAAGGTGGGCAGTATGTCATCCACGCTGCGAATCAGATCTCGTAAAGCCATCCCGACAGACTGTGGGCAGAGATCAATGTGGTGAATTTATTAGTGGTGAGACTCGAGGCTTTTGTCTTTTCATTACAATTCATACACCTTAAATTTGCCTCCAAAGCAGAACCAAAGTGTCAAACTGAAGTGAAAAATAGATCTGTCTCAGTTTACCTGGACGATGGTGATGTATTGCTCAGGTTGTAGCATGGTGATGTCATTCTTGAGTTGGACGACAACCTTGACGACGTTCATGACATTCTGGTAGACTTTGTCATCAGAGCGGTCCAGCTCAGCTGTAGGTGCAGGCTAATTGTAAAGGTATAATGAGTTTTAATAATTAAATACTTTGTACTTTAAACAAAGATAACTGGCCATGATTTTAAATGCATGGTCATATTTAAGGCTATTCAGCTGAAAGATTATTGTACTTTTTGGTTTTTAGATGATTAAGGTCATTACAAATTCTTATTCATCATAAAATCATAGCTAATAAAATTTAATTGCCTTTTCAGTGGGATGAGGAGGTATTAGAATTGTAAAATGAACTGACATAATTACCTGTGCTGTGAGCCGTGGGGGCTTCTCTGGAGCCACTGCAGGGCACAAAGATGAACAATTTGAGAAACAGAGGAAGAGAAGGAAATAATAATGATGATGTAAATTTCTTACTTTTCTTTAGCACTTACTGTTTTCTGTGTCAGCTTCAGGAGACTAAAAAGAGAGAAAACACAAACATCATAAGTTACAGAATGTACAAACACTGTGCCAGGACACTCAGAGTAATAGAAGTTTTAGTTTTGGACTGAACATGAAAACTGTTGGAATTCAAAGCCTAAAGAGTAATTATCTGCATACTGCTCTGTACCTTCAATCATGTGTTAAAGGCACACTCCTAAGTTTACCTGGTGTCTTATAACTTTTCAAAATTCCTCCTGATAACCACAAAAAAATAGTGATGTTTTGTGATCATCAACACAATCACATGACTCTGACAGTATTATGAATGTATTTAATAGCTGCAATTGTATCAAAAGTTTTGACTAAAAATCAAACAATCACTAGACAGCTTTAAAAGGATTAATATTTAACAGAAAAATATTAGGATTCCTCATTATTCACCTTCTTTAATAGAGAGATGTCCTCAGATCTACAGCTTTGATCACGATCAGTGTGCCTTCGATAAAATAAGATTATAACCCGACTAAGTTTTGCCTCACATGGTACGCCATACGATCCAAGAGCCCAAATTACTTCACAAACCTGAACCAATTTTCTCTTAGAAACTATTTTTTACAGCTTTAGTAGCTCTTATTTTAACCTAATAAAATGTTTTCAAAATGATACTTTTCTATCGCTGCCTCGGCGTAAGGTTATAAATACCTTCCTGCTAAATTGCTGCTTCTCTCAAATGATCACAATGACAAACTGTTAAACCGGTTTTGCAGATTTCTTATTAGAACCCTGTTTGCACCTTTATGGGACAGGTCAGGGTAACTGGATACCAATTAAAAACATTCAGTCACATGACCACTGGGGAGGGCTGGAGAGTGAAAGTAGTGTCATCTTGCACCGATCACTGAGTGGAGCTGTGGTACGGGGTTCTTAATTTTCATCAAAATACCAAATGATTGCATTCAACAAAAACGCAGCAAACAGAGATAGGACAGTTTGGGCACTAACAATCCCTATACAGCACCAAGGACAATATTTATTTTACTTGAAACTGCGCAGTCTATACCAGAACATCACTTCAGGCATGTTAACATTTTGTAATACTAAAGAATCCCTCCCCTTACACCACTGTCAGAGAAAGAAATCTGTAGATGTGTGAGCAACTTATGTAGTAACATTTTGTTTGGATTAATAACTCGGCTGTTTAGGAGGCGGAGAACAAGGAGTCCATCATCAAAACATCAGTGAGTAAAAGGATCACTATCAGCTTTCACATTTAGTCAGAATTTTCAGGCAGTAATGTTATCAAAGGTAGTAAAAATCTGATTGGAGCATCTGACAGCATTAATCCACTGTTTGCTCCTCTTTGGGTTTTCTCTCTAAGATATGGCTTTGTTAAAGTATAATCCAATGATTAGTGCTTTCAGTTGTGAGAATAACTGCCTTTTGTTATAGAATTGTCCAATTTAATCAAGTAGTTGGTAACTGAGACTGTCAATTTCTTTACTGCATAAAGCAAAGAGCCACCAGGGGGGCAATCCATGAGTGTATAACATCACATGAATGCTAATGATTGCACATCTTTAATGCCAGAAGGTAAACGAGGATTTAATGATATGAATTAACTAAGTAGTGACATTTAAGGCCATTAAAGCGTTACTACAGAGATACCACTGGCCTCTTAGCTTGTGGCAAAGTATAAAAGCACGCTACAAACAGTAAGGCCATTTAGAATAAAGTCCTAATGATGAGGGGAGAATAAGGCACAAGCTCAAAGCTAGTTGGCATTTTATCCAGACAGAACTTTATAAATGTTTAGTCTAAATATTATTTTTATTAAACCAAAGGAATATTTATGAGAAAATGAAGGATTGAAGCTGTTAAAGGCATACTGCTGGCCTCTTAGTTTAAAAAAATAGGTCTTGACTAATTTTCCTGTAATTATTAGGATTGCCAGCAGCTTTACTAGACAAAATGTTCAGAGACAAGAGCCACAATCAAAGAGTCTAGTAGTGACTCTTTTAATGCTTTTCTCGCCTCATTTGGCTATAAAAATGCATTTTTAGGAAACGGCAATTCTGTTTTGTAAATTAATCTGGTGGGTGCTGTTTGGTTACTCCCACTGTAGGTTTAATCGTAATGTAAAGAGCCAAAGCACATAATTAAGTCCAGTCAACCTACGATTTATTTCCCAAATGGATGTTAGTGTAAGGAAATATAAATGTAGACAGGGAGGCTGTGAGTCTCTCATGGAAATAATTAACTCATATTGCACCTACCGCTAGGCTGGCGGCGTCCTCTGGTCCCATGGGGTCCTGCAAAAGAACAGGCAGGTTCATTTTATAGAGTATGCACATGGACCCCCTCTTTGGAACTGTTACCAGAGGAACATTTAGATTTAAACTAGCAGGGCGTCGAGAGCGAACGAGTGGCTTTAAAGCTTTTAACGACTCCTTATTCAGTGTAGCCTCCAGGGCCACAGTGAATTTGGGAGCAGGGGGACACAGGGACACAGTGAGGGGTTTGACTAAAGTTAATGATGCTCTGTTTCCCACCAGGAGTCTCTCCTCCTTCTCCAGCCACTTTTCATCCTCCATCATCTGCTCTTTCTGACGACGGAGCGTGTCCTGCATGTGCTGCCTCTCTTGCTGCCAAAGGCGCTGAGCATCCTCCCGGCTGTTAGCTTCTACCCGCAGAAATTCACCTTCCTGAAATCAGAAAAATGAACAAAGCTCAGACACAGTCTTCCCTGGTTTCTTAATGCATCCCTTTTGATCAAATATATAGCCCTATTCATACTGCTGTTTCAAGGGTGCAACATTTACATCTCTGTGACGTTTCCCCTCCACTGTGAACGTCCTGGAGACAGAATGGGGGGACTGAGTTGAGCCCCTCTTTGTTTGTCTCCAGAGGAAGTAAGGTTAGTTGTTTTCTAAATTAACTTTTCTTTTGATTTACTCTTAATGAGTAATTTGTGTCTTAAGATAAGTGCTTATTTCCTGATTTAACACTGATGGGCTTTTATTTTGAAAGTTGATATATTACTCCTATTCAACAAATGAACACTGGTCCCTTTTAAAGTTTTTGTGCGTAAAATCTTCTCAAAAAATGGATTTTGGCAAGTGCATAAACTTTTGTGTTCCTTTCCTGCTCAGAAACCTTGTGTCTCCCATTTAGGGTAGTAGGCATATCCTCTTATGACGTCCTTTTGAAATGAATTGTTTGAACACACATTTTCTGAAAGGCGGAGCAAGCAACCGAGGGATTTTAGTCACAGTGGGGTGTTTGTGGACTGGAAATGAACTTGTATTTTGTATAAAAGCATTAGAAAGTATATATTACATTATATGGGACCTTCACAAGAAAATAAGACAGGCCTCAGGTAACAAAAGTTGTCTTACAATAAAAAAAGACATTTTACTGTTTAAAACAATTACAGAAAATAGCAATGTGGTACTGTAAAAAGTGAAATGCTATGTTCAGATTATTTTTAACTTATTTAATGAGCACAGTGAGATTTCTTTGACTGAGGTACAGAATTTAAAGGAGTGGTTGTATCTAAAGTTGAAAGCAAGAGAGCATACAGCTGCTGGCTTGTCAAGATAGCTTAAATATACTTTGAATGCAAAATTGCACGAGATTAATGCAGTCGAAAAAACACACTGATGTAAAGATGTCTGAGTCATCTTGATTAATGAATATACACAAACAGTCCCGATTTTTAGTCTCTAAATGCCTGCTTATCAAATAAATGACTTTGAAAATGAGTCAAATCTACAGAAAAAAAGATCCAATGAAGTGTTTCTTACCCCCATGCTACGACGTCGAGGGGACCTGACTGGCAGCGTGAGTGCATTCATGGAGTCGACGGGGGACTGATATTCACTTGGACTAGCCAAGTCAGGTGAGCTGGCACACAAAGCCTCATTCAGCTGCAAACACACAAAACTTAATTTAACCGTTTTATGGGGTAAATATTGATGTAATGGAGGAAATAATCATCCATTGAATTCACTGTACCTGAATGTGGAGACCAATGCTGAGTGTGTTTCCAAACCGTCCAGGTTTCATTCTTGAAGGCTACAGTGATCATTAAAAAGATTTAATCAAACATGTACTAATAACTTGTGTTACAGAGATAAAGTCCAAATATGACAGGGAGTCATACCTTTGGAGGAGGCTCACTGAAGTTAAACTTGGGGTCAAAAAATTTGGTAGAGCGTGCTCTGTCCCGCTCCCTCTCCACTTCCTGCTCCTTCTCCATTTTGTGGACATCACTGACAGAATTTGGACAAGTGTTTTTGCCATGATGTTATTAAGCGGTATAAAAACACAAACAGTGGACTGTTATTTAAGATGGGAGTTATTCAACCACAGTTATGGATAAACTTAGGTTTGTTCATACAAGAAATTTGATATAATTCTAGGATCATTAAATTTTGTGCTACATAATGTATGACCATAAATTTATCAATTCACAGTGCCAGTATCCTGAATTGCCTCATTATAAGTGTGTACACCAAATGTAATTAACAGCTGACATTTATCTTTATCCACTAACCAGCTACCAGTCAGAGTTTTTTTTTTCTCATAATGGTTAACGTCATAAAGGAAATGGTAAAATAGTAAAACCAGCACTGAAAAGTCTGGTTTCACTTGCTGCTTTAATCCATCTTGTAGGAGCTGGTTTATAAACTTCATACAGCCTTACCTGATCTTGACCACCAGCTCAGTGAAGTTGGGTCTCTCTCTATGGTCGTAGGACCAGCAGCGGGTCATGAGCGAGTACAGGGCAGGAGGGCAGTTGTCTGGTTTGGGGAGTCTGATCCCCTGCTCCAGCTGGTTGATGACGTCTCTGTTCTCAAGCCAGAAAAACGGCTGCTGCCCGTGACTCATTATCTCCCATACACATACAGCTAGTGATTAATGTAAACAGAGGAACAGAAAATGCTTTTAATACACAACATTCTAGACTGATATATGGGAAAGTCTTAAATATTAATGAATTTAAAGATATCCTGAAACTTTTATCACACCTTAAAACTAAATTTTTCCCACTTTTTTTCACCTGCACCTGGTCGTAATGCAGTCATACAGGCAGACAGTGCCTGTAGCACAATTGAATGGTGTTTTGCCTAGTCCCAATTACACAACAAAGAATAGAGGCAATGCTAAGGAACTAATGTTACATTTATTGAATAAACATGATATCTTTTTATCAAAATATCAGTACGTAAATTGCTAGTTAAATGACCTATTTTACATGGAATTGTTTTTTACATGGAGATAAGTCTTTTTGGGTTTAGATAAGCACAATCCAATGCTACCTGTTAGCTTGTTAATGATATTTTACATTATGTTTTGGCATCAAGCTAACAGAATTAAGACTTATTTATTGTCTGTATGCCGCTGAAAATCAGCATCCCTTGTCAAACTACACAAACACATGCAACACTATATTCCCCCATTGGATGCGAGGATCCCATCTCACCACTGCAACCCCTCTGTTCCTACCTTTAAAGTTAGCACAGAACTCAACATTCAAGAGAGCTTGACAGGTCACAATGGTGCAAAAATCATGCCTTTTAAAGGTACCATATAAACCTAATCACACAGCAATTGCTATGAGAATGTACTAGGAATGTGTACATTGATGCTCTTTTTAACTGTATTTTAGATGTCCAGTCCTGGACGGCAGACAACTTTTTATAGCTCAACCATGACAAAACTCAGGTTTTAGTCATTGGTACAGGTCCAGAGAGAGAGAAACTGGAGAACAAACTCCAAGTACTGTCTTTTAATGCAGGCAAACTAGTTAAAAATTTGGGTGTTACATTTGATCCAAATCTAAATTTTGAGCCCCACATATGAGATGTAACCAAAAAGGCATTTTATCACTGAAAGAACATTTCTCTCAAGCCAATGCAGAGACTCTTATCCATGCTTTTATTACCTGTAGAACTGAGTATTGCAATGCCCTCCTCTCTTCAGGTAGTGGTCTTTTCACTGTTCCCAAAGTAAAAACCAAAACATATGGTGAAGCATAGTTTCAATATTATGGCCCCAATCTGTGGAACAGTCTACCTGACATGAGAGCAGCCCTTATCTTACATTTTAACACCTTTAACTAATTTCCTTTTACTGTTTGGTTTTAAAACAGTTTTATTTTAATCAGCTTTTAGCCCTTTATTACCTTTATTATATCTTATCAGGGTTTATCAGTTTAGTCTTAGCTCCTCTGTTTCCTCATTTTTAATTCAAGACACCATATGTGTTAAATGTGGGCTGGCAGGGTGGGTGGGGTTTTGCATTTTATTTTGCATTCCCTGTCTTATCTGCTTATGATCTTGAATATACAGCACTTTGTGTTACATTTTTGTATGAAAAGTGCTTTATAAATAAAGTTTGACTGATTGTAGTTTGATATTTTGATATATATATGTATATATATATATATACATCATTCTCAGTAGAATTTTTAGTTCTTTGTGAGTTTTACAATAATGGTAGTTAGTTAGTATTACATAAGGTAATCTTGTTAGTTTGTCCACTTAATTTAGTCAACAAACAAACAAACAAACACAAAAAACAGTGTGCAGCTAGATTGTCTATGTTAATGTCTGGAATCAGGAATCAGAATCGGCAGAAACTCATATCTAAAAATCAGATTTGGGATTGGGGGCAAAAAGGCTGATCGAGTCATCCCTAGAAATTACGACCACAGTTAAGCAACAGTGTAAACCACTATGCAGACACAGGCAATTACAGGGAAGTTAATTTGATATTTGATTCTTTGAGCAAAAACAGTATGGGCATAATCAAATAATATGTGGGCACTTAAGTCTGATCTTTGTTTTTCCGGGCATTTTTAGGCCTTTATCGACAACAGAGAGAGAGATAGTGGACAGGCTTGTGGAAGCGTGTGAGGGAGAGTAAGGGCAGACACTCAGCAAACAGGCCACAGGCTGGATTCAAACCCGGACTCGTGGGTCGTGCCTGGTTGCTTACCACTCTTTCAAACCACCACCCCTATGTGATCATTCTTACCATGTCATAAAGTTGGTTTAGGTTGAAGATTGACCAGCCACCTGCTCTTTATTGTGTCTGTGTGAGAGGGTGCGTCCTGCCAGGTGTCCTAAATACCATAAAAGTGTTTGCACTCAGCCGCTGTGCTGCATGACAGCGTGTCACACTCACCAAACATCCAAACATCACTGGCTGAGGTGAAGCGTCTGAAGTTGATGGATTCTGGAGCCATCCACTTGATTGGCAACCGTGTAACAGACGCTGCAAGGAAATGGGAGACACTGGCATTGAGTGATACCATTTTAAATATCTCAACAGGATTATAAAAGTGGCACTGACAGTATTTTATCCTTTATATCCTATTCTATGAATGCTGACATGGATGTAGGTGATTTTTTTTTGTATTTCTTAGCTTTATAAGATATTATTTTACTCTGGCAATTAGACAAGTTTTAAATGAAATGAGATTTTATTAATCTTGGGTTCCTCTTTTACCTTTGTAATATTCTTCTTCCTCAATGTATCTGGACAGACCAAAGTCACCAAGCTTCACACAGTCTGGACTGGCAACCAGCACATTCCGAACTGCAATATCTCTGTTAAAAATAGGCAGAAAGAGTCATATATATATGGGCAGAAAAAGTAATTAAATCAAAACTGTAAACAATGCAGTCTGATACTGGAGTATGTTGGAAATGACCCTCTCTGACAACCTGAATTTGTTTCTCAGAAGCTGCAGTGCACCCATGTGCAGCATAGAGCAAATACAAGAGGAATGTTTGCATTTTCCATGCTGGCAGAAACTAATTTCCTTTGTCTGTGTTTTTTCTTTACAGGAGATTGAATCCTTGAGTGGTAGCTTTGCAGCCTGAAACTTGTTGATAAAACTGTATGGGAGAAATTGAGAAAAGCATGTTTTTTTTTTGTTTTGTTTTCATCTCACTTTGACTTCCTGTAATGGTGTCTTAAAATGACAGCTCAAGTTTAACTTACAAAGTTTTCTTTTGTCTCCCTCTTTGATCAGTTTTCTTTACAGTCAGATGCTGTTTTGGCCTGTTTTTACAATGAAAATCTCTACTTTGAAATCTGTAATACATTTGACATTTGAGATTTGTTTATATAAAAATATAAGTCCCTTAGTTGTTAGTCTGACTTGCATTTTTAATTTACTGAGGATGAGGATACCAAAACTTGCTGAATTGCCTAAGTTTATTCAGTAGAGGGAATTGTGTTCTCTCTGAATGAGATATTTGTATTGTTTCATCTAACCATAACTTCTCAGGTTTAGAATTATTTTAATTTTATTTTTTAATTATTTTATTTTTTTAAATTAAGATACATTTATACATTCTGATTAACAGGTAGGATAGCAAGTGTTTCTGACATTTATAATGCTTGGATGACTGATCACATAATCAAACAACACAGAGAGGAGGTCAGGTTTCAGTTTTGGTTGTGAAACGCATGAAACAGAATTTGCTCGTCAAACATGGAGTTAGCCTCATAAAACTAGAAAAACTATTGAGAAACTGGCCTCTCCATATGGCATTTGTCACATAGGATACATCTGTTAGGTTTTTTAAATCATTTGTTCATGCTTTTTGGCTTTATTGATTGTGTAGAGAGACAGTGGACAGAACCAGAATGGGGATGAGAGTGCAGGGGAAAACGCAGTAAACTGGCCTCAGGCTGGAACTGAGCCCACGCCACCCACATGAGGCGAGAGTAAGGGTGTGTAATATAATACTTATTGCAATACATGGGTGAAGATACAATACTTCACTATATACTGCAATACTATAAAAAAGGAAAAATATCAATTTTTTTTCAATAAAACATTTTAATAATATCAAGAACTCACAATATTACATATCAAACTCTGAAGACACTCTTCTCAGTGTTGCACCCAATTAATGAAAGTCTTTCCGTTGTGACATGTCTCCTGCCATCTTATGTTTTGGATTTTATTTCATTTCATTTATTATTTATTTCTGTATTCATTGTTTAATGTTTAAATGTTGTTGAAACAAAACAAAAATGAATAAAAAAAGAATCTACAATATTGTACGCATACAAATAGAGTTTCTTATCAGTGTTATTTATACAGAGCATGGTTCCTGCAACATGAACAAACTTAGCTGTCTGTCCCAGTGACTGAGAGCTGAATGCCTGCTGCACACAAGCAGCCAGCGGCTGAATTACAATACAAACAATAGAGCTGAATTTCTATAAATTATATTAAAAAAAACAACCAAACAACAACAACAAAATGATATCAATATTCTTTTACACCCCTTGGTGAGAGCTCCAACATAAATAGGAACATACATAACCAAGCGATCAGGATTGAAAGGGAAAACATGATGCAAAACACACTCTTTTATAGAAAATTGCATTTCAGTCCTGCCCCCTCCTCCTTCTCTGTTGCTTGTTCCTTTCAGGAAATATGATCTCAAACAGTCCAGTCCAAAATTCTCCCCTAATAATGACATAGAGGGTATGCCTCCTGCCCTTTAGATGGGACACACTCTCTGAGTCAGGTGTTTGTTCAGCCCACAGTCAGCTCCACTGGAAGAAACATGTCAGATCAAGTCTGTGCCACCACGGTAAACATCAGAGCACAGCAGTGGGAAGCTGTAGCCTCCACTTCCTGAGAGGGGCTTGGACAGACACACCTTATGAGGATTTACATTAAAACAGCTGAGGCCGAACCAGAAGGCTTCAAAAGAATGCCAAATCAAATATCTGAGTGGAGTTTCTGACAAGAAAACTTAGAAATTTGCTCAGAGTACATCAAGATCCAGTGTAAACGAGAAAGCACTCAGAAAGTGCAGACCTCCGCCAAGGTAGCTCACATATTGCTGTTACATCTATAAGCAATATTTCCATGATAAAGTTACCATCATAATATGATTTCTTGACCCACACCTAGCACTCTGAATCATGTTGATGTCATTATTAGTTAGACAGTTCTAGAGCAACAAGGATCGTTGGCTAATGGCAGTTATCTGGATCACCACCAAAATCTAATCATTTTTAAGTTGGACCATTACCATCATCTCCTGAAAAATTCGGCAAAATCCGTCTAGTAGTTTTTGCATAATCTTGCTAAGAAACAAACATATGCCAGCAAAACCATAACCTCCTTGGCGGAGGTAAACTTTGTGCAAGATGGGGTCTTTTAATTCAACTCTGGAGTTGACGTCATGTTTATGTTTGCTGTCTAGAGCATTGTTTTCAAGGACACTGACCAAATTTATGTCCAACTCCCAATTTGTTTTTATGCCCTGCACAGATGGTGAGGATCTGAATAATGCTGAGTTATAAGGGAGTGATAGTAGATAACATCCCCTGCAAGCCAATGGAAAGAGGCCATCAAACTTTGCTGGCTCTATTTCTACGAAGAGGATGTAAATTTTTATACAGTGCCTGACCTGCAAGTTTTCAAAGTTTTCTATCTTTATGAGTCTATAGGACTGTAAAACTACAGAAAAGCTACATAACAGGATAGAATAATAGAGTCGAGATAGAGCTATGAAATCTGAGATGAGCTCAGAATTGTCACATAATTGTGGTTTGGTTACTCATTAAAAAAGCTGTTATACCTTTGGAGGTATCACTACAACAAGAAAACTAAATTTACAACATGGATAATTTTTTTGTTTTACTATTGGTTTTGACATAACAGCAGTTTCAGCAAGTAATAAAACTGTCATTTTAGTTATTTATTTGAGAGGGGAAAGTGCAAGCTCATGTATGTCACCATACAGCAAAAGTATACAGGACAGGTTATAGCCACTGACCTGTTTTCTGTTGTCCCTATATAGATGTTCACTGAAGAGCAGTGTTAATTTTGACAGCACTTTTTAATTTAGTTTAAGTTTAGTCTTTTGCCTAAAATATATTTTAGTTTTAGTCATAATTTAGTCATCTAAATTTTGTAATTTTAGCCTAGTTTTAGCTGATGAAATTTCACATCATTTTAGTCGACGAAAATATGAAGTGTAAAGTGTAAGGCATTTTTTATGTTTCCTTGAATTTCTGAAGTCATGTTTTACACTTGGATCCCACCACCATGAAGCTAAGGCAGTTGTGATTGGATGTCCCTCTTAACTCATCTAACTTTTCCACACAACCAAAGAAGCTGTGATTCCTAACTTGTCTCTACTTTCTACATAATGAAATCAGGTCTGACTGGATTTATTCTCTGTCAAACATTTTAGTCTAGATTTTATTTGTTGATGAAAATTTCAGTTAATTTAGTTTCAGTTTTTGTCAATGTACACTTGTTTTTTTTAGTTATAGTCTAGTTTTCATAGGAAAAAAAGGTTGTTGGCGAAAACTATGACGAAAATAATTAGACGACAAAATTAACACTGCTGAAGAGGAAGAGCTAATAGACACATTTATAAAAATCACATCCAAAGGAAGAGTATGAGTAACATAACTTAAACGTAACATAACCTAACTGAAATATAACATACATATCATTACCCATTTTCTTAAATATATTGCACCAAATAGACACACCATCAAAGTGCCACTGCAATAATGCATAATAAAACAAATAAATACACTTCCAAAGTGTTATCATGATGAAAAAAAAGATCTATTTCTAGCTATGCAGGAATAGATAGTGTATCTATTCCTGCATAGCTAATGTGTACAGGTCTGGTTACATTTAAGTCAGACATCACTGTGCACAAAATGCTTAGTAAAACTCCAAACATGATAACTCCTAAGCTTGCCACATGCTTTGTCTTTGTAAACCATATAATCTAACCTACATCATAAAGATGAATGAATTAAAAACAAACGGGGCAATACCAGAAGTGTTATGGTACAGTATCTCACTTTCTACATGGTGGATTAATGAAGAGTCTCACCTGTGCACCATGTTGACTCCCTCCAGGTAGACAAGAGCTTTACAGATCTGCAGGCTGAACAGCACCAGGGTTGTGTTTGTCAGCTTGTTCTGGTTCAGGTAGCTTCCAAGCTGCAGTAGCAACAACATTTAAGTTAGACAGAAAGAGTCTTTAGGGGTCTCATTCACATTTTCTGAGTAAATATATGAATGAATGTGGTGGGTATACAATTAAACTGAAAACAGAGGCAAGAACAATGCAATATTTTGGTGGGCTGTATACTCCTCAATGAGCTGAGGAATGTTATATCAAACCAAAACCATGTAATTTCAATCATCCAATATCTACACATCAAACTGGTTTAAGAAATACAGCATTAGGACTGAACAAACCTCTCCATACTGATAGAGCTCCATGACAATCCACACAGGATCCTCCTCAATGATCCCAATCAGTTTTACGATGTGCTGATGATTCAGTTTCTTCATTATAACTGACAAAAACACAAAGTAAACATTTTATAATGTTTCTGTCATGTTGTTTGTTATACTGATATGACCTTAAGCAAGTGCTGGGTCATAACTAGTTACTTGTAATATTGTTATAATATACATTTTTTGAGGGATTACAATTTCTAAAATGATAATCATATTGCAATATCCAATTAAAGTATTGCTTAGTTTGCTTTCCTTTCTGATAAAGCTTTTAGTGAGAGCTGGCTCAGGCTTGGACTCGTCAATTGCAGTAAATTTCCTGGCGCAGCTCAGGGTTGCGCAGCCTGGCGCACCCCGTGCAATGGTAATTTTGTCCAGCGCACTGCCGTGCACAGCCAATTTGGCAATTTGGTGGACCGGCTGCGCCGAGATGGGTGTGACGGCACACCAGTGGGAGGTTTCGAAAGATTCAGCTTGGCGTAGTGACAATTTCGTGCCAAAAAAACGCGCAAAGGTGCACTGAAAGCCCGCCAGCTCCAACCTGGTCTATTCTTGGTGCAGGCAAGGCACACCCGGGGCAGTGGTAATTTGGCTGACAGGCGCACAGTGCGCACACGTCACCAAAACCTTCACAGGCAGGTATCCACAGTGTCAGGCACATTTCAATGCAATAAACAATCACAGCAACCACTATTTAATGTAACCGTCTGAACCAGCACATACATTTGTATCTATATTAACTGTCCCGTCACATCTGATGTCAGAATAGAGACGTTTGTCATCACTAACGAGTCCACATCTCAAGCCAACCACAAACAGCCACATCATCCAATACGGAGTATCCGGCTCCTCTCATCTCATGAAATTCAAAAGAAAAGAAAAAAGAGAGAGACGCTCACTGAATAAATGTAAGTCACTCTGTGTCTTAAGGATTTACCTGTGATTGCCCATATTTCTCTGTTTTAATCTTTATTCTTAACGTGATCTAAAAAGATGGAGTACATTATTTCAAGGAGGATGAGGAGGAGATATGGGGAGGGGGGTATTTCACCAAAGGTTCTGCTATTTGGCGATGACAGACCAGGAATGCAGGTGGATCACAAGCATGATGAATGGATTAGCCTGCTGCTGTGTTTAAATGTAATTATCACCTAATTTTGTACTCCTATTTATGACACAAGAACAGATTACATCTGTCCCGCGAGGTGGTCTACATGGTGACACGCATCGTGGCCTCTGATGCACGGCCGGTGGCCCCTGAACTCTCCCAGTTGCTGCAAAAGTGACAGCAGCTCTGACCTTCTTCGCCACAGAGGTGAAACTGTCACTGCGTCTCTCCGGTGGCGCATTTAAAGGCGAGGAGAGGCGTTCATTTGATTGGTGAAGATTACACTCGGCTGTGTTAAACCCACTCACGTCTTCTCTCCTCCCTCTCTGATACTTGCGCCCCTGGGAGGGACGGAGGCGTGGGTACGCCTGCCTGCACCAGACTGCGCCGTGCACAAAACTTGCAAAATGCCCTGGACACACCCCGTTGGTGCACCCCATTGGTAGACCAGGTGCGGCACAGGGCAGGTGCGCCATGCCTGCGCCTGGTCTATGAAATTAGAGCCCAAGATGTCACATCTGAAGGGGCTAACCTCTAATGAAATTCAGTTCAATAGATACAAATTCATCGCTATCATTATGAATTGTTATTTGTTTCTGCCCACCTCTCTAACTCTGCCAATTCACAACCCCAACACGGCTTCTGTGGATGGCTGTTCAACATGAGTCTGATTTCTGATGCTTTACAGAGATTTATTCTGCCCACTTTTACTGCAGCGTTTGGAATACAAATAAAAATGTAAATAAAAAAAATGAATACATTAAAAATGTTTTTAAGATGATGAGTACAGCATTGACTTCCTCTTTTGTAAGTGTCTTGAAATAATATTGTTATGATGTGTGGATAATCAAATAAAGACTGATCGATAGATAAATTATTGATTAGTTACTAAGTTACCAACAAGTAAGGCCTTTTTGTTGTAAGTGGGAAGCCTGCGATGATGTGAAAATGTCAGTTCCGACATAAAAAGTTCAATACAGATTGCAAATAAATCCCCATCGTTTCTACAGTGCTTTAAGGAGGTGCTTTCCTTTTTGCCTTTGGAAAGGCTTAGATACAAGATAGGCAAAAGAAGCAGGGATTTTACTGTGACCTGGAGTCTTTTTATAGACTACACGAAGGTTCCCCTTTATATTAAGTGCTCTTCTCATTTAGCAGTAATTGCTCTTTTTATTCCCATGGTTTTATGTGTGTACAATTTTATTATGTTTAAAAGCAAACAGAATAACAGTAAGAGGACCCTGTCCAGTTTCATGACATTTTTATTTGTATTTCTTTGTATGCAGTGTTTGTCTGTTTAATTTGTGAAAAGCAGACAAAAGTTCAATACAATATTGAGGATAGGAAGGAAAGAGTGAGCTGTACTTTCGACAACACTTACTTTAGTTTAAAGTCTGTGAAAGATGCAAAAAGCACCATCTGTTATAAACTTAGTGTTGGCATACAAAAGTCTCTGCCAAAATACAAAATACAATTTAGTAACACATTTGCTACACCAGCACAATTAAGTGAAAATTGGGAAAAATGAAAGATGGGGGTAGCCATGAGGCTGCTGCTTGTATCATGTGCACTCTGAGCAGACGTCAGTGGGTTTACATCAGCGCACAGTAAAGAGACTTAACTGGACAAATGATTTGAAGTAGCTGGTTTCTTGGTACACTTTAGAGGAGATGCTACAATTAACTCACTCTCATTTAGTAATGATCAACTTAAAAGTATGTTCATTTGATATCCTTCAAAAGAAATAAGTAACTTCATTATTTTAGTGTGAGTTATGAATATAAAGACACGTGTTATAATTCCTGAGTAATCTGTCCAACACTGCCTTCTGCACGTTTCCTCTTTACCTGCTTCACTCATGAACTTCTCCATCACATCGGGTGAGCAGTCTTTGCAGGTTTTCACTGCTACATTCACTCTCTCCCCATCCTGTGAAATTTAAGAATTGAAAAAGGAGATGCTGAGAACATTTCAATGGATACAAGAGCATTTTTGCTAAATGGCTTTAACCTTACACTGAACCTACAATTTTATCAAAGCTTTTTACGGTTTTGTTTCAAAGACATGCAAAATATTTTTGTTCTTGTTTTTTTCCCCAATACATGTAAGGATTAATTTTCTAATGCTGAGGTTGAGTGGTTACTAATAAAAAAATGAAGTTAGTTTTAATCAAAAGTGATGCTGAAAATGCTGTTGCTGTCAGACAGCAAACAACAGAAGGTGCTGTTGGCCTCCTCTGGTTCAGATAAGAATGACTGCAATAAAGCTTTTTGTTTCAAATTATTTAAAAGACAAACTTCCATAATTTTCTTGTCTTTTGTTTTGTTTGATATAATTTTCTCTGCCAACACATTTTACGAGCTGATTAAATGGTCATTTAGGCTATTTCTGAATAGTCTGCATTATTCTTCATTAATGTAGGCATACTTGTGGTGGAAGGACTCACGTACAGCTTTTTTGTAAACTCCGTCGTAGACTTCCCCAAAGAAGCCCTCACCGAGGATTCTTCCAAGCACAATGTCACTCCGGTCGATCCCGTACTTAACAACTACACAGCAAGAGTTTGTTTATGGTATCTCATAAGAAATATTTTCAACAATTACTCACCACAAAAACTTAAAACAATCAACTAACCTGATTTCGGCCTCTCATCAAGAATCTCACAGTAGATATCTGACCCTGGAAAAATAAAATAAATTAAATGTACTCTCTTTTGCATGACCACAGTGCTCTTTTTACTCACTATTGTCTTAATGAATAGGGCGTAACGATTTATCGTTTTCAGATCGAAATCGCAATTTCAGACAAGGCAATTTTGTGATTGCAATATCTGCCAGAAAAATCGCAATTAGATATTTTCCTGAAACCGTTCAGCCCTATTTTTGAACAATAATGACTCAAGATGCTTCATGCTGTATGACATGAAGGTTATTTAAACTGTAAGGACTGTCTGCTCACCAATACTGTGCCTGGTGGAGCTGGTGTCGTGGCTGCTCCAGAGAAAAGACCGAGAGAGAAAACCAAAGTCATAAATTTTCAGGTTATGGCTCCTCAGAGCTCTGACAGAATGATTCGATAAAACATCCCCACTCATCAATAACTCTAACTTTTCATCTCATATTACAACCAAAGAGGGAATGAGTGTGGCTGTGCTGGGGATGAGAGGGATCACAAATCATTCAGGGGTGTAAAAGAGTCAGAGTCCACTCACCTTGTAGGGAGCTCAGGTAGGGAGGTTCTTGCATTTGCATCTAGGACAGGGATAAATGGTGATAATTAGCTAAAATAATGCAGTTGAAAAGACTTTCATACTGCTTTTAGGCAACCTCATTTGTCCCCTACATGACAGATATGTCCCCCTTTATTGTGGGGTTTAATTGCAGTGATGTTGAGAGCAGCAGGGAAGTGGCTGAGTCATACACACCTTTATTTTGTCGGTAGATAACACTGACATCCGTGTCATTTTCCAAGCGGCAGTAGCCATCAATAAGATCTATCATGTTCTCCCCCACAGGGACCGTGGCCACATTGATTGACAGACACTATCAGAGAGAAGAGAAAAGGGCATATGTGCCAGGTTAAATGTTCCTGTGTCAACACCATATGTAATTAATGTACAAGCTAATTTTAGATGTTCACAATCCAAATCCTGGACAAAGACGTGTCATATAAAAGTGGATAGTGTTTTTGTGGTACTCACTTGTCTGGCCCCCTCTATGTCTAAGTTAATGCGAGCTTTGCCGTCACTCTGAGGTAAGCATCGTATTCTCTTGATCTGTTTGAAGTCTGCCAGAAAAACAGCCTGAGGCACAACAAGAGAAAAAAGGATTTCAGGAAATGAGGATGGGATTCATTAAGCTTGTCAAACTGTTGGACAGATGATGCAGGATCCACAAGATGCTTTTTAAGTTAGCATGTGGTTAAGAGCTGTAAAGATGGTAAATATGTTCTGACTAAAAACTTTAATGAGGAACCAAACTACCAAAACAAAACAATTCTTCTCAACAGTTCAATTATACTTTAAAAAAGTTTGACATCTTGGAAAATATGCTTTTTCTTTCTTTCCTGTGAGTTAGATGAGGATTTGATGTAACTCTTATTTTTTTGTGATAGGTAGGAAACGGTTAACTCAGCTACACAGCATTGATGCTGATAATAGGTAAGACATGGCTGTGCCTGAAATCACTCCCCCCTCACCATATAGTGAACCTTACGTAGATGTGCCATTTTGCAGAGTCCAAAATCTGAATAAGCACTGTTGTACCCTATTTAGTGGACTCACTGTATCCCACAGCTTATTGTTAAAAGTACTGAATAATCAATGGTCACTATCCAGTGTTAGAAATTACGTATTTTGCCTGCCTGCCACTGAAACTCTACCAGCCAATCATTTTTGCCAGCAACTTTATTTTAAATGTCCATGGTATGCTAAGCTGCTATTCCTGAAAACACTCAATTCCCTAATATGGCTGTTTCAAAATAAAGGCATTTCAATGACATTTAAACTGGGTACATTAACCTTTATTATTAAAATAACTTTACTTACGCAATTTAAAGCTGCAGTATATAATTTATTTTTGCATCACTGGCCAAAAAGAAAATATGATTACCTGCCAACATCTAATTACTGAAGCCACATGAGAGATCTTTCAACATCTGTGCCCCCTCCTTGCTCTATTTTAAGCCTTTAGAAAATCTAGCAAGGGACACCCAATTTTTCAGCCAATCAGGGCTCAGTTCAGGGACAGTGTTCTTATTGGATCCTCTCCTAAGGTAAATGCGCTTGTTAAATCTAAATGAGCTTTAGTTATTGTTTAAATTTATCAGGAAACTTTACATTTATGAAGGGACATGTGTTTTGCGGCTCTTTTGTGGCTGCAAATTTACACTGGCATAACACTAATGGCAGCTAAAGGCACAGAAGCAAAAGGGTGTGGCTGGAAGCACAACAATGGAAGTGAGATCTCATCAAAGTTACATACCCTACTTTAAGGGTCACAACAGCCCTATTAAAGTGCCTGTACGTAAAACCGCCTGAACAAGGAGCTGTTATATTTACACCTCCAGACATTCATATTAAATCCACTGGGCCTTAACATCTGTGCTTATTTATGCTACAATCTTAATATCATCTTAACTGCCACAACCACAGACTCTCAGCAGCAAACACAATGAGCTTTAAGAAGTTAAAAATCAGAGGACTGCTCATGGGGAACTGAATTAATGCATTATCAAAAATTATTAATAAAATAAAATTATCTTGTTCAGAGAAATTACATTGAGTGTAAAGTCTTTTGTCATCAACAACTGATTTATAGACATTTTTTCTGCATATGTACACTTTGCAAAGGCAATAACATCATCATCAAAGACCTGAGTGTCCAAACCTTTATTTCATTGTGCCAGTGGCTGCATTATATAGTCCACAACATTCAGGTCACTAGGTAGTAAAAAATGAGTTATGTTGCTTGATGTAACGTGACAAAATTCTGCTTATAGGGCCATTTAAGCTCAGTGAGCCAAACTTTATTTATTTTTACAAAAACTAAGCAATGACAACTTGTGGTTTTGGACAAGTGTATATTTCAGACAATGGTCAGAAATATTTGACAAAAACAAAACAATAAATGTAACTCTGAGCATTTCAAAAAGCAACTTTTCAAAAAAGTTATTGAACTTTCGGAGTTATTTTTCTGTTGACTTGGATAAAGTCAGGCAAGGTGTTTTCAGTGCTAACTGCCCAACCCGCATGCTAAACAAGCCTGAGCTCACCCAGCTGTATTTACAATACAGACAAGAGTGTTTGTCATTTCTCTAATTGTATCATCATATTTTCCAAAATGTCCGACTCTCTTGTAGTAAAAATCAACTATGGATGTTGGGTTAGTTGTATAAAGCAACCCAGTTTACTTATATAAGAAAAGTTAAAGCTTTCTTATACTCAAAAACTGAAATTGAAGGGGTTTGTCTTTTTGGAGCACTTACTGCTGAATCCTTCTGTGTGCGTTGACGGATTCCCCTCCCCCCGATGACCAGCTCAACCGAGACACTCCAACCTTGCTGTTAAAAAGTGACAGTAAACATTTTTCAAAGTACATTTGTATCTTGGGGTTTTTTCAATTCATGAATTCCAGAGGAACTTTTTCTTTTCTAGGTTTAACAGAACTTGATGTTTTCACTCACCACAAGTTCACATGGGAAAACCTCTTCATCATAATTGATGAACTCTTTGAGGGTCTCAAAAAACTTGATCATACAGTCGTCCTCTTTGAGGTTTGCGAACTGTTGAAACGTTTGCTGGATCGACTTACGAAGGTGCCTTGACTGAGTAAAAAAATATGTTTATCATTAAAGTCTGATCTATCATTCACCAGAAACCAGGGAAAAGAATTAAAGTCAAAGCTTTGACAATTTACCTTCATGCTGTTAATCAGCTCTGGAGGAAAGAAAAGGTCCAGGCCCACCTCTTTTCTTTATTTGTACAACAACATTTAGGGAAAAAAGAGTTTTTTTAGAGAATTTACTTTCAGTATCTCAATTAAACATGTTCTCGACCTCATGAGATAAGGGGTTAGGTAAATGTTTGTTTAATATTTTGTCACACATTTAGGCTGTGAAGAAGGTGCAATTTCACCTTCAGCAGAGAAATTTTTGTGTAAAACTAAAAAAAATCTGTTGCAATTATTTAGAAAATAAAAACTTACTCAAGCAGCTCAAAGTTGGACTTCTTTTCTAGACCTTTTGCATTCATGTCTTTATAGAACCTCCTATCAAAACAGATAAATATGCAACATTTTAGTATTAAATTAATCAATGTTTACCCAACGCTCTTTCATTTATCACATACATGCTTTGCAATACATATTTAAGTAACTCTCACCACCTTCATTATCTCACTTATTACATGTAAAAAACAAATGACAGTTAAAGTTTTTCCAGCAGAGCTGAAGAATGAGAGAAACCAGTGGCTCACCTGATCTCCAAACAGCCGAGCTGCAGCGCCATCCCATCACTCACCCTACTTGCATGAAACTGCATGTAATCACTACGCACCTAAAGAAAAGAAAAAATAACAGTAAGTTATACCAGTATGTGCTATATAGCTCCTGGACTGTTTCGTTTACATTAACGACTTGTTATGGTAAACAAGCCTCTCTGCATCCAAACTAAGTGTACCCTTACATCCTGAATGATGAAATTACAGTAGAGGGACATTTTGTTAACATGTGTGACACATTTTGATGGGATTGGAGTAAAACTGGATTTGCAAAATTTTGCTATTGTTTGCATAATTTTTTCTTTGACAATTTAAAGGTGAATAAAATCAGAAATCAGTTTTTGTGTGAAAAAAGCAGAAATCTTGATTTTGGTCAAATTGCCCAGCTCTAGTTACTGTACATACATGTTTGTTTAGAATGTGATTAAATGACATAAATGTAAATGTAGATCCAAGCCACAATGTGTACTTTTATATATGAATACATGTGAGTGTGTTGGTGGATTCATGTTTACATTTCAATGTAAATAAGGATAATTTTATGTACCTCCAGCATAAGTGTAAGTACCCATGACAAATGTAAAATTGTGTGATGCTGAAAAAATTAACATTAATTTAGAGGCTTATATCTCCATCCTCCACTCTTGCACCCTCCCCTCTTTTTTCTCTATTTTTCCTAAAAGGTTTTATTCAGTGTCTCCTGATTTCATTTTTTAATCTACTGATTCAAAAATCATATTTTTGTCCAATGAACTGTGAATTTATCTATGTAATTATTTGTTGAAAAAATAAAGTATTATATTCAAAACAAAAAAAACTTGAATTTGTCAGGAAAAGTGAAATTTATGAAAATCATTAGATTACTTTTCATAGATTTGTATGAATTCGGGATCCCTTTTGAAAAAAATACAATATCAAGTACATTTAGCAAAAAATACTACCAAAAAAAACACAGAAAAAAGTATTAGTATTGTTATTCACAGTCCACATTAATGATAACTCAGCCTTAATCAGCAAAAAGCTAGGTGAAAAAAATCACTTTATACAATTTCACATACAAATAATCCACCCTTTGTTTGATGGCAGTGCTTCTCCAAATACTGATTTGGAAAAATTACAAAAATGATCTTCCTTAAAAAACAGCTTCTCACCTGTTGGTAAAAATACACAAATGTAGATCTGTCATCTTTGAATTTTTCCAAGAAATTGACAGGAATGTATCTGATACGAAGGTCATACCTGCATTTAAAGAGAAAGAGAAAAACACAGATGCAAACTGTTTCCCTCAGAACAAAATCAGCTTTTTCCTCTTGAAGGTAGACACAAAACAGCTTTTCGCTATAAACACTGAGAGCAGTGCATGTTGGACTTGTTCCTGTGTCCATGTAAGTACATTTATAAATATAATATTATTGTAATTGTTCCCTACCTCCATTCAGCTTCTACATGATGGCTCTCATAGCGTTGTTCCACCTCCCCTACAGTAAGATCTGGATGGAGCCAGTGAAGCTTTTCAGACTTCAGGTGTTTCAGCAGGAGACCGTAGCATCCTACATGTTCGATGTTCGGCCCCAATCGACCGCTGATCAAAATTGATCGAATAATTGCCTAGAAGAGACATTAAAAGATATTAATGCCTTAATTTTTGTCTTCATGTTGGCTACTTCAAATTTGAACAGCGTCATACTGTATGTAGAGGCTGATAAATTAGGGCTAACTATTGGCAGGAGGAAAACAAAATGAAAAGCACATAATAAACTAGGGATGCACGATATTTATCGGACCGATATAATATCGGCCGATTTGGGGAAAAATTACGTCATTTTTTATTGACCCGATACGTACAGTTTATCCGATAAAAAGATCCGATAAATTACTTAAATTGGGGAAATTGTTTGCAGGTCGCGTAGCCCCAAAACAAGCCATGTCGCACTGGTTGTGTCACCTATCACACCTTACTACAAGGACCCAAGCCTGTCCCTGTCTCTGCCAGACCAAAAGTGAACATGGCTTCACCAGTGTGGTTGTTTTTTCAGTGGCAGAAGGTAACAACAGCATTGCTGTTTGCACAACCTGTTCGGCCAGAATTCTGAGGAGGAAAGAGGACATCAAGTTTTAACACAACAAATCTTATAGCTCATTCGAAAAGTCTTCATTGCAGCGAAGCGGTATTGAAAGAAGACGAAGCAGCCGGGGTAGCAGCTAGTGGTGCTAAGGCTAAAAACAACAACAAGGAACGTGGATGTCCCCATTCAACAGGTGTTTGAAAACTGTAAAAAAAATTTAAGAGACAGTGAAAAGGCTAAAGCCATTAACAACAAAGTGATGGAGTTCATAGTGCTCGATGACCAGCCCTTTTCTGTTATTTAGAGCCTGGGTTTTTGCAAGTTAATAGCACATTTGGAGCCACATTACACCCTCCCAAGCCGTCACTTCTTCCTGGATGTATCCCTCCATGCCCTCTAAGATATCCTTGCCACACACCTCCATAACTTGATAACGTAACACATAACAAGATCAGACTACACGCAAGTTTTACGACAGACTTACGAACATCTGACATTAGTCCGGTCAGCAAGCTTAGCTTAACAGTGGTTGGATCAAGATTTTAACATGCAAAAAGATTATATTAAATATAAAAATATGAACTTATCAGTTATCGGTATCGGCCATGAGAAGCAGGAAATTATCAGTTATCGGTATTGGTTGAAATTTTTCGTATCGTGCATCACTATCATAAACCTTCAATTCTTTTATTTCTGTAAACGTAGAGGAAGAAAACATTTTTTTTCACAGATTATGGATGTGTTTTATCCCTCTTGTATTTCAAAGGGGCCAAATCAAACAGAGATTTGGCTTCTCTTCAACATGAAATCAACACAATAAACATTGTTTGCCATTTCAACTCCTGACTAATCAAAAATCTCACCCTGATTTCCCAGGAGCTGTCACATTTCACCAGCTTGAAGTTCTTGCCCAGGTTGTTGTTGGTGCAGAAGCACACTTTGAGGATCTTTGTTGGACCTGCTTCTCCAGTGAAGTGTGATTCTGGGCTGGGTTCGGTGGTGCTTTGCCTGGGACTGGGCACCTTCCAGGCCAGAGTGTCACCTGACATCACCTCATACATGGTTAAGGCTGGGTGGGCACCATCATATCAACAACATCCTAAAGAGACACGAAGAGGAAAAACAAAAATATTTTAATTTAATTTTAATTCACATAACAAGTGAAGGATCAGGGGCCAAAGTCTGTAGTTGACAGATCATTCCAATCCTATCTGGTTGATGTAGGATTTTTGAGACTGATGCTGACACCTATTTAGAGTAAAGAAATCATAGATGTGAAGAACATTATCTTGAATTTGTATCATTATTTACATTATGATCATTTTTTAGGGGCATCTGCTTATTGATAATGGTCTATGAACAGCAGTATCAATTACAATCACCAAAGTAGGTACAACCTGTAAGGATCGTGCATTGGTTAAATAAGCAACACAACTGAACATGTGGGTAGAACCCAAAAAATGAGCCAAAACCCCCTCTTCTCCTGAAAGAAATCCTAAGGTGCCTCAGTGAAGCAAGGGTTGCTGGTTTGGTGGAGTGGTAAGCAACCATGCATGACCCATATACATGCCTTTGCTGGCCCGGGTACAAATCTAGCCTGTGGCTGTGTCACATCCTCCCCTACTCTCTCTCGTCCCCTTTTACAAACCTATCCACTGTCTCTCTCTCGCTCCTATCAATAAAGGCACAAAATACCCAAAAAAACACAAATTGAGCCTCATTGTAAAGGTGACAAATCAGGCTATCTAACAATATGTAATATAAAACGAGTTAGTATTGTTAAAAGGGAGAAATAATCAACTAAATAATGTTTCCAAAATTATTTTTGAGGAGAAGAATTTATGTTGAAAAAAAAAAGATGTACACCAGGTTTAATGTTCAGCTGTTTGCATTGTTAACAGCAATCATTAATGACTGAAGCATTTTTATTCGACAAATGTCAGGACGTATTAGAAAATTATAATTTCAGCACTTTACTCTATTCACGAGCATTTATTCCATTAGTTTAAAAATGATATTGAGACATGTTTGACTCCACAAACATGCAGGCAAAATTGCAGGCAAACTCCTAAATAATAACTTAGCTGCAAAAAATCTTAAAAACACAAAATAGCCCAGTTTGATCCATTTCTAAAAATGCTGCCAACACGTTTGTGTTACTTAAACAGTGCTCTCATTGGGTTTCTGTATTTTTTTAACCACCATTCAGTAAAATAACTGAGATTACATAATTCTGAAACATATGACATTTAGAGGGTACAAATATCTTGAACACCCTCATCTGTGAATGTTACCAATGTTTTTGCACAATACAGAAAGTTTGTCTGCATTTTTTTGTTTACAGAGCAGACATTATGCTACATTGTGTGTCTGGTACTTGTATTGGTTTCCTTAGTAAAACAACTGTCAAACAAATATTAATGTTTGACAGCAAGTTTGATTTTGACTTAACCAAATCAAAGGGTATAATTATGATATTGTGACAACTATTTACATGTTACAGAAAACACCAGAGATGAACACTGAGAATTGCCACTGCCATTCAGCTAAGAGGATATGAAGAAATTTGTTTTAGTCTATATTGCCCAATCACAAAACTCATCAACACTGATACTGATATAAACTTTATCTGTGATTGATGTATTGGCCCAATTTTACCAGACAGATGCTTGTTCCAACTCTAGGAAAAGAAAGGAAAGATGCCAACTTTCAAACTGTTTCTGGTCCATGAAAAGCAGAAACTAAACTTCTTAAATTGGAGTGAAAGTCTGTGATGACAAAGTGAACACACTGTTCTGTTAATTTCCTCTTCATAATACTAAAGTTATGCCACACTTCATCTCCATGCTGTGATGTTGTGCCATGTAGGTCTATGACTCACAATAGTTTACTCCGAGATCTGCTGATTACATTCCTTCCTGGCCATGATTTCAAGTGAGGGCCTGTGAGATTCATGATGCAGAACTGTGACAGTGTGAAGACTTGTTCCAACTATAAAACAAGAGAGCCTCTTTTCTCTTTTTATTCCTTAATGGAATAAAACTCCTGTTGTTTTCATTACAGTGCATTTAGTGTGTGACAAAAGACCTATCAAAAGACTGTCTGAAACAACAAAAATGTTGTAAAGTGATACACTTAGGCATATCCGAAACTGTTGGATAACAGAGTGATGAGTAATACGGAGGAGCTTCTTCGCTCTACTTCATTATGCAATCTGTGTTGATTCATCCTGCCTGAAGGATGAGGTGGAGAAACTCTAAATGCATCAAGGAGGACACGCTGCTGTACTTAATGAAGTAAAAGTTGATGTTTAGGGGAAAACTTTTTTATTTTGCAAACAAGAACAAAAGAGATTCAGTGTGTTTAACACTACACTGGAGCAAGAATAAAGTTAGCTTGGATTGGCATGTGGGACTTAAAATGGTAGGCTAAAGTTGCTAATCTGGCTATGATCATAATACAGTACCAGAACAGTGATACATTTCGAGCTCTGCACACGCTGTGTTTCAGTTTTCATATCCATACAAAAAAGTGGAACCTAAATGTTTGGATCTGAGGCTGGTTTTGTATCTGACCTAACATGGGCCAGATATCCTGAATATGATACTTCTTGGTTGTTTTCAATCATTTTTGTTTTAGTCAATCACAAGATAACTATTTTTAACTAGTTATCAAGAACCACCTTGAGAAAATTTACTTTGCTCTTCCTCCTTGTTTCTAGTCCTTGTGCAATGCAACATGATGCTAAGTTGGTGCCTCTGTTCTCAAAGGTCATCCATCTCTAGGTCAGACTCCTGTATGAAACAAACTTAGACTTTAATGGGGAAGAGTCAGTGTTTCAAGTAGATTTTTCACATAGTAAAATGTCCAGTGAATTTATCTTGACAGGATCAATTTGATGTTATTGATGTCATGGCCACTTTTAAAGAGGAAAATGACCACACTTTTGACCTGTGCTGGTCAGGCAGGCAGTTAGCTTAAGCCCTGTTCACTTTACGTTAGAGGTGTGAATATGAATCCAGCAATACAACACAAATCTTGACACGTGGTTTACAATATGATACATTGGGATATATTGTGTTCTTATAAACAAGACAATACTTTAAGATTCTTTTCACTAAATTGTTTTTTATTCATTTTTCACAAGCCGAAGCCTACTGACTTATTACTTTGTTATAATTCTGAGATAAATATTCTAATGATAACGTACATTTACATGCATAGTGAACTTCCTCCAAATTATTCAACCAATGTGTAATGTCACAAAAGTAAGGCCCAATACTAATTTTATTTCACAATCTCAAGCCCTGGTGGACTCACAAACTCTGATCTGACACGATTTCTGTCTGTTAGCGCTCAGTGGCTCATGTTTTGGGATAGAGATTGGGATTGGGCAATAGCTATCCACCGTCTGTCAATCTTTGGTGCACTCCTTGTTTTAGTTCAGTGGAAGTTCCAACCTCAGGTGGAGCTGCATTGCATAATGTGTACCAATACCCAAATATTCAGTGAAATGATGTGGATGATACATGCCAAATACATTAACCTAATTATAAATTATCATCACAGCAATTAGAAATACTTGTTTTGGTTGATTAAACTAAAACTACAGTCTGAAGACAATAATTGGTGACAGGTTGAAATAACTATTCACATTCTCAAACTCAACATGAATCCACCATGAGCACAGCACTGGGCCACAACAGATGGTCTACAGTTAAAGTAGACCATCTGCAACACGAAGTAACACGAACTCTTGGAGCAGAACCAGACTCATGTTAAACAGCCATCCACCAAAGCTGTGTTGGAGAGACGACGGGATTAAAATAAGAATCGATGTTAGCGACAAATTCATAGACACCCAGACCTTAAGTCTGTTGTCATCACAAATGTCTCTATTGGATTTAAATGTTTTAGGGGTTAGCCTCTTGAGATGCGACATCTTATTTTCAAGAGAGTCCTCCTCTCCTCAGGGTTGTGAAGGTAATGGCTGGCCCCTGGGTTGGTTAATCAGGTTTAAAGGGTGGCCTGTGCCCCCCAACAGGCAAAATCCTGCACAGGCCAGCATGCAGGGCCACTCATCTGGCCTCACCTAAGCTGTCAAAACAGTAAAATATATATCAAGGTTTAACAACACATACAAGAGAATTACCTTTTTTAGATAATTATTTATTTCATTTTTTGTTGGACATTAATGCGGCATTATTCTGTGTTTAATTACTTCACATGTGGTTAATTTCCCGCCTCTGTTACCTCTGGGCAGAGCAAAGACTTGCTATTGTTCTTGTATCTAGTCCTTTTACAGTGCTATGTCAGGCTAGCCGCCTGGCACCTGATAAATAAGAGTATCTGTTTTTAAGTTTAAATCCTTACTCTTAAAAGCTGTAAAAGAATTTTGATTCTTTTACAGCTTCAATTAATAGTTTGAATGAGAAAATTTGTGTGAGTAATATTTGATCTGAAGTTGCCAGTCTTTACTGTGACTCAAGTTATTAAGTTGTGTACTTTGTCCACTTCTGCAACAGTTCATGGCTTAAAATGTGCAAACAAAGTGGTTTCTTGACTTTGAACATTAATATCCCAGCCATTTCTAGACAGATAACATTAGTCCAAGTGCATTTCCAATAGTTAATACCCCTTTAAATTTTTCATGAATCATAAAGCAAAGAAAAGTCTCACTGATCTCTTACAGGGTGAGCAACACGGTACTCTGCCTACATAGATGATACTGCTCATATTTACCACAGAAATGAGAACTTTTCGTAAAAAAGGAAGTGGAAGCATTTCTCAAAATGTCAAACTGGTCTTTTAAGACAGGAATACCACATAAGGAATACATCCAAACAACAGGAGATTCCTCTCCAACCACTTCACTTTGAACAAACATAGTGACGGTTACTGAAGATAGTAAAAACTTCAGCACACAGCCGAAGCCACAGCCACAACTACGCACACAGAAGCAGAAAAATGAAAGCTTTCCACTGGATTAAAAAGCCAGCAAGCACTTTAATTAAACTTGCAGGTAAGATATATCACTCCACAGGGCAGAAAACTTCTGATGCACCTTATCAATAAATAAAAATCATGAAAATATATCCAGGGCAGAGATCTAACTCCACTCCTCACATCAACATTACAGTCCTGTCAATCCAAAATCTGAGTGCATGTTGACTCAGCAAACACAGAGGGAGTGAGCTAACCGCCTGAGAACAACCTTGACAACACACCTAGCCATGATCAGAGATTACCCACCTCGCAACAGCGCCGTCAGAAAAAGTGCCCTCTGGCCTTCATTGAGTTTTTTTCTTTCATAAATGCAGCTCCATGCTGTTAGTCTGCTGTGCGGGAGACGAGCTGAGTTAGTTTCTGCCGTTGGACAGGGTTGTGTTTTGTTAGCCTGAGGCCGTGAATTCCCCAGCAGGGCCGTGTGGGTGTGTTTGTGTGTAAGTATGTGTGTGTATAGTTAGACAGAAAGAAAGGGAAAAAGAGAGAGAGGATGAGTGAGCTGTATGGTCAGCCTGTTGCACCATCACCTGGGTGTGGAAGGCTGGACAGAGGAAAATGGGAAGAGGGGGAGTGTGTGATAACATTCATGAACTGCACTATTAGGGGATGAAGATACACAAATACATTCCTGTGTTTATGTGTAAGAAATAATGAGGCAGCCTGCTGACATAGATACCGTACATTACAGATTGCTATACATGCCCAGACAGTATTGTGAAATCTGTTGTGCTGAAATGTTTCACTAGTTTGGAGTCTCAAAGGGACATTATGGACAACACATAGAAAAATAAAGCATTAGTGAAATAATTACACACTTCTTTAAGCAAAATATCCACCATGTAAAACAAAAAAAGAGATGGAAATGTTTTCTTTACACAATTCAATCCCTCTGTGACCTCTAAAGTTCAGGTTTTAACAACTGTGTGAGACTGGATTTTTGTGTAGCTAAAGTCTTTCACACTTCAACTCTAAAACTCCAAACAATCCAGCATAGATAGAACAGAACTGGACCTCTTCAATTACATCTGGGTACGTAGTATAGTAGCTTTTACTGCAGATATACTGTATATTGACTGCTTATATGTAGGTGAAAGGGTAAAACAAATGAAGAATTAGATTTTTACATTTGATGCACCAGATTTAGAGAGCACTCAGATTATCAAACCCTTGAATAGGATCATCTGAATGTAACCCTGTCATAACTAATACTAGCTTTGTCAGTGTTTTTGTCATGTCAAAATGTCTGGAGGGAAAAGAGACTGAATGCTGGCCATGATACGTCTATAATCCTAAGTGTCTGTGCATTTTGGATCGAGGTTGGCAAACAATTGAGTGCTACTGGCATGAGTCCAAAAACGCAGAAATAGTTAGCATTTAGCAGGTCCTGGTTCTCAAGCCTGAAACTATATAGGATTTAGAATACCGGTTTAGCAAACAAGATTTTAATGTTTAAACAAAAACAAAAAAAACATCTGATTATTTTTTATGCATTGTTGAATGTTTAGAAGGACAGTTGCTGACTATCTGCTAAAAGGGCTACAAAAAGGGCCAGGGACTCAAGCAATTTTATAATCAATAATTTATACACTTTAGCCACAGCCATGAGGACTAACTTGACCAGGTCATTTGATAAGGAGGAAATTCTCAAACAAGAGGCTGCAGTGTGATATTATACACTGGAAATATTGTGACTGATTCTACGTGGAACTGCCATGTTGTAGTTCCACAGCAGCATACTAATAGTTTTTTATTCTCTCCAACTATGTTTGAGCTTAGAAAAATTGTGAAAAGTAGGTCTGTGGAGATGATCACAAAGGACAGAACCTTGAAGTCTAATAATTTGTTGATGGTTACAGTACTTATTATCCGCAATAATCCAAAACACAGTGAAAAATCCCATAAGCTTTTAGTATGTCTAAGGTTGAGAGAAACAGTGTGATGCTAACTTCCACGTCGGCCTACAGAAATATGTCATCCATGCACCACTCTATGTAAAGATATCATGTTGGGATTTAGAGCAAGAAGGTGCTGCAGCAGGTTAGTGAGCAAGAATAGTGCTGGTTTGAGTCCTTGTGTCGACCAGGGCCTTTCTGTGTAGAGTTTGCATGGCCTCCTCGTGCCTGAGTGGGTTTTCTCAGAGCTCTCTGGTTTCCTGCTACAGACCAAGAACATGCTTATTGGGTAAATTGGTGACTACAAATTGCCCCAAGTTGTGAGTGTGAATGGTTGTCTGTCTCTCTATATGGCCCTGGGATTGGCTGGCAACCATTTAAGGGTGCACCATGCCTCTTGCCCGATGACAGCTAAGGAGTTAGCATGCTGTCTTTTGGCTTTTCAAACAAATTACTTGACAGAAATTATTTATGATGGCCTAAATTCACAATTTAAGTTAGTCGATGTCCTAAAATGAAAGTCTGGATTTATTTACAAACATAAAGACATTATCTCCAATACCGTACGAGCTGCTGTATTAAGCTAGGGTTGGGTTTTCTCCAATACCGCTGCTAGATCAATACTTTAGATACTTTCAAGAGATCACTGCGAACTGGTATTTTTTACACATGCCCAGTTCATGCTTCTGTTACCTGTAATGTCAGCTTCTTTGGCCAGACAGACACATTTGACACTTTACCAAGCAGGGAAGGCACAGAGGGTGCTGCATCTTTGGCTATGACATTTAGTCATACTGTAATTCTGTGACGATTCAGTTTGACAGATTTTGGATGTGTTGGTACTGGAGCCTCGTTGGTTCCTGATTCTGGTACACATCCTGACACACTTTTATGCCTATTTCTTAATCTTAAAAGTTTGCTGTATCAAATGATCAGTATGTGAGGATGAAAACTGATAAGATTTTATCCATACTAATGTCATCATTAGTTCCGCCTGTGGATCCAACTCTTGAAAAAAAGTCTTCACATGTTTCCTGGGTCAGCAATATCTCCTGATATTCAGTGCTCTGCTGTGTTGACAAATATATCAGCATTAGCCATGACTTATTCCTCACTACTTCGTTGCTGTCCATTGTAGGGCCCGACCGATATGGATTTTTTGAGGCCGATGCCGATGCCGATATTTGGCATAAAAAAATACCGATTACCGATTAATCGGCTGATTAGTTTTAAAAATAGATCTAAAGTGAATTTCTAAAAAATGTGGTCCCAAAACACTTACAACAATGAAAATATGAATTACAGGCAGAACATTTTACTGTCTTACAATACTTTGTCACTAAGTATTTGTTTAACTTTACAACAGAGTAATTTTCAGGTACAAAAACATACAAAAAATCATCAAACCGCTGGGAAAATAATTATATAACCTTAAAATAGAGTCACTCTTTATCTTGTACTTCTTGTTGATGAAAATAAGAGGTAGGTTATAGTTCAGGTAGAACAACTTTTAAAAAGTCAGATAAACAGGTCACTGAGAGGAAAGCAACAACATTTTTTTCATAAGCCTCTTTTATTTTTCTACTCTACAACTTTCAAGAGCAAAGAACCTTCAAGTACAAAATAAAATAGTGGGCAAAACTGCAGTCAATTCCTGAAAAATAAAATAATAACCTTATTTAAAATGTAAATATATAGATGAATTATGAACTCTGTCTTGTCACATCTGCCTTTCAGTCTCAGAGTGCATCAGAAGCAGGTTTTAGAGTAGGTGGAACCACTCTTTTTATGATACACATAAGCTGTGAGGAAATCAAACTATTTTGTGGGTCACTGCACATATTGCACATACTTCTTTAAACAGGACTGATTAAAGTTCCTAGCTATGATGAAGGCTCCCCCTGGATGAGCTGATCATGTCGTAGAGCTCCATGGGAGCTAAGCTAACGCTAGCATAGTTAGCTAGCTAGCTAGTTAGCTCAACTGCAGCGTCGGGGACAAGCAGGTAAAGCCAGGTTTCCATAATAATCATCATAGAACAGTCACGAATAAACCGATCCCCCCTGCTATCAGAAGGTCCAATTCGTCAGTTTTGTGAACGACAGATGGTCAGGAAAATGTTCATCAGTGCCAGTCTGTGAGGCTGCCGAGCTAGCAGAGAGCCCAGTGGTCTTGCTCTGTCCAGCGATATACTGTGCGACCACTGAAAGTCGCTCGCAATGTCGGACTTGCAGGCAAAAACATCATTCAGCAACTCCGTGTGAGTGCAGGCGAGTTTTGCCCCATACACTCCATCATCCATACATACGGCATCAGTAGAGAGCTCAGAGCCGCTGCAACAATGCGTGCCGCCATCTTTCGCAACGTCATCATTCTGCGCAGCTTGGACACGGAACAGCGTTTTACTGTTTTATGAGAAATTAAGAATATATCGGCGTTAAATCGGCAAAACTCTGGCCGATGTTGAATACTTTGAAAAGGGCTATAATCGGCCGATTTAATCGGCCGGCCGATAAATCGGTCGGGCCCTAGTCCATTGCTGACTGCCTCTTTCAAAAGAGCATGAAATGATTTTGCAAAGCATGTGGAACTAAGTGGAAGGCAGAGATAAGAGAAGTGTTGGGCAAAAAGACAAGAAATGTCAAACCTGCAAACTTCTTTAAACTGATCTGAAACTGAAACCATAGCCTTGTCCTCAGATTAAGCTGTCAACATCCAACACTGCACAAGACCTAGGGCCCTATTTTGATGGTGTGGAGTGTATTGTCTAGAAGTGCATGGTGGTCTACATTTTGCATAATAATATTCAGCGTATAATTAGCGCAAATTCTTATCAGAAAGCCAGGTGCAGGTTGCAAGGTGAAGTATCATGTCTTGATTATACATGGGAGTGCTTTGGGCATAACGAAGATTAAACCAATCACAGTGTCAGCTCCCTTTCCCTTTAAATTAGTGTGTTCCAGACTCAAATAACACACAGAGAAGACCGTCTGAAACATGTTCATGCACAGATCTAAGTGTTTTTTTTTTTCTCTGAAGCATCCCAAAGCGGAAGAAACAATCAAAAAGACAAGCCAGACACTTCAATGTGTGAAACATAAAAGTGAAACCTCGTTAATTATTTAAATACCCAGTGAAAACTGACAGGATCACACTTCCAAATGTTTATGATAGACCTGTTTAGTCTTCATCAAATACCTACTGGCTTTAAACAATTTATTTTCCCATTTTCCTGCAGGAATCCTTGGCATACTATTGTAAATGTATTGTGTAAAACACACTGGATAGCCTGTTTTTATATCAGTGAGCATAAGTATTGGTGACATTCATCAGTGTGTACACAAATATCAGAAATGTAACTCTGCTTTGCATGAAAATCTTCAGTCGATTCATGGGTGTGTGTTATTCTCGTTTATTGTAGAATTATGTGCTCTGGAGCTCAGTGCAATAGCGTACTGAGGAGTGCTGAAAAAAAGCCAGGTAGTCTCTCATCTCTCTGTACAGTTATAAACTTTAAACAAAAAAAAGATTAGCAAATGCTCTGATATTTAAAGGTAGAGGTGTGCTGCTGTGCATCCCATGTGAGTGAAACAAGCTCAGTTAAGAGTGTGTTTTATCTCAGGAATGTGTGTCAATCTCTTAAAACATGCACCTAAGCGTTTCATAGTATCTTAAAATCAAAGACACCATCGAAGCGATTTGTGCCAGGTGTACAATAGGGCGCCTGCTGCAATTAAAACCTTGCCCCAGTTCATTGTATGTTGCCTACTTACTGCTTAGTATGAACTAGGACATACTGAAAAGCAGACCAGGGAGGTGAGAGCTGTTACCACTATTAACCACCTTTTAACCCTCACTAATTCATCATCTTTTATTTAAAGATGATAGAAGTATATTTTTAAGTAAATCAACTTTATGAAGTGCTACTTGACTGAAAGACTCCCCCGTTATCATGTGACCAGCAGAGACAAGCAGAGAGACTCAAAGGCTGTGGATCTGTACTTCACAACTATCACCTCAGGCTAAGACCACTGATGGGGTGATGCCTGCAAGTTAGTTCAGGCAGACAACTTGAGATGCACTGAATTCACATCTGACATGCATCATCATTCAATCATCTGACACGTCTTCCCAATTAGCAGACTGTTCAACCTGCAAGATTTCTGTTTTATACTCACTGTTACCCTGCCCGCATCAGAACTGCACTCTTACTTTCAAACCTCCGCCACTCCAGCATCCCCCTGCAGGCTCCAACGGGGGGGTTAGGATATAATTTTATCACTCATAAAATTCTGTATGTAAAATTAAAAGAGTGACGAGGTCAGAGCCTCAACAGTAAAACAACACTACAGTATCTTTTGCTGCTGTAATAAATGCTTCAAACAACTACAAATGTGAGCTGTCCAACCGAACTACTTTCAGTTTTCAGTATTTTATTTTAGCCACATTAAAGCCAGTACATGCAATCCTGAGTTTGTCACACAATGAAAACAAGAAAAGAAAGAATTAAAAAACAGGGTCAGTGGATTTGAAGTCAAATTTGCATTCGACAACTTTTGCAGCCTTGCATGAAACAAAACACACAACTCCAAGAGTTGAAGACTGGAATAGTGTATGCATGATGAAACACATTTTAACCTACTGAATATCTGATTCATAATGAATACTAATGAGGGGAAGAGAAGTCAGTTAGACCCAATTAATCTTGCTGAATAAATCAGACCCATGTATGTCATAATATTAAAAAGGGTCCATCCTGTTTGTCAGATAAAGAACTAACCATCTTAAAGTCTTAAGTCTTAAAGGTCCTGTATCCTGCAAAATTAATTTGATTTGCGTTAATGTTGTTAGGAGGGGCTTGGGGGAGCAGACATGACACCTTTCACTTAACTCTCAGTTCATGGCGAAGTGTCTCTGTAAAGAAACGCCCCTTAAAATGCTCAGTTTTTACTTCCTAGGACTCATTATGTAAGAACCATACATTCCGTGTGTTTTCTGACTCACAGGTAGACACCATGACTGTTTTGAAAGTTCGCTCTGCGGTCTGTAACTCCCCCCCCCATTAGACGTTATTTGGGCAGCCATTGTCCTGATCCTGTACAGAGCCACATTTTTCATTTTTTTATTCAACTTCAATCAAATCCTTGCTTGACAGAAACACAAGACATGGTGTACACAGTAAAACACACCAAGACATGGGATCTTTAAAGATCCACAAGGAACATTTTGCAAATCTACTAGTAGATTAAGATCTTCTTTGGTGACCCTGGTATAGATGAACTAAATCTGTACTTCTCTATGAAAGCTGATTTACAGCTATGGAAGGAAAAAAAAAAAGATATTCCTCAAATGCACTTTGCAGAACATTCAAATTAAGTAGATTTTCAGCACCAGGTGTGGACAAAATATTATCTTCAATCTTTTAGCTCATCTTGTGTCATGCATGTTGAAATAGTATTCTTTTAATTCAAATTTTCTTTCTTAATTAGTTTTTCAGTCATACATGTAATACATCTACAACCTTTACAATGAAAAAAACATTACAGACACCATATTTATGATGTTTGGAAATCACTTTGGCTGTCACCTACCCATCAGCGACTTCAGGAAATAAGGGGACAGTTTCAAGGTCCTCTTACTGACAGTCTGGTGGCAGAACTAGGCTGGGTATTTCCAACACGTAAATTGTGAACATTTTGTTTTTTATTACAAGAAGAAACAGAACAAGGACGAGTTTTAAATTTAGATTCTACAACTTAAGAAACTTAAATTCAGGTCCTCAAAGATGGCAGACTTAATTTCAAATTCAGAACATGTGTTTCATCATGTAGCTTGGCTTCTACTTCGAATTTTGCCATTGTTAACATTAGCCAAAGTGTATTGACAACAACTGTCAAAATATTGAGGCTGTATCAATTCTGTAGAATCCGTATCAATACACGTGTCCCCACAGAGTGCGTGACAATATTTTGCCCAATCAATATTTTTAGCACAGGCCTAAGCAGGACGGTATTAATGGAAAGTTTCCTTATACTAAAGAAATACTAATGCAAATATATGATTGTACGTATGTGAAGAACCTCCCTCTGGTGTAACAGCTCTTCAGTTTTTACAGACAACAGTGAGTAGTTTCTGAGCGTGTGCTGCTGTTACTTTTGTCTCACAGTCATGCTGGCACTTCAATTGTTATTGAAGCAAGTTTTCAAGGAAGATTTTTGTCAAAAACGGGGAGAGACCTAAACTTCTTTAACACTCAGACACTTCAGAGGGACATAAAAATCTAGCACTCAAATATTTGTCAGTATCAGCAGTTACTCTGCTGCCGGCTCTGAACTGTCAAACTTTGTCAGAAATGTACTTTTTCTCCTGCTGAGATGTCGGGAGGTGAGTGACAGGGGCTGATTTACTGGGACAGATTGTGACAAATGAGAATGAAATTCCTCAGCAGCTGGTGGAGAATAGAAAGGGTCTGTCAGGGCTACACTTACCAAGAGAAGAGGACAGGCTTTAGGTTATTTCATTTGTACTTTCACCTATTTCTTGTAGTTTAAGATAATGCTGAAGCTCCATTCACATCCAATGTTCACATTAAGAGCAAAGTAGGGCCTGATATTAACACAGATGTTCAGGTACTTTGTCTTGCTACTTTGGCACGACCTGTTTATTTCTTAGCGTAAGCATGAGCCTGTGTTGGCATAAGTTCAATAAACTATTACAATTCATAATTAAATTAAAGCTTAGTTTAGGTGGAGCTAAAGCCAGCACAACCACAAAAGGGACAAGGGGGTAGGGAAAATGGATGGATGATTAATATATTTATACTTAAATGACTTAAATGTGGGGTAAAAAAACCTAACCTAGCCTACTTCGCTGCATGTGTAAATCACCGTAAGAGGAGCATCTTTATAACTTTTGGGGAGCTTTGTACTCTCTTCCCTTTTTTTTTTTTTTTTTTAGATTGTATTAATATCTTACTACTGCACTGTTCCTATTTTTTAAGTGTGCAAATGATCAGAACTATACTAAACTAAACAATAATAATGATGATAAGCAGCAACCTGAGATGTATTTATTTTAAAAACATCTGTAAAAGCATAAAAGGCCAAGTCTTACTCAGGTTATGTTCTTCAGAGTTTCTTCTTTTGACAATTTTAATGTCCTTGTCACTACATAGTGGTGGTATGGGGGACACACTTAGTCAGAATTTGTTATAGCAGTCCTCACTGTTTTAAATCAGTGTTTTGGAGGGAAAATGTAAGAGACTAGACTATATATGCTATTTATGTGGCTTTTGCTTATCAGAATATATTTTCTGTTCAAAAGGTAATCTGAGAAAAGCAAAACGTTTTGTGTGTCTAAAAACATTTTCTGTATATCTTGTTTTCATCAAAAATCTGTTTGATTTCTTGCACATTCCTAAACTGATCCTTTTGCATGCTGAAAAAGTTCAGTAATATAGTGACTGACAGTAGCTGCCTGTCAACACAGGCAGGAATGGGACAGGCCTGCTCTGAGAAGTGTGTTGTGTTGTCGAGGGTCTGCTCCCTGCACCGTCATGACCCCGGGCACTGGAATGTAGAGGCTGCTGCTCCACCTGCACAGACATGCTGTGATAATGAACAAAGTTCTCTCTCTGACAGAAAACGGCACCCAGGGCTCCACATTGTGCCTACATGATCTGATTATTTCTGTAAACTCGGTCATATCAGCTTTTAGGTCAAATCTGAAATATTACATTGTCCAACCAAACCTCCAAAAAGTTAATAAATGTAAGAATATATGTCTACATGGTTCCAAGTAGAAAAAGTTCTTTTACGCTTATGAAACGGTTATAGATACAGGCCTCTGTATAAACTGCGTTAATCCCCATAATTGCTGACTTATTTCAAGCTCCTGGCGTGTTTGGTTTACAACGGCAGAAGTCACACCCTGACATGTGCACAGGCATAATATCTCAAATCTTACCTGATTCTGAATGAATTCCTCCAGGAAAACAGGGCTGGAAAAAAAGAGCGTTATTCCTCTCGGAGACCTCAGGCCTGACAGTCTGATGGTGGAGTATGAGGCGGCAGATAACCACTCCCTCACCTGCGCGTGCAACCCAGCTCTGAGCGAAGGTGGGCGCGAGCACACCTCTTCCTTATTTCAGCAAACATGGCGGACAGTCTCAGTAGGTTTCTACTCACTACTTTTGAGCTCCTCAGGTACCTTCACAGTATTTGAAAATGACTTGCTTACTCACTTACTCACTTTATTGATTTATTTATTTATGCAGCCTCTTTGAATGTTGGAAAAAAGAGGCTTTGGGGATTACCTGGTTTTAATTATGACTGTATCTCTTCAGTTATATATATTCATTTTTCTTTGTAATTTATGTTATTTCTGTTAACGTAATTTGTTAGTTTTTTTGTCATGGTGTACGTTAAGTGATGTAGAGTAATCTTTTCTAAGTTAACATCTGGTCACTTTAGTTAACTTTTCATTTACTTTACTATTGCCCATCTTTTTTTTTTTCTTCTAAGCTGCTTGGACTGTCAACATGTCTGTGAAATGTTGAATAAAGTTCAAAAAAAACTCAAGAGTTCCACACTACTCCAGTATATCGGCACCGATGGTCAGAGTACTGCACTCTTGTGGGGAGATTTTTAGACAAAAACATTGCCACGCTATATGCCTGCTGCCTCATAAGTAGCCTACATAATTTCTAACAAAACCAAGTTTAGGATAAAGCACATATATTACATGTCAAGTTAATATTTGTACAGTTTTCCCATTGCTTAAAACATTTGTACATTCTGTGGGTGTGAAGGGGAAAGCAAAACAAAGACATTCAACTGTGTAAATGATTTATTTTTCTGAAAAAAAAAAAAAAAAAGATGACCACCAGTTCAAGTTTAATCACTAAAAGAAATGTAATTAATTTGATTATCATTACAGCAAATACGATTGCTGGAATACGATTAAAAATGTAAAAGGCAATGACAATAAATTGGCAAAAATATTATTTTCTATAGACTAGACAAAGACAGGTTTAATATCATCAGATTGAGAGTTTATGTGTCGTGTTATATGTTTCAAATTATGATTCAGTGACCGTGACAGGAATTTGATGATTTAATGTATAATTATTAATAATCGTCAAACAAAGTTGCTTTTGAAAAATAGTAATCAGTGTCAAGTTTTAAAACAATGATGCACAAAACACAAAACTTACTATTAACAAAGTTTGAGACACATAAAAGAGATCTGGTCATGCACAGGAATTTCGTTACATTATTGATTGTATTACTTTTCTTTTTTTGCATTTTTCTTTACCTGAACTGTTTTTTTTTTTCTTTTTTTCTTTTTTCTTTTGTTGCTTAATTTAAATCCGTCAGTTTGATTGTTACACTGTAATCACACCACTACACCAGTAGATGGCGCCACAAATCAAGAAAAGCAGTGGTGAAAGGTGACTGGGGAGCCTGCTGAAAGACCTAAAATGTGCTTTGCCTATAAAAATGTCTAGTTTTATTCTTGAGTAATTGCAGAAACTGAAGCAAAATAAGCAGCAGCTGTGGATGAATGTCGTGATATATTTTAAAATATCTTTTGTACAGGGCAAAACCCAGTGAAAAGAATATGTCTGTGTCTAAAAATGCCTGTTAATTTAGGAGATGTCTGTCACTGAGCACTGCAAACTTACTGACGTATATATCGAATGTATGCTAAAGCCAAAATTTATTAAAAATGTAATGGTCTGAATGTGACAAAAAAACGTAATCATTCTAGCTTTCTATGCCATAGTCTTGACCTTTTTATTACAAAGACATTTTATCCTGTTATTATGACTTTCAATCTGAAAATTTTGTCTTTGTATGCCAGAGTGTTATTGTCTTTTTTTTTATCATATAGATATAACAATTTAAATTAATACTTATCTCATTATTCTGACTTCATATCTTATAAATATGACACAGTATCTTTTAATTTTCACTTATACTCTAATAATTAGCATTTTGGAGTATTTTTTTTTATTGAAGATTAAGTGCCTAATTAGTATTGTTGTCATTATCATTTTTGATATTACTATTTTCATTATTATTCTGACTACTGTCATTATTATTATTATTTTTATTTTAGTTGTGAAATTGTGCTTCCACATAAAACTGATCTGGGATTTAATTGTACATTTAAAATCTGGAAGAAAAAAGACAAGTATTCAGGGTCCAGAACTTATCACTGAACTGCAGATGGCATAAAATTGAAATTTTTAAACTGAGTTTAATTTTGTTATTTGTCACATCCCTCTGCTCTAATTTGATTTAAAATGCCCTTTCATTGGTTCAGCTTTCTTTTCAACCTGGCAGCATTGTAGATTTTTACACCAAAGATATAAATTATGCACTGTGAGGGTGTATATTACTGTTATTTCTTTACCTGTTAAATTACTGATAAAACTAATACCTGCCTTTTCCAGTTTGTTTACATCGACTACATGTGGTTAGCTGAGATTACACTAATTTAACTAAATTATTATATCACTGCACTAAAGTTTAGTGATATGCTAAGGCAAAAATAAAACGGACCAAAAAATGGTACAGAAAAAGTTGTTTGTATTCAATACAGAGAGGCTCTTGCTTTAAATATATAAGAGGATCGTGAGATAAATGAATGTTTTCATCTTTCATTCATTCAGTTCTCTCTCTTCCGCATTGTATCAATTATGTTTGCTCTCTGTGCTGAGGGTTTGGCACATCCATGTGGAGCGGAGACAGCTGTGAGGGGGTTCAAGTCTGGGTCAGAACGAGACCAAACCGCACCCAGCAGACCTGATCAGTGTCAAGGGCAAGAATCCACAACAGGTGCCATCCAGCTCGGGTTCATGTGCCTCCAGACAGTGGCAGAAACTGACCTTGCAGATGCTGAGTTTTAGCCGTTACAATGGTTTCACTGTTCACCAGGATCTATGTGATCATTAACACCAACCTTTTAAGACTCCTCCTGCCATGAAAATATTACATTATCACCATCACAACCCCCTCCTCACTTCATCTGAACCAAGGAGAGCATAATAGTAATATAAAACCTTACCAGACTTTGTCATTGGTAGAGTTACAAAGCAGATTCCTTTGCAAATTGAATTACTTTCATATTATGCATTAAAATAAAGAATGAAGTGAAAGACTTTGTCATTAACTCAACTTCAGTATTTTTTTTAATAAGAGATATGCAACTTTGGATCCCAAAAGGCCCACTGTAATTTTATACCCACTGTCAGAAGGCAAAGGTTTTGGACATTGTTGCACTTATGATTCATAGAGGGAGCAAATAAAGAACTTTTAACAGAGTCTAAACCAACATTTACATTTTAAATTCAAAATAAGTTAAACTAATTTCATTTTCATTGCACTTGCTGAACATAGAGTTGAAGTACCTCAGGTTACTTTTTAGTGCAATGTACGGATATTTGTTATTAAAGTATATTTCACTCAAGTTTCCTAGTTTCATAGACCTAATAACCCTTAATGACAGGAATAACAACAATATTTTGTACAGATGTGTTTGCAGTAAGTTAAATCTCTTTATCTGTAGTACTGAAAGTGTCTGCTGATATTCACAGAGATTAAGATAAATGAAAATGATTTTTTTTTTTTTGTCATTTTCTTGTGCGTTTAACTTTAGTTGTATTCATATGTTAACAAGATATGATTGTTAAAATCCACTTGTGGGTTATGTTAAATGAGGAGGGGGTGCATGTGGTACCCTGATCGCCTGTTGCCAAACCCTGATATAAATGTTTCAGCTGGTTGTTTTGGAAATGATTTTATTTTTATCAATTAGAAGAGTGTATTAAATGCCACAGTGTGATAATAGACAATGTATAATCAATCAAAACAAATCCACTTTTAGTGTCAGTCAACTTACTAAACATGCAAAATGAAAAATACTTTGGTTTTAATGTTTTAAAAATAGACCAGTACATCCAGCAATAAGTCACTGAAGAGCCTCAGCCTGACTCTATATAAGTCTGTTTCAAATACTATAAAAAATGCATTAACTTACCTAAAGAAATACTCAGAATATTGTTAGTCAAGAGGGAGTTGTTGATTTTATCTCTAGAGAATATCTACAGGTGGTGTGTTAACAATATCTGTTTGATTAAAAATCACATTTCTTAAGTATATTTAATGCATCAGAACACCAGATAGTCATTGTTTGGACTGATTTATTTATTTTAGATCTTTAAGGGGGAATGGTTAAAAATATAGAATATATAACAAGTCACTATTATATTCATTTATTTAGGAGGCATGGGCCTTTGCTTTTTAAATGTTGGAGTAGCTGTGATTGTGAAAAACAAATCAAAGCTTTCATGCAACAGTTAACATCTTAGGCATAATCAAAGACCTTTTTTATAGTTGATCCAATTCTAAAATGAAAATACTGAGTAATTGGGGTACTTTCCAGGCCTGCTCACTTACACTAACAATTTAAAATACAGTACATACCTTAAGGGACCTTGAAATGTAGTGTTTGTTTCTCCTTCAGTCTGCAAGGGGATTCCCAACACAAATTATGCATTAAAAAGATTTCTTATGTGAATTCTATTTAACCAGTGTGACACATCCCTGAACGTCGGAGGGTGTTGGACACCTAAAGAGCAAATATTGCCTTTTCACCTTTTCCAGATATTTTTCCTTGGTTGAACATTTTTGGCTTCATTTATCCTATTTTTGGATTCTTCTCTTTATGAGGGACAAAGACCTCTTATGTCTCCAATGCCTGTCTAAGCATTCCACCCTAAGGACCACAGACCTCACCCTGAATGCTTGTTTTACAAATATCCCTCATGGTATGCTTTGAACTTAAAGGTCCTCTCCCCCACCTGCCTCCTAACTGTTTATAGAATCTTTGCCCCACCTTCTGCCTGTTTAATAGACTCGAGAATATTTATCTTTCCCTTGATGGTCATTAAGTCCACATTCTGGCTTTGGTGACCTCTGGGGTTAAAATGTGGTTGTCATCACTCCTGTGAGTGATGGTTTCTCTATTTGTTCACCTTTTGACTCACAGAGCCGACACCTGCAAGACAAAGAGCAGGGAGAAGAGAGCGCCAGAGGAGAAACAGGAGGTATTTGGTTTGGACAGCAGGTGTGTAGATCCTGAGTGTTTATTTGTGTGCGTGGGAGTGTGTGTCCCATAAAAACGGGTGGACACTAAATCCAGACTCAGCGGGGGTCCGCAGTTCTCACCAAGGTGTGAAGTGGCCCGGCTCAGGAGCAGATTATAAACCTGGTCTGCATTACAATAGAGGTGAGAAGCAGTGAGGGGGGCCACGTTCCAGCTCAACAAACAAGACAAATGCACAAAGTATCCAATGGGAGACTGTAAAGAGGGGCTGTGAATGGAGACCTGCTGTTTGAGATGATATACAATTAAACCTCCTGCAGGAAGAAGTAGAAAGGTCACTGTGGTGGTCATTACGCTGCAGGTCATTAAAGACAGGTTAGACCTGTAAACAAGTCAGGTTAGGTACCATCACAAAGGGCTTTTTAAAGCTTCACACTGACATGCAAATGTTGTGGAAATTGAGTGTTTAAAGATAAACCTCATCACTTAAGATCTCTGATTGTGTTGTAAAATAGCTGATGAAGGGTCTAATTGATACAAGTCTCTCCAAAAAACAAATAATTCATTTACACCTCACATTAACATTAGACCCGACAAATCAGAAAGCACCTCACCATATGCTAAAATGATTTGACATCCAAATGATCAGACTGCATATGGAGGTGGTCTTGGATGACTTCACCTGGATTGGTTTGATAGCATAGAAACTTGTGCAGACTGGTGTGCATTAAAGGTGCATTGTGTAGAAATTGGCATTTTAGCAACATCAGATTTTGGAATGAGCCCGTCCGTTACTAAAACATCGCATCATGAAGCGACAAGAGCCGGTGAAGACCCAAAAGGATCGCGAACAGGGCATCATTTACAACAGTTACAAACACAGTGCCATCTTCTTCTCTTGTTGTACCCGCTCTCTCGCTTCTTCTTCTTTGCATGCCATCCAGGTAGATTTCAGGATTGGCGGCCAGACTCGTATTCAAAAATCGCTTTTTGCTATTTTTGTTCCCAAATCCCACCAGTAGACAACATTGTGGATCGTTATGTCAGCCTCCACAAAGGGGAGACCCATGGTACATAAATATAAAAAGCTTTTTCTAACTTAATAAAAAGAAAAAAGTTTTATGGGGATGATTGTACACCTATTTCGACGGACTTTACATACAAATAGAACATTATATCCTATATTCACCGTTTCTGTTTGGTGAAATGCTGCCGACTTCTACACAATACACCTTTAAAGACTAAAATCTGAATGAAGGCTCAGGGGTTTGCAATACCCAGCCTTGTCAGATTTTGATTGAGTCAGCATTTTAATCTCACCAGTACCCCTCAACGTTGATTTACTGAACAGTTTATCTCCAATTTCCTTTCAAAAGCATAGAAATTTAAGGAATTAATCTATTAAACAGCTGCCCCCCTGCTTAGTTGCTCATAGATAAGTAAACTCATTTAATCCGTATCTTTAATGCCTTTAAAAGCATTTCATATCAATTCAGATGAGCTTTATTGGCATGAATGCTAAAGAACAGTATTGCCAAAGCAGTTTATGAATGTATATAAATATACTGATCAGTCATGATATTATGACCTCCAGCCATCCTGACTGGTCTTCAGCTATACAGCCTCATACACATCAAACTGTGATGCACTGCGTATTCTGACAACTTTCTATCAGATGCAGGATTTATTTCTTCATCAATTTGAGCAACAGTAGCTCGTCTGTTGGGTCGGACCACTCGGGCCAGCTTTTGTTCCCCATGTGCATCAGTGAGCCTTAGTCATCCATGACTCTGTCAGTGGTTCACCAGCGTTTCTTCCTTGGACCACTTTTGATAGATACTGACCACAGCAGACCGGGAACACACCACAAGAGCTGCAGTTTTGGGGAGGTTCTGACCCATCCCACTTTAGCCGCTGTCAAACTCACTCAAATCCTCACGCTTGCTCATATTTGGTGTTTCTAACATCAACTGTGAGGACAAAATGTTCACTTGCTGTGAAGTGAACACACAATAACAGGTGCCAGTGGTCATAATGTTGTGGCAGATCAGTGTACATGTACGTATGTGCGTGTGCATGTAAGTGTGTGTTTGAAATTGGGGGTTTTATTTATTCGTTTTGTTGGAGTTATCTTTATTTTTCTGGTAGTGGTCTGTTGGTTTTCATATGTACAGGCTCCACTGGTTGTCTTTAGGTCTTCACACCCTTCGAAGACCTAAAGTAAACCAGTATAACTATAATGCAAAAGATGTAAGTGGAGATTATCTTTGTTATCAGGCCAAGCCTCATGTTTTCAAAATCCCTACTTTTAAGGAGATGTTAAAAATGCTGTATTTATTTGAGTGAAAACTGTATCGTCTTAATTGTCATTGAGCTTTTCTTTATTGCCAGTTAACAGTATGTACTTGACCAAAATCAAGCTTAGGTGGAGTTTCAAGGTTCTGGATCTGTAAAGTTGGACATAGTTAAAAGATCTTGATTGATCAGGTACAGGGAAAATGAGACAAGTTTCAATAAAAGTGATTCAGTTAAGTTGAAATAGTTAAGGGTATTCATATAATAAAGTGCAACAGGAAAAAAGGGAAAACAAGCATGATAAAACAACAGGTAAAATGCAATAACTGATTAAAGCACAAGCATACTTAAGGGCATAAAGTATAAAAATGAATTAAACATATGATCCAGAGAGTTGCTAGAATTAGTCATCACCTACCTGTTTTACTCAACATTAAGTAATATCTCTTTCCCGCTGGCCAAAATACCCTTTTAAACATGACAACAATTGGCTCCTGTAGGCAGTGGGAAAGGCTCTAATCGGCATTTAGACCCAGGACGACTGACCCTGCAAGCCACACAGGTTTATATCGGCTTGCCTTCGATCGGCTCCTGTGGGTGAATGCATCAATTTATGGGATGACGTTGGCGTAACGTGCCATGGCATAAGATCACACCCATCTCCTCTGTCTGTAACTTTTTCTTTGTATCATCAGCACTCAAATGTCGTTCAGTCTGCGCTGAGTTTGTACATTTTTAAACAGGGACAAAAGTACAAAGTACAGAAAACAGTTGACCATCGTGTCCGTGGCTTCCATGCTCCTTTCCATTGTTTACCTGGCCATGTTTCATCGCGCTGATGATGTCATCAATGTGATGACATCAGCTTGACGCACCAGAGGAAAATAACCAGCCACACAGCTTGTCTGCTGGTGATTAGACCCAGGTCTGCTGGCAGTGGGAAAGGAGTCACTTGCCGATTGTTAGCAGGTTTACCTGCATTGAAAAAACTTGCGTTTGCTCGCTAATTTTAGTGGGAAAGCGGTATAGTTCTCATGGTGTACCTTCATCCAGAGTATGTAATGGAAAATATAATAGTTACCGTACTCAGCATTCTTTATTTTTGAAACTAAGTATTACTCAAAAATATCAGAATGTAAAATTTTGCTTTATTCCCTTATAAAAATGGGTCTGTCATTTTTTTTGACACATTCGACATTTGCAGACTGACCTGCACCATGGTGATATTTTTAGTCCCAGGTTACACAGCTGTGTTGTAAATGTCTGAATATAGGGGTGCTGGTTTGGTGGACTGGTAAGCAACCAGGCCCATCCCATATAAGCTTCTGCTGGCCCAGGTTCAATTCCTGCCTGATGCCTGTTTGCAGAATGACCTACAATGTTTTCTTTCACCCCATTTCACAAGCCTAACCACCGTATCAAAAAAGGTATACAAGGTCTCAAGAAATTATTTAAAAAAATGTCTTGATATGAAGTTATTTTCAGGTGTGTTGACTTCAAAGTCTCTTGTTAAAAATAGTCACTGCCCTGGTCACACCTGTTTTCCTCTTCCACTGACACCACATGTTCTTTAACTTCTCTCAGATTTATTTTGAGTGAATGTGTAAAAATATATGAACTGGAAAATAACTTAATTGAAACTCATAAAATTCTTTCATTGTGATTTTAGGGAGTATATGTTGTACAGAATCATCAAATAACCTTTTTATTTCCAATTAGACACGATGTGTTAAGCAGAGATGACACATTTACCTGTCACTCCCCTCTGGATCTTAACAAGGCATTCGGGGGCTGTCATCAGTGTGGGTGTATTCGGGGAGTGTTGGGACACGTTCAGAGGGCAGTGATGGCACGCCTGGCATGCTTCAGTGGATTTCATGAGTGTCAGCTGCTCAGGACATCAGATAGTGTAATGACATGACAGAGGTCAGTGCTTACAGTGCTCTGCTGAGAGGCAAGGTGATGATAAAAACAGAGGGAAGCGGTTCAGGGGATTCATTTATTTACTGGTTTGCGGGCATTTGTGTCCATGAACTGGAAATAGCATTATCAGGTATACTGTATATATTACTTTTTCACTGTACATTTAGTTTTGAGGTGTATAGATGCTTGGAAATATTGTCAGAGGAAGAATTACAGGAGGTCAAGCTGGAGGGACTAGGGTATAACTGGTGGGGGGCACTTTGAGTCTTATACCCTTTCAGACAGGCCAAAAAAACTGTTCAAACCTGGTAACAATTGGCGCCTGTCGGCAGTTTGAAAGAGTTTAATCGGCATTTCAACCCGGGTCGACTGACCCTGCAAGCAACACGTTTTTTTTATCTGCTCGCCTGCAATCAGCTTCAGTGGGAACATCACACCCGGGGCAACCTGCTAATTTACAGGTTATTTCGGCATAACGTGCCCATGGCATAACATCGCGCCCCTCCCCTTCGTCTGTAACTTTCATGACTTTTTGCTGTCTCAGCAATAAATTCCATCATTCCATTCATTGTATCATCAGCACCGAGTTTGTACATTTTTAAAGAGGGACAAAAGTACAAAGTACAGAAAACAGTGTCCACGTCTTCCATGCTCCTTTCCATTGTTTACGTGGTCATGTTTTCGTCGCGCTGATGATGTCATCAACATGATTGATGCACCAGAGGAAAAAAACAGCCACGCAGTTCGTCTGCTGCCGATTAGACTCCTTTCCCCTATCTGCTAGCAGGGAAAGGAGTCACTTGCTGATTGTTAACGGGTTAACCCGCGTTGAAAAAACCTGCACTGACCGGCTAATTTTAGTGTAAAAGCGGTATTATAGAGACCAAAGTATGAGCATTGTTCTGATGACTAAAGAGGTGTCAGCTCACCTACTGTGTTCTGAGGAGGTGCTGTCATGAGGTGCCATGGTTTTGTTTTTATTGCTTGGTATGAGTTAATCTCTTGTTTTTCACGTCTTCCTGTGCGATTTACGACTAACTCATGTATGATGCATGACCAACATGCATGATTTATCAGCTCAAACCGGATGATCTGGTGCTTGTAAATGACCTGAGTGCTCACACTGTACGAGTAAACTGGGACGAAAAAGTTGTCAACAAAGTTTCATTTGTCATGGCTGGAATAATCAAACAGAATTAAAAAAAACACTCTGGAATGCACACACATCACCGGCCGGCGCAGTAGGTAGATAAATCATAAAACTGAAGCTCCAAGTTTTTTCTGCTTGATCATATATGTGCTGATACAATGGGAGGACACGTATCTTTGTGTTTTATGATGTCTGACATCTCAAGAGGAAACAAGGTTGGAGGATTTGGGATTGGGCCATCCCAAAGTGGCATGGCCCAATCATAGGGCCAGTCGTTGTAGATTGTAAGCAAGACAGATCTGTCTGATTACAGGTATCAAATCAGGCAGATACAACTGCTGTGCAAGGTTACCAAAACTCTTTTTACACTAATCATTTCTTGAACTTTTTTGGTTGAGTTTTCAAATAATTTTTCTTGCCGGCACCTTTTATTTTCATCCCCTTTACCAGACAGTGAAACTTCCTACTGTGAAGGTCAAGTGTGGGCAAGAAACTCAGGACATTCTCACAGATCTCCTGAAAAAGGTTTGAAATGTTTAGCAGTGCATATGTGGAAGCAGTTGATTGTGCCAATGTGTGAACACTGCAGGAGATAATCAAGACTGTGTGCATGGGAGGGGTGATTTTTTTTTTTAATTTAACCTTTATTTAATCAAGAAAAGAAGCTCATTGAGATTAAAAATCTCTTTCTCAAGAATGATGCTGTCCCATGACTGGCTTTAAACTATGCACAAGACTAGTTTAATTACTGGACACAAAACTAAAATGCTGAATCATAATATTTGTTAGCTCGTACACTTTTCAAAGATCTTCTGTTGATCACTTGATTTGTCAAACTATACTTAGCATTGATATGAAGGTGAGTATTTTTGTTTCGGTTTCTTATAATGGATGTTGTTTTCCACATCATTTTTTTCATCATATCTTGCCTGGTCAGATTACTTCACAGAGTGACTTCATTTATGATTTGCATGCTTTTTATGGCTCATACAAAGGTCAATATGTGTAAAGAAAACATGCAAAGCAACATGTTCTCCATCTTTAATCACTTTTTTCAGCAATAAACTCTGATTGTAGTTTTTTCAACTCAAAGTGAGCCATCGAGCAGTACAGTGTCATTTAAGTACAGTGTGCTGCCGTCCTGTCGGTTTAAAGGCATAGAAGAGGCAGTGCAGACAAACATCCACTCATCCTTCTTTGAAACGCTCTCCTGTGCACACACACTCACAGATACACAACAAACATCCTCCCTCTCGCTGCACACAACCCCACACAGAAAACAGAGGGGGGAGGGGCATAGAGAGGATGATGTCACCTCTGTAGACGGCTGAGCTGAGGCTTGAGATAATGGTGACATTTCAGGAAAGGTGATGTCATTCTTCCACTGCTACCTCCTCCTCCTCCACCCTTCCTTTCCCTACTCCCTCCTCATCATCAGTGCAGGTGGCTGGCCAGGATCAGCGCAGAAGAATTAGCTTCTGAATAGCTTGCAGGCAGCGTGAACCCACCCCCCTCCTCCATGCAGTGTGAGACTCTTTAATGTGTGTGGGTGTTGTGTGTTTGAATGTGGGTGTAATGTGCATCCTCCTGCTCCGTTTACTGGCATTTTTTTAAGGGATGTCAGCTTGTGTTTTGTGTTGTTAAACCATTTGTTTACGCTCCAGTATGCGAGTTCATGTACCAGCATGTGAACGGCATGCATATCTTTGCTGCCCGTGTGTAGATGGGATTTCTGTCCCTCCGTCCCAGTTTCCCACTGAGACCAATCAAGCATGAGCTGCAGGCTGTGGGGCTGGTTGGCTCTGGGTCCCACGCTGAGCTCTGTGCCCTAAGGATCTGCTCATTTAAGGTTTCCCTGACTTCACATAAGCTGCATTTCTTTTCAGAAATGTATTATATAATGTATTAAGGGTTTTCCCGATCTACAGCATTTAAATATTGCTTTTGGGGACAAGAAGGTGTGCAAGAAAAACACATAAACAGTTCTGAATGTGGTGCTAATTTATGAAGCTCATTGAAATTTAGTATCAGTTTTACTGTGAAGGACTATTGCACTTTCATTTTTGACATTTGAATCATTACGTCTTGTTTTATGCTATCAAAAACAGAGACATTTAAGTCAGTTACAACCATTGCAATGCATTACATATACTCAAATTAATTCAAAACAAACTGATACAATAATGACCTTTGAATGATGGACCTTTGCTCAGGCTCTGTCCACACAGAGACAAGAAGGTTTTCATTTTCCAAAACATTCTTTGTAAAGACTACATCGTTTCCAGCAATGTGTTCATCAACATGAAACACTGCTGTTGTACTTATGCCACGCCTGTAAGTCACGCTGTAATGCTGCTGCAGACATGCATCAAAACTGGAGAAGAAGAAATGGAGCGTGTGCATACATCATGAGAAATGTAAACAAAAACTGGTGTATGCTGTTCTTCACGTCCACTTGTTGCTCACGGTGGTAGAAGAAGAGCAGCAATTCACTTTAAAAGCCGTAACAAGCTCAATAGCTTCTGCAGCACAAATGCAAAACAGTATTCGTCATTGCTTCTATTGTTGACAGAGTTAGCTCATGTGTTTTAAGGAAGAGGAGGGGCTATGAGATCACCGTTTAGGAAAATGTGCATATTCAGTCACACGGAAATGCAAGAGCGTTTTTTTTTTTTTTAGATTTAGTCACACTGGGACAGGTTCAAAAAATGTGCATATTTGTTGTTCACATGAAAATGCAAGTTTTTTTTTTTTTTTTTTAGATTTATTCACACTAGGGCAGGTTTAAGAAATGTGCCTTTTGGGGCTCCCAAAATGCCGGCTTGATGTGGACAAAACGCCTGTATGATTGAAAAACTAATACATTCTCCTTGTTCACAGCCCCTAGGACACATGTTTTCCTGGTTAGTAAACTTCCACAGATATCAGTACCTATATTGATATCATTCATGTTGCATTACACAACTAGGTAACAAGGTTAATTTATTTTTTCGACTGGATGCAGTAACCAAATAAGGAGACAGCCAAAATTATACTTCTTCTGAGCCCCATCTCAGGGGGTGCATGACAGAACAAATGAGAACCACTGCTGTATCTGAACATACCTGAGATAAAGTTTTGACATCGGCTGTGCAGTTTTGAAGGTTTTAAAGGCCCTGGTCACCTGCACAGGTGTTTTTAATCACTCTGGTTGATTAGACCAAGGAGTGGATGACAACAGGTGGGGCAATGCTGAGAGATTTTGATGTCAACATTTTAAAGGACTAGTTGAAACAAAAACATCCTCCTACAAGTACAGGATCTACTTATTTCTCAAGGTTCGGAGTCTGTCAGTGAAGCAAAATCAACCACACCCACACAATCTGGGAAGAGGTCTACTCAAGGTTTTTTTTCACTTACACCTATAAGGGTTACCAGGGCCTTTAAAGGGTGTCTTGGGTGCTATGCAAGGGTCCAAAGTTCCTTAAACCCATAGTTTACATTTAAACGACATAAACTATGGGTTTAGCAGGGTTGTTGAGATGAAAATAAAAATATTAAGCACGTGTTGCAGTCCTACACTGTGGTCCTTTTCCAGCCCCCTACGCCTGTCATGTCACTGAAAGGTATCTGTTGATAATCTTTAACAAGCTATGTTTTGATGACATAAAATGTGTTACTGCTCAAACACCAAACTATTGATCCAAAGACATCAAATATTTCTCTTGGGATGTAAATGTGTAGTTCTGTAGAGCTGACAATTAAAAAGCCTGTGCTGTAGCTTCACAAGGGGGTCAATGCCAGCTGACACTTCCTTTACCCTCCAATCCCCCATGCTTATTACATGGCCAAAAGCTCTCCATAGATTTGTACAGGGATGATTCATTTTAGCAGGCCAACACAGAAGTTTGATTAGCACTGGTTCTCTCTAAAAGCCTATGGGATTTTTCACTGCGTTTTGGATCATTGCTCTGTAGCAAACAACAAATTATGAAACTTACACTTTGTGTTGAATGACCTGATCAAGTTGGTGCTCTTGGCTGTGGCAATAGTGTACAAACAATTGTTTATTAAAAAAAAAAGATCACAAATGCTTGCAGGTGGGTCATGTTTCCTTGTCCGAAGATTGTGAGCAACCATTGTTTTAAATGCACAACAATGCTTCAAAACTCCAAAGTGAACAATTTAAGATACCTTTTAGTAATTGAGCTTAAACTTTAAAATCTTGGGTGTATATCACAAACCTTATTTCAGGCATTTATCTGAAACAGTAATCTTACTTTCAGGCTAAGGAACCAGGTGCTAAATGCTAACTCCCTTTCATGCATTTGGTCATTCTTGCACCATTCTCTAATAAACCAGTCTGTACTGATACCACAATCTATATATTTTCCTATGTGTTGAAAAGATGAAACATTGTGTTTCTTACACAGCTTTCCCAGTGAAATTAGTGGGTAAACATTTTTTTTCAACACCACTAACAATCAGCAAGCGACTCCTTTCCCATTGCCAGCAGACCCGAGTCTAGTTGCCTGCAGACGAGCTGCGTGGCTGGTGATTTTCCTCTGGTGCATCGAGCTGAAGACATCATCAGTGCGACGAAACACAGCCAGGTAAACAATGAAAAGGAGCATAGAAGCCATGGACACGGCGGTCAACTGTTTTCCGTACTACAGGCGAGCCGATAAAAACCCGTGTCGCTTGCAGGGTCAGTCAACCCGGGTCTAAATGCCGATTACGGCCTTTCTTACTGCCGACAGGAGCCGATTGTTACCGTGTGTAAACAGGTTTTTTGGCCAGTGGGAAAGGGGTATAACAGAACCTTTAAACCTGTTTTATTTTACTGGGAAATTAAACAAAACTATCCTCAAAACAACTAAGATACCCACCACTAACATTTTAGTCTAATCTTATCTGGCTGAATAAATGTAAACATACATTTAAGTCTGAGTTTTTTTAATCAAACATTTTGTTTTTTTAGTCAGTTATCTTCTTTGTTGTGGATAAAAAATGGAAGTGGACAAACATTATTAGTCTTAGCTCTTGTCAACAAAGTTATCACTGCCTCCATGTTTCATAGAAGCAACTTCACCTTCCAGAAAGTTTAATCCCAGGCATTTGCATATTATGGAGATTTGGTTTAACCTACTTGAGCGCACTGGGCTGATTGCCACCGATAGCGATGCTTCAAAGCTTAAAGGCTGTTGTACCTCTAGTCTCTCTGCTGAGCTCCAGGCTGCTCACCGGCAGTATTTTTATCCCTTAAAACTCATTGCTGCACTTTCACTCTGCCAAGTTCTGCCATACACCGTCTTTCTTCCCCTGTCGAGAGGACTCAAAGTAGCGTGTGTGAGCTGTAAACAAGTTCCCACCCCCCACCCACACCACCACACACACACACACACTCAGGCTGTATCTGGGCAAAAAGAGCTTTGAGAAACCGTAAGTATCTGCCTTATCATATGATTACCTTTTTTTCTATGTGACACACTTGAATCACAGGTTCAAGCACAGAAGGCTTCCCTTCACACCTTTGAGGAAGTCGAGCAGGAACCGGAGCACATGTTGCAGCTGAAGAAAGAACAAATGTCCACCAATGAGTGCAAGAATAGGAACATGAGCAATAACAAGGCAGCATGGCAGATAAACAATGTGGAAGTGTAACACATGGCACAAGATTTTGCAGTCCTTCAAATGCATACAGTGTAGCTGTCAAAGTGCTGATTTTATGACGTTTTTATTCTAATTCTGCACTTAGTAATCATGTGTTAGACCATTCTCAATGGAAAAAAGACACCAAATTTAATTCTGCTGTCAAGGAGCTCTCAAGGAAAACAATAACAGAAGATGATGTCAAAGGTAGAAGGGTATCATGTGACTGATTCCCTGTTAATGTTAAATGGATTGTGAAGTGTTTTCACAGTACATTTCTGCAAAAACCACAACAAAGCTTATAACAATGCCTCATGACATTCACATGATGTCCATGTCCTTTAATTTTTGTCTTATGGGTTTGATTGAGCAAAGCAAAACACAGCGGGCTATCCATGTGCACATACAGTTAGACATGAGCTGTGTTTCCACTAAGTGGTCTTCAGTACAGTTCAGTATAATTTGGAGTAGTAAGCCCTGATCATGTTTCAACTGCTACCCTCACCTTGGGGCAAGGACATAAGCTGATAGATGAGGGTTGCTAACCTGACACGCTAGATGGACCATTCAATATATTTTACTTGTCCATCTGGGCAACTGCCCATAGAAAGTCTATGGGAATTTGCAGAACCTTTCAAAAGCATACAAAATGTAAGCCCCTTTGTAAAATAAACTAACAATGAAACATGTCGGAAGTGGACAAAAATTATCCACTCTATTGAGAAGTTAGTTCAGTGTTTGTTTTTCATTTAATAAAGAAATGCGGTCAAGAGCTGATAAAACTACTGCTGTTAGCATCTATGCTAATCTCTGTATTAGCAGTCACTTCCTGCTTTCAGCTGCTGTTGCACATGCATTGACAATTCTTGTTAACAATTAACAGACTGCACCCCAGCAGAAGGGTGCAAAAAAGTGGGACCACATGGATCAGTTATTTGGGTACCTTTCTCTATAACTGACAGTGGAAACTGAACTGAAGAGGACTGCTCCGGGGGAATACAACTATACAAATAGATACACACAAGACCCCCAGATACGCCAATCCTGCCTCACCTAGTCAATGCTTCTGTTTCTTCTTCTGAAGCTGACACGGAGGTGGAGGTGCTGATTCTCATCCCAGCCACTTGGTACTCAGCTGCAAAATTCCCCAGTGCCTACTGCAGGTCCCCAGCTAAAGAAGCTAAGAGAACAACATCATCTCCAAGAGCAGAGATGAAATTCTGAGGTGTCCAAATTGAACACCTTCCTCTCCACGACTGTGCGTTGAGATCCTGTCAATGAAAATCACAAACAGTATTGCTGTCAAGGGGCAACTCTGGCAGAGGCCAACACTCACCTTAAAACACAATAGAGGGCAAATAATACTCAAAAAGGCAAAATAAAAGCTTTTGAAATTGATGTGGGGATAATATCCTTTCCTCAAAATTTACTAGCATATTCAAATAAAAGCTTATACTCAAATAAAATACAAAAACAACTAACTAACGTAAGGATAAGCTTCATTCCAAAAAAAGGAGTACTTTTTTTGTGTTTACGATGGAGTATTAAAAAGCATACATTTACTTTAATCACATTTGGCAAATCAAACACACCAGCTCCCACACATCCACCATTGTTTTCATCTAATTTGACCTGCTTTTTGGGTTTTTTTCACCCCTGTAGAGATCACTGCACCTGTACATCGAGTGAGATCAAAGAAAAAGACTGAATGATGACATGTAATTGGGTGTTTACATGCTAGCAGCCTACTGACGACTGATGAAAAGCCTCCCATCTTCAACTGAGGCTTCATCACACAAAAGAAAACTGGCTCAGGGAAAATATTTACTGTACTTGGAGTGAAAGGAGATAGCTTTTCTTTGGAAGTGTTGACAGTTAAAACCATTCAGTGTGAAGTGCTATGAGTGCGGGAGGGAGAGGTTTGAGACGTGTGGCGTGCAACAGCCTTTTTAGATTATGAGAGTGATTCCACTTCATTGCGTCTCCCTGGGGAGCCTTTTCCAGTCGAGATGCAAAGTTTAGTTGATATACATCATTTTCAGTTTGATTGCTCCACCTGATGTAAGAAAATGGTGTTGGTGGCAAACGGGATGTGGCATAAATAATTGAAACTTTAATCTACAGTGTGTGCTCTTGAGGTATGGCTGCGGTAAATCATTCATATCTTGGTGGCTTTGACGTATTGAGACTTCAATTTCACGGGCTCTGACCTTAACTGTTCCACCCATCTGACTTGTTGGTAATATATGGCGGAGATGAAAGTGGCGTGTCATGTAATGGGAAGTCATTGCAATTTGCAGAAACAACAAACAGGTGCACATGATTTACCTTGCACCCCCGTTAAGTTAGCACACAATCAGATGTAGTGACAGATGGCATTCTCAATACAGAAACATTCATCTGTGATACCACGGTAATCACGATGGAGGCCCCCGCAGGACGCCACGCTGTCAAGCTGATGGACTCATTAGACACGCATTAGTGTCAGTACAGGAGAGACAGCCTGTTTCTCTCACCCCTGGGCTGTTTTTGACACTGGATGCATAAAAGAAACACTAATTAAGATGTAGAGATATTCTCCGGTATATTCGAGGTGTCACTCTGCTACATAAATACTAAATCCTCACATTCCTGCGCTCAGCTTCTCATTAATGAGTAGCAGCATTGGCACAGAGCTCCTGGGAATCATTTAATATGATCCATACAAGTCAAAATGTTTCAGTATGTTTGTATTCTTATGTGATGTTGAACAAGGCACCTAGTTTTTGGGTTTCCTTCTGCCTGTCCAATCCATTGTGACATCGATATCTCAGACATTTTCCTTTAGCTTTTCACAATTGCCTTCTCTGACTCAGTGATGAACAGATTCGATATTGGAAGTCAAAGGTTCAGGTCATTTGGCCTCATCCTTTGTGTGTAAGCATGAAATTGCAAGACTGCTTTGAACAATTTTCTATAAACTTTGCACAACCGCCACTCTGACTGCAGGATGAAGTGGTTACACTTAGGAGGTCAAAGGTCAAGGTTAATTGGTCTCATATCCATCCCTTGTTTGTGAATGTAACGTATGAGGATGCTTTGAGGGCCTTCCACCATCTCCACTCTGACTCAAGGATAAACTAGTTTGAATAAAGGGTCAAAGGTCAAGATATCTGTTTATTTTTAAGAAGTGCAATATCTCCTGAAAATTTAAGCAAAGGTCCATTCCTATTAAATTGTGGACTAGTGAGATTTTGGGGGTCAAAGGCCAATGTCAATGGCCTTGTGGTCATTCTATTGTTGTGAATACTATATCTCAAGAACTTTGTGAAAATATCCACCATGATTCAAGACTAAATTAATCTGATTTTGTAAGTCCGAGGTCAGTGGGCCTGATGTGATATCTTGAGGCTGCTATGAGAATTTCTTTCAGCCTTTCACAAATGTCCTCTTTGACTCAAAACAGAGCTGATTACATTTCGGAGGTCAGAGTCTAGTTTTTTGGTCTCACATTCATCCTTTGATCATCATGCAACACCCCAGGACATTTCAAAGTTTTTACACCTTCACAAATTTCCATTACTTTGATATTCACAGGTCAAAAGACAATGAAATGAGACTTATGTTCATCCTTTTCCTGGATATACAAATGCTCATCTTCCATATGCACTTGATAACCTGAGTTATTCTCAGAGATTTTGTTCTTGAAATAGTAACTCTGACTATGAGATAAACACAGAAGATTGAATGGTCAGTGTAATTGGGCCTGATGGTCATCCTTTTTTGAGAATGCAGCATCACAGGACCCTTTAAATTATTCTGCACTGATTACATTCTCTGGGCCAAAGGTTGAGGTCAACGGCCATTATGATCATCCTTTGTCCTTCCATTGCACAAACCTCCATTTTTTAATTTTAATTCTTAATTTTTTAATCAATTATTTTTCATAAAACAATGCTATTGGTCACCTTCCATGTTGATGAGGGGTTTTTATAAACTTTTAACCAAACTTAAGTACAGAAAAAGGCATCAGCATAATATTAGATTTATTTACTAGTAGGACCTCTTTTTCATTTCCTAAAAAGTATCTACCCTGGATATAAGAGGTTTGAGACAAGCATATATATATAAGGTCACAGGTCAAGGTCATCAAGCACCAATTATGTCTCCCTTAGTCATGTAAAAAACGTGCCATCATATAGTGACAGGGAAAGTTTAATTGCTACAGAAAGCTGCTAAAATATTTTTTTTTTGTCTATGTTTCCATTCAGCTTCAGTGATTTATGTAACACATAAATCAGGACAACTAAACATTTCACTGCCTTTTTTGTTTTCTATTGTGATTCTTTTTCTTCTTACCATCCCTATATTTAAATGGACCTTAAAAGCTTCAGATTTCAGAAATCTTTGCCGGACACCTTTTCCCTAGTGTAACTTTACCAGTTAGTTTAATATTTATTGCACTCTTATAAGAAATGAGTTTGTCACAACATATATTTAAAATTAAATTTTTGAAATGATTTTCATCACTGCAATCAAAATAAAGTCTGTAATTTAACAACATTTCCAGCTATCACACTGTAATCATGATCAGAGGTCTTGGCCTCAGTGACCTACATGATTTCAGTCCACACAGTAACAAACCATCTGACATTCCTGAGGTGGATTTCCCCTGACCGCTCTGACAACATGTAAGAGGAACGCTGTGATGCACAGCCCCTTTGACACCAATTGTTGTCCATCTGGGCTGTGGCCTTTCCTTTGAAACCCCCCTGATACGCACACACACACATGTGTTTATGAAGTGCAGGTGGCTCCTGAGAGGGTCACGGGTGTCCCAGAGGGAAACCACAGAAGAGCCGCTTAGGGGGTGACATCACTTAATCCTGACATGTCAACGCCTCAATCACCACAAAAGAGGTGGTAGTGAACTGAAATGTGTGTTTGTGTGTCGGCGGGTGCGTAGGCGGTGAACCTGATGTCATTGTTTGCCTCCGTCGCTGACCCCAAACTCCTGTTCGCCCACCTAAAATAGCAGTGAAAGTTTTTGTAGCTATTTTTGGCCAGCCGCATGCCTTTCCCTTGACTTTCTCCTGAGCAAACATTCACTTCCTCAGCTAAATCGGGTGAAGACTTCAAAGACTTGTCTTTAAAATTTCACAGTGAGATGACTTGTAGAGATTTTCATGGAAAAAGGAGTCAGCATTCTGGATGTGGTGGCTGCCTTTCATGTCCAGTCTGGTCAGATGAGGCTCAGTTCTGAAGATGTAGCTGCTCCAGAGCTCCAGGACTTAAAATATCAAAGTCATGTTAAAAGAAAAACATAAAGTCACTTTCACATCAAAAACATTAATATAAATATAAGTGTAATAAAACAGAAATTTTGGGTTTGACTATAGAGCATCCTGAGAAAAGTTTTAATTCTGTAAAAAGGGAAACTGTTCCTCTTTAATGACAAAAGGGTTGAGGCCAAAAAACATTTTGAAGATTATAAGCAGTTTTTGATTAACTGTTTTTAACACACTCTGATCAGACTCTTTTTGGAAAGCTGGTTCTTTTATCAAACATAATTGTTGACTCCTTTTTTGAGTTAAAATTTAAAACTTTGTTACACTTATAAATGTGACATTTCTTCACCCCTCTCTGTAGTGTTAGGAATGCCCTCTCTCAGAGTGCATTTTTAACTACTTAATCGTTAGCTCTATATTAACAATGCAAAGTGTAAACATTGTTGTATTTATTTACTGGATATTAATGGGTAAAGTAAGCTGGAATAAAGATAGAGCACACATGTTAAAAAAAAAAAAAAAGTGGAAGAAGTGAAGAAGTGGAAAGTACTTCAAAACCCACTGAAACATGTTCCAGGTATGAGGTGGTAAATTCGGGGTACCTGAAGATAGTCCAACTTCCCAGTAGGAAATTCCTACCAAAGGGGGCATTCCCAGTGACATATCTAATTTGCATGTAGCAAAATTTAACTTCCAAGATCAATTACAAGCACCAAAATACCCTACAGTGGCCCACATGAATTTGATTGACTGAAACCTCATTTTGACACTTGTTTTTGACACCAACTCTTTTTAGACAGTGCATTTTCAGGGATTTGACTCCATCCAGAGTCTAATTAACTTTGCCTTTGCTGAAATTTTGCCAACACCAAACTTTATTATTTTGCAGTGTATTTTCAGCCCATGATGATTTGAGCATCTGTGAACAACACAGACATGGAATAAGGGGGATAAGTTGAGCCACTATTTGCTCATTTTTCAGAGGTGATATCAGAGGTGTAACAATGTGGTGCAGGTATGAGTTCTAAAACATGACAGTGTATTTGCATATTAGCACATCTGGTACCCTCGTCTCAAAGTTTAAGGGGTTTTTGAATAGGTTTTCAGAGAAACACATCAAACAAGGTCTGTGGTGAACACATGAATACAAGATTTTAACTTTTTTCTACATCTTCAAATGCATGGAATTAAGCATTGTTATTTCTTTAAAAGGACAGTTGCTAACACACTGAGATCAAGGACAATGGTGAGGAACCATAAACCTTACCATTTCGACTTCAAAAAAACGATGTTACATACACGAAGGAGGAAATTGTCCTAAACAACAGGTTACAGACATACAAGTTGGAAGCACTGCAGCAGCTCTTAAGCCAAACAGTCAAGTTGTAGTTCCTTATTAGACTGGAAAAAAGCTTTATATTTTTGCTAATTACTTTTGCACAAAGAGCTTATTATCCACAATAATCCAGACACCCGTAGCCTTATTGTTGAGGGAACCAGCACAATGCTAATTTCAGGGTTGGTCTACAAAGATAAATAATCTCTGCAGTACTTTTTATTGATAAGAGGGGAGCATGTAAACTCAGCAAGGGATAGCAGTAGAAGTGTGGGTCTGCCTCTTTGTCTATGTGAAATATGCACCAATTCACTCCCTCTTGTGCTCCTCTGAAGCTGTCTCACACTGTGAATTTACACAAATTTTGCATCTTTGTGGCATAATGTGAATATTAAATGTTATGATGACCAAGCAATGATAAACATTTTTTAGTTAATTTACTATGAAAAGGGCAAGTAACCTCTCTCTCTCTTTTGCTCGCTCTCTCTCCCCCTCTGTCTTGGACAAAAGTATGATGAATGATGCCTTCTGCCATAACTCACGTTACCTGTGACTTAAAAAATTAAGAATGTACATGACTAACAACACGTTAAAGGAAATGATTGGTGATATGGCAACACAGTCACATTTGAAACATTGTGTTGGTAAAGTAGCAACAATATTTATACAGTTTGTGTATACGTCACAAGTTGTATATAATCTGTGTTCTGCTGTGCAGACCCCAATTCCAATTCCAGTGATGTTGTTGAAATCATAAATAAAAACAGAAGGCAATGATTTAAAAATGCTTTTTGAACTATATTCAAGTAAATACATTACAAAGACTAGAAAAGCACTCTGAGAGCGTAGACCTCCACCAAGCAGCTCAGTTCCACCTATAAATTGTGATTTCCACCCAACATTATAGTCCTATATTTATTTTATATGCAAATTGTGGAATGAAAAATACCAATCTGCAAGAAATGTGATTATTGTTGATATAAATATCAGCCAATAGAGTGACCTAGTTAGTAGTGGGTCTTGTAACTTGTTGGCTGAACCAATTTGCTGCTGCTTGTACAGATGTTGGTGTTGTGTGTGCTGCAACGCTTCTAGTGGGCCATGTCGCCAGCCTGTCGGTCAGCCTGTCGGTCAGTTTGGGGGTTAGGTTTTTACACTCACACACACACAGACTTCTGCTATGACGGACTATTTCTGTATTGACATTATCAGCAGCCTTGTTTCAAGTGATGAAGAGGTACGGCTTGAAGGACTGTGAGCGAGCAGAGCTGCAGAGCTTTCTATAAGGTTAATGGGCTCACAGTAATGTTACTAGTAGTTGTGAGTTGCAGAGGACTGGGATGTTTATTACAATTTCAGGAGAGACTGCTGCCTTAATTTATCTTAGAAGCCAAGGCTCCAGGCACAGCACCGGGCTTTCTTCATCAGGAATTTCTTCCTCCTCTCCGTTATGTCTGTGAGCAGAACTGTGCATGCACAGCTTTTAGTGCTGATTGGCTGTTTGGTGTTCCATGAGACAGCAGACGGAGCAGCGTGGAGAACGCCTCCCCTGGCATTGCAAGGGGAGCTGGGAAATGTAGTGACATAGGCTTGAAAAACTAGATGTCAGTTTGCAAATAAACTACAATCCCCATAATGCCGTAAATGAATCGAATTTGCCTTTATAAACTGAAATGTATTTTTGTGACGTCAAAAAGATCAGCACCAAAATTTATTGGCTTCTTCCTTGGACCAAACCACACCTCTGGTAAAATTTTCATGTAAATCCATCCAGTCGTTTCTGCGTAATCTTGCTAACAGACTAACAGACAAACAAACAAACAAACAAACAAACAGACCCTGGCGGAAACATAGCCTCCTTGGCGGAGTTAGCAAGATACTGAATGTTCAGCCTTATAAACCTTATTTTTTTTTCAAATACTTACTCATTTTGAATTTGATGCCTGCAACACAATCCAAAAAAGCTGGGACAGAGGCAACAAAAGACTGACTGGGAAGGTTGAGGAAATACCTGTTTGGAAATTTCCTCAGGTGGAAACAAGTGAGTGTCAAGGTTCACCACTTTGAGAACAAGTGCATGGGCAAATAGTCCAACAGTTTAAGAACAATGTTTCTTAATGTTCAGTTGCAAGGAATTAGGAGGAATTAAGGGCTTTCATCATCTACAGTCCATAATATCTCCAAAAGATTCGGAGAATCCAGGGAAATCTCTGAATCTAAGTGGCAAGGCTTAAATCCAACCATGACCCTCGATCCCTCAGATGGCACTGCTTTAAAAACCAACATCATTCAGCAAAGGATTTTACCACGTGGGCTCAGGAACACTTTGGAAACTGACAGCTAACACAGTTTGTTGCTACATTTGCAAGAGAAAGTTAAAACTATACCTTGCAAAGGTTTAGTTTTGTAACTGATACCATCCAAGAGACATACAGTATACTGTATAATGCCAACATAACCTGACCATAAAGACAACCAGTAAGTTGTTCTTTGGCCTAAATCTTTTTAGCAGCTGTCTGCTGTACTGGAGTAACACGTCAGAAAAACAGAAGTGAGCATTACACACAGCTGTGTGATAAAGTAATATAGTGCATCTGTTTCTTTAGCAGATTTATAGGAAATGCCAAGGGAAATTACTCAGGGTGCCTGATATCATACTGCCGAGTGGTTCAGCCAAACCAACAAGGTCAAAGGTGATATCATTCATGTGACCTCAGGCTCCTAATCCTCCTTCAGTATTTAAATCAAACCTGTGACTTACGAGCATCAAAGACAGCAAAACAGGAGACAGGCTGTTGTAATTAAAGGTTGAGGAGTCACCAACCACAATGGCAACATATTTTGGTTCATTAACATTTTTACCAGCCTCACTCACAGTGTAAATAAATTCAGCCCAGTAGCAGCAGGCATCATCTGCATTCAAAGTTGTATATATCTTTCCATAGCCACATCAAGCAGGGCTCATCTTTGTGTAGAAGACACTGTAATTAAGTGATGGTGTCATCCGTAACATAACCCTTTTCATGGGTTGTTTACAAGACGTCTTTTGATCCCACACCAGTTGTGCTACCAGACGTGGCGGTGCTTGTGGTAGGGAGGGGCGGGGCTCATGCTTATTCAGAGACGCTCAGCGGACAAACAATGAGCAAAATCATTCAAGGGACAGCATGCAAAATGAGCCATGAAGTCAGGACCATGTGTGGCGTGAACTGTCTAGATGCAGATAATGACTAACAAAAAACAGCTATGGTTTAAAAGATGGCTCATAGTGGTTATTATACATGACATGCTTAAAATATATTCATGACATCAAATGTATTGATGTTCTGTTCTGTAGGCTACAGCTCTGACATGTGCATAAATGCCATTTTGCATACATTTATCTCTGCATGCCTTACAGAAACATACCACACAATACATCTGTGGCATGAATAAAAACCCTTTCGACAGTTTGAGCAGATTTAAAAGGGTAAATAATAGATTCTGTATCATTATTTAGCACAATTTCTGAATTATGTAAAGGAGAAAGCATGTGTCATGATATATATACTGCTCTTCTGAATGACAACTTTAAGGCCACAGAGAAAGTCCCTTGAACTCAGTTATCTCAATGGTGACCACACAGGAAATGCAGTCATTGAATGCTTTGCCTACTAACAAACACATGACATCATTCTGGGTTTGGTTACGGCTGGCTTCTCTACAGTCAGTGTTTGATAAAATGAGGTCTTTGCAAAGTCGCTATCACCACGTGTAAACTAGTAAGCTTGACCAAAACATATATATTTGAGTATATAATGCTGACTTTGACTATTCTTTAAGGATGTTCCCATGAGTGCAAAATATTAAAGCTGTGACTTAAGTTTTCAATACTATTCTGTTTAAATGTTTGACAAATTGTAGCATACTCTGAATCAAGCAAATGTAACCTCCTTTTTGACATAAATAACTAAAGTAAAAGAAGTAAAGATTTCACAAGAATCATTACAGAGTTTCATTTGTCACCTCATACATAGATAATGATGCTTATTTCAATGAACTTCAGTCAAACAATTCAAGCTTATACTTGTTTAAAACATTTATCACAAATACTGAAGAGCTTGAAATCATCAGCAGGACTCCAACCTCCTCACCCCTCACAGATTTAGTTCAAATGTAGACTGTAACCAGTGATATTTTAAGTCACTTTTACATATAAAGTTCAGTGAACTTGGTTCGGTTGGGGGGTAAAGTTGTAATATTGCTGCAATATTTACATGGTTTGGTGTTTTTTCATACTTTGTCAGGTAGACCAAAGCCTGTCAAATGCTATGTAGTGTAGCCATCCACCACTAGGCCCATGCAGGAGTGCCAAAACCTGTTGTACCCTGACTGTCCACTTGGGGCTGGCTGTAGAAACCCGAAACTCGAATGATACACATCTTCACGGCCTGGTTAAAAAAAAAACAGCTTCAGTCTATATATAAATATATCTGTAGTATGCTCTCACTATGACGGGGATGAACTTTTTTTTTTTATCATGCCCTTTTCTCTGTTATTGAGGATTTATTGAGGATTTCTGGTTTTGGAAATGTGCTGTTGCTATTGGTCAGACGGCCCTAAGTCCCGCCTCTCTGTCTGTGAGTAGGTTGAACTAAAGTCCGGTTGGGATGGCATGCGTATGGCAGCTTCCATAAGGGATCCAAACTGTTTCAAAGGCTCCTTTGAAAATCAGATGGCTGGTGTCAAATGGCTGCGCCCAATTCTATCTCAGTCTATGCACAGTTTCTCAATGTGATGCATAGATGTAAGTTAATATCACAGAACAAGGGGCTTTTGGGACAGACAGTGGTAAATACCTCCACTTACTCTTCAGAAATGATACAGTCTGTAAAAATTACAGAAAGTCTCTGCATTTTAATGTGTTTGGATTAGTGATGCTGCTGTTGGGAGTGTCAAGTATAAGAAACTCTCTACTCTCTCTGAGGTATGGCTCTATAGCCCTGTGCCAAGTTTCCCAAACCCAACACAGAGATTTAGCTTTCTTACCTGCCAGGGGGATAGATCTATGAGATTTTGAGGTCAATTTAAACCATAATTTGATGATTAAAATTGACTCGCAGGCCAAATCAAGCCAGAAGTGCTGCATGTGGCACCCACACAGCCAGTTACCCATCCCTGTTTTATACATGTACCACTTTAACAGACTTCTGAAAAGAATTACAAGGAACTAACTTCTTTCTTTATCAGACTTTTTCCTTCCTTGCTATCTTTGTCTGCAGAAAAACTTCGCATTTTTCTGTCATGGTTTTTTCCTCAGAAACAGCTCTTCCTTTCTCTCGTTTGTTGTACCTCGCCAGATTCAGCAAGACATATTTCTAAGGCTGTTCGCTCTGTCCTCATTGCACCCGCATCTGCACTTCCATTCCTTCACTGCTTAAAAAAAAGGCGGAGGCAGCCATGCTGACAGTTGCCTCTCTTCAAAGCCTCTTTAATGGAACGTCAATTCCTGCTTCCCCTGGGACGCTGACTGAGGGAAGATGAGGAGACTGACTTTACTGCCGGCTATGGAGGACCAGCCAGCGGCAGCTCAGATCCACTGTGCCAAAATCCTGGTCGTGTCTCTCAAGTAGGCAGTGACATATTCGCCTCTGTGAACCCCTGAATACAAGCCATGGCTGTCACAGTGCTGTCTGAGTCTATTGGCTGCTGATTGTTTCATCCGCACAGAAACGCCCTGAGCACAAGACAATGTCTCCAGCCATTATTGGCATTACAGTGCCAACCTGGTGTTTTCTATTATTAACCAGGCAGAGGAGAAATCTGTTACAATTAAACATATCTGCTGTAGAAACATCTTCATTAATATTTGATGCCTTTTCTTGAATATCCTAGAGAAGTCCTGAACACAGCTCATTAAGTCGTCATATTTTATTCTCAAGCCTTGAACATTAGTGGCATCATCTCCTGGCTCGGCAATGATCTTTAGATTTTATTCATGCATGTCCTTTGACAGGCCTGAGGTGAAAAGTCTTAACCAAACTAACACTAGTCTCAAACCTCAACAAGTATTTGGTGGACTGCCATGAGGTTTGTGAAGGTCATTCCTGTCCCCTTGGGGTAAACAGGATCCTGTTTTGTCGTGTTTTCATTTCTTTCTTTTTTCTTTTTGGAGGCTGTATGGTTTTCATTTGTCCAAAATTGTTGTGAGATATATTAGGGAAAAACAGGAGGATTTTGTATTTCTGCATTTATTTTTAATCTACTATACCTCTTGCTTTATCTTTATGTAGATGATGTTATTGCCTTTAATGTGGCACAAGAGCCACAGGAGCAACAAGAGTGAGAAAAATGAGAAATCAAAAGGTACAATTCAGTATTTCTGTTCTTACTTTGACACTAATATCAGTACCGCTAGCTTTATCTTTATGCAGATGACGTAATTGTTTCCAGTACTACACCAGAGCCACAATTACTGTAGGAGCTACAACTGTCTAAGAAATTTAGGAACAAAGTGTGAGATTTTATTTTCTCTTTATTTTTACACTGGTAATCATTACTTTTAACTTCCCCTCTCCTCAGATGACACCATTGTTTTTGCTACACCACAAGAGCCACAGAAGCCACAAGAGCAACAATGAAGTGAGAAACCTTTGAAAACCATATGGATCAATTTTGTATCTATTACAATACCATTAGCTTACTTTATATACAAATGACATAGTTGTTTTTAATTACAGCATACACTGCCTGGACAAAAAAAAAGTTGCCACCTGGATTTAAATAGGTACGAGCCTCCTATTGGTTAATTGGGCGATTGTCTTTCAGCTGGCAACAAGTTATTAAACCCCAGCTGATGCAATGAGTAGCTTTTCATTTCTTAAACAACCATGTCGAAAGACACATCCTGTGTTCATGGAAAAGATGTTAGTCTGTTCAAGAAGGGTCAAATCACTGGCATGCATCAAGAAGAGAAAACATCTAAGGAGATTGCAGAAACTACTAAAGTTGGATTAAGAACTGTCCTGGAGGAAGGTCATGTGGTCTAATGAGTCCAGATTTACCCTGTTTCAGAGTGATGGGCACATCAGGGTAAGAAGAGAGGCAGGTGAAGTTATGCACCCATCATGTCTAGTGCCTACTGTACCAGCCTGTGGGGGCAGTGCTATGATCTGGGGTTGCAGCAGTTGGTCAGGTCTAGGTTCAGCAACATTATGTGCCCAAAGAATGAGGTCAGCTGACTACCTGAATATACTGAATGACCAGGTTATTCCATCAATGGATTTTTTCTTCCCTATTCCAAGATGACAATGCCAGGATTCATCGGGCTCAAATTGTGAAAGAGTGGTTCAGGGAGCATGAGACATTTTCACACATGGATTGGCCACCACAGAGTCCAGACCTTAACCTCATAGAGAATCTTTGGGATGTGCTGGAAAAGGCTTTGCATAGTGGTCAGACTCTCCCATCATCAATATAAGCTCTTGATGAAAAAATTAATGCAACACTGGATGGAAATAAATCTTGTGACATTGCAGAAGCTTACTGAAACAATGCCACAACGAATGCATGCTGTAATCAAAGCTAAAGTTGGTCCAACAAAATATTAGAGTGAATGACCTTTTTTTGTGGTGGCGACTTATTTTTTGGCCAGGCAGTTTAAAAGAAACAGGAGCAGCAAGAACAATGTTGGTGTAAAAAATATCTGGAACATAAAAGGAGAATCATGTCATCTTATATGTATTTTGATACTACTACCTATACCATTATCTTTCTTTTCATATTACAGCACAGCACAGGAGCCCCAGGAGCTACGGGAGCAATAATGGTGCAAGAAGCTTTAGGAAATAAATGTTTGTTATGCTTATTTTGACACAATTACCACTGCCACAAGCTTCGTCTCTATGCAGATGACATTACTGTTTAATAATGTACAAGAGTGACGGAAGGTGCAACAGCTTAATGGTCTGATAAAACATTGAGTACAGAATGAGAGGATTTGTACTGTACAAGCCTTACAAATGCTACAAAAGCTACAATGGTATGAAAATATTAGGAACTAGAAAAGCACTCAGAGAGCGCAGACCTCCGCCAAGCAGCTTCGGTCCACTTTGGCGAAAATGGTCCTATCTGGCAATGTTAAAGAATCCTTTAAAAAAATTTAATCAGTTCTTCCATATCTCATTTCCGACAATTCCTGAAAATTTCATCCAAATCCGTTCAAAACTTTTCAAGTTATTTTGAAGACAAACAAACAGACAAACAGACAGACAGATAAACACTGGCAAAAACATAACCTCCTCGGTGGAGGTAAAAAATGAAGGGATTTCATTTATGATCTACTGTATTTTGACACTATTATCACCATCATTTGCCTTTATTCATTCCATGCAGATATGTCATTGTTTTAAACACAGACTTTAAACACAGCTGCAGAAGCTACAAGAGCTACAATGGCGTGAGAAATATGGGGAACAAAATTGAGGAATCTTATATCTATCACTTGTTTTGACATAATTGTTATTTCCACTAACTTCCTGTACAGATTACGTCATTGCCTCAACACAGCACAAGAGCTACACTGGTGTGAGAAAACAAAGAAAGAGAAGGGAGAATATTTTTTTTTCAACTTATTAAAACACAATTACCAATATTAACATTAACATGAACATTAACATTAATATAACACTAATATAACATTAATCTATGCAGATTGTTGTCAGTACACCACAAGAGCCATGGGAGCTTTTAAAACTGCATGGTGTAAGACACAATAGGAACAGAACAAAAGAATTCTGTAATTTACTTTTTTAAACACTATTTTCAAGACTACTCGCTTTCTCTTACTGTGTACTGCAGAATTGTTTTAAACAGAGCACAAGACTGACTAAAGCTACAAGAGGTTATAGTTGCAAAAAAAACAAAAAACATTATGAACAAATTGGGAGAGTTTTGTACTTTTTTGACACCATTGCTAATACAATGAGCTATCTCTCTATGAATCTGAAGTTATTGTTTTTAATACAGCACAGAAGACCAGGAGCATCATGAGCCTCAGAAGCAAAAGTTGTATGAAAAAACTTTTGGGACAAAAATGGGAAGACATGTATTTTTTGTTTAACTAGTTTCTTGTTTGCATTTCCCCTGCCAGCTCTACCTTCACTTGAGGGTGGAGAGCTGAGCAAGGAAGAGAGAGTTACGCCAGCTACGTTAATGTGCTGCCACAGCAGCTGGACACAGTGAAGCGATCTAAAGTACAACGTGATTGTAAACAAAGAGCAACAACGCAAAACCTCCAGCACTCTAGTGCCCCATGGATCATTGCTTCTTGCGGACATCCTTTACAGCAACAGCAGTGGAGAAATCACTCTAAATACATGAGTTATTTGAACATGGCGAGGTATGTGTTTTTATTTTAGCTGCCGTTGCATGGGAATTGACAATTTTTGTGACCAACAGACTGCAGCACTTTTAGCTCCACCCTTTAGGCTTGGTTTGGTACACTCGGCACCTTTTGACTGCCGAAAAGTGGGACAGCATAGGTTGGTTATTTGGGTACCTTTTCTCCTCATTTGACAGTGGAAACACCTGTAATTGTATACCATACCAAGCTGAACTAAACCAGACAGCTTGGTGGAAACACAGAATTAGGGTATACATTTGGAGGAGTAGGTTACAGAACGGTCAATGGTGAATCAGCACTATTACAAACAAGTTTTGAAGAACTGAGCAAAAAAGTCAGAAGAGAAAGACATCAGCTGTGGAAAAACTGTTTATTTCTTCATTAATACAATGTACCATCTCACACTGTGTTCTCAGTAAAGCAGTTTCTGGCTCAAAAACAAGTCACAGTGCTTGCTCAACCTTCCTATTCGCCTGATCAAGCACCATGCGACCATTTCTTTTTTTAAATTTTATTTTATTTAACCTTTATTTAACCAGCTTAGTCCCATTGACATCAGCAAATCTCTTTTTCAAGGGTTGACCAAGAATGACAGCAATGCACAATTTCAACTTTTTTCATATGATCTATGCTTTTTGAGTCTGTGTCAGAAACTAAGATAAGAACAACAGAGATTCTGAGACAACTGTCCAAGGAAGACCTGCTGCACTTTGCTCAGTGGAAGACCTGAATGCACCGGTGTGTTGATGCAGAAGGAAAGAATATTGAAGGAGAAAGACATTGAAAAATGTTAATGTTAAGTAGAACTGTATTACAGCATCTGTCTTGTATTTAATTGCCATACCTCACACAGTCTACAGTATGATGATAGCTTGTCAAGTACGATCATTTTGCTTTGGTGAAGATACATACTCCTTACAGTCACTAAGACCGTAGACTCTTTGTCATGCACTGAGGCACCTCTTTTAAATCTCCTTGCACAGCAGTCATTTAGAGTGTGTTAAAGCTTCTCCTCCCACACAGAAAGTGAATTCAGGACAGCCCCTTAATTACATTTACAGGAATGTGCTGGTGGTCAAAAGCTGGTGGTCCTGTCCACTGGTCTGTTTGTCAAGCTGTCTGTCCGAAAAGGAACCACATCTGTTGAGACGGCACTAAGGTTAGTCTGGTACTTCTACCTTTCTGGCACACAGCCTGCTAACATCTGCTGCCCATGTGTTGTGTGTGCAGCAGTGACAGAAAGCTGTGTAAGGCTCAGTCACCCAAAAAGCAAAGCCCCCTGGGAAAAGAGGATGGCAGCCAGGGGAAAGACAGTATAAAATTAATTTGCAGCTCAGTCATGCAGCCTCCTCCTCCTTTCCTAAATCGACTAGAAAATAGAAATCCATGAGCATAAAATTCCTCTATGCTAACCGGATCATTTCTTAACACCAATTGACAAATTTGAGCAAAGCCGCAGCTGAGGGGTACAAAAACTGCATTCAGTGCACTCTTAAATTTGTTGGCGGGTGTTAGCTAAAATGCTTTGCACTGGTTTTAGTATGCACCGACTGATCCACTTCATAATGGCTGTCTAATTAAGACAACCTCAAAATTGATCAAACATACCATGCAGGAGCTGGCTTGGTTACAGTATATGTGCCTTTTTCCTCCTGCTCTTTAGTTTTAAAAGGATGTTGGAAATTAGAGCTCACGCTGGGTTTCCTCGTGGCTTGCTCAAGTGCCCCAGCTTTAATGTGAGGAGTGCTCGCGACTGAGGATATGGGCAAAGTCTGTCCTCAGATCTTCAGAGGCGGCGGGCAGATCAGAAGGCGCCTGTCACACCTCCAGGCGATCTTCAGCAGCACAGCATCAGTGGAGATCCTTCAGAGCCGCTGACCCCCCTGAGATGCATGGGGGGGGCGGCTGCCCAGGAAGCTGCGCAAGTGTAAGAAGTTCAAAGAAAAAGAGCAGCTGCTCAATTGGTTCTACTCACTGTATCTCTAAACCCAGTCAGATAGGTGCTGTTGTGGAAATCTTAGGAGTCTTTTATGTGTGCAAATCCAAGACAGGATAATTGATTTGGTTGATGAATGATTTTTAGGAGGGGGGGGCTTGAAGTTACTAACTAGGTCAGAGCTGGGTGAACAAACGACATGCAATTAAAGCTAAGTTGTATGATTTAAAATTCTCTTTCCATGTTAAGCATATTCAGATTTTAATTACACTGTAAAAACAGCCTTGCACTTAGCGTGACAAGAAGATAGGAACAAGCCTGAGCAATGTCTGGAAGATTTACAGCCAAACATGGCGCCCTTTTACCATGAATGAATATTGCATATGCTAATCCCCCTCCTTGGCATTTCCTGCTAAAGCAATTATTTGCATGATAATACTACATCCGTGGATTCAGAACTAAGAAGCGGAGTGTGTTGATGTTCATAGAGGATTTCACTGTCTCTTTTTTCAATCCCAGCCTCTTTCCTTTCTTCTCCCTCTTCCGGTGTTTAAAATGCTGAGCGCATACTATTTTCATGGAGACAATACTTTTATGCTTTATTTCCTAGACTTATTTCCCCCTGGCTGTGAAGCCCAGCTCAGAGCTCTGCTGCATCCAATTAGCTTCACACAGACAGCAGAGGCGATCCTCCACAGGCCAAACAAAAAAAGAAGTTGAATAGGTCATTTCATGGATGAGAATGGTGTGCCGCTCATCTCCCCCAGAAACCCCAAGATATGTAAATGACTACATCTTTGAGGGGTGAGGTAATGCAAAACATAAAATCCTTAAAAAAATAATGACACATACTGGTTTCTGAGAAGAGCCCAGACGGGTGAAAGATGGAGCCGGGTAGTGAAAGGGCAGATTTATTGAACCCTTTGATGCAACTTTAAATTGGGTGAGTCATAGGATGCTTCAGGCTATTTTGAATGCCCCTCAAGGGCTGTTAGTCTTGAAGTCATCCCCTTTGACATTAATGAGGCCTTGAAAAAAGGGGGAAACAAAGATGACAGACCTTTAATAAGTAAGATAAACACTTTTGCAGGATTGAAACAGATGAAGTTTCACTTTATGAAAGTAAGTCTACTGTTTCTCTACTGCTGCTGACATTTCTCAGTTTAACTTAAGAGTTCAAACTTAATATTTTTTGATGACACAGGATTTTTAAGTTTCCTTTAAACACTTTGGTCCCCTCTGAGTGTGCACATATTTTTGTTTAATGATTTTTTTTTTCGTATTTATCATCTGACGTGTAATTTGTTCAGATATTTGCATTTTTTCGCAAATTTCGGAATTTAAATGTTATTTATCATAGTATCCCTTCAGAGTTATGTGTAATCCAAATAATCCCATTTACGACATTCAGACAAAAAATGGCCACATTTAAACGAGTCCTGCCACACAAATTGTCTTGGAAAATTCATGTGAAGTACCCAAACTAGACTCAAAGTGTTCAAACTGGCAGATATGAGTGCCAATACAGGAACTGGCAAGTTTTGTCCCTGTGGGGAGATATCTGAGGCGGATGGTAGCAGGTACATCTCAGTACATGGTGCCACTGAAAGCCTTGTAATCAACCCACTTATGGGTTAAAACTGCTTTAAAGACTATGTGGGCTGATGGGCAACAGTAAGATTCTTTACAGTGTTAAACTTTTAACAAAAACTCTGTGTTTAGAGCTATTTTGGTAGGCAGCCAAGGGCCTCATATTCTTCTGCCAGCATCTCCCCTCAATAGATCAGGTGAGAGTGCATCAGGCTTCACCGGGGTTATGCAATGAAAGTCAAAATTCACATAAATTTATGACAGTTTGATAAGGCTGAATGTATTCAGTGTGACTTTTTCCTGAGCAGTTTTTTTTCATTAAAAAAAAAAAAAAATACATAATGCACTCAAACTGGCATAAAATGGATCATGTTTGGAAAATGAATATTTTTCTTTTGTATGAACAGGACTGAAGTTGGTTGAAGTATATACTGAACTTAATATTAAAATAATGGTAATATTAATTTATGATAATTTCATGGCACTTTCCTGTTGCCTCCACTTCAGGAATTCTTTGTCCAGGGTGCAACTTTTTTTGGGCCAGAAGGGTTGATGTGAACTGTGAGCTCAAGGCCACTACTGACTTTATTTACCCTGACATTAAGTGTATGATAGAAACACCCATCTAATATTACACCACATGTTCCTATAAGAAATCCTCCTGTGATGACTGCTAAATACTATGTGATCTTTATCTCGTAATTCCTCAAGCAGGGACCCAAGGGACTCCTTACATCCATTCGCAGGGGAACAAAGTCAAAGTCTGGCTTATGAAACAAAGCATGCATGCTGATTAACTCAAATGCATATGCTCATCTGCATGCACACAAAATGCAAGGAACATGTTTCAGTATTTCAGTGGTGGAAATTTTAAACACTTCATTCATAGAGTGACTTACAAAAGTTTAACCTTGAAGTATTTCCTCCCAGGTCTGCCATATGTGTGAAGTTACATCCAGCTGTTCCTGTCTTGTTGAAGTAGGATGAAGCTCAAACGTTACTCAAATTTGGGAACACTGCATTCAAAGTTACTTAAATAGGAATAAAAAAACAGATTATATTTATTTGACATCTGAACATTGATCAGCATCTGACAAATTAGTGATCAGTGTTTGGGATTTCCTGAAGTGTATTTAGCAAAAACAGACGCATCTGACCCCCCCAGTGTCATGCACACTTGGACAAAATTGTTGGTACCTTTCCATGAAAGAAAGAAAAACCCACAATGATCACTGAAATAACTTGAAAATGTTAAAAGTAATAATAAATAAAAATTTACTGAAAATTAGCTAATGAAAATCAGACATTGCTTTTGAATTGTGGTTCAACAGAATCATTTTAAAAACAAAAAAAATAAACTGGGCTGGACAAAAATGATGGTACCCGTAACTTAATATTTTGTTGCACAAACTTTTGATGCAATCACTGCAATCAGGTGATTTCTGTAACTCTCTGAGACTTCTGCACCTGTCCACAGGTATTTTGGCCCACTCCACATGAGCAAACTGCTCCAGCTGTCTCAGGTTTGAAGGGTGTCTTCTCCAGACTGCATGTTTCAGCTCATCCACAAATGTTCAATAGGATACAGATCAGGGATCATAGAAGGCCACTTCAGAATATTCCAATGTTTTGTTCTGAGCCATTCTTGGGTGTTTTTAGCTGTGTGTTTTGGGTCATTATCCTGTTGGAGGACCTATGACCTGCAACTGAGACCAAGCTTTCTGACAGCACATTTTGCTCCAGAATGCCTTGATAGTCTTGAGATTTCATTGTACCCTGCACAGATTCAAGACACCCTGTGTCAGATGCAGCAAAGCAGCCCCAGAACATAACTGAGCCTCCTCCATGTTTCACAGTAGGTACAGTGCTCTTTTTCTTGTCTTGCCAAAAGGCTCCAATTTTGTCTCGTCTGTCCAAAGGACATTCTCCCAGAAGCTTTGTGGCTTGTCAATATGCATGTTGGCAAATTCCAGTCTCGCTTTTTTATGATTTGCTTTCAACAGTGGTGTCCTTCTTGGTCGTCTTCCATTAAGTCCACTTTGGCTCAAACAGCGACGGATGGTGTGATCTGATACTGATGTACCTTGACCTTGGAGTTCACCTCTAATCTCTATGGAAGTTGTTCTGGGCTCTTTGGTTACCATTCATATTATCAGTCTCTTCAATTTGTCATCAATTTTCCTCTTGCGGCCATGTCCAGGGAGGTTGGCTACAGTCCCGTGGAGCTTAAACTTCTGAATAATATATGCAGCTGTAGTCACAGGAACATCAAGCTGCTTGGAGACGGTCTTATAGCCTTTACCTTTAACATGCTTGTCTATAATTTTCTTTCAAATCTCCTGAGTCAACTCTCTCCTTAGCTTTCTGTGGTCCATGTTCAGTGTGGTACACACCACGATACCAAACAGCACAGTGACTACTTTTCAGCCTTTAAATAGGCAGACTGACTGATTACAAGCTTGAAGACACCTGTGATGCTAATTACAGGACACACCTTAGTTTAATATGTCCCTATGGTCAAATCCTTTTCAATCTTTTCTAGGGGTACCATCATTTTCGTCCAGCCCAGTTTAATTTTTTTTGTTTTTTTTTAGAAATGATTCTGTTGAACCATAATTCAAAAGCAATGTCTGATTTTCATTAGTTAATTTTCAGTAAATCTTTATTTATTATTACTTTTGTCGGTTTTAAGTTATTCAGTGACCATTGTGGGTTTTTCTTTCTCTAACAGAAGGGTACCATCAATTTTGTCCACGTTTGTATTAAACCAGTTCTTACCCTACATTAAAGTTACTTTTAAATTTAACAGTTAGGATTTTTTTTTCTTTTGATTGTGTTGCATCTTTACTTTCTTGGATGTTGCTAAATGCTAACAGCTGTTTCCAGGAGCGTATTGCCTATCAGAGATCATGTTTTACATTTGAATACAACTCTTGAACCTAATTTCTTGTCCAAGCCAGTTGTCAGTTTGATGTTGATTTGTGAAAAACACCTGTATGGGGTGTCTAGCATCCTACCTGCACCTGAGCACCATGATGTTCAGACAACCACCTTTTGTGGTATGTAGTATCCTTTAGGTCCCTTTCATATATTAAGTTCAGAGGACTTGGTGTGATACAAAGCTGCAACATTGGCATTGTGGTGTTTTTCGCTTGGTTTGGTCAGATACTCTATTGTGTCAAACCAACAAATACAAGTCAAATGTTAAAACAAAGCAATCAGTCACTTGTGGGTGCAGCTACACCAGTACCATCTGAAATGCTGTGGATCCTGAAATCTCCAGCCGAATTGACCCACTGTGCACTGCTATTTGGCCCACTTTCCATGCTTTGGTCCTGTTTGGTTCAGATCGTGTTCTCAGAAGCTGATCTCTGGGGCACTTAGAAGCAAACCAAGATCACTCTTTTTTAAACAGTGGCAGAGTCATGTGAGGAAGCTTGATAATGCCATGTATCAAAACTATTAACACCAACATTATAGTGTCCTGGAGTTATACCATGAACTCAGATGCACAAAACAATTGCATAAGGTTGATTGAAACAGGTATAGTTTTGAAAAGAACAAGTGCATTTAAAGGAAGCTGGATAAAGTCAGGCTAATTTCAGAATTGTTCTGAAAGTGTGCGTGGGGAGCAAGTGGAGTCTGTGTTTTTATTGATTGATTGTGCATTGGTTCATGTCATAGTTCTCGCTCCCACCCACCAACCTGACACAACATGTTACAGGCCACCAAGAGGCTCATAGTTACATCTCACTTTCAGCACAACTTGACTAGACTTGCAGCTACTGCCTCTTTGTCCTTGAAGGCCTTTGTTCTCAACCAGGGGTCTAGGCCCTTTAAGGGGGATACCAGAGAGTCTAAGAGGGGTCACAAGGCTCAGTCAGCTTGAAGTTGTCAAAACTGACTGAAATAATGATAATATGCAAAAGATACTTTCTTTAAAAGTAATTGCAATACAATACTGTGTGTGGGATCATTTTACTTTTGAAAAGAATCAGAGCTGGTGGTTATTGTGTACAACAATGTATCACTTGTTTCCTGTGTCGGACAATGAGGTGGGGGGGGGCTCAATTTGTCTTGGGTACAACTGTGGGTGCTGCAAGGAAGAAAGGTTGGGAATCACTGCTTTAAAGGATGCTGAAAAGTAGAGTTTGGCAATTAATCAAGTTTTAATCTCAAGTGCAGTTATCGCCTTCCACAATAATGAAAACAGCATAATCAAGTTTATAGGTTACTTTGCCACATGCCATGGTGACCTTTTCTGTCTTCATCCATTATTAAGATCAGCGTTATTTTTATGTTGTTGTTTTTTTTTTGGCAAGTATATTTCTGTGTGTTGACTGTCCTTTAATGTTCAAAAATAATGATTGTATGTGGTGCATTTTTTTTTTAAATCAGTGAGTAATTATGTTTTTCAATCCTGATCTCAATATCTATCAAAATAAGCACAATTAGGATTTTTGCCATAATTGTGCAGCCCTACTAATAGTCTGGTCATTTTATGTGAGGTTGAAGCTTATTTGTTTGATCGACCTGATGACAGACATAGGATCTTGCAAATATAACTGCTTTGGAAGGTTATCCATCCTCTCCCATTGATCTGTATCCCATCACTGCCCAATTATGTGAGTGGTTGGAAAATATATTTCTGTGACCAGCAGAGCTCCCAAAAAAACATCATCCTCTACTTTAGATCTCTGTCTATCCACTGAGCTACACTACCCACCCCCTCTACTTTTAGAAACTCTTCTGCTTCACATACAGATTAATACGTCTCTCATGTCAGTACATTAAAAACACAACCGCTTCTTGGTTTATCGGTAAAAACCTCAAAGCCCTTATTAGCACTTCCTTGCAGTTTAAAATGAATCATTTAGAGCAGAATAAATAACAATGCAGTGTTTATTGTTAAAAAATGAAAATAAACCCCCAATATGGGTGCAGTTTATCTTCCAAACCAAGCAAACTAATTTGTTAGGGAGCTATGAGCAATTTCTGTGTTGGATGGTAATGTTGTTTTTACTAATCATAGCTGTATAATGTTCCTGCCTGAGTGCGTTTCTGCCTGCAGTCATGTTAAATTAGGCAGTATGCATGGCATGGCTCGATATGCAGAATTATTTGAGTCCTTCTCTCCCCCAACTCATTAACTATTCAATGTGAACTCCTGATCCTGCAGGGTATTGACATTAATTCCCCACACTACTGGAGCAAGCAGTTTGGAATGTTTAAAAGACTTTCGCAGACCTCGCCGGGCTGCCTTAAAAAAAGGGAAAGTTTTTCAAAACAAACAAACCAATTTGCTAATTTGTGTGCCCAAAGAACAGCCCAGTCTGTGCTGCATTATTAAGTGAAAAAGCTAATTACGCCTTTCACTGGCCCGTGTCCATTACGAGCATCACAATAACAAGCTCATCAGCAGCCACAACAGGAAGAGCACTTGTGTTGTTTAACAAGCTGTTGATCACAGGCTTTAATCCCGTGCTGACATGATGAGGTAGACTTGTTACTAGGATCTTGTTCTGCTCCTGTGTGTCTAAACCAATCCTGTTCCAGCAGCACAGTCTTTGCCTTGACCTTGGGCAGTGGATTTCCTTGAGGGCAGGGTGGCCACTCTGGAAGTTGAACGAAGCCGGGCTGAGGGTGTAGGAAACAGAGGCGCTTGTGCTGAGGCAGGCAGAGAAATGTATGAATGACTGCAAAAGAGGAGAGCATCAAGCCAATCAGTACAAAGAGGGAAATCCGTCAGCCAATCGCGGACAGATTTTCTTCTCTCCCTCTAGCGTCTCCCTGACTTCTTCTCCTGACTGTTACCAGGTCACTGCGCCTGCCCCACGCCTCTGAATAATCTGTTTCATTGGGTCAGTGTGCCTCTCACAACGCGCCTGACTGGCTGCTTGTGCATACGCGGTTGCTGGGGAGCTCAGCCAATCAGAGGGAGGCGGAAGTTTCCTATCGGTTTCTAGGCAGGTTTCACGTGCTGTGGATGTTTTGGCGGGAGAGTGAGAGAGGGAGTAGGAACAGGAGGGGGCGGCTGCAGGGTGAAGTGGAGCATGTGATTGTGTGTGCATGTGTGTGCAGAAAGTGCGTGTTTTGAAGCGCGTGTTCATTTTGCCCTGCCTCTTTGCTTTCTGATGCAACATCGAACTGTGTCTCCTGGGCTACTAGGGGACCTTGTTATGTTTTTTTTTTTTCTTCCTGTCCTCGCAGGAAACGAGAACCAATTGCTGTGCTGTTGCCATCGGAGCGGGGAGGTTTGTTTTCCCTCCACTTTCATCCCTGGTACCTCCCCATCGTCAGTTACCTTAGAAACAAGAGCAACTCCAACTCTATTTCCATCCATGTCTCCTTCCTTCAATGATTTAATGTTGCTTTCTTTTTTTAATCCGCCGAACAGCACCTACCTACCAACACTTTAGCAGCCAATGAAGTATTCAGAATAGTGTGTGACATCTCTTGGAAAGGAGCTGTTTAAAAGCAGAGATGAAGAAAGTGAAGGAGCACATGCTGAGGTACGTCTTATTAAAGTGGCACAGCAACTTTTTTGAGCCCCGTCAGCGCTACAAAAACATGTCAAGATCGCGAGGTAACGAGATTAACTGTCTCTGTGTTTCGCAGATTGTTATGTCTCCCCCACCCTTAAAAAAACAAACTCACACATATCTTCTGCCAACATGTTATCTCCCCCACACCTCCTCCCCCTCTTTTGAACCCTCTATTAACAGAAGCAAGCACTTCATCTCATCTGACACGGGCTCCCCCAAAATCCCATTATTGCCACTTGAGCGCACACTGACTTACAAGAATTAAACTGGAGAGCAGTAAGTGAATGGACGGACGACCGCTGTGCATCCCCTTCATTTCCTCAAAAAGAAAAAAAAAAAAAACTACAAGGAAGAGTTGGGCAACCTCCAAATCACAAGACCACTTGCTGAATTTCTCAAAGAATCTAGAACTAATTCTTCTATGAGCACAACATTTTTTCATTGCCATCCTACATAATCTTGTCAAATATGATTCTGCTTTATTAAAACATTAGCTGTATTTGAGCATCCCATTATTGAGCGCAGTTTCCCACTTAACAAGTGACTTGTTGGCATCTGGAGTTGTTATGATGATGACAAGAGCGTAGGCAGTAAGTTTTGTTTTTGCTCGGTCAGACTTTATCCGAACAGAGTTGATGAATTTGTGATCCCACAAAAAATATGACAAAAAAAAACAAAAAGGTGACCTTGACTTAAACTGTAAAAGCAGGAAAATAAGCAGCTTAGACAAAACATTGACATAGCTACATCTCAGCTAGCCCTTAAGTTAACCTTGGGGATGGGGGGGCTCATCAAATGTTTTGAGAACTCATTGAGTTATTAGCAAGAATGTGTAAAACTGCCCTATCTCACAATGTTAACAAATCCTTGAAAAAATTATTGCCCCCAAAATGTAATGACTTCTGCCTTGTACCATGAACAACAATCTCTGAAAATTTGATGAAAATTTACCAAGAACTATGATAGATTATGGTAGAAGAATTATTAGTGAGAATGTGGAAAACTGACCTATCTCACAATGTCAACAAATCCTCAAAAAAAATCCCGGATCCACATCCTGATTCCACCAATGACTTCTTCCTTGTACCATGACCAACATTCCCTGAAAATTTTATACAAATCTATAACTTCTTGAGTTATCCTGTTCATTAACTAATAAATAAGCAAACTGACTGACAAACATCAGTAAAAACATAACCCCATTGGTTAAAATGGTCATTAGCTAACTTTTTTAATTGAGAGCAATTCACAGTTAATTGAGTTATTTGTTTATATCTCTATACTTGGAAATGTTGCAAAAACTATATGGTGAAAAGTGGGCTGTCAGTTATGCTTTGCACTGTGACAGAGTTGCTGAGTTTGTGATCCAATTGATAAACCAAATGTGACCCTTGACTTGAATTGTAAAATCAGGAAAATAAAAAGGTTTGAAAAAACATCGACATAAATCAGTGTGCTAATTAACAAGCTCCAATTAATACAATAAGCAATTGCTCTCATTGTATTAATGAGAGCAATTGATCTAGCACCTCCATGGCCTAAGGAAATATGTATTTTAATGTTGCTATTTTCCTTGATCAAATTATTTAACATGACTGAGAATGTTTTTTAGGAGCTTTGACAGAAAGATGATGACTAGCCAGAAATAGGTATTAAATGACTGAGAGGAATGTTACTTAACAAGTGACTTGTTGACATTTGGAGGAAGGGCAAAGTTCATCTTAACAGAGGTGGTAAGTTTGTGGTCCCATTAATAAACAAAAAAAAATTAAAAATAAAGACTCTTAGCTTAAATTATAAAAGTAGCTATGTATTATTAACCTCATAAATAAAGCTTGTCATCAACACCTTTTACACAGCTGAATCAAGGGGGGACTTTAAGTCGTTATTTGACCTACTTCATAAAAATATATATATATTTTATTTATTATTTAATTTATTATTTATTTGGTTTGTTAATTTGGTTCAAAGGACAAACCATTACAAGTAAAAGTACATACTAAAATCTAAGAACTAAAAAAAAAAAAAAAAAAAAAAATGAACTACAATGACATAAGAGCCCCAACATATGCTGAATGCATGGACCTAACCCACTCAGCTACCAGCACCCTCTTTCTGCCACATTGTAATACAAGTGCTTGTGTCAAATGATAGTCTGGCCTCACTTTAGTACGTCAGAATGACACAGGAATTTATTGTCCATAAAAATATTCAGTAAATGGATAGTTGTATTGTACTTCTACTTTTTTCTCAGCCACAACCCACTTAGAACTGCTCTGCAACCCACTTATGGATCCCAGTCCAAAACTCACGAATCACTGTTCAAGACCACCTCCTCAAGCACACTCAGGCACAGTTTCCAAATTGGTGCTATACACTGTTCTGGACACTGATCAAGTGACCTGGACGAAAGGGTTGAGTGATCAAGGTAATAAACCTGTGAAAACCAAAAACTGTTTAATTCAGTTTAAAATGTTTTTATTGTAGTAGTTTGTTCATGACCATTTTGTAAATGGTTGTTTAAAAAATACTTTCCATCATTTAACCACAAGGCCAACAAAAATCTTTTGTTCGGCTCATTTTGGAGCATTTGAATGGGTTATAATTGATTTATTTATGTAGATTATTAGTCATCTAATTCATTAGACACCCAGAAGTGGTGAGTCAATAAGTTCTGACTGATAAATTGTTGATACTTGTTACATGATTGTTGAATTGTCTTCAAGACCAAACAAGTCTGGTTGACTCACAAGTCCCAGAAACGTACTTGGACAATTGAGTTACATAAATTAATCAATCCATAACAAATGATGAGCAGAAAAACAATGGACTCATACTAGGTGCAGCTTAAGACAGTTAAACAAAATAAAGTCACAGTAACAATATACTGCATATATCAGTGCAAGGACACCTGCAAATTAGATGTAGGAAGTGTTTTGGATGTTGCACAGGTGTCATCAGGCTGTCAGTCTGCCAAGTGAATGGTTTGTTTACCACCCAGTCTGCTGCTGCTGCCGCTAGAGCTCAGTAATCATTAAGCATTCATTCACTTCACCCTGCCATTGCAGCTGGAAGCGAGTGAAGACAAACTGAAAGACAATGCAATGAATTCATTTCCATTTGAGACATGCCCAGTGTCACTTCTGCGTTGGTTTACATTAAACTCACAGCATTAAAGTGGTGTCAAAGTGTGCATAGTAATCACAAGAAAGTGTTTCCCCCTCGGGTGGTTCTGGGCATCAAATGTGTTACCTTTGGATGAACTCGGGAGAGCGGTGTTTATTGGCAGAGCCCCTGCTGTACCTGTGGTTAAAATCAAGAGGTGTTGACAGAATAGGAGGGAGGAAGAGGAGAGGAGGGTGGAGGCGGACAGAGGTTTTCCAATAACCTGCGAAAACTTGGCAGCTCTGTCATGAAATTTCACAATCAATTTATGTGAAAAACAGTGCTCTAAAACAAGGATTTAGGTAGATAATGAAATGACGAGGGGATCAAAACCATAAAATTGCGATGCGAGAGCGAGCGCAGTACAAGCACAAACACGGATGGAGTTGTTTGGGTGCGGAACAGATTGAAGATTGAAGACAAAGCGTCTGGACGTCAGGCACCATTAGGGAAGAAGCCACAAAGCAAATTGTATCATTATGCAGTGAACTTTGAAAAATTTCAACATCCAGAGCCTTCTCACCTCTGTTGGCAGCACGTAGTCAGAAATAACTCAGTGTGTGTAATTTTTGACTGCCTCACTGGGGAAAAATTGCAGGAAAAAAAATGGGCTGGGACACATCGTCTGCCGCAGCTGCTGACACATTAGAGGTACTGGAAGTTTCAGTTTAGATGACAAGTTGTGAGTTCAGTGCCGACACAAAGGCTGTTTTCCCTCTTCAAAAGGGTTCAAACAGTGCATTTGAAAGCAAGAGACAGCTTAAAAACAGAGGATGAGCTTGCACAATGCATGACGTTTGGGTTTCTAAATCACTTGCATTGACAGCGCATCATGTTATGTTCCCTGCCAAAACAGGGAAAAAATCCAATTTGCAACACAAATGTGGCTAACAGCTCTGTTCAAAAAGACTTCACCAAAACACATTAAAGTGATGGAGAACTACTGTATACCCAAGAGCACACTGTGGATGGAATAACTGGCTGTGATTGAAATGCTCTATTCTTGGAGCAATTGTTTGGAAACATTAATTAGTTATTGATAAAGGGAGCTCTGGGAGAACTGGGGCGATGAAATGCTTATGGGCGATTTGATTTTTCTTTGTTTTCTCGAATGCAGCTCACAGTGGACTAATTAATTTTTGAAGGTTGCACCTCTGAAAGTAGCTTTAAAAGCCAAAATACCACATCAAGCCGTGGCAAAACTGATGTTTAAACTTTTTAATTCCAGTGGGTATTTTTTTGTTGTTTGGATTAAGCTTTTAAATCTTCAAAAGGTGCTTTAATGGAGAGCTATTTATTCATTATTCAAAAAAGGCAGATGTGTCCTTCACATCAGAAGTACCTAAACATCATTCAACACAAAAATAAAAGAATTGGGAATTTTAGTGAACTAGAACTACTGCCAGGTGTTTTAAGGCTCTAAATTTGTGTAAAGTTTCTTTGACAGAGATATTTAAAAGCATTATTTAGACTTCATTTTTTATAAGAAGGATGATCACTGGGGCCAACGAAATTTGACCTACATGACCTTCAAAATCTAATCAGATCATCTCTGAGTCAGTGAAGACATTCATGCGAAGTTCAGGAAAAATCCTCTGTGTTCTTTAGAAATCACATTGTTCACACTTGATGATCATAAGACCACATGACCTTTGTCCTATGACCTCCAAAACCCTTATCAGTTTTCTATTAGACAGGGTGGACATAAAGTTCAACAAAAATCTAACAGCATTCTGGAGATATCACATTCACAAGCAAAAGATACCATGATAATCAGCAAATGACCTTTGACCTGTGGCCTTCACAATTGTATTAGTTGTCCTTTTTTCAGGGTTGGCAAGTGAATAAAGTTAGGCAAAAAAACTTTGAGGTGTTCTTGATAAAACACACTGACAATTAAGAAATGACCATGAAGTGACTAAATGACCTATGACCTCCAAAATCTAATCAGTTTATCCAAGTCTACAAGAACATTTGTGCAAAGTTTGACAACCAAACCAAACAAACTTTAAACCACTATCTCCAAAATCTTACCAGTTTTTCTTGAGTCAGGGAGGACATTTGTACAGATTTTAACAGAGACGATGAATTTTTGAGATATCACATTCACAGGAAAAAAAGATTATAAGGGCAAAATCAAAAAAAGATGATCATGAGGCTAAATGACATTTGACCTTTGGCCACCAAAATCTTATCAGTTTATCCTTTAGCTAGGTGGAACATATGTGTAGAGTTTGATATAGATGTCTAAACCCGTTTTTGAGGTAGCACATTCACCAGTAAGGGATGATCATGGGGTCAAATGACGTTTGACCACCAAAATCTTATCCAGTTATTCTTCAGTCAGGGTGGGCATACATGTAAAAAAGAATTTTGACAGGGATCCCTCAAAGCATTCTTCAAATATCACATTGAAGTGTATAAGATGATCAACATTATCTAAATTTATCCTATGAAGATGGATATATGAGGAAAGTCTGACAAATATCCCTTAGAGTGTTCTTAATACATCACATTCATAAGTAGAGAATGATCATGAGGACAAATGACCAGTGACCTCCAGAATCTTATGAGCTCATCTTTGAGTCAGACAGGACACATATGCAATGTCTGACAGCAATCCCTCAAGCTGTTCTTGAGTTGTCACATTCACAAGTGAAGAGTGATAGTGGGGCAAAATGACCTTTGACTTATAATTTCCATAATTAGATAAATTCACCCTTGAGTCAAATTGAACATCACTGCAAAGTCCAATCAATGCTTCCTTTCAAAGATGCCTAAAAGACTTCTTTGGAACTCATGTCCACTGGCAAAAGATATATATATATATATATATATATATATATATATATATATATATATATATATATATATTCATACACACACACACACACACACATATATATACATATATACATGTAACGAGCTACAGTGTCAAATACTGTGCAATCTGCTTGTACAATCATTCATTGACAACCAATGCCCCCACCCACGCAAAACACACGAGAAAGAGAGAGAATGAGCAAAAACAACAATCTGATGTCTACTTCCAAATTTTGGGTGGGGTCTTTCTTGCTGTAGAATTTGGAGTTGATGAAGGGGGGTGAGTTTGAGCGGATGAGGTTTCGGAGGCTTAAACAGGGCTGTGCAGGGGTTGTGTGCTTGACTTACAGGAAGCTGTGCATGGGAATTTTGTGACAAGTTGAGAAAATCACACTTCTCACATTACCAGCTGTACAATAAAAAGTGGGACAGTGTGAAAACACAACATCCTGCATGAGCTGACCAACGCATCACACTTAAAGCTACAGCATCTGCTTTCATCCAGAATTGTCTCCTGGGAATAAAAATCTGACTCACACCATGGGTCAGATTGTCTCATTCTTCTTAGCAGGCTCTTTTGAACCCAGTAACCCCTTTTTGCGGCTAAGGCTTCATTTCAACACACTCACAACTTCCCCTTTGAGTGTTGCCATGGGTGGGCACACCCCCACCCTGCAGTGAGGGTCACCAACCACGGCTGCTGTTTAGTTCACTGTCACTGTGCATCTATCAGTTGAGGGCACCATGTTTAACAATGGGTGCCCTGGGGGGGCTGAGCTGAAATGGCCCCACTGTATGTTTACATCTCTGTGTTATTGTCAAGCTGCTATCAGACCCTTGTGCATTTAAAGACACTTAATTCAATTATGTTATGGTTTCTTATGTTGAATTATGCAATGCAACGTAGGGCCTACAATAAAACACATTTGTATCATTATTGCATTATGAGCTTCAGATTGCAGAAGTCCAAATATATCTTACAAAAATAAGAAAAAAACAATATACAATGTAGGCAGCTTATTTTGGTTTTAGTCTTAGTCTTTTGACTAAAATGCTTGTTAGTTTTAGGAACATTTTGGTCATTTTTGCCCACCAAAGTTTTGGTCTTGTTTATACTGATGAAAACGGCAACACATTTTTGTCCAGCTTAAGTGTATTTAAGTCCTTATAGTGTTGTCAACCCTTTTCTGTCTTTCAACTTGCTTCATAAGCAAGATTTTAAAATTAATTTAAATTTATTTCATGCATATGAATTCACTATAAACACTTAAATTAATTCAAAATGCTATGGTAAAAATACTTCCACACTTCTCAATTAATGACTTATTTGTAGCACAGTAATTTCTTTTTAGGTCAGTTTTGAATGGATACCAAAACCCTTACTGATGCTTCCTTATAGATTTGTTAATTCAAAAATGAACCATCTTTAAGGTTTTTGTTTATTATTGGTCAGTCATCAGCACAGTGTATCTGCATAGCATCATTTATAATGTCACTGAATAACAATTATTAATGCATACAGAAGTAATGCATTACTTAAGCATTAACTATCAATAAAGCATGTTTATATATATTACTGCATCACTGATAATCAGTGAGGTTTTTTTTTTTTACTGATATTTAACTGATGCTTCTCTCCAATAAATCAATGAAAGATTTGTTGTTTTTTTATGATGTAAAATAACTTGAAAGCTAAGCATTTATAAATGTTTCAGTGATGCTACTCAAATACCTGAATACAGTATGTATTACTGTGTTTACAAATGTAAAACTGGGTACACATTTACTAATATAGCTAGTGCTCAGTAGCTGTAGTCAATGTAAGGTCTAACTGATGAGTCTTTATTGACACACAATCAATACTTTCAGTTGTTTGCTGAAAAGATGAGACAATGGGTTTCTAATTGATCTCCCATTCCTATTTTATATTATGTGTGTGCCATGGATTGTGAATATAGAGTGTCCGTCTCTGACATTTTAGTCTCACGTTGTCTGATTTAAAAAAAAAAAAAGGAAAATATATTTTTCTCATAGTTTTTATGATCAGAGATTTATATTGAGCTGAAAATTATGTAATTTGTCTTGTGAAAAAAGCTAGTTAACAGAAAATTTAAGTCATATTTTTAAAGCAAAATTAATACAAGGAATGCTTTTTCCTGGTATGGTTCAGCCCTAATGCAGTGTCACATTCCTTTGATATTTTGTGTTGTGTTCAGCCATTTCATATTTTAAGAGTAATGCTTTATTTTGAGTGGTGGTATTCAGATGCTTTTTGATCTGATTAAAGATAAATTTCCTTAAAATGAATCCAGCTATTATTTCACATTTTTTACAGCAACATCATCAACAACAAAAAAATCGTTACTCCTACTGTACACAGGGCCACTGACATGAAAGTGTGACAATTAAATCAATGTATCTATTTGTTGCCGTGACGATACACTACTCATCATCCCGGCGACCCCCGTTATTGGGTGGGTACGACCACTCAATCCAGCAGCAGCTCCCAATCAGCTGAGCTGCGCTTAAAGCAGTCACATGTCTTATCTGGGTTTGTGTTTTTCCCCCTCCACGTGTCAAGATACCCGAAGCAGAAGGCGGGACCAAAACAAACCGCCTGATTGGTCGGCTTCGTGTCACCAGCTTATGGTTGAGAGGAGCACTGCTCCCTTAAAGGGCCAGGTACAATATATTTTTTTTTCCACTACAATAACAACATCGCCTGAGCTGAATATAATCACATTGTTTTAGATCTGTTTCAGCTTTTTATTTTTATTTTTAATACGAAAGTAAGTCAGAATTAAATGCCAAAGTTGAGAATTGTGGCTTCATTAGACAAAGGATGAAGGCAGTGCTGGGGAATTTATAGCCTTGCAATGCAGTTGAAGTAGGTGTGCAGGTATTTCCATGCAATTCTGTAGACTACACAATAACATTTTAAAGCTACATCCAGCACCCCAACTATTTCACAGAAAGTCTTATGCACATAAGGATGGATGCATAAAGGTGTTCTTTGTCATGGTATATTGTTGTGTATTTAACACCATGGAGTTTAACACAAGGAAGGATTCATCCTCAAAGTGCCTTTGCTCATGGTTCCCAAAATTTTCCATGCGATGGACCTCCACATAGCTCTTAGAGACCCACCTCTTGCAGAGTTTTTGCATTGCACTGACAAATATAAAAAAAATGTCATAAAACTTCTTAAAGTTTTTCCTTGATTTTATGTACAGTGTTATTCATGGCTGCACGGTGGTGCAGCAGGAGCTGTTGCCTAACAACAAAAAGGTTGGTAGACTGGCTCCCGGATTGGACAGGGTCATTTCAGCTTGGGTTTTTTGTGCTCCCAATGTATGCGTGGGCTTACTTCAGAGTACTATGGTTTCCTCCCACATACCAAAAAACATGCTTACTGGGTTAACTGCCTACTCTGAATTGCTAATGGTGTGAATGTGTGCTAATAGTTGTATATTTGTATGTCAGCCCTGTGATTGGCTGACAACCAGTCCAACATTTACCCCATCTCTCACACAGGAGGGTGAGAGCCAGGAAAGCCAATCATTCAATATTGCAGTATAGATAATGGAGGGATGGAACGTCATCATTCATTGATTCTGTTGAATATATATATGCATTTTTGAAAACAGCCATAATTTCTGTTCTGACAATAATAAATAGTCACAATAATGGTAAACACAATTTTAAGGATTAAGTGGAATATTGTGTGGTGTGTGCTGTCTTTTTAATACAAAAAATGGCATAAAGTGAAACACATCAGCTTACATTTTAGCATGCAGTGATTAGTAACGTCAAAAAGCTGCGCACAAAAAAAATCTGTTATTTGTGGTCAATTAAGCACAGAAAAAATGTGATTGTGCACAGATGTTTTGCACACTGACATCATATATATATATATACACACACACACACACACGTAGGCCTATATATATATATATATATATATATATATATATATATATATATAAATTGATAAAAATAAAGCAAATAGTAAATCATCTGTTAGAGCCCAAAAACAATTAACATTATCAAGCAATAATGAATTATATATACATAGACATGCAGAATCTCAAGTACCTGCAATTGCAATTGTAACCTCACACACCACATTCTAATCAATTTCAATATTTCACTAGTCCATCTGAGCAACAGCCCATAGAAAGTGTTTGAGAATGGGCAGAACCTTTCACTAGCATATACGGCAGGTGATTGGACAATCGGTTCATCAGTTACGATTAATTGCCTCCGGGCCAATCAGATAATGAAGTAGTTGGCACTACTGCCACAGTGTAAGTACAAAACATGAGCCACTTCTTAAACTAGTCTCTTGCCAAAACCTGTTGGAAGTTGTGCAAAAATATCCTTTTTATTGGGAAATTCTTTCAGTGTTATTTGTTTTTCATTTAATCCAGATCTGATAAAACTTCTACTGAAACTGTTAGCATCTATGCTAATCATTTCAGGAGCAGTCACTTCCTGCTGTTGTCTCGCTGGTAGCTCCCACCTCTTTCTGTAGCATATTGAAGTTGTGGTTGAGATTTGCAGATGTTGTAGACTGGAGCTTGGCTAGATGGATCCATCTAATTACAGACATTGAATCAGGTGGTTTCAGATGCAATGCAAGATTGGTGCAAATGATTGCAATTGATAAATTCCAAAACTGATCAATGGCATTGCTACCAAAGTAAATGCCACCACATACAATGTTTTTGTTGATATTCTTATATTACTGTACCCACTCTCTCTCCAAGTCTCCACAACTCCAGTATAACAATAGCACATGCAATTAATTGCAATTATTTAAAAACAAAACTTGTAAGTGATTCACTTTTAATGGTTGCATAGCTACAAAAGCAAATGTCCCTTTCAAAAAAACCCTGCAGTCCTTCTTATGGTCTGGACCCCCCTTTTAAAAACTACTACTTTAGGAAACACAACTCTTGCAGCACCCTCTCAGAGACATTTAAAATAGGGGGTTTATAATGTAATCCATTCAATAGTCTGTTTCATTACTCTGAGATATAGAGGTACTGTTAGATGTTGTACAGTCGATTTCGTTAAATAATTGCCTCTTCAAGCACTTATTATTTGTAAAACCACAAAGCTTTATGCTTCTTAAAGCCATCAACAGCATTGTTCTACTCTCTTAGTACGTTGTATTTGCATGACACCCAAGCTGACTCTGTTTCTTTCACATTAAGAATGGGCGGGTCCCTGCTGTCGGGGCGGACCGCTTTGACAGAGGGAAAAAAACAACCCCTCTCTACTCAGCAAACCTCTGCGAGTAGTTGTAATGCAAAGAAGGATACGAGTCGTATGAGCACAGTTAGTAGGAAACAAGGTATCAGCAAATTGTCAAGATACCACCCATCACAACGGAACACGCTTTTGCTGGCGGTAAGTTTTTATCTGCCATTTTGTTCACTTTTTGAGCCGCTGAATCGGGCCAGTACCGGAGAGACAGTTTGTCAACAAATGTGCGGGCAGCTTGGGCATGCCCGGGCAGAGCCGCTGTGAGGGGGCTTACGGGACGGTTGGCATGCACCCTAGAGAGCATTTATGAGTGTTTTTCTGCATGGAAATGCGACTTTCTTCGCTTGTTTCATTGAATGGAGTAAATAACTGTCGACGCCACTGCTCCCATCCTTCAGCTCGCGCGCATGGACTCTCAACGTCCCGGCTGATGCTGTCCGGCTGGCAGAACCGTTGGTCTGAACCGTTACTGTTCTGTTATCACATCATAACACACCATATTACTGCTGCTATACATGATTTAATGATGCCATATATTTAGAAATATGTGTTATATTTTTTTTTCTGAGCGAGCTTGTCCACGTTGTTGTTTCTGAGGTGTTTGTTTTGGAGTAGAGTTGTCAGGCAAAGTGAGGAGAGAGTCAGCCGAGGATAAGGCAGCAATACTCTGTTACGAAACCTCTCATTTTTCAGCATTCAGGGATATTTTAACACTGTCACTGGTAAAGTTCGGCTTAAGAGAGAGCTCCTGTGGAATTTCACCGACTTTACATCGAGGAACAACAGTGTCATGTTGCAAAACTCCAAGTTAAATGCAGAACTTCATGAGTAATTAATGTATATTTCGCTGATAGCCATGTGTCAGCATTGTATTGTCTTATTGTGAAGATGCTGCGGTTGACTTTTTGCGGATGCCATGTTCAGTGAAGAGCAGTCAGACTCTGCGAGTGAGCGCTCTGAGGTGCCCGGTTATGAGGCTAAGGATGCAGCACACCTCGGTGGTCCTCCAGAGCCCACTTTTGGTGAAATGAAACATATTTGAAAGTCTCGTTAAGGGGGCCTTCCTAGTTCTGGCAGATACACCGGTTCAGCATTGTGCTTCTTTTAACAACATCTTTAGAAAATGAAGAGAAATTGTGCCACTAGGCTACAGAGGCTACAAAACAATAGACTGTTCAGAGTTTTAGTCTTTCCACTGATATTGTAAGTAAATGCATGAAGGTTCATGACTTAATTGGAGCCTGTCACTTGCCCACTGGTATCAATATTTTGCTAGTTACATGAAAGCAGTGGGTGATGTAGCTGCAGAGCTCACCTTGTGTGCACCCCCACCCCGAGCATGGAGCAGAGCCCGGTGCACAGATGGTGCAGCAGAGGGAGCCACTCTCTGCTGCTGCTTTGAGCCTCTGACCAGCTCTGTGCTGGATGCCAGGCCTCCCTGCTGCCCCAGGCAGTGTGTGTATCTGTGTGTGATGTCTTTCTGTGTCTCTCCCTGTCTCTGTTTGTTTTTGTGTGTCTGACACTATGGCAATCTTGCCAGTCTGCTGTTGGCTGCCAGGGGGGATTGAAGACAGGTCACACACACTGCCACTGACACTCAGCTCAAGTGTACACTTGATCTCTGTAGTAGAGAGTTCTTTAAAGTGTTTATTAATGATCTACTTAACTTGTCAGGAGGAGAATCAGGCACAGATAGGGATGATTTTGGATTTTCAACAATTTATTAGTGGATATGCCCAGGGGTAGAATGTTTTTCAGATCTGTTGTGAGTCATCATTTATGTTTGTTTACCTCCAATAAGCAGAAAGTCTAATCCAGAGACAAACAAACATCATTCACTAATATTGTGGCCTAGACGCTAGGTTGACAGCATCTAGTCCACAGCTGACTGATTTGCAGTTTCCTCCTTTGATGTCACATGATACGACATCATGCAGAGGGACACTTTCACAATGAGTTGTACACATGGATCTGCATAGCTCCAAAAGCAGTATACCAGTATATCCAGTTTCAACTTTTAAATTTGCCAGTAAACCCAGCCCATTCGTCTCCACTCGCGCGAGAAAATGAGAAAGACAGACACCTTGGGCGAGAGATGGAGCAGAAGTGCAGATTGTGGCATGTGGCCAACAAGGAAGTGTGTGATTGTTTGCGGGAGGGATTGAGTGAAACTAGTTATCTCACTCCTGAAGGGGCGGCAGCACATGACAGTCTCGCCGGTACTTTGGTTTCACTCATGCACCACCCGCTACTGTGTGTGTGGACCGAGTGTAAACATGAAGCCATCCAGTGATCGTGCGAGTAAGAGAGGGAGAGTGAACAACAGGCGCAAGTGTTAATGTTAAGCTGCAGAGAAAGTTAATCCTCTGATCGTGCTCTCCTCTGTGGTAAACTATTCCAGATTAAGGTGGTTGCAAGGGACAAACCTTCTCAGTGGATTTGGATTGGCTTTTTTTTTAGCAGAAACAGGCTGGCAAAATCTGCAGCAGGAAGGCTGCAAATCTGGTGTAGCGTTTCAAGCCACCCACAGGGTCCCCCCTACTACACAGGGTGTTTCCATACATTTGCCTGCTGTTGCTACTCATCACTATATCATGAGAGATTATGCTTCAGCTACAGCTGATCTCTCGTGTTTTCTAACCTTTCTCTACAAAGAATAAACATTGACTGATCCATCTCTGCCTGTTTGTTTTCAGTATTACCTCACACTACATTAGCTTCTTAGCGGGCATTACAGTGACTAATGATTTGATTACCTTGAATGAAGATGGCGTTTGACAATTTTCTTTGCTCAAGGGCAAAGTTTCTTCTGTTAACAAAATGATATGTCTTTTTTGTTTGATCTGAAAACAAAATATGCCAGAGCCACCTGAAAATAATAAACCTGTCAGTCTGAGTCAAACTGCATATAATCATAATATTAAAGCACTTCTAAAGTTTCATCCTGTGTCCCTCCTCTTTTAGGGAGTTTACCGCTGAGGCGTCGGATGGATGATGAGGAGGAGGACATGCCACGGCCCATCTCGCAGCTCTGGGAAACGCCCTTCAGGGACGTCAAATACGGAGACCCAGCCACACAGTTCACGGCTGGACAGGCCCTCGCTGCCAACGTGCCCATATCGCAGAGCCACAACAACAACACCATCGGCATCCACATGCTGCCTTGCAGCTTGCACCGGCAGCCTCACTTACCCTTTCACGGTAAGGAGGGGAGAGATAATAATACTGTGAGCCTGCCGACGTGAAGTGGGCTTATGGATTTAGACACTGAAGTGTGTACAGCATTGCACGTGGTAGATTATTAGTCATCCCTTTTGTCTGGGAGATAATTGTCCTCAAAGACCCGGCTGATGGGGCTCATCCGTCTGATTTGGTGTGTCAGATAAGCTGAGAGTTGAATAACTTGTTTATCTTGGTTTATTTCCCAGCAAAATCTACTTAAAACTTTCACTGAGGCGAAGAATTTGGTTTTATTTGTAATATAAGAATCCCCTCACCCTATACATTACACACTTCCAACTTGAGAAAAATGCAATTCTTTATAGGAATATTTTTGTTTGCTATGACTCTTGTATTCTTCCCCTTACTTCACACTCTAAAAATACACAGAGTAACGAGGGTCACATTCCAACTGATTTCTTTTTTTTATTGCTTTTACATGGGCATTTCTCAAAACAATCGAAACAAACAACACTGAATTCATGCCCACATAAAGATACATACTAGCACTAATGTATCCAATAGTCGTAATCCAATATAAATCCCCATTTGTAATCAAATCAGTGTGATGTCACTCTAATTGAATTAAAGGAAAGTAGAAGTAGAGTGTTGTTTGTTTGTTGATTCAGTGTCAGTTTGTGAGAGGTACATATTGTCCCTGGTTTAAAGTCATCAATATATGTATAGTTTTTGCCGTTCATTGTAAGCTAACCAGTAATGGGTGTCATGCACTTGGAAACAGTCCAGTGTGCTCACTTTTCTAAAAGCTGTTATGCTCCTCTGTGTGGTAGAACAGCAGCTCATTCTCCGAACATGATAACATAACAAAATGTTTTTCCTCCAAGTAGCATGACGACAGGAGTTATGCTGGAGGCGATGTGTAAACTCAGTGACACGGCCAATAAAGAAAGAGGCTGCGGTTCTCTAAAGCAATTATGACTTAAGATGTTAAAGTGTTTCACCTAAGAACACTCCTTTCTTTTTCATTTGTGGTCTTTTCAGTGGTACTTTGAGTGTCTATATTGTAATTTTCCCCTCTTGGATGACCTGATTTAAGTTGTTTGCATCATAAAAAGGGAAATAGCAGTGCAGGAGAAAGTTTTCAGAGGTTTTCCATTGTCTATTCAATCAACAAAATGAAAAATAAGCGGTTGTACTGGTCAGTAAAATCTCTTTGCCTTGGTTTCACCTTAGCAGTGACCCTAACAATAGCTTCTCAGTGTCCTAGAGATCCAACAAAAACACAAGTTTTAAGAAGCTTGCTGTTTGTCTTTTAGGCAACGCTGCATTACGCTCACATTTCCCTGCACAGTTTGAACCCATGGAGGACCGGGGAGAGAGGCAGATCGAAGAGGAGGAGGAAGAGGACAGGAGAGAGGAAGATGACAGGATGGCAGAGGGGCACGAGGAGCAGGCGGGGTTGAGCGCGGAGGCACAAATTGGTCGTAAACTGCGGGAGATTGGAGACAAGTTCCAGCAGGAACACGTTGAATTGGTAAGCTTGACAAGTGAGTGGTGAAGTGGGTCCTCAAATGAACTTCCATTTCAAACAATGGGCTGCAGAAAGTGTGAAAAGTGTAAACAATACAAACACAAGAGGATTCACATTGTAAGGAAGAAGAAATGGAGATGCTAAAACCTCTTTTTGTTGGAAGAGCGTCTGCTTGAATTTACAACTTGGATAATTTAGAAACCAGGAACAATGGTATGATTTACACCACACTTTGTTTAGCTTTACTCATAAGCTGCAAATTAACGTTGTTTTTTACTTGATTGGAATCAAATGAAAACCACCCAGTTCTAATTTGTGGCTCGTTCATGTGAAGAAAGAAAAAGAACAATTTGCCAGATTGGTTGACCACAGCCTGTGCTAGCTAAAAATAGCCTCTGCAGGGAATCAACCACTTTCTTGGCCAAACTGAAGGAAAATTCCCAAGCCACTTACAGGGCAATATTTAGCAACTGCACTAAGTGAATGAAACCTTTGAAGCAAAGTAGGTATTTCTTACTGGTAGCAAATTATTCATCCACTCTCCTCTTGTCAGATATCTAGCTACTAATTGAAAGTGTTGCAGTGTAGTCTAGGTCATCTCTGTCTTCCAGACAACTTCAGAAGCACCTCAGTATGAGCAGGTGATTGAAGAAACCCTTGTCTATGATGTGTCAGTCAGTATGTACACATGCAGTTGGAAAAAGCGGAATTATTGCGTTAGACTAAAATTTGCCTTTTTTAGATGCATGCAAACATGGTAGTCCACCTGAGAATGCACAAACTAATTTCTCAAAGTGGGATTTACTCATCTAGATAAATAAGGTTCAGGATCACTTCTCTCTTGCATATTTATGCCTCAAGTGGACCAGACTGGACTAGGCGTTAGTCCCACATTCTCAGATGTACTCAAGCAAAGTTGAAAACAGAAGCAGAGGTTGCGTTGACATCTGCCTTTGACCATCATTGCAAGTGTGGTTTGTTTTCACATTATTTGTACCATAAGTAAAGCATAAAGTGTTCAAGAAATTACAGCTGTAAAGTTGTCCACATTTGCCCTTTTTCATGTACAATAAGTAAGCTGCTCACTGATTTGTCAGCAAGGTCAACAAAAGGAAGGTCCAGAGTAACTACATGAAAGTTTTTACTGTAAACTCCTTCGTTGTATAATATTTACTTGTAACAGTGTAACCTCAGTGTAAAACAGCGACAGATTGTTTGGTCATAGTGGGATTTCTTTGGCACCAGTACGAAATGATGCTTTTAAAGTGGTGCAGATTCTGAAATGGTTCCTGATTCTGTACTTTGAAGAGAAAGAACACTGATAATATTAACTTTTGTTGGCCCATGTGATAATACTCCTGTCACTTGTGCTGTCAGTGTCTTTAGCTTGATAATATTGGACAGCACACGTGGTAGAGGGCTCAGCATCTATTGCTTCAAAATTTGAGGGACAGCACTTAATGAAGCATCTAAAACTATGCTGTGCCTTAGTTCAATAGATATTGGATAAGGTGTTACAAGGTTTTAGTTCCCATCCCCAGTCACAAGGGAAGGTTCATCTTAACTCCCTTTAAATTGTGCATATGCAGACCTAGCATCAAGGAAAGTATTGAAATGTAGCAACATTGTAGTACTGATACCTACCAAACCAAATCACATCAAGGTTTGTAACTTCATTTTGGTACTTTAACCAACTGTCAGATCCAAAAATACTGAACTGTCTCTGCCTGCTGTGCTTAGTGAGCTGTTCAGTGTGTACCTTTTGTTACAAGCCCTGTTCACAGTGCCTATGCAAAACCATCGCAACGAGACGCCATTATATTTACACCTCGAGATGGTATGCCTTCACATACACCCAAAGGCAGAGACACTCATGGTGCACCTGTCTCTCGCTTCTGCTATCTCTAGAGACACAGAAAGATGGGATCAAGTCATTCCTTCCATCCCATCTCCACAACGTTTACAGTGGAGGTGGAGCATCACATTGGGCTCAAGAAACTGACCTGACAGGCAATAAAAGCATTTATTCAGGAACCGTTTTGTTATCAAGTTATTGAGGACTTGTACTGAAAAAGACAAACAACACTTGGCCCTACCGGGTATAGCAGAGTCACACATGCCTGTGATCTTACATCGGTGCATGTACAAAGACAAGGATAGTGCTTCAGTTAAACTGCCTAATTAAACTATAACTGTAGCTCGTCTTATCTGTGGGCGTAGACCTACAGACTGACAGGCAACAGGTAGACTAGGGGTATGTTTCCTCATCCTAAAAGACAACAAGTGTGAAGTTCATTCCCACAGATATTTAGTACTCCTAACTTCTTTTTAAAAACATTGAGTTGAATAATGTTCCCCTGTCACCAGCCTTTAACCTGAAAGGCAGCATAAACATTAACAATAAAACAATAAAATAACAATAACATAATTAGACTGTGGAGGTGACATGAGCTTCTTGAGGTATAAAGTCAAAATGAAAAGATGGTCCACCCTGAATCTTCACTCACTCTTTTGGTTTTGAGTGTTGGTAAGATTAAGTATCATGCACAGAAGATACTTGTTGCAGTGTTTACAAAGCAGTTACTGGTGAGAGTTCAGAAAGTCATGGGACCATGAAGTTAGTTAATGAGTACAAAATCTACTAGGAGGAGTGCCATGTTCCTTATCTGCTGCTGGCTGTGTGACTGTTTGGATATGGGGGGGGGGGTGTCTTTGTCGAGAACAAGGTGTGGTTTGATAAGTTTTGAAAAGTTCTCGGTAGAGTTGTTAATGAAGAGAGAGAGCAAATAAAGTAGAGAGGAGTGAGCTGGATGAAGTGATACATTTCGTGCTTACCGATCGAGACAGAGCAGGTGAGAACTGTGTGTCTGTCGCAAGCAGCAGAGCGTCTGTGTCTGGGTAGACTTGGCCGTCTGTTTAAACGTGCATCTAAAAATAGAATCTGACTCACGACTACCCACAATACCTCAGTTGTCCCGCTGACTGGCTCGGTGTGTGCGTCCCTGTGTGTGTTTTGGTTTTTGTGCGCAACTCTGTGACACGCAGATAAGAGAGACATTTTTGTCTAACTTTTTTTTTTTTTTGTCTGCTGCTGTCTGTGCTTGCTGGAGTTGGTTTTATCCCGCAGGATCTGATACTGCCGCTGCTGTAGGAATACTCCAAAGAGAGAAAAGCACAAGTGGTCCTTTATGATATCCAATCGCTTCTCTGTATTGTTTCTGCTTGCTATTGTTAGACTTTTTCACTCTGCTCTCCAAGCAGAAGTTGCCAGTGTGGGCTTATGTGTGGGTTTTTGTTTACGTGGAGTAGATTTGTGTTGGCAGTGTGAGCTCTGTCTGTGAGTTTGGACTACTTTTGTCAGCTTGTTTGAGGAAATGTAAGGACGCAAGGGATACACAATATTTGACTTCTACAGATGTGTTACTTAAATTGATATTTCAGGATTTATACCATGCAGTCTCCACTTCACTAAAATGGCCTGTTCCTTTGACTGTGGTAGTTTATTGGTGTAAGAAACAAATGAACAAGAAGAAAAACATTTCATTCTCCAACAAATGTTAATTTTTTAAAAGACACGTAGAAATGACAATGTGAACCATTACAGTACATTCAAACATTCTGCCAGTATTTCAGCTGATAGATGGGGTTATATAAGGCTAACGTGTAAGGCCAGCAGAAATTTTCATGTCTGCCAGTACTGATAATCACATTTTTAAGCCATGTCACCAGTTTCATGCCAACAGCATCATGCATTCCTAAAGGGTGCAGGGGATAAATCAGTACAGTATAGTAGAAGATTTTTTTTAAACTTTTATCTTGACCTGCAAGTTTTTATCAACATCTGATTCCTGACAATGGGTCAGATCATATGTTCACACCATTGGCCATTTTGTAAAGTAATCCTCAACCCTCTTTTCTCACTTCTGACATCTTGTTTTTGGTCCTGTGACTTCTAAATTTGTATATGCTCTATTAGCCATATAAGTGGTAAAATGAAGTATCAATACTTGGTATTGGTGCTTTGTCTATGTGCATACAATAACAGGAAGCCGGCTGAAATAATAGATGTGAATGACTTGGTTGTTTAAGTAAAATAATATTGCAAAGATAGGCGGCACTGACAGGCCACTGGTTATATATGTGCTTCCCATGTACTTAGCATGTTGTCCTCATTGCATGTACTCCTGAAGCAGGGATGTCCAAACCATAACCTGGGGAACAATTGTGGCCCACTTTCTTCTTATTGTTGGTCCGAAGCAAATTTAGTAATAACATTCAGCTCATATCAGACCATGAAGCTTGTGCTTGACTGATCAATAAGTCTAGCAGTCTGCCGCAATACAAATCATGCTCATTTGCTGTGCTATGCACTCCATCTTATGGTCTGATTTACAAAGAATATAGTGCCACCCTCAAACTTTGTGCAGGTTGTTCTAGTCTTGTGTCTGAATGTGAAGAAGTGGGGGCAGCATCCCTCCTCAGTGTTCCAAAGAGAGTCGCTCTTGTCCTGAGCAGAGCCTGATCTTGAGGTAAACAATATTTTTTAAGTCATATTTTTAACTTAAGAGTAGAGCACTCTTTTAATTGCAAAAATACTTTGGCAACTTTTGGAGACAGAGGGTACAACTGAAGAAACCTCTTGTTTGCTTGTGGCCAACAAGTAATGGCACATCACTGTTGGTGGTTCTTACCAGAAATAGACACATTTTCTTATCCCAGACAAAATATAAAAACGTGATATATTATCCAACCTTACTACATCTTATAAGACTCTAAATATTCATACCATATTTTATTTTTGCAGGTTGAGTGAATCAAACACTTGCATAATAAAAGACTAAACAAAAAACTCATAACGAAAAGCACACAATTCTCTTCTACCCAAGCAGAAAGATGAGCCCTCACGCAGAGGAAACCAGGGTACTGTTTAAGTAAGCTCAGCAGCATAGAATTAAAGTAATTAGGGACAATTAGGGTTAGATTTGGTGGTGCTGGTTCAGTTCAGTTCAGTCAGCTTGTTCTTCATTGCATAGCCTGTGGCAGGCTCTGATTGCTGGGCTGGTAGAGACCTTGATAGAGGATGGAAGTTTCAGAGAGAGAAGAGATCATTACAAGTATGCTTATGCAACAAGCTGAAATATGAGAAAGCCAGGAGGTGCTGTGCAGGATCAGAGATGAGGAGCAGGGGGGAGAGGAGGAGAGAGGAGATAGGAGGCTGCCGCAGGAACTCCTTCATCGGTCTGAAGTCGAAGCTGGGCTGAGCAATCTGACAGATCACAACAGGCGCGGGAAGGCAGCTCCATGGGAGGGAGCCGTTTCAGTTTCCTCACCTTTGTTTTGATAATTACCCAACTGAAATAGAAAGGAGGCTGTCTGAAAGTGAACTTCCTAGTGCTGGTTTAGGAGTTATCAGAAGGACATTTTACAAGGGAGGAAGGATATCGAGGGGAGGAGAACTGAGTGATTATTATCCTTCTTATCCTGTTGATTTCATGCTCACATTTATTTGACATTTTTCTTTAGGTACTGGGAAGCTAAATAAAATCCTTCCATCTATTCTGTTGGCTCTTTAACTATCTAGTCAGTTTTAAGCATCAAGACGATATATTGAAAATACCTGTCATTGTGTCTTCATGTAAAGGTATTCGTGGGCTGTCAGAGACAGATCAGGGTCCCATTTTGTGGAGGAAGATTTTACCTCTAACTTGAACTGTGTTCCAAGGGGTGAGGAAGCCTCGGGGTAGGGGTAAATATCTTACATGGGACAGATCCTCAAAATGCATTAGGTCTAAGTCTAGCTAATTTCCCTTTATAATTTTAGTTTTCAGTGTTAGGAAGACAGTCAGACTGTTTAAGTGTGTGCACACATACTGTAGTTCCAGTCTTAGACAGGCGTCTGACTTTTTACCTTTGTTTTGGGGGCTGTCCACACAAAAGTATTTTTTTTTTTTTATTATAATTTGATGTTGTTTTGTCCAAACAAAAGCAGTGTTTTGGGAACCCACAAGCACACGTTTTTGAAACCTGGTTCAAGAATAAATAAATCTCAAAACGCTGCCCTTGTGTTTCTGTATCTACAGTTTAGTAGTCTTCTACATGTCTTCTACATCTTCCTCTCATGTTTGTTAACATTGCACATTTTTATTTTTGGTGTATGTCTTCGGCAGCGTTACAGAGCACTACTACTACAGCATTTTCAGTGTTTACATGTGGTCGAACACATTTCTTGAAACGATGAACGTGTGTTGTAGTCAAATGTGCTTTTAATATTTTCATAAAAGTTTAATGTACACATTATTTTTACAAGAACAGTTTGTTGTCAGGCTTGTGTCAACATGTGAATGCAAAGCTTTCATTAGAACAGGATTGAAAAGGATTTCTTTTGATTATGTGTTTGATTTTCTCTCTTTTATCACTCTAATTGATTGAAGAATTTTCATGCTTGAAAGTGCTTAAATGTGGGAGGACAGGAATAATATCATTTGAGAAGTTAGTATTAGTTGTCTTTCCTCCATGAATCTTGATTTATGGATCTAGTTTTCTCTTCTACCGTCATTGGACCTCTATAGTCTGGGAAGGTTGAGGACCTCTGTCTGACATAAACATGTATTTGTATCAGGGAGGATGTTCTCCTGTTGCACTTGTTTGCTAGATGCATGCTAATGTTGTGGAAACATGTAGTCTATCAGGTCACATGGTTTCAGCTCACAGGGTTACCACAGTTCAGTCTGAGAACCTGTTATTATGAAATCTGACTCTGTGAAGTCATTTTTATTATGACGGAAGTCTGACAAGCTTCACACTTCCCTCCCACATGTTTTATAACACTAATGTGTTTTTATTTTCTCTGTCTGCAGTTCATGAGGCATCAGAGACAAAACCTACCTGTCTGGATGCGCCTTACCATGGCCCTGTTTGGCTTTCTGTTTCAAAGAGAGGCCCTCTTCCCGCGCCTGAGAGGAGCGCAGAGATGAAGGCACTTCCTGTCAGCTTTGTCTCCCCCGTCTCGCCTCCTGCCCCTCCCCTGCACAGGGGACAAGGGACCAGACTTTAAGAGATGGCACTGTAAGATGGAACACGGGTTTGGATTTTTGTTTTCTAATTGAAGATGAGATGAAGAAAACACTGGTCACCGCTGGACGGAGACAGATTACAAGTTCTTTTGTTACTTTGTTTTGTTTTTGTTATTTTTTTCCCAAGAAGGAGCCATTGTGTTTGAAGAGATATTTTCGAAATATTTGTAAGATTACCTATTTTGTACAGCTCTTTTTATTTGGTATTTCAAGTCTTGAAGGACCTCCATCAGTCCAGGGAATGCCTTATTCTCTCCTACCACAGTAGAACGACTCTTTTTGCATCGAGGAAAGCATAAAGAAAGAGATCCTTTTTTAAAAAATGTTGCCACTTTTTTGGCGACAGACTGTGGACATTTCTGTGCTGAAGTTACTTTGAGGACTTTAGGCACATTTCTAATTTATTCTCAGAGTCAAAACAAGCCCTGTACTTTCCCTTACCGTTCCACACTGGCGATATTCAAGTAAAGATGGTTGTCAGGACTTTATTACCAGCTTCCATGTTAGATTTGAAGAGACGTTTTATCAACCTGTGTCACCCATCAGCACCTCCACTTCCTGAACCACTCCTGCTGTTAAAGTGGCCCACTGTGTACATCAGATCCTGTTGATTTTAACCATAAACTTGCATACTTGAATTTAGAGATGCTATAGTCGAGGTTTTTAAAGATTGTACTTTTGATTCCTCTTTCAATATGTATCCTGTGTTTGTAGGAGAGTGTGCTTACTGTTTCCTAAATCTGCAGTAATATTTAAACCAAAAAAGCACAAAGACAAACAAATCTCCTCTGTGGGATGACCATCAGGGAACCGGAAAACAATCAAGACAGCGGAAAATCTGGCTGGATTGACAATCTTTGCCCTTTGCTGCATTGTGAATCACCAGTGTGAAGAGCTGCAGCGTTACTTGGGCTAAGCAATATTCAAACCAGCGGAAAGAAGAGGGAAGTCCAATCTTTGGGATTTGTTGCTTTTGTCATCAAACTTTTCCTGACACCTACAGAAGGACATTTCCCCAAACACGACTGCGTTCTCAATGAAATACGCCTCTTTAAAAGTATTTTTGTTACAGATACATTTTGGTTTGAAGCCACAAAGATGCATTTTTCTATTTTCTTTCACTGCTGGTTTGTTTAAATATCTCAAACACTGCTTCAAACCTGATGTGCTGATACATGCTTGTATCACCTCGACCTTTCATTCAAGTGCTTTCTTTCACCAGACTGCCAGTGGTACATTCTGCTTCACTCTGTACAGTTTAAATACAACTTTTTTTTACTTCTCACACAAACACATTTTGGTAAAGGAGAAAGTTTATACATCCTCGCTACATGCTACGTTAGCATTTTGCAACACAGCCACTGTTTCTTAGTGTGAGGGGAAAGTCTTTTAATGGACTTTAAATAAGATGTTCCTCATTTGATGTATTTTTTCAGCCTGTTGTAGATTCATAATGATTTTTTGAAGACACTGATGGGTATTTTTCTCTTTTATGTTTCTTCAGGGAGTAGTTAATGATCGTGTTAATTACCTGATGTCTATTGTAATGAGATGTGTTGCTTAAATCTGCCTTTTAGTGAGGACTTGATGCAGTAGACGTTGCTGAACAAGCAAAGATATTTCATTTCATTTTTGATGTTTCCAAATCTTCCCACTCAACAACGCAGACGTGTTACAAGTTTTTTTTCTGTAACTACAAATGAAGTCCTTCAAAAGAAGATCAGGCCAAGGCAAGAGAAAGTAATTACAAGTGGAGGGAGATACATTTTTTACATACTTGAAGAAAAAAAAGTCAACATGTGTTAAAAAATGTCTCATGTTGAGGATGGCTTTGATTTACATTTTTAGAGAAAAAGTCAAAACATCTTCAAAAAAATGGAAATCACAAGAACTAGTTCAAATGTCAAGACTTATGTCTGTATAGAATTTAAAAGTAGCATTCAAAATATTAAGAAAAAAATGAAATATAGGTAAAAAAGTCAAAATGTGGAGAATAATTTTGGTAAACCTTCTAGACAAAGAAGTGTAAATACAGAGAAAAGAAAGTGTAAATCTTGAATAAAGGCCAAAATATTGCAAATAAAGTTAAAATGTTATAGATAATGTTAATATATGATAAGAAATATGTTCATTTTAGGAAATGAACTGAAGTGTCATAAAAGTCTATATAATAATTTTGGTCCATTTCAGAGAATATAGTTGAAAATAAAGAAAACAGTTGAGATACAGTATGGTGAAAAAATTATGTACAGAGAAGAACATTGACGATTGTTGTAAAAAGTAAACATGTCCAGTATTAAACATTACTAATATATTAATGGCCTGCACAACATGGATAAACTTCTTTGTCTGTGACAGGAAAAACAAACTTTAAATCTATCAGTGAAATGGCTGCCAAATAATGCCATATGCTAAACTGCTATATAAAACAAATGTCATGAATTTCTATAAATGTTAAAGAAAATATCGATACAGGACTGTAAATGTCAATACAGTGTTATGCCATAAAGTATCAAGACATATTGTGTGTCAGTGTTTTCTTCCACACCTAGTAGTCAAGAAAAAAGTCAGGATATTGAGGAAAATGTGAAATGTCCTCTTCCAAGCGTTTGTTTAATCCTTCTGTTCAGACAGTTTTGGGCACGATCGTCTCCAAGCCAAAACCAACAAACACACTGTGGTATTGAGCTGAAATCAACTTTCTCTGTCAACTAAAGCTGAAGCTGAAAGTTTGTTGCCTTTCAGATCTGCCAAGTTCATCTTTAGAGTTAAAGTCAAATTTCAACCATGTTCTTTAAATTTACTCTCCTCTTGTCATTTGACGTCATTGATTGAATTATATTTCAACCTTGTCTGAACATTTGGACTTTTCCTCCTTCACATTTGACTGATTGGATTCTCAACATGTTGATGTTTTCTGTACTCTTGAGACATTTTGACTTTTTTTCCTCTTTGTATGTTTTGAAAAACAAATCCTCCTCTCTTGTTCCCTCTTGAGCCAGAACCGTCATACTCTTTTAAACCAAAAGTTTGTTTCCTGCAAACACTGAACGCTGAGCCACTTCAGATCTCTGTAACGCACTCTCTGGTCTTCATCCTCTCATGTTTAACTACTCCCTGTCCTCATGGAGAAAAAGTTTCATTTTGTTTGTTTCTTTTAAATAATTTATTCTAATTTATTTTTGTGTATATTTGCTCAGTGCTACTGTATAGATGCTATCTCAGTGTGTACAGTCCCTTTTTCCCTTTCGTTGTTGACGTGCATCCAGTTGTGTGTTTGATGCCTGTGTGTGCGGGGAGGTTGGACTAAAGCCATGTGCCTCGTGCATCCTCACACGAAACTCCGTGTGGGCCTTTTTACGAATCACGTGAAAACAAACGGACAATCAAAAATGTACAAAATGTGCCTTGTGAGTTAACAGACCTGCCATACTATCATCATTTTGAACACTTGGCATAATTTTCTCCTAAAGTCACTGGTCACAGCTCTCGTTTCACTCAGGCTTTGTGAGATCAAATCTTTTAAAGTATAGTTTGATTTCTCACTTCAGCTCACGAGGCACAGGCTCAACCTTTGACATCTCTCAGCACAAACGGGGACTTTCACCTCGCAGATCTTTCGTACTATCAGAGACGACTGTTTGCAATCAATGTGCACTGTAAAGAAAACAAAAGCAACAACCATTTTTTTACCAGTATACTGTATTTTGCACCTCTCTCTTTCTACTCCTGCGCTGAACTTCCCCTTCTAGATCCCTGAGACTTTTTAAGATCTGTAAAATGCTGGATCGGCCCGGCTCGTCTGGGTCTTTGTGCTTTATTATCAGTCTAGTAGGGCTGCGGGTTTACGTTTGAAGGAGGAATGAGCCACCATGGTGCTCAGTATTATATCTCGTGAGATGGGTTGAAGCCTGTCGTTACCATCTGCTTTTGACTCAAGTGAAACTTTTTTTATTCGTTTAACCTTCAGTGTCTTTATTATAAAAAAATTTCAATCTGTTATTTTGAGTTTCCAGGAAAAGAGTGCATCTTAACTGTCAAGTGCTGTGATTTGGTGTTTTTATACATTAGACATGAATTTGGTGCAGCAATTGTTGCTGTCTTTATAAAATTTTTATCAAAAATTTACTATCTTTTTGTAAGAATATAACAGAGAATGAACTACAACAGTACTTTTTTTTCTTTTCTATGATTGCTTTTTTCAATGTTGTGGCATCTTAAATTTTGGGATATTATCAAGTCTGCTCTGTCACTCTCAGTTCAAGGGCTTTTTTGGATATATGTAAATGGAGTAAAAATGCATGTCCAACATTCCTGAGAAGAAAAAATCTGTATCTTAAAGGTTTGAATGTAATTTAATGGAGTGAAAACCACACGATATGTCTTTGAACACATGAACTGAACAGTGGAACTTATTTCAGACCGCCACGACGAGTTTCACGCGGTGAGTTTGTATCGTCTTCACATTGCTTTCTTTACGTTCAGAGTGGTCTCAAGGATTTTCACGCTCATGTGTCCGATGAAGTGAGACCCAGGCCAGATGTAGCAGTTTTTTTCTTTTGTTAAAGCATTGGCTGTGTTATCGTTGGGACTGCTCTGTGTTTGAAACAGCGCAGTACACGATGGAGTGATGGAGTTAACGGAGGAGAAGACAGGGGATGTTTGTTCTTTTCTAGTGCAATATGCTGTACATAAGAGCTTGGCTCTCCAAATCTTACAATTTCTCTCTTTTTTTTTGTTTTTTTGTTTTGTTGTTCAATGGGTACATTGCTGTTTTTTTCATTAAAAATCTATGGACAATTGAAATGGCTTTTGCTTCTTTTATTTAGACTCTAACCACATGCAGAACCACTCAGCATGAAACCCACGTTTGTAGTCCACACCAAGTTTTGTTGAGCTGGTTGTGAGACATTGTTGCTCAATCATGGCAAAAACCAGAACTTACTTTGATCAATATCAGGATCCTGGTTTTTAAACACAAGTGATCATTGATTTAATAATAATTTGTTATTATTATTACATCAATGCATTTGGATAGAACCCCTCATTTAGTTACATTCAAGAGTAGGGGCATTTTGTAGTTTTCCATTATTTGAAAAACAATTCCATCAAAATTCAAGGCACTCTTGGCACTATACCGAGGCTTAAGAGACTCAGAAACTATCTCCACTTTATACATCAAGGAGAAATAGGGAGAAGGAACTGAATATTGACATTACACCAGGAGAATGGCACAACGTGTGAAACACAACAGACAACTACAAATTCAAGGACATGGAGAGAATTTGTGTGTAAAAACCCGACTCGTTATTTCATCACACCTAAAGTGAAGAGTAAACAGACTGGATCAAAGCAATCATGCTGGAGGTTATGTGGAAACAGGGAAGCGCATCATGCACACATCTTCTGGGAATGTAATAAACTAAACAGATTCTGGGAAAATGTACATAGCATGATTAAAAATATTTTGGGATATATAAAATCCAAAGAATGTAAAGTCATGTACCTGGGAAACATAAATAATTGTGTCTTAGACAGGGATAGATACTTAACTAAAATGTTATTGCTCACAGGCAAGAAGGCAATAACACTAAACTGGTGCAAGATTGAACCCCCTACTGTTAACCAGTGGATTGAAATCACAAGAGAGATTTATATTATGGAAAGAACGACCTATCAGTTTAGACCGAAGGAGGGCGTCTTCTTGAAAAATTGGGAAAAATTGACAATTTATGACACAATGAAAGCTACGTAATGAATCGCTTATATGTAAACTGCTTTGACTATGGATGTCGGTAACCATGACTGTTTTTTGTTGTTAATTGTCTTTTGTTTAACCCATCTACTTCTAATGTGGAAAATACATAATTCAAATGTAAACTGTTATCACTATGATACAACATGAAACTTCAATAAAAATTAAAGTAACACAAAAAACAACAAAAAAAAAAAAAAACCCAATTCCATCAACACATTAAGTTTTATAGAAACATCTTTATCCTCATGAGAGTACACAAAAATAAAGTGGCAACCTTAATGCAGAAGTGCTAAAAACTGCAGGTCCTTGGGGGTTGAGACTGGCTGCAGAGAAAAAAAGGATGTGTCGGGGACAGATGCTTTTTTGGCATTTACAGCGCGGTTCAACAAATAGCTTTGGTCTTAATTTTTGTCAAATTTAATGCCACAAATTTTGGTGTTAAAGCCCAAAGCAGTCACTCTTGTTAACAGAACGCTGAAAATAGAGTTTTCTAAAATCTTAACTGTGGCAAGAATTTTCCAAAATGCACCTTTGCAGTGACGAGAAATGTCATGTTGGTGTGCAAGAAAGGTCAAATGTTCATAATTGTGCACATGGCACCACATAGAAAAGAAGCTTAATATGCACGATAAGTTTGCCCTGATTTACCCTCCAACACCACACATGAAGGCCAACTGCATTACAATACATATGTGAACATTTCTTATTATCTTTGTCTTTTACAGCTGATTTATGTTTTGAAAATATAATTGGTTATTATTTCATCTCTGAAATCCCACTATGAAGCATTTACATGTGAAAAAAAAATCATAGTACTGAAACAACTAGCAAGTGTCCTGTCCAGTGCATTTAAATAATAGCTTAACTTGGCTTTTTATTCAGTCTATATCTTGCCAAAACATGGCTGAATATTTGATCTGCAAAACCAACACACTATGGACATAAAAACTTTTTTTTTAGCTTTAATTCCTCGTATCCACTTTTTGGACACTTCAGAAATTTGTATGATGATATTTTTGCCATTTTAAATGCTGTAGCCTTCATTTTTTACATGGTTGTTTGTTTTTTCTCAGTTTTCTTTTATTTATTAATAGTACATTTCATAAGGTCTGTAATACTCTGTCAAACAAAAAAATATCACCTTTCATGGCCCTGTGTCCATTTTTTGGATAATAAAAAGACATTGTAACCAAGATTTTGAACATAGGGCCTTTGCTCCATAACATCATCCAATGTATCATAACTGCATTTAATCAGTTCACAGGGCTTAAAACGTGTACCTGATACATTTTTTTTTATAATATTGCACCATTTTCCCCTTGTAGCCCACAAGAGCAATTGCATGCATTTATTCTAGTGACCACCAGGGCAAGTGTGGTGGTGTCTACAGCCCATAACAAAAAATTCAAATCGGTACTCTTGGTATTCAATGGCATGTCTGAGACTGTGAAATCTATTAAAAAAAAAATTCCCTCTGGCTCTTTTATTTTAGGAAGTAATTCATTATTCCCTTTATTTTCTATCTTAAACATGGTGGGCTCTGGGGATTCAAAGTGGTACTAAAAGGGTTAAAATTGTAAAACATGAAAATATTTGATTTTGTTGGATAGGACTGGTGTTAGTTAAAAGAAGGTAATCACTTTATTTGATCTTTATATACATTTATAAGAAATGTTGGTCTTTTTCTGATGTGTCCACTTTTTGGAAACCATTTCTCATTTGTCTCATTTATTTTTGTGGCATTTGTGGGTTTAATGTATTTACATAATATGTGACCTTTGAATTTTCTGGGCTCTTACACAGATAATTTTAGATATTCCATGGAAGACAGTGTTCTAGTGTTTTATATCTTGATTTGCTGGATAAATGACTTGATCAAGTTGGTCCTCATGGAAGAATAATGATTTCCTAAAAAATGATCAGATGTGCTTACCATTGGGTCCCCGTCCATGTTAGCAGTTAGTTAGTAACCGCTGTATTAAACACACAACAAAGGTTTAAGATCCAAAATTCGGCAGCAACATCAGATGCATTTTATTATTTCCCATTAAACTTTGAAATCTCATGTGCATGTCACCACAAGCCTTATTTCAGGCCCTCATCCGAAACCAGTATTCTGAATCCCATTTAGTTTCAGGCTTGAGAACCAGGAAGTGCTAAATGCTAACTCATGTCCTCGATTTTGGACTCTTTCCTGCACCACTCTATTGCATTTGAGGAGAAGTTTGGTCCCATATTTTTGGAACAATGTTGTGTGAACATAGTCCAACACATCTATTCTTGTATCCTCTCGCTCTTTCATCACGGACTAAAGAGGTGGGCAGCCCTTGTCCTTTACAGAGACCCTACCAGAGCCAAAGATCACATGAGGTGGAGTTCACTCATGTATCAGTCATGTGTGCAGCTATCCCAATAAAAAAGCCAGTCACTTAATAAAAAGCTGTTCTCTGACTAAACACAAGTGATATAACCTCCCTTGAAGCCACTGAAAAGCTAATTTAGCAGGAACAATGGGAACATTTCATAAACCCTGGGGGCAAGTTTGACACTCGGCACCTCCTTTTACACGCTCTTTTTGCTGCAGGAGGGTAAAGGTGGTACCTTACATAAACTGTGAATCATCCCTCTGTCACTGTGTTTCTAGAGCTATCCCCTCAGGCAGCTGCTCTGTGTCAACAGGGGCAGCAAAGAATGTTAAAGAAGTGTATAAAAGCAATGTGTGTGCTGCAACAAATGGCCTCAGGAAAATAAAAAGAATCATGTTTGTTGAGAAGGAAGCCTGACCGAGTCCTGATAAAGATGAGCGACAAACATGTTGGAATAAGTTGTGCTGCGGGGCAAAATCAGTTAATATAATAATGTTTCAAAGGCTGTTACAAGCTCTGGGGTATTGTTATGTTGTTAAACGGACCCACTTTTGTATCTGCCTCTGCAAACAGTCCTTATGTTTAAACAAATATCACTTGCAGACATGCTGCCTGCTTTTAATTTGCACATTTCTAGAAATGTAAGACACACTTTAAATTCCTATTTTATTAAAGATTAATGTATTCTTCAGAGAAAAACACTTTGCATATTTCTATTTAATCAGATGCTGATGTGTTTCTTACGCTCTTACCTTATGTCATAATAATTTAATTTCTTGTTGTCTTGATATATTTGTCACATTTTTATTCAGCCCAGACAGTAAGTTCGTCAAGACTCCTTCAAAAAGACATTTCCCTTCTTTGTTTTGTCTATTCTGAGCACTGTGAGCAAGCCTTCACAGTGAAAACTGCAAGCAGACAAGTTGCACACAGAGAGAAGTAAGAACAAAAAGGAGTTATTTTAAACCTCATAATGGTGGAAAAAGAGCAGACATTTAAAAAGAGGGTTGACAGTTCTATCAATGTTGTGTCTGCAGGCTCAGAAACTTTTTTGCTGCAGGTAATATACAGTATGAGTTAAGGATGTGTCCCAAAATACACTTGCATCTTATCTTAGGGGCCTGATACCCAGCACAGACAACAGTTATGAACATATGTGTTCCTATTGTGTGCCCATAGCAACATGTTTTGGTATGAAGCACAGGCGTCTTTCCTAATTTCTGCCTGACACTGTGTCATTTATACACTGTGTGCTCTCGCTGTTAAAATGGCAAATAAACATACGCTCCTGTTTGCACCCAGGGATGTTTGTCTAAAAATGAGGAATGGTTAGGTGCAAAACTGGTGTGTTTCTCACTTGAGGACGCAGAAACTGACTGTGCTTTAAAGCCCCTCATGCCTGGTCTGAAGTCTAAAGTCTATGGTTCAGTGATTCTGCTGTTTTGAGGACATATTAGAGAGATTGGCACACATCCATGAGATCAAAACACACTACTGAGTTTGATTCACTCACATAGGAAGCACAGCAGCACAATTCTGCTGTTACATATCAGAGCATTTGTTGAAAAATCCAGTTTAGAGTTAATAACAACAAGGGGAGCTGAGAGTACTCCTCAATGCAATATTCCACACACCTCCAGAAATAAACAAATTAAAAAAAAACACACACACAAGACTGAAGATTGTCTTGAAACACAGAGCTACATTTTTAACATTCGTATTAACACTAATGAATCTCATCTATGATTATGCTCACAGATAAAGGTACGGGCTGTCCAGTGTGTATTACACAAACAATAGAGAACCAAGCCAAAGCTCCAGGAAAAATAAATAAATATATCATATATAAAATAAATAAATGTAATTGTATTAAAAAAAACACTTGAAACTGAGCATTGACATATATATATATTGCAGTGTTCTTTGTGTGATCTTTTAGTATAGTGGCACAATAAAAAAGAGGGGGAATAAATAATCCGTCCGAAATTCAGAGCAAACATCTAAACCCAGTGTGTAAATAGCAAAACACTAGCACTGTACACTGATTTAAAGGGAATGGCAGCTGACACTCTGATTAGTATGATCTATGTTGTGCCTAAAAACCCATGCGGAATCAAGACACACAATCCATCCCCTTTTCTCCCTGTGCCTGGCTTTGCACTTTGAACATGCATCCTCAAAATGGCAAAGTATTGTCCCACACTTCCCAAAACCGCTGTGCAGCACACGCCATAGACAACATGCTTCCCGTCATCAAAACAGGGCCATAGGACTCTTGCTCACAGTTTCCACAGTCTACCTGCATAGTATCTTGACCAACCGAAGGGACATGTTCTGGCCTACTGGAAGCGTATTGAAAGTGCTTTATCGTTGAGTGCAGCCCTGTGCAGCTTGAAACATGAGATTAAAAGACCATGAGAGAACTACAACTTCAGGAGGTAACTGTGAGATCATGAGAGAACAGGAAGAGCAACATGTAATGATAATGAAAGTGGAGACTGACTGATTGACCAGGCTAAAAGTGGAGTGTGCAGCACATAGGTAATGCGATGCAGACTCAAATTAAACAGAGCATTGACATAATGGTAAAAACTTTTATTTCAGCATTGTACAGCTGACATTGTTGCTTTATCTGACACTCCTGAGTTGTACTTTTTTATGTCGAGGGTTGCCTTCTCACACAGTCAGCTCCTCTGTTGGACGAGGAAAGTTCCTGCTGTCAGGTGTGGACAACCTACTGCAGAGGATTTAAGGGACATTGCTCCTAAAATGTTCTCATCATTTTAAGAAATGAATATGAGAAATCAGCTGTATTTAGAGTTTTGAAGGCAAAACATTCTATAGCTCCCTCCCCAACCCCCCACCAGCTGAAGAGAAAACCTTCATCCCCTGGGACCCCTGGCAAACACAGACTAGTGTGTGCAATCATTTGTGTGTGTCTTCAGGGAGAAAGAAAAAAAAAATGAAGGGGTAGGAGGGGGGGTGTGCGTGTTGAGGATTTGCTTGGCTCAGCAGTTTTTCGCACACAGCCCTGACAAAAGGCCTCTGTGTTCTCCTGGTCCAGTCACTCAGGGAGACGCCCTCATGATAGCCCGCTGCCTATCTCGAGGGTCACGCCTCGACTCTGCTGCAGAGAGAAGCTCCAGTCGCTGACTCTTTTTTTTTTTGTTTACTTCTCCCTCTTTGCCTCACAGAGCCATAAATTAACCTCTTAATGTCTGACTGTAGACTGGCTGTGGTCAAATGTTTCCATCAAGAACTCTCTTTTTGGTTAAGTTTGTTATCCGTGTAATCATATCTTACTGTGTTGGATCCAGCTGTAAGCTGCAGGTTTTTATGTAATCAAACTTGTTAACAGTCTTGTATAACATTTAGTCTTTAGAGCAAACACTGAAGCACCCTGCCTCTGTTTATTTACTTCATGTTGATGATTCCTGTTTTCCGCTGCCTCAAAGTTTGAAACTTTAAGTGGCAGGCTCTCTTAGGGAGTACTTTGTTAATATTCTGAAGCTTACTGTTTGGAGTATGTGATGGCTACAAACCAACTGAAATAAATACTTATGCTGCTGTGTGACCTTCTGATAGATAAAATTGATTCTTTTAAAGTACCGTAACAATTTTTGTGTAAAAACCATAGAGAATGACAGTACCAGAGCCTTATGATACCTCAATAGAGACCCCAAAAATGAATATATCTATCAAAGACTGCAAGCTGGACTAAGGCCTTGTAGGCAGGTATTTTAAAAACAGCTTTTTCTTTGCTTTTTGGCCCTTCATACAAATAGCTTTCTTTAACTGAAACCACACTACTGTTCAATATGTTACACTTATCCATTTGGGAAAGAGCCCATAGACAGTGTTTAGGAATGGGCAGAACCTTTCAAATGCACATCCTGAAGGTGACTGGATGATGGTTCTGTCAATCACATTCAATATGGACCAATCAGATAATGTAGTAGGTAGGTGCTACTGTTGAGGTGTAAAAGGCAGTACGCAAGCCACTTCATAGAATAAACTATTGCTAAAACATGTTAAAATGGAACAAAAATATCCTTCCTAAAGAGATGTTTGTAGTACTACTTTTTTTTTCATTTATAAAGAAATGCAGTCCAGATCTAATAAAGCTGTTAGCATCTAAGCTAATCTTTGCACAAGCAGTCACTTCCTGCTTGTACCTCTTTCTGCTGTAAAGGACACTGACTGTGGTGCTTTGGGCTGCTCACAACTGTTGTAGATTACAACTTGACAAGTTGGCTCCGTCTGATTACAGACACTGAACCAGGCAGATCCACCTGCACTTCAAGGTTAGTGTCTTCTGCTGACAGGAAAAACTGTGCTGGGCTAGAAATGTCACCCCACATGCTGAATTCTGTTCTGTGTTAACTGTGACATTATTACTTTATAGTTTTGTTTATTTTAGGTCAGTGCTTATAACTTTGTTTATTTCAGGGTTGTGCTTTGATGGGCATTGCTGAACTCTGCTAAACACGGTCTACCTGTTTCAAGCAGCTACTGGCACTGTAAAGGAAGAAGTCCAGATGTCACAGACTCTGTCTTCTCAATAGAAGTGCGCTACCACGCAGAGGGCTTAATAAAACTCAGAAGAATCTAATATGGGCTGTGTAAGTGCTTTTTACAAACTTTTGATGGAAATACCCTTTAAATTAGTTTTCCTGTGTGTTGTGATACATTTCAGAAGTGCACTTTTTTCATGGTTCAGTTAGTTTAACAAAGTACGTTTTTTCCTTGTTCCCTTTGTTTAGACCCACTGCTCCTCGTCACACCCTCTGCGTAAGTCTCCAGTGTCTCTAGTGTTTCATAGTGGTTGTAGTTAGTCTGTTCTTGTTGTACTTTTTCGTGACTTTGATTTGTACTTTGCATTAAGTTCCTAGTGTTTCCTTTCTTCTTTGATTTGATACTTTGTTAGACATTTTGTTTTGTACTTTGACTTTTTGTAAAGGATTAGCGTTTTTTTTTTCCTTTTTCAATTTATAATAAAGCTTTCTTTGTTTATCTGCATTTGGGTCTTTCTCCTTGTTTTTTCTTAGTCTTAGTCTTGGTTTATGCTAATCTGAAGCCTGACACCAAAGGGTCAACTAGTCTTGGCAAACCTTAACCTTAACCAAGTCCAGTTGGCTCTTTTGGATCAAGCTTGAAATATGTTTTACATCAGTTTAAAGTGTAAACTTACTTTTCTGAGTCATTTACACATGAGCCTTTCCTCCTTTTGGAAACAGACATTTTTTGCAACATCAAACTCTGTGAGCTGCAAGGAAAAAAACAACCTGACAATACCTTCTTTGTTTTAGTGCCCACAGGGCGATCCCATGACATCTATCGAAGAGTGATGACATTTCAATTATCACCTTGTAGAAGCTGTCTGTGTCTTACACCTGCCGATTGGGAAACAGGTCAAGGAAGAAACGTCTTTCTACCTCTTTTTGGCACCAACCCCAATTTTAGCCGTCTTTGTCCACACTCTAAAAGTTTCACTGGGTTTTTAGTTTCGTATACCCTTATGTTTATTTTTAAGTAAACAGTCCGGAAAAAGATAACTTTCCACAGTTCAATGAAGGTAAAGAATTTTGTTTTCAATGAAAAAGAAAAACTCTGAGAAAAAGAAACAGCCAACATTAATCTGGCATTATACATTCAATAGGTGTGTCTCCATCCTCTGAGGAAATGAACTTCCTGACCACAGAGAATAGGTCCCTCTGCTCTTAAAGGGCACACACATCAGGTGTAGCATTTTGGGTCAAAACACGCTGGTGCAGCTGTAGCGGAGGGGGAACTCTGGGGAATAGTACAACTTCCCTGTCAGCTCAATGTCTCTGCTCTGTGGACCATATTTAATGATGGAAACACCTTTCTGTGTTGTTGAGACAAAACTACGGTGTATTTGCATGTGTAATAAAACCTGTTTTTTGATACAAATGGATAGGGATTTATTTTTATGGTGTCTGCAGTAAAAACAACAAGGCAGTCAAAAATGTATCTTGAGTAAAATGTGCAGTTATCTAATAGACATATTAAAATAAAAAAAGCTTTTTCTCTACAGTTTATAAATCTGTGAACTCTATATTGCCCTCATCAAAGAAATGTCCCCCCCAAAAAAACAAAAGAGCTACTGACATTATCAAGTTCATGCTTTCTATTGCAGGCATTTTGCTGTTTCCTAACTGAACACAAAGCCTGTGAGAGTTGGTGACAAAATTAGGCTAATTTCCCAGAGGGAGAAACTGTTTTTTGAGTGGTTAAAAGCTCACATCTGGTCTGAAAGCCATTCTATCACAAGCCAGCACTGACTCTCTTTCCAGTCTTCATGAATCTGACGTGATTAAACTTTTTGTGTACTTGTTAGCCAAGAGGCTGAAAGACAAAAACAGCCTCAGGATCAGGCCTTTATGCAGATCTTTGAGGCAAATGCCATGGTTGGACCTTAAAACTCAGCTGCAAAGGGTCATGTCAATGTGATTGCATGTTCTGAACGATTTATGCAGACAACAGTATCTTTTTAATTCGCAGACTGAACAATAAAATGTCACCTAGAAATAAATCTTTGAACTGATTTTCATTAAAAAAAACACTTTTTTGCAGCTATTGTAGCTCAATACACCACTTCTTGCTTCACTCATGCTGTGCAGTGTTGACAGGTGACTGTTGATTCTTGCCAGCATATGCTTTTGTTTCTTTTCACCTCTTCAGCCTGTTGTTCTGCTCGTGTACTTATTGTATTTTTCCAGACCGACAAGAGAGGCCTACAAACCACAAGTTATTGTATCATGGCAAAATGAAGCTAGCTTAAAAAACAAAGGTTATGTGTCATTCTTGTAGGGCAGCCTCTCAAATCAGTGTCAGAGCTCCTCAGCTACCTGGCTCCGCTCGGGCTGAGCCACGCTGCCTTCATTTTACGAGCACAGACCCACGTTCACACACACTGAACCACCAAATAAGGGAGGGGAGCAGCCAATCCATCCCCATGGGTAATAAAAGTTAAATGCAGCCTGGGAGCCGAGACATGCCTGAGGGGGACTCTATGCGATGGGCGTCCACTATTGTCTGTGTCATCCCAGTCTTGTACCCACTTATCATCTCAGTAGTTAATGGGAGGATTAACTACTGAGATGATAAGTGGGCATTTATATGGTGGTGACTGTTGTCTTAACTCAAGACAGATGAGAAGTGAAGGACTGCAGCAGTTAGTTTAATAAGCTCTGAAGGCTGAAGAACAACAGCTTTCTTGCTTTGCTGTCTTTGTCTGGAAAAAGGGAATTTTACCTGTATGAAGGTATGTTATGATTCATTTTTATGAATTCTACACATGAACATTAAAACTTTTGAGCAAGACACAACATATGCAATCTTGCAGTGCAGCTGGATCCAACTGATTTATTGTCTGCTATCTGACAGCTCCATCTTTCAAAGCTCAATACTGAAATGACTAAGCTCAGTATGAAGAGACACTGTCCAATCAGCATCCTTTGAGGAGAAAGAGGCGGAGCTTCTACATAATAACAGCCAGAGGCAACACTAATGGCTGCTTGCACACTGCTTCAGTAGCAGTTTTATCAGAACTAGAATAAATGAAAAACAACAAATGCTGATAGCATTAGTGGGAAAGATATTTTCTCTCTACTACTGATGAGTTTTGGCAGGAATTTCCACACTAATTCGGTTACATTTTGTACTTTACAACCTGGCAGTTACACCCGCCTACTCCAACATCTGATTGGCTGGTAATTAATGTGATTAACGGAAGGATCATCCATTTGCCTTCTCGATATGTTTTTGAAAGGGTCTGCCCTCTCTAATCACTTTGTATCGGCTGTTGGCCAGATGGACTATTAAATATATTATTTTTAGTTTATATTAATTTGTCTATCCGGCGTGTCAGGTTTCAAGATATGCAAGGTTTTGATTGGACACCTCCTACCTACTGTTATGCAAATACTCCAACAAATCTCTTGTTCATCTTAATGATACATAAAAATAATTGAAAAGATTCAAGATTTTAATGATCTGTTATCTGTCCTACAATGATTTCTCCATATTGTAAGAAGATCACGTTTTAACAGCTGACAAAGTTGGTGCGGGGCACGTGTGGAGCTTTGTGCGGATGGTCTATCAAATTGCTGATGAGAATCTGGATCACTGTGGTGGTTGAAACAGTTTTAACATCATAGTAACTTGAATTGATCCCCCAATTATTGTGATATTCAAAAAAAGGCAGTAAAATGGTAATTGGAGAGCTCTTACAAACCCTTTACGTATATCTAAGACTCTGTAACTATTGTTTTGGCAGCTTTTAAACTGGAGGTGAAAGATGCTAGTTTTTGTCAATGGATGGATAAAGTTTTAGGATTTACGCCACTTTCTTTCTGCTGCCCCAAGTCCTGCTCTTTGTTCTCTTATAACCTCATTGAGCCATGTAGTAGGAACACTTCTTTCATATTGATTTTTACAACAGAGGGCAGAGTTGACAGTTTTAGGATCAGTTCTTTTTAAGCTTAAATTTTAGTGAAAATCCTATCCCTGTCTCATCTCACCTGAGCAATCAATAGGGGTTGTGACACATGTCAACTGACCTCTCCTATTGATGCAGTGAGAGAATTGGGGAAGCAAGTTGAACCAAGTTTTTATGTTTTATCAATAGACTTTATGTAAGGATCTAATGTCTAGAGTCCAAACATAGCCTCCTCTATGAGTGATGTGATATGAAATTTGCAACTACTTACTTTCTGTCCTTGTGTGAGTCAGCCTCCTTTTTTTCCCTCTGGTGTTTATAGCAAATCTCTGGTGTGTCCCTTCCTGGAAAGTTTTGTTTATTACAGCCTGCCTCTTGGATGGGGGTCAGACTCCCCTCATTGGTTTGTTGACTCTCCAAACAAACCTTGAATACTTACAGAAACCTAAGTTGGTGGCAGTATCAGTTTACACAGTCACATAATGACTCTGTGGCATGACGCCCCATGTGTCATGTATGAATGTCTGAGATATGTAACTAATTGTGTAAGGACAGAGGAGTAACAATATCCAGCCTGTCATCATAGCCTTTGAATTGCTGATGTGACTTTGTTTGAGATAGAAGACAATAAAGTGTGTCTTTATGGAGATGAGTTATTATTTGCAGGTAGTTAAAACACCAAGGTTTTGCAGTGTTTTCAAGTGGTGCGTGCAGGCAGACGCGGTATTTATAGAGCGTAAGCCTCATGGAGAGGATGGAGTGGGATGTGTACAATGGCATGGACTGGCTGACTTTTTGCAGGATCAACAAAAATCCACTGATTGTACTTTATGATCAAGTTTTTTTTTGTGACAGCTTTTACTGCAACTCCACTGTATGTGCAGAAGACACACAAGCATGCTGTGCTTTTGATGCAAAAATCTGTGAAACTTTTTGTTAATCTCATTGTGTTAATATGAAGTCAGGATCGAAATATCGGGGCACTTGTCTGTGCTTATTAAAACGGCTTGAAGCTGACTGCAGAAAAAACAAAAATTGCATAACTGTGTGCAGATGACAGATTTCCTTTTACAGCTAAATAAACATCTTTACAGCCTTTTTCAATAAATGGCTTCAGTCTAAATACTTATCTATAAAGCCTCTGACTATGTTTTTTTTATATTGCCTCTGTTTTAATTTTATGAAATATTTCCAGCTTTGGATAGTTAGGGTCATGATTGACAGTGTTACAAGCCCATGTTGTGTGGCTATTGCTTGTACAGCCATAAACCCCAAGTTCCACATAAAGTGAATGCACCACGAACCATCGGCAAATCATACTGCAGAGAACTTCGCTCCCTCTCTAGTCTATCAGAGCATTTCCACAGCAGGCGCCCCAGTCCGGCAGCGGAGCGTGCCTGCGCTTCGCTCGAGATACGCTGCAGGTATATTTTCAGCGCAACCACTGGCAAACCCCTTAAATTCCCAGTCGTTCAGAAAGCACCAGAAAAGGTAGTCAAACGTGTGGAGTATCTGGTACTCTCAAAATGACACACAATGCATGGACTCCTGAAAGTAAATTTCCTCAAAAGGCTGTCATTACGTCACAACTGGAGGCTTAAAAGAGTATAGTTAAAAACCGAAATAACTGTTTATTTTCTATGTAGAATAAACAATACAAATGCAGCAAGTAGTTAATAATGAAATACACTAAATTGTGATCAAAACATAAACCATGCATTCACCCATGCAAGAAGTAGGCAAACACAAATCATGGAGCTATATGGTTGGGACCAGCAACGTAACCTTAGAGAGGCGAAGTGGTGTGTTGTTTATTTCTTTTCTCGGTTTATAACATGTTTGTTATCATGTGATATCACAATTCACACGAGAGCTTTGTGGCTCTCTGGGGATCTTGTGTCCTTCCCTTACAACTGCACAGGGTTGCGCAGGCTTCCAGTGGTCAATGTCGCCAGCCTTTCAGTTAGAACAAAACCGCAACGCTTTAGTACTCAGCGTGTTCGCTCTGTGTGAAAATCCAGGATAAGTATTATTTTGACCCGTCTTTCTGTCAATAGGTCGATCCAAAGTTTGGCTGAAGATGTTTACAGTGTGGCCGAAACACGGATCAAGAGCATTCCAAAGGCTTTTTCTGACAATTACATGACTGACATCACTGCTCTGTCTGATTCTTTCTGCAGTGAGTATTTAGACATATTGTTTTTTCTTACGATCACTGAATACAGGCAGAAGGCTCTGACCCTGCCAAAACACTGTATGCATCAGACATTGAGTGTTTTGTTGATGGCATGAAGCTGGTTGTCTAAAAGCAATTGTTGCACAGAAGTTTGGGGCATGTTTGTCTTTTGCTATTTTACCATACAAATACCTGGCGCAAAGCCAGGGTGCATAAGGGATGGATTATGTGCCTTGATTGCACAAACAAACCTGTCAGAGTGTCAGCTCCCATTTTTTGTAAAGTCCAGCTGGCCCTTTGCTATTTACATGGAGGAGTGCAATGTTTGGACTGAATTTCTTTGGATCATTTAATGTGTCTCCATTTTATCACGCTTTTAAATTCAGAAAACACACACCGGACACTCATTAAAATATATTGTTCCTCATATTAAAGTTATACTTCAATAATGCATTTCAAAGCAAAAGAAAAAACAGAAAAACATAAGTCTGACACCTCAGCATGAGCATAAAAATTAAACTTCAATCAATATTTAAATTCCCCGATAAATCCTACAGGATCAGGCAGGTTCATTATCAAAAATGGTCCCTCAAATAACTGTTGGCCGTAAACTTTGTTTTCTCATTTTCTTTGCTGAAATTTTTAGCTCTATTCTCCACTACATGTGAAAGCGGGATGGCCCATTCGGTGTCCTTTAGAGCAGGAAGAGGTGGAAGCTACAAGCAAAACATCAGCAGAAAGTGACTGCTTATATGGAGATAAGCGTAGATGCTAACAGCCTCAGTAACAGTCTTATTAGATCTGGACTGTATTTCTTTATTAAGTGAAAAACAAATAACAAAACTACATACTTCTCTACAGCAGAATTATTTTCGCCCCACTTCCAACATGTTTTAATGTTAGTTTGTTTTACATGAGAACCTTTTTTTGCTTTTCTTGTTTTGAGACATTTTAAACTTCCCTGAGAGCACACATGAAGAGTGCACAAAGGAGCGTATAAAAATTGTCACAGTGTTTCTAAGGTTTCTGTCCTGTTATAAGTTTAAATTAAAATTGATCACCAAATACTCTGGTATTTATTGGTGGAAAACATGTGCTATTATGTACCCTGCTGATGCGTGTTGATCTCTCCTATAAAAATGGTAACTGTGTTAGGGAGAAACTGGAAAGACACCTGTGCTGCATGTCACCACACTTTCTGTCAAGTGTTCAATTATAGCATTAATGAAACTTTAACTTGAGATATATTTGGAAAAAAACAGTAACACAATCTGCAGCTCTGGAGCAGATACACTGCCTGGCCAAAAAAAAAGTCGCCACCTGGATTTAACTAAGCAAATAGGTAAAAGCCTCTTATTGGATAATTACTGCATGGGCGATTATCTTTCAGCTGGCAACAAGTTATTAAACCCCAGCTGATGCAATGAGTAGCTTTTCATTTCTTAAACAACCATGTCAAAAGACACACCCTGTGTTCATGGAAAAGATGTTTGTCTGTTTAAGAAGGGTCAAATCATTGGCATGCATCAAGCAGAGAAAACATCTAAGGAGATTGCAGAAACTACTAAAATTGGATTAAGAACTGTCCTGGAGGAAGGTCATGTGGTCTAATGAGTCCAGATTTACCCTGTTCCAGAGTGATGGGCACATCAGGGTAAGAAGAGAGGCAGGTGAAGTTATGCACCCATCATGCCTTGTGCCTACTGTACAAGCCTGTGGGGGCAGTGCTATGATCTGGGGTTGCAGCAGTTGGTCAGGTCTAGGTTCATCAACATTATGTGCCCAAAGAATGAGGTCAGCTGACTACCTGAATGTACTGAATGACCAGGTTATTCCATCAATGGATTTTTTCTTCCCTATTCCAAGATGACAATGCCAGGATTCATCGGGCTCAAATTGTGAAAGAGTGGTTCAGGGAGCATGAGACTTCATTTTAAACATAGATTGGCCACCACAGAGTCCAGACCTTAACCTCATAGAGAATCTTTGGGATTTGCTGGAGAAGGCTTTGCATAGTGGTCAGACTCTCCCATCATCAATACAAGCTCTTGATGAAAAAATTAATGCAGCACTGGATGGAAATAAATCTTGTGACATTGCAGAAGCTTACTGAAACAATGCCACAACGAATGCATGCTGTAATAAAAGCTAAAGTTGGTCCAACAAATATTAGAGTGTGTGACCTTTTTTTGTGGTGGCGACTTTTTTTTTGTCCAGGCAGTGTATATGTCATAATAGATAACAGTTTCATTGTGATATAATTAGAGGTTTTCTGGGCGCTGCTTGAAACTTACACCTATTAATGAGGTTTAACAACTATAGACATCGAAAAGTATGAAAACAACCTTAGAATATTGCCCTAAATTGTATTAAACTGTTTATTCTTGTTGACCATGAATTGAATTACAAACAAAACTTTATAGCTGTTTATGACAGTTCGTCTGTGTGTTTCAAATATACAAGGGATAAATCATCAAGTGGTTTTGTATAAAACAGGATTTAAACCAGATATATGAGGTAAATTTCCTTAAGATATTGTTATAACAGACTTCATTTACTCTCAGATTTCACAACACAGTGCGTTGTACCGCTGCCAAAGGTGAGGTAATGATTCTCAAGTAACAGTGAAGGTCGCTTTGTTTTTAACTGGAAATTTTTCTCCCATTTGGGTCAAAGCCAAGATTTCACACAGACAAACAAACAGGTTTAATCTATTATTTATTTATACTGATGACACAATAACTCACCATAAAATTAAAGATCTGGGGTGCAGTGTGTAGTGCTGCAGCCTAACAGCAATAAGGTTACTTGACTGACTGTCCAGTAGAGTTGGACAATATATTGAATTTTAAACATTACAGTTATAGTCTTTCACAACAATGAAAACTGAGCAATCGAGATTAATAATAATAATAATATATATTTAATTGTATTTCAGAGGGGACAGTGCAAGTTCATGTTCATCATTAACACATATTAATGTTAAAAGATAGTGTGCCACATGACATGTTAAATGTTTATTTTCTTTACTTATTATTATTATAAGCATCATTTTGATGTATTTAAATTCTAAGTTTATTTATATGTTTCTCTGACATAAAAAAAGACTATATCCAAAGCATATATGTTCAGTGGAAGCATCTGTTGCACATTTTAAAATCCGGCAGTAATGGTGATTCATAACAGTGATCTCAATGTCTATTAAATTAATTGTGATTATGATTTTTTCCACCGGGCAGCTTTTCTGTCCAAGGAACTCAATACACACCCTCAGGTAGCATCAAATGCAGACAGTAAAGGAACAATATGTAACTTTTCAGCCTTAGATTTTAAATTCAAAGCAAGAATTATGATGGCTTCCCCATTCTAGTAAACCCAACAGCTAAGCTCTATGTATAAACCCTGTGATTGTCTGACAACCAGTCAAGAGTGTACCCCTGTAATAATCCTGCTTTTTGCTTTAGTTAAGTTACCCATTTTGTGTTCATGTTTTGTGTCTTGTCTTGTACTTCCTTTTTTATTTTGAAAATTCACCTGTCTTTTCTTGTTTCCATAGGTTTTGCTTCCTGTCTGGCGTTGTCACACCTGATCCCTGATTGTTTCTTCCCAGCTGTGTCTAATCACCTCCAATCACCTCGTGTATTTAAACCTCATGTCTTCCCCTGTCTTGATGCCAGTTCATTGCACTCTCTAGCCTTTGTCCCAGCACTCATTTTTGTCACGTCTTGCCAGTAAAACCTGTTTTGTCACAGATCTAGTCTTTAGCCTCACGTCTGGATACCTTTGCCTTTCTCTGATTTGATATTCTGTGTATCTTACCTTGCTTGTTCACTCAATAAACTGACTGCCATTGTCAAACCAGTGAAGAATCGAGCATTAGTGTCTTTCTTGTGCCTCATTCCTTGAAAACCCCACCTCTCACTGACTGACATACGTGGACAAAATTGTTGGTACCCTCCATTAAAGAAAGACAAACCCACAATGGTCACTGAAATAACTTGAAACTGACAAAAGTAATAATAAATAGAAATTTACTGAAAATTAACTGATGAAAATCAGACATTGCTTTTGAATTATGGTTCAAGAGAATCATTTAAAAAATAAAACAATGAAACTGGCCTGGTATTGTGGTGTGTACCACACTGAACATGGACCACAGAAAGCTAAGGAGAGAGATGTCTCAGGAGAATAGAAAGAAAATTATAGACAAGCATGTTAAAGGTAAAGGCCATAAGACCATCTCCAGGCAGCTTGATGTTCCTGAGACTACAGTTGCACATATTATTCAGAAGTTTAAACCAACACTAAGTAGTTTTTTCCACCCTAATGTAATATTTCTAGAGTCATTGTTATGGTACATCACCTTACAACGGGTTGAATGACACCTCTGTCATGGCTTGAGGGGGTCTGTGTCGCCTTCACTGGCACTATGTAACTTCGATGTGGATGGTAGGAACACTTCCACACAAAAAACGACAAATTTTTACTGCTTTGACTGCTTTATGGCATATATCACTTCTCCCTCGAGGCGAAAGCTAAATGTTGGGAAAAGGAGAATATAAAGCAGTTTTTGAATTTTAAAGCAGATTTAATGAACAGAATTAAGTTTAAAGTAAATAATAATAAGAAGAAAGCTAAATGTAGAGTTGTTTTCATAGCGGAAGCAGTGAAAAACCCAAAGAAAAGAAAAGTTTTATCAGAGGAGATGAAAAAAAGAAAGCGGGAGAGTAACAAGCTAAATCCCCGGACAGGGATAAACACTGGCCCGGCGTTCACTCACTGGCGTGAGCTGAAAGACAAGGAGGAATGTCTGACCAATGCTGATTTTGCCCTGTTATTGTTGGACTTTTAAGTACATGATGATTTATTTGAAAAGAAACATGATCAGACTGTACCTTATCAGTTCACATGGTTTATTTGTATCTTGGGACATCCTGTCGGCTCGCTTCTTCTCCCTCTGTACGTCAGCAGGTTGGTGTGAGGCGCTCTGTTTAACGACAGTGCAGTTACACTCAACGACCATAGAGGCCCCTAGAGAGCTGAAAGCCAGAATCTTACATAGTGCGGCTTTAAGGTAGAAGGGACTGTAGCCAACCTCCCTGGACGTGCCCGCAAGAGGAAAATTGATGACAAATTGAAGAGATGGATAATACGAATGGTAGCCAAAGAACCCAGAACAACTTCCAAAGAGATTAGAGGTGAACTCCAAGGTCAAGGTACATAAGTATCAGATTTCACCATCCATCACTGTTTGAGCCAAGGTGGACATAATGGAAGGACATCACTGTTGAAAGCAAATTATGAAAAAGCAAGACTGGATTTTGCAAAAATCCATATTGACAAGCCACAAAGCTTCTGGGAGAATGTCCTTTGCACAGATGAGACAAAACTGGAGCTTTTTGGCAAGTCACATCAGCTCTATGTTCACAGATGCAAAAATGAAGCATACAAAGAAAAGAACACTGTATCTACAGTGAAACATGGAGGAGGCTCAGTTATGTTCTGGGGCTGCTTTGTTGCATCTGGCACAGGGTGTCTTGAATCTGTGCAGGGTACAATGAAATCTCAAGACTAAGGCATTCTGGAGCAAAATGTGCTGCCCAGTGTCAGAAAGCTTGGTCTCAGTTGCAGGTCATAGGTCCTCCAACAGGATAATAACCCAAAACACACAGCTATAAACACCCAAGAATGGCTAAGAACAAAACATTGGACTATTCTGAGGTGGCCGTCGATGAGCCCTGATCTAAATCCTATTAAACATTTGTGGAAGGAGCTGAAACATGCAGTCTGGAGAAGACATCCTTCAAACCTGAGACAGCTGGAACAGTTTCCACACAAGGAGTGGGCCAAAATACCTGTCGACACGTGTAGAGGTCTCATTAAGAGTTACAGAAATCGCCTGATATATATGTGTATACATATATATATATATATATATATATATATATATATATATATATATATATGGAGAGAGAGAGAGATAGATAGATAGATAGATAGATAGGTAGATAGGTAGATAGATATAGATATAGATGTTGATATATTCTGGTTAACCAATCAGAAGAGACCAACATAGGGAAGGGGGCCTGAGGTAAATCAGGGGTACTCGATATTTGAGAACCTTGAACATTTTTTTAAACATTAATGAGTTTGATCATGCTCTAGCAGTCATCAAAATTAAGTATACGAACTCAAATTAAGGCAAAATTTGCCCTCTTTCGAAAAGAGGAAAAAAAACATTGAACATCATTTTAATCTTCATGTTTGTTGTGTTTTTCAAATTGATTGACTTCTTGATTGTTATTCTTAACTGCATGGCTCAAATGAACCAGAAGAGGTCTATTAAAACTGTAATATGATGTGAAAGCCAACAGCGAGGGCAGTCATTATGTCTTTCCTTAAAACACAGATCCTTTTCCTTCCAGTGTTTTCATTTCAATTACTCAGCCCCAGTATAATTTCCTCTGCGTTCTCCAAGAAATCGAAGGTCCCTGCATTAGCAGGAGCCTTTAAAGAGTCCATTGTAAACTTAAAAGAAAATGAATTGGACACTCTCCTCGGTTTAGAGCAATAAACGGATATGAAATGTGACTTCAGGTCTCAGGGGATGGTGTTTGAAAGAGAGCTTAAGAGTCTGGGAGGAGTAATTGTAGGAGAACTCTACTCAGGCCAAATCATTGTGTTTTATCAGTGTTTACACAGCAGAGTGGCTTAATTCATCTATGGGTCATGAAATAATACATTAACTGTAAAAAGATTACATTCACTGTGACATATTTATCCAGCATACCATAACAAATAGGTGCAATTTTTTCCCTGAACTGTGGTTCATATATTTGAACAAGATAACAACTAGAATATTTTCACAATTGGTACAATAAAAAAAACCTGCCAGGTTTCACATACAGAGTCACCCATAATCTGTCTCTATTCTCACTCTGTGTAAGACGCTCTGCAGAGGCATCTGTCATTTGAAGGACCTGGTCCCCGTGTGGGTCCAACTTGTTCTGACCGGTTGACCAGTCTACTCTACAATCTTTCTACAGTTAAGCACAGTGCCTTTCTACAGGCACTAGTTTGCCACGCTGAGCCAATGGGCTTGAACACCTGGCTTAACAGTGGTAGGATGTCGCAATGGTAGGTGTACGTGTAGGTGCTGCAGGGGAATCAGCCGTTTCAGGCATCTATTGACGCAGATCACAGGAGGAGAGGGAGAAGTCCTGGTGACATGAACTTTCTTGTGCATAAGTACCTCATAACATGGAGGAGGCCTGTAAAAGGCCTACAGGACTGGAAAAAGCACAGTATGACCTCTTTTAATGATCCATCTTTAGTCCAAGAAAGAAAATGTGATGTGTAAAAGCAAAACTTCTACCAGCACTGCTTTCACAGCACTTGAGCTCACACTGGATTTATGTGATGCACAAAACACAATCATAATCAAGGCTTGTAATCAATCCTCTTTGCAATCCATGCCTGGCACTGAGCCAGGACTGTGCATACTCTAAGTGATTACACTAAACTGTTGTTAGAGTTTTATGCACATAGCTATTTTTCAGTAACCTGACACACCAGATTGACTGTTCAATATATTTCACTAATCTGTCTAAGAAACAGCCCATAGAAAGTGTTTGTGAATGAGCAGAACCTTTCAGAAACATATCCGACAGGTAATGGGACAATCGTTCCGTCACTCACATTTATTGCGGGCCAGTCTGTTTATGTAGTAGATGGGAGCTTCAGCTGCATTATAAAGGACAGAACATGAAGCACTTTGTAAAAGAGAGCTCGAAAAGTGAAATAAACAAAAACAAATGTGAAATACCTTTTTTATTGAGAAGTTTGTGGTGTTATTTGTTTTTCATTTAATAAAGAAATGCACTAAGGATCTGATAAAACTACTACTGAAGCTTTTACCATCTATGCAAATCTCTGTAAAGCAGTTACCTCCTGCTGTTGTTTCACTTCTGGGTTAAAACTCAAAATTTTAAGTTGAGAGAGAAACTACTTAAAATTAAGACAAACTTAAGCAGGATTCAAACCCAGGCCAGTTGTAATATATCTTGGATATGTTGTGTTTGCCTACCACTGTGCTGGTCCTGCACACAAACCCTGTGTTCAGAGCTTGGCCTGACCATGCCTGACCGCATCTGACTTAAAACTTATTGTTTTGGGTTTTGCCAACTTATGTTAAGACATAAAGCCAACTTTACATTAAAAAAAAAAAACTTAATAAGGACACTTGAGATAACTCCTTTGATTAAGTTCATAACACAACAAAAAACATTTTGTTTTCTTTACTGAAAAATGTATTTAATTACCATGATTTTAAGGTTTTTCAATATTACGGTGCACCATCAACTTTAGAAACCAGCCTGGATGTTTTTTTAGTTCGCACCCTGCAGTAGTTTTCTGCTCCGCTCTGCAGCTGGAGGACCACGGGATAGAGGCATTGTTTTGTATGTTAACACAGTCTATCCCGCTGAGGTAAAAATAGTTCCCAGCACTATTCTCTGGCAGCAGAGCCAGCGATGCCTTGGCCAAAAACAATATTTGGACATGGCAGCAGATGTCCCCAAACAAGCCCAGGAGGACAGGCCTGTGAGGGGAACTTTTGGCATGAGGCGGCTCCAGGGAGAAGGGCGCATAAGTGAGAAACAATGTGGTTCATGAGGACACTTGAGGAAGACCGTAAGTGCTAGCTTGTGTCTCAGCTCCAGACACTCTATGGGGGGCTCAGATTTATAGCTGATGAGGAACCTGCCTCTTTAAATGAAGTGGGGATAGTTCATAGAGTTCGCCTGCTTATTCCTGGCTGCATGTGCTCACTTAGAGCACTTTAGCTGCAGAGAATTAAGTCTCTTTCTAGCCTAATTTTTCTCTTGTCATTGCTTCAGTTTTTATGTGATGTGATATCTATGCACTGAAAAGGAAAATTACAGGAAATGAGAGTCAATGCTCGTCACATTTCCCAGGCGGTGAAGTTCTTCACTGCTTCTTTTTGCTGCTCATTTGCAGTTTCTGTACCTGACAGAAGTAGTCTTGTTTGAAGAAAGTTTTCATGGAAAAATAATGCAGAGCCAAGACAGACTTCTTAGGATCTGACAACTTAATGACACACATATGAGAAGTATCATAAATAACACTTTGTTCCTGCAGATGTTCTGTACAGATGTTTTAACAAAATGAAAACCTCTCTCTAAGACCATGATTAATGTGTCACAAATCAAAATATAGCCCCAAAGTGCCAATATTTGTTAGGATGTGTTGTTTCTGTGACTATCTGGTTTCATTTACTGCAGTCAGCCAACCAGCTGAAACTACAAATCCTTAAAGACAAAAACATGACACTGCACAGCACTGATACTGGGTGAGCAGAAAATGTCGAGAGAGAGATTCATGAAATGAAGTTGGATAAACTTGTAGTTCCCAGATATATGATGATAAAAGCGTTCTCTTTATGTAAAACAGCAGAAAGTAAAGAGCATCATCTTGTTGCACATATTAAAACAACAATATGAAAGACATCAGTTTTGTGACACAAAGGCCACCAAAGGCTTTTAAGGGTAACTGCAGTTTTGTGAAACACACATCGCTGTCACCTCCTCTTTGCAGAAAAATTTACATTTGTTGACATACAGTGTTGAAACCAGTAAAGAAGCTGTGAGAAACCATTAAATTGTATCAACTGATAAGGATCAGGGCTATTTTTTTAATGTGAAATTCGTGGATTTTCCTGCATCAACTACCCTTTTTTATACTCTTTAAAGAGGCTCATTGATCATTCCAGCTGAGATAGATTGAGTGGGTTTGCAATGAAAAGAGAACTACTTGTTACATAAAAGTGTAACACCGTTAAGAATGACACTGTTGTTGATCTTTTTTGAGGCACATTAGCTTTTATTCCTGCAGGAGTGGTAAAAAAACACGTTAGTATCAGACTTAATGTCTTTGTTGCTTCGTATTAGTCATGCTGTCTTAGGTCATTAGCGACTGGCACATTTGAAAACACACTTTCCAAGTTGATCAAATCAAAAACGTTTAAATTACAGCCATGCAGTCATGTAATGATCAATCCTGTAAACACCATTTTTAGCCAAAAGTATTTATCCTCAATGAACTTTTTTTTTTCGTCTCCATTTATTCTCATATGAACTGTTTCACCTTTTTAGCTCAACCTATCACTATTTTTAAATCATCAGTATTTATTATTGTCCCAGTCTCACTCCATGTTGCTCAAAAATAACACCAAACTCCAATACTGAAATCTTATCTTCCATATAACCTCTTATTTTGCAAAGTAACAAGATGGTTTCTTCTATGGTCAATATAGTGTTTTGCTCCTATTCTGAAAAAGCTAACAGAAACTGCATACTGTTGTCTTGTCCTAATGTCGGTCAGAGCCGCAATGGGGGCCTAAAGTGTTATACAAATCCAGCCCTTGTATTAAAATAGATTCTGCTACCACATTAAGGTTTTGTACACACAATCATCCCCTGCCATCTAAGTTCTGCAGCCATACTCTTGTTTTTGTCCACCATTTGTCACATTATTTCTAACACTTCAATACCCCTAAGAGCTGCAGCTCTGATTTTCCCTCTCAGTCAGCGGCATCAGCAAGCAAGAGTAACCTACACCACCTCCAGAGACCTTCAGACAATGGTCCTCACATCAGTTTTTACACCCCCTCCTCATCACGGTTAACATGCTGTGACCTGGACCTGGCACTCTGACATGGCACAGATTCAAATCTATAAGCTGTAAGACACGAGAGTTACATGATCCTTTATTATTCTAAGCAGCTGATAATGTCTCCAACACCACTGCCAAAATGTAGGAACAGCAGGAGACTGCGATGCTTTTGTTGCACATGTAGTTGTATAAGATAGCATCTGTTTTTATCATGTTCTTGGGCTTTACGTCCACCAGATAAAAAAAATCTCAAGGATGCTCTCAGGGATTCTCTTCTAAGTTTGCATGACTGTCTTCTCTGACTCAGGAATGAAGTGATTTGATTTTAAAGGTCTCAAGTCAAAGGTCAAGGTCATACATTTATCCAGTGCTTGTAAACATGTTATCTTATTTATTTGATTTTTTTTTTTTTAAACTGCATTTTTTCCAGTACAACTTGAGAACAAACTGATTAGATTGAGAAGGTCACAAGTCAAAATTCAATGTCCCAGAGACCCATGTTCATGCCTTGCTTGAGAATGCATTATTTCAGTAATGCCTGAGGAATTTTCTTCAACCATTTCATAAGTCTCCTATCTGATATGAAGACAAAATAATTAGACTTTGAGGGTCATAGGTCATATGCTTTCAAGTAATTCACCCAAATCCTGCACAGACAACTATTAAGACTCAATAATAAACTGATAACATTTTGGAGGTCATCGGTCATAAGACACTGGGACTCATGAACATAACTTGCTTGTAAATGTGATAATTCAAGAGCACTTAGATTATATTTTCTTCAGCCTTTGGCGAAATATCCAATGTGAATGATAGACTAACTGATACAGTTCTGAGTATATAAGGTTAAAGGTCACTGGGTCTAAAGATTGTCATTTGCTTGTAAATGTGCTATCTCTCTGTCAAACTTTGCAAGGTTTTTATCTGGCTTAAAGATAAACTCATAAGATTTGTTGGTCACGGTCAAGGTCGCTGGGTCACATGTTTAAAAAATGTCCACTTAGACTTCAAGATGTAAAGATTTGATTTTGGACTTTCAAAATCAAGGTCTTTAGGTTGGTTATCCCTTGTTTACAAGTTTATTACTGTTGACCTTACACTTGACACCTTTTAACCAGTTCTTTGTAATTGTAAAGTGGTCTTAAGATTCAGTTTTGCAGTTTAGCAGCTGTCTTTCTCTAGTATTGCTGTTATAAGAAAGTCAAACATGTAATATTCATGCAAGTCTTTTGTCATCCCTTTTGCAAACTGTGTCACTCAATGATATAATCAAGGCCAAAAACCAACAGAAGCAGGCTCAGGAGCACCAAATGGAAAGCTCATAGCAGAGGTAGTACTAAACGAAGAGAACACAGAATTTGAATTTCCCGTGAGGGATTAATAAAGTATGTCTTCTTCTGCACGCCTGTGGAAAAATTAGGATAAATTTTCAGATTTGTTAATGTAGTAAATGAACATTAACAGGAAGGAAAAGCAAAAACAATGGACAAAATTTACTGAGAACTAGGAATTTTGGTAAGTAAGTTATAGAAAGATAGCTTACAGCTAACCATAGCTTCAAGGTTACTGTATATTTCGGCTAACAATTGTTATTTTCAGTCACATACATTTTGCTGCAGTGCTTCCTCTGTGTCTTTCCTAATTATACATACATGCATATATGTCTTCACAAAGGGATTTACTTGCTGCGCTGTATTTACATCAGTCTTGAGTGAAATTATTCCACTAACTCATACACTAAACACAACCCCATAACAGCTCGCTAGAGCACACTTTACAGGGGGTTCGAGGGTCATTAATTTCAGTTTTCATCTTATACTCCTTGCTAATGTGGCTAAAAGGGACAAACGATTCAAAAGAAATTTCCCTATATCAGTTTCACTGAGACAAATCACTTCTTATTTGAGGAGTTGAGGTCCAAAATCTCAATTCAGCGAGGACCACATTGTCAGGAAAAGACACAGATGGTAATGATGAAAATGTTATCAGGGTATCAGACAGAGGCCTTACAAATAGGGAAAAGCAGATACACTCATCAACTGAAAAGACATAATTTAACATAATTTAACATACTGTATATTCTCATTTTCAGTTCGATCAAACCCAATTTAACTGCAGTTCAACTAGATGCTGCTGTATTATGTGACATCAGTCCTCTCTACCTTGAAAATCATATAGCTGTTAATAATAATTATAATAAGAGAACAATCTCTCTATCAATTTGTTTGTTTTTATTGTTATTGATTACACCACTATAAGAACTACCTTTAGAGAGGAGGACCCTCTTGAAAATACGATGTCACATCTTGAGGGGCTAACCCCTAATAGATAGAGACAATTGTAATAAGGACAAATTTATGGTTAGGGCATCCATTAATTTGCATCTGTCATCAATTCTTATTTTAGTTCCTTTGTCGCTGCCCACCTACCCACCTCCGTCCACTCACACCCTCAACATGGCCTCGGTTTTGAGAGTTTTTGACAAATTGTCGTTGGATGTGAGAGTGTGTCAGACTACAGTCCTTGGAAAGTCTTTTTGTTATGTGGTCTAGTGTATGGCAGGCATAAGAATCCCATCCTCACAAAAGCCACACCATCCCCTCTTCTTGACTCTTCACTGTGCTTTCACTGTCTGGCATTTATATGCTGCTGGAGGCACAAAACTACGATGCGGTTGTTCTAGTTCCACTAAAGGCTTTTGCTTCTTCTGTTTCTTACCACTGTGGCTTTGAACTTTCAACAGACATGCATGCAGAATTTATATTTCCAGAAAGTTCATTAAGAGTCTTCTGTTGTTACATTTGCAGTCAAAACACCTTGTGGGCCTCAAGTGAGTCAGTCTTAAAACTTACATTTGCGTGACATGGACAAGGATAATAGAGTTGTTTTTCAGTCATTAACACATCCAACCAGATAAACCAGAAATACATGAGGGTACATTTAAAGTTATTTTTTGTTATTATTACATAACGCATGCACATGGTCTTGTTGAGCAAGACTGTGACAAGTGCAACAACGCAGGGCCAGCATAAGGAGAATTGTTGCACAGTAGGTACTTTTTATTTTATAGCTTTAAAACCAACAACACAGGCTGAAAGACAAAAGCTTTTTCCACAGCTGTGTCCTTCAGTGGCATCAGGAGAAAGCAAGAAAGCAGAGGGAAGGAAAAAGGGTGACTGAACAGCCTGTCTTTGTCGCTTGGCCATCTTATTGTTCACACTCCTCTACATGTAACCCTCGGCTGCAGCTTTTATCATGTGGTGGCACGTGAGGGGTCCTTTCTCTATCTGAGGAAAAGTCCGCTCAGCTGCTGCCGTGCGGAGGTAAGGAAGGAAACGGTGACAGAGTGGTCGTGTTGGACTTCCGTAGATAAAGCTGGTGGGGTTTTGTGACATTTAGATATAGATATGGGCTGTAAGATGTCACCTAAATCAAGAAAACTCTTGCAACATAGTGTGAAAAAGTTTTTTCATGATATGTTTGTGTATATATGTGGCTTTTACATGAACGTAGATGTGATATAGTACTGTGGCAATAATAAAGTTCATGAAAACATGGGTAAATAAGTGGGACACTGACACTGAAGTAAAAGAGTCAATGTGGTGATTGGGGCATTTATAGTGTTTAAAAAAAGTCCTGTTTGCACATGCTATACTTACCTGCACACTTGCTGTTATTTTACATACGTGTAAGCTACAGCTGCATCCTTTGTACTTCTGTTACTTCTGTCACACTTCAATCTAAGGACACATTTTGGGTGAGGAGCAACATATCTTCCAGTTTTAATAAAGTCTAGTCGCTGTTTGAAAAAGAGCAGAATTGAACTAAGGCTTGAATGCCAGGCCTTAAGTATAACTGACCTTTTGGTGGGGTTAAAGTAACACGCTGGTGTGTAATGACCAATTTGAAAACATATTTATTCTCATATCTTGTCCTTTATTTTTCAAAGACTGTAAAATGTCACAGAGATCCAGTTGTCATATAGATTATCTGAGTAATAAAATTACTGGCACTCTGCCGCTTCACATATCAGATGTCTTATCATAATTTAGAGCTTGTCAATTGACATTTTCATGCCACATAAAAGACATGGAGACTTTGTGTAAGATAACGGCTGCTGTAGCTAATGTTGTGGTTTTATTCACATAAAAAAGCTATCAAAGAGTTAATTTATTTTATCTTAATTTTTCAACAAACCAAAACTGTCCCAGCTTTTTAGTCACTCTGTGCACAGAATCAGCTTTTGTTTTATCCATATTTGAGGAGTTGTTAATCTGTGCTAAGTTGATGCTCCTTCTCTAGTCCTGAACCAAGCCCAGTACGGCTCCTTTGATGAATTATTCTTAAATACCATTTTAGTTTTATTCAGCAGACACTTTTGTCCAAGCTAGTGAAACTCAAACAAGGATCTAACAAGTGGACAACGTCAGTAATTCCAACACTTGGCATGAACACACCAAGGTACTTTCTTTCAACCATTAAAATGCCTTTATTTTTACAAGATGGCCATGTTATCATTTAAAACAAACACTTAAGTTGTGTTCCCACCGAGTGGTTTGGTTTGGTTCAGTAAAGTTCGGTACAGTTTGGAGTGTTAACTCTGATCTCACTTGTGTTTCAACTGCCAGCTGAGGTTGAGATGTGGGCCAGGAAGAGCCGGTTGCACCACCTACATAACTGCATGACATCGCAGAGTGCGACACAGTGAAGCTGTCTGAAGAAAAACGCAAACAGTTTTTCTGCAGTGAAATAAATCACTCTAAATCCTAGTTGCTGTCTCATTAGAATTGATGATTTTTGAGACCGATCAACTTACTGCCACACTTTTAGCTCCACTCTTTAGGGTCAGTTTGGTACACTTGCCACCACTTCAGAGGGGCACCAAACAGTGGGATGGCATGAGTCGATTATTTGGGTATCTTTTCTCCTTTTTGTCAGTGAAAACACCTGAAATTGTGTACTGTACAGAGTAGACCTGAACCAGACTTTTTGGAGGAAATGCAGCATAAGACACCATTTGGTATAAAGGCCTCATCAGAGTCAAACAGAAGCATACTTAACAGTTGGACAGTGGGAGTGTAGGAGTACGTAGTCATGTTGGACAACATGACTGAAGCATGACTACAGCCTGGACTGACAGTCATAGGGTTTTTGGGATGAGCCGGCCCTGAAAAGGTCATTTCATCTTGTGCAATGTCCTATTGAGACAGACAGTTAAAAAAAAATAAGTTTAGCATGAGTTTATGAAATAATTAAATAATTCTGACTTCCACTGAGGAAATTGACATTATTTTAAATGAAATGAATGTTTCCAACCAGTTTGGGTGTCACATTAAAGAGTTTGCTCACTTACCCAATCAGTAGTCAAAGTTCAGCAGAGCCTCATTCAGTAAATCTTCTTATTGATGACATAAATGAGATTTTCACATCTTTATTTGAACTCTTATGGCAAGACCCTCACATGTTTTCACACTTCACTAAGATCTGTTTAGCGTTTCTGGACTCAAAATCACAGTTGTCAGATCCTAACCATCCTCCTTGTAACATTAACATAACATTTTGATGAGCTCTGAGTGTCTTTTCTGACAGATGACCAGCAATGAGCTCCTGATTTGAAGGATTTTATTTCAGACCTATTTTCCGCAAAGGTCAGCTTCTCCCAGTTTGAGTGGACCTTATTAAAATAATCACACTGACTGTCCTGACACTGAGTGATGGGGAGCTCCTCCTATTTGGCTCGGGCTTAATTTCGTGTGGAGAACATTAAACCTCTCGTTGCTCAGCAGTGAAACAGCCTTTGGCTCCACACACTCTTACAAAAGGCCAAAAGGGGAGCTGAGTGGAGGACACGCAAACATGAGTAATGACAACCAGCTGCTACACACACACATGCACTCATGCAACACACTGTTGGTTAAACAACACAATTTAGTTGTCTGCAGATCCCAGAGACAGCATACTGAGAGTTTTGTGGATTAAACCTGAGAATTCTTGAATGACCAAATGAAGATTGGTTTTCTTCACACGCAAAATGTAATATAAATACCTATTAATGCCACATTGTAAGTTCCTTACATATTTAGGTTTATTGTTGTGGAAAACCTTGGAATAAATGTCATATCAATCTGTGAAACACTCCATCAGTAGTGTTTGAGAAGCATTAAACATTTAATAAATAAATAGAAAATGACAGATGTCTGGATGAAAACTGTACCTGTCAGTGTTTCACAGTGTAATCTGTTAGAGTGCTCCATTTACTTAGTTACAAAAAAGGTGCCTAAAGCAAACATTTTGATCCAATTACAATTTTGTGCTAATAAGCACCATAATATCTTGGTTTTGCAAGTCACCTAGTTCAATAGTAACAAATAAATTTAAATTTTGATGCCACCAAATAATACAAAAGAGGGAGGAAAGAAAATCCTGAAGCATCTGCACTGTTTCTGTTTCACACTGACATGTTAGCTCCTAGCTGTGTGCAAATGAAAGATAAACACAGCTATGCTAGTGTGTGGTGCCATAGCAACTGGATTCAGCTAATAGGGTGGACAGCATCACACCATGTAAATATATCCATCATGTTGAAATTTTCAACCAAGGAGAAAGAGCAACATCAAAATAATATAAATTCTCATTAAATTCTCTCAAATCTTTGTCAGACTGTTAGCATATGAAAGAGCGCTATAGGTCATGTTGTCTGCTATTCCTCTTATTAGGTTGCAGAGTTACAGATTATGTAGAAATAATTAGACTGCATAATGTATGTGGCTTTGACACATTACATGGCAGACAAACAATTTCCTGGTTGCCTTTGTATCACAAGTGGTTTCATTTGTGTTACTGTAAATGTAATCTGGTGTGTTTTCTTTCTCATATAGTAACACAGTAACATGATGTTAATTCCAAAAGTAAAGCTACCCAACACTGCATTCAGTACAAGCCAGTCAGATTATGAAAACATATGATGTAGTGAGGGTGTGCCACTATTGAGAAGTGAAGCCCAAGATGCCATAAAGTGCAAGTAGACTGTTATCATGTCAGTTTCAGTACATCCCAAAATGTACACACACAAACAAAAAAGAATTGAGTCTTTCCCATCATAAAACTCCTCCATTAGAGCATTGGTACCTCAGTTTGGAGTGTTGCTGGTCTGTCAATTGAAAGGTAAAGGGATTGAAACTGCTGTCACATGTTGATGTGTCCTTGGGCTCAACGCTTAACCCTAATTCTAATCTTTCAATAGGCTCCCATTATGGACTGATAAAGAGTTTCCTCTCGCTTTCAGCATAAAAAAACTACATCTGTAGATATATCGGGCTCTAATTTCCTGGCGCAACTCAGGGTGGCGCAGGGTGGCGCAGCCTGGCCCACCCCGTGCAGTGGTAATTTTGTCCGGCGCACCGCTGTGCACTGCCAATTTGGCAATTTGGTAGACCGGCTGCGCCAAGATGGGTGTGACAGCGCACTAGGGGGAGGTGTCGAAAGATTCAGCTTGGTGCAGTGACAATTTCGTGCCAAGAAACCGCACGGAAGGTGCGCTGAAAGCTCGCCAGCTCCAACCTGGTCTATTCTCGGCGCAGGCGAGGCACACCCCGTTGCAGTGGTAATTTGGCTGACAGGCGCACAGTGTGTACACATCACCAAAACCTTCACAGGCAGGTGTCCAGAGTGTCAGGCACATTTCAATGCAATAAACAATCACAGCGATCACTATTTAATGTAACCGTCTGAACCTGCACATACATTTGTATCTATATTAATTGTCCCATCACATCTGATGTCAGATCAGAGACGTTTGTCATAATGGAAACTCAACCTGAAGGCAGCTTGTGACGCAAACTAACGAGTTCACATCTCTCAGCCAACCACAAACAGCCACATCATCCGATACGGAGTATCTGGCTTCTCTCATCTCATGAAATTCAAAAGAAAAGAAAAATGAGAGAGATGCTTGCTGAATAAATGTAAGTCACTCGGTGTCTGAAGGATTTACCTGTGATTGCCCATATTTCACTGTATCAATCTTTATTCTTAAAGTGATCTAAAAAGATGGAGTACATTATTGCAAGGAGGATGAGGAGGAGATGTATTTTCACCTAAGGTTCTGCTATTTGGCGATGACAGACCAAGAATGCAGGTGGATCACAAGCATGATGAATGGAATAGCCTGCTGCTGTGTTTAAATGTAATTATCACTTAATTTTGTACTCCTATTTATGACACAAGAACAGATTACATCTGTCCCGCGAGGAGGTCCACATGGTGACGCGCATCGTGGCCTCTGATGCACGGCCTGGTGGCCCCTGCGCTCTCCCAATTGCTGTAAAAGTGACAGCGGCTCTGACCTTCTACACCACAGAGGTGAAATTGTCACTGCGCCTCGCCCGCAGCGCATTTAAAGGCAAGGAGAGGGGTTCATTTGATTGGTGAAGATTACACTCAGCTGTGTTAAACCCACTCACGCCTCCTCTCCTCCCTCTCTGCTACTTGCGCCAGTGGGAAGGACGGAGGCGTGGGTGCGCCTCCCTGCGCCTCCCTGTGCTGGACTGCGCTGGACTGCGCTGTGCACGAAACTTGCAAAATGCCCTGGACACACCCCGTTGGCGTGGTCTATGAAATTAGAGCCCAGCCTCTCTTTCCTCAAAGGGTAATGATTGGTTCTGCCATTTCCTGAGAAGGAGCAAGTATGTCAGCTTGAAACTTTGCAAGATCTTCCTGATGAGTGGCATGGAATATGATGAATCTAGCTGATTAGCATGGTCACAGTTTGCCTTCAAAATGTATGGGAGATTAGATTGCAAGAAATACTATGATTGTTAACAACCATAGATATCACATGCACACAGGGGCAGTATACATGTGCTTTTGTGACCTGTTTTTTGTTTATTTTCAGGATTGGCAATTTGAAAGACAGTATACCCATAAAAAACGAAAGTTAGAAATGTCCATCATCCTTCATTACAAAGGAAGCGGGGGGTAGAGAAAGTCTCCATACATTTGTTTGCATTTAAAAGACTACAAGGAACTGGAGGACATTTCATGATAACAGACCTGATTAAACCAGTTTCTTTAATGAGCCTATGCAGACACACACAGGGGACTTTCCAGGCTCTTATCTAACACTGGCAGAGGTGACATCAGTGTCCTCTGAGAGCTATAACACAGAAACATTTATAGAGCGTCTCAGGAGTTGCAGTGCTCGATATGGCAGTCTTGAGGATAACGAAAGTAAAGTTGAATCAAGGCTGCAGATGTTCTCATTGGTACAGAAACCTGTTTTTTTTGTTTTTTTTCAGTGTCAATCTTGGGTTATTCTCATTTTCTCCACTGTGGCTCATGGGTCATTATCATTTTCAAATTGTCAGCTGCATTGAAGAGATCTGAGGGTTGCTAATGCTAATGACAATGGCACTGATTGGGACTAGCTGTGTCATAAAAAAGGTACAAAGCAGTAAGAATTTCACACTTGATTAAAAAAAGCTTTCAGACACAGACAGTAATCCCTTTAAACCCATAATGCTACTGAAACACTGTGCTACATATTGAATCCATGCCTTAGCTTACTGTCTTGGTCACATTTGTGATTGTGTCCCTGCACACTGGCACTGTTAGCACATATTTAAATGAGGCATTATGCAATTGTTCCTACTTAAACCAGCCTTATTGCAAAAACCATCAAGTCACAAACATCAGCAAGTTCTTGATAGCTTTTACGTGACATTACACAGTGCTCTCCTGGCAACAGTTCCTGCTTCACACTGTGGAAACGAGGACAGTCATATTTATCACATATCATGTCCTCTCAGAATTTATCTGAATGTCTCCAGGCATCATAACAGTGGAGCTACATGGCAGCGCTTATGCATCACTGTACTGTACAAAGGGTTTAACTTCTAATCCTGACGTTAGTTTTTGTGTGAACTTGATCAGAATGTCACTTGCTTTGTTAAAGCCACTTTTTAAAAAAATACAGTGAAAGTGATATCTGATGATGATTTTGATACCATAAACAGATAATGTATTTGTCATTAAGTTTAGACTTAGGCTTATAGATTCATGTTTGTGTTGCAACTGGTATTACAGGTATTGTCCATGTGGTCTGTCCTTCGAAAAGGACAGCATTTGTTTATTGGACACATCATGTTCATTAGTACAATTCAGCCTTTAGTGCCATTGACTATAGTGAAATGCCATCATATGGTGGTTTAATTTTTTCCCCTGCTTTCTATTGGTATTAATATCATAATGATGAAGTAGTACAGATTAAGAATATAATCAGAACTATTATATGATGAAATAACTGTGTCTATCTGTACTGTGTAAAAAATAGAAATCAGGTGTGAGCAATGATAAATCAGTTAAGTTTATGCCAAATGTATGAACATGATATGTACTTGTCAACAAAATATGCTCATGATTTATGTTAAAAAGCACTTAAAATTTTGGCTCTACAGCCCCTACAGAGAAGTCTGAGGTAGGTTATAATTTGGGGATTAACTTCAGGGATTTTTTTCATGGCACCAGCTGGGATTCCCAGCAAGAGACATGACTCAATTTTACTTTTCCTTCTCAAAACTGACAGGAAAACAGAGTTACTGAAACCCGAGATCTGAGTTGGACGGAGTAAGAAGGAGATCGTAGAAATACAAATCCTTGTAGTGTTGACAGTGTGTGTTTCAGAGAGAAGAAGGTTGAATCTAAACAAGGATCTGTGTCAGAGCATCCTCCCTAACTCCATGCCGACAGTGGCTATTTTTACATGGACAAAAAATAATCAGAAATAAAAAGTGATCAGAATAAAATGTGAAAACATGTTCATCAAAAGACACTTAACCAAAAGAGCTCATTTAGAAAGAAGCTTCATTCTGAAATGTGTGATAGCATTCTATAAACATTTATTAAATCATTGTTTACAAATGTGTCTCCGGTCTTCTTTTTCCTCCCCCTAACCTACTTCAACTGCCCTGTCTAAAGCTGCTCCTGCAGACCTAACACTGTGCAGACTATTGAATGCAGGATGAGTTTGTAGCATTCAGCTTAAAGTTTATTTAGAGTAGCAGACAGATAGCTTGAGGAACATTATTTTACATTCATTAAGTAATAAAAATGAAAACTGAGAGACAGATGCAGAGACAAGAGTCAGTGACCACAGTGTTTATTTATGCTAAACTAAAAATAAAAATCTGGATTTAACACAGCAGAACCAATCAATATCAATCCCATGAATGAGAGAGGTTTTGCTGACACACTCCCAGTAACAGAAACACGTACATGACTACTTGTTCTTTTGTTGGCTGCTGCCACCATCCACTTTCTAAACGTAATCAGTTCTTTGCACCTTTTTTATTTATTCTGATCAGAAGGAAGAGCTTCTTTCTTTGCTGTTTCTCAGTCCAGACTAACAGGACAGAAAAGCTTTTATTCTGTTTAAATGCTTTAAAGAGTCCATTGTATGCTTTTTAAAAATATATGAATGCCCTGTAGTGTCTGAGACATGTCTCCTCCACTTGGTAAAGCACTTCATTGACAAAAAGTCTGTGGCATCCAGACTTCTCCCATACCCAATGTTTATGGCGTCAGCTGCAGCCTTAAACGTCGTATGTCCCCTGGCCCCGGAATAGACCTGCCATTGTGACATCCTACCATTGTTTTGCCATCAGTTTAAGCCTATCAGCTCATGTTAGCAAGCCCATTACAGAGCAGAGACATTAGAAAAGATGCAAAGTTGTTGACAATATGGTGCAGAGCAGCGCTGAACTGACCAATTCACACAGAGCCGTCAATCAGAACAGACTGGGTCCATGTGGGTAAGGGAGTCTTGAAAGGGCAGTTCAAACAGAGTATCTCAGACAGAGAGAGCATACAGCTGGGTCAGGGGTACTCTGGACATTAAAATTAGAATTTTTTTTTTAACATCAGGGATTTTGAACCTACCTGCAGTCATCAAAAATGACTAGATGAACCTGATTTAGGCAAAATATGACCTCTAAGTATGTACACACATACCTTTAATAGATCATGTCCTTCTAAGCAATGGTTTTGGAATTCACAATCAGAATGGCTGTAATCAGATTGAAGAGAAATTGCACATATTAACACAGACAAACAAGAGACAGGGGAGGTGTAAAAAATCTGGTTAATTCATTAAAGTCAACACCATCCACTTTTATGAGACACGTTATTAAATATCAGTTACATGTATCACAGCCACAAGCAAACAAGATAACTTTACCTTGCTTCATCAAACAATATCACAGAAAATGCCTTTTTATCAGGGCGTGGATGCATGTCCAGTTGTTTGGCAGGGTTGTGGTAGTTTTGCTCAATGGAGCTCTTACAATATATCAAATCAAAACTCACTAAACATGTATATTTGTGTTGTTGGTTGGTCGCAAGTGAAAATCTTTGGATCAAATTTAGATACAAATATTCAGACGAGGAGTTTCTCAGTATCTCTGTTTCAACATGTAGAGCACCAGCTGTAACCCCGTGCCTGACCCCCATAACCCCCTGACCCACATCCATACAATGTGCTGACAAGAGGAAGAAAAAAAAAGAGTAGAAATATGACTGCATGACAGAGGCCATCACTTTCACTCCAAAGCCAATAGGAAAAAACACAGTGTGGGTAACACAGATGAAAAAGATTAAACTTATGTTCTGCACAAAAGAAGCAGCACCAACCCAAACAAAGGGGAGTATCCTGTTTTTCCCCGGGCCCACTCCTCTCAGAATAGCACGGCATGGCAGGGAGGCAGATATCGTGTAAGCCACATTATAATAGTGTGTGTGTGGTGAGAAGACATCCCAGATTGTTTTCTCCCAAGCTTCCTCTTTGAGTAAAGTTTATTTTGTCCACATAAAATCCTTCCCTTTTATTTCACATCTACCAATCTAACAACACTGTGACATCAAACCTTATCCGCATATTCAACAAAGGTTTCTAAGACCACAACCTTACTAAAGAGGAAAGTTACACAAGACACGTGTGCCCTAATGAAAGGATAAGCTCTTAGTAGTGAAATTTTCATTTAAATGCATAAAATATCAACCAAACATAAGAGGATGTTTCTCAAAAAACTAGAAATACAGTCTGGAAGTTTTATGCCTTTACAAGATGTTCAAGTACTACACTGGTTTAAGCAGATGGCATCACATCACTCCTGTCCTCGCTTCTCTTCACTGAATTCCTGTCCATTTTAGAAATGATTTTAAGACTTTACTTATCACTTTTGAAACCCTTACAAGTCTGGCCCCTAACTATCTATCAGAACTATGAACCACTTCTAGTTCACAGCCTCAGATGCTCGGGCGGGGGCCTCACGGCTGTTCCAAAGTTGAGGTTTAAGACTAAAGGTGATCTAGCCTTTTCTGTCTGAGCTCCTTAACTTAGCAATGACCTGCCAGCAGAGATGAGACATGTAGACTTAGTGACTTCTTTTAAATCACTTCTTAAAACTCACTTAAATAGACTTGCTTTTACATGATGGCATCTTTATTTGCTTATATACTAATTTATTACATTTGCTAGTTTTTTTTAATTTCAACTGTTTATTTAATTATTTAACAATTATTCGTAGAGATATTTTTAATCTCTGCTTATCATATTCCCATCAGTGGTTTCTTATCATTTTAGTCCTGTTTTTACCATCTTTTCATAGATTTATTATGAAATATTTTAGTGTTTTAATTGTCTCCCTTTTATCTGTCCAGTACTGACTCTAATTATTCAAATTTCCTAATGTGATGTTGTTGTACAATCCAATTATTTGCCATCTTTTCATCATCTATTTATTGTCTTTTTATGATTTATTAAACACACAAAAAAACACCTTCTCTGATAATTTTACTCATATGTGCTTGTTGACATTTTACCCTGTACTACTGTAGCGTAGTTCATATAGTAATTCAGTTGTTTCCAGTATATGACTTTAATTTTTTAAAGGTGCTGGATAAATAAAGTTGTCAGAATTATTGTTATTACACACTAGAAGTTCAGTGATGGGTCAAGTAGGGCCAGGGTGATTTTTGTGGTGGTGTGATATGCAGAAGTCCTTTTGGAAATGAATGAACATCAGGCCAACTGACCATAGCCTCTGACCCTTCTTGAGATAGCACTTTCACATTCAAAGGAAGATTGTGCAGCTGGAGAATATTTGATCTTTTGCCTTCAAAATCTTATCAGCACATCCATGCATCAAAGTGCAAAGGGTGACCACAAGACCCCATGACCTTGACCTTTGATCTATGAAATCAGAAATAAAATTACTCATGGGACAACTGTTTCAGGACTAAACAAAATCCCTCAAAGCTTTTGAGATATTGTATTCACAAGGAGTGATGACTACAAAGCTCCTTTGCCTTGACCTTTGACCTATATCCTCCAAAAGGTCATTTTTTTCATTTGTCAGAGTGTCAGAGTGAACATTTGTGAAATGTAAAGGATAACCACCTGAAGCATCCTTAGGGTTCTGTGCTGTCAAGTTAACACCCAAAGATGATCATGAGGCTATATGGCCTCGACTTGTTGTGTAAACTCCTAATCAAACTTGGTCATACGCGAGTCACTGTAGAGATGTGTGCACAGTTAGATGAAATTTTCCGGAACAATCCTAAATAGTCTTTTCTAGCCCGGGATAAACATAAAGCTCTATAGCCTTGACCTTTCACCTCCAAAATGTTATCAGCTCTTCCTTTTGTCAGAGTGGATATTCATGAAAATTTTCATGACTGATAATGAGCCGTCACCGTTGTAACATACAGATGCTGCTTCAGTTGTGCGTCCATGCGTCCTCTGTGGGAGGAACACAGACCAAGGAGAAGACTGCAGTGATAGACCCATGGACACTGTAAAAGACTTGGGATCCTGCTAAAGTAAAAGAAGAACAGAGACAGATAGACAAGACAGGCTGATGTAGAATATAACAAAAACTGCAGCAGAAAATGCAGACTTGGAGCAGAAAGGTCAGTAATTATATAGGAAACAATTGTAATATTAGTGTTAAGATCATTTCAATTTGTGATGGACAGCACTTGGCAGCAATGGGGGTCAAGCAGGTCCACAGCAGCATCCACGTTGTGTCAGCAATGTTGCAGCATCTACATGTAAATAGCATAGCCCTACACGAGCTAACATGTCCCTTGCACATGCAGTACATTTTTTAAGAGGAATTCCATGCATCTAGATGTACTGCACATTGCTTACACTCTGCTTCAGTTAGTGTACCATAAACACACACGTGACACATTCATACATCAGTAACACCCATATCTGTGTCACTCCCCTGAGCGTGCCACTTCTCAAATACACACTCACCGATGGTTTGGTATGTGAAAGTATTGCAGCCTCATAACAAGCAGCTTTACAAAACAGCTGCTGCTCCGCTCATTTGCGCACTGCTGGCACACCTCACTCCATAAGTAAACCCACGCTCCAAGTATTTGTGGCATGCCAGGGGCATTGTGCACTTGTGCAGGGGTCAAGGCGAACTCTAGCAGGGGTCATTAAGTCAGCAATTTGAACAGCAAGGTCAAAACTTTCATTTTGGGATGGGGCTGCTTCCACCTTTAATTCCCACTATAGGGAATAACAAGTTGTATGGTGCCAATAGAGATAAGGTCCTCAAGGTGTTGCTGTGTAAAAGATTTAGTTCAAGTGAGATGATCAAGGCTTTCTTTCTGTTGTCACAACATCATCCAGTGGCTGGTGCTAGAATTAAGATGTTTCAGTCTAAATGCAAACTGGACCTGCATTTGGCCAACTAGTCAAAACACAATAAAACATGCAGAAAACAGCCAAAACTGAGCACTCATTATTTATCAGAGGATCACGGTGTCAACAAATTAACAGAAGCCCTTCACAGTGTATTTACACAATAGAGCTGCAACCAACCTCCACGATCATCACTCCTAGAAACATCTACATTAATCCTATGAGGACGTGATGTTTGAGTCAATTCAGAGTGCAATGCGGCTTTTGAGAAGTGTGAGAAGGCATAAGAATTTGAAATACAAACTAATGCAACACACACAACATTGTGCCCCATCAGTGACTTTGAGTGCTCCCCTCCCTATTTACCAATTAGTCACCTACCTTAATTTATATCTAATTACCTCACATATAAGTGATGAAATTGAATAAGTTATTTTTGATACCTAATGGATAAGGGGTGGGATTTAACAAGTTTGCACTTCTTCCCACTCCTTTTCGGGCGTGTTAGTGAAATCGTCAGGTGTTGTTTTCTTTTAAAAGATGGCCTTTTTTCAATTTTGTATTATTATTTTGCTACGTATATTTACATCTATATAGTCTTAATTTCTTATATGTTCGAAATAAACTATGACTACTACTACAACTACTACTTATACTACTTCTGCCATGGAGGTCATGTTTTTGCCAGTGTTTTTCTATCTGTGGGCAAGATAACTTGAAAAGTTATGAATGGAATTTCATTAAATTTTCGGATAATTTTAGTCATACCACAACGACGAAGTGATTATATTTTGGTGGTGATCCAAATCTGTTTAGGTTATTTTTAAATTGAAACAGCAGCCATTAAGTGTTCCTACTGTGATTACTAGAGGCATTACAGTTAAGACAGATCATTTGACCAGGATTTTGGGCCTGTATTGACGAAAAGATTGTAAATGAGTTGAACCCACTTGCAAATCTGGTTCTGGTTATTTTCTTACTGCAGTTTAATTGTTTAGGTAGGGAACCATGGGCATCAGAATATGAAACTTGTGCTTGACTGATTATAAAGATAAATGGATTATGGCAGCAATGCTATCTGCTGTGCCTCAAGGTCTAATTAAAAACATATTTCTCTAATGCTCTCCCTTAGGATCAATGCTCCTTTAAAGTTTGACTGTTTAGCAGCTTTCTCTTGTTTTGTGTCTGAACATGGTGAGATAAGCTGTTGGTGGCTTCCCTTTCTGCCATGCAGAACCTCTTTTCTTCTTTCCAGCCCAGGGCAGGTCCAATGGTATCAGGGCCGACCAGGGGCCTCTGAAATCGAACTGGCCAACCAAAATCCTAAACAGTGATTGGCTACTTATCTTACCAAGCTATTAATGGTAGGATTTTCTTTGACCATGTTCAACTACTTATCATATGTAGAGCTATACTGGATTGATTCTAACTTGAATACCCTAAAGGTGACCTACTGTACATGAAAGTAGACTGGTCACCCTTATCTTTTTTTGTATTTGGCCTTCATTATAAAAGTTTGGACACCACTACATTGAGAGTTTTTTTTTAAATAATTAAGAACTTTAGAGTAATATCTACATTATCAGTAAAAGATGTCCTTAAACTTACATTTTAGGATATTTTGAAAATACTTTTTAGTGGCACATCAAAACCCATATTAAGTCAATATCTGAAAACTAACTTTAAATGGTGTCTTAAAGAAAAGTTACACTGCACCTTGTTTGAGAAATGAATTTCAAACCATTTAAACGGTATTCAACTGTATGAGGAACCAAAGGGTTGAAACCAAAGTGTTAAGACATGCAATAGTATTCATTGATCTGTGACAAGAACATGTGTGTACCTATAGGATCAGACTTAATAATCCTTTTCTATTCTATTTACCCCAAGAGCTGAACTCTAGACAAAACACACAGTGTCAGTGAGTGAACGCCTCCACACACAGACTGTCCAAATAGATCACTGTTACTGTAGGTTAGCAATGAATTCTGTAATTTAACAATGCAAACATGAGGTAAATTGATGTTAATGCAAACATGGGACAACCCTCCCTCCACACTCACACAGGAGTCAAGGTCATGATGGCGGAGCGACTCTGACATTAGGATTGCACTGCAGAGTGAAAGATGTGCACCTGTCTCTCTAACTGCTGGAGCCAACTGTTGCGGACAGACGGTCGTGGGAAAACTTGGAGCATGCTGTGCTGTGTTGTTTTGTTAGTGTGTCTCAGCTGAGTGAAGGGATGATCTGCCAGCTTAAGGACAGGGGCTAAATTTACAGTCCAGCATGAATTCGACACAGCAAATGTGCCATAGCTGCATGTGTTGAAGATGAGAAAGAATTACGTTGTTATCTGGAGAGTTTATTTTAAGAACTAATTCAATCAAAGGTCAGCATGCAAATAATATGTTAAAGCATTTCCTCGAATCATGAAGGTATTATAACAGGGACAAAAACAGTGTGCTATATTGTCAAGGTTTTAAGGTGGAAGCATTAAAAAGTATGTTAATGTCTAGTAATTTATCAGTGATTCTAGCCCTACATGAACAAATAGATGAGTCTGGGGGATATTTTTTCAGTTTCCACATTAAAAAAAAAAAGGATTCCTTTTCACCCAGATTGTTTTTATTTTCTTAAATAGAGGCATTTCTTCTTTGGTTTGGTTATATTCATTTGGCGTGAAAAATCAACAGTGGAATTAAAAACAACTGAGCAGAGATGTCTCAAGAGTTGGCTCACTGGCTGTGTAAATGAAATCAACTCAGAAACAAGAACGCAAGAACAAACAAGTGAACAGGTTGACTCATTTAAGTCTGAACAGCAACAGTGATAGAAGTAATACCGGTGCTGCTTTTGAAAATTTGATTATAACAGATAATAAAGTGTTCAGGAGAGTGATATTCATTTGCAATCTAGTAGTTTGTTCACACTGCTGATTGGCGCTAATAAGCATTGAAATAGCATAAGGTTGAAGTTTTTCACCATCAAATCAGTACAACATCTCTGGATTCAACAACATCCATAGGCACATTAGCTGTTATATTATAGACTGTAAAATCATTGGACAAAGCCATGTGACATCAGGGTTTTGATAAATTAAGGAGCCTTTAGAAGTTGTTGATGCCTTGTAATGGACGCTGCAATACTGCACGTCATCTCAACCAAACATTAGCTCAACCCTACTCAAAGACATAGAGGCCGTGTAGAGGCTAGACTTAGATGTATTATATATATTTAGACTGAAGCTGTTTTTGCACCAGACTGTAAAGATGTGTATTATGGCCGTAAAAAACGTCTTTTCTCTGCACACAGTCATTTCGGTGTCAGTTTCTGCAGCCAGCCTCAAGTGGACACCTGGGGTACGCTCTTCCGCATGGGCCTCTGTTTTTAGCCCTGTTGGTTGCTGCCTGGTCCTTGTCTTAGATAGCAGAAAAAGGCAGTTCTTCTTCCTTTTTCTCAACATGTATTAATATATGACTGTTGAGGTATAAATATTCACCCATGTTTCCCACAGCTCTCTTTAATTACCTCCTCTACACTTTGAGGAATATTTTAAGTATTATGCATATCAGTAAAAGGAAGGGGTGGCTGAAGTAAAAACACATTTAGCTAATAAAAAATGTCATTCATCATTAACTTCATTAAGTAAACACACAGGACTATTGCTGGATTTCCTAAGAGCACATACTTTTTTAAATGTTGTGAATGTTACTTAATGCTTTTCTTATCCAGGTGAAAAATCCCTCCTCACTTTTTTCCCTTTTCAAAGTTCCTAATTTAATGCACTGTTGAACCCTCTCACTCTGCAGTATTTTATGACGTTTTAATGAATGCAACCTTATGCCAACCTTTTGATTCTTTTGCTGATTAATTAAAAGTATTCTGTTATTTGTGCAACACATCTGGATGGAAAAGTTTTTTTATAAGTCATTTTGATGAGTATTTTTACTTGAACTGTGCAGAAAATACTAGCTGTGCAACTTCTACTCTACATTGAGTACTTCCTCTCAAATATTCTTCTCCATGGTTCAGTGCAGGACAGAAGACATGCTTTGGTATGTCATGTTTCATAGCTCACCCACACGGTGTGAAGTCAGACAAAGAGAGACCGTCTTACTGATGTGGTTTGAGGAACTCCCACAATTTTTCGTGTTAACCATGTAAACATGATGATTTGTAACAGTTCTTTGAAAGGGAAGTTGAATTGTGTGGAAGGTTTTGTGTAGTCATGCACGGTCATTTAGACTTTATTAAATGTTTTGGTTGTTCAACATTCTGCAAAATAAACAGGGAAATATTGCAGAATGAATGATTTGTAGGTTACCACAGTGTTGAGTTATACTGAAGTTACAACTGTGCCTCCAATTTCTAATACTTAATTTTTATTATGTTCCTGTGATAAATGGTAATTAACTGGTAATAAGCCACTCATAAGTCTGTATATGATGATGGAAACATAAATAAGTCCATGGAGAGTTAATAAAAGCATAATCAACAAATGTAATTTCACTTGAAAGACATAGTGCATCATTAAGCAGTGTAGATTTAGAGTATTTTAAATGATAATATTCAGATTATCTGTATCACAACCCTGATAAGTCAATACATATAATATAATATGATATAATATAATAATAAAGGTGTTTGTAATGTTTGTGCAACATTTAGATAATTTTATTCTTATGGTGCAGGTCCTGTTAGCATCTATATATATATCTATATATCTTTTCTGATAAATGTTGCATGCATCAAATTCAGAATCTATAAGTATGTACAATAAATAATTTAAAGATAAAGTTTATTTGTTTAATAATTACATTTCTTGGCTTTGTGCTGTCTTAATTTGATACAAAATTATGAGTATTTGGAAATCACTACATTTTATTTTATTTTACATTTCAATCAATCAATCAATGTTTATTTGTATAGCGTCAATTCATAACAAGTGTTATCTCAAGACACTTTACAATAGAGCACAAAGCTCTTCATATTATGGATACACATATAAGCATAGATACATATATACATATATAAAATACACATAAACATATATATACAAATATATACATCCAACACCCAACATGAATCCATATAGCCAATCATGAATCCCTCCATCATGGCGGCAAGAAAAAACCTTCTGTTAAGCAGCAGGAAATCTTGAATGTGGACCCCAGTCTCATGATGAACAGCAAATCCACACGATGCTGTGTTGGGTGTGTGGGCAAAGGGAGGGAGGTAAGTGGAGACAAGTGGACTAAAGTAAGAACTAAAGCTAGTGACAGATCAAAGGACCAATCATAGACCTGTCGCCGTCAAATTTGTTTCTGCTGCAAACAAATTTATTAGAGGAGGGTCCTCATGTCTGTGTGGTTGTGGTGATAATTTTATAGAAGTATAATCAATGAAAGTCTTACTGAAAATAAGAATTTATGGTAGTAGCGAACTCATGGGTGCCCAGACCACAAGTGCATCCCTACCATATTTGTCTCTGTTAAGTATAAATGTATTAATGGTAGACCTCTTGAGATGTGACACCTCATTTTCAAAGAGGGATCTCATGTCCATGTGGAGCTAGAGATAGTTACTATAGATGTATCAACCATGGACTGAGAGATCATGTTAATATCTACATTAACAGCTATAATGATTATGAACTGGAATGAGATGGCCAAATATGTGTTATATCTGTAATTGTAGTTATTAAGGCTTCGTGACTCCACAGCAGCAGGCAGTCTCCACTAAGGATCCCAGGCCACCTACAAGACAAGAGCCAGAGACGAGTACAGGAGCAAACAGAAAGGGGCAGAGGCAGATATGGAGAGAGAGTGTGAGAGAGAGAGGGATAGAGCCCAATGTGCCAGATCCCCCCGGCAGTCTAAGCCTATTGCATCTTAACTATATGTCTAAACTATGGACTATGAGCTGGTCCCTAACTGAAAGCTTTATCAAAGAGGAATGTTTTAAGTCTAACCTTAAAAGTAGAGAGGGTGTCTGCCTCCCGAACCGTGGTCGGTAAATGGTTCCAGAGAAGAGGAGCCTGATAACTGAAGGCTCTACCTCCCATACTACTTCTAGAGACTGATGGAACCACGAGCAGGCCAGCATTTTGGGAGCGTAATGTTCTAGAGGGGTTGTACGGCACTACAAGCTCTTTGAGATAAATTGGTGCCTGTCCACTGAGAGCTTTATAGGTGAGAAGAAGAATCTTGAATTCTATTCTATATTTAATGGGAAGCCAATGCAGAGAGGCTAATACAGGAGTAATGTGGTCTCTTTTCCTAGTTCTAGTCAGTACTCGTGCTGCAGCATTTTGAACCAGCTGAAGCATCTTAAGCAACTTACTGGGCAGCCTGAAAGAAGAGAATTACAATAGTCCAGTCTAGAGGTAACAAAAGCATGGACGAGCTTCTCGGCATCGCTCTGGGACAGGATAGGCCTAATTTTAGCGATGTTACGAAGATGAAAAAAGGCTGTTCTTGAAATTTGCTTTATGTGAGAGTTAAAGGATAGATCCTGATCAAATAGAACCCCAAGATTTCTAACAGTTGTGCTTGGCGTCAGGCTAATGCCATCTTTGGCAGTTAAATCATTAGAAAAGGTTTCTCTTAGGTGTCGAGGGCCCAGCACAATGATCTCTGTCTTGTCTGAGTTAAGAAGAAGAACATTTTTGGCCATCCAGGTCCTAATGTCCTTTAGACACGCGTCTAGTTTAGATAACTGATTTGTCTCACCTGGCTTCATTGATACATACAGCTGAGTATCATCAGCGTAACAATAAAAATTAATGGAGTATTTCCTCATGATATCACCGAGGGGAAGCATATAAATGGAGAAGAGAATTGGACCTAGCACGGAGCCTTGAGGAACTCCATAACTTACTTTAGTGTACACAGAGGACTTGTTGTTCACGTGTACAAACTGGTATCTATCAGATAAGTAGGACTTAAAACAATTTAGGGCAGTCCCTGTAATCCCGAGTAATACCTCTAATCTCTGTATAAGAACATCATGATCAATGGTGTCAAAAGCTGCACTAAGATCTTATAAAACAAGTACTGAGAGAAGTCCCTCATCTGAAGCTGAGAGTAGGTCATTAGTTACTTTAACTAGAGCAGTCTCTGTGTTGTGATGAGCTCTAAATCCTGACTGAAAGTCCTCAAAAAGGCTGTTGTCTTGAAGGAAGTCACATAGCTGATTAGCCACTACTTTCTCCAGGATCTTTGAAGTAAATGGAAGGTTTGATATAGGCCTGTAGTTAGCTAACGTTCCCGAATCGAGGTTAGGTTTTTTAAGGAGAGGTTTGATTACAGCTACTTTAAAAGACTGTGGCATGTAGCCTGTTGATAGAGATATATTTATTGTCTCCAGCAGGGATGGACAAACTAGGGGAAAGACCTCCTTGAACAGTTTAGTTTGGATCGGGTCTAAAAGGCAGGTAGATGGTTTGGAGGAGGAGACAAGAGAATTTAGCTCCTGAAGGCTAATTGTAGAAAATTGATCTGACTCAGGTCTGACTACAATTAATGGTACGGTAGGTTCAGGTGAAAGCAGGGAGTTGCTAATTTTATCTCTAATTTTAAGAATTTTATCGTTAAAAAAGCTCATAAAGTCCTCACAGCTGAGAGCTAGAGGAATCACAGGCTCAATAGAGCTCTGACTCTGTGTCAGCCTGGCTACAGTGCTGAAAAGGTACCTAGGGTTGTTTTTATTTTCTTCAATTAGTGAGGAGTAGTAGGCAGCTCGAGCATGTCGTAAGGCTGTCATGTAGTTATTGTGTATATTTTACACATCATCCCAGCTTTTTTGGAACAGGAGTTTGTCCAGCAGTTCAAAAAGTTAAATACTGCTTTATCAGCAGTATTTAACTTTGCTGAGGCCTGGTCCCATAAAAAAAAAAAATGTTTAAAAAAGAATAGGTTTCCTTGGGCCACAGAAAAACTGATCTTTTTCATTTAAAAACATTTTTCTTGCAGCATCCATTTGGACTCCTATTAATTTCAATTTTATTTTTTTGTTTAAACAACAACACCTTATTCTTTTCCCCCTTTCCTGTCGTGGTTTCTGCCTCCAGCTCAAAGAAGTCCTCTCTTTTTTACCGCTTTTTGCCCCTCAATGTAATAAGTTCTGGGCTTAACTGTGAATATTTAGGAGCATGTTATTTAAATGATGATTGTTTTCAGTCCCTGGAGTTTTCAGCACACAGTTGTTCGTACACTGTAGAGAAATCATCGAAATTTCAATGAAAGTACATTACCGGGTCAATTTGCTATAGTCAACACAGGCTGACACATCTAAAGTGGACAGAAACATTGTGCAGCTTGAGTATGACGTTTTCCAATGGCCCTTGACTAATGGCCCTTTTCCATCAGTACGTCTAAGCCCTACTCTACTCGGCTCGGCTTTCCCTGGCTCTACCCGGCTCTACTCTACAAGCATTGTGCTGCTTTTGGGGCAGGATCGCCATAAAACAGCTGGGCGACACTGCGTTCATGTCATTTTGAGCGCGACACAACAATCAAAACAATGGAGGACTTGGAGGCAATAGTATACCTGCTGCTCAATCTGTGGCTTTTTGTCACAAACTGAATAAAAGAGGAAAGCAGAAGAAGGCTGCAGGCGGCGAGAAGAAATACCGAGGATGAGAGCAATCGAGCTGCAAAGAAAAGACGTATGAGGGTAAGCTAATGGTAGCTACCGCTAGCATGTTAGCTAGCTCGTCACGCTCATGACTCATCGGGGACGACATTCTCTGACCAAGAGTAGAGTAGAGTAGGGCTAAGGCATGCTGGTGGAATAGGGCTATAAATGTAGACAGATTTTTAACACTCTTCAACACTGATGTAACCCATTGGTAGCATGCTCAACTTAAGGGAAATATGGCCTAATGGGAATTGGCGCTGCTGAACGACAGGAATATAATGCAAAACAAACATATTGCCATGTTGCTCAAAAAATGCCATACAAAGTGGACTACCGTATATGCCATTCCACTACCATGACCATGCCTAAAGGTCAAAAAATTGCTGCCCTGCAGAGGGCGCCTTAAGTCATACAGCAGAAGTCTAGGTCTGGCCAAAACATCAGTGTGCAATTGCAGCTTAAGATAGGAACACACTGGTTTGGTGGAGTGGTGGGCAACCAGGCACAACCCATATACATGCTTCTGCTGGCCCGGGTTCGAATCTGGCCTGTGGCCACCTTGCAGAGTGTCTTGCCCTGCTCTCTCTCTCGCCCCCTTCACGGGCCTATCTACTGTCTCTCTCTCCAGTCAATAAAGGCACAAAATGCTCCAAAAAATAAATTAAAAAAAGATAGAAACACACCACCTATGTGCCTCAACACTCCTCATTTCATACTAAGACATGTATGTGAACAAATGTGGGCTTATTTTAGTGTGCTTTTTAAACAGTGTGAGGGCTTGGCGTAAAATAGACACCTGCGTCAGTGGAAAATAGGAACGACACCATCAATGCATGTCAAAAGCTGTGTACATTTCATATTATAAGGCTCATTATGTTTTGTAGCAGTGTGAAACTTTTTTGTACTTCAAACAGCTCCAGGGACAGTGTCTTGAGACTTCAGTACTGTAATTTTGGGGGTTCCTGATTCAAATTTGGGGACCCTTTGCTTAGACTAGTTAGGGTCTGACTCAGGCGAGGGTAATTCCCCCCAAAAACACATTATCTTGATATTTTCGTCCAGCTTAAAAAGAAATATGGCTTGGTGCAAATTCAGTCTCAGTAAGTTTATTTTTTTATTTGTTTGTGTCATTTAACAATTAAGTTTTGTTTGGACTTACATAGTATATCATTTAGATGTTATTTTTTTAAACAAAAGGTTATCAAGTGAATTGGTATCCTGATAACAGCAAGATGCAGTTGTTTGAATAAATGTAGAACTGCAACGGCCATATTCTGTGGGATTTAATTGCACCCATGGTTAACAAAGAGAGAAGATACATTGTGAGACAAAGACATTTTTCTCCCATTCACCATGTTTTGGTGCAGCAGACATATGGGGTCTGGACTGACATACTGTGGATCTTCACTGCAGACAGGAGTGAGTCAGAGGAGTCATAGGAATCATCACCTCAATCTGGGCTCAGTCTGGGAACAACAGAATCAGGGAGCTCATTGTATGTCTTCTTCCCATGGAGGAAACAACTGTCAGTGGTTATTCACTGTATTTTAACCTCATCTGTCAGCGCACTGCCCCGGGGCAATAACAAATGAGTGCAGGATGACTAACAATGGCAGCGAAAGCAGTGACTACATCTGCACCGTTTCCTACCTGAACTTAAGAGGAAGAATAAAAGACGGCACCGTGATGAGCTGATGACACATCAGGATTGACATGGGCACACTCTGTGACCTCGAACAGGATGCACGGAGAAGAGATGAATGGATGGAAATAAACAAAAGACTCACACTGGACCCTTGTATTAAGAAATAAATTATAAAACTGTACAACTGATCTAGGGCAGCATAATGGTGCAGCAGGTAGTGCACGTGCCTCACAGCAAGAAGGTTCGATTCCCGGGTCGGACAGGGCCTTTCTGTGTGGATTTTGCATGTTCTTTCCGTGCATGTGTTGGTTCCCTCTGGGCTAACTAAGTTGATTGGTGACTCCAAATTGACCTTAGGTATGAGTCTGAGCGTGAATGGTTGTCTGTCTCTCTATGTGGCCCTGCAATCAGTTGGTGATGATTTCAGATTGTACCCCACCTCTCGCCCAGTGTCGGCTGGGTAGGTGGGCTTCAGCCCACCCTGAGACATCGAAAGGGACAAGTGGAATAAATAATGGATGGATGGATGGTTGGATGGACAACTGATCTATCCTGTGGCATGTTGAGTCACATTACTGCAGCCATTTACCTCAGTGTAACCTCAAATCATTCAAGACACTCACTGCATCAGCATATAGTCTACATAGTCTACAAATGTTGGTAGGGTTGACTTTCATCATGTTCTTTGGCCAACGTCAGTGTTTTAATGTCTTTTCACCACTGATAGATAGGGCAAGGGGCATAATGTTTCTATGTTGCTTTCCCATTTGTCCTTCCAGGCTCTCAAGAGTACTTTCAGAAATTTCCTTAAAGCTTCACAGAGATACACACTTTGACCAAAGGATGAATGGATTACACGTCGGCGAGAATAGGTGAGAAGTCAAGATCTAGCTGCCCTGTGTTGATCCCTTGCTTGTTGATGTGATTTCTCAAGAACCCTATGAGGAATTTTCTTCAGACTCTGCAAAAATGTCCACCCTTTCTGGAACCAGATCTCAATTTAGAAAATGTGTGAATTCAAAAGGACACATGAGTTTTGGTTCCACATTTCAGTTCCTAAGACTTACATAAATATTTCAGGGATAAACCTCAGCAAGAATACTGCTGTCCATACATGTTTTACCTATCTGCAAGGATCTGCTGTGTCAACATATCATTATGTCCTTTATGACACAGGATGTAAACAAGCTTATGAGAGGAGGGTCTTGGTGGACCATGGCAAAAGAAAGTTTGGCTAAACTTTGGTAAAAGATAATGAGTGCATATGTAGGGCAGACATTTTAGACAGAGAAAGAGGCATACACATTATTATGGATGTCATCTACATACACAATAAAGCCAATCTATCCCCAGCTGGCAGCTAAGCTAATCTTCATATTTCTGTTTTAGGTGCATGAAATATGTCGAAAAATACTTAAAATTTAGTGATTTAATTCTAGTTACAACTCAAGAGAGCACCAAATTCATCCCCTGTTGCTGTGAAGAGACTGAATGCAGGAAATCAATTTACTTAAGAGATGAATGAATGTGGGGAGAAGAGGAGAGATGTCTCCATGCTGTATTGGTGCTTTTCCATCTACTTTGCATGGTTTGGATACTTCCTACCTTATTTTCTACCACTTCAGACTGTATCACTACCTCTTTAATGTAGGTGGGACCGTCAAAGCGTAGCTTCGTGAAACTACCATGGTATCCTTGTAACAACAAAGGAGGAAATAGAGAGGATAGAGCTGTCTGCCCCGTTGTGGCTTTTTGTAATAATAATAATAAAATAATATAAATAAATAAATAATAAAGGTGTGTGTGTGGGGGGGGGGGGGCTCAGTAATCGTAGTCTGGCAGAGATGTCAAAGATTTAATATAATTTAGGAGAGGTCTCCAAGTTCTTTCAAATGATGGTAAGGAACCACTGAGGGAAAATCTAAGCTTTTCAAGTCTAATGGATGGTAAGACCTCCTTCACCCACCTGCTATGAGATGGAGGCTGCGGCTGTTTCCAGTTAAGGAGGATGAGTCTCCTGGCCAGCAGGGTGGCAAAGGCAAGAACAGTCTGCAATACTTTAGAGGTAGGAGGCTGTAAGGGGACAACAAAGCCAAGAGAGGATCAGGAGAAGTAGTAGTGTTATATGCTGTACTAAGAGTTTTAAAGATTTCAGTCCAGAATGTGGCAAGCCTGGGACAGAGCCAAAACATATGGGAATGGTTAGCTGGAGGTAGTTTGCACCTATTACATGAGTCAGTAACACTGGGATAAATTTGAGAGGCTCAAATCAGTGTAGTTGACTTTGTGTACAACTTAACATTGTAAGAGGCCGTACCTTGCACAGATGGAAGAGGTGTGAACTAACAGCAAGATTCGATGCTAGTAAACATCAGGCAGGGTGTTTCCAAGCTCTTGCTCCCAAGAGTTCTTGGGACCAGATGCTGGGGTATCAGAAGTAGAATTGTTGAGGCTGTAAATTATAGAAATTAGTCACTTTTTTTTTTTATCAAGAGCTGGTAATGAGTCAACCAAGGTTTCTTGGGGTCGGCTAGGGAATTTGGGATTCTGATTTTGAATAAAATGCCTTATCTGAAAAAAACGAAAAAGGTGGGATTTAGGCAAGTCAAATTTCTTTTAAAGCTCAGAAAAGGACATAAAAGTCTCCTGATGGTAAAGGTCTTTAAATTTAGTGATCCCATTGTCAGACCAAATCCGAAAAGTCAAATCGGTGCAGGAGGGCAGAAATAGGTGATTTTTTTACTATGGGGGGAGAGGTCAGAGGCCCTATAGAGGCCAAGGCTTTTCCTAATTTAATCCAGATTTTAACAGAGTTAGCTACCACTGGGTATGTGGTAAAGTTAGAGGCAGTCAAAGGGAGCTGGGAGCAAACCATAGAATGAGGAGAAAGTTTAGAGTATATGCAAGTTCCAAACCTACTCATGCGGGGCGTTCTCTGTCTGCTATGTTAGTAATCCAGTATAAAAGTTTATGAATATTACAGGACCAGTAGTAGTGTACAAAATTGGGCAATGCCAAGCCACCAAGCCCTCTCGGGAGCTGTAGCAGTGACTTTCTGATGCGTGGATTTTTATTGCCCCAGAGGAAGGAGCTTATTAGTTGATCAAGCGATCTAAAAAATTTTTTAATGAGGACAGGGATATGTGAAAAAAATATAAAAACTTGGGCAAAACCACCATCTTAACCAGACTGACACTACCAATCCGTTGTGGCTTTTTGCAACAGTTAAGAGTAAAATTCTGTTCCAAAGACAATAGCAAGCAGTGAAACACCATACTACCTAAAGCAGAGGAGAGTTTGGGAAGTCATTGAGCATCACGGAGCAAGCAACATCAGGCTTCTCATTTCCACATCAATAGCCCCGACACATATTGATACTCTAACCCTTCAGCAGTGTCTCCACATCACATTTATTCTTGGCTCAGCTCATCTGTAACCCCAATTGAGGTGATATTAAAAAAATGTGTTGGGTACAATCCCTGATGAAAAACCAAGACAACCGAGTGAAGTCGAGCAAAGCCAAATACCACGTAATGAAAAAGCCCCATAAGTGATAAGATTTGGGATTAAGGGGTCAAACCTCATTGCAACTGTTAGCAGGCTTAATGCATGCTATACATAACACTTAATTGTGGATATCCAAAGTAATATCCAAATATTAAAGCCTGGATAAACATTTAACTTTCATCATGTTTGATCAGAAACAGCTAATAGAATAATGAATGTCAGATATAATAATATATGTTTGAGTAAAAAACACATTTTTGTGATTTGTGTTGATCTGTCCTCATTATAAAGAGTACTCTTATTTTCTATAAACAATGGGGAAAATTAACTCTCTGTAACAGTTGACAGCTGACTTTTTAAAATCTTAACTTGGTCAAGAATAGTAAAAGGTGGTTTTTATTCTTGAAATATTTGTTATAAATTTCTCCCCAAAAATAATTAACATCCCAGTGCAAGAGCAGAATATGCAAAACATGCATTTTAATTGTTCTGTAGCAGGTTATTACATTGCCTTTTATATTCAGATTCTTTCAGGGGGCTTCGGTGTATCAGTGAGTTTTGTCTGCATGCTTCATGTTCAGAAACTTGAGTCCTTTAAGCAGGCGACCCAGGGTCAAATCTGGCCTGTGGCATCTTTCCCAAATGTCATTCCCCACTCTCTTTTTCCAGTTTCTGACTCAATCCACTGTCTTGAATTAAGTCATAAATGCCAAAAATGAAAAAATTAATCTTACAGAAAACTCTAAGAAGGAATTGTGTTTTCTCCTTTTAAAAAAGATCTCTGATGTGTTTTTTTCTGCCAGTAAACACTCAATAGGTCCCTGAAGTTAACACATCACTTTCACTGAGGTTCCTTTCTTCTTCTGCAGTCACAAAATGTGTCACAGGAATGAAAAATCCAGCACGGAGCTAGCGGCATAAATCCACCCTGACAGGACTGCTGAGATAGCTCTGCGTCCACAGCAACGCTCAGAGAGCTGCCTGCCTCGCCGTCCACACGGCAACAAAGCTCACACAGCAGGTTTCAACCAATCAGGACGCTTCAAAGGTGACAGGCCCGGGCCAGGTCTTCCTTTTGCTCTCTGTCGCTATGGCTGCTGCTTTTTTGTTTTCCTGAAATGAAAAAGCTGGAGATTGAAGAATGGAAGAGTGAAAAATAGATGGAGAGAGAGGAACAATTATTTATGTCATTGAGAAAATAAAAGCTTTTACTGTAATAGCAGGTTATCTGTGCAGGATATGTGTGATTCTCCAAGGGCGTCTTGTCTGTTATGTTTACACCTCTCTTTGAATTGTACTTTGTGTATATACCTAACCTTTTCTGTATATTTGCATGTACCTGTCTGTGTGCCTGTCTATATTTGTCTAGACAATAGTACCACAGGTAGGTTTTTGATAATATGACTTCACGAATCCATTATCACTCTACAAATGTCTACAGATGTGTTGACATACCTGTGTCATCTGCGTAAAGAGCAACCTGGCAAAGTTTGTTGACTCTCTTGCAACGATTCACAAAAGGAAAAATTTTCACAGTTGCTATCAGTCTTTGCAACAGTTGCAAAGTCAGCTTGCAATAGTATTAATATTAACATATCAGCAATATTAATGCTAACTAGAACAGTTTGGTGGTTATATGCATCTGCAGACAGTTAAAGTTCAGTGGTGGGTCAAAAAGAGAAAGAAGACCTTGTAGGATAAAGATTAACAGAACATCTGGTACCACAAAAACTGGATCAGCTCATCACCTACTTGGAAGGAATTTGTGTGAAGTTTAAAGAGACTGTATTATGATTTTTTAGTTCTATATGCCCCTTAGTGTGTTTAATATGTGCCCTTCACGTGATAGAGTACTATGCACAAGACAGTCTGCAGCAAAAGGACTTCTCCCTTTCATCCTATTTACAGTGCCAGTAGCTACCTAAAATGGCTTAATTGTTTAGAGGAAGTGGAAAAATTTGCAAAGTTTGATGATCCTTGACGCATTCTACAGATATCCCATTCACAAGAAAGGAATGAAAAATAGTTCCATGACCTTGGCCTTTGACCCACATCTCCAAAATCAGATCAATCCCTGTAGCCTTTTTCACACATGCAACCCTGATACTATCAGGATACCCGGGCAGCCTGCCAAAGTAAAAACTTCTCCCACAACAATGGTTGTTTTTATCCACTCTGTCAAGTCTTCCCTTTCCAGTTTTGCAGCAGTCACACAGGATGATGTCAGCAGCCCTTCCCACTCACCTTAATGAATTACACAGGCTAGTCACTGCTGTGTTCACACGTACAGCTCATAATTTCAGGGTTTTTTTGCAAGTGTGAATGGGGTTTGTCTCATGGTGGACATTAGCGCAAAGGCTGAAGAAAATCCCATTTAGTGTTCTAGTGACATTGCATTAATAAGATTGCATTCACAAGCAAAAGAAAAAAATCAGGCTCTCTAACCTTGACCTTTAACCCATGACCTCCCATATCTAACCAGATCATCCTTGAGTCAAAGCGGACATTTGTTTCAAGATTAAGGAAAGTCCCTTAAAGAGTTTTTGGGAGACATTCCCACAAGATAACGCCCAGAAGGACATATGGACACACAACGTTGAACACTGTGCCTTTGGCCTCGGCTGTCGCTGGCACTGAGTCATGAAAATGTGAGTAGAAACAGACATCTTGGCCAAAACTTCATGTCTAACATCATTTATTTTTCACAGTCCATAGACCCAAATTGAAATCAAAGCTTCTTCATCCTGTCGTGTAAATTTTCAGGAAGATTGTGCCAGGCACCGGGCCTCTATATTCAAACACTTTGCTGCTCTAAGTCTAATCTTCTAGAGATGTGCAGGAGACAAAAACTTTGTTGAAGAAAAAGACGCTGAGTCTGAAACAGGAGAGGAGTCCAACCAACTTGCAGCCAGCAATCTTTATTCAGTCATGCAAATGGACAGGTGAGTTGGGTCTGCAGAGTCAACTCACACTTGTGTAATCACTGACTACACAAGATACAAAAGACAAACCCCTTTTTCTCTGATTGGAAGATCTCAATTGGTGTTATAACTATGATTGGATGATTTTTGATAATAATGCTCCACCCAGATGTACAACTCGAGGTCAACATAATTAATGATTCCCTGTTTCAGAGTGACACCTCAGGCACCACACAGTCTACCTATACAGAGATACGGGTCATTTTTATGCACCATATTTCTTTGGGACCAACTGATAAAAGCAATAAATTTCAGGCTATAAAAAAGTCCCTATAGAAGTTTTTTGTGAGTTCATGGAGGGTATTCCCCAGCCTCTTTAGGCTATAGAGGACCAGCCTATACAGTATTTCTGACAATATCCTCAGAGGGAAGTTGAAATATTTGACAGCCGCCCTCTCTGCCCATGGACAGAGAGGTGTCCTAAGAGAAGGGCTTTGCATGAAAACATCGTAAATATTACCAAAGCTAGGGTGAATAAAAACAGCAGTTGACACATCCATATGATGGCAGGGCTGTGTGTGAGTTTGTGTTTTTCATAGCATCAAAGGAGTCAAAGAGGCTCAGAGTGACATACACACATAAGCTCTGGTTTGCTCAGATAGACTGCCAAAACGCAGTCACCTGGGGGTCAGGACTGAGCGAGGTCATAAATCAGAAGACCAGCTGTAGAAGACCTGGTGAGAGAGTCCTCAGCTGAGTAACTCTATCTGTGATCTGATTATTTAATAAATTAACAGACCTAGGGTCTAGTTCAACTTTAACTGACTGGGCATTGTCCTTCCTATTTCAGATACAGCTTATAATCTCATTATCAGACATCAGAAAATGCCACCACAATCCTTACAATGCTAAAGACCATAAAGCTGTTTTTTCCTCCTGGGATCATACTCATGCAACAAAACTGCCATTGTGCCAAAACATACAGGGTCTATGAGTAGGCTCGGCCAGACCTTCACCCTAATGTGGTGGCAGGGCTAGTGGTTGGACAGGTAGGGTATCACTAAAAAGAAGTCATGTTTAAGCCTATGAATGAAACATAAACAATATAAAAAATTAAATGCCTTACAAAACACATGTCAAAACATCTAAATCCCTAAAATAATGGGTAACTATTCAAGGGAGTGTTTTATATGAAGTCTGTGTGCAACTAGAGCTGTAACTAGTCTGCAAGTGACTGACATTTCCACATTGCTGTTATTATTACATCTTCCCCTGTGTTTGTTTCTTGAATAATATACCTTGAAGCTTCAAGCCTCTGCATTTACATTCTCAGCCAGACCCTTTAATGCACCATTTGATTGAATTGTGGACTGAGGTATTTTTCAAGCACTAGAGTACACAGTGAATTTTATCAAATGCACCAGGGTAGACCTTGGGTGAGAGCCTAACAATGACAGCATCCTACTAACGTTGCACATGATGAAGGGAAGCAGTAGTTTTCTTAAAGCCAGCCTCTGCACATTGATTTGTCAAGCTCGGCGTACACTTTAAAACCTCCACTCATGCTGCATTTGAGTGCCTGGTCTCTTTCAAATATGAGACTAATTGTTTCCTAAGTATTTCTTCTCTGTGTGCTGAAGCAGATGAGGTCTACAAGCAGGGAAAAATCATTGAAAAAAGACAGACAGTCACAGTGGATTTACCCGGAGTGTATCCTGACGTGACCTCTATTCTCCTAGTGTGTGTCTGTGTGAACTTGCATGTGTGTGTGTGTTATTGCTGGAGCTTGTTGGAGTCCATCTGGGTGCTTGGATTTAGCCGCTTCACTGCACGCCAAGAACAATAGTGCTTCCTCCTGTGGCCTGGCCATACTGCTGGCATCAATTCACATCTTCACTCTCACATCGACTCTTGGCATCTCAGATAGACCAAACTAGAGATACTGTAAAGAAAAAAAAATTTGAAGCCATGTCAGTGCGATAACCTTTGAATCTGACCATGAAAATTTATTCATTCAATCTTTTGTTTCAGGCAGATCCTTAGAGAGAATTGAGTGCTAATGATGCATTTTACTTTAGCAACACAAATGTTCTCACTTGTTGACTTGCTCTGATTTAAGAATAGGTCAGACATAACAAAACAGAAGGAGGAATTCATTTTCCTGCCATCTTTAACCATCTGAAAGACCAAAATCAAATTTAGAATTCCCAGGTTAGATGAGTGCAGGAATCTGACCTTAGCCTCAGCAAATCAAAGACTGTGAAAACCTCACCTAATCTCACTTTGCTTGAGTTGTTTAAGTAGCCTTACGGATTAGTTCACCTTTATTGACAACAAAACAACGACTGGATCTTTCGCTGACCTTTCCCAAATCCCTCCCCCAATTCAGAAATTGTCCAATCACTGTGTGGCAAATGTATAAAGAAGTATGAAAAATATAAACATTCTGCTTGCAGTCTTTTTAGCAAGCTCCACAGTGGAAGGAGCATATCAAGAAGTGTTCATTTTTCTATCAAAATCAATGTAGTAATGCCACACTAATAGCTTACTTACACTGGCAAGAAAACAACAAGGCATTTAGCAATAATTTGTTGGTTTCTCATCGCTTGAAACAGTGCTGTTGTTCACATTGTACCATTTTTTTTCAATACCCATGGCTGGTCTTGAATGCTGGATCCACGTGTCCAAGACCAAAAGAAAAGCTGCCCTAAAATATATGTCAAAATCTCCCCTTTCACTGGAGGGAAACCTATGGTTCCTCAGTGAAGCAAGGGTGAGGAATTAGTCTTCTTTAGGTGTTGTTTCCTGGGATGCTCACTTCGTGGTCTGTCTTTGACTTCACCAGTCTCAAAGAACTTGGTCCTAAGTTTGGAAATAGTACCAGGACCGAAACCATATCATGCACACAGGAACAGCAGCTTCCAGTTGCAGGGAATTTTGGCACATTTTTTGGGGTGCAATCCACAGGTTTAGCTGTGGGTAGCGTCATTCCTAATAAGTTGTACCTCACTGTCAATATAAATCAGCCTTTCCAACAATTGAAATACAATACCAATTAATATTATAAATTATGAAAAATAATCAATTGAAAAAAAATTTTTTGAGAAGCATAGTTTCTGTATTAATATCAAAGTACATAACATACTATTACCCTTATGATAAGAATGGAAAAATAAACATTTGGTGTAGACAACATTCTTTACCCACTTAGCACAAAATGGACACAGGGCCTTATTTTAACAGAATGAAGCACATTGACTAAAACGAGTGCATAACTCACAGCAGTTTGAGGGGTGATGGACTATATTTTTTTATTTTAAGTACACAAGTTCTCTGTGCAAAGCCAGGCGAAGGCTGTAAAGGGGATGGAACATGTGCCTTTATTATACATGGGTGTGTTTTGGGTGTAACATCAAACCAATCAGATTGACAGTCCCCATTGCTTTTAAATCCGTGTACACCAAGTGGCTGGCATTTTGCTCTTTACACAGTGGATAAAGTTGTTTGGTCAGAATTAAAATGGATGGTTTAATTCCTCTCCTTTTATTGCACCACTACACTCCAAGAACACACACAGAACACTGTATGAAATATGTTAATGCTCAGGTTAAATTATTTGGGGTTTTTTTTCACTGAAGCATCCGGAGCATAAGAAACAATCCAAAAGATGAGTCAGAAACTTTTGTGTCAAGAAATCTCATCAGTTGTTAATATCTCATGACAAATGACAGAATCAGATGTCTATATATCTGTGGTGGACCTGTTAACTGTACTTCTATGACAGTTGGTTTTAAGCAGTTTATTTTCTTATTTTCCCCACTGGAATCCTTGGCTCTATTCTCTTTTGCATGTATGACAATGTAAGCCAAGGAGCGCTGAAGCGCTGAAAAAAAAGGCCCACTGTCTCTCAACTCTCTGTCCAGTTACAAACTTTGAACTGAATTTCCCAACAAATGCTCTGATATTTGATGGTAGAGGTGCGCTGCTGTGTATCCTGTGTGAGTAAAACAAGTTCGGTAAAGTGTGTGTTTTCTTGTGGATGTGTGCCTATATCTCTAACGCATCCTCAAACTTGCAGAAACACTCTATCCCACATACTTAAGACTTATGACCAGGAATAGGGAGGTTCAAAACGTGTCCATTTCTGCATCCTCAAGTGAGGAACACCCCAGCTTTTTTTAGGGACCACTCTTCATTTTCAGACAAACACACCCCTCGGCGCAAATAGGAGAGCATATAGTGTTGCTATTTGAAGAGCATGGGCGATGAGCATATAAATGACACCTGTGTGTGAGGTACACATTAATGGACCAGGTTTAGATTTTTTTGAGGTGAGGTCCTATGAGGTACAGGGCAGTAGTGCCAACAGAAAGTGAAAAGTGGAGAAGTAAGTTGAAGTAAAGGTGTTGAATTGAGTGTGCAATCACCTGTTTTTATGCAGTGTTGTCAGCCCCATCTGCAGCAATGTATTGCCATAGCATCCGTGGACAAGCAGGTTTGTCTTAAACAGATCAAATATTAAGTCATTCCTAAAAAAGTGTTGCTCTACTGATTGTTTTTGTGGTTGAGCTTAAAATTGTAGGTATTCAATTACAATAAGATGCCCTAAAACTGAGAGAGAGTGGAGACTGTGGTTGTTAGTGAAAAGGTTGGTGAGTTCTGTTGATTATCTAGATGTACACCCCACACTATCAGATGAAAACTGTCAAGTCTATTATTTGTCATCATGTGGGGTCTATGAAAGTGTCAAATGCTCTTAAGATTTAAAAGGTCTTCGTGTATGAAAGTCACAAGTGTATGAGACACAGATATTGTATCTATAAAAAGCAATGCCCATACAGTGTTTGTGTGTTCACAATTTTGTTATATCCACTGTATAATCTGTGTTTTAAAATCATAAAGCTTTTAGTAAAAAAACAAAAAGAAACTTTATCAGTGCAACAATTCCACTGCTGTGATAAATGCACTTGTAATTGTGCTTTTGTCTTCATGCACAGGCATGTTTCAAGCAGCTGCAGTGCATGAGGCCTATAATTACCTGCTAATGTGTCACAGGCATTAGACAGAGCCGTGACCCCTGATGGTTGTTAGATTCTCCAGAGAATAGCCCGAGGTGCTCTCACACGTATTCAGGCTGAACTTTCAACTCACATCAGGGACACAATGGATAATAAACACACATGCACAACCACACATTTATTCATGTAAGTACTACACGTAATGGCTCTCACAAAGAAGCATCAATGTATAGACACACAATTTGTGAACACAGCACTAAGAAAACGCTTCTATTTATATTAACAGTAAAACCATACAGCAGTATGTGGCTAGTTTGGAAATGTGGGTCAAGTCTCTTTAAAGGTTTTTGGCTTAGTAGCTGCTAAATTCATTCATTTTCTATACAGACTATCCCTTTCGGGGTTGCGGGGGGCTGGAGCCTATCCCAGCTGTCATTGGGTGAGAGGCAGGGTACACCCTGAACCGGTCGCCAGTCGATTGCAGGGCAACATATAGAAACAGACAACCATTCACGCTCACTCTCATACCTAAGGGCAATTTAGAGTGACCAATTAACCTAATGAGCATGTTTTTGGTCTGTGGGAGGAAGCCGGAGTGCCCGGAGAGAGTCCACGCATGCACGGGAAGAACATGCAAACTTCACACAGAAAGGCTCTACCTGACCCGGGACTCGAACCAGCAACCTTCTTGCTGTGAGGCACGTGTACTACCTGCTGCGCCACCGTGCCGCCCTAGTTGCTGCTAAATGATTCAAATTTATGAGGCTGTTCATTCTGTCCCCATGTTTTGAACTATGAGCTTGAATCAATACTCCTAAGAGAAAGTTTGGAAACATTATTTTGGTTGATTATTTCTCCCTGTTAATAATACCAATTGGTTTTGTATTTCATATCATTAGAAAGTCTGATTAGTCATCTTCACAATAAGATATAACTTTTTAGGATTGTGTTTTCGTAGAATAAGCATCGCAGCTAAAAATGTGTGTAGCAACCCCCCAAGAAATGAACCAAAATCCCCTCTTCCTCAGGAGGAAAGTCTACAGTTCCTCAGTGAAGCAAGGGTGGAGAACCGGTCCTCTTGTGGTGTTGTCTTCCTGGGAAGCCAACTTCATGGTTTGTCTTTGACTTCATCATTCTCAGGGAACTTGGTCAAAAGCTTGGAAATGGTACCAGGGCTGACACCAAATCATGCTGCCACAGCTTCCAGTTACAGGGGATTTTGGAGAAGATAAACCATCCTTAGCCTAAACTAGGCTCAGAGCTCAAATCTTCAGAATGAAACTTTCAACTTAAAACACACAAAACCATGAATATTCCTACCAAAAACAAGGAGGAGGATGAAATTCATAAGGCACAAATTCATGGCTCTATAAATCATATAATGTTGTACAGAGAAAGCCCTTAATAATAAGACTGTAGAATATGTCATAAAATGTCAATAATTCACTAAAAATTATTTTCTTCAGTATAACTGTTTTGTAGGAGAACAATGTAAGACCTCTTTTCATCAGACTGTGTTCCTCATCATTTAGCACCTTTAATCTCCTCAGGCTTGTCCGACCCTCTGAGATAAGTCAGCTCCTCAGCCATCAGGTGTAGAGTATCCGACAGCTTCATTCATGCAGTAACACCAGCAGCGAGGTTCACGCAAAGGTAATTAATCTGGAAACCTAAGGCTGCTCCCCATTCATCACACACTGGGTAGATAATTATAGCTACGGGCTTTTGGGGGGGTACAAGGCCAATGAATGTGCTGAAAGATGGGCTTAAATGAGAGAGAGTGAAAGTTGTATGAAAGGGTTTTAAGTGGGGAGGCCAGTGGTGGTTGTTTTAGATCCCAGAGCTCCATTTGTTCCTATAAAGCACTTGTCCTCTGGTAAAACAGAATGATCCTACTTTAGAAAAAACACTGAGTGAAGGTTTAATTTGTCTCCTTTTCCAAAAAGCAGTTTTAAACATTTAAAAAGCCTTCAAGCAGCCAAAAAAGCAAGAGGATTGTGGTGGTGCAGGTGCAAACAATGGTGCTGATAAGTTGAGAGAAAAGGTCAAAGGTCAAATCTGGTGGCCATGAACACAAAATAGACATTTTAGCAGACATGCTGTCTTTTTAGTCTATGACCTCTCTGCCATCTCAGTCTAACTTACCTTACCAAACGTACCTTAAACTAAATCTTTGTTTCTTGGTTTTATTTATATTTTTGTTCATAACATTATAAAGTGGTGTAGACATTGAAATGAGGTAAATGCTCCCTCCACAAATTCAAAGGTTGCTCCTTTTTCTCCAGACTTCTATAGATGCTATTAGCTGTTGACTATGATCCCATCATTGAACAGCACAACCTGCATTGGGCAAAACTTAGACCTGATACTACTATGCCGGGGTCGGACTACACAATTTATGAATGATTACAGCCTGACCCAACATTCGTAGGGTTTCGGGACCCGTCAGCCATGAAAATCGGTCGTTGCATCTCGCGTAATGTCTCAAATTGACCGACACGACTCTGGGACAGAAAGTCTAGCATGTTTGATTTTTGCCTCCTATGATTTGTTTCTCCACATCAGAGACAATGACCAATGAGAGCAGTGGGAGCTCTGCATGTGCGACGATCACGGATGTAAACAAACTGAGGTTTGTGCATTGAGAGCATCTTGATTACTATGAGACATACAAAAGGTTTGCAAAGTTTTGAAAAAGAACATCTCTGTCCTCATGGTGTGTTGAACAGGAGCTATGACAGTCTGTAAACAGAGAAACGTTGGAGAGAAACAGCAGATTCAACATGGTGAGGGACTGCTTACATTTATCAGAAAACTAACACATGCAACATAATGTCTGTAAATCCAAACGGAAGTGCTGTACTCTAAATACATTGTGATTATTTACGGTCTTCTGTGTTGCCCCTCATCCTTCCACTGTCATCACATCAGTATTTTCATGCAGTCGATTTCTGTCATGTAGTTATGTGAAATTATGGCTCTGTGGTCGCCAAGTGTGACATACTGATTGTTGGAAAAAAATCGTGTAGTCTGACCTCAGCATTAGAGAGGTCACTTTTTGCCTTAACTTTGATTCATATATTCATTTTTGATCACTGCTAGGGTAAGTTCAGAGTCACTAATGTTCCAAAAAAATGTTTTTCATCTGAGTACCCTGATAATGCTGTGTTCTCTCCGCTCTAATTGGTTTACAGGTCAACTCTGTGGTAATTGGTCAGTTCAGTGCTGCTCGTGTAGTGCTGTTAGCTACCTGACAACTAGCATGCCTCCCATTGCTAACATGATTCTCATTAAGAGGTAAAAGGTGAATGTTGTGAGTTTGTAGACACTCTGAAAGAGTATGCAAAGCAGGCTGCATAACAACAAACAGAGGAGCCTCAGTAAAGCATTTTTTTTGCATTATTAATGTGCCATAATTTGGTATGTGTCAAATTTTTAGATGCAGGGTTCAACAGACCAATGAATTTAGATGTTTGACGCCCTGATGGGTATATGATTGATATTGGTTTATCTGAAGGGTATCGGGTTCCAAATTTAGTTTATGGCTCACCAACAAAGTTATCGGGTTGACTAAGAAACTCACCTGCCAAAGTAATTAATTGTATTTTAGTGTAACACACATTTTTTTTCAGTGCATTTGACTGAGTCATGGCTCCACAGACTTGGTTGCTCAATCAGAACAGAAAATTAAAACATTGTAAAGATATATGTATATCTGTTTAATATAATAAATAGTGCCCAGGCCCGTCTATCGATCGGTTATCAACAATAAAATCACAAAGTGAAAATCTTTCTGTCCCTGATAAAGTCCTTTAACTCAGCAAAACAGGGATTTCTCTTCATTTGGCCTTAAAAATGTTGAACATGTTACATTAACCGACCATTGACGTAAGGCAGGTATGAAAACCTGTGGTTACCGAAAGGGTCACATTATCTTTTCAACACTGCCAGAGGATAAAATTCATATGTATTGACAATACTCAAAATTCAACTTCTGCATCTCTGTCTGCACCAGCAGGTGATTTGTACCCTGATTAAATGAAATGGGACGCATGCAAATACAAGCATCATATTTTCGGTATTGTTTAATAAAGTCTGTGTGAAGATATTTTCAGCGAGCAGCAGCCTGTATCACAACATTACAGAAGATAAGTCATTGATTGTTAATAAATGCACACGTTAAAATAAACTCAAAAGAGTCAGCTTGATGGTTTGAACTGTTTGTTACCAGCACTATGAAGGTTTGAATACTTCTACCCACCCTTGTTAATTTCATACCCTGTCAGTGGTGCAACCAAACAAAGACACAGCTTAAATTGACTTGTTCCAACATAAGTATTTTTGTGGACTTCACATCATAACTTATGATAGAATTTGTGCAAAACTGATGCAACAGTGCACCAAATAAGCTACAATGCCAATGGTGACCAAGCAGGCTGACTAGTATGATAACCATGATACCTACGCTGAAGTATTGGGTTGCAGTAACCATCATGATAAACTGTAGTATCAACAGATATCAGCTATCAGCTATTTACACTGATAAGTCACACACTGTTGACTGTTTCAGGTGAAAATTACTTTAATAGTTTGACACAACTGGTTTAAATCATCAGAAAAATACAGAAATCAGACAGAAGACTGAATTTCAAGAGAAGAGAAATAGGTTTTTACTGCTTGTTCTAGAAAAAAGACCTAGTATGACCTATTACTTAACAGCTTCCTACTCAGTGTGAAGTTTTAGATAATGTCTCTGTGTGTAGTCAGAGTGAGTAATCCTGTGAGAAACTTCACACCCACAACCTCTTTAAATTAATATTTCCTGTTTCAGGGAAAAGACCTTCATGTGGGTGTTCAGGCATTGCCATTTCTACTCTTATTTTTAAATGTTGGTTAATATAAGCTGCAAATAAAACATAAATCATTGCACAAAAGAAGGATGCTAAACCTAGAAAGTTAACAAAGAACTTGTAGCAAATCTTCTTCCAGTCCAGAAACAAGGGTTATGTTGAACTTTCACATAGAGCCAAGAGTAATCAGACCTCAAACCCTTAACCACGAACTGAAAAATAAGGCTCTATCTTGCATCTTAATAATGCCTGCTAATATATTCAAGCACAACATCTTAATTATTAAGATAGTCATTGAATATCATATCTTCACATTCATGAGGGAGATTAGTCTTATTGCCATTAGTGATAAAGCAGCTCTGCAGGGTGTCTTATTGTGAAAGTTCTCTCTCCTTTGGTCCTCAGATGAAAAGCACGGCTCGGCTTCCTGCTAATACTCTAATTAAAGCCAACAGCCGCACAGCGTGCTCTGCCACATAATCAGTCTGCCCCTTCACCAAGACTCATTCCCACAATGGCATGTATTATCTCCCTTCTTTTTCTTTATAGGGAGGTTATTAGGTAAAATAGCCGGGAGATGATGTGCCTCATAATGTAGGAGGGCTTTGTTGAAGAAGGTCACAGAGAGCCACTGGGTTTATGTTTACCGAGAAAATAAATGAGCTCTTTAAAAACAATCTCCATGATGATGTTATTGGCAGTGTAATTTCAGTCTTATTTTGTAGAGTTTGATATTTTACCAGGAACCTGAGGACCAAATGTCCTGCCCTCAGACAAATAAAAGTGTTATAGAAACTTTAAACACGGAGAGAATCTGGTGTTCTTCTCAGACAAAGAGACACCACATATGTTGTCTATTCAAATGGGAAAATGCACTTGTTGAAGCCAAACAGCTGCAAATGTAATCAGCGGAGGTTGTTACACGATGCAGTGAGCCGTGCCAACATTGTGAAAGCTTTTAACAGGCTTCAGCTGAAAAGTGGCTGGAGGAGCTGCAAAGTAGATCTATCCATGCAACTGCATTGCATTTGAACCTGCATCAATTGCAAACAATGAGTGTGCATACAAGCTGAGGTCAAAGCATGTCAGAGAAATACTCTATTTTTCTTTTCTGTTTTTTTCTCAGGCAGAGCTTGGATAGCTGTTTATCCTCCTCCCAGTGTTCTTGCTAATTAAAACCACAATTCATTTTTCTTTTTTAGAGTCAATTCTTTCATTAAACTCTCTAAAACAGCAAATACAAATATCAAATAATCAAAATTTGAACGATGTCTAAGACCAAGGGCAAAAATCAAGCCAGCCTTAAAAAAAAAAAAAAAAAAAAAAAAAGTTGTTTTACTGTGGAAAAAAAAATCACAGTAATGCTTTTTTTACTTTGACCATTATGAGGCAGAAGGGGGAGAATGGTGGTGACAAAGTTTCACCACCTGATCCAGATCCAGGAGTAGTGACGGAGAATATGTGGAGATTAAGTCTATGTTCACATGTAGGCAAGTATTCTTAAAAACAGAGCTCTTGCTGTCCAAATTTCAGCAGTATTTAAGTCACTGAAATTGCACATTTTGGAAAATTTTGGCCACGGAAAAGATTTTTGAAAACCTCACTTTGGGTGTCCCCATGTGGACAGGGAAAATGGCGTTTTGGGCCTGTAACGTCACACTTTGCGCTGACCTGCAGGACGATGTCACTCCATGTGACATTCTCACTGTTGTTTACAAGTGCTGTGGCAGACATTAAAAACTGTTCTAAAGTTTTGGTAACTTGACTATGTACATGCCAACTGTGGTACTGGTGATACTGGTTTAAAAACACTTAATATAAATGCTACCCAGTGTTATTGTTTCATAAGTGACCATGTTGACTGGTGACACATGGCTGCTTGCTCTGTGTCTTTGCCATGGTTAGAAGAGTTGTTCAAACCAACAGGAGTACCCCCAAAACTTTTCGATAACAGGATTTTAACAGGATATTATGAGATATGTTTCAAATTGAAATATGAACAAAGAAATATTTACTAAACAAGTCTGCTATCACTAATGAACACAGCCACAAGTTAAACCACCCTCTGACACGGTAGTAGGAATAGATGTGAAATTAAAACAGCTTTTGCATAGAAATTGCAAAAACGAAGTTGCGTATCAAGGTAATAAACAGCGTTTAACAGAGCATCCATGCATTTTTGCATTTTCATGTGCACAGGGATATTTTTAGAAACATGTATATGTATTTTTTTAATATCTGTCTACATGTGGACATAGCCTAAGATGTATGTCTGATGTTGAAGCCAGCACACTTGTTGGCCCTATTTTGGCGCTGTACAGCACATTGTCTAAAAGTGCATGGTGAACAGTGTTTTGGGGCATGTTGGTCTACATTTTGTTGTTTTTAAGATTCAAAGCCAGGCACAAAGCCGGGAACAGGATGCAAAGAGAATGTATTATTCACCTTAGTTACACATAGGGGTGCTTTGGGTGTAACATGAATCAAACAAATGAGAGAGTCAGCTTTCATTCCCTTTAAAGAGCCAAAACTATGCTTTTTTTGTTTTAGTTTTTTAGTTTTACGATTTTTTTTAGTTTAATGCTCTTTTATGTGTTTCCCATGTCCCCTCCACATGGTACCTCTATATGTGCAAGACAAAAAGTCTGCAGCACTCAGACTTCTCCCTCTCCTGTTTACAGCACCAGTAGCTGCCTGAAATTGCTGAAAGAATGCACAAACCTTACAAATTTACTTCATTGTAAAGGTGACTAATCAGACTTTCCAGTGATGTGAACTATAATATCAACTGGTGTTATTAAAAGGGAGAATTAATAGACATAAATAATGCTTCTAAACTTTTTTTTGATAACTGTATACAGTGTCCAGCATAAATGAGTACACCCCGTGTTAAAAGTAATATATTAATCAATATCTAAATGAACAAAAGAACAACTTCCAAAGTTTTGACAAAGCTTAGTTTAACACAACATTTTTTTTCCTGTAAGACGAATATAAAGGTAATCTGATAACTAAAATTTAACTTTGCTCCCACCCCTTTGATTGGGGTGTACTAATTTTTGCATCCTGATCTTAAATTGAGAAAAATACTTTTTTTGTGTACAACTTAAAAAAACTTGTTTGCAATCAATGGCCCACATTTGGGGGAGTATTTTGTGATATAGTATGCTATAGAAAATGTTGATTTGGAAAGGAATCTTAAAGTTTTCTGACAAATCTGAAGGGGTGTACTCATTTATGCTGAGCACTGTATATGAAGATCCCTTTTACCAATGTTTAATCCTATCTGTGCATAACACTGTGCATAACATATATCCTCCCTCATGTTGATATGTTTTATTGTTTTTGTTATACATCTAGGATAGAAACAATGTTGATTCCTATTTTAACACAACTAGTAATGAGCTGACAGCATGTAGCATCAACACATAACCACTTTGTGTGGGTGGTTTGTGTGGAAACCAAACCAGGCTCATTACACATTCAATCCCCAACAAATGAGGCTCCCTCCTGTGAGTTACTTAATAATCAGTGTCCATATCATAATGATGGAATATCCCAGAGTTCATGAAGTTCCTTACTCTGGAGTTGGCAATGCAACGATGCACTTCAGGTTGTATAATACTCTCTCAAAATGTGCTGTTGGATACAAAATCAAACCTTGACCTGCACTCCTACACACACAGAAAGACGGATATTTGGAAACACGTCCAGCTGTGTAACAGTGCCTCACAGAGACTGGAGCAGGTTTGGCCACAGTATCAAGTCCATCTGTAAATCATAGTGGGCTTCACTTTTTTGGAAGACTAATGAGTGAAAGGAGCATGACCTTAAGCAAATCTTGCCCTTAGTTAACCTTTTTGGATTTGTTGACTTGCTACACACAGTGAGATAGTTTGAGGAAAAGAAGAAAATATAATTGCATGTCTGATGCAAACAAGCCTTGATTGCACTTGTGAATGATCGCTTCTGTTTTTAATTTTTGCTTCTAACCAGTAATTCCACTGATGTCCCCCTGTTCAGTATTAGAGTGTTTCTGCACAAATTCTGAGCAGCTGTTCCTCTCTGCTGCTCTGTTTGCACGCAAGTTTTTCCTGTGTGTATGTGTGTATGTGTGAGCACAATATGAAAATGAACACCCAGCTGCAGCAGCTTCATTCATACAGGTGTCATCTCATCCAGGAAAGCCCTTATTGGGTTTCTGAACATTGTCAGAGCAGGTGCAGTGAATTATATTGCTGTGCATGTCTTTGTTCAGGCTTTTTTTTGTAATCTTCTACTTTTCTTTCCCTTCTTTTGCCCCTTTCCAGCCACAAGGCAGAATCTTGACTGTCCAAACTGAAACATGAGACTTAACCAAGTGTTAACTACTGTGGTGCTATGGTGGATTTGTTCAAGAAGAAAAAAAACAGCCTCTCCGTGTCTCGTGCAAAGGGACCTGGTGGCAGAATTCACGTCATCAGAGCATATGCGGTTGAAGAATTTGCGGAAGTTTATCAGCTGATTCACAAGTGAGGACTGAGTTTATGACAACATTTCAAAGAAAAGGGAAGTAGACTCACCACAGTTCTCTGTGAAGGTGTTGAGGGGACCAACAACAGCCGCAACAGCAGATTTGTGGTCACATATGAACTGTATAGATAAAGGCTGTCTGCACATGTTGGAAATTACAAGAAAGTGTTTTTTTAACACCTTTCACACTTCTAAAAAGTGTTACTAATAATAAATTTTTGCCATTGCTTTGCCCATGGGGGGTGGGGGGGGTGGGGGGGGTGGAGGGGGGCCCATAGAGATTAATAAAGACGGTAAACTTAAGTAATGATGAGCAAACGTACTTTTGACTTAAATACACACTTTAACCCTGCCAACTCCATGGGATCGCCGGTGCCCCCAAGTGGTACAACTTGCGTTGCTTGCTTATATCTCTGGACCTTTGAATGGATCTTCGTTGGGACAACTGTGTTTGGAAGCTTCTCGTTTCTCAATCTGTGGAGGACTCCAGGTCAAATATATGATTTGCCAAAATGTTTATAGTTTAGCCTTGAGGTGCAGTCTTTTTTTTTCAGAAATCTTGTAACTGAAAATCCACAATGAAAAGTCCATAACCAGCTTCCAAATGATGCTTTGGTTCAATTGGTGTATGTAGCTATGATCTATATGTAATTGTAGATGAGTTTGCTCTGTTAAATTAGATGTTATGACTATATTTCTATGTGATTAGTGCAGTGTTTTATCCTTTTTGTTGCTGGATTTGCCTCATGTCCTCCAATTGAGAGACCCTGGGGCTCTAGAGGTAAAACATACACCAGATCCTCAGACACGGGTGCTCGGTTTTCTGATTAAAAGGAAAATTTCAAACAAAAGGTTATACCAAATTATGAAAAGTTAAAAATGTGGCAGCTGCTTTTAAGTCACAATGCCATGATGTTTTTCCATAACAGAATGATGGTAGCATAGAAACTGTTTTAGCTCTCGCCAATTACTTTTCAGCCTAAAAAAAAAAAATCTTGGAAGTTTTTTCTTTTGAGAAGATTACCATCATGAACACAACAAGTTTCATTCATTGCTCCTCACGCACTCACTGCGGCCTCTTCACAAGTTCCTTACTGCTTAAAGGTGGCTATGGTGCACCATGGTCAGTGTCTGTATGTATGTTATTGTTTTCAGTCACAAATGGTGTAACGGGCTTTATAGTTATAGATGTGAGGTGTCAGGTCGTGCTGGATTGACTCCCCGATCAGAGGATGCCTTTTTTGGAATTAGAATGTTCTCACTGTGCATGTGTGGGTTTGTTCTTGGTACCCTGGTTTCCTAGACCAAATATTTGTATGAAAGGTTAATTGGTTACCATATAAATTGCCCAATTTATACAAAGATCACATGGGGATGCATTGCTAGAAAAGCAGTGCCAGTTAAGAGATTGTTTTGCTATCTAACAAAACACCAGCCATCATTTCTCTCTGCCACTGTTACAGTTTTCAGTGTTTCTTTGGGTGCAGGAAAAAATATAAAAAGATTTAACTTTTCCACTAAAGATGTGGAGTTGCAGTGTTCATCAATTTTTTGGCTGAAGTAGACACACATAAAGCAGGAAGCAGGCAAGGGGACAGTTGTAGACAAGCACTGATAAGCCAACTGCGGTATCATTTGTGAATATTATGAATTATTCTGGCTGATGATAGAGAGAGCAGGAAAGAGTCTCTTACTTAAACCTCCAAGTGGCTTAAATGTGTCATTTACACAAAACCTCTGCTACCCCCAGAGTAAGGCCCTGTTTACACAACAATCTTGTCACCAGAAACAGAAAGGTTTTTCCTTTTCGTTTTCAAAAGCACTCCATGTTCTCATAGATAGTGTGAAAACGATGCGCATTCACATGGATCGGTGAGAACGACTGTAAACACGGTAGCTTGCATGTCAGGCCAGTAGTTTGCGATGTATGTTTGTATAAAAACAGTGGTACCACAAGACGCGTCTGCACACTAACGCTTTCCAGTGAAGACAAACTTTTTAGTTATATTTGCTAAGGACTCATTCCTTGCATCTCCACTGGTCAGATTATTGAAGCAGTAAATCTACATTTTGTTGGCGGAGCGATAATAAATCGAGCGCCGTAAGCAGCACACATGTTGCTCAGTAGCTGTACTTGTTGTTGTTGTTTTTCCGAGGTGTGTGCACAACCTTTATCTGAAAGAGTACTGCACGTGGGCCGCGTGTCATCATTTTTCCTGACATCATGGATTCCTGTTGACGCAGAGAACAGATACGAAAATGTTTTCAAAACTTTTCACTCTGGACCCCAGTTTCAAAAGTTTGCAGGCACCGCTTGTGTAAACAGAAGGCGCAAACGCAATGAAAACTCTCAGTTTTTGGCTGTTTTCATTGTCATGTAAACGAGGCCTAATTATTGTCTCTGACATACTCCTGTCTGCTTGTAAATCAATTTATAGGCCCATACACTGCCATAACTGAACTGACCCTTGAACTGAAAGAGGTTATAAATGTGAACGTGAGTTTAAATGTGCACCAAATCATAAGCATAAAACAAAAACATGGTACCAATAGCAACAAACCAAAAGCACCAATCAGCGGTGACTCTATTCATCCTTCAGGTACCTACCTCTTCCAGTTTGTGTTTTTCTGGTTTTGGCTTTGTGTTTTTGTTTTTGTGTTTTTGGTCTGGTGCTTTTAGTTTTGTGTTTCTGGTTTTGTGTTTTTGCTTTGATACTTTTGGCTTTGAGTTTTTACTTTGGTGCTTTCAGTTTTGTGTTTTTGCTTTGGTGCTTATGGTTTGGTGCTTTTCATGTGGCTTTTGTTGTGATGCATCGAATTTTGTTACAGTGTTTTGCACTTCCCAGCTGACAACTTATCACCCTCTGCTTAAAGAGAGGCCCCGAGCAGAATTTTGTTTGATTCCCTTTTCAATCATTGGAGAGAATACATTGCATAATGTATGGGAAATTGAATGCATCACATGTTAACTCTACTGAATGTTCAATTCCTAAAAAATCTTAACATTCCATCCAGACTTTGATGATAAAAAAACAACAGCAACAAAAAAACTTTCAAACTGAGGCTCTATGCACTGCGCCTGTTCTGTCTATAGTGAGGTGGGTGTTGTTCAAATTTTTCTTTTCTTTAGATTAACTCTGGAACTGGCTATTTGGTGGATTACTTTGGAGATATTATTGCTTCAAATGCCTGTTTTTTCCATAAATATATCCAAAAGGCCTTAAAACGCACCATAGAAAGTTGTGCTAAGTGACTGGAGTACCTGAAATAACAATTAATTGGCAGCCAGCAGAACATCTAATAATGTTTGTGGGTGAGAAAACAAACAAGACTTGGCACCCTTAGAATCTTCACTTGCGATTAAATCACTGGAGAAAAAAAGGTTTGTTTAATCACTTAAGCGTAGAGGAAGGAGCGAGGGAGTAAAACTGCTTCCACTAGAGTCTCATCCAAGTCATATTCCCCAGCTTTAAAGCTGGTCCAGATAATATGGTGCCTAAATGGGGATTTTCTTTCAGTGGCAGCATCAAGTGACCACTCAGTGAATCACAATTCTTCAACCATGTCTATTTTAATAGCACATATAAAAAAACCTTTTTGAGGTCAATGCATCATTTGCTTGCGATTAGTTGAACTGAGCTATGTGAACCATCATTCTGACCTGAGTTGAACTTCTGTTTTTCACTCTGAGTACTCTTGTAGTAGGGCTTTCAAGTTTCTATTTCATTTAAAAATGAAAAGAAAATGCTGATCTTTTCACCCCCAAAAACCAATGCAATGATGGTCCCCTTGAATATAAATCCAAAGCTGCCTCAGACTGTGGTGTAAGCAGAGTTTAAGTAAAGTTACAGAAGTAGTTACACTAACAAGCAGGAGGGAATTCAAAGATGGGTCTGCTGACTTCTTAATATCTAAGACTGCACTAAAGTCTCACTCCATTAGTGAAAATTCAAACCATGACATTTCAAAACATTAAACAACTCGCCAATCAGCATCAATTAACATGGACAGTGTGAAAGAAGCAGACAGAGAGAAGAGGAAGGCAGAGAGTGTGAGTGTGTGTGTTGCTTGTCTAGACGGCGAGCAAGATCCTTCCCGTCATTGTCGTTTGGCATTGAGGGGCTGCAAAACAGGAAATAATCTCTGAGGGAAAATATATTGCTATGAACATTAGATATTCTGAAACACCAAGTGCTGCACTTAAATATCAGTGCAGAATTAAAGAGGTTTCAACTTCAACATGATTATAGATGCTTAAACAAAACAGGAGGCATTTTGTGTCTGTAGTTAAAGTTTAAAAGCCCAAAATTTTAACCGGAAGCTCACAGTTGTTTTTAGGAAGCTATGAAAGACTAAAGTGACTTTCAAGAGAGGATTGTTCATCACAAGGTCATCTATATCCAAGGTTAATATTAAATGGTAATAGACATCTGAATTAAATTTATTAGTCCCTTATCAAAATCATGATGGCACACACAATTCAGAGCTGACCCCATGTGTGATGATTTGTTCAAGAGATCTTCATTTAGCTGCTAGTGTCACTGTGGGGTGCCTGCCTACGAATTAATGATCATTATGCTTGAGCTAAATGGTGTGTCATAGGTATAAATCCACATGAAATTGCTTTTTCTTCAAATACATCATGTCTTATAAGGCTTGTCTTGGTATAGATATCAACCTATTAGTCAAAATATACAATTCTGAAAGTAACAGGAACTTAAAATCAATTTACTCAACTGGGACAGAAGACGTAAATCACATAATTAAAATGAAATAATAAACTCATTGATCTCATTATGTCTCAACAGTTCAATTAATTAGTATTTTGGTTTTACATTTTGTTACACTTCACAACAAACTCTTGAGACTCTTCAGAAGGACTGCACTCTGTACCCATGTTTCTGTCACAATTATTTAATTTTTATGCTTTTATTGATGATCTTTTACTTATTTATTTATATAATTTGCAAATACATGGCATTTCTACACCATAAGAACAAAGCAGTTTTTGCAATGTTTCTGTGGCAAGAACAAAAACTTTTTTTGGCTGTTTAAAATTGGTTTATATTTATACATACTTATTTTTTTATATTTATTTCATGTGTATTTTTTTATTGTCAGTGATCATTTAACGCTGTGCAAAATCCTACCTCTAAGATGAAGCCATGGAGACCCTTGTATGAGTTATTTATATTTTTACTATTGTTTTTAGTCATAAAATATTTCAAAAAGCACGTTCTCAGGTTGGTGAAGCTGAAATATTGTTTTCTATATGGTGTCTTGCGCCACCTGCTGGACACAAATATATTGACTTAAAAGTTTTTTGTTATTTTTTGATGGTATCCGTGACTGACCTGTATATTCACCTGTATATGACCTGTATATGAACCAGTGGATGACTCAACGGAAGCATGTGGTCCAACATTACTAATTACTTAAATCAGACAGCTGAAGACCAAAGATTCAAAGAATTAAGCAGGCTAAATCAGTCTGTCCCAGACTTAATCCTGAAATCCTGTTCGCATACTGCATTCTTAATGGTTTGGGTCAATTTTGACCTGGGAGAGTAAGCTGAAGAACTGATCACAGAGGACAAATCTTCACCTTAAACAAAGTAATTTCAAAATATACAGAGCAGAACTTATTATTTCTAAAGTAAATGAATTCAAAACATGGGTTTGTGTGTTTAATAAGATCATAAAAATAGCTAAGCTCAAGAATGGCAGAAAAAATACTCTGCAAGAGACAAGTATCTTATTCTTTACAATACAGATAAAGATGTAGACAAAGAATGACAGTGATAGAGGAGGATATTTCAAAAAGACAACATGGAGGACAAATTTTACTTTAGCCAGGTCTACAATAATCATTTCACAACTTGTATGCTGAGTGTTAATAGATATTAAATCAATAAATAAAAGTTATAGATAGCCGCTACACAATTTTTATAATATAAGGACTGTGTTGAAGGTTGTACATAGGATAACCCTATAGGGTAGAAACCAAGACTTTTTTGCCTTTGTGTCTTGAATGAAAATAGGACATAATAAATGTTATATTTTTTTTCCAAGAATAGTTGATGTAAAACCAAAGCCTGAATAATTACAACCCCCCTGCTCTTTGAACACTGTTGAGCAAGTGATTTAGAAATTAGAATAAGTAACTTTTCTCTCATTGCTCCTTGAAAAGTAATAAACATTACCTTTTCATAATGAAGCATCAATAACTAACTACTTTACTTTATGTTATACTTATTAGTTTCCCTCTTCAATAAATAAACAAAGGTCAACAACAGGTTTAAAACAAATTTTACGTCAGAGAAAAATGTTATTTGAATCGTTCAGGAACACAAAGTCAAAATAAAGACAAAACTTTGAGTTGATGAAAGTACATCTCAGTGACAATGTCACGCCAAGGAGAGAAAAGTATCTAAGAATTACAACTGCAGTATTATCACTGTTTAAATATTGTTACATATATTTTACCAAGTTTTACAAACTAATATTATTACAGTGCTGTTTCAGGTGACTAGTTCCTGCCAAACACTGTCTCAGGACCGCTCTGTAATTTTTGTATACTTCTGTCACATTTTTGTAATTTTCCTTTTTTGAATTCGGTGATCATTTTTACAGTTTATGGAATGTATTTCAACTAGAATATCTATTTTCTGACATATTATTTAAAAAAAATCTAATGTCAGTTGATCTAATGTCAGTCTGTTATACTCAACTGATACTTTTTACATTCTTTGGGGATCCTTGAGCCAAAAATGTGCATGCAAAAAAAATACTATAAAATCATCATACATCAGTATGTTTTCTGCTTTCATCTGCATAAATATTATTAATTTGCATCTGATACCACATAACACATACTCATGCAATAAAATCAATGTAGTGTTATATATTTTACGTAACAATCATTATATAGAAAATATCTCTTTTTGTGTATTTTATATATTGAAACAAATGGCAACATATTTTCAATATGGCATTTAAAGAGTTATTATTATCTGAAAATTATCAAATATTTGGTAGTTTGTAGCAGAAATGAAGTGGTTTTATAGGTTTATGCAGAAAAAAATTTGTGTACATTTTTAGCTCAAGGGCTTGACTAGAAGAGTGTATTTAAGTGGAATTGAGTGGTGAAATAAGTGTATCTCATAACGATACACTTAACCAGTGTATAGTTGCCAGATGAGCAATTTTGTCTTTAATCTAAGAACTTTACAACATATGTTGACTATATTTGTTTTTAAAAAAGTGTTTTTCCCATAACAATTGTAGTAAGGCCGGGATTGTGTCTGTGGCGATGGTGATATCCTCAATTTTCAGCACCATCGGGCCCATTCTTTTGTGAAGAGTGTATTTTCCTGTGTGTCTGTGTTAAATAGGATTTGTCTTGTCTCTGAATTTGTCTTGTGTTATGAGATGATATGAGATAATCTGGTAACGAATTGGGTAAATACAATCATTAACATTTGCGTGTTATACTGTAGCCCTCATGAATGCTCTGTAAGAAATAGTACAGAGTGCGGGGGTTAAAATTTGATATTTTTGGTCCCTTCTCGGCTTCCGTCTTTGGTCATGTGATCTGACGTCACATTCGTCCCTGCTGGTTAGCATTGGTGCTAGGAAATAAACAGTTGCTGCTTTTGTACCTTTTACAATAAAACTAAACGCAAACATGGAGATCGGAACGGAGATCAGCAAGAAAATACGAGTGAGTAAAAATATCAACATGTTCTGAGTGATTTACTCATAAATCCACAATTTTTCCGGAGTGCTTAGGAAGAAGCTTTTAGCTAGCGTTAGCTGGTGGTCGTGTTATTTTTACATTTCAGCAGAATGGAGTGAGGGTCTCTGTTTACAGGACCGAGGAGAGGGCATGCTGCTTCAACGTGTAGTGTTTTTAATAAGCTGGTTTACGGATGCGTTAAGTGTAATTTAAGTGAGCTCACTGCATTTCCTGTAGCTTGTTTGCGCCTGTGCCTGACCGTGCTGTACGGCAATGAATGAATTCTCCCCTGGGCTGATGTCTGATCTGTTTGTGTAATGACTGCATTTTAACAGCTTTTGTTTATTTTTAGGCTGCTATCAAGGGCAAGCTTCAAGAACTCGGTGCATACATAGGTGAGTACACCTCAGTGTCGTTTTTCCAGCTGGTTTACATTCAAGCCTCATGTTACATTGTGAATATAACACCAGTCTGTCTGTGTTTAGATGAAGAACTGCCTGACTACATCATGGTGATGGTGGCGAACAAGAAAACATCCCAACAAATGGCTGATGACCTCTCCCTATTTCTGGGAAACAACACAATTAAGTTCACAGCTTGGTACGACATCAGGAAATCACTGAAATGAATTTAGGAATCTAACCAACAAAATTAGTCTGCACTCTCTGAACTTGAAAAAGCTCATCTAAACCAAACTTTATGCTCTAAAATGTCACTGTTGATTGATTTCAGGTTACAAGGGGTCCTGGAGAAGCTAAGAACTGTTGCAGTTGGTATGTGACAACTTGAGTCAACATTTTCTTTTTCTTTCTTTTTGTGTTTTACCTTTTTAATGTTATGCATTTATCTGCACACAAGTATCGACACATGAAAACATACTAAAGAAGCATGTGTGTGGGAGTGGTAGATGCCTGCACTGGCTTACTTAAACTCCACCCAAGAAACAAGAAGGCAAACACTGAACCACCAAAAATAAATATCAACTATCAAGTGTAAAGCACATCAATTTCATTTAAAGAGACAAAGAAAAAACTATCAATTAACAGAATGAAATAAGCAAGGTGAAAGGCAATAAATTACATTTTATAGAGACGTGGTTACTGTTCCTGTTGAGGCCATCAAAAATTCCTCAATTTATTTTTGTATACAGGCAATGACGAAGAGTAAGCATTTACATGAATGTATTCGTTCCACAATATAACTCTGCAATATCTGATTGAAAATTGACAGAGCTGTTTGATATAAAGGAACAAAACTATTTTTTTTGCTCGTCAAGTTGAATAATTAAGAAATTTTAAATTACTGATAAAATAATATTGAAAACAAAGAGGTAAATCCGAGTTTGGATTTAAGACTTTAAAGATAAAATGCATCTTTGAAAAATGCTGTTGTTACAATATGATACGTATGGATAAATAAAACTATAATACAGTGTTAGGAAGAAAGAGTTATTTAAAAGTCCCCTTATTTTTCTTAAGATGTCAAGAGATTTAGTGACCTTTTTACAAACAAAACCAACCTGTTCTGCCCTTTTGAACCAGAGAAGTTTACTCTCGTGGTTAAAAGGCCACATGATTGTGTTTACATGGACTTGAATATCCTGTTCATGAGCCACGTGGATTTTGTTCATATTCAGGATAGAATGTTATAATGTTAATATTTGATTATACATAGTGTTTGGTGTTCCTTTATACATGATAAATGTTAATATTCCATTTATGATCACTGCGTCTTATTTTTGCAGGTGTCAGGGTTTTTTTTCACAGTTGAACCACAGCAGAGGGCTGTCAGAAAATGGCATACGTCATATATGTGCCACAATATCCTGCTTTTTACAAGATCCCCAAGGGAACAAAACCTGATGTCGGAAGTAGGAATATGGTATTTGCATAATCAAAAACAGGGACAGGATCGATCTTTAAGAAATCATGGCAGGCGTATTCAAGTCCATATAAGTACATATAAGACTTGTTTAACCATCAAAATGAAATGGTTGAACTGGCCTCCTCAAATACCTCAAAATCAGTCATAGCTGTTTCAAATAACAGACAAATGTAAACTGGCTTTATAGAGAAACACAATATTGTAACATTCGTTTTAAAGATGTGTTGATCTGCCAAGGAGGTTATGTTTTTGGTGGTTTGTGAACAAGATAACTTTAAAAGTTATTAAGTTAGATGGCATTTTCAAGGAGTATTGAGGGGGAAGTGATTAGGTTTATGGATTAGGTCCAGATGTGGGGGAATTCCTAAAGAAGGACGTACAGATTAACAGCATGGATTTGCAGTCATAATAAAGCAATTAGAAAATAATTTCCAAGTATACTGCAAATTTGTTTCATTAAATCTGTTTTTTTTTTTCCTTTTTTTTTGTTGGGAACATTGTTAAAAGACGAGTGTGTTCAGTAAGAAGTAGAAAGGGAAGGTGAAAATGTTGCCCAAATAGACTTAAAGCTATTATTAGAGCATTTTAAAAAAATACATTTTATTTGCTTTAAGTAAAATACTTTTGTCCTGGGGTCAGATAAGATCACCAGTAACCAGAATGACCCAGTTACAGGACTGGATAATTAAAACATGGCTATTATAAAACACAAACAAAGGTGAGAGTGTCTTTTTGTTTGTATTTTGGGGGAACAGAGTTTTAGTTTTTAAGTGTTTATTTTACATCAGCCTGACTGCAAGTGTGAATGCCTTATTTTTGAACTAAACCCAATTTAAAAGTTAAACCTATTTTTAATGCAGTGACGAAGTGTTTACCAATCGTTAAAGTATGTTCTGCTCACACCACTGTTTTTTCGTACAAGGCATTTTAAAGGAGCTACTACAGCCAGATATTTCCACTATGAAAGATGTTTATGGAGCTACTCCTGTTCTATATTCTTCTTTGTAAATGGTGGTGTGCTGCCAGCTCAGGTTGAAATAATCATCTCAGATTTTTTCAGGGTTCCTTTCATTTATTTCTACTATTTATTAATTTTTGAAATGTCTTGTGGGTCAAGCCTATCATTGGCTCACCCCTGCTCTGAATGAATTGTTATTTTTCATGAACCAGATGCATTTTAGCTTTGCCCTTACAATTGCTGTCTTGGTTGTTGCAGAACCTGCATCCCTGAGGCATCAGATCCAGTCTGACAGTGGAGCTGTGGCCAGCAGGAGCCGCTCGTCTGTCTCTGAGGACAGCAGAGCAGAGGAGCTGAAGGTGCTAACAGTGTCCAGCTCCCGATCTGATCAGACTGATTCACGAGTGTCCAGCTCAGCTCATGAAAGCAGGTACCTCATAGAACTGTCACAATAAAAGATTGTAAACTCTGATACGATACCAATAAAAAAATCAAAGGATATTAATGCATTTCTTGATAACTGCAGCAACAACAAAATAGTAATCCCAGGCACCCAGTATAGTATAATTTCTCAAGAATTTTTGGAAAACTCCATCACAGTGTCTGGATAACATAAATACATGCACAAAATTGTAGTTTTGTTAATTGTGAGGCCTGGCAATATATCCAATTTTAGAAGTGTTTTATAAATTATATTCATGTGTTTTCTAAAGAAATGTGGACCAAGACAGTGTAGTTTATAATTTAAGCTTTTATTGAAATTAATTGTGACAAATATGGATTAAAGGCCCAATACTCTTTAAAATAGTTGTTTTCAATTAGATTAGATTAGATATAACTTTATTAATCCCCCTAGGGAAACTCCCTCAGGGAATTTAGGATTCCAGAAGCAATTTGGGATAAAAGTAAATAAAAAGATATATATTTTTTTTCAAAATTATAAGTAAAAAATATAAATAAATATAAAATAAATATAAATAAAAAATAAAAATATGGCTACTGCTCCTTCCCATTCTCTGTCCTCCTGTTACTACTCCTCCTCCCCAGTGAGGGAGGAGGAGTACCAAAATTATGACCACTAACAAAATATTTTTTAACCACAAGCAAATTTATTTAAAGTATGTAGCCTATTTTTTTTTTTTTTATTTTGTTATTTCTTTATTGATTTTAACTTAACAAAAGGCTAAATTAAATGGCGATGTGTCCACTGTGAAACAATGTGTTAGGGAAAATGATTTTACATTAATGTTATTTACTTAAACCCTACAGTGAGCTTTGGAGTCATTTTATTTTTCCTCCACATTAAAACTGTTTTATTGATTGAGTGGGGCTTTTTTTTTCGTCTATACTTTTTGTCAACAGACTTTTGAAAGCAAACCTCTAAGCTGTTAAACAGAGCAGAAACAGGTTGGGATGAGGATAAAAAATGACTGAAGAGAGAAATAAAGTTGTGATGTGATGTGAACCAGTGGAGATCTCTGATGTGTTCATGCTGAAAATAATCACGATTTTACCTAAAGTGTTTTAAAATCATGTCAAACTAAAGCAGTGTCATCACAGACAGGCAGGCTCCTCTTGAAGTGGGTTTCATTTCGTATTCACCATCACAACTTTTTCTGCTTTAAACTCACTCCCCCTCAAGTCTGCTGTATTTACCCCTCACGTCTATGGGAGCAGAGACAGAAGCCTGTAAGAGTCTTAATCTAAAATCCTGGAAGCTCACATATGTCCCATACTGTTTAAGTGTTTGAGTATCAGCATTTTTGCATCCATGATGAAAATCAAGTCCAACGTGATATTTTTTAGGCAATGAATACTGATATTCAGTGTTTACATTTCTTAAGCAAAGACATTATCACATTTTTTTTATGAGGAGGGGCGCATTGGAGAAGGGTTCCTCTCGTCTAACGTCCACCGTTAAGCCACTGATGGAGCTGCTCCCCTCTGACGCTGTGATTGACATCAAACCCGAGATGGATGACGACCTCATCGGTGAAGACCTGGTAGAAATTGCTGCCAACCATGGCCGAACACGAGCTGCTGCTGCTAGACCGTCCGCTGAAATCTACAGACCTGGACAGAGCAAGTTCACATCAGCGAGCTCTGCAGACACGTTAAGACACACAGAAGGATCCTCTTATGCCAGGCAGCAGGACGCCAGAGGAAGTAGAATGCCAAGAAGCGGATCCAATAAGGTAGGGTATTTTGAGGTAGAGAAATAGTTCCTGACCTGTTTCCTTGCAGTGCCCCACTTGTACCTAAAATATAGCCGAGTCCCTGCGGGATCTACAGAAACAGAATGCATTTCCGTCAAGGTGAAACAACTGTCTTCACTCACCTGGATCAAAAGTCTGTCTGATGATGTAATAATAACTTTATTATAAATGTAACATAATCTTTTCATGAAAGGGAGCATTCTTTCTATGTAGTTTAATCCAAGGACCTTCAAATGAGTTATCCAGTTATCGTTTTATTGTTGTTTTAGGAAAGTCAGTCTTTACTAATGCATGAAAGTAACAAATGTGAGATAAAAGTGGACAATTATGAATTAAAGGTCATAATTTTGAGAAAAGGTGGAAATTATTAGGTAGTGTGTTATCATTGTGGGATACAAACTTTAAAATTATGCGACAAAATGTCAGTCTTGCATTTCAGAATAAGGACTTTTTTCTCTTAGGTTTGACTTTCCTAAATCTATCTTTATTAATTTTTGGCCTTTTTGGCTTCATTGTAATCTGACACACCAGATGGACTGTGCAGTGTATTTTACTAGTCCATCTGTGCAACAGCCCACAGAAAGTGTTTGGGGATGGGCAGAACCTTTTGAGCGCATATCCAGCAGGTGATTGGACGATCGTTCCATCTGTCACATTCATTACGGGCCAATCAGATAATGAAGCAGGCCAGCACTACTATGGCGGTGTAAAGATTACAACAATCATTTTAATTATTATTTAACATTTTATTCAACCATTATTTTAATTATTTAACAAGATTACAACAATTATTTTATTTATATTTATTTATATTTTTGTTTAGATCTATCTTTTTATATAGCTTTTTAGTCTGTAATACTGAACTGCGTCTGAATCCCAATTTCCCTGAGGAAGTTTTTCCAAAGGGATTAAGAAAGTACTATCTAATCTAATCTAATCTAATCTAATTTAACCTAATCTAATCTAATCCTAAAGACAGAACAGGAGCCATCTTGTAAAATACACTTTCAGCAAAGCATGTGAAGATAAGATGAGATAAGATTAAATAAGAGTCTTTTATTGATCCCCAGAGGGGAAATTCAAGTGTTGCAGCAATACAGGGGTAAGTACAAAGGTAAGTAGCATGCATTAGAGGTCAATAAAATAACACATCATATAAACGATATAGATCAATAAACTGTACAATAGCAACAAAATAGAAAAATGTCGAAGTGAGTGAAAAAATCCCTTTTACAGAGAACTTTGTCGTGTTTGTTTTTCATCTAAAAATGAAGCGCAATCATGACCTGATAAAACTGCTGCTGAAGCTGTTAGCATCTATGCTAATCTCTGCACAATCAGTCACTTCCTGCTGTTGTCCTATTTGTAGCTCCCACCTCTTCCCACCCTAAAGGGCTCTGATTTTTTTTTCAGAATAAAACTCATATAAAACTCAAATAGAGCCCAAGACCCCCTTTGGTGCTCCTGAAGGGTGGCCCAGACCCTAGATTGGTAACCAGTGGAGCAGAGCATTCTTGGTTCTCTTGATGCCAAAATTTTGATTAATGCTTATTAATGATGCTCACTATCTTTTGACTAAGTCTTTACAGTTGAAGGTCATTAATATGGTTTGTGTTCTTTTCCTTTTCTTTCTTTTTATCAGGAGGAGTTGTCACGGAAGCGTAAGGCGCCTGTTGCAAGTTCAGTTGTGCGAGTAAACCGAGCTGCAGATGAAGACAGTGATGATGTGGAAGAAGAAGACGCCAGCTATGCCGGAAGAGGCCTGTCGAGCAGAGTGTCCCTACCGTCCAAACCAGAACGCAAGTCAGTGCTTACATCTAACTTCTCACTGTTGAACATTAAGATATAAACAAAGTGACAGAAGAGAGCACATCAGGGTCTCACACATTTTGGTCCTTCCTGTTGTTTCAGACCTACTCTTCCCCCGGCCAAGCAAGCCAACAGGAATCTGATACTGAAAGCCATTTCTGAGGCTCAGGACTCCATCACCAAAACTACAGCCTTCCCCACCAGTAAGTTTATCTCGCCTGTTATCATCATCATTGGTTAACTCTCTGAAACAGTGAAGGTCAGAACAAATAAAAAATACTTTATTCATCCAAACAAGCAGTTCCACAGAGGCAGACGGTCCCTGTGGCCCCTCGTACTCGCTTGGCCAGCACTGAAGAGATGACTGCAGCCATCCAGCTGGTTCAGGAACACCTCCATAGCCTGGCACCTCGGGTACAGGGCTACACCTCTGCTGAGCCAGCTCCAACCAGACCACCTGGTACGTGAAAAGCATAAGTAAAAAATTATGTCATGTGGAGCAGAGCACTACATAGAATAACTGCCATTATAAAGTCTGAAACAGCTGTTCAGTAACTATGTTTAAAAGAAATAAGTAAAATAATCTCACATCGCTCACATGCTGCTGTGACTAATGTTTGTCTGGAGAGACATTGGTCAACAGTGGACTTTTTTGCCAAAGTAGTAAACAGTCCTCTAAAATTCCAACCATACATCAAAAGAAGCATTTATTCAACCTTAGTAACAGTCAAACTCAGAAAAATACAAGAAAGTCAGAGAAATACAGACTTCATAAACTGAGCAAGAACAACACATCAAACCACAGTGTGAGTTGGAATTTGTTTAGCAGTGACTACATTAAATGTGTGTATTATAACCATCAGGTCATTAACAGATTTGAGTTAAAATGTTGAAGGGACAGTTCAGTTTTTTTGAAGTGGGGTTGTATGAGCTCCATATGGCCACTAAGTACCTTAGATGCAGTAGAAAGTTCCTTCCTCTCCCTCAGTAAGCTACAATTTGTAAAAGTTTGTGATGCAGAACCAGCTGCAAACAGGGAAGTATTGTACCAAATACAAAGGGTATTTTCTCCGCCTACAAGAACTCCAATCAAAAAATACCACAATTTAAGAGTACGCCACCCAGAAATTTTTTTGAGTGCATAACTTTTCGGAAAAACAAAGTTTATCTTGAACTAACCGACTCATGTCGCGTATTCCTCTGGGCAGCGCGGAGGAATATGAATTACAATACTTAATAAAAGTTACACGAGGCTACAATCAGCATCTGAAGTCGCTAGCTCGTTGACTCAAACAGTTGAGAGGGAGGCGGAGTGATTCCGTGGCTCGCGGCAGTGCTGCGCGGAAAGAATACGTAACATGAGTCGGTTAGTTCCAGATAAACTTTATTTTTCCGAAAAGTGAATGCACTCAAAAAAATTTCTAGGTAGCATACTCTTAAACTGTGGTATTATTTTTTGTTGGGAGTTCTTGTAGGCGGAGAAAATACCCTTTGTATTTGGTACAATTCTTCCCTGTTTGTGGCTGGTTCTGTGTAACAGACTCTTACAGACTGGCTTACTGAGGGAGAGGAGAGAAAGTTCTACTGCAGCTAATGTACTTAGTGGCCATATGGAGCTCATACAACCCCACTTCAAAAAAACTGAATTGTCCCTTTTATGCAGCATTACTAGATATTACTGTAGACTTTTGAGTGTTAGTTCATTGTTATTTTAATAATTTTTAAACAACTTTGTATGTTTTTTTCCCTACACATTGCACACTTAAGTTGTGAGTTCCATGTCTTTTATTTGGCATCCTTTAAATAGAAATTGTAATCCACAAATACTAAAGCAGGTGAACCCACAGTGACTCCTTGCTGCATGGCTCAGTGAGTTACTGCACACTTTATTTGTAATGGATGCTTGCTGAAGGAAATAGAAAGAGCACTGTGTGGAGGACAAATATCTGCTGTGTACGCAGAGTTAATTTGTCTACATTGCTCTTTGCTTCCAGCTCACATCAAGCTGATGGTTGTAATTTTCAACACCTTTTTTACCCAACTTTGTGAAAGTTCTGCATCTTTAAAAAAGAAAACAATCAAAGCCACAGTAAGGAGAAACAAGAGTGAAAGAGCAAACCATTGTGGTTATGAAGTCATGATAACCTGTTTTTATAACCATCTTAACTGTAAGTTTTTGCAACACAGCAGGCTGCAGACAGCTCCACCCTGTGCCACATTAACAGGTCTGCTCATCACCCTCACTGTTCTGCTTTTTACAAATTTTAGACTTAAGCTACAAGTAAACTGGACAAAGGACGTCAGGCACATCTTTATTAATCTTAAGTGACAAGTTATTTGTCTGTTAAAGTGTTAACTGATCGTATATCTGTTTGAGTTGCCTCTAATGCACCAAGTTCATAACACCAAGTTTTCTCATTGATTAATAAATGATGAATTTTTGTTGCACTTAGTATGATGTGATTGTAAAAACAGGGCCTTAAGTTATCCTGAAGTCCTCTTCTCTTTTATCTAGGCTATTATTACCTCCACCAAGGAGATTATATTTTTGCTGGCGTTAATTTGAAAAGTTATTCATGGAATTCGGTGAAATTTTCAGGGAATGTTCGTCATTGCACAATGGAGCAGGGATTAGATTTAGGTGGAGATCCAAATCCGGATGTGGGTGCAGGAATTTTTTTCAAGGTTATGTTGAAAACTGCAAGATAATGCAGTTTTCAGCATTTTTGACAGTAACATGCCCAACACTGATGGAAATGCCTTGGTGGAGGTTGTGCCCTCGGAGTACTTCTACTTATTACTGTAATTATTCCCCATTTATTTACGTGACTATTGGCATATTTTACCACCACACAATTTGGCTATTTGTTCTTACATCTGCAGGACATGTTTCACCGGCTAAGAGCCATTGCATTCTTGCTAAAGTAAACACTGGAAGCGCTAAAGTATTATAAAGTAAATTGTGTGCCCCAACAGTAAAATCAGGAATTCTGTCATTTATTCACATAAATACAGCAGTTATTGATAAAAGATAAATTTGTCATTGATGTTAAAAAAAATGCCAGATGAACATTTAAAGAGAGACGATGGTAAACTAAATTATTGTAGTTCATATTGTGGATTAGACATCAATCCAATTCGTGCGTGCAGGTCATCTCAATGACTGGTATAACAAATATTTACTAATTAGTAAATTGCTGCTATTAAATTATTTAGTGCAATAAAGCAAGTCTTTTTTCTTAAAACAGAGAATGAACTAATCTTTTAGGCACATCTAAAAGATCTTTTTCACCTTTTCATCTTTCTTATTTGTGAATTTAAACTGTGAATTAGTTATTTACCGCATTTGTGTATTTTTTGTGTTTTGTTGATTTTTAAAAATATTTTACATCTGATGTTTCCTCCCAGCTCCAGCAAGATCTTTAGCGTCCCGTCTCCAGTTGGACTTAGCAGAAAGGAATGACAGAGCAGAGCAGAGTGAATATGGTGAGTTACTTTTTTATTTTATTTTTTACTCGACATATCTTTTCTGTGGAACATTTTTATAAACAGTGAAAAAAGGTATGCATTTAAGGGCTTTTAGATTAGAGGTCACTGAGTGCAGCACACCATTCATTGTCACATTGTGCAACACGAAACTGAATCTGAGTCGTGCAAAGTTGAGCTCTGTACAGGGTAGTGCTTGCTGCCCTCTCATGCTGCGCTTCATTTCAAAACATTTGAAATTTGGCGCAGCGCTGTGTGTTGACACCTTGGTGCATCTAATGAGGAGGAGCGATCAGATCACAACATGGGAAATGGAGAAAATCATAACAGCTGCTTTTTTTAATATACAGTTTGAGTTTTAATTTTATTTTTTTAAAAGTGGCTGAAATATAGATAAACTACGTTGTCATCCAGGCATTATTATTGTGTTCAATTAACATCAGAACTGGGAAGAGGGGCGTGGGAACTATGACACATCCCAGCTAAACATGTTCCAGTCATGAGCTGGAAAATTCAGGGTAACTTAGAGGCATCAGACTTCGCAGTGGGACATTCCGACCTAAGGGGTAATTCCCAGTGAAGTTATCTAATTTGCAGCTTGGACTACCCCGGTTCTGAGATCAACTGGAATGACCCATAAATCCTCAAGCAGACAAGTTGTATGCCCTGAGGGATTCCTAAACACAGTTCCTCTTTTTCATTGTTGCTCAGCAGAAAAATGCAAGGACTGTCCTCTGATAAGTTGACAAATTTGCTGTCCATCCATGAATATGTTAAAACTACCTTCTTTTTCTGATATTTTCATTATTTATTACCTGTGTCTTGTTTCATTCACCTGGCATCTTGCACCAACAACTGCTGTCATTTCCTGTGAGTGCGACACAGACCACCCCCTCCTTGAGAAACCCTTTAGACTTTGTTGTGTGATTTTATGATGTACCTCCAGGTGCTGAGGCCACTGGAGCAAAGCCATTTGACACCCGCTCTTTTATAATGAGTCAACCAAAACTGCAAGAACCAGCAGCCACAAGCCAGCAGTGTCTCCTGGTCAGGGAGGACCTCCAGTCTGCATTACCACGCTCTGTCCAGGCCAAGTATAAACACATATTACAAGATCGTCTCTGATCTGTGCGTGCAGTCTTTAACTGGTCAAATTTTGTAATTTCTCCTGAATGCTCTGTACTTTCTGTCTCTTCCAGTAAGGATATCACAGACTCTGCCAGCCCAAAGTTCATTGTGACATTAGACGGGGTACCCAGCCCCATGGGGAATTTTACAGACTGTGAGATGGACCTAGATGAAGTGAGACCGCCCACGAAAGTCACAGAGGGGACCTCCCGTGCGAACAGGGAGCCCAAAATCAGCGTTCTTCACAGGCTACAGGGAGGAGACACTCAAGCTGAAGGTAATACCTGACTCAGCTTTAAAGGGATACGCTAACTTTTTTTTTGTTTTCGTGTCTTGCCTCACTCCTGAGTCCATGACAAGAAGATAGACACCATTCTTTCGACAGTGTAAGTAGGTCAACAAAACAAAGCATGTCTGTGGTGGTTTGCGCCCTGTGGTTTAGTTTTGTATGTTTTTCTATCGAAAATTACATAAAGTGCTAATCTTAGTCTAAAAAAAGATAACTTAACATAATGGGTTAAAAAAAAAACAAGTCACAACAGGCACACAGGACCTGTTTGGAGTTGCTGAAGAGTTTATCTGATAACTGTAGGCAGAGGCAGGCCAATACTACCCATTGACTCCCAGTGTTTGAGCTAAGCTAATTAGCAGTGGGCGAGCTCTGCCTGTTTTTACCTTGTTACTGTTCACACAGTTGAAAGAAAGGTGTCGATCTGCTTGTCATGGACTTGGGAGTGAGGCAAGACATGCAAACAAAAAAAAAAATGTTGGCATGTCCTTTAAATCATAATTTCAGTTGTGGTGGTTTTGTGTCGACTGAGTTTAGGTTATTGTTTCCCTCACATCCCATTCATGGTCTTGCCTCTGGACAGATGAGGTCATGGACGTTGACATGGTAGAAGATGATGCCGTCCCTTTAAAGAAACAGAGGGTTATGGAGCGCTGCAAGTTCTGGCCGGTCTGTAAAAGTGGAAATGAGTGCGTGTACCATCACCCTACAGCACAGTGCAAGTAAGAGTGTTTGTGTTATTTGCTAACGCCTTTTTTTTATCTCTCAGTTCTCCTGAAATCACAGTTAATCACTCCAATGTGCTCTGTTTTTCTTCAGGACTTTTCCCAGCTGCAAGTTTGGGGATAAATGCCTTTTTGTCCATCCTAATTGTAAATATGATGCCAGATGCACCAAACCTGATTGTCCTTTCACCCATGCCAGCCGCAGAAGCACAGTTGGTCCTCCTCCTAAAAGGCCAGGTAGTTTCATGATCTCTCGAGCAGTGATATTATGTTGCAAATACAGAGATAGAAGCAATGCTTTTTTATACGGATGCACAATATTGGAATTATTGCCAATATCTGATGTGACAATATTTCTTGGTTTATTTTTGCAGAGAACAATATTGATAAAGACATATAGAAATAACTGAGTTTTTTTATTTATATTTTTTGTAGGGGTAATACGTTATATACAAAATGTACAGTGCCTGAAAAATTTGTTAGAACACCACCAGATGTAAGGTTTATGCTACAGCTGCCCTTAATTAACAGCATTGCTAATTACCAAAATCACATTTATGTTTCTGTAATGGTTAATACAGCAAAAAGATCTTTAACTGAAATTATATTTTTAGTACAAAAATATAATTATTATTGTTATTAATGAATTTTCAAATTTACTGTTTTATGAAAAAAAAAACAGAAAAATGTTAAAGCACATTATTTCTTGAGTCACATTATTGTTATTTACTTGCTGTCCTGAAAAGAAAAATCAGTTTTAGTGGTTGAATGTAATGCTTGATTATATTCTGACTTCTCAACGAAGTCCAGTGAGCTCAAATTTGGGTAAAAAGGTGAAGTCAGTTTGAAATTCTACATTTCTGTTAAAAATGTATGTCCAGTCATAAAAACATTTTCAATTGTATGACAGGTGGTCTAGTAGATTTGTCGAGCACTGCATATTTAACAATATCAGCTAAATCAAGCTTTATCGACCCCACTATAAGAGCTATGAACACTGATTTACTTTGCTGCTGACAGAAAATCAGCATTATTTTTTGGAGTTTATCCTTTTTTTTAAAGTAAATTTGTAAAAATTCCACAAGCTTAGTGCTAATATGTAAGGGTTAAATATTGGCAGTGAATTTTTGGAACTGATTTCCATTTCTGACGATACCAGTTTTCAGCTTTAGAATCAATTATCTGCAGATACTGATATCATGGCAATATTATTGTGCATCCTTACTGTAGTATATAATATTTGCACTTTTTTGCTAAATTGCGCTGAGGTGGTGATCATAAACTTTGTATGCAGTCAGCATAGCAAAGATGTTTTGATGAAGTTTCAGGCATCTTTCCTCCATCCTGGAACAGTAATGTTATCATTGATTAGGGTGAGAATTGGTTTGAAAACCACACGTCATAACTGATGACATTTTATAATTTACCTTCTTCACTGAAACTGTATTTGTTTTACATTAAGATGATAACCAAGGGAAAAGTTTCACAGCAGCCTTTTGGATTGATAATGAATAGTACTTTTTATAAAAAGAGACCTCATAAAGTGCTGGTTTCGCCATATAGGCCTCATTTAAAGACAACAAGTGACCAGCAGCCTGTTCCAGCAGCTGTGTACGAGTTCTTTCTTAAGTTATGTGTTGAGTCCACGCTGAACCCTACTCTGAAACTACTCTGGCTTTAACACAAGTGTCTTTGTTTGGTTATCTTAAGTAGTGTAGTGTAACATCCAAGCAAAGGCGAAATATTTTTGCACACTGTGTTGGGCAGAAACTAGTTACTTGTAATATATTACTGTTATAATGTTACTTTTTGAGTAACTCATAAAGTAGAAATTACAATTTTTAAAAGTAATTATATTACAGTTACTAATCGAAGGGATGCTCAGTGACTGAGTTACTTTTTTTTCCTGTTGAAGCCAGATTGTCTCCTTCAAACTCATATTTGGGAATAATTGCTGTTAATTAACGTTAATCAATATACAGTGACAGAACTGCTTGTGAAATATGTCGCAACATTATGATTAGGCTCTAATAAACCCTCAATCTACAGCTGATACAAAATAACAAAAGTGACACCCAGAGGTGAATTAGTTAATAACATGATCAAAATATTATGATTTCAGGTGTCCTGAAAGTCCTTATGTGTTTTATGGATGTTCTTTCTTCACTGCTCACAGACCCTGCATTTTAGTATTTTTTAGCATTATTTTAGCTTGCGCTCTCCATTTTAGCATATACATTTTTTAATTAAGTTTTTTTTTTTTTTTAGCCTATTTATTCAGGGTCTGTTGCAGTTGCAATGACTTGTGGGTGATGCTATATTGCTCAGTCACAACTATCTGTGTGCATGTTATATATTTGTACTGTCACTCCATGTCATATGCATTTGAGCAACACAATTTGCCCTCTGGGACACTAATAAATTGAATCTGAAAATCTGTTATTAGGATAAAGCACTGCACTGACATCAAACAGCAAAAACCCCTCTGCCCCTCATCTTCCTCAGACTTAGACCACATTGCAAAATGTTACTCCATGGCAGCTGTATTTAACAGATGACTTAACACCTACGAGGCACCAGGTGTAAGACTTTCGTCACAACTTAAATCCATGTTGAAACTGTCTCCTGTGCAACGCCTTAAATGTCAGTAGAATGGAAACTCCATGGCAGGTAATATGTTGGTACAACCTAGACTGCATTTTAACACGTGTGCATAGCTGGTGCAACCCGTAGCAGTGGAGGTGGGCGGTGTGGCTTGTGGCCTGTGGGTCTGTTCTTTACAACTGTGATCAAGAGCATGGAGGCTGAGAGCCGCTCAGGTGGCACTAAAAGAGCGCCTCAGTGGCACAGCGACAGCACACTGTGGACTTGGATAAAGGAAAGGACATTTTCTCACAGGGACACAGCTTAAGCAATTTTTCTCTTTTTAAGGGTTACAAAAAAATCTGTGATACAGTACACTGTGAGACATGACAGATTTAACAATGATGCTGGTTTTCGCCTTTTATTATCTCAATAGATTTTTTTAATCTTATTACAAATTTTGTCTTCATGTTTTTTTAAATTTTGTCTGATCTTTGGTGTCTCTTATTTCATATCATGGTTTTTATGAGGTTGGTCTTAGCTCCTGAGTTTGCTCATTTTTAATTCAAGATGGCGTGCTACAATATTTTGTCGAAAGTGGTTTACAAACAGTCTAGCTGATCGATTGAAGAGCGCCATTCTGCTCCTCTAACTTCACTGTTTGTGTCCTCAGCAGTGCAGCCAGTGCAGAATACCACCGTGTGTCACTTCTTTCCAGACTGTAAGAAGATGGACTGTCCGTTTTATCATCCAAAGGTAAAACCGTTAACACAAAGTGAAATAAGTTTTTTGTGGTCTTCTCCTCCAGCTGAGACTGCATTTCTTACTTTCCACATATTTCTTCCCTCGCCTGCAGCCTTGTCGCTTTGCGGCACAGTGTAAGAGAGCCGGCTGTACCTTCTACCATCCAAGCATAGCTGTGCCGCCGAGACATGCACTGAAGTGGACAAAAGCACAAAGCAGGTAAAACATACCAGGGAAGAAAGCAAAGTGTTGGTGCAAACTTTTGTCTGGTGAACATTTAAACTTGTTAATCAAAGTGCCTCTGATAAACCACCAAACTTTAAGTCCAAAATGATGTTTCAACCATAAAAATGTTCATAAATATATTGATAATTTAAGTCTTGTCCCTTGAATAACTTCAGTTTGTTGAAATTACTCCTGAAGGTCAGAATGTAACTTCCTCTTTTCTTCTTTACAGCTAACAAAGTCCTGACTGAGGTCTGAAGGTCAACAATGTGAAACTGTATTTTTCTGTAAAGCGGTGGATTTTCAATGTATTACTCTGTTTTAATGTTTTGTGTCAAGATTTTTAAGAAAAGTGCTTTTATGTTACACTGTTATGTTTTGCTGATGCTTTCAGAAAATTAAAAAGCCTCACAACCAACTTTGCACTGATCTTATTTCATACTTTTTTTACTAATTTCACTCACAACTAAGATATTTGTCACGACATGCAGCAGCTTATGGACGTGACAAATGACAGAGCTATGCGTGAATATAATGTCTTCTACATGATCCTGACTTCTACTTTTATGCCATCTCATTATGCTATTTTTATTTAACTCTAAACTGTACATTTTTAGCATCATCCGTTTTGCTTTAAAATAACAGGTAAAAGTTCAAATGTGAGATAAATGGCACAATTATAAGGTAAGTACAAAAAAACACTCCAGATAACTCGTACTCATGAGAGAAGTCACAGTGGTGAGAAAAGCGCTAAAATCATGGGATTAAAAGTCAGAATGATGATAAAAGGGTTTCATTGTGTGAGGGAAAAAAGTCTAAATTTTAAGGAAAAGGTTTATGTTATGAGATAAAATAGCTGTGAGAAAAATGTTAACTTATGGTCAGAATTATGAGGGGAAAAAAAACCTGTTATATGACATAAAGAGTCCAAATTTTGAACAAAAATGAAATTAAGAGATTAGAAAGTTTTGTTAGCTAGAGTTGTAAAACTGAGATGTGAGTAACTTAGTCAGCTAATATGTATACATAATCATTTTTCTCAGGCACCAAATTATGTCAAACCAGACTCCTTTATCACATAATGTTTACTTTTTATCTGAAATCCATACCTTTAAACAAGGGCCACATAAAACCTTTTTCTACCTGCCTGTGGGCTGCATTGTTGCAAATTTTCACATGCTCTTGACGGAAAAAATAAATTTAAATAAACAAAAATATGGAGGCTAAAGCTGTCATAAAAGTTGGTTATGCCAACACTCATATTCATTTTCTATACCGCTTCTCCCTTTTGGGGTCATGGGGAGGCTGGAGCCTATTCCAGCTGTCACTGGGCGAGAGGTGGGGGACACCCTGAACCTGTGGCCAGTTGATCACAGGGCCACATAGAGAGACGGACAACCATTCATGCTCACACTCATACCTAAGGGCAATTTAGAGTCACCAATCAACCTAATGAGCATGTTTTTGGTCTGTGGGAGGAAGCCAGAACCCACACATGCACAGGAAGAACATGCAAGGTTCACACAGAAAGGCCCTGCCCGACCCAGGATCAAACCGGCAACCTTCTTGCTGTGAGGCGCGTGCACTACCTGCTGCGCTACTGTGCCACCTTATATTTTATTTTAATTATAATGTATAATTAAATGAGCCTGAGGTAGAATTAAAGCCAGTTAAGCAAATTAAAAAAAAAAAAAAAAGACAGTTTGGACTTCTTCATATATGCAACAAAAAATGAATGTTTTTAAAGTACAGATATTTTTCTGATAACATTTTCTCATCGAGTATTAACTAATACTTGATTAAATTAAATTAATTTTTCTTATTCTTCATCCCTTCCCTGTGGCCCTTTGGTCGCAAGGATCGTTTTCTTATGACCCTCTTGTTAACCAAAGTCCCATCCCTGCTCTAGATACAGAGAGAGAAATATTTCTATTTCCCAAAGTTGTGCCTGTTGAAGTGGTATCTCGGGCTGAGTCGCATTATGTTTGGAAATGACTGGCAGGCTTAGTGGCTTTGAGGGCTGCAACTGGCCCCCGAGCCGCCAATTGCCCACCCCTGGTTTAAATGCTGCACGGCTCTGCAGTCTCATCTGTCCCTGAAGGACAGGCGGTGATCAGACCTCTGATCATGTCTCCAATCATGGTGATCAGACCCCTGTCAATGTCTCCAGTCATCGCCGGGTGCGGTGGCGCGCGCCTGTAATCCAAGTCACCGGGAGGCTGAGTCTGGAGGATGGTTTGAGCTCAGGACCTCTGAGCTGCAGTGGTCTATGCTGATCGGGTGTCCGCACTAAGTTCGGGATCGATATGGTGCTCCTGGGGGAGCCCGGGATCACCAGGTCGTCTAAGGAGGGGTGCACCGGCCCAGGTCGGACACGGAGCAGGCCAAAGCCCCCGTGCCGCTCAGTAGTGGGATCGCGCCTGAGAATAGACGCTGTGGTTCAACCTGAGTGATACAGCGAGACCCAGACTTTTAAGACACAGAACTGCTGGATCAACTCTCTCTCTGTTACACCTGATCATCAAACAGTCTGTCATCCTTCATCTAATTAAACACAAAAGCTCAAACACACCTGCTGCTCTGCTCTCCTGCACCGCCTCCTCCTGGACAAAAAATCACACTACAACAACAACACTCAGCACCTCTCATGAGGTCCTGCAGGTGGAGACAAACTTAATGTGCAAATGTCAATTGACAGCATTTACTGTGTACGGGGAACAGTTCATCCACTGATCAAAAATATGTACAAATTAATAAGATGTCATGCTCACATGCTAACCGGGTGAAACCATAGGGGCACAATGCTGAGTGTGGCTGTTACTTAAAGAAGAGGCTTTAATTTCTTACACAAGAAATTAAGTTTTTCTTTAAGTCAAAGCAAAAAATACAACTTAAATCATGAAGGACATTTTTTTTACCTTGACATATGAACGCATGCGTCCATGTGCTGTGCTGTGCTGGCAAACATTTTGTAACATAGCTTATTTAAGATCATTTTCTGGTTAGAGCAATGCAGTTTTTCCAATGACAAAGACTTGATTTCAGCCGTACACAACAAGACAGCATTTAACAATAACTTCAACTGCATGCATAAAGGCAGACCCAAGCTGTGTTTCTGAATCTCATGTTAAACTAACCCAAGTTGTTTCCCAGATCAACAGATTGGTTTTGTCTCGTTTCTGACTAACTACTGACATTTGTGGAGAACCACAAAACCACTGGCAGCAAAAAAAGTCCTTTTTTCTGTTAAGTAGCCAAACAGTAAACTATGATCACCTTTCAACAATGACTCATTAATTGCCTTTGTTTTGAAGCCAAAAGTTAACATGTTCAGTCAAATTAGATGATTTTTTCAGTCATGGTCTACGAGAATGTTTGCACGTTCGATAATTCAGTGCTTATAAGAATCCTCCCACAGTAATTTCCAGGGAGAGAGGCCACAGATGAGGGCACCTCAGTTTGATATCTAAATAAATGGCCTTTGAGGGGGTTTTCCAAGCATGAGCAAGACCTCAAGCAGAGGAGTGAGGAGCTGCTAAATTTGCCAGGAGATACATTTTAGTAAAAAAGGAGCATTAACCTTTTTTTGTGATTTAAAGCACCTTTGTTTTGGTAACCCCTCCATCCATCCATCATCTCCTCCACTATCCCTTTAGGGGTCATGAGAAGCTGGAGCCTATCCAAGCTGACATGGGGTGATAGGACTGGTCCCTGGCTGATCACAGGGCCACATAGCCGAACTCTAATAAGTTGAAAAATTACAGACACTGACTTAAAGCTGACTTAAAGTTTTGCCTTAACTTGGTAACATGTTTGATTTTGATGACAAAAGAGTACAAGAGAGTATTTTCACAATCACTAACGCTCAAAGATCTTCTTTTTATGCATTTTGTTTTGCACTGTCCTAATTAGTTAAATTAAAAAAAAAAATACAATATGCATAACCCTGATCCACCTCTAATCTCACTCCGTCTTAAACACTCACACTTGACAGCTTCTCAGTGTTTGGTCTCGTATAGAGTTTTTTTTTTTTTTTTTTTTTTTTTTTTTTTTTACAGTGAATACAAAATGGACGTCAGACTGTGTGCAAGAGGGTTTTAACCCTGATTTTTTTTTTTTAAATCATATTAGAGATTAAAAAAAAATGCATTTGAGGGAAAAAAAGCATTCGTGTGAAAAGCCCTTTAGTCCTATAAACCTGAGTTGCCTGGGAGGTCATGCAAGCTCTGGGCAGTGTTGATACACCCACCTCAGCTCATTGCCCTTAATCCCCTGCCCACCTCGACCACAAACAAACCAGCTATCTCAGCATTAGGGATGGGAATTGATATGATTTTATGGATACCAATTTCATGATCAATTCTGCTAACTGATTCTTTTTTTATTAATTTCTTTGTCGATTCCTATGACTTTTCTACGCAAGAAAAACAGGTCTATAGGTTTTCAGGGTCAACAATACGAAACACATGGCTCAGTGCTAATCTGCCAAGAGATATGTTATTCCACATGTTACTGGAGTTTCTTCCCTTGCTTTAAATCACACTGGACATTGTGCAGTTAGCGTCATACTGTGTAAGGTTAAGCCACACTTCTGACTGGCACGATGACCTCTTTGCTGCTTTTGAGTCGACTGCCTCTATTAGTGCATGATTTCCTCAATTTGTAAGGCAGCCAGATCCTAGTTGAAGGAATTGATAAGGGAATTGTTAAAACTCTGAAAAGAGAGCTTAAGAAGAAGACAGGGAGGGCAGAGCTTGGGTGACAAGGTGCTCTCATCTTTAACTGACCAGACATTTGTGGTTTTTCTTTATTGGTAAATGGAGGGGGCATTTTAGGCTTTAACTGACAGTAGAGGTACAGTGGACAGACTTTAGAAAGAAAGAGAGATCAGGGGAGGATACACAGCAAATGGGCCTCAGGTAGGACTCAAACCCCGGCTGGCCGAACAAGAAACCAACCCCTTACATGTGGCACGTGCACACGGCTGCCACCCACTTCGCCAAACCAGCACCCAGGCATTTGTGGTTTCCATCCACCTTTTTAAAAATAAGCTTACTTTATTTGAGTCCGTCCTTGTACAAACCAAATGCTTACATTGAAGCGCACCAATTCAAACCCTTCCACTTGTTTTGTTTTTCCATATTTGCACAGCATTGTCTCTTCTTACTAATCAGTTTTCCTCTGCGTTCTCTCTTTTTCTTTTTACAGCCTCAACACCCTTGGATGGCGTTAAATGCCAAGCTTTAGAGATGTCTGCCCTGGCCCAAGCTCTTCAAAATTCCTGTGATGGTGGAACATGTTTTTGTGTGGGAGGGCTGTTCTGCCAAGCAAAGCTGTTTTGGTCCTTTTTTTCTCTCCCTCTCTCTCTCCTTACAAGAAAAAAATCTTGTATTTGCATCACCAAATGCTACCTCGTAATGGGGGCAGACTGAAAATGATACACAAGTTGATGAATATGTAGCTTTGCAGAGTCAACCCATGACTTTAGTGTTGATTCTGTTGGACATTAAATACACTATGAGTCAAACGTTGAAATATTACTCTGTTGGGTCTTTCTAGAGCCATAAGGTGTAAACACAAACATTTTCCAATTCCCAGCATACACCTTCCCTTAAAGTAAACGCAGCCCCCTCAAACTGTACATTTTCTTAAAGACTCACCTCCCCAGCCTTTACTTATTACCAGAGTCATTTACAGTGAAGCACAATTTAGGGATTTCTTCAGGGGGTTTGGGGAGTCCCTTTGCCTTATAATGCTTCACCTTACAGCAGCTGTTGTGTTGCAATGACAGTGAATTTGGAAATTACCATGAAGTGAGCACTAATAAGCTCTAGTTAGTCATCCATGTGGACATAAGGATCTACTGTCTCTTGAGGATTAGGTCGAAACGTGATATCAAGTGTAGCAGCTAAAGAAAGAGGAAGAGGGAATACCCACAGGGGTTTACTGACAAATGTGCACCCAAGCACACACCCACATATATACAAATGCACACAAATTATATATTTAAATAAAGAAAATGAAGGTAACAGAAAGGCTCTATCTTCCTGTCTTCATCTTTTATCTGTTACCTCTTTTTTATATTGAATTTAGAGACATGACTTTTTTCTGGTGCTTGCAACATCTCTAACAATATTTACTCAAGCTCAGCTGTATGTCCAAGAGGTACCCATCATCCAAAATCTATTTCAATGTTTTTTTTAATATACATATAATTTAATACATTTTTAATATGTTATTTTGAAATATTTTCTCAAAACTATACTTATTGTTATGAATGTTTTCATTTCTTCAGTACTTCTATTCCATAGATTGACTAATGTTGATGTAGTGTTCTCTTATATTGGTCCTGACTGATTGTTTTTTTAAACATGTATAACCCTCTGAGATTGTGTTTACTCTCCCTCTGTTTGAAAATCTTTTAGATGCTGTTCAATAACTGATTATCTTTAACTTTGTACATGATTTGAATAGTTTTAAAGTCAACCAGGCCCTAAAATTTGAGTGTTTTTATTTTGCAAAGAGTGGATTTGATGGTAATGTAAGGTAATGTTTCAGAATGGAGGCAATGACTAAATTGTACCCCTTTGCTGTATTTGCGAGTGTAAATTTACTAGCAATTTTGGGGTACTTTAATTTTTGACATACATGTTCAGAAAGAATCCTTAAAGAACTTAACAAAACAACATAAGAAAAAAAAATCAAACCTGCAATATATAACGTTCACCCCCAGGGGGCTCTTAATCAAAGCAATAACAAGAGAAAGGCATGGTGAGAGATTGGCCTTAACATGGGTTTAATTGTGACAAAAGTTGAATCGATTGGTGTAATCCTTTGCGCATTGACGGCGTGAGCGTAGTTTACTCTGGAGACAGAGAGCAACAGTTCATGCTCTGAGAGTTTGAAAGTACTGAACACCTATTTTGTAGCAAGACATATGTACCCAGTACACATCCTGCCTGTCACTTCATCTTAAGTCCAAAGTACAATGAGGTAATACTTTCAGTGTGCCTTAAGAACAATACTTTCTTTGTTTTTCCATGAAGAATTCCTGCATTCTCACACGATTATTTTATTCTAAAATTGTTTCCAGGGAAAGTATCGAGTTATAGCTGGTACCAGGGGCGCTGACAGGATGGGTTGGCGCAATGAAAAGACATCACACTTCACCCCAAAACTCATATTACCTTACAAAATTGTGGATCTCTGTCTCAGTTAATACACTTTGAGCACAGCTCCGAGGTAGACTCAGTTTTTAAATATGGAACAGGTTTTTAAATGAAATCCTAAATTCACAAATTTACCTTATACTTTGTTAAATTCAGTGACTTCTGTATTTGAATATGCAAGTCAGACAATCAAATAAGAAGTGGTGTACATAAACAAGTCAAATGTCCTTTAATAAATGGTTTTAAGTTTTTTTTTAACCTTAATATTATTCTACTGAAGTTTAGCGATACAGAGGCTGCCTGAATGTTCCCTTTTGTTGTCTTAAAAAACAGAAAAGATGTTGAAACCTTCACCGAGGAGGTTATGTTATTGCCGACATTTGTTAGTTTGTGAACAGGATAGCTCAAAAAGTAGTAGATTCTGATTATATAAAAGAAATTAGAGAATTATAGTCATCGCAAGAGGCAGGAGTGATTGGATTTTAGTGGTGATCTGAAACTGGATGCACATCCAGGATTTTTTTTCTAGAATATCTTAACAGTACAAGATAGGGCAAACAGGATCAGAAAAGCCTTGGCGGAGCTTTGTGCTCTTGGAGCACTTCTTGTAGTTATCGTTTCTGCAGTGAGGAGAGAAGAACCGTGTGGTTTTGTTTGTTTGTTTGTTTATTTGGTTTGTTTTGTTTTTTTGCAATAGGTTAACAAACTGACCCCAGAAAAAACTGATGTTACAAATGCTCAAGGACCCCTGCCAATCATGGGCCCTTAAGTCCTCACTTTTACCCCTAATGACCCATCTCGTTGGTACTTGGAAAGGTTTGTGGCTCTTATGGATTCTCTGCTAAACTGCCTTTGCCAAAAATAAATCAATAAGTGAATTACATCAAAAGCCATCTAATCCCCTTAGTATACACTGTTTTATTAGATCAAAGTCAGCTGGGATATGCTCCAGCCCCCCGCAGTCCTGGAAGGGATAAAGTGATATAGATAATCTACAGATGAATTTAGAACAGGTAGAAACAGGTAGTTTCTAACATGTAAACAGAAACAGTTACAGAATTACAGTTACAGAAACAGGTAGTTTTTGTAACTAGTTTAGTTACAGGTAGAAATTCTTCTTTTACTAAACAAATTGCCTTGAGTTTAGACTTTGGTATTATTTGTCTTTTATAGGTACATGCGCTGTGTGTCTTTGTGTGATGACAGAGTAAGGCTGCCTCTGTCCAAAGTGGGCCCCTATTAAAACCTTTTTGTAAAACCGAGGATGTCATTCCAACAAATGCAAATCTCATTTTTCTTGTCCTTGGCAATGATAGTTAAGGTGGTGGGATCATGTTTGTCAAGGTGGCTGCCTTAACTTTAAAGTGCTAAGGAAAACACTGATGAATCACTTAAAGTATTTATACAAATAAAAATAAATCAATAATCAATATTTTTTTTACTTACTTGAGAAATAGCTGTGATTGTCTCAAATTCTGTGTTTAGCTAACAAAATCAGGCAAATTTGCAGTTGAGTTTTAGAGAGGTCATATTATAGTTTTGTACACCCGTTTGTGAATTTTACGCCATGGCATTTGGATTTCTCTTTCCCTTTCGGTGATCAGAGTCAGCTGCTGCATAAACCAGCTGATTTCCCCTAACTCCTCAAACAGACTGACCACTGTATGATGTCCTACCATTGTTTTCTCAGTAGTTTAAGCCAATTTGCTAATAGGTGCCAAGCCTAATGCAAAGCATAGACTGTAGAATTGACAGTTTTTTTTTTCAACATAGTGATTGTGAACGTACTTCAGCTTTCACCAACATCAAAAATATGAACCAAAGTCAAGGCAAAATAAGTCATTTATAAATGGGGTGGCATGGTGGCATATGCCTCACAGATTCAGATTCAGAATATTTATTGTACCCCTGGGTAAATTCGGGTTACAGTGAGTGAGTTCTCTCGTATTGTAAACACACGGAACAAACACAAGACAAGACAAAGTGACGACAGTGCTTAGGCTAAAAAAGCAAGCAAGAAGCTTAGTGGTTCTATCCCCGTATCAGTCAGGGTCTTTCTGCGTGTTCTCCCTGTACATGCCTGGGTTCTCTCTGGGCACTCCAGCTTCCTCCCACAGACCAAAAACATGCTCATTAGGTAGACTGGTGACTCCAAATTGCCCTTAGGTGTGAGTGTGAGCGTGAATGGTTGTCCGTCTTTATATGTAGCCCTGCGATTGGCTGGCAGCCGGTTCAGAGTGTACCCCTCTGCTCAACCAATGTCAGCTGGGATAAGTTCCAGTGCCTGCAACCCCGAAAGGGATGAGTGGTATAAAAAATGGATGAATGGATATTATAAACAATGACAGCGCTACAGGGATGAACAACTTCAACTGAATTGAACCTTTTTATACCAAAATTTCATTCGGTTCATGGAGCTTCTCTGAGAAGTCAGAAACTAACCACACATAACATTCAACCACTAAAACTATCTTTTCTGTTAAGAAATAAGAGTAAATAACTATAATTTGACATCTTTGTCAAGAAACAATAATGTGCTTTCATATTTTTTGTTAGACAATAAATTTGAAAATTCATGCATAACAATAATAATTATATTTCAGCTTTAAAAAGATAATTTTGGTCAAAGAGCTTCTACATTCTGATGTATTATCTATTACAGAAACATAAAAAATGATTTTGTTAATTACAAACACTTTTAATTTCAGGCAGCTGTTGCATAAACCTTACATTGGGTGGTGGTCTAATAAATCTGTTAAGTACTGTATATATTAATGGGGTTTTGTAAATTTTAAGTTATTGTAATTGAACTGAGAGTGTCACATCACAACAATATGACATTTGAGCACTGAGGATGAAATCAGCATGGCTTCCTTGGTCACCAAAGTAGCCCACCCCTAGTGTTGACTCTATTCATTCACCTGTGTGTTCTTGCAAACCTCTTTCTGCCCTCTGTTGAGTCAGTGCCCCATTTTGGCCACCCCCAGTAAATAAAAAATGCTGGCACACCCCTGCTCGATCACCCAACTAACCCTGAACCGTGTTATTTTTCTGGACTTTACAAGATTACCTTTCTTGTTGAACTTTCCGCTAGACATGTGACTTCCAGTTTAACGCAACTTACCCTGGTTCTCACCAGAAACCACATCAGACAGCTAAATAGGCAGTCAGCTTGTCTCACAAAGTGTGTCTCAGTGAGAGAGAAAGAGAGGGAGGGAGAGAGATAAAGGAAGACAACGTGAGAGAGAGAGAGTGAAAGAGAAGGAGGAGTGACAGAGAGGGAAAGAGAAGAGGGAAGAAACAGACTCATTAAGACAAGTTGTTCTCAGCCCTCGTTCTGCTACACAGACTCTCTCTCACATACTCGAACACACACTTGTACTCCACACACACACTTCAAAACACAAAGCAGAAGTGGACAAAAACACACAGTTTGAGGTGCGGCGGTTGGCTATGGCTCAGGGCTCTGACAGCAATGACACAAGCTACAAGTCCCCATCACCTGGAAGTAGGCCGGTAAGTGTGCTCACTGTCTTTCACAAATAAGATGACCAGTTTAATATATTGTTACTGTTTTCACTGAGGATTTGTGCCTGCTCACAACAGGACATGTTAACTTAAAAGCAATACCAATCAAATGCTAAATAATTCTACAAAATCTGTGTTTTTGTGCAAGTTTGGTGGGCAGAGACTCGTCCGATCATGCCAGCAGAGACTGTTGACTCTTTCACAGTTTCAGAGTGTTGCACTTGCACACATGGGCTGCAGGCATGACTCGCCTCCAAGTGTAGGCTTTTGTAAATTACAAAATGTCTCATCAAGTAGTGGAGAATCCTTTGTTTTTGCACGTCCTAAAACTGTGAATGCTCTGAGAGCTGTCAGGAACACACAGTTTGGTAAATGTGATGTGTTTCTGTGTTTCTCTGCATGTGACTGCTTCACGTGTGCCTGTCTGTAGCACTCTCTGGCTAACTGTTGTTGTGAAAGTCAAACATTTAAGAGCTGATTTTTATGAACTTGGATCCTCACTTGATTTGGATTCACTCATCTTCATTAGCTTGAGTTATTTTCTGTTTTTAGTGACAGTTCAGAAGACATTACACGACCATTTTTCTATCTCTTTCATGAGCAACTGACTCAGGTTTTTTGAGATGAGATTAGTTATTATGATACCAAGAAAATCGAGTGTTCAGGACATGAAACAGGGTGTGTTTTACCTAAATGATGACTCAGCCACTCCCTGACCTCGCCCTCCACATTAAAGTACAAAGTAAAATGAATCTTCTGCCAATAAAACAGACGTTTTCCAGTTGAAACCACCAACAACCACCAGTCTGAAATTAGTCGACCAGAGCATTTTCTGTCTACAGTACAGTGTCTGTTCAATTTCCCACATTAACTTGGATGTTCTTCTTTAGAGCTCATCAGACGATGTAAAAAAGGTGATGCGGCGAGAGAAGAACCGGATCGCTGCTCAGAAGAGCAGGATGAGGCAAACTCTGAAAGCCGACAACCTGCATTTGGTAAGAGGACTTTTCCATACAGCATCCATCAAAATCATGCAACACAGTCAGACTTCAGTGGATGAATATTGGTTCCCAACCTTTTTTCCTCAGAGCCCTTCATAGCTGAGCCTCAAAAATACACGCTGCTGTCAAAAGTTAATGTGAATTTTCATTGAGTCTTACATACCCTGGATTAGGAAGTGGCTGATTTAAGTTGCTTGATAGGTTGAGCGGAAAAACATGCTTTTTTTTTTAAACTACCCTGTTAATTTATAATTTCTATTTTTAGCTAACTCTGGGGGAACTTATTTTGATAGCCTTAGAGGAAACTACTTTGGGGACAGCCTCAAAATTGGAAGCTGATGGTTTAAAAGAATCAAGCAAATTGAGGAAGGGCAAAGTTTGGCAAGGTAAGGTAAAGCTGTGAATCTAACCAGTTATAAAACAAACTAAAATGAACAATGATGCTTCTTCTCATACAAACAAAGCCATCAGAGACAGAATAGAATTGCCTTTATGTTGTTTTAAGTGCCTGAAACCACTGAGTAGGTGGCAAGCAAAGTGATGAACTGAACAGACTTTTTTTTTTTTTTTTTTTGACTTTTTCCACAGCAGAGATTTTAATGAGTGACACATTTGACTGTTTGAGGAAAGCAGGACTGGAAAATTGTGAACAGTCAATGAAATGCAGATGTAAAATGCACTGTGAAAAGAAAAAGCTATGAAAACTCAAAATTTCAAGGTAACTGTATTGGATTTTGAGTTTTGGCTCCAACTCATGCTTTTAAGTTGTGAGAAAAACGACAGAAAATTATAAAAAGTAGGTAAAGCATATATGGGACATGCCTGATTGCTTAAACTGCACCAAACCAGCCCCATGATCCTTTTCTGCAAAGCATGTGCACAGAAATTGGCCTGACCATGCTTGACCTCAAACCAATTGTTTTAAGTTTTGCCAACTGCAGTTAAGATATGACACCAACTTTGACAAAATTAATAAAGATAGTCGAGATAAATAATTTAGTAAAGTTTATAACACAACAAAAAATGTACATAAATCATGTACACAAGTGTTACACCAGGGAGGTGAGGAGAAACGATTTTTCAGTTGTTCTGTATGTCCTGTACATATAGCAGAAATTGACAATAAAAGTGACTTTGACTTTGAAGACATTTTGTTTTGTTACCAAATAATGTATTTAATGCCTTCAATTTACATGTTTCATTATTACAGTGTAGATTTAAAGGATCCTTTGGCAAAATGCACATTTTAATGTGTTTTGATACAAAAATATGTCTATAGCCTGTCAACAACCTTTTTAACATTGGAAAAATTCCTCTTTTCCCTGTTACTAGCTCAGAAAATGTGTGCTGAAACAGTCCATTTGAAAATGCCACCTACCTTAAATGGTAGTCAGTCCCCAAGCCTGGTGTCTGTTGATGTGCCAGATGACTCCAGTGGAAGGAATATAACTCGTGAAACATGTCTTGGCATGTCCTTACTGCCGCAGTAAACATCATCAGCACTGTAAAGCCAAAGCCGCAGGTAGTTGTCAGATGCAGCTCCTGAGGATAAAATGTTGTGTTCTGAGCAGGGATGAAATAGAGGAGTTTATAGTAGGGCTGCTCGGTTATTGCAAAGTCATACTCAGGATTATTATAATAGACATTGAGATCAAGATATTGAAACACAATAACTCAATGATTTTAAAACATGCAGCATATGCTCTCATGGAATGTATGTGCATCATATTTAACATTAAAGAATGGGCAATATATAGAAGTACACTTGTAAAATAAAAATACCTCAAAATAACGCTACTAATATTGGAATATGAAAAAAACTTAAACATTTTCTGTGGGGCAGTACTCTTTTAATCTCATTTACTCCGTTTATTTAATTGTGAAAGGCAGTAATTGTTATATTGCTTAAAATCCAATTTATTTCCCAGCTTTAATTTATAGCATGCCAAAATTCAATATATGAGAGGACTTTTAAGCAAGGAAAATCTGGTGCAATGCATCACATGACAACATTTATGCTGAATACTGTTCAATGTCTTTCTAAGAATAAATTAGATTAGCAAATTAAAAAAAAACACTTTTTTGTGGTAATGCACTGCATTAAACTTGCCAATCACATAATTTGTTATAAGAGATTCTTCATTGTTTTTTTTTATAAAGTTATCTCATTACTAAGAAGCAAAGATACAATGTTACTTCTATTTTTTCACAGCAATAAAATAGTGGAGGAAAATCTTCGAGGAGTCTGCATAGTTCCAGATTTCTTTAATCCTGTTGGCACATACTGCATGTAGCAGTGACGTGAACATGGCTGTGTCAGTGCAGACAAATTACTTGCAGATTCTGATAATGAGGTGTGAGAGAGAGCATCATTAGGCCACAGAAAATTTCTCATCTTGAGTTTTTGGGCAAGGAGACTAGATCAACATGAACATGAAACATAGGCTCGAGAGATGGGGTTGTATTATTTTCATAGAGGCAGCAGTTTTCATGAGACATGTAGCATTTTGTGTGTCTTAGTACTGTGAATTGTCATATTGAGAGCATATTAAAGAGCTATGGGGGTTATAGTGTTTGTTGTTCTGTCAGAAATCTATATCGACACAAATTATGGGCCTTAAACAAGGCTGTCGAATGACGTTACAGTCGATAAATTGATAAATTCACAAGAAGATAGACGGTTGGATGCGTCCTGTTTTTGAAAGCAACATCAAGTGTTTTAAAGGTTTGAATTTTGGTAGTGCAGATGCTCTCCTTAAGCATTACTTTACAGGATTGGAGTATTAATAGTGCAGTATTGATACTTCGGTGTTCAGGAGTGCTTTCATTAAATATCAAGACTAAACGAGAACCACAAGAAAACATCTATCAGTGGACAGACAAAGTGAGACAAGTACCCCAACTCTTGATTCATCCAACGAAATATATGTGGGATTATTGTTAAATGCCGGAATATTTCTAAAGTATTTTTTGGCCTTAAATTGAGCAAAAAAAAAAAATCAACTTATTTTGTACACTTATCAATTTGTAAGTCACTGAACTGTTATCCTTAGGTGCTTTTTAGTCTCTGAAAAAAGGCAGAATCAGAAATCCAGTGTTGCATTAGTGTGGACATTGAAAAGTTAAGCAAAGTGTTGTATTGATCTGAAAATGTTTGACATTGCCCATCACTAGTTACTTTTCCCGATGTGTAAAGCAATCACATGACATGCTACTTTAAGAAAACACTTCCCAACACTGCTACCTAGGGCAAAATAAGCAGAAAGATATGAGGTCCAGCTTGGTTCACTGGGGTACAATCAACACACATAGAGATCTGTGTGGGAGCTTTAAGTTTGGCACAACAGTAAGTGGGACAACCAGAGATAAAGAAAACAACATTTTTTCTGCTCAAATTCCAAGTATAAGCCCTTCAATACATAGTTTGACTGTGCACTTCCATACACATCTGATTACATACACAGACGGTTCAAGCACATAAATATATTTGGCAGATAAAGCAATAGTTGTAGCATCCTAACAAAAATATGATATAGAAATGTGTCCAAGTTCCAACAGTCTGTGCTGCTTTCTATCTGTGTCCATGCAGTGCTCTCGAGCCTCTCTAGGATACAGCTTGTACTATATTTACGAAATGCTACCTGACCATGTGGCGATGTGTCATGGCTTCTGTTGGGCTGCACACTTGGACGCTGCTCTGTGTGTGTTTGCAGAAGCTTCAGGAATAAATTAGCATGTGTGGGCAATCACTCCCTTTTGCAGTAAAATCCAGAGCCAGAGAGCACAGTGCTGAATTTCATAACACTAGTGTGCAAGGCTGTTTATTATTACCCCATTATTCTTTTTATTCAGCTCAAGGGATCACTGAATTATGTGAGCTGTTATTTGTTTGACTTGGCCTGAGATGATACTTCTAATTTCTGATGTTAAACAGCTGAAACATTACTTCTGTTCTGATCCCCCACTCCCATCCTCCAGCCCCCAAAATGACACATTGATTTGCATATTGAGAGATACAATGTATCAAGTGAAACAGCACATTTAGTATAATTCTTAAAACCTGTCTGCAAACACAAGACTGCCCAAATTTTTATGTGTCTGTTTTTAGAAATTCTAGTAATTCCCAGTTTTGCTGGGAGCATGTAAGAGGATTATTAGGTTTAGAGACTTGATCTTCAGAAAACGTTAAACCAAAGGAGGCAGCGAGGGAGAGTTCTGTCTAAATTAAACAAATGTGTTGGCAATGTTTGGACCAATGGGCGAGACGGGCCAGTTTCACCCAGTTGTCAGAAGAATATGGACATTTGTTCTAAAATATTGTGCTTCAGTTAATCATGAAATTGCGCAAGGATGTTGTTGACATTTAGAAAACTGGTGTAACTTGCAACAAGTAAGGATTTCCCCCTTGCTAGTTCCTCCCACTTTTCCAAATGTTGCCAACATATTTGTATAATTATAATCCAGACCACATGCAGAGGTTTGCAACATTTTAGAGAAAAGAGTGAGAAAGAGAGCACCACCTTAAGTGCACACAAACACTCCATGTCCTGAAATAAAAACCAAAACTTCCAGAAAAAAAGCAAAATTATTCAGATCAACATCTTTTCATTTTAGTCTTCTCTTGACACCGTCTAAACTTCACACATTTTTCAACCTATTTATGAAATTTAAGGTTCCTTTCAGTATGAGGCCTCAAGCTTTTACCATGCCCCTTCTTTGCCTATAGATAAGATCACCTTTTTTATAATAACTTGTTAACCCCCTCATAGCCTGCAACATGTGAACGTGCTCTCACCTCTCACTTAATAATTCTGCTTTCCTCGGAGCAGCTATTCCTATGAACTTTATCAGACGAACAGGAGAAATTTTGACCTTTATAAAAGCCACAGTGTGGGCCGTAGTAGATCCATAGATTTGAACTCTTCCAGTGAAGTGTACGTTGTATATCATTCATCTCTTTAAAAACTGTGTCATGCTCACAGAAAACACCAGTGGCCACAGAGCAGAGAGTGTGGTTTCTCTTTCGTCTCACTAGATAAACAGGAAGGTGAATTTTCCCTCTGTGACAGTGCTGCGTATTTCCTGTTTCTTCAGTAGTATTTTTTTCTTCCGTGTAAATGAGCTTGAAATTGTACACCGTGGGCAGCAGGGGAGAAAAATGCAGTCACTTCTTGTAAAGTGCTGATAGCAGTGGGCTGTATTTGGCTAAGTGACGCATGTGAAGGGGTTTGCCCAAAGGCTCTGTGACCGTAAGGCCTATAGATCAGTGTTATTGTGATCTTTAGGCCTTGGTGAGATGACCTTTAATTACCCAAATTGAAGACTTCTCACCTGATTTTCCCACACAAGTTTGCTTGACTTTTTTAACCTCAAGAAAGACACCAACAGTTATTTTGGAAAATGACAGACTGGCAACTTTTCACTTTAAGGTACTAATGAAAGTGAGGCTGTTTTTGTAATGTTGAATTTACTTGAGTTAGATCTAATAAGTTGATTTCAAAGATACTATGAGAAGATTTGAGCTGGTTGTTAAATAGACAAAAATTGATTCTGATGTCTCTTTATCAGCTGCAAAAGCAAGCAAGATGATCAGAGAATAGATTTATCATTTCTATTTTGTCATTTTAATACGTAAAATACCCCTGCTGTGGGGTAGAGGTCCGTGAAAGGGGCTTTACAGCACATTGCAGAAACAGCCTGACAGTCTCTTCTCTAAATATTCTTAGTTGACATATACACAGCAGGAGGACATTTTTGTTTAAAAAAAATTAAAAAGTAAGGTTTTCCTCAAGAGGCACCATATTCCACTCAAACAGAGAATCTCTAAAGCAGCTTTAAAGAACTAAGCACTTCTTTACACATCATTATCATTTTCAAGGGTGACAGAGTGATACGCATTTTTATTCCTTCAGTTTTTTTATGAATCCCTGTGCACTAGTTTTGTTTATGTTAATATCTTAAATATGTAAGATCGTTGCTCAAGGACAGTGAAATTCATCAGTTTTTGTCTTTCTCTAATGCTAGATGTAGTTTAGCCCTCTGCAAACTCATAACAACAAACTATGATTCACCTACTGACCAGCTTGTTAAAGCATTAGAAAAAGAAGCATTATGGTCTGCCATTAATTTAAAGGTATAACTTTGGCCTGTATTAGTTCAAACATGAGAAAATTAAAAATAATAATAATAATGATAATAATATGTTACTATCATATATTATATATTTAATTTTTGATAGTTGTAAATACCTTCTGTTGTGTTTGCTTGCTACTGGACAGTTTATTGATCTCTATCTTATTATTTTACTCTTTTGGTCTATCTTATATTATGTGTAATTCTTTTGAACTCAATGCATGCTACTACCCTTGTACTTGCGCTGTACTGCTGCGATAGGCCTACCTGAATTTCCCCTCTGGGGACCAATAAAAGATTATCTTATCTTATCTTACCTTATCTTATCTTATCTTTAGACTCCTTTGATTAAACTATAGTGCTCTGATGCATTTAGTTTCTTTTTCACCTACCAACTTATTCATTGAAAGGCTATTTCATAAAATAACTGACCATATGTAGCATTTGTTGATGAGTATTAGTGGTAGAAAGTCCATCATGCAGAAACTAAAGTCCCCAATCTGTACTATTTGTTGAATTGTAATAGAGTTTAAATCAGAGGAGCCCACTGCAACCTGTTTCCAGCAAGGTGTACCTCATAAAGTGGCAGGTGGGTGTATATTTACCATTAAAGTGAGGACGAATGTCAACCAAAAAAACTGATGGCAAGCATGCTAACTAGCTAATTACAGCAATGTGGTGAGTTAGCATTTAGCACTTCCTGGTTCCCAACCTTCCACATTTAATGGGATTTAGAGCACTGGTTTTGGATATGTGCCTGAAATAAAGTTTGTGGTGAATGCGGGCACCTGAGATTTTTAATGTTTAATGGGAAATAATAAAATGCATCTGATTTTACCTGCTCTTGAATCTTAAACTGCTGTTTTATGTTAAAAACGGCTGATGCTAATTAACTGCTAACAAGGACTACAAAAATGGTTGGGGATCCCTAATTGAGAATATTAGCCATATGGAATGTAAATTTGCATAGTTTAGTGAGATGATGGTCTCACTCGTTGGTGGGTTGTAATAATTGTATGCCATTCATTTCAGAGTGTTCTATTTCCAGAAAAATAGTGATGGTAATACAAAAACAATCACCCACATTTTGGTGTGAATTTGCAAGCATCACATTTCTCATTAAATGACCTATTAGTTGAGAAATTTCACTAAAACCACAAATGTCAGCTTTAAAGATTAAGGTCAGGGGAAAACCAAAGTCTCTGGACTTCAGGCTCCTAAAAATAGTTGAGTGTTCAAACGAGACAATTTATAAGACATTGTTGGGAACCAAATCACTTGGACCATCTAACACAAGGGTGTCTGACTTAATCCCAAAAGAGCCAAATTTTAATACACAGTCTAAGATGCGGACCAGACAGGATCAATATTTATTGAACGATCTGAAACTGACAGTGTTTTAATCAGCAGTATCAGTCGGACTTGCATATTTTTTGTCCAGTAAATTGTGACCAGTTCTTTCATCTGCTGAACACTGAGTGAAGACATGGGAGGAGGGGTTGGTGCACAGGCCCTTCATGGCAGATGTTGCAGTACTTTGTTGGACTTATAGTAAGAATGCTGTTGAGTGCTGTTTAACAGAGGGACAGATGTGAAAACTGAATGAACTGTGTTTCATTATATTCTAGGCCAGGTTTGTCCCACGAGCCTAGAGTTTGTCATGTCTGATCTAACACAAAGACTGACACACCTCATCATACATAATTTTTTAAACTCTAAAAACTGTCCAGCACCATCAGCTCATAGATGCTGAAAAATAAAGAAGGCAAGATCAGTAACATAATGCATTTTATGTTTAAAATGTTTAATTACCCATTAATGGATGTTAGCAGAAGGTCTTTTTGCTACAAGTAATCAAAACAAAGAAATAAACATATAAGATGAAAATTAAAAAAAAAAAAAAATCATAAAGCTCCTGTGAAGAACTTTCAGCCTGTACCAATTTTGATGTTCTCTGTGGACAAATCAGTAATTTCTGTGTCTTCTGATGTCCTATACATTTTTACGTAGCTTCTTCAACAATAACAAAATAATCATACTGTTATTCACAGTGACTTTTTCCGTGTGGGCAATGTGAAAATAATAATAGTAATAAATTGACTGATGAATAAATACCCCATTGGCAGTGGTTTGGGACATTTGTCTGTATGTTTGATAACTATTTATCAAACAAACAGATCATTGTGTGTCCAGGCTGTGGGATTTACCTCTGAATATTGTGAGGTGAAAAATGGTGTGCCACAGGGCTCAGTCTTGGGACCCCTATTATTTACACACAATAGTATGGGTTTGGATGTTATGAATGCAAAGTTTTCTTCAAACATCGATGATACTGTTATTTATTGTTCTGTACCTATGCAGCACCAGACTGTCTGTCTCTTATGTGTCACCTTTGTTACAGTAAAGAGTGCTCTTTGTGAGTTAAAATTGTTTATCAATCCTGATAAACCAAACACTTTACTGTCTTTATAAGCTATTGATTCTGCCTCTTATTATATCATCTGATGGTGATTTGACTGAGTCTGATGAACTATCTTTATAACTTCACTGCATCAACTCTTCACAGCCAGCTATATCAATTTCAGGTGGTTTAAGAACTGGCTAAAAACCCCTTAGAGGAACTTTAAATATCTTTTTGCCTCAGTACTTCCTTTTTGTGCTTCCAGGAGAGTGAGAACCTTGAGAAGGAGAATGCCGCCCTGAGGAAAGAGGTGAAGCAGCTGACAGAGGAGGCCAAGTATCTGTCATCTGTGCTGAGCAGCCATGAGCCCCTGTGCACTGGCCTGGCCCCTCAGACCCCCTCAGACCTCCTGTACCCTCCTCATCACAGCAACTACCACCACCAGCACATCGCCGTACCACACTACCAGCACTGATCTGACCCCGAGACCTGCTGCGACCAGACGACTGACCTCAACAGAAAGAGAGGGACTGAGTGGAGACACATCGATAAATGTGTCATTCAGTAGTGTCTGCCATTCAGTGACAGTATGGAGAAAGTTCACAACTATTTATTTTTCTTCAGCTTATCCCTTTGCTTTTTTCTGACTAATACGTGAACTAGCAGAAAATCTACCAGTCTATGTTTACACTCAAAGAGTATGTTCAGGGGATTGACAGTAGTATTTTTGTAAAGTGCTTGTTTTCTGCGTCACCGAGAGCACTCCTGTTTTCTGTCACGTTTTGAATTTCTCGTGTTGACAGTGTGTAAATGTAGATGGTTAATGCTCAGGAGCTTTTGACAGATCTGATTGTGGACGGAGAGAATGTAATGTCAAGGTCCCCTCTAAAGGAATTTATGTACCAAAAAGAGGGAGACAAGGGGAATGAATGGGGTCTTGACTTGTGTACTGAAGATGACGCTGGTGTGTGAGAAGAACCAGCAAAAATATTTATTAAACGTGATGATGCCTTTCATAAAGGTTGTTTGTCATGTATTCAAATTTCAGACTAAAAAATATCCAGAAGAATTACAGGCCTCGCATATATCAACAATATTAGAGGGATTGTATTTACAGATGGACTGACTGCTTTGATTTGTTTCTATACTCCTCAAAAAAAATATTGGGAAGCATTATTTTGGTCGATTAATATTAATCGACAAGACTGACTATTAATTAATAACACCAATTGGCATTGTACTTTATATCGTTAGATAGCCTGATTAGTCACCTTTACAACGAGGTATGACTTGTAAGGATTGTGCCTTTAAGAAATGAGCATCACAGCTAAATGTGTGGGTAGTGCCCAAAAAAATCCCCTCCTCCCTACAGTTCCTCAGTGAAGCAAGGGTGAGGAACCGGTCTTCTTGGGGTGTTGTCTTCCTTAGACACCAACTTCCACTTCAGTCTATCTTTGACCCCACCAGTCTCATGGAACTAATGGCTGACACTAAATTATGCTGCCATCCTATGTACTGGAACACTACGCACACATTTAGCTGTGTTACTCATTCAAATAAAAAAGCACAACCTTCTAAGTTGTACCTTGTTGTAAAGGTGAGAAATCAGGCTTTTCAAAAATGTAAAATACAACAATAAATTGTTTAATTAAAGGGGAGAAATAATCAACCAAATTAACTTTCCAAACATTTTAAGAGGAGTGTAGATGGTCATTTCTTACTTTCACAATTGAATACCATTTCTTTACTTACCTGATTAAGTTTATTAAAAAAAATACTCCACTGTTCCTGATTTTGTTGCTCCCCTTCACTTCTGACACCTCCAGCAGATACACACTGCTCCTTTGTCCTGTTTCTCTCTCTCTCTCTCCATCACCAGCATGTTTTGAGCCTAGAAAGTTAAGTTTTTTTCTCAAGGCAAATTTTCACAGAACTTGAGCCATCTGAACAATGTGGATCTGAATGGCATCAGAGCTTTACATCAGCCTATTAAACAGCATGAAAGGATGGGAACTGATAATACTGTGTTGGTTTCAATGCCATTTTTATTTCTGATAATCATGTAATCAATTTTTCTGGATTTTTTGTTTAGCAAAACTAAGGTTTCTTGTGTTGACTGTGTCAAACATATAGTACCCCTGATATTCAATGCCGTGCTGCATCAGCAGTGCTTCACCATGTTGGTGTTTTCACCCTTGCTTGAAATCAAACAGCCACCGGCATGGCTGGCATCATATTTTGTAAATTAAGCCACATTTTAATCCCCTGCTGTCTCCTTGTTGCCTTGATTACTTTCCTAACTCCTTTGTTGTTGGTGCTGACTGCCTCTCTAAGTTGTTTTGAAAGGCACAAGAAAGTAAGTGGGAGGCATGCTGTACAGCCACAGTCATTGTATGATGCTCTGTTGTCATTTTGAGTGGAATTATTAAGACCCTCTTTAGACCACCTCTATCTTCTGTTCATAATGTTCACTTTCTTGACCCCTTGTTGTTTCTGCTGACTACCTCTCGTGACAGTGTGAAACTGCCACTTTGCAAGACACATGGCGCTAAGTGGGAGGAAATGATAAGGGAGTTGTTAAGCATAAAGGCAAATAATATTGATTATTCAAGCTTGATGGAACCAATTCTCAGTTCCTAACAAGAAGTGTTTATATCAAAAGGCACAGTCTCCACATCAATAACTGTATTCAAAGTTCAAAAATAAAAGAGTCCAAACATATTGTGCTCCAGTAAATATACGGTTACTTTGACTTAAAATAAAATCCCCCTGTTCAAACGTGGTCGATGATTATAAACTGCCAAGTGCAAAATGCAGATAGATTTTCCATTTGGCAGATCTCAGAGGGTTATGTGACACATGGCAGGTAAATGGTTGTACCTAAAGAGTCATGTAAAAATGCTGATGCTGTTTTATATCCTGTGCTTTTCAGCTGTCTGTCAGGGGCAGATGGGTGAAATGTTGCTCTCCCTTTCACAATGCAGCTCACAAGACAATTTTAAACACTATTGTATTATGATAAAACATGTCAAAATATGCCATCAAACCATAAAAATAGAAGTATTTACATGATTATCTTTGATAATTGTTTTTTACTCCTTATAAGGCAAATGTGACATTATTTTCTTAAGCATAGTCAAAGCAAAATCCATATAAAGCCTTCTTTTTAACGATTGAATATTGTATTTTCACAGTGTGGTTGTAATGTTGTTTAATGTAGCTTGTGGATGCAGATCACTGGGCTGGCCTGGGCAGTGTATTACCTCTGAAAAACATGCCAGCAAAAAGAGATATATTTTTACCATTTTTACATTTCCTGATCCGAAAAAGATCTGATTTGTGAGTGAAATACTGTCCCATGTCCTGGTGTGTTCTGACCATCTTCATCATGTTTTGGTAATCTATTAAGCAAGAATTTGATTTAAGTTGAATAAAGAAAGGACAATTTTGTCTCTGTGGAGGATCACATGCAGCTCTTTCTCCCTCCTCTTTGGAAATGTTTGGATCTGAGGGGGCGGGGAGCCTACACGAGGCCATGATAATGAGCTCTGCGCTGATTGGCTGCCCAAACAATTTCTGATGGGGGTGGGGGGCTTACAGGCTCCAGAGTGGACTTTCAAAACAATCATGGTGTCTGCCTGTGATGAGCAGAAAACACAAGTAGGTGGAGGCTATATAGGTAAGAAAACAGAGCATTTCAGGGCCATTTTCTTTATAGAGGCACAGAGCATTTCCCCATGCACAGAATTTAGTAATGTTCTTCTGCTTTCCAAGCCCCTTTGAACGTTATTAAAAGTTAAGAACATTGGTTTCATGGGACATGGAACCTTTAAGGGTTTATTTCAGACTCTTAGCTAAAATAATAGCACTCTATGTGTTACTTCACTTAACTCAAGTGCAGTTTAAAAAGTCTATCATTTAAATGTTCTTTAAGTACATAATGTTTTCAATTAACTTCTGTGTGCCATTTAAATAGGTCAACAGCTATAGGGTAATTTCAACATATGACATATGTAATAGCAAATGACTCACAGTGATATGATACAACCAGAACATCGTCACTGTCAGGCACAAACCCCCCTATTTCCAAAATTGCTACTTTACAGGATGTTAAAATATAAATGCTCTACTAGTAAATTAATGAATATTTTATTGTCCTGATTACGTATTATTGTACAAGATAAAAGTACTATGTACTTTTATCTTGTTAAATATTCACAAAGCCTGTTCACCAACATGACAGGTGACTAATAGTACTGATTTAAAAAAAAAAAAAACATAAAAAATGCAGATAGGAGGTGCCTATCCAACAGCGACAATATATCAAATCAGGATCAGAAATATTTTATTAATCCCCATGGGGAACTTTGGTTTGTTTCAGTTGCTCTTATACACAGTAAAGCAATAGAAATATCAGATAAAGACATTAAAATAAGACAAGACTGAGATAAGAATAGAATTTAGATAAGCAGAAATTACATTGTGCAGAATCTTTAAGATCTAAAAATGTCCTTAATGAAGTAAAAAAAAAAATAAGTAAAAGTAAAGCTAAGACTATGACCAAGGCCAAGAATTTACACTATTGTCATAAATAACATATGCAATATGAAAATGAATATGAAAACAATGTTTGACAGTAAGGCACAGTTTAGCAGTGAGGATATTGCATTTGTTTGGGAGAAATATAAGAAGTATATGTCTGTTCTATCTACATGTACCATGTACCTCCCGTGGGTCATAAGCTCACTATTTGACATAAGAGGAGAATACCACATATATAAATACAGGTCAACAACTTTCCTTGATAAATATTAAATTATTAAGACTTGTTTGTGCATACATGTTCACATTCAAAGGTGTTGATAAAATGTGCCCTCCAAAATGTTAAGAACCCGTTTGGATATCCTGATTCGTGATGTAAATCAAATATCTACCACTATCACCCTACATTATCCCAGAGATAACCAGTATTTCATAAGAACCCAGACAATACATGAAAAGGACAAATACCAAAAAGCTACTGAAAAACAGTAATAACAGTTAAAGTAATTTTTTATTTTCCACCTCTGCTCAATTTTGCATAAACTAGTTCTTGTTATTATATTAATTTAATTATTTTTTTCTTTCATTTTGGCAGCACTAATTGAAAAGCTGACCTTTTAACCTGTTTTCTTGTGCTGATGGGAATCGTCGCTCGAGGGCGCTATTCACCAACGTGCCATATGAGGATACAGTCTAAGACTAATAATCAATCCACTCTTATTTGCGGGCAAAAGCCGTTTTACCCATAACACTGAAAGCTTTCATTTTTGCGAGAAAGCGTGTTAATGTCTCATGTATGTGGCTGCTCTTCAAACTAAAAGTTCTCTCCAGATGATATTTGTTAAGAATACAGGAGGTAACCTCTTAAATTGTGTTTGTGAGGTGGATATTCTCCAGACACATTATATCAGTGTTGAAACCGCAGACATTTTGTGCGTGAAAAGAGTAAAAAGGGGTCTATATCCGAGAGTGACGGGCAGCACAGATAACACAAAGAACAGTGAGAGAAACTCCGCCCTTGAGCCTCAGTTGACCGACTTGTTTCAAGACCTCAAAGCGGGTTTTAGGTCCGGGTGGGGGGTCACAACAGACGCTCCTACACGTGTTAACAGTCGGAAACCTAAGGCTGAAGGGGAACTGAGAATGTATGTGCTCTGTTAGTTTGACTTTATATGACTTCGTCGCGGAAGGTTCGACTCATGAGGTGGCGGAAATGAATTAATAAAACCGAGTTGTAAAGATTCAGTAAATATAGGTTGGGTATCTGAAACAGACTTTGGTTTGACCTCTTTTCGGCTGCCAACATGAAGCTATAGTGTCTGAAACTTCCACAAACGCTGAATGACTGGGCTGCTGTACGCGCACAAAACTTGGCGACTCTCTTCTCTTTGGCAAACACTTAATACTCCATGAGTATCGTGAGGTCACTGGTTCAATATGAGCGAAAAACAAGCGCAAGAAGAAACCAAACCAAACGCAGATCACACTAAAGCGGACCTCGAGAAGCGTTTCAAGGTGGAGGCGGGTGAGGCGGAGAAGCAGCCCGGCGATCAGTGCGAGCCGGACGGATATGAAGCACCGCTGCCGACCCGTCTGTACACTCGTCGTTGGATGATCGTGCTCCTGTTCAGCTCCTACTCGCTGAGTAACTCTTTCCAATGGATCCAGTACGGCATCATCAACAACATCTTCATGAGGTTCTACGACGTGAACGCCTTCACTATAGACTGGATGTCCATGATCTATATGCTGACTTACATTCCCTTCATCTTCCCTGTCACCTGGCTGCTGGACAGAAAGGGGCTCCGGGTAATCGCACTCGCTGGTGCCGCTTTAAACTGTGCGGGGACATGGATCAAAGTGGCCAGCGTCAGACCCAACCTGTTCGCTGTCACCTTCCTGGGACAGTTCTGCTGCTCCGTTGCACAGCTCTTCATCCTCGGGATGCCGTCCAAGATCGCGTCAGTGTGGTTTGGATCGGATGAAGTGTCGACAGCCTGTTCCATCGGAGTTTTTGGGAATCAGGTAAGCTGTGAGCACTACCCTCAGTCACACAGCAGGTCAGGGAAGGTCATCACTTACTCCATCAACTATCTAAACTTGATGTTATGGCTGCCCACGGATCATTTGGACACCCCCTCACACGTTTGCGTAATTACGCACGTTCAGTATAGACCACAACGAAACTCGTGTGCTTTCAAGCCACAAGATGAACTGCTGTGATTTTAAGAGACTGAAATATATCCAGCGAACCAACACCATGGGTGGTTTTAGTGCTGGAGAGTACAGGGATAATGTACTCAAGTTAAATACAGGGACAGTGATGAAACTTTACTTTAAAAGTACAATTATTAGCCTTAAAATCTACCCATGTAATAGTAAAATGTGGAACATTGTCTGAGTTATAACCATACTTTTACACCTGATTGTATTGAAAAGTACATTTCAGTCTCTCCTCTCTGCACAGAGCAAAATCAAGAGGTGAATATTTATGTCAAACCACTTTATTCAATTTAAAGAACACCTTTATGGTTCAGTGCAAAGCAACAACAAATTGGGCATTTGGAGACAGCAGTCCAGGAGCGGAGAACTTAAAGAGAAATATTGATATTTCATGCAAATATAGTATAAGGTCATATGTTGACCAAGCCAAAAATATTTATTTTTTATTAAAAAACAAGAAAAGATTACAGTTTTCGCCTATCTGAAGGCGGGTCTTCATATGATAAGATACAAAGTACATGCTTTATGATATAGATAATATAATGATGCATTAATTTAGTGATAATCAATATATTGCAGGCACATCATAAAACAAAAGCTCATTAAATGGATCCAGTAAGGTAAATCTTGGGGTTAAGGTATTTAAGCAGCAGTTTAGTGTCATTTCCACAGAATTTGATAAAGACTGAGATGAAACAGTGTTTATTTTTTTTACATGTTTCATTAAATTTACAACGTTATAGACCTGTGTTAAAACACACTTCCCATAAATTGGACATAAAATAAATACAAAAGTATCTGACAGACATAATCAGCTCATGTTTGCAGACCTGTAAACATAGCACTATATTGTTTGGATATAGACATATAGATACTGATACTTGGGACCAGCTTATTAAAAAATCTGCTTTACGTGAAAAAACAATATGTCCAGATATTGATATAAAAAATAATAAAATAAATGCATGTAAATATCAGCAATCAGACAATGATGAGATTATAAAGGTAGCTGACATGAGTTTTTATTTACATTTTTTTTTTTACAGTTTGATGTGCTTTTTGAACATAATGACCTGTATTTCCTCTTACATGTGTGTATTGTTAAAAGCAGAACTGCTGATTCAAGAAAGAACTTCTCATAAAGTATAGGTACACAAAAATGCAATGCAGTTACGTAAAAAGGTTTGATTTATTTCATCACTTTTAAATGTTGATCATTGGGTGTACTTTAAGTCAAGTCGTACAAACGTTACTAAAACTGAACTATAGTAAACAACTAAACAAATAAGTTGAGTAAAATGTTTCTGAAATCAACTTATATATTTTAAACCCCCACAAAATGTATCTTTGCTGACCTGTTAACCTACTGTGGTAATTGTCCACTGACACTGTTAATCTGAACTGCTAAAAGGTGAAGTAAAGACAACTGAGACGTAAAAACAAAGACATAAAAGCTACATAAATAAATGCATACATGAATTACAAGGATACAAGGACACTTTATTTGTCATTATACAACAAGTTGCACAATGAAATTAAATTATGTCTCCCTCCTGGCCAGTCAACTCACTGCAGAGAAAACAAGAAATAAACAATTAGACATGGAGGAGTGCAGATGGTGCATTGAGCAATCTCAGCAAGTGAACTGGCATCTATGGCAGACCTATTTTCTACCTATTTTTCTACTTTATTTTATCCCTGAGTGCTCATTTTTATTTAATTCAACTATATGTTGCTTTTTTTTTGGCACCAATTTACCAAGTCAAATTCCTTATACGTGTAAACGTTCTTGGCAATAAATAAAAATGTTTTTTGGATTAAATTGAGGAAAAATATTGAATCAGTTTAGATACATTTTAAATCCATTAGAACCAAATCTTGACACACATATAAACCAGCTTGTCAACTGTCTTAATTTTTGTTAAAGGCACTTGCAGATGAGATCTAAGCAACATTGGAAGCAAGCGCTAGTTCAAGAGCGGGAACTTGGCCAAGTAGCATGTTCACACTGATAGGGCTTGCATCAAGAAAACCTTAATGGTCTCATAATTGTAAATCAGTATGTCAGCACAACAATAAAAACATATGAATTTAAGCTATAAGCTAGTTGAGATCCTCTCTGATCATTTGCAGATGTCAAAGATTTTTATCCTTGGCCACCATCAAGAGATTTTTAATCTCAATGAGGTTTTTTCCTGGTTAAATAAAGGTTAATAAATAAATCATTCATATCATTGACTCATGGAAAAATTATTAAACAGTGACATAAAACAAGCATGTGAGGTCATTTCACAGATGTTATCACTATTAACCTAACTTCTTTTGGCTCAACCTTTTATGTACCGTAGGTCATTCTAAAGAAACATCCACCGACAGTGAGATAAGGACATTGTAACTCATATCACATTATTTGATACCCACCATAGGAAATTATTTTTACGCTCCTGCTAGCCTACTAACCTACTAACCTAACACTGTATCGACCAGTCAATAGATTTCACTTGTCCATCTGAGAAAGAGTCCATAGAAAGTGTTTGGGAATGGGCAGAACCTTGCCAAAGCATATTCGGCAGGTGATTGTATGATCTTTCAGTCAATCACATTCATTTGGGGCCAATTAGATATTTTAGTAGGCGGGAACGACTGCCAAGGCGTGAAGGACAGCATTAAGCTACTTCATAAAACAAACTCTCGCAGAAACATGTCAGAAGTGGAGTGAAAATATTCTTTCTATAGAGAAGTTTGTAGTGTTGGTATTTTTTTTATTAATAAAGAAATGCAGTCCAGGTGTGATATATCTACTACTGAAGCTGTCAGCGTCTATGCTAATATTTGTATGTACAGTCACTTCCTGCTGTCCTCTGGGTCGTAGCCTCCACCTCTTCCCGCTGTAAAGGACACTGATTGGGCCATGCCGCTTTAGGTTGCTCACAATCATTTTAGATTGAAGCTTGGCAAGATGGATCTGACTGATTACAAACATGAAATCAGGCTGATCAATGTGAACTACAAGGCTACTAGCCCACTAGCCTACTGTTTACATTACATTTGTCAAGGGAGAGTAATTGAGAGATTCAAAGCATTAATTAGAGAGATAAATAGAGTAAACCAGCCAGGCCAAGATAAGTCAAACATTTAAGGTGAGTAGGCTGCTCTTAAGGGAGAATTAATGATCTACAATGGTAATTTAATATGTCAGCCATGCAAAATAGCCTGTCATAAAGCTGGGGGCTGAAGTAGATCCTCTCATATCATTTGTGTTTTTTGTTTTTTTTAAAGTTTCATCTTGTATCAGTGTTTTTTTTAAATAACATTTGTGAAAATGTGATCAAAAATAAACTTGAGTAGGTCCAACATAATCAGTTATTGTTACCTAATGAAGTCATAACTACATACATAATGACTGTTACAAAAGTGATCAACAACTTATCATGTCTGAGGTGGGAAATCTGTTGCCAAAGACTTTATTGTATTTCCTTTCAAAGATCAGCGTCGTGCCACTGTTACACTAACAGAGGCTCACATTTAACACTTTGCACAAACAACACTTGAGTCAACTCACAGTTCAGAAAATGTCACTAAAAAGTCATCAAAACTGTTGGAAAATCTGCTTTGTGTAACTGGAAGTACAGCTGTATGTCCCACTGAAGTTTAAGGAAGTTAGCACAAACTGTTTCTCTCAAGCTGTTCTTGCTGACACTCGCACAAAGCCAGAGGAGCTATCTGTGTTTATGTCCTTTTACAACAGAGGCTTTATTATATCATCTGTGCTTTACAAATAACTTTAACAGATTGGTGACTGATAAGGAAGGACGTTTATTTTAGCTTAATTTGGTTTATTGCATTTAGATGAAAGTAATGTATGACTGTAAACAAAGTGAATGAAGATGAATAAATCACATGGACAGGTGAGGTAGAAACGTGTTGCAGTGAGCAAAACTCAAAATCCTATGTCAAGAGAGTAAGAGAAAGGAAAAAACAAATGTATCAAAAAATCAAAGTGAAATATTAAAAAAAACAAAAACAATGAGGCACCAAAAATGAATCAGTTTGACAGCACATACTACCCATACATACCCAAAGGAACACTGTGTACCTTCACAAAACCTCTAAAATTTCCCAGAATTTGCCTTGTGATTTGTATGTATGAGCGCAGCAGGGTTTTTTTCTTCATCTTAATTCTAAATATATTTCTTCCCACTGGAATCCCACCCACCTCTCTTTCGAGCATGTTAGGAAAAATTTCCAGGGTTGAAATTCTTGAAATTCCAGGGTAAGTATCCCATCAATTTACTTAGGACAGCAGTTTTCTCAACATTAGGTTGACCTACTCTCATTGTCATGTGTGAAAAGTCTACTGACAGGCACTGATAGCTTACTTGTGTCCTCTCTCTCTCATGTACAGAGAGGCTGTTAGGCAAAGGTGGGATGAGGGAGGGTACATACTGGAGCATGTGCAAGCAAAATTCATGTAGTCAGGGGGAAAAAAAACATGCTGTACCATACATACAAGCAGCTCACCAAGGTAAATCTGTGAGACTTTTAGAGTTCCGGATTATATAAATGAAGATCATCCCTTTTTACACATGGAAACTATGTGAAACTGGATTTCAGTAAAGCTATTCACACACGGTGTAAAACTTCAAACAGTTCCTTGAGTTTTTTCTCTCCGATTTAATCCTTCTTATCCTTCTGAAACCCTAGATTACCCCTGCCCCTCCCCATTGACTGACATGAAAACTAAAGGAAAATCTCTGTACTGTGAGGGACATACGAACGAGCAGGTCAAGGAGGACTGTAAGTGTGAAAAGAGCAACTACACAGCCATTTTCACAAGCCCTTTTCACACTGCATTTGTGCAAATGTACCATGCTGATGTTCTGCCATCATTGTACATTGAGAGATTCATATTAGTCCAAACACAGGCCAGTTACTTTATTCACACTGGTTGCAGTTACTTTGCGGAAAGACAGTGGGTGGGTTCCTGTGGGACGTGCACCATGAGAGCTTCATTTTTTAAGGAGTGACACACACAATAAGGGACTGAACAATTTATCGTTTTGTGATCGAAATCACGATTTCAGACAACATTGTCATGTGATTGCTGAAGCTGCAGTTTTTTGCAGCGCTCCTGACTGACCCATGATCTGTTGTGTCAGCGCTTATGTCCAAAACCATCAAAGGTTTTCATACTGGTTTGGCATGGCTGGCTTTTTTCTTTTACTGGAATTGCTGAATTTTGTTTTTCTTACTATTACTTATTCAACATTGGGTTTTTTTGGGGGGGGATTTTTTTTAGCATTTATGTAACTTTTTTACCTTAAAACAATTGAGGATTTTTTGCACTACATTATTTTTAAGTTAAGTCAGTCAAAGATGGCTCTTTTAGTTCTTCAGTTGTAATAACTGTCATTGGTCAAGGACTTTTAAGAGTGTACGTACATGTTTCTTGTTAATAAATACATTTGGAAGCAATTCTTACCTTTAGTTTTTATCTTTGCCTGAGAGTAATTAGCTTTTAATGTTTGATGGTATGATGTAATGTTCTGTCATCATTATAAATGTTACTGTACACATTGTGAGTATTGCACTGAAGCCTGATTTGAAGAAAGAATCTAATTAAAACCGCAATATCTGCCAGAAAAATCGCAATTAGATCTTTACCTAAAATCGTTCAGCCCTACAATAAGCGACAGTGGCGGAATTTCTATCAAACATGGATGGCGGATGAGCTGCCTGTAGTGCTTTTTTTCTTGGTGCAGATTCTTAAGCAATATTCTCACCAGTTAGACATCTTGTTTGTGCTTACTACAGCTCTGCACAAATAAACAAGATGTTCTCTCACCTGGTCTATTATTTCCCAGGTGTTTGTCGCATAAGTAACACATCATCTGTGGGCCTGTTTACGCAACAAAGAAAACGGACAAAATGGAGAGTTTTTGTTGCATTTGCGCCTTCCGTCTACACGAGAACGGTGCCCAGAGTGCCTGAATCCACAAACTTTTGAAACCAGGGTCCAGAGTGAAAAGTTTTAAAAATGGTTTCGTGTTCACCTCTGTGTAAACAAGAATCAGCGTTGTCAGGGAAAACGCTGACGCGCGGCACATGTGCAGTACTCTTTCAAAAAACGGTTGCGTACACACCTAGGGACAACAACAAGAGCTTCGGCTGACCAAGCAACATGTGTGCTGCTTACTGTGTTCGGTTTCTTTTCCAGACAAAAACATCTATACAGATTTGTTGTCCAGAAAAAAACTCATGTGTCTTTGTGCATTCACTCACCATTGTTGTTTGTGAAAAGTTTGTGTTCACCGGAAAGTGTACTCGTGTTATAACACCGCTGTTTCACTACAAACCTACATCGCCAACTACTAGCCTAGCATGCACGCTACAGCGTTTTCAGTTGTTCTTAGGGATCCCTGTGAGCGCTTTTGAAAATGCCAAGGAAAAACCTTTCCATTTCTGGTGACAACGTTGTCTTGTAAACGGGGCCTAACATCACATACTGTGTCACATCTCCTGTCTTTCCAGCTCGACCGGTTCACAGTAGTTTTGTCTTTTGTCCTTTTGCCTCTGACGTGCCTCTGTCACTTCCTCTGGAGATTGGGCAAAGAGGAAGTGAACTTTTCCCCCCTATTCTTTCTGCCAGATGTTCATAGCGGAGGAAAGGTGTCACATGAAATATATCGTCTTGAAAGGGCAGTGTAAAATCGGCCATACATGTCAATCTCAAACTTTAGGCTAGCCCACTCAGGAAAATTTCTTTTGTTTACTATGAAACTTGAAAGAAAAATCCAGGGTTACAAGAAGCAGCAACAGGAAAGCCATTGCCACACAACCCTTGAAATTCAGGATAAGCTATGGCACATTTCACCTGACCTGGTTGTTCACACTTGTAGGTCACACCAGGATGATTTCTGGCATTTTTCAAGCAAAGGTGTTGAAAAAGAAAAGTACTCAACTTATCTAAGGTAAAGTCTAAGCAAAAGACACCTAATTTTTGGTGGCTAAATTGGGGAAATTTTAGGGTTTTTCTGCACATGCAAATAAGTAAGGTTTGACAGGAAGTCTTATTGGTAACAGTGATCAAAATGTCAGGGAATTTTCTGCATAGGTTACTTTTGTAAAGCCTTTTTTTACACATCCTCCCCTAAGAATTTCAAGCATTCAACCCAAGATTCTTTGGGCACTACCACAGGTAATTTTCTGAGTTGTTTGTTTACAGTTTTGCCTTGACAGTTATGTGACGGTTATGTACTTACCCACCCTTAAGTATTCTAAGAAAAAAAAAATCTGTTAACACATTTAGAAAAAAACAGATTATTTCCTAAATTAATTCTGGAAAGCTATGTGTGTACACACAAATATTGGTTTGTTTTATTTGCCCACCCCTTCATTGACTGACATGCAAACTGAAAAGAACCTGCCATAAAGAATAACTGTGAACGTGTAAAAACCTGGATTTTTGGGAGTTTGTAGCTTGAAAAAAATTCAAGGTTTCATGTGTGAAAGAGTGTGAATAATTGATATCTGCACTGGTAGTAATACAATTGAACTCGTTCCCATACAAAGTACTTACTTACTAACAGGCATTTCATCTTGTCCACACAAAAATGAGACTCAGAAATGAACTGATGTCTGAAAAAAGTAAGGTTTTTTTTGTACATGGCACTCCTGATATTTAATGCCACCCTTTATCGCAGTGTTTCAGCATGTTACTGATGCTTCTACTGATTCTTGCTTTAAATCCCACAAAAATTATTTCACTCTGTTAGCCTCATTTTGTGTCAAATTAAGGCTCACCCTAGAATTCCTCTATTCCAAGTCAGCCATGGTTACTTCTTTGACCTCTCAGTTGTGGTTCATGCTGACTGCCTCTTGTGAGAGCAGGACATTATCCTTTTTGCATAGCATGTGAACCAAAGAGGAAGAGAGAATTGTTAAGCAAAAAGGAAATTATTGCCAATTCATCAACCTAATTGGAACTGGTTCTTGCCTCCAGTCCCTTGTAAGTGCAAATTATTTTTTCCATAATAGACTCAACTTTATCCCAACAAGCACTGTAATATATCAGTCTTTATCATTGGGAGGTACTGGTTAATGATTTCTCTAGTTGATTAAAATCTAACTTGAGAATGAAAAATCATTTTTTCATTCCCAGCTTTTATTGGGATGGGAAATCAAAAAGCAATTCCAGTTGAGGATGGAAAACAAAATAACACAATATATCAATATCATGAGTTTTAATGTTTAACAATTCCCTCATCAATTGCTTCTCCTTTTCTCTGCATGCACATTAAGGATGTTATCTCCATCAGAAGCAGTAAAAAGAGATAATGACAATAAAGTCAAAGTTGAGATCATGACAGTCAGGAGACAGACAAAGTCAAAATTGTTGCTTAATGTTTTAAGTTCAATTCTATTTAAAAATGTTTTTGTCTGTGTGATTTCAAGCAAGGGTATCAACACCAGCACATAGCAGAAGCATCTGACTATGTAGCACAGCAATCAATATCAAGACTGCCTTGTGTTTGACATTGTTTACTCTGAAAACCTTGGTAGACTGATTTTTGCCACAAAAAATTAAAGAGAATAACTAACCAAAATTGATAATGGCATTGCTACTGATTAAGTCTTATCAATTCTCATCCTTAGGTAACAGATAATCCTATTTTAAGAATATTAATATCATAAATAGTCAATGTGTTACACTGCATTTAACAAGTTCAAACAATTCAGTCTAATATAAACTTATTGCTTCAAAACTATCTCTATGTATCAAATAATTTCTTCATGATCTACACTTGAGTGGACTCAAAAAGGGGATATGGTCATTCAGTCACTGAAAAAATACTATTAAACAAAACACAATACATTCTTAATCAAAGTAAAATAAATGTTAAAGATAATTTGAATATAATGAGTGAAGAAAAAGACATATTCTAGCAATCAAGCTCAATAAATGGTCTTCAGGTGATCAATGACAAAAACTTTGAAAAATTAACCTGTTTTGCCGATCCAGAAGTTAAAATAAGTTAGCTTTCACAAGACAGAATTAAAGTTCAACAGAGTAAATGTTTAGTTTTCTTGGTTTTCTAACAGCCTTTTGGACAGTCAAACCACAGTGTTATTATAAAATCTTAGTTTGTAGGAGTGGTTTAGGTGGAATTTGAAGATTTGTCCACATTACCATCACATGATGTGACTGAAGTTATGTGCAGCGAGTTGTGAATGGACTCCAGTTGTGCTCCCTCTCTGCTGTCTCTGTATAAAGCATCTTTTCACAACAGGCAGCCTGCATACTGGACAGAGAGCAGTTTGGACACAAGGCTCTGAAAGTTTAAGACCCCTCATCTCTCACGTTGCAGAGGCCCGCTTTAGGAAGGTTAAAATGCAACAGAACAATACTTTGAAAGACAACCATGCAAAACCTGACCTTGCTGCTGAAGAATGGCCTCGATCCAAAGTGGCAAAGAACTTCGCTCCAGGCCTCGCGTCACTGCAGTGGAGTCCAGGACCTTTGGGCAGAGCCATCTCCATTGGATCACGACTAGATGCTGAGACTTTAAACTCTGACCAAACAGAGCTTGTTTCAAAGAGTGAGACCAAACTTTACCACCGTCGCTGGGTCATGCTGTTTCTCTTCAGCTGTGTCTCGGCCAGCAATGGCCTCATGTGGCTTCAGTATGGCATCATAAGCAACATCTTCATACGCTTTTACAACATTGACTCTCTGGCTATTGACTGGTTGTCCATGATTTACCTCCTCACTTACGTCCCTCTCATCCTGCCTGTCCTCTGGCTGCTGGACAACAGGGGGATCCGGGATGTGGTACTTGTTGGGGCAGCATTAAACTGCATTGGTGCTTGGATAAAAATTGGCAGTGCCAGTCCAGATATGTTCCCAGTCACCTTCTTTGGACAGTTTATCTGCTCTGTAGCTACTGTATGTGTTCTTGGTATTCCTTCTTATCTTGCCTCCGTATGGTTTGGAGAGTGGGAGGTTTCCACAGCTTGTTCCATTGGAGTTCTGGGGAATCAGGTTTGTCCAAATATCCAAACAATAACCATTTTCTTTTCTAATTTTTCTGAAGCAAAGTTCATGAAGCTGCTCTGTCTCGGAGCAGACTGTACATAATACAAGGCTCCACTGGATGCCAGAGTCCCATAAGACTATTAGTGTCTTAGTGTGAGAAGCTCAAAGCAATCGTGTTAACTGTTTGCAGAAACCCTCTCATCACACGTATGGCTGATCAAATGTGAGAAATCTCTTCTGTACACCTTGAAATTATAAGATGAAAAAAATGAATGTCCAATTTGCTGATTAAACATATTCTTAGTGGAACCTGAATATCTAAATTTAAAACAATGTGGTTTTCTTAGACTGTATTCCTGCCATATAATTCATTCACATATGCATGCAAGTATAAGATGGCTGGTGTATGGATGGGCTTGTTTGATCAACCAGTCTTTGAAATTACTATGAGTCAATCATCTTCATTGGTTAAATGTTACAATCAGCACCTGTCTTCACAGTACGCTCCAAAATAATACAAACATAGTTAATGTCATATTGAACCTGCAAATTTCAGTTTAATACAGACATCATTATTATTCCATTCAGGGACAAATGGAAGTTGCAGTCTGAATTTATGTAAACATAAAAACTAGGGCCAACTGACACAGATTTTTTTGAGGCCGATGCCGATATCTGGTAGAAAAAAATCCTGATTACCGATTAATCGGTCAATTAATTAAAAAAATATAAAATTAATTTAAAAAAAAAATTGGTCCCTTAACACTTACAATGAATACACGAATTACAGACAGAACATTTTACTGCTTCACAATACTTTGTCCTTTAGTATTTGTTTAAAGGAGACATATTTTGCTCCTTTTCTGCAGTTTAACATGGATCCGTAATGTCTTCATGAAACATTAGTAACATACTTTGGTTCAAAAAGCCTATGAATAAAGCACAGCTACATTCTTTCCATGCTCACATAACTGCTCTGTTCAGAACGGCTGGTTTTGAAGACAGTCGTCTTCATATGCTAATGAGCCAGAACAGATCCAAGTACTTACGACAATTCACGATGGACCTGCTGCATAACTTGAGCGAAGCAGAGCGCCAGCCACACACTGCTTACAGTTCTGAACACATACAAACCGTTGATTCATGCCGGTTACCACACACACGGTTACAACAGCGAAGCTGGTTCCACCAGCCATCACAGACTAAAGCACAACATGCTAACCACCGTGGGACAGCTGCAAATTAGCCTTCCAGGCTAACGTTAGCACAAACTGAGGGGTAATTGGGTGGGTAAAGGACTGATTATATTCAGCCAACTGTTAAACTTCTCTTCATGAACACACACAAACCCTTAATTCATGCTGGTTACCAGATAACAGCGAAGCTGATTCCCCTAAACATCACAGGCTAACACACAACTTGCTAACCTAGCCTACCTTCCAGGCTAACGTTAGCAGAACCTGAGGGGTTATGGGTTGAATAAAAGACTGATTATATTCAGCCAACTGAATTTGAAGTTTACCCTTCAGACATTCAACAAGTAACGTTAACATTGACGAACACGTGAAGTCACCCCTGCTGTTAGCATTAGCTCATAGCAATGAGCAAAATAAATACTACACAGCATTAAAATACTCACATTTCCATCATCAGGTTTGGTGACAGATTGTTGGTACTGAGCCCAGATTCAGGAAAAGTCTAGTTGCCAAAACCTGTGTCAAACTGACTGAAGTTGAAGAAGCAGTTGGACATGAAGTGACTGGCACACACATACAGGCTTTAACCAACTGTAGCTGGCTCGTTCCCTTCAAAAATAAAATTAATCCACTTTGATCCTCAGAGGCTGGTAGCCTGTATGTGAAGATATATGTGGCTGTTTACAGCCAACAACCGAGCAGTGATAGCTTCTGCGCTTAGACATGCTGAATGCCAATCTCTCGCTAAGAATGTAAACAACATGGCAGTGCTGCGCAGAGAAATTTCTCCAGCAGAGGGAATACTCAGGTAGACCAATCAGGTTAGGCTTATGCAAATAAAAATATACCGTTACGTAACAGTATATCCACGAACTTAACAGCTCACTAAATAACATGAGTTTACATTTATGCAGCCTGCTAAATACGGGTTTTGTTGTCTACTATAACATTTTGTGGGCCAATAGGAAGGCCAAATATCCAAAAATGTGTTCAAAATCCTTAAAATAGTGGTTTTGCATAATATGTCCCCTTTAACTTTACAACAGAGAGGAATTTTCAAGTACAAAAAAATACAGAATAGCATTTACGCCATAGTCCTCTGATGCCCTTAACATTAAATCTAATTTGCTCTACTCCATTATTTTCTTTGCCATAAAGTCATGACTCATATAAACTAAAATATAAAGGGCTATAATTGGCTGATTAAATCTGCTGGCTGATAGATCGGTCGGGCTCAAATAAAATCAGATGAAAAAGTATGGACATACAAACAACAAATATGTATAAGCTTAAGACGTAAACAGGTCCTGGAAAGAATAATGATACATTTGACTGAATACAAATCAACGAAAAGATCAATCTGAAAAAAGGATGAAGTGTTTTGTGGAGAAAATAGGTAGAAAATCTACAGAACAAAGGTGAAGGCAAAAAATCTGTGAGTTTTTCTCCCGTTTTTAATAAAACTGAGGGGACGAGATGAATTTACTGATATATATTTCTGATTGAATTTGATAAAATTCTGTATTTTTTTCTTCTTGGATGTAAATATAAAGGTTAAAATTACAATCTGTTGCTATGTTAAGTATTATAAAAAAATATTCAGAATCACAATAAAGCTCAATTGAGTATTAAGAACATTATATCGTATCGTGGGACCACTTGCAATTCCCACGCCTACTACAGAAATTTTAAAAAATGATTTTGTATTAATGTTAGGGAAGGAGTTCATTATAAAAGCACTGAGTTTCAAAAATCTTGAATTTTTCTTGGATAGCACCTTAAAATGTGAAAAAGAGAAGCAACTAGAAGTGCTCCCAGAGAACAAACCTCTGTCAAGGCATTTCTGACATTGTCATACAAGTTATTATGGAAAAATGAGGATAACTGCCCTGTCGTGCATCGATAAGAAATACTTAAAAAAAAGTCCTGGATGTGCACCTGGATTCGCATCATCACCCAAATCTATCGTATTTTCCGGACTATAAGTCGCTCTGGAGTATAAGTCGCATCAGTCAAAAAATGCGTCATGAAGAGAAAAAAAACCTATAAGTCGCACCGGACTAAAAGTCGCATTTATTTAGTGCTCTGATGGAGACGTGGTTGCTGGTGGCATTGCTGTTAACCAATACATCCACCGGGGGGGCTGGAACAAATCTGTCTTGCACAGTCCTCCACTTCTCTTTCGCTACCAACAAACTGATATTTAATTGCTCTCCAGTCTCCTCCCACCTGTTCTTTTTTTTTTGCATTTGTTTGTCCCAGTGTCCAGGCGAAGTAACATCATACAGATGTTCGTAATTTCTAACTAACTCGCAGAGTTTCTCTTCAAAAAGTTGCGTCATTATTATTTCTTCTTCATGTCTCACTAGAGCTACCTAATGGGTAGTAACAGCAACACTGCCCAACGGTTTCCAGTGGTACTGCTCCATTTGACCCGTATCTGTTAGCTTTATGGAAACATGCAGAAATATGGACAAAATGAACGCAGAGCACGGACAGGAGGCTCTGTCCATATCCGGATCTGTCTTTAACGTTGGGCCTGTAACAAGTCTCTCCCAGCAGCACATTGTTCAAGCACCCGTCTGTGGACTCGTTCCTCCAGCTCTGGCCATCTTGCTTTCAGCCCGCTATTAGCTTTCTTTGTTTTCTTCATTGGAGTAAGAGTAACCTCTGCTTTTCACCAGTCCCTCACGAGTTTCTCACTCACTCTAAACTTTATTTCTGCTCGATAACCGCTGCATATTTTACTACCTGCAGTTTGTTAGAATAGGATTTTTTTATTTTGGAAGTATTTTGTTTATGACTAGAGCGCCTTCTCGCGTCTGTAGATGGTAATGTTTACTCCTTGGTTCCTGTCTGTCAGTATGAATTAACGTTTAAAAACATGCTAAATTATGTATATTTTGATATGTAAGTCGCACTGACTATAAGTCGCAGGACCAGCCAAATGATGAAAAAAGTGCAACTTATAGTCCGGAAAATAAGGTTATCAGTTCTTCCTTGTGCCACGGCCACATTCCCTGAAAATTTTATCCAAATTGGTTTAGAACTTTGTGAGTTATTGTGCTCACAGTCAGAGGGACAGACTCACAAATAAACAAACAATGCAGACAAAAACATGACCTCCTTCTTGAAGATAAAAATAACGCTAAATTGACTGTTTGGTGCCACTCAGTTTGAATTATCCATTATTAAAAGTCCAGCACAAAACTTTACATTTGTGTCAGTTGTATTGCCTCCTGTGGACAGTGTTGGTATGACATCTTTGTTAATTTTGACGTCTAATTTCATTTTTTTCTTTCTTCTTGTTTTTGTTTTTAAATTTCTGTTTTGGCTGCATGCAGCCAAAATACATTACCTATCTAGAGATGAAGATCAAAACAGGACGTAGTTACTTATTTTTTAAAAACCAGAAAATTAAACGGTCATGTTATCTGTTTTTTCAGTCCCTCCAAAACCAGAAAATCAATAACTTTTGAGCTTATCAATAATGCTGTTTTAGTAGGGAATGGAATCAATGCTTTTATCAATTAACCTTATTGATCCTTGTCTTTGTTGAAATGTTGTGGATTTTCTAGTAGACAAAAGAAGGCCTGCACAGGTTTTCTGTCCAACGTTAAACACATGGCACCCCTGATTAGGGATGGGATTCGAAAACCAATTTCAATTAAAGAGATAATTCAGTTTTCTTGAAGTGGGGTTGTATGAGCTCTGTATGGCCACTAAGTATTGATGTGTGACGTGAGTCGGTAAGTTCCAGATAAACTTTATTTTCCAAAAAGTTAATGCGCTCAAAAAAAATTCTGGGTAGCATACTCCTAAACTGTGGCATTATTTTCTGATGGGAGCTCTTGCAGGCAGAGAAAATACCCTTTGTATTTGGTATAATACTTCCCTGTTTGCGGCTGGTTCTGCGTCACAAACTTTTACAAATTCTGGCTTACTGAGGAAGAGGAGAGAACTTTCTACTGCATCTAATGTACTTAGTGGCCATATGGAGCTCATACAACCCCACTTCAAAAAAAACTGAACTGTCCCTTTAAGGATAATTGTGCAAAGCAGTAATAGAAATTGAGATGCAAATTTGATTAATTGCCAAGCTCAATAGCAGGACATTTAATACCAAGAGTGCCACAATGTGTTTGGCATTGTTGACCCATAAAACCTGTGTGGGTGGCAAAGAGTATTGATAAAGGATTAAATCGATAGGCAGAATGGATGTTGGAATTGTAATTCTCAATTCCCATCCCTAGGCAACAGAGAATCATATCTGAAAAACATAAATGTTAGAAATAGTCAATATGTTACACTTTATCTGTGTATGTACAAATTTGTACAAAGGGTAATTATACCAAAACTATCTTCTTGTATCAGATAATTTCATTTTGATTTAGACTTGAGTGGTCCACAGATAGATGTCATGTCTGTAGCTTCACCCTACACTTATGGACATTCAGTCACCAAAAATACAAATTTAGGAAAAAAATCCATTCCTAATCAAAGTAAAATAAAATTATGGTAAAGATAATGTTGATAAAAAGTGGAGGGAAATGAATATTCTAGCAGTCTAGCTCAGCAAATGGTCCTCAGGTGATAAATAATAAAAACTTAACAGAAGTTAAAATAATTTAGCTACCTCAAGACTGAATTTGGACTCATTACAGCACAGGTGTCCTCCCAGCTTTCTGGACAGTTAAACCACAAAGGTATTATAAAGTCTGAGTTTGTAGGAGTGGTTTAGGTGGAATTTAAAAAGTTGTCCACATTAAAATCACATGATGTGCCTGAAAGTTATACAAGAAATTGTGAATGGCCTCAAGTAACTCCAGTTGTGCTCCCTCTCTGCTGTCTCTGTATAAAGCATCTTTCACAACAGGCAGCCTGCATACTGGACAGAGAGCAGTTTGGACACAAGGCTCTGAAAGTTTAAGACCCCTCATCTCTCACGTTGCAGAGGCCCGCTTTAGGAAGGTTAAAATGCAACAGAACAATACTTTGAAAGACAACCATGCAAATTCTGACCTTGCTGCTGAAGAATAGCCTTGCGTCACTGCAGTGCCAAAGGATCTTGCTCCAGACCTCGCGTCACTGCAGTGGAGTCCAGGACCTTTGGACAGAGCCATTTCCATTGGATCACGGTTAGATGCTGAGACTTTAAACTCTGACCAAACAGAGCTTGTTCCAAAGAGTGAGACCAAACTTTACCACCGTCGCTGGGTCATGCTGTTTCTCTTCAGTTCTGTCTCGGGCAGCAGTACCCTCATGTGGCTGCAGTACAGCATCATAGGCAACATGTTCATGCACTTTTACAACATTAGCTCACTGGCTATTGACTGGTTGTCCATGATTTACCCCCTAAGTTTCATCCCTTTCACCCTGCTTTCCTCTGGCTGCTGAACAACAGGGGATCTGGGAGACAGTCCTTATTGGGGCAGCACTAAACTGCATTGGTGCTGGGGCAAAAACTGGCAGTGCCAGTCCAGATATGTTCCCAGTCACCTTCTTTGGACAGTTTATCTGCTCTGGAGGCAGTGTGTGTCTCCTTGTTATTCCTTCTTATCTTGCCTCCGAATGGTTTGGAGAGTGGGAGGTTTCTGCAGCTTGTTCCATTGGAGTTCTGGGGAGTCAGGTCTGTCCAAATACCAAACAATGATCATTATTAAAATGTATTTTTAAATTTTTCTGAAGCAAAGTTCATGAAGCTGTTCTGTCTCAGAGCAGACTGTACATAATACAAGGCTCCGCTGGATGCCAGAATCCCATAAAACTATTATGTCTTGGTGTGGGAAGCTCAAAGCAATTGTGTTAACTATTTGCAGAAACCCTCTCATCACACGAATGGCTGATCAAATGTGAGAAATCTCTTCTGTAAACTATAAAATTATGAGCTGAAAAATTGAATGTCCAATTTGCTGTTTAAACTTATTCTTAGTGGAACCTGAATATCTAAATTTAAAGCAATGTGGTTTACTTAGACTGTATCCCTGCCATATAGTTCATTCACATATGCAAGTATCAGATGGCTGGTGTATGGATGGGCTTGTTTGATCAACCAGTCTTTGAAATTACTGTAAGTCATTCATCTTGATGGGTTAAATATTACAATCAGCACCTGCCTTCACAGTAGGCTCCAAAATAATACAAACATAGTTAATGTCATATTGAAACTGCCCATTTCAGTTTAATTCAGACAACATTATTGTTCAATTCAGGGAGAGATTGAAATTGCAGTCTGGATTTATTTATACATAAAAACAGATGAAGAAGTAGTGACATACAAACAACAAATATGTATAATGAAATTAAGGATACCATGTTTTTTATATTAGGCAGTAGAAATAAATGATTATTAAGAAGACAAAATATGTTATCATGGCATTCAGGAGATTGAGGTGGTCAAATTACACGAACAACACACAGAAGCATTTTTCTGTGCCGCACAGCATTGAATATCAGTTGACCTTTGTGTTTGACATTGTTGCCACTAAAAATCTGTGTAGAATTACCTTTCCACGCAATGTATCCACAGGAATCAAGAAGGATTTGATATGCAAAAACTATATTAGCATTGGTATCAATCATTTTTTATCAATTTCCATCCTATCTTCTGACATTTGATGTTGTGCTGTGCTTTTTTTTCCCACCCTTTCCTAAATCACACAGTCACAGACATTGTGTGTTGCACTGTTAGTGTCGCTTTGTGTAAATTCAAGCCAAACTTTGGACGCACACTGTCATTGGTGGTGACTGGTGAAAGACTAAGTGGAAGGCATTGATAAGCATAAAGGCTAATTATACCGGGTCCTTCAAGTAGTTTAAAATGATTCCTACATGGAGCTGGTTCTTGATTCCCATCGCTTCCTCTGAGTCTCATTGGTCCTGAGGCATGGTTCACAAACAGTGATCAGTTCTTGCAGCATGAGGTCCAAGCACATTTACACTGTACCCCAAATTAAAACAAAATGGGGCACCTTTGGACTCCTGGCATACAAAAACAGCTTTGCCAACTGTGGCTGTGAAAGCAATAGACTCATTATACCAGCTAAGGAAGGACAGTTAACCTCCTCATTAGCTCAAATTAGCCAAAAATGTGCTCTCAATCTTTGTAGTAAGTTGTGTTAAATAAAAAAAAAATATCCAGTGTTGGAATCTGTTTTGAAATAATCAGGATAACTGGTATTTACTAACTATATGAGCTAAGTTACAGGCACATTGTTACGTGAAATTAAGTGCAGTAAGTATTACCATGATGTGGACAAATGTTCCTGATAAAGGAAAATTCTGTTTCTTTCAGAATCTTGAATCATTACAGTGTTAAAAGGTGAAATTTGTTTAGTTTCCTGGCAATATGAAATGGATATATCCGATTCAATGAACCCATAGTAACTTTTTTAACACAATCTCAACTCTGTCTATTCCAAACACATTAAAATGGTTTGTTAACATATCCATCCACCAAAAGACAGAAAGGAATCAGTGTGGTGTTGAAAAGAAGAGAGGAGTACAGTTTTGTCCCTCTTCAGGGAAACTCCTTCAAACAGTTTAAGACTGTAAGTTTAAACTAAGTATTCATGAAGGAGCAAAATGAAAATTTCACTTTTTATTCAGGTTCAGCAAGTTCAGAATGATATCACCATGTACTACAGTTAATGGTTTAGGTATTAGCTCACATTAGCAAACTGCTAACATTTATATTTAACTAGTTCTAAGTTCTAGCAAATGTAACTGTTTGATAGTGTTACATAATTTGATACGGCAGATGCATATTTCCAACTGCTTTACAAAATTACTGGTTGGTTTACCCATAATTCTGTTCAACAGAAGAAAATGTCTAGCTGTTGATGTTTTTGATATTTCTATAATTGCACATGTTGCTTTCCCTACTTATTGTAATAGAGACAGTAAAAGACTGCGTTGTGATTATTTTGAAAGGAGGTCAAATCAAGAGATGAATCTGTTTTTTCAAGAGTAATGCTTTTACTTAGACACTGATAGTATTGGTAATCTATGCTTATTGTCTTCCAGCTGGGTATTGCAATTGGGTTCCTTGTCCCTCCTATCTTGGTGCCTAATGTGGAGGATATGGACGAGCTGGCTCACCACATTAGAGTTATGTTCTACATTACAGCTGGAGTGGCCACATTACTCTTCATCCTCGTCATCTTTGGTAAGTTTTGTGTTGTGAAAGGTAAAGGACCAAGCCAGCAGTTTTCCCCTGATTATTTTTGGTGATTTCTACCATGCAGATTGTTTTAACCACTCACAACACGCTTCTGAGGGTGGAATTTTCTGCTGTAGGGCTACATATAAATATAAATGGTAATTGCTCTGCTGTTTAAAGCTTTGATAGCTACAACATAAAGTGCTAATAATTTTCACCTTGGCTTGAAATGTCTCAGCAGAATAACAATCAAGCTAAAATCAGCACTTTAGCACAAAATGGGAAAAAGTTAAACTTTGTGTGTTAATTGCTTATTGTTCTTTGGTGAAAAAATCATTTGACTGATATAATGCAGAATAATAAACCCATCAAAAATGCAAGAAAACTCATTCATACTGCCTAATTTAACTTGGAGTTAGAATTGTTGCAGTTTTTCCAATTTTTTTTTATTATTAAAACAAGAAATTACCCAACACAAGGAGCAAAGGACTTCGATTTTGTTCCATCCTAATGACATTGATATTGACGCTGTAATTTTTTTTACTAGTATATAATTTAAGTTTTCTTTTTTTCAGATCTAGATATGATTTTTAAGCTGATCTTACAGTGCCAGATAACCAATGACATTCTGTTGAATGGATAAAGAGGTAAAAATCCCTGTGACGCAGTCAGAGTTGACATGAATGTAAGACTTCATCACATCTGTCAATAAGCTCTTTCATTCACTTGCATTTTACACTTTTTGTCTCAGAAACTCTCAGTTTTCATGGTCTTATATGGCACAGGCAGATAGGATATTCTCATTTAATGGACCTACCTGATGGAGGTTTTCATTGCACGATGACAAGAAGTAGCATTCAGTGGACCAGAGAAGTGCTGACCTGCACTTTTGTACCAAACACAAAACCCTCCCTGAAGGGGGAAGTCAACAGAGAGGACAATGTTGTTGAAAAGAAAGTCAGGAGGGAAATCATGGGAATGGGCACCAAACAACGAGAATGTTAGCATAATCCGAACAACTGAATAATTTAACCAAGTATTTGTCTCTTGTTGGGAGACAAATGAACATTGATTACATTTTCTACTGAAAGTTAGTGGAATGACTTCACCTTTCACACAGGATGTGAGTTGACAGGAAAGATGCTTAGTTGCAGTCTGCTTTATTTCTGCTTCACATGCATTTTGCATATTTGTGGTTTTATTTTTAGTCCTATGTTGTATAAAGGGACATAGATGAAACACTATGTTGTTTGTCTTTCTTATAAAAAAAAGAGGGCATAGAAGCAGTCAAGGAGGAAGAACAAGTTGTATGAGGCCCTGTTGTCCTGTCACAGTAATGTGAGGGCGGGGGATCTCCTAAGTGTGCTGCATTCAGAAACACAAAAGGATGCTTGTGTAGGCATTCTGCAGTAACATCACGTACAGCACTCAGACTGATTCTACTATCTGTGCTGGTCATAAAACACCTTGGACAGCAGAGTTTAGCTCTTTGCACTTGGACAGTTTAATGAATACTTCTTAAAATAAAACATTCCTTCTTCTTTTTTATTCATTCTAGTTCTTTCAAGAGGCTGGTGTACTATTCAAAGGATCATGCAGAATTTTGAGAAAAGTTATAATAAAGTTAAGATTCTCATGGTTACATAGTAACTTTGCTTGGGAAAGGTTAGCTTAACATGAGACCCATTCATGCTGCAGTTTCAGCTTTTAATATTTACACCCTTATGACATTTCACCTTCACTGTAATTGGTGTGACCTCAACCTCAGTTTCATTGGGCTTCTTACCAGCGCTTAAGGTTGCCAGGTTACGGAGTTTGTTTTCAGCTTCCTCCAGAACTATTTGTAGGGCAGTTTGAAATAGGTCTGTGTGCTTCATATTTGTCGTAAGTCAATGGTTCTTAAATAGTTTTTGCTGTGCCCCTCTTTGAAAATAATAATACCCCCCCACACACACAAAGTTAGGAGTCTTCTACATAATCCAAACATGTAACTACTTATTTCTTCAAAGTATTACTGTGCAAACACAGAATGGATAGCATTTATTTGCCCTTGTTTTATCCACAAAAAACTTATTATTGGACCCTCATTTTAACTTTAAAAGGTGAGTACAACAAAGGGGCCACTCATAAGTACATATTTCTTTCAAGGCTTAAGTAAAAGATATATGTCCAGTTGCACTTTCAGCTTCTAACAAATTAAAACTTTCCACAACATTCACCAAAGAAAGCCAACAGAAATCTGTTGCTACACTGCCCAAACTGACTTTTACATAAACCCCATCTCTGACATGGCAAATAGCCAGTCACAGTGCAGAATTTTTGGATTGCCACATGGAGGTGTCTAACAAAATTCCAGGGGTCCGTACCCCGATTTGGTTCTGCCACTGCCCAGGCAAGCCACGCTTCCCCTTGGGGTGTGGCCACATTCCCACTCCCCACTATTTGAGAATCACTGCCTAAAGTCATGAAAATATCAATCGGAGAGCATGAAAAAAAGAGGATTTCATGTCTGACCTCTCAGAGCAGCAGAAGACCAGAAAGTAGCTCTCTCAAGACTAGGCAGATCAATGTCACCTCCGCTATAGTTGTTTATAAAGTGGATAAAATAGGTACCATCTATTTCTTTCATCGGTCATTGAGGGCTATTTTCCTCTGAAATTAGAACTGTTTTCAACTGAGAGTGTGTTTTTCAGCTTTGTCTGCGAAAAACTGAAAATGCTGAACTAGCCTGGATCCTAACCTGAATTTAAATAAGTGCTTCCAGCGAAATAGAAAAAAATGCAACTGTGGACACAGGCCCTTATGGTATGACCCATTCTCAGTTTACATGGAGGAAGCTGGGTTTATGAGTTATACTGCTGCCAGTCAACAGAGGGAGCCTTAAATGTTTTGGCTCCACTCCCAGGTGGCTGTCACCTTGTCCACCTTAATATAGATGACAATATATATATTTAACCCACATACATTAGGGTGTAGGTTTCCACCTTGAACTCTCAGCAAGAGAGTCTTAAGATGTAAAACTAGTCCCTACACACAAAGTTAAATCATTTTCAGACATAGTCTTGGGCACATTGATCCCATGATTGGAACAAATTATATCCAAAGAACTTAAAATCTCATAAATGAAGCATAGTGAACCTAATGTACCTACAGCAAAGGCCTTTAGCCAAATCTGGTGTAAGATCAACCACTGATTCAGACTCCAAATTCACACCAGTTGGCTACAGTAGTTTAATGACACAAACAGATGAACTCACACACAGCACAACCTCACACATACATATAAGATGCCATGTTTGAGGTTTGTCCTGCTGGCAGAGCCATCTGCAGCCCTGCAACAGGCCTGTGAGTCAGCAGGCCAGGCAGTCCCAATGCTAAGTGATGAGCATGAAGTATGCCCAAAGGGAGAATGTTTCTTTGCTGATGTCCTGAGATGAAACAGGCTATCAACAATATTAGCACAAGAGGAAGTCTGCATAAATGAGAGTAAATCTTGTTGACTTCAAAAGTGAAACCATCTGGAGTGCAACTCCTCAGCTTTCATCTGGTGATGCCATCTGGAAGTGTTTGTCAACATTTTGAGCCTCCTAAGTCAGAAAAAGAGGATCTCTAGACAAGACTTACAATTTCTCCTCGTTCTGAGCATATTTTTAGAAGTAATGCATACACATGTCAGTCCCAAACAGTAATTAAAGCTTAAAGCTTGTGGATGGCTGCTTGAAGTTACTGGCTTTGCATGTTACCCCAGACTGAACTCAATGTTTAGCTCACCACTAGCAATTTTTCTTCATGAAACCAATTTAAAAATTTATTCTTACATTAGTTTTATGTCAACAGATTAGAATTTCCTTTACTTTTTCAAGGGGCATGACTAAATCCACCTAAACACTATAAAACTCAAACCTCAGCAACTGTATTTGTCTAATTTCTTGTCAAAAGTATCTAATTACTCTTATCAGCCAAATCCACATGACAAGTTCAGCTAAACAATTAAAGTCAAGATGTAATTAAAGTATTTTAAGGCCAGAATTATCATTGGTAACCACAACTTATTCCAAGATATTAAATTCCTTTTCAAGATTAGCATTTGCAGGACAGTGAAAGTATTGCAATGGCCCAAAATCATTTTCCCTGGCTCTATTCTCTCTGACCTGTTTGCACATAGTTGTGTTTAGCAGGAGAGCAAACACAGCTGTGTCAGTGTGTGCAAGTAGCCATCAGATTCAGCTAATGAGAGTGTTTAAAGGGTTTAAATGTTTGGTAATGCAGATGTACTCCTAACCTGTAACCATTTTAGTATGTAGGGCAGCTACTCAACAAGATACTGTTTAAAGGAAAGGCAGCCCACACAGTTGATTGGTAGAATTCTAAAGTTTAAAGTAAATCCTTAAAAAACATTGAGATATTGATTCATAAGAATGGCAAAGAGAGACCAACAGATATGCCCATGTACCCATCTCCCTCTCTACAGTTCCAGCAGCTGCTTGAAGCATTATGTTCCCCAAGCTCCCCGATTGATTGATTGATTGATTGATTGATTCAAAAATGAATATATGAACCTCAGGGCAAATCATAAGCTCTTTAAGAAAGTTCAAGCATGTGATTTTTTCAAAGTGAATACAAGATAAGACATTTCTTAACTCGGTGTTTCTCTTGAATAACAATGGCATAACATACAGTAAAATGCTCAATAAAATCTATTTAAGACTGAACTTGTCCATGTGTCGTCAGAGCAGACATCTTAAAAAAAAGGTTAATTAAGGTAGGACCGGTTCCTGAATTCAAACCCTCAGGTTATGTCGGCTGGAGGGAGAAACTGCTGAGAAACTACTGGCTCAGCTCCCAAGACTACAGAGACAGACATCTTTGTTTGTCCATGAGGCCTGAGGCTGTGAGTTTCCACTCAGCATAAAGAACCGACTGTAACAGGTCAGAACAAAGTTATCAGTACTAAAAGATGTCTGTCCTCTGGGTTGCAGACTAGCTGAGTGTCCTGCAGCTTGAGATGTGTGTAATGTGAGATCTTGTAAGAGCCTCCAACTTGGTCTTGAAGTTTGTTTTTGTCAAGTTTTTTTAAGGGAATGGCTGGTTCCACTTCCAGTTTTTTGAACATCCCTAAAGGAGTACATCAAGGTTCAGTCTTGGGACCAATTTTATTTACTATTTATATCAATAATTAGTGTGATTACCTATCAAATGCGTTGTTTCACCTTTATGACGATGACACAGTCATTTATCGCTGCTCTTCCTCACTTGCCCAGGCTTTAGAATTTTTACATACAGCTTTTAATACAATTCAGATGCGTTTACAATCTTTGAACCTGGTTTTAAATGCGGAGAAAACTAAAATCGTGTTATTTTGTCATAAACATGAAATAACATAGCCTGTCAAGACCATTACAACTACCAATGGCATACAGATAGACAATGTCATTACTTACAAGTATTTCGGCTTTCTGCTTGACCAGGAGCTCTCTTCCTGTTCCACATTGCCAATCTAGTCCGTAAACTGAGGATAAAACTTGGATTTTATTACAGAAATTAATCCTGTTTTCCCCTCAGAGCTCGGAAATATCTTGTCTATGCAACTTCTCTGACATTGATTGATTATGGTGACATTTTGTAGGTTAGGGCCTCGTTAAAATGTCTCCAGGCACTGGACACTGTTTATCACTGTGCATTACGCTTTCTTTCTGGTTGTGCTCGCCTCATTCACCACTGTGAGCTCTATGCCACAGCTGAATGGCCCTCCTTGAGTCCCCGGAGGTATACAGATTGGATGATGTTGATTAATAAGTCTCTTCTTGGATTAGTTCCATCATATCTTCGTTCTTTGCTTCAGAAATCAAGGAGCCCCTATGCCCTTACGCTCTTGTGCAGTTTATCACCTGAAAGCTTTTTGTTCCATTTTACTCAGTAGGCAGTGAGAATCCTACAAGCAATGCTTGTGCTTTTACTGTCCTCAAAACTGTCGCACTTCCACTGTCAAATTGTTGAACTTTTTTGTACCATATTTATTGTTTGTAATTTATTGCCTTAATTTTTCTTGAATTTTGTGTTTATTATGACGTGTGCTGCTGACCTCTTGGCCAGGTCACCATTGTAAATGATCTCAATGGGACTTATCTGGTTAAATAAAGGTTAAAAAAAAGGGAAAGCAAAAATTACAACAGTACTTTTTTTTCTTAGCTAGTTAAAATCTGATATACCAAGTATTTTCTTCTCAGCAGTTGTTGGGGAAGGTGTCTCTTTTGGCTCCTGGACATGTCAGTCCACCTTGGACAAGACGCTAAACACCAAATTGCTCAAAGTTGCTGCACCAGTGGTTTTTAGTAATGTGATGAGCAAATACTGATGAACCTTTTTCATAGCACCCTCCACTATCAATATCTTTATGTCATGTGAGTGGGAATGAATGGATCAGTGTTGCCTTTGGTGAAAAAATGTTTTCAGTATTTAGATGATTTAAGAAGCACTTTTCAGGCTCAAGTTCACTAACCACACATTCACTTTCCCCTTTTAATAAATCCAAAAGGCGGTTTCTTAGAGGATTGATTGCAGTATTGTTTCAAATGGTGTTGTCTTTCTTGTTGTAGCTACCATTTTATTTGTTTAACGTAGGTTCTTTTCCCTCTCGCAGTCTTCCAGGAGCGTCCTAAACTTCCCCCGACTCAGGCCCAGGCCACGGCTCGGCTGATACCACCGGAGCAGTACTCCTACACTGCCTCCATCCTCAGGCTGCTCCGAAACAGGCCATTCATCCTGCTCATCATTACTTACGGTCAGTGATCAGTACACATCACAGAACTGTTTGAAGTAGTGTTTGGTTTTGTAAGATTATTTCATTTCCTTTCTTTCTCATGATGAAGCCCCACGGGTAATGTGAAATTAGAAATTGCTCAAACACACTTTACATTCTTACTTTGCTAAATCAATCAAACAGTTAGTTTATATGCACTTATATAATTAGCTTCGGGCTCAGTCCCATTGAACACATTTATAGACTCATGTACTTTGATTGTGGTCATTATAAGTGCTTAGGGGTGTTCCACAGTAAAACCCTGATATCCATTAGGGCCTTTGCATTGAAGTTTACATGACGAATTAAACACTCGTTTATTTATCCGTGGACTGTTCTGTGCACCTATCCAGATTCCACAGGACAGTCCATGCTAACATTGGTAACATGAAAGACGCAATGTTCCAGCCCCCCGCTAAATGTCAGCAAATCCTCGTAAACTGAGACAGTGTCCTTTTTATGACAAGAAGAATAAGATAACAATCACTGCAAGCATGGACATGTTGGAAAAATTGTATGTTAAAGAGGAAACTTCATGTCTACAATGGCTGTCTGTAGAACATTTGAAAAGTTACCTGTGTGTTTCAATCAGATATTCACAATGTTTTAATATAAAGGCCTATGTTGTTTTTAACCCCTAAATGCAAGAAGCACAAACAAAGCACAAAGTGGTTTTTTTTGTTGTTGTTGTTATTACATCTTTCAGTCAATGTGTGATGTCAGGGTTGTGTGTCACATTATATATTTCATTATTTATTTACTTACAAGCTCAACCCCTTGTCGTCTTCTGAGGACTTTTTCACTGAGGTACTCAGACTTGATACCATTGAAGTCCATGAGTTTATTTTTTTAGGCTTTTGGATGGAGATTAGGACTGAGGCATGGCCTCCTTGCTGGGCTTTGATATGAAAGTTTAACAGTGTAAATGCTAAGCATGGCAGGAGTTGCAATTTGTATACAGTTGGATATCACTGTAAGCCAGGGGGCTAAGATGTGTGGTAAAGTACAGAGAGAGAAAGTGTGTGCCAAATGTACTGAGGAGTAATTGTTTGTGTTTTCATGGTTCAAAATACCACCAGTTAGCTGCTTGTCAACATCATAGCAGGGTCAACCAGGTTCAGAATTAGTAGCTAGATGGAGGCTCATAGCCACCCAATGTTGCAGAGCCAAACTCACACGCACATCAGTGAATCATGTCTTCCTCAGTGGTCGTGCACTGAGAAAGGGAAGGAAGTCCAAATAGATATCCTTTCTGAGCATCAACTGTAGCTAAACTTAGCTGTGCATTCAAACATAGCTAGTGATTCAGTAAAGTGCAATAAGACTCACTTTATCAATAAATCTAAAAAAAAAAAAAAGAAAGAAATAAAGAGTGATCAATTCTTCTGAATTTTTTATTGCAGTGATGACACTTTATGTTTCTTGCAGGGCTTTAAAGTTTGTTTCCAGCCTGACCAATTCTAGTTTTATGAAGTAAAACAGTCTGGGATATGAAGTCAACTTTGCCATGTAACCGCAACTCAGTCAAACAGCTGAGAACAAAAAGAGGAAACTCCTTCCATATATGCTCAAACCTCCTGTGTGTGTCATGTGAAAACTCTCATGTGACTATAATTAGTGTCTGTGCTTGGTTCCTGTGTGTGGTTGTCAGATGACTATTCATAGCTCACGTTGTCTTTGGTGTACCTGTGATTGTGACACTGTGCAGCAGGCTGCACCTGTCCCTGTCTGTATGAATGAAATGTAGTAGCTTGGTCTGAATGTTCAGTTTTAGTTCAGGGACAAAGTCATTTACACAGTACTTTAATCAGCATAGTATCAATATATTAATATCAATAGAAATTTCATGTTCCATAACAAAGTTACACACAGCACACTGAGCCCCTTAAGTGACCATATTGAAAAAATGGCTTAAAGTTGTTATTTATTACATACTTTGTTGCTATCATTTAATGATAATATGATCTGCTTTCACAGCACACATTTTTACTCCTCTCTACATTGTTGTGAATAAGAATTAAGTGTGTTAATGAGAATTTTAACCTGTTGTATGCCAATTGATGTATGCTGTTTCAATTATATGTTTATGAAGGAAAAAAACAACAAAACAAAAAACTACAAGGACCAACTTTTTTAGATTTGTACAAATGAATTTTGTGCTTTTTTTTTTGTTTTGTGCTGTGTCAGCTCTGATAAGTCACACTTTGCACATTATTCCAACAAGGACAACAAAATTGCACCAGAGTGCTCAAATGAGAAGTTTGGTGATTTTTGGTGGGGGGAAATTGTAAAAACGACCTTTTTTTTTTCTTCAAATCTGGCCTGCAAATCAAAAGCATATTAATAAGCACTGTATATTTGTCATGCTGCAGTGGCCATTTAATCAAAAATCACAGTTATAATTGGTTTGAATGTGTCCAGTTCTGGCTAATGGGCTAAGTGAGAATATTTTGATGACACAGAGCACCATAGGTTTGTTATAACTGATAGGGTTCAAAATTAGAAAAAAAAAAAACATATTTGCTAAAGTGCACACTGTATAGGATATTGATGGAAAAGTAACCACATAAACAAAAACTTTAGCATCCTTGAAAGGGACAATTAAACCCAAGCGTTAAAAATGATTCTCTATAGGTTCCTCCTCTGAAAGTATCCCAGAGAGATCTTTAAAACTCCTTTGGGCACATTTGTTCTCCCTGTAAGTCTATGTCAGAGTGGAGGACTTTTTCTTGCATCTTAGCTTAAGAAGAAAGATAAAGCCTCTGTGTGAAGTTGCCCTTTTATAGAGATCTCTGATTCAGGACAGGTCTGTTTTGGAAACTGGCCTGATAAGGTTCAGTTATCACAGCTGGAAACTAAGCCATTGCTGCAGATTTTCTATGTGGAAAAATAGCCTTACAAAAGTTTTCTCTGTCAACATTGTCAGACACAAGAAAATCGTGATATTCATGCTGCATCAACAAATGTTTTCAGCATGTTTTATGTGTTTCCTCTTTGGCTTGAAAGCACAAAACTACAGTTGCTGCGTGTTGCACTGAAGTGTCATATGTTGTTACTGTTATTAAGTCCCTCTTTAGATCTTTTTTGTCCAACATGATTAAAAACTGACGATGAAAAGTTTTTTTTCTGTAAGGGTGGTTACACCAGTGAACAAAGTGCAGTTATAACCATTCTCCCTGTCCAAATTAAGTAAAGACAATACAAGAACACGACAATGAACTAACAAATAAAAAAATATTCCTTGCCACTGTAACTTCAGAAATTCTTCTTTTATGTGAATAAACTTCAAACAATTGGATTGTGGTTTCAGTATCAAGAACGTTTCAGCAGGACAGTTATGTTAAACTAATCTTTAACAAAAGGGTGAGAGAACCATGAAGTGGGAGAAAGAGAATGTTGGGCAGCTGAACTGCAGCTGTCACAGCATGTATCAAGATTTAATTGACTGGTGTACTAATGAACACACTAAAGTGTGCTCATTAGTACACCAGAGAGTAATCCTTTTTGAGTTAAGAGTAACATGCTTAGGTTTGAACATTAGCCATCCCCTGAGGGAAATATGATCAGCTAAGTTTAAGGGGAACATTTTAGTTTAATTTGTAACACATAAAACATCAGTAAGGTCACTTGGTTTGTAATAGGAACAACAGCCCCCAAGAACCTGTCACCTTTCGTTCTGTATCCCTGTTAAATCCAATTGTTGCCACAAAATGCATCTACCATTCTGTTTATCTACCAGCACTACTTTCAGAGTCCGACTTGTCATGACTCTCATGTTTGCTTCTTCAAGTAATGGTGCCTTTCTAGTTGTGTTTTTGCACTAAACTCAGAACCGATTCATGACAGGTTTGTCGCTGCTGTACAACAACAAGTAGAAGATCAGTTATATCATCACCCTGTCATTCATCTTTTGCAACACTGGGTTTAAAAATCTGCTTTTAGATATTTGTACGCTTTGATTGAATGGAAAATTTTATCGTGTAGTATTATTTTAAAATGTGGTGTGAAAAAAAGAAACTTTTTTTTTTTTTTGACAACCTTACTTCCTAGACTCCTTTTTGTTGTTTGTGCTGACTGCCTCTAGTGAAAGTGTGAAACTATTGTTTTGCAGCTCATTTATCAGAAACTGATAAATGAACTGTTTGCATTTAAGCCATATTTAGTGCTTCAGTTGGTGTCTGCTTCAAGAATTGGCCAAATTTGACTGTTTTCAGAGTGGTGTTCAGCAAAACCAAGTTTCAGCATTATTTGGAGAGAGCCCTGGTATCCTCTCCAAGCTGAAGGCCAAGTTCCATATAACGGGGAATGCCAGAGACAGGCCACAGTTGACATCCCACTTTTCATGGGCACAACCCTCATTCTCAGCTCTGCTGCTCATCCCACAAATGCATGTTCTTTAGAAATGTATCACCATTTAGAAGGGAAATAAACAGGCTTTCCCATGGTATAAGATTTATTGCTAATCAATCAATCAATCAATCAATCAATCTTTATTTGTATAGCGCCAATTCATAACAAGTGTTATCTCAAGACACTTTACAATAGAGCACAAAGCTCTTCATATTATGGATGCACATATATGCATAGATACATATATACATATATAAAATACACATATACATATATATACAAATATATACATCCAACACCCAACATGAATCCATATAGCCAATCATGAATCCCTCCATCATGGCGGCAAGAAAAAACCTTCTGTTAAGCAGCAGGAAATCTTGAATGTGCACCCCAGTCTCATGATGAACAGCAAATCCACACGATGCTGTGTTGGGTGTGTGGGCGAAGGAAGGGAAGTAAGTGGAGACAAGTGGACTAAAGTAAGAACTAAAGTTAGTGACAGATCAGTGGACCAATCATAGACCTGTCGTCGTCAAATTTGTTTCTGCTGAAAACAAATTTATTAGAGGTTAGCCTCTTGAGATGCTACATCTTGTTTTCAGGAGGGTCCTCATGTCTGTATGATTGTGGTGATAATTTTATTCTTACTGAAAATAAGAATTTATGGTAGTAACAACAAAGACATTATCTACCAAACACAAATTTCCCTACTTCTTGTGTCATTTTTATATTGAATCCTTAAGGTAGTTGGAACCAATTCTCAACTGAAACAAGCTCATGATTCGCATACATTTGAACAGGAAGACAAAATCCTACCGAGTGGTATAATGTGCATCATAATAAAAAGGGTTCTCACACTACCCCAAAGGCAATGACATTTCTTGTTTTAAATGTCTTATTTTTTTGTCTTTGAGCCACTTTCAGGATAAATAAATGTACCTTACTTTGCCTAGAGGAACTGTGTGACTTTGTTTAATCTGTACTAAAGGTTATTTTAGTTTAACAGTTTTTGGCATGCAGACTTTGTTTGACCATATTTCCCACTATCACAGGTTTGAATGTGGGCTGTTTCTACGCTGTGAGCACCTTGCTGAACCGTATGATCATCGAGCATTACCCTGTAAGTTCTGCCTGCTGTGAGAAAGCAAAAAGTCAACATACAATATGTGCACAAGATTGTTTCCTCTGTTTGATCCAAAGCTAATGTTTAAATTCCAAGTACTCTTGTTCAACTACTCATTTTCAATACTTCAAAGCATGCAACGTTTGTCCAGTGATTTAATTTCACATTGAACCTTTAACTGTAATCTTAAACACAGAGAATCTCATATTATGTCAATAAGCCACACGGTGGTATCAGATTTTACTCTGATGTTGCAGTTTTTCAGGATACAGTATTCTTTCATTATTAATAAGGATTTTTTATTCTTTATAAATATGCAGTAAGAACTGTAGTGATGTTCACAAAAACTCAACAAACAGGAAACTTTGACATAATCCGTGAGGTCACTGGACAACATCATTTATTAAAGAATGGTTGATTATGAGCGTTAACCTTTATGAGCTTTGAGCTTTTTATTTCATTTAACACTTTATTTCATTTAACACTTCGTCAAAGTGAGATGTGGATGAGGACTTTTCAGCTGAGCTCTCATTTCAGATCTTGTCTGACTCCTGTAAATCTGTCTTGTCTCTTCATGGTATGGTATGTAAGGTCAGCATGTCACACGCTGTGATTTCTGTCTTTCTTTACCCCTCAGGGAGAAGAAGTGAACGCTGGGAGGATCGGACTAACTATCGTCATCGCAGGGATGGTCGGCTCTCTGATCTGTGGCATCTGGTTAGATAAAACTAAAACTTACAAGTAAGTGAGGAGGGAGTCAAAAAACAGATATTGAGTTGTTTAGTTTTTTAAATCTCAAAGTTTCTAACTTTTTGTTTATTTTGATTTTTCTGTCTTGTCTCTCAGCTGGTCTTCTTTAATGTTTGTGTGTCTGTCGGGGCTCTGTGTGTGTTTATCCAGGTGTTTCATGCTGCTCTCATTGTGATCTCCATGACGTCTGGCTCACTATGTCCCGCTAGTGAGGAAGTTTCATTAAGTCCCCCCCTCCCCTCAAATGTTATTTACATGAGCTTTGCTCTGCAAAATAAAATAGCAAAGTGTTTATTTGAGACATAAGAAGATGAGACCCACCAGGCTCTGACATATTTGAACTACTCTCATAGATATTTTAATTAAAACATGAAAATACTCACAAACCCTTTTTTTTTTGGGATGCCACACTGCACCTCACGTTCAGAGGTCCAGATGCTTTTTTCAGCTTTTTTTTTTTCTTTTTTTTTTTTTTTTAATTTTTCCTATTTTTCTGTTTTTCTAAATATACAACTTAAAACTGTTTGATGTTCTGTTGTTTGGTATCATTTTTTTCAGAATAACCCTAACCATAAGACATACCTCCTGTTTCAGAGAATTTTCTTTAAGTGTGTCTTGATCAAGTTGATGCTCATGGCTGTGGCAGTTGTTTATGTAACATCGATATCAAGGACAATCCGAAATGATTACATGTAAATTCCCAAGCCATTTTTGCACTTCTTGGCAGCAGTTTTTTATTTTAGCAACCATCATTTTTGAGGTGCAACAATGCTTTAAAATTCTCAATTGGGGCACTTTCAGATTTATTTTATGTTGTAGAAAAAAAAAACCTTTAAAGTCTTGTATGCATGTGTTTACCACAGAGCATATTCTAGGCATTTATTAAAAAATCCATTCAAAAATCCCATCGACTTAGAGTCCAGGAAACCAGAAGTGCTGAAATACTTACTCACTTGTGCATTTTAGGATTCATTACTGCACCACTCTACAAGCTTTAACCACTGACACAACAGTGGTAGAAAGTCTCACTGGCAGGGTGCCCGGGGAATCAGCAGCTACTGACAGTGTTCACAGGAGGGGAGGGCGAGGTCCTGATGCTGAGGACTTTGTTGTCTTGTGATAATAAGTACTTGATTACATGGAGGAGACATGTAAAACACACTAAAAGGCATACTACAATTACTTTAACACAAAAGGATATTAAGGTAAAACATATGAAGGCGAAGTTTATATACTTGAACACAAGTGGTAAAATCTCATTAGTTTTTGCTTTTCTACTCTTAACGTTATTGTATGAATATGTGGAGGATCTACAGGATACTGAAGATGGGACCAAAAGCTCTGTGTAATTTCACTGAATTTTTATTTGAGAGCATGCTTAAAAAAACAGCATCAGGGTGTTAGTTGACTGTTCTGAACACATTTTTAGTGCTTCACTTTTCTGCTTGCTGGCCCATTTGTTTTGGTTCTACTTGACCCCAGCAAAAGGAAACATAGGCCATGCAATATACTGGAGCTGTCTGAAAGCATGGTGGCTTGTAGCAGAAGGTTAAAAGCATTGTAATCACTCACCACAACACTTTTTTTGTTTGTTTTTACCTAAATTCAATGAATTACACATATCCCTTGAAATCTACGGAACTACCCCTTTAAACTATTCAGTGCTGTCAACTAATCAACCAACAGGTTATTACTAAACATAGAAAAGAGAAGAGATTAAATCAAGCTTAGCTTTTAGGCATAGTTTTTATGCATTTTAAGCATCTAGGATGTCTGCGGTTTGCGGAGAGGCTCAGGGTAGGGGGGTTGGTGATCACATCACCTCAGTGACAGCGATGCTAATATGATGTGGATTTTAAAGGTGCTTTGTTTACAGGGTAATCAATTATTAACAGAGCGCACCATACAAAGCATCCATGTCCTGTCAACATGTTGAATGGATTTTTGTTCATACAAAAATCTACAGAGATTTCTTTTTTTCCATTTGATGCTTTTTCAGTTTTCTGTTCTGATGCTGCAATTTTTAGTAGTTTACACCAATACCTGGTTAGATGAGTTTATTTAGATTAGGGATAAAAACATGTGTCATTTGCACCAAATAAGTTTAGCATAGGGAACAACTCATAAAAAGCAAGGCACACAGGACTCTTACTCACAGTCACAAAGTCAGTTGAAAGCTGTCCATAGAGTTAACTAAACATCCATCAACCCATTAAAATATACATCCATATACTTTATGTAACTACTGTATAGAGCCAAATTGCTCATTTAAATGTCAAAAATGTATCTACACAATCATTCTGAACCAAGCATCTCCAACATATGCCTCTGTGAATTCATTTTATCCTAAATTCTGGCACAGCCTTCATTAAACCAAAAGATTTCTGTTTCTGTGCTGTTGTCTTTTTCTTTGTATGTTATTATCCATGGGTTAGCGCAGTTAATCAGATGAGTCTCATTTCTGCTGTGGAATTTAAGTTCCTCATTTAAGAACAATATGTAGACAGAGGTTAGGATGCTGTAAACACTGTTGAATATTGTGTTTCCTTTGTGTTTTTCTTCAGGCAGACAACACTGGCTGTTTACTTTATGTCTCTGGTGGGAATGATCGTTTATGCTGCTACACTCAGTCTGGGACACCTATGGGTGGTCTTTATCACCGCTGGAGCTCTTGGGTATTCTGAAGTTTGTTCAGTCTTTCTTGATTTAGTTTTTTCAACACATAATTAAAAAAAAATCTTTTCTTTTGTTTATATTGTGTGGTAGGTGTGTTACTTTAAATATATTTAAGTGAAAATCAAGCCAAATTACTCATATTTAAGATTGTTTACATGCTCAGTATCTGATCTTGGGTAAACTCAAATCTGGATCATTTTAAGCTTCAACTTTATGCACATTCTTTTTAAACTGTTTGATCAACTGACTTTATGGATCACAGAAGGAAAACTGTATAATTCGCTGTCATTGAAATTCACTGAATACTGTTTTGGTTATTTCTTCCAATTCACTGCTTCTGTTGATAGTTGCAACAATAATTTACAGTGTTGTTTGTATAGCTTTCAGCTAAGGCATGATAACATTTACACACAGAGCCATGAACCCGAGCTAAAGATTTGCCCTTTTGCATACTCACACAGTATTTTTAAGAACAGAACAAAGGTCAAACAGTATCTTGGTCAGGGAACTGTACAGATCAGATGTGTTTCAATGAATCATTTTTAAAAAGTTAAAATAGGCATGTATGATTGTTGAATTTTTGTGTCTCCATTGTTTCTGCTTTACACTCTGCCCTTGTTGCACAATGTATATTTCAAATAAGCAAAATACAAGTCATTAAAAACTTGTCTTTAAGTAAGTTGTTTAATGATAACCTACATATTACAAAAAGAACAATGTTGTGGTTTCCTTTTTTTAATTCCTTAATTACAAGCCAGAGCTATACAACTACAATGTGTGATTGCTATGTTTAATGGTCCATGTTTCCATACAGCTAAAGTTTACTTAAGTGTAACAGAAAGGTGTTACTCTATAGCCAGTTTCTGACTCATACAGTTGTGTTTTGTTGCTGTGGCCACTTTTTCACCGACTTAGACTAGTTGTCACTTCAGTGGAAGGACAGGTTTAGCAAATAAAAGTACGAGTGTTGTTTCAAACCTGTTGTTCCTGTATAACATCATGGATAATTAGGGGAGGATGTTAGTTTATAGATCCTGTAAGGTCACTGACATTTAGCTGGTTCAAAGTTTTCCTGTGTCTTTATGAGCAACTAGCAGTCCAATATATGAAAAATCCTGGAGTCATTATGGGAATTTGGATCATAACACCCAGAAAAGAGGTGATTTTAAAGACGTGGAGCTGCAAAGAGCTCCTTCAACAATATTGACTAAATGTCTTCGTTAAGTTTGTGCTCTTCTCTGTGTCCAGGTTTTTCATGACAGGCTATCTTCCACTGGGCTTTGAGTATGCAGTGGAGCTGACATACCCGGAGTCAGAGGGAACCTCATCTGGGCTCCTTAACTGTTCGGCACAGGTACCGCTTTGTGATTGAAAAGTTCTCTGTCTCTACATTGTCTGGAAAATCCCTTGTCAATCAGTGGGGTATTCAAAGGAAAATGTTTGTGTAGGTAAAGGATCCTGCAGAAAAAATGTGCCTTTCTCCTTGTAAATTCAGTATCAAAACTAGTTTTGTACATTTAGAAATATAGCAATTTAAGTTTGGGTAGGATGTTAGAAAGATGGCCGGTTGAGCCCCTTCCTCAGCATGCACTTGTCAGGAATGTGTCCATGAGTGGTGGCTGGCGATTCTCATCACCCAACTGACTCATCTTGCCTACTTTTCCAGGCTTGTACTAGTGCGGTCCGATGAACGATGCCAACCTCTGTTGGATTGATCAGCCAGAGTTACCTTGGACTACATGAGATGACCATTCTTTATTAAAACCAGCATCTACTGAAAAAAATAGGAAATGCATTCAGTTAGAGCACAGGGAAATTAGTATTTACTACCAAAAATCAGGAAACCAGAAACAGAGGAGGGAACCCCCCCACCCCCCACCCCTTTTATTCATCCCCAGTACAAATCCCTTAAAACCTCACAGTCTTTGCCAGGAGGTAACACTCAGCATGCCATTGTCTACATGTTATAATATTGAAGAATTCTTTATAACTTTTGAAATTTGGACAATCTAAGGCATTTTTAATGTGTTGGATTAATAATGCTGCTATTTGGAGGAAAGGGAAATAAGTTCTTCACAACCAAAACTAGGCAAGGGGATTGATAAGACCTCATTGATATCAATGCCATAAACGATTGTGCTTATTGGTTGTTTTTGATTCCCTTATCAACCTCTGCTGATTTTCTTTGTCAGCAAAATGCCACTGCAAGTTGCTGTTTTTTCACCCACTAAACATTGTGCAGTATGTCTTTTTGTTGAAAAACAAGCCACAATTTTGACCATTTTTCCCGCTGTATGCCTTAATTTTTACATTGTCGTCATTTCATCATTTGCAATGTACGGTAAAACAAAGTGAAGGGAATTGATAAGGGAATTACTAAGCAAAAAGACTAATGACATTTATTCCTTGAAGTTGTTATTGATTCCCAACTGGAATTGGTTTTCGATTCCCATTCCTAACCAAAATATAGGTAAGAGACAAAAAGTTAACATTAGCTTATTAGCATTAGCTAATGTGAGTATCATGATAGCTGCATCATCAATTTTAGATGATGCGATTGGTTGGTAATATTAGTTTAAATATAGAGCAATGTAGCCTACTGTGACCTAAGTGAGTGTCTTTGGACTTTGGAGAAGGCTTCAGCAAGTTGAGCATCCAGTTGAAAACAACTCTCTCTTATTCAAGCAAATATAAATCAAACAAATTAAAATACAGTTAAAACAAACCTGTGGCAACTAAGATCTTAAACCTCTGTCCAGAGCTTTGTTCTGCCAGTGAGTGATGCCATGTGAAAGCTTTCAGAACATATTCAGGGTGCTGGGTTTAGAAATGTGTGTGCTAAAACAGAACCAGCCGTGGTCCTTTCATGGTTTTTGTTTGGAGTAATGCTGGCTTTGGTTAACTTATTATGTTGTAAGCAGGATCAGCTGACTGATGAGAACAAGGAGAAACACATTTGTTTTGCACCTGGTTGTGGCTGACATCGTGGTCGAGTGTAAAACCTTTTTTCTAACTGTGTCACATTTTGCACGCAGGTGTTTGGAATCATTTTCACCATTTGCCAGGGGAAAATCATTGATGCCTTTGGCACACTGGCGGGAAACATCTTCCTTTGTGTCTTCCTTCTGATTGGCACAATAATGACAGGTAATGTACTTTAACTAGTGAAAGTTATGTTGATACTTATTACAAGGTTCTGTTTTATATGTCAAGTGAGAATAATTATCTTGGTCTGTTTCTGCTTCTGTTTAGAGTTTAAAGAATAAAGATTAAAGTTTTGACAATGTGTGACGTAAAAAAAAAAAGGTCATAGAAAAGTTATCTTTTTTTACTCTGGGAGCTGCTCAGATAGAAGATTGTTTTTTGATGCATCATAACAATAGTTAAATGTTGTTTTGCTTCTTGAAACGCATGTTTAGGAAACCACAGGAATTCTCTTTTTCTTGTCTCCTCCCTAAACATGTTTTCAATAAAGTGAAGGCCAGAGTAGAAATTCAGTCAGTGTTGTTTAGCAGTAAACATTTTATTGTCCATTGTTAGAGTCATGGAAATGTTTTGCCCGACTTTATAACGTTATTCAGATGTGAGAAAAGCTGCACATTTCCTGCTATAGTTTGTTTTCAGGTGACAAATCTGAAAAGTCTAGCTGAGGTCAATACTAAGCTGCTTAAGTCATTTTTCATGGTCCATTGAGGGGTTTATGAGCTAAGTATAACTCATTAAAAATACTTTAGCCACTGAAGTGCTTAGCTCTGTGCACATTAGTTAAAACACTCTGTGAGAATATCCAAAGAGGCACGTCCACTCTCAAAGGTCATTGCATTGACTCACTGTTTTGTTACTTACTAAGCATTGAAATGAATGAGTGTGCCCTGTGGATCATCATGCCAGCTTTCAAATAAAGGGCAGCTTTGTGGGAAATTTACATATGAACCCCCTCTTGTTTTATTTGTTTGTCTTATGCAAAGATGCCCTCAAATTGCACAAATAATCCGTCTGTTGTAATATATTCCGTTTCAAGGGTGAAAACTTGTTGTGAAACATGCCTGCTGAGGCAGAAAGAGAGCTTAATGATTAAATTGCAACAAATGTGTTTTCTAATTTTCCAGTGCAAAGTTTGAAGGTTAGTTTGTCACCTGCTTATGTTGGATTTGCTGTATTTTCTCAGTCTTGGGAAATACAAACTCAGCCCATTGTACTTCTCAAGAGCTGAATGTGATGTCTCTGCATACAAGAGCCATCTGCTGGACAATCAGCTGTATTACACCATATCAAACAAATCATATTTTTTTTTAGAGCGTCTTGATAATTAGGTGTTTTGATGTATTTTAATTGTAGGATCAAATAGACATTTTTTCCTGGTCACTGATGATGTGTTGTTGTAGAGGACTCATCTTCATTTATCCTATGTCTCTATATCCCTGCAGCACTGATAAAGTCAGACCTGCGCAGACAGAATGCAAACTTGATGGCCAAAGCAGCAGTGAGTATAACACCAAAACATGAGTTTTTTGTGTGATTTATGGTGGATGTAGTTCATTATGTAATATATCTTTAAGCATGTCGCAGCAGGAAAAGCACAGGAATAAGAGATAAAAAGGTTACACCCTGAAGCAAAAGCACTGTCGATGTATTGCTGATAGCTGCTGTAGTTTCAGGGTGTCTTTACTGTACGGTTAAATCCTGTAGTTGATTTGTGGACACTACCATCTTGTGGTTTCCACAAAAAATGCTGTACTTGTTGCTGTCTACTGTATTTGACCGTGGCAGAGACAGTCGGAACAAAAATATTTGATAGTTGCTAATAAAGAAACCTAAGTCAGATCTTGAAATTCTGTGTCATCATGAAATTTTTGAAAAGCAAGCCATGTATGAAATTATCAAACCAATCTAAATAGAACTAAAGACATACCTCAAATGTTTATTGTAGTATAAATTAATAAAAATAGATAAACATTAAACAATGAATGTTTTCAAGGTAGCATCAAGTGTGGCCAAAATATATCCACAAAAAGTGAAACATTTACCACAGCTAGCAAAATCAAAAGATAAAATGAACATAACAGTCATAACATACCTGGGTTTATCTTATTTTCATTATTGACATGCAGATGTTGTGATTGAAATTTGAACTTGATTTATTGTCCAGCAATAGGATGGGTTCCTTTCAGGTCTGGTTTGGTTTAATGGAGTTTGTACCGACAAACCCTGCTGATCAGTGGGCGCTGCCATGTTATGGTGTTGTGCTGCTATCTGCTGAATGTGACCATGGCAGAGACAGTTGAAATAAAAGCATCATGGAGCTGCTGGTGAAGAGACCTTTATCAGAGGATCTGGGCTTTTTTAAGATTTTACGTGTTAGACTTTGTTTACCTAGATTTCACAACTATTTCAAAAAGAGAGAAAAGATATATCTGACGCATTTGTGACAAAGTCCTGTTGAAAATAATGTTACTCTGGCAAATGCATTTTTAGATGTTAAGCAGCTGTACATAAAACAATATTCAAAGAAACTGACATTCTCATATTTTTTCCTTTTGACATATATGTTGCAACTTTTTTGGGAAACTACACAACACAAAGGCAGATTTATTTTTATCTTCATCAACTAATATGTTAGTTTAACATTTCTGGGCCTTAAAATTTACTTCCCATTGTGAATCTAAATCCCTTTCTCTTTCTCAAACCAAATGTGTGACATTTGCACATGTGGAGTAGGAGGAGGAAAAGTGGAGAGAGAGAGGGAATGAAGGGTCATGTTTCTTCATGGGTTATAAGAGTAACATGAAATTAAGCCCCCCATATGACTTACACATGCATCCACAGCTTCAAAATCACCAACCACAGGAACATGTTTGTGCATTTACATACCATATATTAAGTCAGAGCATTGAAAAGCAGCAGGACAAGGTACAGCTGACTGCAGGACAACAATTACTAAAAATCCGCCACACAACTGAGTATCTACGTTGGGTATTATATTAATGTGGATGTGACTGAAGCAGCAGTCATAATGAAGCCTGATCATGCATATAGGGAACAAAAAGACTCAGTCCTTACACCGTTATCAGACAGACTTTCATTGGTTATTTTCATAAAATGAGGAAAAAGTGGCTATGGTTTCCATTCAGCAACTCAGAAATGTAACCATAACGTGCTTTAGGTCACATGACTAACATTGCACATTCTGCGATTTGACTGTAGCACACATGAGAATTGTTATTTTGATGATAAACCTGGCAGCTACAAGCAACAATAAATAAATTCTCCACCTTAAAACAGTAGTTTTACAGTTGATCTAAAAGTACAATTACTTTTACCAGGGATATTTGTCTATATCCTGTTCTTTTGTTTGACTTTTTGTTAAGCCATTCATTTTTTTTGCTCTACTTTGCTTTATTCGTCACCTTTGTCTTCTATCTTTAGTCTCATCCTATTTATTTATTAAACAAGACCAAGATTGACTATCTAGCCTTTTATTAGCTGAGGGCTGGTGGGTGTGAGGCTGAAAGCAGGTGCCAGGGGCCGTTCTCCCGGATGAAACTTTGTAGCTAAAATTATAAGGCAGATAAGTTACTTATTGTTGCTTGAAAGCACCTGAGAACTGTTTTTCTTTTGTCATAAACATCACAAAGATAAAACTAAGTTACGCATAAAGTGATGTCAAAGGTGAAAACTGTTTTTTTCTGTCAGCTTCCAAACAAACTCATGAATGTTGAACCGTTAGGGTACTGCAGTATTCAGTAGTACAGCTCATCAAGGTTTATCCTAACTTTAGTCTATACTGTCACTGTCTTAGCAGAGTCAGCCACATCAATCAATCAACCAATCAAACTTTATTCGTGTAGCACTTTTCATACAAAGTCTTGTAGCACAAAGTGATTTACATGAAAAGAAAAGAAATAAAATAAAATAAATAAATAAAAAGTAGAAAATTAAATTCATTGAAAATACAAATCCCATCCACCCTCACAATCCACATACAGCTCATACACTCACTTACACACACACAAAAAGACATGAAAAGGACATTTTAACAGAAAACAAAATTAGAGGACTGAGGAAACGCCATCTTGAATTAAAAATGAGTAAACGCGGGAGCTTAGACTAAAATGACAATAAAAAAATTATGATAAGAATTTAGATTAAAAAAATACTATAGGAAAAATAAATAAATGAAATAAAATTTAAAATAATAATATGGTAAAATGAGAAAGTCAAACACCAAATGAGTAATAAAATCTACCAAAGTAGGATAATGAAAAGAAAACTGATTAACAGTGAATAAAATTCCAAACAATAAATCTGAACTGAAATTGAGAAATATAACATATTAAGAGGGTTAAGATATATAAATAAATAAATAAATAAATACAATTAAATAATAAAAAAGCCAGACTAAAAAGGTAGGTCTTGAGTTTATCTTTAAAAATATGAACAGTAGGTGCTGCCCTCAGGTCTCCAGGTGTGAGTGTCTGTGATGATCTGCTGCACAACAATTGCCCTTTAAGGGACAACTAATAAAGTGAAGTGACTGTTCCACAGATGAGGGCCATTAAATTAAAATGATGATTTACCGTATGTTTTGGTTCTAACTCTGGGTACCATTAAAAGACCACTACCTGAAGACCTGAGGGCTCTACTGGGTTCATAGGGTAAGAACAAATTGGATAAATAAGAAGGAGCAAGACCATAAAGGAATTTAAACAACTAATAAAATAACCTTAAAATCAATTCTAAAAGATACAGGAAGCCAATGCAGAGACTTTAAAATTGGTGTGATGTGGGCTCTCTTTCTGGTCTTCGTCAGCATCCTTGCAGCTGAAGATGTGAAATGTTCTTTTTTTGGAAGACCAGAAAGAAGAGCATTACAATAATCAATTCTGCAGGTGATAAAAGCATGGATAATAGTCTCTGCATTGGCCTGAGAGAGAAACTGATGCACTCTGGAAATGTTCTAAAATCATGTCGGATCCAGCTTTTAGAGACAACTTTTCTTTTCCTGCGATGACATGTCTGTAATTTCTCTTAAAAAGTGTTTCATTTTAAGTTTGTCATAAGTTTGTATGGCAGGTATGCAGTCACATGTGCATGGTGTGTCACCCAAGAAATAACTTTCCATGTTATCCCTATTTTGTCTTGTTTTGCTCCGATCGTAAATCAGAAGCAAGCCTGCACCACATTCTGATAAAATAAGAAACTCGACCTGATACTGTTTCACTGTCTCTGCTGCATGTTGGGCTGTTCTCATCTTTCTTCAGATGTTTGCATGTGAAACAGCACATGACAAAAAATTGCACGGATTTTATAGAAGAACAAAATTGTGGTTTTGATACCTGGGTGAGTTTCCAAGCTCTGTGATGTAGATGCTGGTAATTTCTGCACTTTGAATTGTTATGTACAGGGACATTAAAAAATGAGTGACCATAAATGTGCTTCCTAATTGGGCTTTTAAAAGAAATAATAACACTCTCATGGTCAGCCATTGTTCATAAATAATATGACTGATCATCAGATTCTTTTATTTCACCTTGAACTCTCTTTAAAGATCTTTCATTGGCTCCGGTCAATTCTATCTGGGTGAATGACCTTTTCCATCCATCAAGGCCATTACACCAATGCAGGGGCCACATGTTGTGGGGTCTTCAGGACTACATTTTAGGGCCCAGTCCCTCTACAATTATTTTCATTGTTATGCCGATGACTTTTAAGTCTACCCATCAAAGAATAAAGATGCTATGACTGCCTTGCTTAACTGTCTGAAATGCCTGGATGACAGTAGTGTTTTTGGACCCTTAGCCTCTCTCTTGCCCTTTTGTCAACAATCAAGTTATCCTGTAATTGCAAACACGACCAATAGTCCCAATTGTTCCAATCGTTCCATAACATCTGTTACAACACTTTGAACTTCAGAAAAATCCAAGTAACTCACTCTTATTACAGTGGTATAAAACCAGGAGGATTTTCAGTCAAGCAGCTTCATTATGAACTGGAGACTCATTCCTTTACAAATGCTGAATTGAAAGTGATCAGTAAGCTGTTGTTTTAGGCGGAGAGACTGACATCGGGACAAGACTATGGAGCCACTGCACTAATCTCCACGCCGCAGACTCCCCCTGCACAAGCCTGATCAATAAACCTTTCTGCTTTCCTAAAAAAATCTGCTCAAATCTTAGCTCAACACGCAGATGCACAAAGGTAGGAGCACTGGGAAATCAGCACACAATGCTGTGATCATCCGCTGCACGACTTTCCATTTTCATCTTGTTTTTTGTCTTTATATCAATCAACTTTTCATCATTACACTGAAAATATTCCCACACTTATGAAAATGTGAATGAAGTGATTTAGCTTGTGATTTCTTATATCCATTTCAAGTATGCACTTGATTTTCATTTGACAATCATGTTTGAAAAAGAAGCTCTTTGTGTACTCTCTTAGTACCTTTTAGACACATTTAAGATCCTGTTGTACAAAATGACTACCTGAACTACTCTACCACCATCATATTTATTCTTATTTATTGTCATGATGTTAAAGTGTGAAGGCTTTTTCAATAATAACATTTTGAAATGCAATAATGTATCATAAGAGCTCATAATAATGTCCAAACTATGGCACAGGGGCCAACTGCGGCTGGCATTCCCCTTTTTGCAAATTCTCAGCAAATTCTAAAAACCAAATGAAAATTTTGCCCACATTAAAGCATGAAACTAGAGCTTACAGAATAAAGAAATGGACTATGCCATTAAAGCCCAATTCACACACTGATGTTTAGCCAGCTCTTCTAGTCATCGACGACTCAAAGCTGCTTTACACCGCAGGTCACATCTACCCATTCACACCCATTCAATCTCACATTCACTCACTGATGGTTGGAGTTTCTCTATTAGTCGTCCATCAGTATCAACTAACTCAGTCACGCCCATTCATGCCCATTTACGCGCCACTGATGCAGCAGTGGGAGCAACTTGGGGTTGCGTGTCTTGCCCAAGGATACATCACCATGTGACAGCTGGAGCTGGGCTCAAACCTGCAACCTTCCGATTACCGACCAAGCATGACATTTATTAAGCAGTGTCACAAGAAGTTAGTACAACAATAAGCAGTGCCAAGCTATGTTAGGCCAAAGTTTCCCTAAGTTGAGCGCTCTATGCATGCGCAACATTTATGTTAGCAAACATTTAAAGTCCGTCTACAGTCACCAGCTCAACATTTTTTTTTGTTTCAAATGTGTCAACCTGTGTTGTTCACAGCAAAATTGACTGGGGAATGTACTTAAACAGAAATTTTGATGACTGCTCAGTGATGGTCAGCTAATATACATTGGCATGTGAATGGGCCTAAAAGAGCAGCACAGTTGCACTCATTTTCTTCACTATCTGCTCTGTCTCAGTATCTAGTTTCGGAAGACTAAAATGGTGATTATCTTGAAGCATCAAGACTCCTCATACATCTGGAAGCCTTGTGCAGTTTGCTTTTGTTTCATGTATTAAAGTGAAGATGAGCTATCAGTATCCCCTCTCCCTGTTAAATGGAGTGTCATTCTTTTACTTTGCAGGGCTTGTCCACTAATGGCCGAGGATGACCAGGAACCCCTGAAAACTATTTGGCCATCCCAGAACACTTGACACTGATTGGCTATTTACCTTGTCAAGCCATTAGTGGAAAGCTTTGATTTAGGCTGTTTTGCATGATATTATGGGAGCAACCTCAGCATTGGCAGACAACTGCCCAAAACGCACAGACCTGCAAAATGCACAGTTTAACATAATTAACTCTGTGAATATCAGAATCAGAATCAGAATCAGAAATACTTAATTAATCCCCAAGGGGAAATTCGGTTGTTTCAGTTGCTCTTATACACAGTATAGCAGTTGGAAATAACAGATGAGGACTTTAGAACAGACAGTAGCATTAAAAAAAAATAGTAAAGATAAAATAAATACAAGTAAAAATAAAAACAAATGAAAAGAGCATAAAAATTACGTAAGCAGGTTGCAACGTGCAGAGTCTTTAAGCAGTATAAAACTTCCTTATGAAGGAAAATAAGTAAAATAAGTAAGTAAAATTAAGTGGACATGAGGCTCAGAATGAGGTGGAGGTATACACAGTATTAACAATTAACAATATTTACACTAAAAATGTAAATGTATTCATGACAGCACCATTTGTCCGAAGATATATCATAAAGAAGAAGCTGGTGTGAAGGAGGGTTGCAAAGCAGCTTGCAGATGGAGCAGTGAAGAGTGGGCTGGTTAGAGCAGCTTGAGTAAGGTGTCTGAGTGCACTTAGCCAATGGCAGCTTAGAGTTAAATCAGCTGGCTGTCAGCAGTGGTGGGTTGGCTTTGTATCAGCTGTTAACAATTGAATGCTAGCATGTAAGCAATCCTGACTCAGTGTCCTGCCAGAACTAAGGCTAAGCTCCATCTGATTCACTCCCAAATTGAATAACATTACAGTTAAAGATATTTTTCATGTACAAAAATAAATAACATGAACATCATTACAGTATCTCAATCCAAAAAATGTGAAATATTTTGACGTATAAATTTTGAGCCAAGTAGGTTAAAAATATTAAGAGTTATTGTTAGAATGGAGCAAATCCATTTAAGTCAATATGCAGGTAACTTCAATAACAAATATATTTTCTTATAAGACTGAAGGATAGCATTTAAATAGGTCCTTTAGGATTGATTTTAAGCATTTTGCAGATTTTCATTTAAAAACGTTTGTCACACAGTAATTTGCAGGAGCAGAACGTAAAGTTTGTGTTTTGTTCTCCATTAAGATCAAAGTACAAGTAAGGTAATCGTGAAAAATCCATAGGAATATTTGCTTTTCTAATCCTTTGCCTAAGGCTATCTAAATTAACTGTATGGTGGAGATAACTGGCAGAAAAAAGTAGCTAGTACGTGTTTATACCACAAAAATGTACTACTGTTGGATTAACAAGTATTCTTTTTACTGTAGGATCCCTCGGACGGCCCCAGTGATATCCTGGTGGAGCATCATGTTATCAAAGAAGCCAAGTTTTAGACCTCACAGACACACACACATTAAAACACTCAGTCTCACCTTAAAGCCTTAAACATGAACATGACCTTTTTCCTGTTACACATTAACAAACTGAGAACAACACAATCAGAGCCTTCATGTTCTCTTCCCCTGGTAAGGGTTAAATGTATGTTATTGTAACAAATGTTTGTATATGCAGAAAAAATTAACGCTAAACCATGAATGAAATCTGATGTTTGCTGCACAATTTTGTGATAAAATCAAATGTTTAGAAATATTTTTATATGATGCTGTAAATGAGCAAATGCTCTCTCTAAATCTTTCAGACTAAACTGTATTTTTTGTGTTTGTTTGTGTACAGTTTTGCCTGTCAGTATTTTAAAGTTCCTTATCTTGGATTATGTATGAGCAGGTTTATATTCCATCATGAAACACCATATTTTTGGTCATCGCACAATTAATTTTGTAAATACAGTGCCATCGTTGTAGGTAGAAAACCTTAAAGATTCAAATAATATGTACAGCAGAAAGTGAAAGGATTTCTAATCCATGACAATCCACAGAAAGGGATTAAATGTTGATGAGACACAGTTTATTGTATTCCTAACACCTATCATGTTTACTTATTTAACATGAAATAAAACAATTTTGTAAAGTTAATGTCGTCAGTGGGTTCATGTTTACATTCAAGGGTATCACAGAAGGAAACTTCTTGACTGGAAGTCACACATTGTAAAAACATAAACCAAACCCTGAGGCACCACACCTACAGTAGGTCAAGGATCAGTGACAACATGGACATGGACTTTAGTTACCCTGTCATCATGATAAAGATGTCAGCGATTACAATCTCAGATATGAGGATATGAACAGTTCTCTTTTTCAGTTGTTTTTTAATTCTCTGAAGATAAGGCTCAGGATTGTCGATCAAGTGTCAGCCACCTTACCTTGTTATCGTAGAATAACACCATGTACAGACATGGTTTAAAGTCAGAGAAGATCAATAATTTAAGAGGAAGCTGTAAATAAATGAAGTTGAATCCTTCCCAGCAGTCTTATTCTGCTGGATAAAAGGTACTTCACGAGCTCAACAGCAGCCTTTTAACATCTGTTATATGGCAGGACAAAGCCTCAACACTTTACATTATTGTAAATGTTGGGGCATGTTAAAATGACAAAATCGACCTACAAAAAAAAACTAGAGAAAAGCTGAAGTGCAACTTTGACAGTGAGAGCATCAGCCTGAGCATTTGAACACTGTCCAGAGTCAGACAGAAAAGTAAATATCACCTTTAGATTTTCCTGACTGTGCCTAAACCTATATATTTTCAATGCTGAAGATGTGAAAATATTGGTGTGTTAAGTACTCTTAGGTATTAAAAAAAGAAAGTTTATTTTTATCTGGATGATTATCGTCCGTATTAAAGAAGAAGTCATATGCAGTACAGAATATTGAGGATTTAACTCTTTGTGATGCACCATGATGTCAAATTGATAAGGATTTATATTTTTATTATTATTATTATTATTATTATTATTATTATTATTATTATTATTATTATTATTGTAAGTTTGTTTTTGTTCATCAATTAGTGTACACAATCAAACTAACAGGCTGAGGTGCTGGTTAAGGAAGATAAAAAAAAGAGAAAACATAAATGTGAAATGAAAATCAAAACTAAAATGAACAAACAGGACAAAGACAGACAGGACAGTGTTGCAGTGTCAAACAGTGTCACAACAAAAACGTATAGATCAGAACATGTGGGTTAGGTTGCATATTTGACAGGTATTTTCACATGAGTTTATTTGGTGTTATTTGTTGTTGTAGTTCATAAAGATTTTCACAAAGATAGTATTGAACAGGTTCATTTGTTATGGTATAGGCTTTATTCAATTAAAACATTTTGACATATGGTAGCAAATGTTGATAATAGAACAGGGGTGTCCAATCTATGGCCCAGAGGCCAGCGGCCGCTTCCACTTTCAATCAAATTAATGTGAGCGCTTATTGATGGTGCACAGCCTCAGAAGCTCTATTACACACAACACTACTGTGTATGGAATAACAGCATGGTTGTGTTATTTTTCTTTTTTTTGCATTTATTGATTGGTGGCATAAGAAGTGTTGATATGCAGTGTATAAATAAAACTATCCCTGATCTAATGATACCACAGGAAAAGAACTGAAGCTTTTCATGAAAAGTATGCTTCTTGCTATTTTGATGAGTCTTTTTCTTGTTGACATTTCTTGTTATAGCTCTGTCAAATTCTACAAAGATTTTTAAAAACAGTGTGAACTTGGGTCCACCTGTGACAGGTCTAATGTCTTATTTCAGAGATAAGATATCCATAAATGAACAAAAATAGTATGAAAAAAAAATGTATGTAAAATAAAATGCTGTTCTCTATTTCATCCAATTTTAAAGCATCTCACTATCCCAGACTCTCAGCTGATGATTCTTCAAACTGACTAATGCTTTATAAATCTTCAAGGGGAAATTCAATTGTTTTAGTTGCACTTATACACATCATAATAATATCATAATATAAACGTACAAAAATCAAGATCTAGATATTAAAATAAAACACAGGTGTACATTTGAATAGAAATAAGCAAAAATTACCAAGTGAAGAATATTTTACAACATAATGAAAATATTCATGAAAGAAAAATTAAATATAAATTATATTACATAAAAATATTTAAGTGAGACTATGTAAGAAGCACAGAAAATACATTGTTATTAATATGTACAATATTAATACAAGCATAAATACTCATATTTCTGGTTACAGGTGGCTAAAATTCTGGATGGGAACACTGTCAGCTTCTTCTTGAAACTGGTGATTATTAGTGGTAAAGTACACCTTTACCACTAATAATCATGTTAAAATCTATTACACCTCAGTTCACTCGATGTCTTGTTACTGCCTGGTTTAGGGCAAGTAACAAAGAGGGGGTCCACACACAGATTAATTACTTGAAGTCAATGTTTATTAAACAAAAGTTTCCAAGTATATTAAAATAACTGTGGTGAGAGCTGAAATGAAAAAGGGTGTATCAAACCAAAATGGACGAGGAGTCTGCATCATGTCCAGGTGAGAGAGAATAAGCCGTCTCAGCCAGGTAGCGTTTGAACCTTGCTGTCTTTACTGCTGCCTCCTTCTCCTGTTATTGTGTAATCTAATGGTCAAAATTATCATATTGGCTGGTTAAGAACTGTGGACCCTCCAGTGTGAGTGAATACAGGCTGTGTTTACCCCTTTGGCCACTAGGTGGTAGCATTGTTCTGTACAAACAGCACTGACTCTCGAACTGGACAACCTAGAGGGATTCAAGTGAGGAGCACGATAGAGTTGAACAAAAAGTTTTGTTTCCAGTGTGCAAGTATTTGTTAAAATTGGGGTTACAGCTCTTAACATATCTCTCTCTCATTAAGCAGAGACGCTAGAACAAGTATGAGTTAAATTTCTGGCTGGCATAAACAGACTGAGAAGAGATAAAGCTGCCTACAAGCGGCCCCATTATGAGGTCATCCTGACTTTGGTCCAGAGCTCCGTTCCCATTGGACTGATTCTCTGATGAGCTCATTGTTCTCGAGTTAGCTAATGACTGATCCCTGGCATTCATTGGATGTTTCTCTCCTGACTTTTTCCTGGTACAACAGGTTCATTAGCACAGAAATCTCTGGACATAGTAGACAGTAATGTTAAATCCAGCTGTGACAGTGGCATAAAATCATCACTCTGTGCTCTCTTATCAAACTCACTTCATTTAAAGTAACAGCTTTTACAGCCATCATTTCAACACTTAGGTCCTCAGAAGAAAGTAAGGGACAGGGTGTGTGCATATTTTTTTTGGTTTGACCTGCAACACCGCCCATTTAGTCATTTAAAGTACCAACACTGTTTATACTGTGCTCCACACAACACTTTCTTTCTTTTTATGACCTTTATTAATTTGGAATATATGAACTGTAGACAGGAAGGTCACAGGAAGACAGGGACAGGTCGGGTGTGACCTCAGACACCTGCCACTCAGACATGAATGCTTGAATAAGTCCTCTTATACACATATCATCTCTGTGTTGCATGGAAGAACTTAGATGCAAACAGCAGGAGGTCAACTAGTTCAAATTGAAGACTCTCACTTGTTCCTTCTCACATTTTTCACTGTAATTTTCTTGACAAGGTTCCATGGAAATGGCCTGTAGAGAGGCAGCGTGTCCTCATCACACTTTTGGACCTGTTTTGACTGACCAAAACAAACTGTAACCACTTGCTCTCATATGTAACAGAAATAGTAATTTCAAACTTTAATGATAAATGTTTCATGTTTAATACACAAGACAACACAACATTCCTCAGTTTTTACCTGAAACACCAAATGGACTGTTTCACATATCGATGGGATATATTTCACATCCATCTACAACAGATGCAAGGTGACCTGGGGCACTGTCGCCAGTTCCGTCTGTTGGTAATTCACCTGAAAAGGGGTTGGCATCCCCTGCCACCAGTACCTCGGGTGTAGTGTTTGCACCCTTGCACCCTTAACCTTCATCACATGTAAGCACCTACAAATGAAGTAGGGTTAAAGTTGCTGGTGGTGCAAACAAGTCATCAGGAATGATGAATGACGAAGTGTCGGCCTTGCATGTGCTCCCAAACCCTACCTGACCTGAGACCAACTTAGACTGTGTTTTTAGGGGGCAAAATCTTTCAACAAAACTGGAGGGTGATTGAGAAAATGTCCTGTCTGTTACTATTTACTATGGACCAGTCAAAAGCTCACACTCACTTCTCTCTTTCAGCACAACCAAAGATCATTTGCAGCTACTTTCTCTTTTCCCTCAAAGGACACTGATAAGCGCTGATCATTTACTGATCAGGAACAAATTGAATCTGGAGAATCAATGTGCTTTGCAAATTGCCCTTAGGTATGAGTGTGGGAGTGATTGGTTGTCCATCTCTCTTTGTCGCCCTGTGATCAGCTGGCGACTGGTTCAAGGTGTGCCCACCTCTCACCCAATGTCAGCTGGGATCCACTCTAGCCCCCCACAACCCCTAAAGGGATAAGCAATATATAGATAATGGATGGATGGATGGGTTTTTGTAACTGCACAGTAAAAATTAAGGCAATCACAGCTGTGATTCTCAAAGTGTGAGCAGCAACCCTCTGGTGGGCATTTAAAGTACTGCAAGTAAGATACAATAGTTCTTCAGCAAAGATAAAAATAAAAAAAAATCAACAAGAACGTACTTTTGCATTTTTTTCCCCCTTTGATTTCTTTGCATAATTTTAATTTACCAGACTTACACCAAGAAGCACTTACATATTGAAGCTCCTGTGAAGAGTTTGTCACTTGTCATGGATCAGACTGAAATCAGCGCAGGCGTCTTTTTATAATCTACCATTTCATATGAAATCATCAGCATCACAGCAATTCTGTGTGGTAGTGTGTTAAGTAGTTCTGTTGCCAAACAGCAAGATGGTTGCTGGTGTGATTCTCAGTCAGGGCCTGTCTGTGTGGAGCTTGCAGTGCTGTGAAAGAGTATTTGCCCCCAGCCTGGTTTCTTACTTTTTTGCATATTTGTCACACTTAAATGTTTCAGATCATCACACAAATTTGTATATTATATGAAGATAGCCTGAGTAAATAGAAAATGCAGTTTTTAAGTGATGATTTTATTTATTGAGGGAAAAAAGCTCTCCAAATCTATGCGACTCTATGTGAAAAAGTAATTGCCCCTCTCCCCGTAAATCATGAGTTACCTGTGATTAACCACATTTTTTTGAAAGCTGAGTTCAATTTCACTGAGCACACCCAGACCTGATTACTGCCAGACCTGTTGAAATCAGAAATCATTTAAATAGAACCTGTCTGACAAAGTGAAGCAGGCTGCAAGATCTCAAAAAGAAACACATCATGCCACGATCCAAAGAAATTCAAGAACAAATGAGAAACAAAGTCATCAGTCTACTACAAAGCCATGTCTAAGGCTTTAGGACTCCAGTGAGCCACAGTCAGAGCCATTATCCACAAATGGAGAAAACTGGGAACAGTGGCGAACCTTCCCAGGAGTGGTCGGCCTACCAAAATTACACCAAGAGCAACGACGACTCGCCCAGGACGTCACAAAAGAACCCAGAACAACATCTAAAGAACCACAGGCCTTACTTGCATCAGTTAAGGTCAGTGTTCATGACTCAACAATAAGAAAGAGACTGAGCAAAAATGGCATCCATGGGAGAGCTCCAAACCGAAAACCATTACTGACCAAAAAGAACACAAAAGCTCGTTTCACATTTACCGAAAAACATCTTGATGATCCCCAAGACCTTTGGAAAAATATTCTGTGGACTGACGAGACAAAAGTTGAACTTTTTGGGAGGTGTGTGTCCTGTTACATCTGGTGTAAAAATAACACAGCATTTGATAAAAAGAACATCATAGCAACAGTCAAACATGGTGGTGGTAGTGTTATGGTCTGGGGCTGCTTTGCTGCTTCAGGACCTGGACGACTTGCTGTGATTGATGAAACCATGAATTCTGCTGTCTACTAGAAAATCCTGAAGGAGAACGTTTGGCCATCAGTTCATAACCTCAAGCTCAAGCGCACTTGGGTTATGCAACAGGACAATGACCCGAAACACACTAGCAAGTCCATCACTGAATGGTTTAAAAAACAATAAAATTAAAGTTTTTGGAGTGGCCGAGTCAAAGTCTGGACTCAAATCCAATTGAGATGCTGTGGTGTGACCTTAAACGGACAGTTCATGCTTAAAAACCCTTAAATGTGGCTGAGCTAGAACAACTTTGCACAGAAGAATGGACCAAAATTCCTCCACAGCGATGTGAAAAACTCATCACCAGTTATCGCAAAAACTTGATTGCAGTTATTGCTGCCAAGGGTGTCGCAACCAGTTATTAGGTTCAGGTGGCAATTACTTTTCACATAGGGTCATGTAGGTTTGGAGAGCTTTTTTCCATTTAATAAATAAATCATCATTTAAAAACTGCATTCTGTATTTACTCAGGTTATCTTTGTCTAATATAAAAATTTGTGCGATGATCTGAAACATTTAAGTGTGACAAATATGCAAAAAAGTAAGAAATCTGGCAGGGGGCAAATACTTTTTCAAAGCACTGTATATGTTCTCCCCGCGCTCCTCTGGGTTTCTCCTGGTGAATGGTAAATGGACTTGAGCTTATAGAGTGTTCTTCTAGTCTTTATGACAACACAAATCACTTTCTTATTGCAAGTCACATCTACCCATTCACACCAAATTTGTGAGTTATTTCTTTCCAGGAGTCCATGTAATAGAACTGCTGAACTACTGATGTTCTCTATAGCTGGGGTATGTAACTTAGAGACTGCAGTGGAAGCATTATCCTCCCCTTCCTTCCATGGTTGTGCTCTTATGCTGCACTCCATTAACGTGGGAAGAGGGGAGTGGGAATGACGTCATCTCCGAGTTATCAGCATTCCAGTTACAAAGTTGGAAAAAACGTGCTGATCTTCCGGGCTATTGTTAGCCATTGTGTTAGCCGCTGTTAGCACACCCTGCGTTGTAGTTTGCACATAACACATGAAGAATGTAAATAACACTATAGCAGCATTTCCATATACATACATCAAACAATACTATGTATACGGCTAATTTAGTGCGACAAACACTAGTCAGAAGTGCTAATAAACGGAATATTACAGGAGCTTAATAACTGTTTACACTGGGGGCAGCCATCTTCGATTGTCAACTGAGGGGTGGTGAGGTAGGAAATTCCGACCTCAGGGGGCATTCCAGATATTCCAGGAGGAATTCGGAAATCCAGTCTTCCCAGTACAACTGGAACGCACCATTAGCCACGACCCAATCCCCTTTTACACAACCTATCCACTGCATTTGTGTGCCTTTAGCTGCCATTAGCATGAAGCCAATGGAATGTATTTGCAACCACAAAAGAGCCACAAAACACATGTACCATACGCACACAACAAGCACATATACCTTAGTAGGGCATCAAATAAGAGCACTGTTTTTTAACTGAGCCCTGATTGGCTGAAGAATGGGTGTCCCTAGATTTTCTAAAGGCTTAATGCAGAGCAAGGACGGGGGCACAGATGTCTAAAGATCTCTCATGTCATCTCCTGATGTTGACAGCTAATCATATTTTTTGGGGCAATGACACAAAAAATAAATTACACACTACAGCTTTAACTTCCTGTTTTCCCTCTGTTGTTTTGTCTTTTGGCTCTGTAGTAAGTTAGTCTGAGTGATTAATTGCAGCTGTGAATCTGTTTTGCACTTCTTGTAAACCCCACCTAAATCATTAACCGGCTTCACAGTGCACGGATGGTCAAGGGTTTAGGCCCAGCTCTGGCTGTCACATGTCGATTTGTCCTAGGGCAAAACACTTGGCCCTAGAAGCACTGCTGTGTCAGTGTTGTGTAAATAGGTATGAAAGGGCAAGGATGTGTTTGCTAATACTGCGGATGTGTTTCTGAGAAACACAGAACCATCTGTGAGCGAATGTGAGACAGAATGAGTGTGAACGGGCAAATGTGACCTGAGTTGTAAAAGCACTTTGCAGAGTCAGAAAGACTAGGAAAGCTCAATATAAACCAAAGTCCATTTATTATTTTCATTGAGAGTTTTTCCTGCTTCTTCCGGTGTATTTGACTTATGTCCTTATGTAGTACAAGAAAATAGATTGGACAAAGATGTATATGTGTACAGAATAAAAAGATTAAGCAAAAAGCTATTTGTGAATTTGATCTAAAATCTGTTTATTCAATTAAGGGTTTGATGTCGATTTCAAGCCCTGGCTATTGGTCATTTGCAAATAGTCCTTTAAAAATTAACTATAATAAGCATTTTAGAACTGAACAAAAAATAAGATCATTTTGGACAACAATTTTCTGCCTCTTGTGGGTGGTACACAGTTTTAACATTAAGCTACCCTCTCATTAATGTAAATATAAATGGCCCTGAAGCAGTTGTAATGTGGTAGTTTAGCAGTATTATCATAACCACAAAAAGGGAAATGGTTTACCCCACACTCCTAATATGCAGTGTAGACACACAGACTGTAGACACCTCAGTAAACTGAAGGTATGATGACTAATGCTGCTGTTGCATGATGGTAAAATGCGTCATAAGCGTGCTGGTGGCTGATCCTATCTGCCTGCTGGCGCTTCAAAGATATTATCAACTCTGTTCACCATGATCCATCCTGCAGCCACAAACCCCAAACCCTAAAATACACGGCTGACATCTCAAACACTATATTTAGTTTGTCTGGTAAGGTGGGATGAAAAATGAGGTCAAGGGATTAGATTGAAAGCCTAGTTAGGAATAAGGAACAAACCGTCAATTTGCTGATGTTACAGCGTGGAATAGAGCAGTAGTGAGGATAGGCGTTAGGCTCATAAAGAATAAATTAGAAGGAGAAATGTGGAGGGAGGAGAACAGCATGACACGGTGACTCCTGTTCAAACAGCAGCAGAGATTGATGATGCAGGCTAAAACACATACACACGTTCACACACATGTACAGTGAAGCATGGGAACTTGTGTGCACGCAAATACAGAGCCTAAGAGTTGCTGCATATTAAAATCAAAGATTGGCTTCCTCAGAGTCACACAAAGTAAAAAGCATACATTTTTTTAGCAAAGGATTCTACAAGGACCTTGACAGCTTTAATTCTCAAAGTTTAGAACGTGCATCTGCATTTCTTGTTCACCCTGTTTTTCACTGCAAAGTTAGATTTCTTGCATTACTCATCTTCTTTTGCAATTTTTTTGTGCAAGACTTGTGCATGCCTGCCTAATACATTGCAGTACATACTGAGAATTGGACTGGGGGGACAAACTGAATAAAATAATGATTGTGAAAATGTTTGCCTATCGTTAACATTATTCCAGAAAATTAAGAAATATTTTGGAATTTTGTGAATGCGTCTGCATGCATGACTAGACCAAAAAAAACCCAAAAACAACCAAACAAACAAATAAAGCCACTAAAAAAGACCAGAGGCTTCAGAGAGGAGAAAGCTCCTTGGAAGCTACAACATGGCACAAGGTCACAATGATATTTGACCTCTAAAATCTTATCAATCCTCCCAACTCCATGAGATCACCAGGCTCCCAAACAGCAACACTCACATTGTTAACTTTTATATCTGTTACCGTATAATGAATCTTTATAAGGACAACTGTGTTGGAAAGCTCTTTTTTTTTTCATCCTTTAGGATACGACAGGTCAAATATATCCCCTTCCATTTTTTAATTCAGCCATTAAGTGCAGGATTTTCTTCCCTAAATTTAGTATTTGTGTGTCAACAGTGATAATCCGTAATTAGTGATTTTATCACATGTCCTCTGTGAAAAATGTAACAGTATAGTTATGAGACCCCTATATTGGCCCTTAAAAGAAAGTTACAACCTGTCGGCCGATTGACCAACAATTTCTGATTTCTATTTCCAATATTTTCTTGACATTGGTGTCCATTTAGGAGCAGCCAAAGCTTAACATCATAACATGAGTTATCAGTCAGTTCCAAAAATACTCAAAAAGGAAATGTGAGCAGTCTGAAACCCATTTACACTTGGAAAAAAAAAACTCAAAAAATTATCCTGACTTTATACATTCGAGCCATATGTGTGAACGTGAACAGCATAGTCCTCACAGGTCAGATCTTTTGAACTTGAGGTTTTTGAGATTTTTCAGGGGATTTCTTTCAAGGTTTGCACACATGTCTGACATTAGACCAGTATGAACTGAATGGACTTTGGAGGTCACAGGTCCAGTGTCATGTGATGGAGTTTTTAGATCATCCTTTGCTTGTGAACATTATATCTTAAGAAAGCTGTCAGTGACTCCTGTCAAATGTTGCATGCTTGTCTCTTGGCACTGACAGATGGCCTGATTAGATTCTGGAGGTTACAGTTCAAAGATTATCAGGCATCATGTTCCTTGCCTGCTTGTAAACACAATATTTCATAAATCCCTCGCAGGATTTTCTGAAATGTTGCACAAATGTCCACTTTGATTACCAAACAAATTGGCAAATGGCCTTTGGCCCTATGACCATGCCTTGCTTGGAAACTTGGTTTGTTAAGAATCTGATGAATTTCTGTCAGACTTTGTACACGTGTCCTTTCTTACTTGACATTAAACTGATACAGTTTGTGAGGTATAAGCTCAGAGGCCAAGTGACCCACTGCTATGCCGTCACTCTTTGACAATGTTTGCTTCGCACAGGCATAAAACCCCCATTTAGTAGCTCTAGTTTAGGTCTGAAATCATGAAGTGACGATGAAGAGTAATCGTAATTTGAGCGTTAGAAATGGTTGTTAAAATAACACAACAAGTAACAAGTGTTAACTTTAAAGTACTTTAAGCCTCCTTTTTGGTTCCTGCACTTTTGTCTTCCTACTCCATCTGTGTGATTAGAGGGTTCAGATATACAATCATGACTTAAAGACTTAAAGGGTGAGAGTGATTGTAGACCTGGGTAAGGGAATTTCAGGTAAACAGGAGCCTTTCCTGTTACTGTTTTGTGGGCCAGAAGGGGAGCTTTGGAATTGGTTCGAGCTGCCACTGAAAGCCAATAAAGAGAGGTTAACAGCACAGTGACATATTGCTGTCCTGGGCTGTTCAAGACCAGACATGCTGCTGCATTCTGGATCATCTGAAAAGATTTAAATGTACATGCAGGGAGGCCTGCTAGTAGGGTGTTACAGTACTGGATACAGGAAATCATCAGAGCCTGTACCAGAAGCTGTGTTGCCTGTTCTGTAAGGTAGAGTCTGATCCTTCTGATGCTATTGAGGGCACATCAACAAGACCGAGCAATCAAGGCCACATGAACCTTAAAAGTCAGCTGGTCATCAATCATGACACCCAGATTTCTGCCAGAGTTTGTGGGCATGATATTATTAGATCTAAGCTGGATATTGATCTGTGGTAGAGCGGAGGGACTAGCTGGAAGGACAATGAACTAAGTCTTGGACAGATTTAGCTGAAGGTGACGCTCCTTCATCCATGTGGAGATATCAGCAAGACATGATGAAATCTGAGCTGAGACAGGTGTAAAAGATAGGAAGAGCTGAGTGTTGACGGCATAGCAGTAGTAGAAGCCATGGGCGAGAATAACTGCACTGAGTGAGGTGGTGTATTATGAGAGGTGCAGGGGACCAAGCATTGAACCCTGAGGTACCTCTGTTGACAAGCCATGTGAACCGTGCAGTCCTCCTTGTCATGATATCCTAAAGGATCTTCCTGTGAGGTAAGACTTAAACGTAATATACGTATATTGTCAAAGGAAAACAATGAGCAATGTACTTTTTTCAGTAGTGTTCAGCCCTATTTGGGAATATACTAGGTACCATTCTTAATGAAAATCTTTTTTTTTTTTTTAAAGTTACAAGCAAGATGCTGCCATATATTGCAGAATAATAACTACAGATAGACTACAGACTTTTTAAGACCTTAAATGTCTGTAGTCTAAATGTTTAAAACCTAGAGGATCTGATTGCAGAACAACATAAAGATGGATAAGCAGAAACTTGAACTTTAAAAAATATATTAATAAACACAGAAACGCCTAAAGGGAGGAAAATTTTGGCTGTAGGTTAAATACAAGAAAGTGGTAGAGACACAGCTGGTCACTCTGTGGAGCGAGCCCCTCATCCATGCACAGTGTGCAGAAACATAACTCAGTCACAGATGGGGTGCAGAGACGGGAGGCGCTGCGATGAAGTCTGACTGTAAACTGATTCTCGATATTCAGCGCTGGCTTGGCGCCAGAGGAGCTGTGCTTGGTACCAGAGTTTTCTCCTTCCACACTCTGCAGAGAAGATAAATATTTCACCCTTTTTTTCTTTTGGGTCAGGATCTTTTTTGTATCAAATATCTGTGTGTGGCCTCTTCCAGTTGAGCTGTTGGATAATAAAAGCTTGAGAAAATTTATGTTTGGTTTTCTATTTGGAATATACAAAAATAAAACATGTCTGTTTGGTGCTCTTGGTATTTGTTAATGATTTGCAGTTTGCTGATGATTTAAGGAGGGGTGAAGACGAAAAACTCAACAATCTTCCAGTAGTGAGCAGAATGGAGCCATATCTCATCTGCTGTCATATTACATCACAGTCACATAAAAATAATTTAGACTTCATGCACACCCCTCATCAAATCTGCAATAAAACTCATTAAATCTTTATTTTTTTTACCCCGTCAGAACCATCAACATCCAAACAACCTCATTAAACACCCCTCCTCTTCATACATTTTCAATAACTTGATGTCATGGTGAGTTAAATGTGGTTTAACAAGATTACAGCACCCAAATTGAGGTCGCCACATGAGCATAAGCCTTCAATTCTGTCACCCAAATGGGCGCGGGGTTGTGTGTGTTGTGGCTGTGTTTGCGCAGCTACTGCAGTTAGGGGATTCATTTCTTCCAGTGCTCCTTGAGCCTTAAGTGTTGTTTTAGTTTTATTGTTCATGGGGAAAATGGCTCAGAAGGTAAAATGTTCAAAATGGAAAAAGTTGCTGAATTTTCCCTCCAATACTGAGCTACTGTTTTGGCTGTTGGAGCTAACCCCTCCACCTACACAGAGATCTGTACTAAGTGGCTTATGTCTACATCCTACCAGCGTGCATGCATTCATGCTGTAATATACAGGAAGAACATTTTTCCTCCTCCTTCTTAGTTTTTCTTCTAAGCCAAGGAAAGGCCTGAACCATTTTGGAGGGGAAGGGGTCTCTTGTTGTTTCAGGTTACAAAGCTGGAGACTGGTCAGAGCACACCAGGTTTGTAAGCCTTGGCATGCAGCATCAGGCTTTGAGGACCCAGATTAACCTGCATGTTAGTTAAATAAACACATACCCACACATTACAACACCAAGAGTTGTTTCATCACAGCTTTCAGCATTCTGAGATCATGCTGCAATCATATTGCACTGCACTCTATGATGCAATTAAAAACTTGATAACACAAAAACCTTCAGTATGTAGAATATAGCAGAGAAGTGTAGGTATGATTGAAATGTTTGAAAACGACCAAAAACACCTTCCCTGCTACTCTTGAATCTTTTAAAACCCTTTTTAGTGTTTTTACAAACCACATTCCACTGAAGTTGGGACACTGCAAAAATAAAGAATATAAACAAAACACAATGATTTGCAAATCCTTCTTGACTATTCAATTAAATGAACTACAGACACAAGATTTTTTATGTTCAAACTAATGAGCTTCATTTGTTTTTGCTCATTTTGAGCAACTGAAGTCATACATCAAGCAAGGAAAGTAAAGAATACACGTACAAAGCTTCAACAATTAGTGTCCTCAGCTCCCAAATGCTTACTGAGTGTTGTTCAAAGGAAAAGTGATGTAACACGGTGGTAAACATGCCTCTGTCCCAGCTTCTTTGCAACATATTGCAAGCATCAAATACAAAATGAGTGAATATTTTCAAGAAAAACAATTAAGCTTATCAGTTTGAACATCTATCTTGGATTATCCATTGTTGTATTTTGCGCTTCATCATGAGCTCCACACTTTCAATGGGAGACAGGTCTTACCTGCAGACAGGCTAGTCCACTACCAGCACCCTTTAACTACAAGGCCACGCTATTATAACGCATGCAGAATGAGGCTTGGCATTGTCTTGCTGAAATAACCTGAGATATCCCTGAAAAGACATTGCTTGGATGGCAGCATATGAAGATCCAATATTGATACTGTATTTTTTTTATTACTATTATTTAACCTTTATTTAACCAGATAAAAACCCTCACAAGTGTGACCTGGCCCAGAGGTCAGCAGCATACGTCACGAAAGCAACATCATGGAAAGGTAACAATATAAGTTAAACACAGTTTTTTGTAGGGGCAAGATAACTTGTGAGTACAGTGCAGGAGCTTAAAAATAAATAAAAATTTAGAAACACATTCAATGTCCTCCGGCTGTTTATCCATCAGGACAGAGTGAAATGAATCCTGTCAGTTTCAGCCATAAGCAGTAACAAAGCTCAGGGAAAGGTGATAAAAGGTATTCAAAGATTGAAGACATTTAGATCACATACAGCACATTACCTCAACATGCCAAAGTGCTTCATAAACTATTGTTTTATAAAGCACTATCTAAATTAAGTTTTTATTATCATTATGATTATCATTACACAAGGATACTTACAGTTCTACAATGTATGTCTTTCCAAACTTGATGATGAACAAAATGCTAGCTTTATGCTATTGCTAACAGTAGCGACTCTATGGAGCCACAACACTGACAGTAAGATTTGGTATTGAAAAAGAAACTTGGCATTGAAGAAAAACTTGCATTGGCACTGAAACAAGTATTGGCATTGTAAAATGTTGAATTGAAAAATAACATACAGACATTAAAGAAACTATTGTTTTTTTCAGGATATTTTTTCGTTTTATGATGTGTTTTTCAATGCCAATCTTCTGACTTTTTTCATTTACACTCTCTCTTTTTTCAGCATCACAGATTTTCAGTTTCAACTTTCTGGTTTTCAGTAACAGTTCTCATTTTTCAGTTTCAACTTACTAGCAGTGTTTTGACGTGGAGGGGAGGGGTGGGGGTTGGGGGCGGGGCTTGGAGCGACGCGCTCACAAGTTTTGAGGAGGGGAGAGCGGCCTCTGTCAGCTACCAACAACAGTGTTCTCCCTGCAGCTGTGATCGACACTGAGACCAATGGATGCAAGTTCACCTGAACTCCCAAACTGCCAGAAAGCCTGCTTTTTCAGTTGGTATTTTTCACATAGAACCTTGTGGCGTTAAAATCACTGTATGCTTCATGTCATGCTAATTTAGCAATCGTGCAAATGTTCGCTAAGCTAGCTGATGTAAACGTGCTTTGAGTCTTTACTACAGACATAAACACTGACAGGAGGGATTCTTCATCACCACAAACATTCTTCCACGGCGCGCCCTCCCAAATACACTTTAGGGGAAACACTGTAAAAACTGTGGAAACACTATATTCGCCTCCAACTTGTAAACTGCGGCAAGCCCCAAGCCCCGCCCCCAACCCCCACCCCTCCCCTCCACGTCAAAACACTGCCAGTAAGTTGAAACTGAAAAAATGAGAACTGTAACTGAAAACCAGAAAGTTGAAACTGAAAATCTGTGATGCTGAAAAAAGAGAGAGTGTAAAAAAAAAAATCAGAAGATTGGCATTGAAAAACACATCATAAAACAAAAAAATATCCTGAAAAAAACAAAGTTTTTTTAATGTCTGCATTTTAATTTTCAATTCAACATTTTACAATGCCAATACTTGTTTCAGTGCCAATGCAAGTTTTTCTTCAATGCCAAGTTTCTTTTTCAATACCAAATCTTACTGTCAGTGTTGTGGCTCCATACGACTCACCTGGGTGCTGTTTCTTGCAGATGTTAATCTTTTTTTCCGGTCAGTCATGGTAGTCCCTCTGACTATGATACATAATTAAGACAGTTATTTTCAGGGATTTCTTTTACTCCACGTAAACACTATCACAAATTTGACCAAACTTAAGTAGGCTACTTTCTTTATAGCACTTATGCATTTTAGAAGGAAAATGTTTTTAGATTTCTTTAAAATCAAATTTTGATACTGAAGAACTTTTAAAAGCAGGTACTCCAGAACTTTGTCCTTTAATTTTCAAATTTTAAACTTTAATAATTTGATTGGGCAACTTCCACATGTATTTGACTATGCATATATATACTTTGACTATAGTAATTATTTACTTCGTACTGCACTTCTCAGGACTAAATTGGTTTGACCTCAGTCAGCGAAGATTCTGCGGCAGAGCCGGGGCAAACTTTCAAGCAGCTGCAGCACGGAAGCTTAGTGGGGTGTGGGGTGAGCCCCCACAGTGAGGGATCCTGTTAAAACAGCAGAGCCGAGTGGGGGTGCAGGCTCATGTTTGTACACAGGGAACCCCGGGCAGCTCAGTAAAAAGAGCTTTATTATTTAGGCCCCTGCCAAGCAGAGATCAGGGTGGAAAATACACAGGATCCCCGGCGCCAAGTCCCTTGCTCTCGGAAAATCCGCCCCAGCAGCGTCCAAGTGGAGGGCCTGGATTTAATCACCCACTGTGGCGTTTGTCCTCAGTCTGAAGAAAGAGAGATATGATCTATCTACATCAATGTGACTAAAGCAGAAATCATGCTAAAAGGACACATCTTTTGTGATGGGAGTAGCACACAAATTGTCATTCTCAACACGGATAGAGAGTTGATGATATAAGTTAATACAAACTGTTCAAATATTCCATGTGGTAATAAAAGGAGCCCCCTCTTCAACTTAACTTCAATTAAAAATACACACATTCATGTATCTTTACATACATAACATTTACTTTACATTTAAAACTGTGATTTGAAGAAAAGAAAATAGTCCCTGCAATAATAATTTCAGATTAATTTGTTCTTTCAGCATTAAAGTAGGGAGACTGTCAGGAGAGTTTTTCTCTTATGTTAGACTGAGGTCTGAATGCAGTGAACCAAAAGGATGTGTCATGTTAAAAACAGTCTACACGGATGGGGCTTTCAGTCACAGTGGTTCAGCGACTGCTCCCATTTGCTTTTGGACAAATCCAATAGCAAAGCTTTCACTCAGAGCCAAAGTGCTCATTAGTGCTCACAAACCTTTGATATTTTAAACTACAGAGTTCGATTTAATGGCACGGTAACTAAATAGTCCATGGATGGGTCAGCAGTATTGAACCATATCTTTTGCATTTACACACTTGTGGGTTTGTTTTCCACAAGATGAAAACCCTTTCGGCAGACGGCGCCCATTTTGATGTCTGACCAAAAGTTTTCTAGTTTATACCACTTGCCTTATGCATGAAACCTCAGAAGCCAAACAATATACATGATAAATGTTATCTGACAACTATGTAAGCCATTTCAATGCACATCTTGCTTTAAATAATTTACTTTGACAATTGTGCAGCTGACTGAGTTCAGGTCATTTTAAGTCTAGCCGTGTAGAAAACTGCTTTAGAAGATAAGAACTTTTATGCTCAAATATGTCCTAAATTCATTAGGTGTTAAAATGAAACAAAACACATAGGGGCTGATAGGAGTCCTAACAGAGGAACAATTCAAACTGTGCTTTTCAGTTTCTGTTGTTTTCTAGCACTTTCTCTCACACCCTGCCCACAGGCAGCAGAGTCCTATCTGCTTTAAATCATACACCTCCTGTCCTCTGCCCAGAATTGACACGGCTGCCTGCCTCCCTGCAAGAAAGCCAGAGCTGATGTGTTCAGTCCCTCTGAAGACCAGTGAGTGTCTTTCAGTATAAATGTCACATCACCATTACTTACTCATTTCTTACATCATGCCTGAGCAACACTGAGTGACCCTGAAATTCAGTATCTAAGAAGACTGTGGGGTAAGGAGTCTAGATTTAAAAGGAGTAAAATATGTGACTTCAAACTCCTCTTTTGAGTCCAGTATAGGGTTGAGTATTTAACAAGTGTTAAACCAATACTAAAAGCAATACTAATACAATGATTCCAACAGATAGACCAAATCTAAACTTTCAAGAAAAGAAAACAATGATTCAGTTCAGTGGTTCAAAAATTAAAACTGAACACTTATGTAAGATTTCGACAAACCACTTCACTCACTATTCTTAAATAAATTTTCTAAAGATTTTTTTTTTTTTTACAGATTTATTATGTCCAATTTTTACTTAAATTAAACTTATGAAATACATGAAAACATGTGAGTCTGATACACCCAGAGAATGTGAGTGAAACTGTGTTTTGTCTTGCTTGTTGACAGTCTGCAAATGCCACATCTCCAATACCAGGCTTCAATGCATGGCAGTCATCTTATTTTAGGCAACCGTAGAGCATGTACAAAATGTACAGAGTTGTAGATTTTGTTCATCAACCAGGAAAGTGGAGAATGGATCAACAGCCAGTAAGGAAACGAAGTGGCTAACAGGGAAAGCGTTACAAACATGCTGATGACAGTAAATGTGAATTATAAAGTAAAAATGGTTGTCAGACATGGAGGAGCAACTTTTTGATTTATGGCCACAACTCACTAGTCTACACAGCACATCTTCTAAAACATAATAGATGTCAAGAAGGGGACTAGAACTTCAACTGTCACTGCTGCAAATGTCACATTTAGCTTTCATTCCTCCAACGCATCATCCACCATAGTTTTTTTCCATTAACTTCTCATCTGAGAAAAGATGCGAGAGTAGAGACTGGTTGTAGCCCTACGAGAATATTGTGTGCATCATATTGTGGCACTGCACACCTTTGGGACTAACGCCAACAGACCAGAGAGGGTGACCTCTTTCAGACAAACACTGCTAAGATCAATAGCACAACCAAAATTAAAGTTTATCTGCTCCACATCCATTTTGACCCAACAGACACTCTGAGATCAAATTAAATCCAGGGTCTGCTGTTGAGGCAGAAAAAACACACCCTGTTTGTGATTCACCAAAAACACACAGCTGCTGCTCATGGAAAGCAAAGCCAGCATCAGTCCAGCCTTTAAACCTGTAAAGTTCATTTCTTGCACCACTGAAAACACATGGACATACAAGGCCAAGTGGATGATGTGCTTATCAGACTCATATTGTGATTCACAGGTCCATTGTTTCACATGTTTTAGCTTTGCAGAAAGAATCACTGAAAAACATTTCTGTTTTTTGGACAAGCTCCTTGAACCCCCCACCCCACTTGCAACCCCCCTTAGTTACCCACATTTTAGAAAGTACTCCTTTACATTACAAGCAAGAATGGAAAGAGTGCACGAATATGGTACTCAGTAAAAGTTAATTTGATCAGATTTTACTTAAGTATAAGTAAAAGATGTTCATGTTGGGTTTGGAGGTACAGTATGTGTATAAAAATGTAAAACCTGTTCTGTTTTAAGTGTCCTGAGATAATATCTGTTATGATTTGGCACAACACAAATAAAGATTGATTGACTGAATGATTAATTGATTGATTAATTGATTGATTGATTAATTTATTGATTGATTGATTGAAAAGTAGTTCTCCAAGAATTCACTCAAGAAAAAGTATTTCCGTTAAAATTTTCTCAGCGTACTGAGTATCTTACATAAGCACATAAGCACTAGAACTAGCATTTCCGTTATTGTTTATTAATGAGTATCATTATAGTGATATCAGTCTTGAAATTAAGAGTTCTTTATTATGACATCACTAGTTGATGGCAATGGTTGAGCTTGTACTTATTAACATATTTTAGTCTGTATTCAGTTCTCAGATGCTGTGAAAATGTAACCTATAATACAAAATCTAAAAAATCTAAAGCAAACAAAAATAAAGTACAGAAAAATGCTACACAATAATAGTAACTTGTTTTAACATATAGTGCTTCATTCCTGACTTCTAATTAATAAACGCTCCCAACGTTTTTCTAAATGCATAATACAAGCATCTTAAGTCTCATACAGCAATTAATAAAAAAAAAACAATTATTACAGGAGAACTAAGGATATGCATGTCTGGGATTATCCATGATTTTTTTTTCTTTTGTTTTGGTCTGACTTTTGTCAATAATTTCAGTTCAGTTTAAGTTCAACAAAAATGCTGCTCAGTAAATAAATAAAGTCAAATGCTAGGATTTAAAAACCATAAAAGAGAATGATATTCTTTTATAGGGATGTACAGTATATTGGGAAGAGTCGGGCAATGTGGTTTGTATTGTGATCCAAAGGTGTCAACACAATAAATCACAACATTTGCAAATACTTCGAGCAGGGGGACATATCCAAACTTTGTTTTAGATTGATAGCAGAACCCTATAATATTCTATGAATAAATAAAATCGGATACTAATCTGTTTTTATGACATATGAGTGGTCTTGAATGTCTGTCCCAAATACAGAATAACAACATAAGTCTAACAGGCAGACAGACATTTGACTGCTTCCAGCTAGTGGCAGGATGCTAAACTTTATCACAAAAAGGACATCCACAATTTCTTTAAATGCTCAACTACACATTTTGATAAATATTGACAGTTTTTCATGCCACTAAATACTGAAACATATTTGTGTATCTATATTTGCTTTAATTTCTATTTTTTCATTAAGACTAGCATGGTTACTTGAGTTATTTTTTAAAAAAAAGTTATTAAAAATTATAAAAAGAAGCTGTTTTGGTATTTGTATTTCACAAAAAGATTTCAAGTAAGCTTTTTAATTTTTAAAAGTTTTGTTCTCAATCTGAGGGGCCACTGTTGTACTTAACACAAGCAGACAGAGACAGGCTTGTTGTTATTCAGTATTGCAGCAAAACTTGAATACAAAAGTTTGTACAAGCTGCAAATAATTGTGGAAAATATTGTCACTGTATATATGTTCATTGATAAAGCATACCAAAGTCAAAGTTCGGCAACTTGATTGGATCTAGACTGATGCCTTGCACAATGTGTTTGTTGCACAGTAGTCCTTTAATGCCATCTTGATCAGTTAACCAATAAATATCATTTATTAACAGCATCAGTTTACCTGGTGCACAGTGCAACCTGTTGTCAAAAGCTCTGGTGTCGTTGTCTTCATTAGTGGACTAATGAAACATGTGACTTTTATATAAGACTAAATACCCATTATGAGAGCAACAACAGATTATTTGTGTCAGAAACAGATTTTAACAAAGGAAAAAAACATTTGATTCGTTACTAAATCATACTGTTTTTATTATATGAAGACATTTAGTGATGATGAGGTGAAACATTACGGTACATTTTGCCAGCATTACTGTAAATAAACCAATAATTAACATCTTAGGTTGTTATCTGCCAATACTGATATTGTGTGGATAATATTGTGCATCCCTACGCTCCACTTACATTTTCATTTCCAACCATCAGCTGCTCTTATTTTGTTCCTGGATTACAGATTCATAAATCAGAAAGAAAAACGTGGGTTTACAGAAATAAATCTTTTAAGCACCTGCTCTCATGGTCCTTGGTGCACAGTCTCTGTCCTCTTTGATTTACTCTGCTTAAAAAAACCTGATGTTGAGTCATCATCTGGCCCCCACAGGCTAATCCTGATCCAGAATCATCTGGCCCGGTCTCATGTGTTCGTCTCACTATTGGACAGAGCAGGTGTGTGAATCACCATGCAGCTCTCTGATTTGCTGCATCAGCTGTCAGTCCTTGTGCCCTTTTGCCCCTCTGGCTGACTACCATGCAAAGTCCTCTTATTTAGATTTTTAGTGAGGTAAGAGAGCGACATTCCTCTGGACATGATTCCTTGGCAAGAAAAGATCAACTGTGAATGTGATCATTGGGTGAAAAGGGAAGTTACATCATCCATTTGATAAGCCAGGTTAGAGAGTTATGATCAATCACAGACTGAGGCGTCCGCAGGGCCTGATGAATGTGAGGCAGTGGTAAGAGACGCCTTTGGCTCTGTTAAGTCAACTACTGAACTCACCACCTTTACAGACTGGGAATTATTTTGAGAGTTTATCAAAATGGACATGTTCCTGACACACCCAGTGTTCAGTCAGCCAGCATGAGTGTTGGTTCTTCATGCTTAGCTTATCAGCACTAAATTTTGGTGAAGAGCTGATTTTTTTTCATCTAGATTTGAATACTCTTGTATCTGCTTGAAAGCTTGAACTTGAAAACCTACCTCTCTAGACTAGTGCTGGATGCAGGGCTGCCCATAAGAGGGGGATAAAGGGGAAAGCTTTCTCAGGCCCCTGATTCATCAGTGGCCCACGGAGATTTAGCAGAGAAACTGTCCATCCTAATTCAAGCAGGAATTATCTTTAAACTAGAAAAACACTCTGAGAGCACAGACCTCCTCCAAGCATTTCACTTTCACCCATAAATTGTGATTTCCACCCAACATTATAGTCCTATATTTATTTTATATGCACAAGGAAGGAAAAATATCAACCTGCAAGAAGTGTGATTATTGTTGACATAAATATCATCCAATAGAATGACCTAGTTCGCTCTGTGTGGACTTTGGGGGTTAGTTTTTTACACTCACACACACAGACTTATGCTTTGACGGACCATTTCTGTATTGACATTCTCAGCAGCCTTTTTTCAAGTGATTAAACTGCACGTTTGGAGGGACTGCGAGCGAGTAGAGCTGCCGCTCATGTTTCTGTAACGTTAATGGGCTCACAGTAATGTTAATAGTGGTTGTGAGTTGTAGAGGACTGGGGTGTTTATTACAATTTGGGGAGAGTCTGCTGAGAAACCAAGGCTCCAGGAACAGTGCCGGGCTTTCTCCATCGGCAAAACGTTTCCTCCTCTCCTCTGTGTCTGTGAGCAGAACTCTGCATGCCCCAGCTTTCACTGCTGATTGGCTGATTGCTGTACCCTCACTCTGTGTGTAACCAATCGGATGGTGCCGTGGGTGGGACAAAAGACGGCCTAGTGTTAAGTAATGGGACTTCATCATAAACTTAAACCAACACTACGTAGTTTTTCCCACCCTAATAAAACATTTCTAGAGTCATTGTGATGGTACATCACCTTACAAGAGGTTGAATGACACCTCTGTTATGGTCTGAGGGGGTCGGTATCGCCTTCACTGACACTATGTAACTTCGATGTGGATGGTAGGAACACTTCCACACTAAAAAAACTACAAATTTTTACTGCTTTGACTGCTTTATGGCATACATAGCTACCCCCTCGAGGCGAAAGCTAAACGAGGGAAAAGGAGGGAAAAGGAGAATATAAAGCAGTTTTTGAATTTTTAAAACAGATTTAATGAACAGAATTAATTTTAATGTAAATATGCACTTATTTTCCTAATGGAAATAGGGACCTATGGCTCACACTCTTGCATAGTGGGTGGTAATGCTCCTCTGACTTTGGATGCCACCCGCCGTTAAGAAGAAAGCTAAATGAAGCATTGTTATCATGGCGGAAGCAGTGAAAAACCCGAAGAAAAGAAATGTTTTATAGGAGGAGACAAAAAAAAGAAAGCTGGAGAGTAACAAGCTAAGTGTTCAATCGCTGGTGTGAGCTGGAAGACGAGGAGGAATGTCCGACTGATGCTGATTTAGCCCTTGTACTGCTTGGACTTGTACTGTAAGTTCATGATGATTTAATATAAAAGAAACACGATCAGACTGTACCTTATCAGTCCCCATGGTTTATTTGTCTCTTGGGAAGTCCTGTCAGCTCGCATCTCCTCCCTCTGTATGTAAACAAACCCATGTTGGTGTACGACAGTGCAGTTACACTCAACGACCATAGAGGCCCCTAGAGAGCTGAAAGCAGGAATCTTACTTAGTGCGGCTTTAAATGTTTTTTTGTGACGTCAGTCTTGATCGGATCAGCACCAAAATGAATTGGCTTCTTCCTTGGACAAAACCACACCTCTGATAAAATTTTCATGTAAATCCATCCAGTAGTTTTGACCTAATCTTGCTGACAAACAAATCGACAAACAAACAAACAAATAAACAGGCTCTGGCGAAAACATAACCTCCTTGGCGGAGGTAAAAAAATAAATAAATAAATAAAGAGACTTTATTTTGGAATATTTATGCTGTCAGATGGAATCAGAATCATTCTTTTTTTATGCCATAGAGTAGACACTCTAGCAAATCCCAAGCACACCCATTAAAAAAAAACCCCAACAGGGTTACTTTTACTGCATTCCAGTCCATCAAGAAAGTCAGATTGCCCAAGCAGCTTATTAGATATGTCTCTGTCTGCTTGTGTTAGGAATGCCCCCTTTGGTTTGAATTTTTTGACTAAGAAAGTCAAATGATCTTCAGGCACCCCGACTTTACCAGCTCATAACTGGAACATTTTTAACTGGTATGTTACATAATTCCTACTTCCCACACCAAGTATTCTGGTAAGTTGACAAACCATATATCAGAGACAATAAATCAACAAATATATATTTATATCAAAAATATGTTCAATGGCACTGGTATTCTTATGCTGCTTTCAGAAATAAATAAAAAAAAAATCAAAATCAAAAACTTGGCAGGTATGATTTAGCAGTGTGCTTATCTTTTGGATCAGTAATGACTATCTGTGTAGATGTCCCTGAGCCAATCAGGGGCTCTAATATGGGACCTATAAGGGGCCCAGCCATGTTTGTGGGCAGCCCTGGTTAGACAGTAAATTTGTACCAGTATTGTCTGAGTGCTTGGGTGCAAAATAAACACTTTAAAAGCAGAGCCAGTACCTGCACAGCTCCTAAATTAATACTTTAAAGAATAAGAAAGAGTTAATGTTGTTTTCCCTGTCCCTGCATGTGATGATGCTTCTGTTGTCTGTAATGTCTGTTTGTTTAAATGGGGGGCAGTTTGGGGGAGCTCACTGAGAGGAGCTGGAAAAGAAGATTAAACATCCTTGTTTTTTATATTTAGTGAATGGTACAAAAGTCTGTGATTGAGTTCAGTAGGTATCGGATGCGTTGGTACTGGTGCCACATTGGATTTCAATACCTATCCCTTGTCTTCTGCATGTTTTGCTCTTACACTTAACCTGTAGGGATCCCTCACGTTGGCTGTATAATAGCTACTGGCATAAATTTCTGCAAGAGTCAGTTAAAACCAGTTAATCTTACAGGTCTATTATACAGTACTGACACATTTTGCATACTCAACCAAAATAACCTTTCCAAACATTTTTTTGAAGAGTGTAGATTTAAAATAAAAACTCTATAAGTTGTTTGATTCATTATAGTTGAATTTAGCAGTGATGAGAGGTACACCAGGGTGCAAGAAAGTTATTAATGACACTTAATGATTCTCTGGGAACCCTTGAGTGAAAAATGCCCATGCACATCCTACTGGCACTATAAAATCATTATCAATTTTTTCTGCTTTTTTATGCATATATTAATTAATTTTCAGGATTTTTACCCTTAAAATGCCAGTGCGAATAAATGTTACCACTTGTTTTTGGTGATGAAAGTCTTAGAAATGTCAAATGTGCAAGTTATAAAATCAAATCTAGAACTTCTGCAGTCCCACCCAGAGAAATGTCTGGGCCGCTGATAGGCACAAGGAATAGGACTAAAATGAACGTATGCCCTTCACCAATAAGCTCCCCTCTGTCCTCTTGCTCTTGGGCAGGCATTGTTGTGGGAGGCTAGCTGCCTCAGCTACTTCCTTCTCTGTTGCATTTGCACTAGTCTCCCAGCTCAACTTTTGAAGCTGACTGAAAAAACTGCTTCAGAAGGTTATAATTTGGGTCAAAAGCTCTTGCCAGCTCCCTGTATTTCCTCTTTTCTGCTCTGGCACCAATTTAAGTTCAGGTCCTTGCATTGTTTTAATCACTCCAGCATTACTGGTACAATAGTTGAGTTCGTTGGGACTGCCCACATTAGAAAATGTACTTTTATTGATTCAGTACGTAATGTTCGGTACTTTAGTTGAAAATGTGTTTTGGTTTATAACATACTATTTCATTGCTGACCTCCATGGGCCCCCTAAGTGGCTGGGCCCCAGAAAGCTTCCCCCTTTATCCTTATGGGCAGCCTTGAACTGCTGTGAAAAGAGCAAGGTGTAAAAATGTTTTCTCCAAAACCTTATGAAAAACATCTCTGAATGCAGCAAGGTCAGGGAGGGTGATGACATTTATCTGTGTACCTCAAAGACAAATGAAACACATCTCTAAAAATGCACATAACATGTATTGTATGGAAAATATATTTTTTTTAAATGGATGTTTTTCATATTAAGTTATATTAAAATTACTAACTAGAAAAGCACTCACAGAGCGCAGACCTCCGCCAAGCAGCTTCGGTCCACTTTGGCGAAAATGCTCCTATCTGGCAATGTTAAAGAATCCCTTAAAAATTCCTGGATCCATACGGTGATCCGGATCACCCCCAAAATTTAATCGGTTCTTCCATATCCCATGTCCGACAATTTCTGAAAATTTCATCCAAATCTGTTTAGAACTTTTCAAGTTATTTTGAACACAAACAGACAGACAGACAGACAGATAAACGCCGGCAAAAACATAACCTCCTTGGCGGAGGTAATAATCTATTCCAAGAGGAGCAGATTTAAGGCATTGCTGGCCTTTGCGGGAGCCTGGGCCATGGTCAGTAACCCTAACTAAAATAAATAAAGGTGGGAGTAGAGTCGAATCGAAGGGAAATTGCAGAAATTCTCCTGAACACAGGGGGGAGCAAGTTGGAGACTTTTGAGGAGGATGGGACTGAAAGCGATGACCCGGGGTGACCTGGTGTAGATATGCCAAAGTGGAAAATCAATGCGAGGGACTAGATTGAACAAAAAGTTTTGTCAGTCAACGTGCGTGAGCCAGGCCCCTCTATGTGGGTGTCATCTGGGCGGGAGGGATTTGGGCTTTTCCAAAAGACATAAAAATGTCAATAAAGGCACCATTCATGCTGCATGCGCAGCTTGCAGGTCTGGAAAGCCAGCGTGCCAACTCCGCTACTGTATGGAGGGAGTGGAGCGCGTATCAAGACGTGAACCTGAATGGTGAAGAAGTTTACTGAAGTCCAGCTTCAGCCACATCGTTACAAAGTGGCAGCGGGTGTTTTCATCACCAGTGTCGGTGATGAACGTGGTTGGCTCAGCTCGCCTCGCCGCCTGCTGCACCATGCGCTGCTTGGCGCAATGATCGGCGCATTGCGACGCAGGAGATGGAGGATTGCGGACATCTTGGAGGCCATTAGCTCGAGGTGGTGCGGGTGTGATGAGCAGCAGGGACCGCGGACGAAGAGGTGTTTAGACATGAGGTGAATGAGAAGGAGACAACAGATGCAGTGGGTGAGTCGTTCTCTGTGTTAAACATTTGTACCTGTGTAAGACACTAGTTTGTATTTTATTAACATGTTTTTATTAAGAAGTACAAATTGATCCGCACACCAAAAAGGAGCTCCCTTGAAAATTTTTTATTATTCAACAGTGACGTCTCGAGCCAAGCGGCTCTTCCTCAGACTTTACAGGGTGATTAGTGAATGGCCATTTAAATACAGTAGGAGTACACGTGACTCAGCTCAGCTGTAATTCAACTATCAATCAATCAATCAATCAATCAATCTTTATTTGTATAGCGCCAATTCATAACAAGCGTTATCTCAAGACACTTTACAATAGAGCACAAAGCTCTTCATATTATGGATACACATAAATGCATTGATACATATATACATATATAAATACACATATACATATACAAATATATCCAACACCCAACATGAATCCATATAGCCAATCATGAATCCCTCCATCATGGCGGCAAGAAAAAACCTTCTGTTTAGCAGCAGGATATCTTGAATGTGGACCCCAGTCTCATGATGAACAGCAAATCCACACGATGCTGTGTCTATAATCAGTAGGAATACGTTTATTAAGGACATGGTTTATTGTGAGCTGAAAGGATCAAACTGTGCTACGCATTATCCCAGAGTATCTATGACTGGTGATACTCACAGTTTCCAGCTGCTTCCACTAAACTTTTTGGTCGTTTTGGCAATTAAAGATGGAACTGTTGACCTATGGGTTGCAAATGAATATATTAACATAATTTAAGAAAAAAGGGTTTACATACAGCTGTGTAGAAATAAAACACTACCCTACAGTCCTAGATTGTTGCCACAAGGACAAGGACTCTAATTGGTCTACTTGCTGTTGCTTGCAAACTCTGGCTAACTTTTGCTACAGCCCAAGATAACTCATAAAAAATTGGTTTGCCTCTGTATAGCTCTGTGGCAACGCTGGCTTTTGGGGTCAAACATCACCTGCCTCCAAAGATCAAGCAATAGTAAAATTCTATTGCAGTTGCTAGTTTCAACCTGTAGAGCAGTGTTTCTCAAACAGTGTAGCAAGAGCCCCAGTGTGACGTGGTCAGACCCCAAGAGGGGTTCGACATGCCTTGGCAGGGGCGTGGCAACATTGGGGCGTTGGCCCCTTGGAATTTTGATTGGCAACCACTAGGGTTGCAAAAGGGTAGAAATTTTCTGTTTAATTTCCACAAACTTTGCATTGGAAGTTAAGATGGGGATTTTTGGAAATACTCCAAACTGTAAACTTTTAAATGGGATATAGTTGGGAATTGACTGTAATTTGATGACCTATATCATAACACCCCCCCCCCCCCCTCCCCCCCCCCCCCCCCCCCCCCCCAAAAAAAAAAAGAAAAAAAAAAATTTCATGGGCAGACATCCATGCAAAATAACACAATAAAGTAAACATTATATTTCAACAGATTTATTTGTACATAGAACTTTATCAAGTTTTAATTATTTTATTGAAAAATCAATTTCAACTTCACTTTTTGTAGTCAAAAATGTGGCTTCAATAGCCATTGGCAAATGAATATGGGATAAGCAGATATCAGTTTGAGATATTTTTTGTTGTTGTGTCATAACTACTTTATGCTGTCATGACCTGTTAGACAAACTCTGATCTGTTTTACTGTCTAACAAGAGAAAAAAATGCCATTGGGGAAGAATTAGACCAAAAAAGTAACATGAAAAACATCAGTTTTGGCGTCGACATTGGCTATATTGTCTTATTTAACCATGTTTCAGCATTGGCTCTGATTTTTAATATTTGTGCATCACTATTGAAATCCACTTAAATTTCCATCGTTGTACAGTTTGCATTGCCCTGGTATGATATTGCAATAGCAAAAAAAAAAAAAGAAAAACTGGTCACAGAGTAAAAGCTTCCTGAGACAAAAAGACCTCCCGAGAGCCAAAATGCTGCTGAAGTCAATTCCTCAAAGCTGTAATCCTTCTTTATCCCAGTTTACCCTCTGCAGCAGTGGAAGGGAAGTTACTACTTATTATTCTAATCCCACTCTGTAATTGGCTCTCTTTCTTTCCTGGCCTTTATATATTCCTTTCAAAACATCTGTCATCACACAGAAATGTCTGGGTGATGCAACTGATATCCTTCTACAAGAAATCTAAGCTGATTATGATGATGTTGGGGTTTTCCTCCTCACATACTGATGAGCGCACTGAAAGAAAAAACTGAACTCAGTGACAAGCTGACAAACTTAGTAAACAGTTGGTTTACAGAAAAGTTAATGAAATGGTGAATAAAGTGTGTATTATTTGCCATTCATAAAGATTGATTATGGAAAAATGGCTTCTCTAAGGCCAAGGCACATTCCCAAAATGTGACAATTCATGGATATAAAATATGTCAGTTATCAGTCAAACTTAATCAAAGTCCTACCTTTCTGACAAATTCAGTCACATAAAACATAAAAACTATGAAATTGATCAAATAAATCAAATTGGATACATGACCTAATGCACTACTCTTTTTAAATAATGCAAAACACGTTAGTGATGCTTTTTAAAAATACAGAAATATATACTTATGGCCTGTCTGCAAACCACCCAACATGAGAAAAATCCCTGACTCTCTCCTGTTTGCTTCCTTTGTGAAAACATTTGATCGAACAGTCTGTTTGAAAATGTTCCCCAATGGTAAATGGACTTGAGCTTATATATGCTTTTCTAGTCTCTTGACTCAAAGCAGCTTTACACGGCAGGTCACATCTACCCATTCACAACCATTCACTCACTGATGGTTGGAGTATCTATGTCAGTTGTCCATCAGTATCAACTAACACATTCGCACTCTTTCATACCCATTTATACAGGGAGAGGTGAAGTGTCTTGCCCAACGACACATCGCCATGTGACAGCTGGAGCTTGTCTCGAACCTGCAACCTTACGATTACCGACCAAGGGCACTATCAGACTGATGTCACCGAAGCCATTGGGGTCATTTCATCTCTCGCAGATCGATAACATTTCCTGAACCAGGAGTTTCTTAAACCCAGACACAACTGGTGGAAGGAACATGTCTAGACATATCTGTATGGCCACAGTAAACATTAGAGCACAAGGTCGGAACTCTGTAGTTACATCCACTTCTTGAGAGGATCACATCAGAGGATTCACACTGAAACAGCTCGCTCTTTGCAGGGCTGAAACAGAGGGGTTCCTATGCGCCAAATTCAAATATTTTTTCCGACTAGAAACTTTAAAATTATGTTATAGGGACTCATTGGACTAGCTTAAACTTGTTGAAAAGGAGTGAAACATGGGACCTGTGAGACTATAAAATGGAATAATGTGTGCACTTTTTCTCTCTGACATCAAATACAGAGCTCTGCAGAGGTAAGTTAACCTCCCAATGTTTTTCATACCCAAGATCTACTTCTATCTAGTCTTGATAGTTGGCTAAAAAAACTGGCCGAAATAATAGAAAACAAAAGAACACAAACCTCTGTCAAGGTATTTCTGACATTATTAGCCAAGTTATTAGCCAAAATGTAAAAAACTGTCTTACTGTGCAATGTTAATAAATGTTTTAAGAATTTCCTGGATTCACTTCCAAATCCATAGCACAGCAGAATCTATTGACTTCTCCCTTGTGCCATGACCAACATTCCCCAAAAAATTTCATCCAAATCCGTCAAAAGCTTTTTGAGTTATCTTGCTGACAGACAGACAAACAAACTAACAATAAACAACAACATTCAAACGGACAAATGCCATAATCTCCTTGGCTGAGGTAATAATTAGTTTAGTTTAGTTACAGGGCAAGGGAGTACAGTTGCACCTTACATACATTAGGTAAAATGATTTTAATCAGTGCTGTAAAGGTCCCAATGTGTCAAGATTGATCAGCTAAAAATTGTCGAAAAAAAAAAATTCTAATAACTGCATATTTGAAAGTTGGTTAATGTTATGTAGACCCTATTCAGGAGTTTGTTTCGGTTAGTGGTTTCTGGTTCAGACAGTGCAGCCCAAGTTATGCTTGGAATTCAGATATTAAAAAAAGTGGGACAATAAGATTTAATGCACAAGGTTTAATTCCTAAAAAGTGCTCTTAACCTCTCCAACAGGTTTTCTGAGTTTTTAACATCAACAAGTTCACTTCCTATAGTCTTTTCTCACTCCTCTGGCACCAGTGTAAAATCCTTCCTGTGACTATTTCCTTTCCTTTTGGCCACCACCGCTCTCTTGAGATGACGTAAAATGCTTTGCTGGTTTAAAAATAATATTGTTGTATGGGATTTGCAAGGAAATTAGGATTTCACTTGAAGCCTACAGGGCCCTTAGGCAAGCAGTTCCCAGTGAAAAGTGATCTTATGGAGGCTCGGGTCACCTTTATGTTCTTTAAATTGAATTCTCATTCGTTGTGCATGAAGCAGAGTTTGCTTGTTTATTGAGTATGGTTTTTGATAGAAAGTAGTTTCCCAGACGGAGATATTGATAAAATAGATGAAAATCTCACATTGGGGATTGTTGTGGTTTTATGTTGATTCATTGCATAGGCATTTTGAGTCACTAGCGGTTATATTCCTCATTTGCTTCTAAAACCGCACATTATGAAGTGGCTGCTACTTGCACAGTGTCGTGGTATCTGTTTTTGCAACAGCACAAGAAAAACAGTGAGCTGCCATGATCTCTCGCTCTGCTCCCCACATCAATCCCCACTGTGGACTGCACATGCCTTTTCCCCTCCATATGACTCTTATTAGTCTGATATGAAAACCCGGCTTCTTTTTGATTCTTATGGTCCGGGGCCATTCTCACTGAGTGTGATTTTAAACCTCATGTGTAGTCTCTGCCGCCTCTGATCAGTCCCTGGCCACCTGACCACAAAAAGTCTTATTTTCTTTGGATGTACAGTGGAGTCGTTTCACACAACCCTGGAGTTCAAATAAAGCCAGTTTGATATTTACTGTGGGACTCCCGGATCACATTTTTGTCAATAATTGCAACAGTGAATGGAGATTTTGGAGGTTTTTACATTCAGCCGTTGACCTTTTTCTTCAAGGTCAGAGCTAAAATTACATTACAGCGTGCAATGAATGTTTCTTATAGTATTTCCATTAAACTGAATGACCCTCGGCTCTTTTGAAGTCGATGTAGCATTGGGAGCTGCTCAAGAAGCCGCGGGGAGGGAGGTTTCTGGATCAGGTGTCCTTACACTGTCAACACTTTAAGAAATGAAAGCCTCCCTGCTCCTTCCTCTGAGAAAACGCCCTCATGTTTTCAATTTCCCGGCGAGCGCTGGACTTTTGACTCCTTTTTTCAGTGCTTTTCACACTAAAAATCCCCTTATGTTGGAATCTCCCTTGCGATATGTTAAAGCCTGTAGAACTGCCGACATGTGCACCAGTTTTAGCTTCGGCAGCTAACGTCATACCTCCATCACTGGTGATTATTAAGCAGCAGGAGTGAAAGACCACTGCGGTGAGCTGCTCCGTGGAGTCTAATCCACTAGTAATAAGGTTCATGTTGTTTCATTCAGAATATGAAATTATTAGGGACAGACAAACTGTTTTCTATTAAAGTGATTGTGCAGTATCTAAACAAAGTGGTTGATTGTTAGGAGATGTGATACTTTGTTGGGTTTTGTTTTGTGTCATTGCAATAAGTGCTGAGCTTAAATGACGACCTTCCCCTGTAATGAAATGTATTATCATAATGGAAACTTTCTACTTTTATCTAAATAGGTTTTTGGGTTAAATACTTTGAGAATGATGTCTATAACTGATGTAATTATGACAATACCATGAATTGGTGTTTTGAAGAGAAAAGACCAAAGAACCTTGAGTATATACTGTTACAATTTTACAATATTACAATGGCATTTAGCAGATGTTTTTATCCAAAGCGACTGACATCTGAGAGGGAGTGCAACACAAGCAAGAATCTGAACTGAAAGGGAACAATGTTTGTAAGTGCAACCAACTGCATCAAGTCCATTTGGACACAGATGCTGCCAAGTAGTGCTTGAGGCAGTTCCTATGTATTTTACAGAAAACCTTGTCAAGTCACCTCCATGTTTTTATCATAATCATCATCATTATCATCAGAATCATCAATAGTTCTCATGTCATTGACATCAGCATCATATTAAGCATCAACATACTCAGTGCTGAGTTCTTCACAAAGACCTGGGTCTTAAACCTTGAGACTTGTTCTACCAGAGAAGAGTCAAATTAAGTGCATAAGTGTTCCCTAAACAGTTGAGTCTTCAACCTCTCTTTAAAGTAGACTCTACGGCTCGAATGGAGTTGAGTAATTCATTCCACCTCTTAGTGGCAGAACATAGCGGGGTGAGAGGGAGTGTAGACCTGGATGAGGTTATTCCAGGTAAATGGGAGCCAATCTTCTTACTGTTTTGTAAGCCAGAAGCAGAGCTTTGAATTTGATGTGAGCTGCCACTGGGAGCTAATGAAGAGAGTTTAACTGCAGAGTAACTTGCTGTCCGGGGCTGTTTAAAGACCGGACATGCTGCTGCATTCTGAATCATCTGCAGTTGTTTGAATGCACATGTCGGAGGAAGGCCTGCCAGTTGAAAGTTGCAGTAGTGGATGCTTGAAATCACCAGAGCCTGTAGCAGACTCTGTGTTGCCTGTTCTGGTAGGGTCTGATCCTCCTGATGTTACAGAGGGCATATCAACAAGACCGAGCATTCAATACCACATGAACCTTACAAGTCAGCTGGTCATCAATCTTGACACCCCGTTTTTCTGGCAGAGTTTGTGGGCATGAGATTGTTGGATCCAAGCTGGATATTGATCTGTGGTTGAATGGAGGAACTGACTGGAAGGAGAATAAGCTCAGTCGTGGACAGGTTTAGTTGAAGGTGGCATTCCTCCATCTGTGTGGAGATATTAGCCTGGCACGATGAAATCTGAGCTGAAACAGTTGTGTCGTCAGGTGTTAAAGATAGGAAGAGCTGAGTGTCATCAGCGTAGCAGTGGTAGGAGAAGCCATGGGTACAAAAAACTTCACCAAGTGAGGTGGTCTATTATGAGGAGAGCACAGGACCGAGCAATGAACCCTGAGGTACAAGACAGATCCTGACATACAAAGTTCAGCGAGTGTAGAGAGGAGGATTTGATGGTTCCCTATGTCAGAGGTTGCAGACAGGTCCAGCAGCATTAGGGCTGAGGACTGACCAGCTGCTCTAGTGGGTCGCACTGATTCTGTGACAGACAGAAGTGCAGTCTCAGTAGAATGGCCCTGCCTAAAGCCAGACTGATTTGGATTAAACAGGTTGTTACCTCAAGTGTTTTGGACATGAATGACAGAAGTGAAACTGGCCTGTAATTTTCAACCTGGGCTGGGCTGAGGTTGTTTTTTTTAAGCACTCTGAATGACTCAAGCTTGCTTGGAAGTAGTGGGGAAGACACCAGTTGCCAAGGAGGAAGTGATTATGTGTGTGATTGCAGGGAAGAGTGTATGCAAAATGCTGCAGGATTAGTTATGATAATAATAACAATGATGATAATAACAATAATAATAATAATAATAATAATAATAATAATAATAATAATAACAACAACATATAGCAGCTTAAAAAGAGATGTTTACAAAATTTAACAGACAAAGTAGAGGCAGAGACATTGGGGAAAATTAATTGAAATCAACAATTTTACCAAACAGAGAGAAAGCAAGAAAGTCCATCAAAACTTACAAACAAAAGATCAGGTGGTAGGGATGTCCTGATACAACATTTTCACCTCCGATACGATACCGATATTGCAGCCTTGAGTATTGGCCGATACCGATATTGATCCGATACGATATCAGCAGGAATCATACATACTTTTATTACTTATTTTGTAGTATGGACTGGAGAAAAGGCTTGATCAAGTGAGATTACTCAAACAGGGAACAGTAGTCAGCAATAGTAGGTATGAGAAAAACTGACCCATTTGTTATTAACCAATGGGTTAAATAAGTTTTAACCTTTAGCATAAGAATATACTACAGTTAAATAAGATAAATAATAATAAATTAGAAGTTCCTGAAAAGTAACCTCAATAAATCCAATAAAAACAAAAAGTCATTTTTAAATTGCAAAATAACCACTGTGTTTAACTTAAACATAAGTATATTCTACAACTGAATTAAATAATTAAAAAATAATTTAGAATGGACTGCTTGTATCAGAGTGGTTATATCGGAGATTTTAGATGCAGGCCGATATAATCCGATATCGGACTGATATCCAATATCAATATCGGATCGAGACACCCCTATCAGGTGGGGCTAATAAAAGGAATAAAAGGGGTCAAATCTGAAAGGCGGTTAAAGTGATAAGTGATATATCAGAGTAGAGGAATAAAAGCAATAAAAGATGGTTAGGTAATATAAGAAAAATAAAATAACAGAACATAAGATATTAAAACAAAAGAATTAAAGACAAATTACCAAGGTTGTAAAATACACTGATCCATTGGCTGATCAATGATCCTGTCAGATCGATTGAATGTTAATACTAGAAAAGCACTCAGAGAGCGCAGACCTCCGCCAAGCAGCTTCGGTCCACTTTGGCGAAAATGCTCCTATCTGGCAATGTTAAAGAATCCTTTAAAAAATTCCTGCATCCAGACGGTGATCCGGATAACCCCCAAAATTTAATCAGTTCTTCCATATCCCATGTCCGACAATTCCTGAAAATTTCATCCAAATCCGTTCAGAACTTTTCAAGTTATTTTGAACACAAACAGAAAAACATACATACAGACAGATAAATAACATACAGATAAACGCCGGCAAAAACATAACCTCCTTGGCGGAGGTAATAATATTTAAATTGCAGTCTATGTGCTTCGTCTTGAAATTTCCATTGAACACCTGTGTGACAGTTTCCGCTGTGCCTTGGTGTTTCCTCTTTATTCAAACGGACTAGCAGTCACCTGATGCTAGCACCTAGCACCTTACCTTTAGGGAGGATGAAGAGGATCTCTCAGCTGTGTGACAAAAACACCAGGGACGACTGCTCAGCTCTATATGCCAACCATGTTGAACCCACATGGAGAAAACAAACTTCTCTTACTTCAAAAATCACCCATTGAGCGCTGTAGTAGTGTCTGCTACAGACTCTGTAGGTGAAAAGAAAGAGACCAACCTGATGTCAGGTGTTTGCTTGGATGTGTATTTTTTTGTGTCATGGTTAATATGTCTAAAATATGAGCTGCATGGATGACAGAAGCTCCCTATAACCCTCCCACTTATGAAGCCACCCAAATCTACTCTGTTTATCAACAAGATGACTGAAAATAAATTAAAATATTTATTTCATCAGACATGTGCCACAATTTTACAATGTCACAAAAACACGTAGACTACATGCTATTCATAACGAAGAATAAAAGCTATTTATAACAAAAAAGGAATGCAAAAATAACTATTCTCGTCAAAAAATGTGTAAATGCATTTAAATAAAATTCAGAAATATGGAAACATGATTTAAAACTTTGCAGAAAAAGTATGAATGAATAAAATAAGTACAAGATAGAGATGAAGGATCATAAAAACAAATGTTTGGGGCCCTTTATATGTTGTCTAGATTAGAGGTCATGATGTTAAAACGCAAATATCCATCATCTTATAATGCAAATGTTAAATCATGATCACTGATTCATAAATATGTTTGAAAAAAACAATTATTGTATTCAAACTGCAATTATAAGGCATTGAAACAGTGCATTTATTTTTTTGGCCATTTTGTTTGAAAGAAGATTAATCTTTTTTCTAATGAAAAAATAAGCAAGCAATAAGACAGTCAAAACTTTTTTTCTCATATCACAAATGTAATTGTGTTAAATTTGTATGTCCAGCATCAATCACTAGCTTCTGAAGCATATCGATTGGGTGTTATATTGTGGCAGGCTTTGTAATATCTGCAAATATTGTATCATTGTCCAGAAACTTGTGAGTGTATTGTATCATGCTTAAACTGGTGATTTACACCCATACAAATTGAGTATGTGAATAAAGCATAAAAGATGTTGAGTACACATCATTGGAGGGTTAAGGAACAGTTGTTTAGAACAAGAGGAGCAAAATGCAAATAGACTGGCAGACAAGGATGGATAGATAACTGTCTGCCACAGTAACAGCTACCTACTTTCAATTTTATGAACTGATTACTTTGATAAAGTGAGAGAAGTTCCTTCAAAAGGGCTGTATGGTGGTGTGGTAGGAAGAGTTCTTGCCTTACAGCAAGAAGGTTATTGGTATGAATCTTTGAAATTCGGTGTGGAGTTTCCGTGTTCTCCACGTGCAGGCATGGGTTTTCTCCAGGTTCTCTGCATTCATTCAACAGACCATTGTCAGCTTGGGTCATCATAGATGATGCTGTGTTAACTGTGCACAAGATATTGTACAAATCAATCACAGGCTTCTAAATTACATAGACATATCTTTTGTAATATTGGCAAATACGCTATTTTTATCCAAAAAATCATTATCATATTAGATGGTGATGTAAATGGGGATTTACTACCCTACAGAACACAATTTGTTAGATTTATGAAATATAGTACTTGCTGGTAAGTCTTTCCAAGGATAACATGAAATAAGACAAAATACGATAACATTTATTGAGTCTCCATTGGGTGATATTTGGTTGTTACAGCAACCATCCATTCTCTTTGTTTATCCAGGGCCATGTTGCAGAGGCAGCAGGCCAAGCAGTTTAAACCAGATGTCCCTCTCCCCTGCAACACTTCTTAGTTCCTCCTGGGGGATCCCACGGTGTCCTCAGGTCAGACAGGGTCTGCCTAGGGGTCTTTTCCCTGTTGGGCGAACCTGGAAGACCTCCACAGGTCTTCCTAACTAGATACCTGAACTTTCAATGTAAGACAGAAAGCAATTGTTAAATATCAAGTTTAATGGGAGTGTTTGCTTTTTAAGATGATTTGCACTATTGACTGTGAATTGGAACTTGAGATGGCGGAAGTAGCAGAGCAAATGAGTGCAGCTGGTGCCGTCATTTTGTCCTTATTAACCACTCAAGCTCAAGCTTCATCTTCTACTTGTTCAAATCTACAGTGTATGTGCAAGTATCAACAAACATAGGAGTATATATCTTTACATATATAGGTAAAGGTATACGTACATGTAAACATTCATACAAACATTCACACATGCGTACATATAAATACACACTCCAATGCATAGAGATTGCAGTTATGTCAGAGTGTGTCAGGAGGAAGTGTTAGAGAGTCTGACAGCGCTAATGCCAACATGTTGGATGAAGCAGTCAGCTGCTGAAGGAGCTGCTTAGGACCCTCACAGTGTCATTTAATGGCTGAGAGGGATTGTTCATGATGGACAATCCCTTTAACTTGACACAGCAGATGGATCGTTCAGTATATTTCATTAGTCCATCTGGACAACAGCCCATAGAAGGTGTTTGGGAATGGGAAGAACCTTTCAAAAGCATATCCAGCAGGTGATTGGACGATCTTTCATCAGTCACATTCATTACAGGCCAGTTAGATAATGTAGTAGGCGGACACTACTGCCATGGTGTCAAATACAAAACTTAAGCCACTACGTAGAACAAACTATCATCAAGACATGTTGGAAGTGGAGCAAGCATATCCTTTCTATGCTGTACTTTCAGTGTTTGTTCTTCATTTAATAAATAAATTCAGTCCAGATCTGACAAAACTGTTACTCAAGCTGTTAGCATCTATGCTAATCTCCGTACAAGCAGTCACTTCCTGTTGTCATCTCGCTCATAGCTCAGACCTTTTCCTGCTCTAAATGGCGCTTTTTGGGCTGTGCTGCTTTGGGCTGAGCACAGCTTGGAGCTTGCCAAGATGGATATGCCTGATAATGGACATTGAATCAGGCAGATCCAGCTGCTGCGCAAGGTTATGCCAGCTTGGCCAGCATCCCTCTCTCACCTACCTCATCCAAGGAGTCCAGGGGACAGTCCAGGACTGCCCTGGCCCCCCTGACCAGTTTGGCCCTTTTCCTGTCCCTCTCTGTGCTCCTCCTCCCCAGCAGACCACTGCACAGAAGTATCCATCTTGTTATCACGCCTGAATGTCATGTAATGAATGCACGCCTAATATTAGTGTCATTTTTGAACACACACTGAGCCAATCAGACATTTTCATCTATATCAAGTTTCTTTGATGTAGATATGGCAATTGCTCATGATTAAATGAGAACTTTCACGGTATTAGTTATCAGACTCTCGGACCAACTTTTTTTCTGACAGGTTGAAGACACATAAAGGTTAGAAAATATAAAACAGAACACTCTTATATGAAAAATATTGTGGTTGTGGTTTTTTCTTTGACATGAGCGGTGTGATCATCCCTTGACGAAGACACACTTGAATATCTCATTCATACAGCTCCATCAGCACCATGTGGTGTCTGTGTGATATAAGTTAAGGCTAAAGCTGACCATTTGTATATCTGATCCAGATGGGGCCGAGCTGGGTGATGCAGACTTTACTTTGAGGCAATTTGAAAGTAAGATGTTTCAGACAGGGAATGATGGATGAGTGTTTCCTGCCGATGTTTAATATGTCATAACTGTAAAAAATAACTGAATACAGGCCAGTACACTCACCTTATTTATCTGTTACACTAATATGATTTGATTGATTTTTAGAAGATGGAAAATTTTGCCCTCTTTTGCAGACCTCTGTTGTCATGTCTGCACATGGCAACTGATAAGAACAGAAAAGATGAGAGGAGATCATAGAAGAACAAATGGAGGGAAGGGGGTCATTCGGAGCAGAAAGGTGATGCTAAAAGGTGACTCTGTGTGTGTGGTCTCTTCATATCAGATGCCCCATAGGAGGACATGCACGCACCCTGTTGATATTTAAAAGCCTTGGCTGTTTGTTTAAAGTGAGTAATTGATACTTGCCACTAGAAGAATTTCCCCTAATTTGGCACAGAGTGTGAGAACAAGGGGAGTCCAGTTTGCCATGTCTGCCTGCTGTCGGCGTGTGTTATGCTACGGGAAATAGGCTGGCCCCGGTCCTCCTCCTGCTTCTTTGGAGTTCACTGCAGCAGCACTAGACCACACATACTGCCACTTTTATGGTTTTCGGGCCTGAGGATTCCTACTGTCCCTGCCAGATTGCCTATTATTGAAACTTTCAATAAACAAGCAAAGAAACGTAATGCCTTTGTTTTGTTTGGAAGTACATTTGAAACATTTTAAAGTCAGTTTTTAGGACACCATAGACTGAAGCATTTGAGGAGAGCACAGACATCTCAGATTGAAAATATAAGCTCTTACTGGAAGCTTGGAAGATTGGTAGAAGTCCTAAGAAAAGCTTCCTTACTGAATTTCTTTCTGAATTCATCTCTTGAATAAGGCACTTTTGCCTCTTCTCCACTCCTCCAGAGACAGAGAAACCAGAGTTGTTCTAACACCAATGCCAGAATCTGAAAATCCCCTCAAAACCAGCCAAATTAAGATCTGGTATCGAAGAAGAGAATTTATCAGACAAGAACACACTACTGCAGCCTTTACCTCTAATGGTGACTGTCTTAAATATACAATTATGCCTTTACAGGTATATCAGTAAAACAAAGACAAATAGTGTGCCAGTTGCTTTGCACATAATCAACACACAGTGGAGCCCAAATTGCTTCCATATGGCTCTCATCAAATTTTTCAGTGTTGTTATTGTCTGCTCAGAGTGGCTTTGCCAGTCCCCTATTTCGTCGAGGTGTCTTCTTCGTCTGTTTGTTTCCAGCAGACTGGGTGCAGCTGTTGTTGAGGTCAAGAAAGCACTGGCCGATTGGTGTGCACTGGGAACGCCCTTTGCTGGATCAGGCAGGTCACTGCTGCAGGTGCCCTAGCGTACTGTTGAACTGTTTATCTAATGTATAATATGTGTTTACTCTTTGCGTATGTATTTTTACCACTAGGCAGAAACGGATATTTGTATATCTAATATCAGGTGACAGCCCTAACACAGGTGGATATTTTGAAAATAGAGCTTTTCCTCCTCTGTTTTGAAAATTCCTTCTACACAGATGCATTTTTAAAAAAGTCCCAGTCCAGGTGAAAATGGAAAAAAAAACAGAAATGCACAGTTGAACGCTGTTTGTTACCTTGTAACTATGTCCGTGATGTGCATCTTTTTTCCAATTGCTATGCAAAAGCTGTTTTATTTTCATATCTATTTCTACCACCATGTCTGCTGGTGATACAGTTTAACCTGTGGCTACGCTCTTGTTTGGTAAATATTTCTTTGTTTATATTTCAATTGTAGACTTATCTGACACTCTTGATCAAATCCTGTTTGTTTTGTGGGTACTCCTGTTGGTTTCAACAGCTTTTGCAACCACAGCAACCACAGAGCAAGTGGCCATGGGTCACCCGTTGACCAGGTCACTTGTGAAACAATAACATCGGGCTTTGTCCAAAATATCAGCAGTGTTTGTATCGTTGGTAGGGATGGGAATCGAAAACCAATTCTAGCTGAGAATCATTAACAGCTCCCTAAAGAATTATTATCATTAGTTTTTTTGCTTATCAATTCCTTAAACTTTGTTCTGCATGCTACTTGCAGATCGAATGTGTCATGCTCTCAAAAGGGGCATGCCACCAAAAACCTATGTAGGGCAACTTTTGCCCACAAAGTATGTCAGCAGGAACAGATAATGGGATCATTAAAGAATTTGATTAAAAGCTATTCAGTAATGGCTTTGGTATCAATAAAATCATATCAGTGCCCATCCCTAATTGTCAGAGTGTTTTTAATCCAACACCATAGTGAGAATTTTTAATCCAACAGAGGAAATGTTGCATGAAGTGACATCAACCTAAGGTGGAGCTGGCGACATTTTAGGACCAAAATGCCATTTTCCTGGTCTACACGGAGACACCCAAAATGGCATTTTAAAATATTATCAATAATTTTGCTGGAATTTTCCAAATTAGGTGTTTTCAGTGACCTAAAACGCTGTTTATATGTGGACAGAAGGCCAAAACACAGAAAAGCTCTGTTTCTGGAAATGCTGGTCTACTTGGGGACGTAGCCCAAGCCAGGTAATTGAAAACTGATGGCAGTCTTGTCACATATATGCAGGATTGATGGCATACTGCTGTTGTTTTTTGGTCTTATGCTGGTTTCTAATCAATACAGCCCCCCCAACAAATGCAGGTATCATGAAATGATATCAGAAGACCTTCCAACCTCTTGATAATCTGTAGATCACCACGCCATTTAAAGAACCAGTAAAGAGGACACGGCTGCTTTGATCTCAGCCTGTTTGACACCTTGAGAACACAACATGAAGAAGTGCACTAAAGGGGCTTAGCCATGGCAGGATTCCTCCTCCGCTGTTATCTTTGCCAGCACGGCGCTGCCTCAGAAGAGGGGAGGATCTTTGCACTTTGTTTTCATTGTCGCCACTTACACCGCCAGCATCTCCTCTCATGCGCAAAATGGTGCTTGAATATCATTTTGATCATTTCATTCTTCTCCTTTCAGCTGCCCTCATTCTTGTGTCAGTACAAAGTGTGAGCCCTAATCCTTTAATGAATGTCTTCTTCTGGGGCTTCACATGGCAGCACATTCCCACCTCGGCATGGTGAACAGCTGGACAAGAGTGGCTCTGGGTGTTTTATTTGATCCCACATTGTCAGATGTTCACATTTGCAGAGAAGAGATTTATCTTCATACATATCAGTGCTGACAGATGAGTTGGGAATGAATGAATGAGCAAACGGAGGCCTCACAGAGGAGGAAAATCAGTAGCTGGACAGACATGGGTGGGAAAACTCACTCATTCAAAATCATCAGTTTGATAGTGTTTGTGCTGCTCTGAAAGACTAACAAGATGTCTAACTATTGGACCATAGATATGACTTTATATTTTCGCATATTTGGTTTGATTAAAGCAAACGGATGGAAAATTGTTGCATCCAATTTTACGAACGATAAACAGTTGCTTCCTCAGTTAAAGGGATAGAAGTCAGGATTTATGTAACTAAGAGTGACTGTAAATTCTTAGAGTCACATGTTTTCGTACTGTGGCATTTGCAAATCATTTTTTATATTTAAAAATCATTCTTTTACTGAAGAAAAACATCAGAATCTTTGATTTTCAGTTTTTGAGATCCTTGTAGACATGGAAGATTGTCCTATGTCTTTGCTGGTCCTGTATAGGCACTGCATCTCCATATATATATATTTTTTTGTTACTCTTATAGTATTCTAATCACCCATAAGTGTGATCTGCCAATCCACTGCTGTTGCCAGTCATATTTAGTGTTTCTGTTCAGCAGCTGGTTCATTTGTTGGCCATGATGCTTAGCCTTTTTACCTCCACTTTGGAGGTTATATTTTTGCCGGCATTTCTCTGTTTGTTGGTTGTTAACAAGATTGCTCAACAAGTTCTAATTGGATTTTGCTGAAATTTTCAGAGTGAGTGTGTCTGCACCATGTAAACTGTCTGCTTTCTTCCTGCTTGTCATATTGCTTACCCTGTGGTTGGTTATTTTTACCAGTGACTGGCTGCAGTGCGCAGTGAAAAAGGAGGAGAAACAAGAAAATTGATGGAGTTGTTAGGCAGAATTTTTGACTGGCATGGTCTGATTAATCAGTTGAATTTGTGTTTTTTGTTATGCTATATAAGCATAACTTAGTAAAGGAACTGGGATCATAATGATGTAAACAGTGAATTGTGAACGCAGCTTGTTCTGAATGCACAGGTAGATACAAACAAGTGAACCACCGTCATTTAAAATTAGGATAGCATATACTTGAATTGGGATCATTTTGATCATGCTGCTCTAATCTAAACAGCATTTAAAACCAAGTACTCTGCCTCTCATCTTATGATCTTATAGCTTACTTATAGCTCATAGAGAGGCATCAGTATAAAACTAAATCTGTCATCTTAATAGTTTGAAAGTCCCCACAGTTTGTTAAAAGAATCTGATCATCTATATCAGATTAAGATTTAAAATCATTTGACTTCTGTTTAATAATGCTGATACATCCCAACCATCATGACTCTGGATGCAACCTATACAGCTCAAATAACATGTTAATGATCTTTCACCACATACAGGTGCAAAAACAAATAGCGAATGCTACAGTCGTCAGGGAGGATGTATTTACCGCATTCCTCTCATTCTCCGAAATGCTGCAGACCTAAAATTAGTGGCCCTCAAGGTCGTCCCATCTGTGAAAATCTGCTATCATCTTTCCATGTCCAAACTCCTATTCCAGCTGTGTGCTGTCTATGTCATCCATCTGTACAGTTACAGTAAAAACAACCAACAAATAAGTCTGCTGCTGCTGTTAAGTGACAGACATCTGCAGAGCCAGACACAAGGTTAAAACTACAGTTAATTACATCATCCTCACAGGCTAAAAAGGCCATATAATTGTCCCGTAAATACACAATATCAGCCCAATAATAGCTCCCAAGGTAGTGTTAGTGAAGCCAAATAACACAATCATAGTTTCTCTCAGCCCTGAGGGGAAAGCATTCTGTGTTTGTTCAGTTTCACTTGTAGATAAGATGGTGGGAACTTTCATTGTGCATGGATGGAGTTAGAAGTGCAGCAGATTGCTTGTGGCAGTTATCCCTGGAGTTTAATAACACCTCATTAGACATACAAGAGCCACAATCAGAACTTTGGAACAGTGAAACTTTGGGATTTTGAGGTTCTTTAAAAGGACACTTAATGCAAAAGCCAATGAGAATAGGGACGCATAATACTGAACTTTTGCCAATATTTCCAAACTCATTATCAATCAATCAAACAATGCTCTGACATCCTCTTAAATAAACGTAAGCAGAGTCTCCAAAATTTGTCTTCGTTTAGGGTTACATAAGCTTGTGTTGAAATACACTCTGAAACCAACTGCATAAAAGCTATTCAGCTAAGCCAAACGAGCAACACGTTGCTCCTTAACAAATGCACATCAGTGATGGATTCGAGGTCCAGTCAGAAACATTATGATGCATTCAGGCTGGCTTGGTAAAATAAGCATTTGACAAAGCTAAGAATGTGATAAGAATGTGTGTTTAAATGTATTTTACAGAGTTGGAGATCTAGATTTTTGCCAAACCTTGAATAAATAAAGTTTAGTGGGGGAGAAATTTGTTTTCTTGGCATTATGAAACATTTACATCAGTTATGTTATGCTACGTATTGCGTATGAGTTCATATTTTTAAGTGTATTGCCGTTGCTTTATAAAACTATTTGCACTGTTTTACCTGTTGGGTTGAATTAATAGTTTTAGTTAGTCCGTCAATAATTTTGTGTAACCACATAATAAAATCAAGTGTTAAATTAATCTTTTTATTGTGTAATTAGACAACTATGGTTTTGGTGGGGATCTGGACAATTGGTGAACAATCTTTTTTGTACAATCATTGTCAAACTAATAATGAAATCAACATGATTCCAAGTGCTAAGGGTAGGTTTTCAGGGTCGAGGAATCATATTATGAGGGTGGCTTCATCAAGGAATTATTGCTTATACTGTAGCAGCAATATGGGAGCTGCCTTGGTGGAGGTTTGTTCTCTCCGAGTGCTGACTAGTTATTCTTTTGTCAATGAAATATAAGGGTTTCAGCGGCTAGTCTATAGATAGTAGGTGAAAGCCTTTATGAACCAATAAGAATTTGGGTTTAAAGGCATCCTTGACAGTGCAGGACTTTCCAATCTTATCAGAGGCTGGAAAGTGTATTCTGGAGATTTATGTCTCATTTAGCTGATTGTGCGCTGAAATCCCTTCTTCTTACTGCAGCCATATTTACTGTATCACTGGCCCAAGTTTGAGTGCACCTGCCATCAGGCTCTTTGCACCTTAATCACAAGCTCTCAAGATGTAGTGAGACTTCTTTGCTATTACGTATGCTCTGGAATTAATACATTTATTCTCCATTTCCACAATGATTCCAGCACAGAGTGTGCTTTAAAATTATGTTCCACCTGCATTATTGGCTCTATAAAATTTTACATGTTGGCCATGGGAACAGTGAATGGTCTTTAATTTAAGCCCTCCATTCTCAGATGAACAATGAATCCACACAATCCAGACACTAAACTACTCCAGCTTCTGTAAAAGTCTGTGGTCTGAATGGACTTTATCAAAATACAGTATGTCTTCAGACATACCTCAGTGTATATCTGCAGTAAAAGGATAATGGAGAGAACAGAAGTACATGCACCGACTCTTTCATTATCAATCTGTCATCCACCTCTTATTGTCCTCCAGCTCGACCGTGTCTTTAGCAGTTAGCCATGCAGTCATTTTTTCCTCCAGTGAATTATCGTTTTACATTCACTGTGTGGTAGCTCGAAGGCTCCTGAGAATGAGGAAGCCATTGCAGTCTCATGGAAACTTGCAATGGAAGCCAACAGGGAAGAGAGGGTTTGTTGAGAGGAGGATACAAAGATGATTTTACAGTTGGTTGGGAAAGATTGTTGGTTGTGAGACATTTAAAGAACCATGTCTCCTGATCTTAGACCCCCTGTCTACAATGGCCAGTTATTCCCAGAGTGCTGAATATCCTGTTTGGATTAGCTCTTTAGCCATAAAGATGTTTTCAAAGTCTAAAGCTCTAACAATGTGAAATGTAGGCTTGTAGCTACAGAATGACCACAAAAGTTATGACCGATTTTGGTCTATTTTTGGTTGTAATGGCAATGATCTTTCCCTCCAGGATTATTTGATTTAGAGTTTCTATCATCTGTAATGCTGTACTTATTGGCAGATGTCTCTAACTGTCAATGCAAGTTACTGGCTTTTTTCTGTTAAAGGTTAAAACATATGAAAGGTTGCCTCTGTTTTGAGTGTAACCTTGACAAAGTTCAAATTTACCAGTAAAACCATTTTATTGTATATGTCCCCAAGGACCCCAGTTTTGACTTTCCAAATGAGTCTAAATGGCAAGCAAGTAATGATCAAAGTTCAAAGAACACAAGTTTTGGGAGCACGTCAGGTTGGCGCATAGCCATTCATCATTCCTGATGACTCGTCTGCATCACCAGGAAAGTTAACCCTGCGTTATCTGTATGTGTTGGCATACAGTGAAGTTTAAGGGTACAAGAGTGAACAAACCTGTTACCATATGCTGTAACCGGCGGTATTGCCCCAGGAAGTCAGCTTGCATTTCCCAGCTACCAAACCAACTTCCAAGTATTTTTCGATCATCAGGACTTGAACCAGCCATCCCTCAGTTCCCAGCCCAAGCCTAAGGGACTGAGCTTCACTGCCCTCAAAGACCAACACACCCATATTCTCCACTTTAAATCAGTATGAATGAAGTAATTGCTTAGTGCACAATTAATAAATAATAATCTCATTAGGGATGCTCCAGTGCAATTAGTCTCAAATCTGGCTGAACGCAAAAAATAAATTGCGTGTTGCTGAGGATTTTAAAGTTAGCAGGTATGTAGTGTGAAGTTGTTTTGTAAAGTGTAATGTTGCTCATGTTAGCAGTGAGGGCACTGCCAGCCTTTGACCCTCCTTTGTTAATGTTCATGCCTAAGCCTGATGTGGTTAATTACTGCCTTGTTTGAGTGGTCATATGCATGTACAATCAGCCTTCATAAAACGTTGTTTCCATTCTGTAGGTAAATTACTGCTCATCCATACAACTCCTGTGAGGTGCTGTCAATTAAAGATCCCCCTGTCAGGCTTTTCTTGGCCGATACTGATCACCAGTTTGTGTGATCTGCCAATATCAATACTGATAGGATCATGTTTCATGTTTTGTTGTAAACAGTTGGTTGAAGCTTTGCCCTGCAAAAACAGACTGAAACTATTTATTCAATCCAACAGGCTAAACATTGCCAATAGTTTGATAAATAGAAGGCAGTACACTTAAAAATATGAACTCATTAGCATAATGTAACTGATATAAATGTTTCATAATGCCAATAAAACAAATTTCTCCCCCATTCAACTTTGTTTATTCAAGGTTCAGCAAAAACCTAAATCTCCAACTCTGTAAAATACATTTACACGTCATGTTCTTAGCTTTGTCAAATGTTCATTTTACCGAGCCAGTCTGCATGCATTACAATATTTCTGACTGGCCCTCAAAAGCATCACTAGACATGATGTACATTTGTTTTGGGGCAATGTGTTGCTCGTTTGGCTTAGCTGATTAATTTTTATGTGGTTCGTCTCAGCGTGAATTCCAGCACAGACTTGTACACTGGATTAATGTGTTGGATTTAGTGGACTGAAAACGAAGTTTTGGAAGTTTATTTAAGAGGATGACAGAGCAACAGGAACAGCAGATGTGCGGATGGCGTCCACAAGTAAACATGAGGTTTATCTACAGGTGATCGGTGTTTACAGGCATTAATTCTGATCAATCAATGACATTTTTTGACTCAACTGATATTGGTCATTAGGGCTGTCACCTTATATTCAATATTCGAATAACCGTTCAAATATGGGGATAAATATCCGTAACCGAATAGTTAATAAATATTCGAATGTAAAATATTGAGTTTTGCGGCACATCAGGGCGCCTGGAGCAGTGGACCGTTTCCTCCAACAGAGGGCGCTCTCAGCCCAGCTTGACCCTCAGCCACATCCGCTGCTCTCTTTACCTCAGTAAACAACGAGTTGACACTCCAAGCGGACATTAACAGCACCGAATCATCTGAGGAGCGCTGTGTGGTAGGAATTTGGGTTCTGCACCACTGATGGCAACTTTAAAATCAAAGACTGGGCTGTGTGTCGGTTATGTGCAAAGCAGCTTAGTCACTCGTCCTCCACATCAAATTTGCGGGGTCAACCGTCGGCTTTCATCCAAGTTATACAGCCAAGTGCAGCGGTGCTTCATCAAGAGTTTAACCCCGTGTGACTGTGTTTTTTTTCAGCAGGGTCTTTACCGAAGGGGCGGATAAGAGAGTCTCTGTACCTTACTACGGGGGGGGGGGCGCAAAATAATCGAATATCTTCGGTTATTTGGGTGTATGTTCAAAAACCGTTCGAGTTTGATTTTTAGGAAAAGTGACAGCCTTATTGGTCATTACTAATGCAGTCAGGGCACCTTTACTATTAATACCATCCAATCAGTTCAATCAGTTCAACATCCTTTGTTTACATCCACACTGAAGAGCATCACAAGCCATTCACTTGTGATTAACACGAGGTATTGTGGCTCGTAGTAGCAGGCAGCTTTGTTTAAGTTTAAATCTATGTTTGATTGCCCCAAGTCAGTAAAATATAAAGAGTAAGTTAACCAACTTTAAGCATTTTGCCAGCCGGTCACATGCATCCCTAAATCAAGGAGCTCGAGCTGAACTATATTAGTAACTACACTGATATTTTTCTTTCTGTACCTGACAGCAATGGTATGCTGTCAGAGCACAGACAAGCAGCGGGACATAGCACTGCTGATAGAGCACAAAGTCTTTACTTAACTACAATTGTCTTGTTCCTTTAATGGTTGCAGTCCGATTGTCTTAAAGAAAAAAAGATGTGAAGCAAGAAACGTATCATTTTTATCTTTAAAATTTTTTTCTTTCGATTAATAAAAGTAGACATTACATGATGACGAGGTAAACCATCATGGTATATTGTACAATTCGTGTGGTCAAAATATCGGCTGTAAATATCTGCAAAAATGTTCACCACCAAAACTTCAAAAGAGAAAATCCACAGGGATTCATTGAACTGAAGTTAATTGGTACCATCACAGCATCTCATCTTGACTGTCTGATTAATGGTATTAAAGTTACTCACAGCAATTTTTGCCTAAACAAATTGGATTGAAACCATGATAAGCTAGAATCCAGCACATGGGCACACTGCTCTTATTGATGTCATGTTAGTGAAAATATATCTCCCCTGCTCCCTCAGCCAACCGCAGATCATCACTTGGGCCAAAGTTTTCCTTGCTCTTCAGGCTCTCAGCCAGTGTAATGGAGTCTGGTTCCAAAGAGTTTGTAGGCAGGCATCTTAATGGTATTCATTCTTGAGAAAAGACAGGCAGAACATCAAAGCAAAAAGCCCCTCACTCTTGTATCTCCTCCATGTGGAATAAAGTTGAACTGAAATTATATCTTTACAGACGTGGCCACAATAATAACCTCCTCCAGTGAGACTTTTCTGAGATCACCATACTCCCACAGGGATACCAACATTTAACTGGCGAATTAAGAATGGGAAGATCAACTTTCCCAGTAATTAATTTCTGTGGCATTTTTATGAACTTACTTTGGGCTATTGGGTCACAGTTAGTAAAACTTAAAGGTAAGTGTAATAGTCTCAGAGGAATCTTTTGTGGGGGGAAATACTGATTAAATCTTTGGACATGGAAAGTTTTAGAACGTTGCTGACTGAGCACTCAGTTTTGTCTGTTTTTCTCCTGAAATATCCTCTTCATGTGGACCCTGGACCCTTTTTTACTTTTGCACTTTTGGTATTTATGCGGTCAGTCCATCTTCCACAGAGTGCTGTGAGCCGTACAAGCCTAAATTTTAGATTGTTAAGCATTACATGCAATAAATGGCATGCAGCATAATGCTATGTAAGTCATAATGCCCATAAATGATGTAAGACACATTAGTCCCAAGAATGAGTGCGAGATGATGCAAGAAAAGAAAATGAATGAGGGCACATAAACAGGGAAAAAATGTGGAGTATGACCTTGGAAAGTAATGGTAGTTAAATCAGGACAGTTTGGTATGACTGTCTCGATTATTTTAGATATAGCTGGAACCAATAACACAGGAAATCCAAGATAAGATTGCGAGTAAAGTTGGTCCAAGAAATATGTGCTGTGATTCGTCCTATGAAATGATGAATTCAAAAACTGCTTCCCTGCCATCTCTGTGTGCAAAAACAGTCAAAGACTTCCTGAAAAACAGTTTTGTTTCAGGGCAGTGTTTGAATTTGTCACCTTACCTTCCAACATTACATAATAGTAGAACATAGTTGACTCTGGCCATGTTCACAAAACCTGACTCACCAGATGAACTGTTTTAAACATTCATGGGATATATTTCAAGTCCATCTGGGCAACATCCATCAGAGTGTGAGTGTGAGAGGCGATCCTATCAAGAAAAACTAGAACGTGTTTAACAACGCTTGTCTATCAAGTTTATTACAGGCCAGTCAGAGGCTTATTATCACTTCTTGCTCTCAACATCACTAACCTACACTTATAGCTTCTATCCTTAAAAGGATGCTGAGATGCCCGCTCATTTTCCAACCAAGAACAGTTGTTTCATCTTGAAGATGTGCAAAATGAATCTGCCTGATGATAGACATAGAATCTGGGGAATCCAGCTGCATTGCATGGTTCAAAGAATATTCCAGTATTTTTTAAGGTGGGTTGTATAAGGTACTTGACAGTAGTCAGTGAAGTGGCTGAAAGGACTCCCAGCAGTGCTGCACCTTTAAGGAGAATGAGCTCAGACGACCAGTGTGGTACACTGCTTTTTATGTAAAAAGTAGTCATGAAATTGTTTTGCTATGAATGGACCATTGGGCGAAAGTTTTCAGAGTGCTTTATTTTTTCCCCAGGAAGTCTCTGTGTTTGGCACTATTTTGCCATCAAATAAGCATCAAATGGCTATGTGTTCTCCTGCCTACAGATGGAGTCACATAAATTTTCCCCACTTTCCTTGACTGATTCTTGACTAGTCCATAACTGAAACCTGCTGGAGCTGGCTGTAATGAGATCCCCCCCCACAATGACGTGACTAACATAAAGTGACTGATTAATGCTAATGCTACTCTTAAAGTTGATTATTCCAATATTAAGACTGACACCTGAAAATGACGAACTATTCTTTTAAATACAAAGCTTGTTTAGTATTGTTTGGTATCTCAAATCATAAAGAATGTTTAAAAAATACACAACATGACAGCTCACCAAACCTTCAGCTATATCATCTCTAGCATCCCCTTGTGTCTGACTGAAGTATGTCTTATAAGCCTGCCTCATTCATGTTAACATTTTTGGTAGTTAAACAAAGTATTAGTCAGACAATACAATTAGAAAGCATAATTTTACTTTGTCTAAAATGTGTCCTCTGTTATTATATATTATATCTCACTTACTGTGACCCCTGTTGAGCAAACTCTACAGTATGATGCCCCAACATGCTGAAATCTAAGCCCACACCAACAGGGCACAGGGATTTAGCAAACTTGGCAAACTTAATGTAGCACGATGTATTTACAATCATATGAAGATTCAAGGCATCATATTTTTTTAGCATTTTCACTTAGACATTTAATGTAATTGAAACCAGTTACATTAAAGTCAGTTACATAAATTATGATTAATATTCTGACACCCCACTCTATCTTTAAAAGATAGAACAATTTAGTGACAACACCTATACATATTTCTTTCAAGATGCAAATTACAGATTTAAGTCCAGAGTTACGACTTTAAGTAAATTTGAGTTTTCCACATAAAGTCACATTAACCAAAAAAAGCAAGCAGGAATCTGTTTGTATACAGCCTGCATTGATTTTTGAATGTAAATCCCATCGCTTACATGGCAAATAACCAGTCACAGTGCAGAATTTTGGACTGGCACATGGGGTGGCAAATCAGAATCGATCGCAGGGTCCCATGCCCTAATTGGGCCACGCCCCTGCCCAGACCACCCTTGGGGGTCATGCCCCACCATTTGTGAAACACTGCTTCAAGGTCATATGGAAAGTTGTTTGGAATCAAGGAGGCATTTCTCCCTTGGCTCAGTTTGTTTGGACTTATGTGATCGATATGTGAATATCACAACAGTCGAGACTGCTATGAAGAGGCTGCTCAATTGCATTGAGGAAGCAATCGACCCAGCAAGTTAAACAAACAGGCTATCTGGTTGACTCATCACCCTGCAGTAATACTCTAAGCAGAGGCTGCATTAGGACAACCCAGCACCAATTTGGCTCATAGTTTTAAGTGAGCTCATTTACAATCAGCAAACCACCAATCCCTCTACTTCCCAAACAAAAAAAGACTGAACTCAAGCCTAAGCTCCTCTCCACCTTTGTTGTCTCAACAGCACCATCCACTGGGCTTCCCAATACTAATCTAAACACATTTCAACACAAAGTATTTTAACAAAAGGATTTTTGACTGACTATGAGTAACCTTGGATTTCATTTTATTTTTTAAGTATATTTATATCAACGTTCAACAGTTCAACTGTTCAACATGTCCTTGAGGCATTTGACCTTCTTGCTGCTCCAAGTGAAATCACAGTCATTTGTTGGTAGGTAAGCTTGCTAACTAGCATTCCTTCATGCAATGTATGACCAGTGGGCGTTGTAAACATTGCTGTATTTATTTACTCTATATTAATGGGGAAAATTAGCAGAAAAGAAAGCTGCCATATTTGGTTAAGAGCATACATATAAAAAAAGAAAAAAAATTGAACGGCAGTTTTCATGACATGGACTTATGGCATGTGTTGGTGCCAGTCCAATAATGAGGGACAGTCTGGATGATTGACTCTACAAGTGCCACTTGATTTCAGAGTGAAAAGTCCAAAGTTGAAGACACTACAATGACACCTGTGGATTTGATTTATTGAACCACAATTTTAATACTTGTTTTTGACACCAGCTCTTTTTCAACTGAGAGTAAATTTTCAGGGATTTCACTCCATCCAGAATTTAATCAACATTTGTCAACTCCAAAATTTGATCTCTTCTCAATTTGCTATGTGGTTTGAATGTTATCAAAACTTTCGAAGAGGTCAACACACATAATTCACCAAATGATCTAACATTTTTAGAATGTTTCCGTGCATTTTAAACCAGAAAAATCCCTGAGAAAATAGATGGTTTGATGGGTTATGTTTGCATAATAGTGGTCAGGATTTATTGTAAACATATGTATTTGTCTTTACACTACTCTTGACTCCATTCTCATTAGGTTTCACAATTTGATTCAAGACAAGTCTCATATTTTCACTATTTTATAAAGCACCAAGTTTCTGTAGGTCAATGGCTGAATTCAGGATTTACATCTAATCTGATTTGAGCCAAAGAATCCCATCACAAGTCCGTTATAAATCTGTTCTGTGACCACATGTGTAGATACTTGGTCATAACAGAGAGCCTCCAATGGATCTACCATGTGGAGCTAACCAACAACATACCTGAAAAACCTCCAAATTTCCTTCCAGTCTATTTTTAACTCCACGTCTCACTTGATGTGCTTTTGCAAAAATCTTATTTTGGAACATATGGTACAATTTAAGATTCAGATTATCTGACCAGCTTCAAAATGAGAGTGCAAAGAGAAAATCTTATCTGCTCTCTTGTTTCTCTACCAAAGGTTCAGATGGGGAAATTCTATAAAGAATGGAGATACTGAGTGAGGGGCTTAAACTGCGATGAGAATAAGAAGTTGGAGTAAAAAGGATAATTTTCTCACAGGGTTATTCTTAGTTCCTCAAAGCAGTGCATTAATCATGTATCCCTTCGTATAATCCTGTATAGTTGACTTTTATATACAGTAATAGATCTTTTCTGGGGAAGAAACCTGGACATCAAATCAAATTCCTTTTTCTTTTTCTTTGTTGTAAATTCTTGGCAGTAAGCTATGATTAAATTGGCAATTGCATGGCCAAGTTCACGAAACCTCCTTTGAGTGAAAGCATCCAAAATGATGACAATCCAAGAAAGCTAATTTAGAAGCTGAAATGAGGAGGAGCGCTGAAATGAAAAGGATCTTTTTTTTGTGCCCCAACACCCCTCCTGCTTTTGAGACAAGAAAAAAAAAGCTTTTTTTTCCACCTTCATTGCTGTAAATCAAAGCCAGATGAGGAGCTATGCACCCCCAATCCCCTGAGGTAATGTAGCTCTGTTTATAGTTAGCACCTACATGCTAACAAAGGCCAGTGACATTGTAAGGACAAACCTGCTGCATCACTTTTACTTGTTCTCTCAGCCCAGGCACTGTGCTTCATAATTGTCAACTTTTCAGTTTGCAATTCAGTTACAATCTTTATATGGGATCCCCTCCCACTTGCAGCTGAGTAACTGTGATTGATCAGTGCTGAGGGTTCTGATTATGCAACACGGTGGTTTCTATGTGCTTTGATATTTTAGCTCGTAATAGCAAGATGACACATTTTTGACTCAAACACTCAGTGAAACCCAAAAGTGTTTGCCATTTGATCCCCTCCCAGCACTGCTCGCTCTGTGTGAGGCCGTACATTTGGAGGAGACACTCTGCCTAGGGATTAATTCATCAAGTGCATCTGATAAATGTTGTTTGATAGAAATGGTAAGCAAACTATCAGCGGAGCAGCAGACGCCTGAATGTCACAGCCACCCAGGAGGACGGGGACACCAACCAGTTCTGGGGAAATTCATGACAGATACTGTTTACTTCCTAACTCCTGCTTTACAGTGTGTGGTGAAGGGTGCTGTCTGGATCTCAGACTCCACTGTTTTGTTGCCTCTATATATTTGGATTGATAGTCAAAATAAATCAAAGTCAGTTAATCTTTAAAATGGAGCCCAGGGCTGTCATTCATGAATTTAAAGTGATTAAAGATCGCCTGTGAAGTTGCTGAAACAATTTGGAAATCAGAAACCAGCCTTTTTTTACTCATTTTTCCTGAGGGTTGACCAGCATCCCATCAGTGAACAAGAAACAACCGAGAATAAGCACCATGTGAATTGATATCTTCTTTGTAGCGTTATGAAAAATGCTTGAGCATCAAGCTATCATGTAATTAAAGTGAAAAATGACAACAGATGGTCTTGCATTACCCTGAAAGGAGCACACTGCAGATCTTGTAGAAATTTTAAGTGGTGCATCAGTTTAAATATGGGCCCTGAATTTAATGTACAGATAAAGCTGAAGAACCAAAAATAAACCAAAGAAGAAAATAATTGGCTGAAATGACCTTCATACAACAACCAGTTGGTTGATTGTGGAAAAAAAACTGCACATCATGACTAGATCAGTCTAATCACTGCCAGTGTAGTCATTACATGCTGGCTGGTGGTATAAATAAGATTCTACGAAAACAAATAAATTTTTTTGGCATAATGAATCATTTTTTTACTTCATTATGTTGTATTGAAAGAACAGCTGACTCAGAACCAACCAGCATGCACCTGCCCGTATTTATGATTTCCAAAAAATGAACTGCTGATTACAGCACAGTAACTGTTAGGCTTGTAAACAAAATAAGCTAAAAAAAAAACCTTGATAATGCTATATTTTTTTAACCATAACAGTATGAAGTGGTGATCACCAGTGGCCCCTCAATACAATTCAATGATAATTGTGTCCTGATTTGATTTAATTGCAACTTTTAATATTTATATACTTTGGATTGCAATACTTAACATTGTGCTCTATTGTAATATTTAATCCTTTCTTGACTGCATTTTCATCCTGAAAAAAAAGACATCATTCTGTAAAATTTAATAAGAAGTGTATCTCAGGTCACTTTCACACTAAACATTTGGTGGACTTGGTTTGGTAAAATGGCACCTTGTTTCATTTTTCACTTGGTTTAGTTTGCAAAGCCTGTCAAATGTTAGGTATTCTAGCCTCCCGCATCACTCCTTCCTAACCCGATGTGTTATGTCCATTTCCAACATCCCTTTAAAAATGCAAGAAAATTCCACACTTGTTGCCTGTTTTGTCACTAGAAAAGAATACATTAGAGACAAAGAGACAAGAAAGAAATGTAATTGAGAAGTTCAGTTAACTTCTCAATTACAGTTAACAATTGATGTTATTTTTCTGAAACAGTACCGTAATAAAGTAAAATACATCAGGTTTCTCCTCTGACATGGCAAATAATGAATTTGGGCTCTTCTGTCTGATTGAAGTTAAATGTGAGAGTTGACTGGCGGGTATCTGTCTTTAGTTAAACCACTACATGAAGGGACCAGCACACTAAAAACTAGTGTCCCTGCCAATTAACGAGATGCAAATATCTTAAAACATTTCTTGGCAAAACACTAAACATTTTCGGGTAAAGTTAGAGAAGTGGGGGATTTATACCCTGGAAATTCCCTAAGACATTTCACTATAAGCTCATTTGAATAGTGTCTCTGGACAGTTTTATTTCCTGAAGAGAGGGAGGATTGCTCTTATACTGCCATCTTTTTTTTAGTAGCCCCCGATTCTTATCAGAATGTAATGGATGAAGTGAAATCTAAACCAGAGGGAGAGATTATGGCTGCCATGGGACTTTAAAATAGTTCAACAGCACTGATGAAAGATTTAAGCCTGTATAACTGATCTGATGTAATCAGTGAAGAGGTGGTGTAACTGTCAAGGCTGAAAAGAAAATCCATCTTCATTTTTTGTTAGTTTACTTCACTTAGATTACGCTGCAGAATAAAAAAAATGGAGGCATCTTTATAAACAATCTTGGAAAAGTTTCCTGGTGGTAGCCATAAATACCCAATCTGTCAAAAATCTCCTAAAAGAGGAGGCTCTCCGCAGAGTTAATTGCATGTGTACAGAAACAGAAGCTGTGAGAGTCTGTGGTTGGTAATAGCAGGTTCAATGTTGTGTCATCAAAATAACAGAGGATTAGGTCTCATACTAAACAACTCATTATCCTTCATTTTGTGTACTATCAGTTAGAGAACTCAAACTATTGTGTAAGATGGATTAAAACTTGACATTTAGAGGGCATGGAAATGTATAAGGCTGAAATCATCAATCTAATCATGGCATGAACATAAAGTTTTTTCAAATATTAACTGACTTTGAAATCCCACACATTAGACCCCACACATTAGTACAGTTAATAAGAGATTTCACAGTTTTGTTCTTAGTGTGTAGTGTGCCACTACAATTATAACACAGAAAACCACTTACCAAACAACACATTCCCCAATAACTAGGATCTCTATGCTCACAGCTCCAAATCTCAGGCCGTCAAATGGTACTTAAGTGTAAATAAACACAGCGGACAATGCGCATGACAAATTGAAGCTAGTACTGCTCACAGTAGCTGCTTAGGATGTTAATAACAGTAGCCATCAGTCAAACTCCTCTCCTTGCCAGTGTGGTTATGGTACAATGAAACAATATAATAAAGAATCCTATGGTAATCTTAATCCTGTAGAACCTGAATTGCACAATCAACTACCTCTTTTATTACTTTTTTTATTCATGTGAGTTAACAAAATTATTGATAAACTGACAGAAACTTTGCATTTCATCCAACAGGCAAAAACAGAGCAAATAGATGAATAAATAAAAGGCAATACATTTAAATTATGAACACAGTCACAAAGTGCAACGGTGTAATTATTATAACCCTCACCAAGGAGGTCATGTTTTATACCCGCCTTTTTCTGTTTGGTCTGGTTCGTTGGTGTGCCTTTGAGCAAGATAACTTAAAAAGTTCTCAGCTGATTTTGATGCAATTTTTGGGTCAAGAGTGTGCCGTTTCCACTTTATTGGAATTGACTTTTGCCTTTCACTTTAACAGTTAATTTGTGTCAGACACAGATGTAGAACAAGAACAAGAAAAACAAGAGTTAAATCTCTTATAAACAATATTAGATTGATTTTTAATTTTAGAAAAACAGCAATAATCAGGTGAACCATTATGGTTCTTTTGTGCATTTTGCCAATATTTCAGCCAATATGAATGTCATATATGACCAAAATGTGAATGTATGCCCAATGTTTTGTCTGTAAATATTGGCAACATTTTTGAAATCTTCCAGTATCTATTTTGAACTGTTTTATTATCAGCTGTTATCAATAGCATACTGATCATATATTAAATATGCCAATTTTTAATTGTGTTAAGGTGCAAGGAACAGAAAAATCTCTGTCAAAGCTGACAGTTCACTTTGCATATGACAAAAATAATGGTTGGCAAACGTTTAGTTTTGAGATTTTACTTTTAATTAGCTCCTTGGAAAATCTGGAATCAGAGGGAACGACTGATACGAGCTAGAATCTATAAAATCAGAGCAGCGCCCAACCTCATATACTGTTTGGGAGCACCAGACATCTCGCTGGGGTCCAGGTACAGATCCCAGAGGAATTCCTGTCTATCCTTGAGATTAACCATTTTACACTACAGAGGCTACAGAGATGTCCTGCGGGAGAACATTGGTTTATCCTCTGCTGTGTTGTTACTATGACAGAGCAAATCAATGACAATATCACTGCATGAATAAATAATATGTCAAGTTTCTCCTCAAGTTTGCAGTGTTCATTTGGCAAAACCTGCTTTAAGTGTTGATTAATCCAGAGTAAATGTGCCAACAAGTAAGTGAAAACATCATGCCATAAAAGTCCAATTACTGAATTGAGAAATCTATTAAAACAGCTGAATTACCCAATAAATATTCTTAACTGGGGAGTTATTTGTTATTCCATCTTTGGAAGTTTAAATAGTAAAACGATTGTTCAACTCAGGGTGGGTCTCTGTTTCCAATTACACTGATTATGTTTGCGGTGCTGAAAAGATAAAACTGAATTTAAATTTTAATCCGTGAAATAAGAGAAACATGTTAGTCACTGGCCTGGAGAAGTAGCCTGCTGGACTGCCTGCAGCTTGACTACAAGGATGTTTGTTATTTGCCTTTCTCTAGCATAACAAAACACAGCTGATCAGCTTAGTTTACAGCCACAGAGAAACCACTATTTAATTTGGAAGGGAACACAAAGAGGAATGGGCCCGGGTTCTGGAGATGTAGGGGTGAAAAGCAGTGACAGAGGAAGAGGATGTCTGATTTTGTATGTTTATGTTTTTATTTTGTCATCTGGACAAATTAGATTATGGAAGGATAGATAACTGGACCATCAAGATTTTTTATTGCTCTAAAACACCTTTGTAAGACAGAAGAGGATTCAAGAGTGTAGCTCCATGTGAGGCCGTTTCCATAAGGACATAAGTGGACATATTTAAGGGGGCAGCCTGCCAAATCCAAACCTCTTTGTTTTGTGTTGGAGCCTGTAGGGGGAAGAGGGGACTGCCCATATTAGTTTTTGTTTACAGTGACGACAGGATGTGGCTTGAAAACTATGCTATGTTTGTTTAAGTATCATAGTGACTTACGGGTTATAAATCCTACATGTGCGAGCCAAGAGATCTCTTCTCACACGAGCTGTTTTATCTGATTTTGCTGCCACATGACTAACAGAGCTCTGCAGTTGGTGGGACCGCTGCTCTGATGTTATGGTGTATGTTGACAAAACTGGATTGTGGGAAGCGAGTGGACATTTTGCTGTTATTGCTGTTGCTCATAACATCTGTTGTACTCAAATTATTATGGATTTAAATTATACTGAAACTGTGGTTAAATTCTATTTTGGGTTGTCATCTGAAAAGCTGTTAGATAGAAATACAAAAAACAGTCTGTGTCTTGATTGACTTTAGAGAAAACACAAAGGGGGATGCGTCAGTTCTATTTGATAAATAAAATGATAAACCACTGCAAACCATACTTGAACCAGGCCTGTGCTAAAAAATAAATATGGCAATATTTAGTCTAGGGCTGTCACCTTATATTCGATCTTCGAATAACCGTTCGAATATGGGGATAAATATCCGTAACCGAATAGTAAATAAATATTTGAATGTAAAATATTGAGTTAAGCGGCACATCAGGGTGCCTGGAGCAGTGGACTGTTTCCTCCAACAGAGGGCGCTCTCAGCGCAGCTTGACCCTCAGCCACATCCGCTGCTCTCTTGACCTCAGTAAACAAAAAGTTTCTACTCCGAGCGGACAATAACAGCACGGAATCATCTGAGGAGCGCTGTGTGGTAGTATTTTGGGTTCTACACCGTTGATGGCAACTTTAAAGCCAGAGACTGGGCTGTGTGTCGGTTATGTACAAAGCAGCTTATTCACTGATCCTCCACATCAAATTTGCGGGCTCAACCGTCTGCTTTCGTCCAAGTTATACAGCCAAGTGCAGTGCAAGTTTTTTTCAGCAAGGTCTTTACCGAAGGGGCGGATAAGAGAGTCTCTGTCTATTATTACTGGGGGGCAAAATAAACAAATATCTTTGGTTATTTGGGTGTATGTTCGAAAACCGTACGAGTTTGATTTTTAGGAAAAGTGACAGCCTTAATTTAGTCTAATACTTTTGCTGTTCTGAGAACTGAAGAATCCTTTTGGAAGAGAGACAAAACGTCTCCAAGAACCTCTAGTAAGTCCAGTTGCCCTTTTTAACGAATAATTGGATAACCATGATCTGGATGAATTAGAACCTACACTGACAGTAGTATTTAATGTGTATCTTGATTTCTTTTTTTCTAGATAAATACATTTAGAAAACACATGTTAAGAAGTTTAAGGTAGGACTGTTTCCATACAGAGAGCTGCAAAAGCCTGAGATTTGGGCATGCAGCTCACCATCTTAAAAAGCCATCATATTGCACTTCGTGGTGCTTGTGAAATGTAGAAAAGATTCATCATACTCAATATTTGTATGCCACCTGTTTTGGTATCCTCAGCAACAAAAATAATTCTGCCGCTCATGTTGAACACAAATCATTGAGGCACTATTTTCATTTTACCATCCAGCATCCTCCTCTTCAGCAGCCTGTTTTCTTTCCCTCCATGTTGGTGCTGCTGGCAGGACTGTTGACATAAGTGAGGATATGGTGAGCTGTTGTGTTGTTTTAGATTTTGTTTTTGTGGAAATGAAGAAAGAGAAACAAACAATTAGGAGAGTGACCAAAACTGGTAGCTCGCTTTAAGGTCTCTTGTCCTGCAAAATGCATTTTTCTTTGCATTTAATATTGTTAGAAGGTGCTGGGAGAGCAGAACAACATACCTTTTTGTAAACTCTCAGTTTAAGGAGAAATGCACTATGCCTCTTTAAATAAATCACCCCTTAAAACACTCAGTTTTTACCTCCTGGGGTTTATTATGTAATAGCTATACAGCCTCCACCTACGTGTGTATTTCTGCTCGTAACAGGCAAACACCATGACTATATTAAAAGTTACCTCCACATCCAGTAACCCTTCCTCCCCCTCACATCAGGCATCATCAGTGCTGAGCTCATTATCATAGCCTCTGCAGCTCCTTCGATCTGAGCATTTCCAAAGGAGAGGAAAAGGAGCTGCATCTGATCCTGTATAGAGACAACGTTTTTCATTGTTATATTCAGCTTAAATCAAATTCTTGCTTACCCAAGACATAATTTGAATGGTCAACAACCAGGACATGGGACCGTCAATACTGTTTTAGCTCATGAACAAACATGTCGATACAAGCAATACTGTCCAATTTAAATCTTGGTTGAAAATTTATCATTTTTTTCAAAAATTTGATACATCTTCCAGCCCTATTCACAACTTTAACCTCCTCTTTTAGAAAGCTTCAACTTTTCAACATTCCTGACAGTTTCTTGCCAACACTTTAACAAGTGTTACATTGCAGATAGATACCATGTTAATTGATGTCCTCTATTGTTTCCTGTCAACACCGGAAAGCGTGACAAGCATCTCTTGTGCACAGAGTTTGTAGACTTTTATACCCTAAGCTGGGCCAAACATTGGTAAATCTGCTCATCTGTTTAAACTTTGATGAGGTATTTGACCTCCTTTTTGTTCCAAGACAAACTGACTCAATTTGTTGTTAACTTAGCTTGCTAACTAACTTCTCATAATGCAGAGCACGACAAGTAGTCATGAACAGCCCTGTCTTTGTGTGATTTGGCTCTTTTTACGATACTGCAGTATGATCATGAAACGCAAGGCAAAAATGCCAATTTCATCATTTTTTATATTTATATTTTTTAGTAAATTTTAAAAAGGCAAACAGGCTGTAGGTGTGAAAAACACCAAAATCTGGTTTAAAAATCTCAGAGACTGTAAGAGGAGGAAACCGGAGGTGCTAATATGCTAATTCATTTCCGCATTTTAGGACTCATTACTGCCCCACTCTATAGAGGTCCAGTTGCTACTGTAGCCTATACACATATGCACACATATAAGTACAAACCTCCATGGGGAATTAGGGCCTGTGGACCAGTAAAACACACACACACATTCACACTCTTGCGCTGCATGAGATGTAGAGCAGCCAGTCGCCTATGGAGTGCTGCCAGCCAGAGGAGTCGTGAGGTCTCGTGCAGATTAATGGGGAGGCACAAAGCAAACATGTTTCTCATTGACTTGGTGGACGAGCAGCCAGCCTTTGCTTCTGCTGGTTTCTCAGCAACACACAGACCATGGCTGAAATATTATGTTTCTAATGAGAGAGTAATTACAGTGCTATTAGGAGTGTACAGCTTTAACGTTTACACTTTTTGTAATGTTGGCATAACATTTTGTGTTTGAACCAAGAAAAAAACAACAGTGAATTTCCCCAGATGCTGATGTTAGAAGCAGCTGAGCACTTGAATAGTTTGGATCTGAAAACTCTTGGAGGATACACCTTGTTCCTTGTGCTTGTTACTTGCCAGTGTACCAGCTTTGATACCTGATTTGCCAGTGGGTCAATATCAAGCACTGATCTAGTGCCCGCATCAGACTAATAACAGCTGTAGATCTACAACTAACCCTAAATGGAACAGATATGCTTTCATTTTGTTCTTCAGATATGTGGTTTGACAGTTAACTACAAATAATGAGGAACATAAAATTAATAGGTCTTGTAATAGGTGATTATTCCGAGTGGAGACAATTTTTAAAGATATTTTACTGCAGTTTTTTTGTCTTTTTGTTGGTGGTGGTGGTGGTGGGAGTGCCGCTTTATACCCCCTTTAATTACTGCATTAGCTCAGTTTGGAGAGGAACAGACCCCTTCAGGTAATACTAATCATGCTTCAAACTACAGGAATGTCAGAACCTAACTAAGCACAAGCAGAAAACTAGAGAGACAGTGCTGGACAGTAAACCTGTTATACTATCACTTGTATTATTTCTGTAACTAACTGGATTTTTGGCTACATTGTAATCTCTGGTTTAAACACAAGCATTGTGTCGTTGTGGTCATGGGAGGCTAAAGGGACAGCACACAGATAGCTTCAAGTCTTAAACTATCAGCCATGGTGACAAGTGAATAAACGTTGTGTAAGAGTGATTTTAGTCCGAGTCCTTTGTAAAGTTGTATTTCACTCTGACAAAGTGGGGCAGATATAGACAATGACACTCGCATACATTTATGCAAACACATACCGGCTGAATAGGACCTTGTCCAGTAAATGTGGTTTTGTGTAGGGTTGCAGAGGGGTGGGAAGTTTCCTCTTCATTTTCAGAAACTTCCCATGGGGAGTTAAGCTTGGGAATTTTGGAACTGTTCCAAACTGGAAACTTTTCATGGGAATTATAGGAATTAACTGGAAAATGGGGGTGATTGAAGCAAATTGTATCATATCTCAACATTAGTATAAATATTTTGTTTTGTCATAGGCAGATGTCCATACAAAATAATACATTTAAAAACATTACATTTCAACATAGTTATTTGAGAGTAGAACTTTATCAAGTTTTAATTACTTTGTTGACCAACCAATTTTAACTTCACTTCATGTAGCCCTTTGGCTCAAAAGTGTGTCTTCAATGGTCTTTTGCTCTAGGCTCCAAAATGTGGCCTCAGTAGTCCAGGGTTTTAGAATCATCTGTGTATTTAATGGAGGAATGCTCAGGTATTCTCAGTATACTTGCACGAAATCTGGTTGTTTTCAGTCAAGATTGTGCAGAAATATATTTCCCTAACTATTTTTAGATTCTGTATTAAGGGCCAACATTCAGTTTTGTAAATTCCAGGTTTATTCCCATAAATCCCCATTAATTCCTATGGAAAGTTTCCAACTGTGAAAATTCCCAGAATTTTACAACCCTTGATGTGATATTCAGACTCACAAAGCCCTACCTTATATATTCTCTGACACTTGTACTTACTTCTGAATAACTGTAGTTGAACCTGAACTGTGGTATGTGTTGTTCATCTTCAGGCCATGTAACTGAATGTAAAGTTGGGCTGTAAGAGCACTTAAGCTACAGTTGGAGGTTTTATTCCAAAGGTGTGGCACATAAAGTGGTTAAAAAAACTTTTATGAGTGCTGTATATAGAGACAGATTTATTGGATCTACCTGCTCTCCGTTTGTTTAGTTTTCATCTAAACTGTACCATATATGAAACACCTGAAATCTCTGGTCTTCAGTGGGCCAACATTAAGTTCAAACCATTTTAATGACCCCTAACCAAAACATTACAGAAATATACAGTACCTGTGTTTAGGCTGATGGCATTTCCATATTTTTATTCTTTCCTATTTGCAGGGTTGTCTGTTAAAAAGGAGGCCAGTGAGCCTTTACTCTTAGCATTTCTTCCATCTGCTGGGGCCTCTTACAGCTCATTGACTCAGTCACTATAAGTTTTGTGTTCTTTAGCCTTTATCCAAGTGGAATAAATCTCTTCTTTTTTGTGGAGAAACCACTGCATTGCTGTTTTTTCACCAGTTTGATCCCCACTGACTGTGAGAACTAGAGTATACCCAGACAGGCTGAAAGATAATAAACAAAGCAAAACCACCTCAGGCCTGAATTTGGAGCATGTGCAGGAGTACACCCTGCTGACATCTCAGCACCCTGCTGACATCGTCTCCTTTACCTGGTTGAGAGGAAGCAGTATATAAGACGCTGTTAAGGCTTTGACCTCCCCCATCAATCTGGTTTGGACCTTTAGGACGAGTTTTTTTTGGGAGAGGCCTGGTGTAACCATTACCTGGAGGGCAGTCTGACAAAAATGGCTGCCCAGGTGTCCGCATGATTTAACATCCTCCTTACATTCAACCCATGTGAGAGCATGCACGAGCACAGAGGCTCACTGAGCCAGCAGAACACACATTATGTACATATGGGATGCTTTAAATACCACATGGACGTCCTGCTTTATCCTCACTCCTCATGTTTCTTTGAGAGTTTATATAGTAGTTAGGAAAGCATCGGGCCCTATAACTTGATGTAAATGGAGAAGGTGTTTACAGGCACAGAGAGACAAACTAAATGAGCTAGAGGAAACTGAAAACCCCACGGCTGGCAGGGTTACACAGATCCCCTAAAGAAAGAAGTCCTTTTATCATTTTATTGTCAGGATAAAGTACGGTTGACTGTTTTTATGTTATTTGTCTTTCTTTGTACCTCATGTTGTGGAGGCTGATTTTCCTCAAAGCTCTTTACTGTTGAAGGGTAATATCTTTGTTTTTATACATAGGCTTATTTCATAATTCCATAAAGATCAAACAAAGCAGTTATGGAACAGAAAATTTACAGTATATTATACTAAACTTGCAAAAAGCAGGCTGTGACTCACAGTTTGTGTCCTGCATATAGTCAATGATATAACAACTTTTTCTTAAACTTTACTTAAATTGGAGTGATGCCAATCAACACATAAACATTTCTATACTCTTATTACTTTGTTTATTCCAGCACAGCTCCATAGATGAACTCTTTGGTTCTACTTTTTTTTCCAGTAGACTGTCTCCATTCAAGAAATTAAGGCTTGCTGACAGCTGCTTTGATGGTCTATGTGACTGATAAACCTGATATGCCATTTATTCTATTGGCTCCAAGGCCAAAGCCCAGAGGGGGAACTGTGGGGTATGCAGTGACCTCCAAGGCTAGTGTAGGACATAACTGAATATAAGACTAAGCGCATCCTATAGTTGGATTTTATATTTCAATGCAGTTTCAGTTTTCTAAAAAACAATTGTTTGAGTTTCAGCCTGCCTAGACTGAGGTTGTCTTATGATAAATGGCCGAAACACCCATGGAGATGAAGAAGCGGAGGTATGCGAATGAAGATATGTCGGAAGTAAGGTTGCAAAGGGGAGGAAAATTTCCTGTAAATTTCCAGAAACTTCCTTTGTGGAGTGCTAGAATCATCTGTGCATTTAATGGAGGAATGAACAGTGCAAGTCGGAGATGTGGCCTCAATGCCCCTGCAGGAAGCAGTGTGCTACTGTAGTTTGACAATTATTGAGTGAAAACAATTGTTCACTAATGGCGGTTATCCAGATCACCACCAAAATCAAATTGGTTTTAAGTTAAGCCATTGTCCCCTGACATTCCCCTGTCGACATTTCAGCAAAATCCATCCAGTAGTTTTTGCCTAATGTTGCTAACAGAAAAACAAACAAACCGAGGCAAAAACACAACCACCTTGGTGGAGGTATTCGGTTTTGGTGTCGTATCAGGCAATTTTTGTTCCCTTGGTATCCAAGCAGTTATCAGCATCCTTTACTCTAGCACTATGTTTACTATTATATCCAAATAGAAAATAGGCTGAAAAAACATAGAAAATCCCTAAGCTGTCAATTAAATTAAAAAAACAACAACCTTGAGGAGGGGCTTTAGTGAGGGTAGGTTGTTCAACTCAAGGAAGTTCAGTTTGTGACAGAGAAATTTAGTTGGAGGTGTATCACAGTTCAAAACCCTGGTACAATTTTTGTTCCACTCAAAACAGGATTTTCAGACACTTGAACTTTATGACAGCAGTATTTCAAATGAGTAAGGGGGCTGCATTTTATCATGCCCAGCTAAACTTACTCTGTGCTGCCAAAATGAATCAGTAGCCAGGCCTGCTTTGCATAGCTCAGAAACTCATCTTTGTATTTGTTTCTTTTCTCACTTGAACGATTTACATTTCACTTTTGCTTTATTTTCCAAACAGCAGTGCTTAATGCAATTCAAAGCTGCATACTTAGCTCATTTCAGCCCAGATTTCTCGTACTGTTAATATGTGATTTAAAGGGTGTGCAAATTATAATCTCACACTGTCTCCGTCCCTCTGCTTCTCTCTCACAGTCTCGTTTTTTTCCTCCCCCTCTCCACATGCACACACCGTGCCTCTATTATTGGAGTACTGTCACGGAAACACACTCTCTGCTGTAATATAATGCTGTATTTTGATCCAGACCTCCCATTCATTTGTTTAGCTGTAAAGGTCTATGAAGTTGATATGTGTTTACATATTTGTTCACCCCTTCACTCTTTTCCAGTAACTATGGCCGCTGGCTTGACTTGTGTGAGTGTGTGCGTATACATGCATATGTGTGTGTGTGCGTGCGCTCTTCCCATCGCTGAATTACACAACTCTTTCCACCCTGGGTCCTGAGAACTGGTCTGATGTGACCTGATGATTTTATTGCTGCAACAGTCGTTTTGAGGACTCTCTCTCTCTCATACACACACTCACACACACTTACCTCCCCTCTCTCTCTCACTTCCCCCTCTCCATTTTTTTCTCTCCCTCCACATCTGTTAATCTGCTCAGGGAATAGCAGCAGACAGAGTTTTCCAAACCTCTGTGCATTTACGTGTCGTGCAATTCATCATTGGTAAATCTTGGACCAGTACGAGCTCTGAGAAAGTCATACTTCGATCCAGAAACGGACCCTGAACTCCAATCAGATTATGGTTTGCTCATCCAGTAGCCCCGCAAATAGGCCTATAGCTGGATAGTGGCGGTTGGTCACAGTATGTCCTGATCTGCGTACTGAAGTTGAAACAAGTGTCTCACGGCTACAAAATGAAGCCGGGGCTCAGTAGAATCAAGACATTTCAACTTTTTCTTTAACAATGTAACAAAGGTGTAAAAAGAAGAATAGGAGGGAAAATGATTTGATTTTTGGATTCATTTGCCTTCTCATCCCCTTTCAGATTTCATTATTTGTGTCAAATATAACTCATCACTGCAGATAATTTGCAACCAAGCAGTTTTCTGAAATAAGCCCAACATTTCAAACCAGTCACACTCGGTGCCATCTGACCCACTTCCTTTTATTATAATGAATATAGTTTCTGGTCAGAGTCATTTATATAAAGCATGGTCCCTGCAACATTTGAAAACTTAATCATGTGTCCCAGGGACAGAAATAATAGCAATATGTGTAATCCCTGTCTCACATCGTATACATGTTATCAAGTCAGAGGCTTTACACTGCAAGCATGAACTGCGTGTTCCAGTCGAGTCTTCCGTGCTGAAAATCTGGAAAATAGGAGCCATGTGCATTAGTAAAAACAGACAGAAAATGATGAGTATAGAGCCCTATTTACCTTAATCCAGCTGGTACATATGTCCACAGCAGTAGAGTATGTCTCAGAAAAGAAAGAAACTGTCCAGTTGCTCTTCCTGTGTTTTTCTCAGAGGTAACGCTCAGTTTGCCTCCTCTGTGGTGAAACTCTGTTCATTCTGCAGGATTCTCCGGTCAGTTATGCAATGAACCAGGTTCCTTGTGGGGGGATTAACTGTGATTCCTCCTAAACTTTCAATCAAAGCTCATTATTGGGGTGATTTATATGGAGAGAGAGAGAACTGTGGCAGCAGGGAGATGTGCTGATCCCACAGGACATGCACACAGCTGGTGTGAAAGCTGTGGCTCTTGGCAGAGTTGACATGCGGTGAGTACACATGAGGGAAACTCTTCCAGTGTGAAATGGCCGTAACAAAAAGAGAAGAGTCAAATGGCTAGATGTTTGCTGGGAACTAGTGGCTGGAGGCTGCACTTAAGAAATAAAATTAAAAAAGTCAATTTTCTTTAAAATATTGAATAATAAAATTTCAAATTATTGCACAAAAAATATTGTTACAGAATTGTGCCACAAAATATCCTCATATATTGGTATATTGAAATTTTCCTACACCTATTTGGTTGGCAATGTAACACAGATATGTACTGAAAATGAATGTGATTTTCATCATTTTAATTTCATTACATTGAGGTGAAGCATTATGTTTCATTAATACATTATGCCGATGTTTCAACCAATATAGGGGATATATGCATAACTGATGCCGGTAGCTGATATATTGCTGTAAGTATTGGCAGAATTTTTCATACAGATATTTCACTTTTTAAGCTATTATCTGCCGATACCAATATCAAACTGATAATATCGTGCATCCCTATTGTTAATGGTGTTGTTTTTCCCAGAAGGAATTTATTCTGAAACTGTTAGGACATCAACAAGTTATAAAAGTATCAATTTAGCTCGGGAATCAGGGAAAAATGTGTTACTTATTTCAAATCAACACCCAACCTTAGTCTGTAATGGTGCATTCCACTTACATCAGAACATCACATCCAAGCTAGTGGTGTTACAGTGACAGTCATTTAACTGATATGACACAACAGATAAATATCTCTTACTGGCAGACGTTTTCTAAAATATTAGTAGCAGATGTGCTAATTTTGGTTTATAAGGCTGATATCTTCTGATTTCAGTGTTTATTTGATACTTAGGTGCATCCCTACCTGATTTGTCCTGAATTTGGAGCTGAAGCAAAATGCAAGCCTCTGAATGTGCTGTTTTTTTTTTTCTTTTTTAATTTGTTTGTAACTTGTCCTCTGTCTTGTCAGTGGAACAACTGAGATACAAATCAAATTTCAGACAGTTATCAGTCAATGTGTCAATAAATCAATTGTATGTAATATTTATGTGCAATAGTAAGCTGAATGGGGAAAAAAAACCCTTCAAAACATTGTAAACACACAAGGTCGCAGAGCAAATGTTGTGATTATTCATGCTGTACAGTGCTCCTGCAGATTTTCCTTTCTTCAAGTTAATAGATCCTTGAGATATTCAATTAACCATTCTGTTACTTAATACTGCATTGCACCTCTTCAGTGTGAGCATTACCCTCTCATTGTCAGTCTTTTGCTGTTTGTGTTGTTTGGCTAAATGATGTGGCTGTCTGCAATCAGGGCCAAAAGACTTGTATGAAAAGCAAAATTTAAGCCAAGATACCATTTTTTCAAGAAAAGGCCTTGTTTCACAAACCCTCCAGCCTGTTTCTGCCAAAGAAGAGTAAAGGAGTTTTTGTGAGAATCTGCTGAATATGTACTCTCTCTGGAAGTTATAAGTTGTAAAAAAGCATTCACTTTCAGCACATTTAATACTGAAACAGTGGAATGTTGCAAAAAAAAAAGTGAGTTTGTAGTACACTGCTATCCTTTTGCTGAAGGTATAAAGTTAGTGATGCCTGTGGCATGGCTGCGCTTTACCAGTAAAAGTGTTGTTCATACAGCACTTTGTGCAAATCCATTAAAGCCCTAACCGACCCCTGTTTCAGACCTTGTCCTGCCCTCTGCTCTTTGTTCTGCCATCAGGGCTCATCTCGGATTGATTGTGACAGCGAACAATAACGGGCACACAGAGAAAGGGAATTCTCTCTGGCCACTTGTCAGTCTGTATTATATCAACCCAGCGCCCCCCACCCCACCCCACCTCCACCTCCACCCCCCACCTTTCTGACCATACTCCCCTCTACACGGCCATAAAATCTGTGACTGATAAACACAAATAATTTAACTTTGTATTTATTACTGTAATGTAGTCTTACTAACGTTGAAATAATTAAATCATGACTATGTGTACACAGTATTTAGGGTTTTCTAACATATCACAGTAATATCAAGGGCTGCACTCATGTACAAAACATTAGCCAACAACTCTGCATTGTGAAACATGAACATCTGAGTTTTATATGTTTTTTTCTCTTAAAAAATCTTTTCTATCATTTATGAATTCACTGTTAATTTAGTTTCTTACAAGGTTGTCACAAACCAGAAGTTTAACCCTGAAGGGAGTTCAGATTAAATCAGACAGTATCAATAGCTTTGTAATACTACAGCCAAAAAAATGAAATTCTAAGATACCCATTGTTTCACAATTACAAAAAAGCATGTGGGGAAGATTTGTCTTCTTTGAAGGTGCAAACATAGTCAGAACACATTTTTTATAGTTTTATGCAAAAAAAATTTGCCTTTCCACAAGGCTTCTCTTCCCCAGTTTAGAAAAAGCCCCTCTTCCTCTGTTGTAAGGTCCACCTTTCATAGATTGTGTGCTTAAACAGTCCATTTACTTTTTTATCTCTGTCAATGTCATTGGGATAGATAGATATGCCACTTCCCCCAAATGGGAAACGCTTCCTGGGGCAGACTTCATCAACTTTGGAGGACCAAACATGTTTAGCCATTTCTGTGCTGCCACAGTAAACATTAGAGCACAACATTGGGAGGTTGAAGCCTGATTTATTTCTTGACAGAGGCACGGTCAGACTGAGCTCATAAATTTGAACACCAACATAGCCTGTTCTGAACAGGGCTGAAACAGAGGGGTTTGATAGCATGCCATTATTTCAATATCTGAGTGGATTTTTAGGCAAAAAACTCCCACAGGATTTTCTGAGAACATCTGGGACAAGTGTAAACCTGTTAAAGAGGAGTATAATGTGAGACCTTAAGCCATTTTTACTTTATAATACTGTTGTTCATCAAAACTAAAGAATGAAATAATTTGGAAACCCCTTTTATTGGAAAAATAAAAAACACAACTCCTCACTTGGGGAATGAGGAGTAAGAGGAAGACAGAGGACAGTAAGGAGCAATAGCCATAATTTTTTAAAATTTTTATTTATATTTATATTTATATTTATATTTATTTATATTTTTGTTTAGATATATCTTTTTTATGTATATTTTTAATCTGTAATACTGAACTGCTACTGAATCCCAATTTCCCTGAGGAAATTTTTCCAAGGGGATTAATAAAGTTCTGTCTAATCTTGTTTAATCTAATATAATTTTGTCAAATCTGCTTTTTTCTTTCTACGGTCCAAAATCAAAAGGACCAGGAGACTGTCATCATGCTGGAGCTTTTAACTGCAGAGCAAATGTTTTTTTTTTTTCTGGTGGAGCATAAACACTCTAGCTTTTGTCTAATGTAATAAACACTTCTCAGGTTTATGTGTGATTTATATAAACCATTTGGTGTGGAAAAGAGAATAAAAATATGCCTGCACATATATGTGTACTGTGAATTAGAGAATTGCCTTTTGCCTGGGAAAGCTGTTTAGTACTGATCCCAGAGAACGAGAAGCATAATTTATTACTCTGTGAGAAAAAAGCCTTCACAGGAAACAGGTGCGACTTGTGAGATTCAAGCAAGAAAAATTATGTTCTTATTGAACCACAACATTGTGTGAAAAAAGGCATTTAAATGACATTACAGTATGCCAGACAAAATGGTAAAATCATCATTTCCCTAATTTGGAGTTAAACGTTTTCACAAATCTTCTATATTTGATCATACAAAAAATATGCAAAAAATATGCAAAATTAAAGAGATTTATAATTCAAAAAGTATCACACAAATTTTGCATGTTATGTTTAATAATAATCACGATCAACAAGTAAGTCAAACAAAAAATGCTGCCACAAAGGTCACCTTAATGCCATCAAAAGATGACTCAGACTGGGTGAGAGTCAAACAGTACAGGGTTTCAGAATCACAGAAATGAGGTCTAACTGTACATCCAGCCACCATCGTGTTGTAACTTCCCCCTTCCCTCCTCATTTTTCTGCTGCATTAGGGCTTCACACTGTAAAAAGGCACCAAAACAAACAGAGACGGAGCAGAGGGAATGAAAGGCTTCAGTGTTTTGGGAACACTAGAGTCCTGGCTATGCAAGTGATTTCTCGTCAGCTGGCTGGAGTGAAGGCTGACAGGTGAGTTGATAGGAGAGGGGGAAGAAAGTTGAGTAAACAGCTGCTTTTTTAATCACTGGGTACTTTGTACATTTCCTGCAATTTCTTGTGTCTAAGTACTTTGCCTTTCCTCTAAATACAATAAAGAAAACATATGTTGAATCTCTACAAGTCTACCTTAACATGATTGAACTGGAGAGTTGCATATTCTTTTTCAAATAAAACATCCCTAAAAGCTTAAGACAGATTTAAATGTGAACATAGACAGAATACAGTTGTTTCCAGTTCCCTTTTAACCTCTATTCGATTCAAAATGCACAAAAGTGTATTTACTGGTAACAGTTTTTTTAAAACTCATCACAGACTCTGAATTTGATGTCTGTAACATATTCCAAAAACAGTGGGACAGGGGAAACAAAAGACTGGAAAAGCTGCAGAGTGCTTGAGAAACACCTGGAAATTTCCACAGGTAGAGTACCATGATTAGGTAAAGAAGGAGCATTTAAGAAAGACTCAGTCCTTCACAGTCAGCAGTGGTGGATGGTTCGTCTCTATGTGAAAGACCTTAAAGGTAAAAAGTCCAGCTGATTATGAAAAACGTTCCTCAGTATGTGAATTGAGGAGTCCAGAGATTTCATCATCTACATTTGTAATATCGTCAAAAGACTCATGAATGTTTTTTAATCGTAATACCTGATCAAGCTCATCAGATAAGCCCCAGATTGAGAGTTCCTCTGACTTAAATCTCAGAATTATGACTTTAATCTCTTTAGTCTCAGAGAATCTGAGAAATCTCTTCATGGAAGGGGCAAGGACAAAAATCAAGATTTAATGCCTGTGACCTTCAAACTCTTTGGTGACACTGCCTTAAAAATGTGCATTACCCTACGTATTATACTGCTGTCAGTTAACACATTACATCTCTGCATCTTCAAAGTTCTGCTAAGCAAAGCAAAAGAGAAATAAGCAACATCCAGAAGTGCTATTGACACCTCTGGGTTCATGCTTACCTGAGAGTTACTGGCCTAAAGTGAAAAGAGCACGGTGGTCTGTCAAATTCACATTTCAAACTGTTTTTGAAAATCATAGCTGTCTTGAAAGAAATGGACCATCTGGCTGTTATCAACACAAAGTTCAGGAGCCAGTGTTGTGATATTGTGGGGCTGTATTTGTGCCTATGGCATGGGTAACTGGCAAAGCAAATGCCAACCACACTCTGCATCACTTACAACAGCATTTCTTTGCAGTAAAAGATTGTGGGTACGAGCAGATCTGCTTGCAATCCAGACCTTTCTCCCATTAAAAAAGTATGTTGCATTATATGCAAAGTAGAACATGCACCCTGCACTGTACAGCAACTGAAGATATACACACAGTAAAAATGGTAAATAATGCCGCTTTCAGTACTCAAACTATAAGTGTCTTCTTGGGATGAGAATTGTTAGGATTTAATTGATACCAATGCCATAATCGATTCCGCTTATTGATTGTTATGGATGTTCTCCATGGTCTACGTAGGTTAACAGGGGCAACAGTGTCAAACACGTCACTCCTGATAATCAGTACCATTCTGCATAGATGAGTACCTCTGAAACAAATGAAACATTGTACAGCTTACGTCATTTTGACAAAAACTAAGCCACAGATTGGACCACTTATGTTCCCTGTCTGCAATGATCAAATGTTTGACTTCTATGTTATTACTTCTGCTGACTGCCTCTGATGAGAGCATGACACCTTTGATTTGCAAGACATGCGGAACAAAGTGGAAGGAATTGAGAAGCAAAAAGACTAATGATATTGATTCCTTGAGGGTGTTGTTATCAATTCTCAACTGGAATTGGTTTTTGATTCCCATCACTAGTGTCTTCAGTCCCCAAAAGCTTATCCAGAGTTGGTGAATTAAAAAAAAAAGGATGTAACACAGAAGAAAACATGCCCCAGTACCAACTATTTTTGGATCATGATGCAGGCATCAAATTCAGGATTTGTGTAAAAACACCAGATTATCACTTCAAATTTGAAATATCTTGTCTTTATGCTGTAGTCAGATTGAAACTGGAATAGGGGTTTGCAAATCATGACAAAATGTAACTAAGTTTTAATAAAGTTATTCTACCCTTACTAGTGGGAAATGCACATCAATTTTATGTCCTGGTTAGAGAAACATTCCCTATATGAAAAGTTGTATAACAGAGCAACTCTGCGACTAATGTAAAAGAAATCTCATAAAAAGCTGTTGCGTAACACAAGTTCCTTTTCCAGCATATTCTTTGATGTCCCAGGAATAGTTTGAATCTGTTCAGGGATGAGGACTTCCAGTGAATGGCAGTGTGCTCATGGCTAGTTTCCATCATAGTTCTCCACTTCCACACAGGTCCCCTCTCTTCTTCTTTCTTCTTCTTCCTCTATCCATTCTAATCGATGCACCACAAAAAAAAAGAAAAAGGCCACTGCTTCTGGCTGGCCAAAAAAAAGAAAAAACCTGCTTGGCTCAACTTTTCTGTTCATTCACTTTCCATTGCAAATCCGACAGGCATTCTCTCTTCTCTCCTTTCCCCTGACCACAGCTATGGCTTTGGATACAGCAGCAAGTCTGTCCTCTCTCCTTTTGTGTTTTAAGATAGTGACTTCCCTGCCTGACAGAAAGTTTGGGGTTAAGTCCAGACAGAGAAAAAAAACATTCAGGAGAACATGGTTGATTTTTAAACTCTTGAAAACATTATTTCAATGCTAGAAACAAATAAACTGCTTTACTTACAATTAAGTGAGAGTAAATTCCTGAAGCAGAAAATGTGACCTGAGGTCCCTGCCACATGAAAACATCCTGTCATAGATAGTGTAGATCTGCACAGGGCTCTCTTCAATTAAGTTTAAAGAGTATCTTTTAACTTTTCAGGATCTTGGAGGATATTTTAAGATCAAAATGTAATTGCTATATAAAATTTGGTTTGGGTTGGACCTCTTAAGATGAAAATAACTACCTGTCATCCAGAGCTGATAAGGAGAGAAAAACACAGGCACAAAAATACACAAAAATATGACCTCAAGTTTTAAAGAAAAATCTGCATCCCTAAAAAGGTGTGACCTCCACAGTGGTTCAGATCCAAGCCATGGGGCTGAAGGGTCAGTTCAGGTATTTGTCACAGCTAAGAGTCCAAAAGTCAATGAGCATGGGTCTCGTCATTACCTTTAAAAAAACAAAAAAATCCAGCCATTCAACCCCCCCTCATGTTTTCCTCAGCTACACTTGCAGGACTTGACGATCATGTTGGAGAGCTGCTCCACTTTTGGGGTCCGTCCAGAGTAATAGAGTATAGTGAGGGGTTCCAGGTCTTCGGGGACGCAGCAGGGTGAAGCTGAAGCCTCTGGGTTCAGAGTGTTGTACAGGCTCAGCAGCTAGTGGAGAACACACAGAGAACATAAAAAATTATGTTGACAACATGCACACATTTGTGTTTTTTGATTATGTGAAAGTCATTGTGTAGTAGGGAATTGATTCTTGTCCATTTGTTGGTAACTTTAAAAAGAAGCTAAATTAGCTGCAGCATCATACAGTCCATGCTGCCTTTGTGTGTCTGGCTGTTGGGCCCTAATATCATAACCATTCAGCTGTAGTAGATGGTACATGCTCCAGTAAAAGGCTCAAGTTAATATATACCAAATTTATTTTCAGATTGAAATGGTTTATTTAACTTTACAAACCAGACTGTTCAGTATGTTTCACTAGTCCATCTGAGGAAGAGCCCATAGAAAGTGTTTGGAAATGGGCAGAACCTTTCTAAGGCATATCAGGCAGGTGATTGGATGATCATTCCATCAATCACAATCTTTATGGGCCAATCAGATAATCAAGTAGGCGGGACCTACTGATACATGAAGAACAGAACAACTCAGACAAATTCTCTGCAAAACATTTCAGAAGTGGAGCATATATGTCCCTTCTGTAGAGAAGTTTGTAGTGTTGTTTTTGTTTTTTCATTTAATAAAGAAATGTAATCCAGATCTGATAAAACTGCTCCTAATTTTAGCATCTATGCTAATCTCTGTATGAGCAGTCGATTCCTGCTGTCATCACGCTCGTAGCTCCCACCTCCCCCTGCTCCAAAGGATGCTGATTGGACTGTCCCGCCTTGAGCTGCTCACAACTGTTGTAGATTAGAGCTTGGCAGGACGGACCTGCCTGATTACAGACATTGATTCAGGCTGATCCATCTGAACTGCAAGGTTATGGTTTATCGTGACCTCGAACAAACAAACTACAGCACACTACCGCAATCCCTGAGTGTTACAGCAAATGTCTCTGATTGATGGAGACTGTGGTTACCTGCAGACTCCTCTTATAGAGTGTAGAATGAATGCAGAGTTTTGGACAGTACTGCATTTAGCAGTGCTGAACTTGGCCACAGAGTAGACTGGTCAACCAATCAGAGCAAACTCAGCCTGCTTGGGGAAGGGGCCCTTGAAGTCACAGGAGCTTTTACAAAGTGCCTCTGACACAGTGAGAATACAGCTGGATCAGGGGTCTCCCATATGTGAAAACTATACTCTGCAAAAAACATTTGGAAGCTTTTTTTCTGTTTTTTTCTCCCCTTTAATACTACCAATTGTTTAAAAGCCTAATTAGGCACCTTAACAATGAGGTACAACTTGTGAGGAATTGTGGAATGAGCAACACAGCTACACATGTGGGCAGTCGACCAAGTTCTGTGAGTGGGCATCCCAGGAAAACAACACCAAAGAAGACTGGATCATCGCCCTTGCTTCATTTAGGAACTGGGGGCTTTCTTCCAGGGAAAGAGGGGATTTTGGCACTGTCTGGGGGACACCAGCCACACATTTAGATGTGTTGCTCATTCCATGAATGTTGGATCCTTATAACTAGTAGCTCATTTTAAAGATGACTAATCAGGCTTTCCAACGATGTGAAATACAATACTAATTAGTATTTTAAAGTTGAGAAACAGTCAACCAAAACAACATTTCCAATTATTTTTGAGAAGTATGGATGTGAACATACTCTAGTAGTCATGTAAATGGAATTCACTGACCAAAGGTAAGGCAAAATATTGTCTCTTAAAGTTTTTAAGGAGTTTATGATTTAAAAACCCAGTCTTATCCACTTAAATATAATGTGCTGTGGCCTAACATGCAGGAAATAGACTAGGACATAGAGAGGGGGTCTCTAATTAACAAGCATCACCATTAAAATATTTTTTTAATTGTTTGAAAACAATTAATTCAAAACTTATGCTTAGTAGTGAAGAAAGTTTAAATAAGACAAAGGGAAAAAGATCCATGACTAACACATTAAACATACTCACACATATACAGAATAAGTGCATTGTGTAAAAATGTGGTTATTCTCATCACTAAACAAAACAGACATTAACTTTTGAACACATCCTGGGAGTCTTGTGTGCCTTACATTGAGGCCAGGACATATTAACGGGCTGGAAGCAGACTGCCGCCTGCACTGGATGAGCCTCAGCGCACACACAGCTTAAAATTCTTGCAGTCTCTTAAAGCTCAATTTCTCGTTTTCTGTCTCCAGAGCATACTAGATTCACTTTTCTGTCCTTGAACTACACAGAGCCACACTGTAAGAGGAGTGAGGGAGCATTTCATTTTCCACACTCAACAGAGTAAGTGCAACTCAGCATTTGACTGTTATCACATCATCCAAATCATATGTTTTTTTTAATTTTGGAAGGCTAGAATCAGCTAAATTAATCACCCAACAATTCTGCATGCAACATATGTGGTTGGTTGAGCCTGCTGTTGCTCACATACTTTGGCCATCAGCTGTTTCTACCACTGATAACAGTTGTTGAAAAAGTGGCTGGCCAGTGTCAAGCCTTGTAGTGACTGTGGTTGGTACTACACATCATCTGCCTCCAGAGATCAGCAGGTAGTCAAATTTAAGTGTCGTAGCCAGTTTCAACCAACGGAGAGCAGTCATTATGCATATTTCCAACACATTACATAGAATTTAAAAAGTTTGTACCTAAATATAAAAATTAGACCATAACTGATCATGAATAAGTTCCAACTGAATTATGTTGATTTCCATATGAAAAATTGTTTTGGGGTTCAGATGCCTTTTCAGTAATTGTCAAACCTAGATTGACTCATACATTCTATGTCTATATTAGATCAGTAGAGCACTATATATATTTAGAGCAAGAAGAGGTGAGAGATGCAAGTGAGACAACAGCAGGAAGTGACTGCTTTTACAGAGATTGTCATAGATGCTAACAGCTTCAGTGGTAGTTTTGTCAGATATGGAACGCATTTCTTTATGAAATGAAAAAAAAAAGCAACACTGACAGCATTTTGCGATAGAAAGGATATATTCGCTCCACTTCTGTCTTGTTTTGATGAGTTTGTTCTATGTACTGATTCATGTTAGTATTTTATACGGCGGCAGTAGAGCCTGCCTACTACATTATCTGATTGGCCCGTAATGAATATGATTGATGAAAAGATTGTCCAGCCACCTGACTGATTTGCTTTGGAAAGGTTCTGCCCATTCCCAAACACTTACTACGGGCTCTTTTCCAGATAGACATCTGGTGTGTCAGGTTGGCTAGATGGACTGTTTCACGTATCTATGAGATGTATTTTACTCGTCTATCTGGAAAACCCATAGGTGTTTAAAGTGGGCAGAACTTTTACAAAAACTTGAAGATGGTTGGATGAATTTTCAACATTGTGGGCTTGCAGTTGCTCCTCTCTTTGGCCAAACTAAATCCTACCACCTTTTTGTCCCAAAGAATGCTGTCTGCTTTGATAAATGTCTATATGGAGACAAGTGTAAGGGTTTAAGGCGTTGCGTGATGAATCCGAAAGATGACAGACATTGATATTGCAGATCCTGCTCTTTTATAAGGTTAGCAAAATGTCTGCTTGAAATTGTTTGAACTCAGTCATAATACACATTTGTGGTTCTAGAAAAGCCAAAACAAAAAGCTCTGTTGCATGTTAGCCCTGTTATCAAGGTTTGAAATTAACTGAACACTTAAACTTAGACTGGCCACAACAAGTGTGTGTAACCACTGAGACATTACCACTGGTTGTTGACCAAAGTTTTGAGGCCTTAAGATTGAGAACTTGGATGTCTGTTTTGTGTCTTCGGAGTCAGGGATAACCATATTTGACAACAAAGTTAAATAAACAAACACTGTTTTGTCCATCTTTGTTGCAAACACATCTTTGCTGAGGCGTTGGAAGCAGTTTTGTACTTAAAATGTTTTGTTTGTAGTTTGACGTCAATCAACCTTTAAGCTGGCATTGGTTGTTTATATAAAAACAGTTTGTGTCGGAACCAAGGAGGCGAAATGCATTGCAATTGTGAGATTTAGACTCCCATTGAATAAATGTTGTGTAACTCTGATCTATATGAAAGGGCCACTAAAAATTAATCCCAACACATAACCTCAAAAATGTCTCCTCTTAAGTTGCCCAGTTTGTCAAGAAATTCATTGAAAGAATGCGTAAATGAGCTAAGATTAATCTAAATAAATCTTGTGTCACCTCTGTCTCTTTTGTAAATAACTGAGCCTTGGTCCTGTGAAGAACGTTAGGTGTAGGCAGGGATCCTTCTAGACTAAATCCTTACAAATAAAAGGTCAAACTCTTTGGCAGTGTACCACAGTAAGTTCTGTTCTGAGTAAAATGTCTGTCTTTTATGGTTTTAGAGTCGTCTTACCGAGCTGTGAGTTGTGTCTGAGCTCCTCAGGTAAGGACAGGGCCCAGAGCAGTAGTTGGCATCATAACCACTGGGCTCATGAATCCACTTCCAGTCCAAGTCACGTCGAAAATCAATGTGGAGCTTACGAACACAGCAGCTCTCCTCTGTGGTTCTATAATGAAAATACATTGAAGTAACACTTAAAAATAGTCTGAATATTCTCAAAAGCATTTTGTTTGCTGTTTATACATTATCTAGTTGTAATTATGTTGGGATGTTGCAATACTTGTATGATGAATGAATGCATGAATCATGCACATATATTTAACTTAAATAAGCCTTAAAAAAATAAGAGCATAAGCCTTTTACAGTTTTACATATAAGAATTAAAAGACAAGCATTTTAGATCCAAGATCTTCTCATTCTGGTTTGTGTTCTTACGAGAAACAGTAGTTAGTGTCCAGCGCTCTCTTGCGTCGGCGTGAGGTCTGAGACTCCAGGCGGTGTGGTGGGATCATCATAAGGATGAGGTGTGGTCGGAACTGGTCCTTTTTCTTGTTCAGGTGATCCAGATCCAGGCGTTTGTACTCCTCATCTCCATCCACCCCTTAATTATAGACATGGTTTAGTGTCCCTTAAGACCAACAATTAAGTGGCTTTTTGCTTTGGTAATTCAATCACCTGAGTATACAATTTACAAAATGATTAACTATGAAGTGATCATCCCTGTACTTCTGTTACACAATGCAGATATAAAAACACCCAGAAAAAAGAAAAAATCTAGGACCAAAATGCCTTTTGTATGACAAGTTTATCTGAATTTACTTTAAGTAACAGTTCTTCTCCCATATAGAGCCCATACATTCAATTTTGATTAAAAAAAAAAAAACTCTCATACTGAGTAAACCCCTGATCTAGCTGTACGCTCACTCTATCTTAGATGTTCTGGTGGAGCTCCTGTTCTGGCCCACGTCGGCCCAGTCCACTCTGACTGGTCAACCGATCTGTTCTATGGTGATTTGTCACTTCGGCGCTGCATTCTGTCTACAGCCCATACTTTGCAATGGGCTGCTACCTTGAGCTTTAGCTGCAGAGGAAACAATGGAAGGACGTCACGTTGGTCTATTTTGGGGGGCCGGGAGACAACCATTACAGGCAGCTACTGGCATTGTTAACAGTGGTGAGGGAGAAGGTATGACGCCTTCCGATGTCTGTCTTGTGCATAGAAGTACTGCATCATGAGAAGGAGACATGTGAAACACACTACAGGCCATATAAAACGTAACAAACATAATATATCTAACTATTCAGACAGAGACCTCCACTACCTCCTAGTAAAGCATATTCTAGCCTGTAAGACAGTCCATTTCATTGGAACTTGTAGGAAAGATAGAATAATGGTAAGGAAAACATTTAGAGGGCATCAGCAGAGAGTGAGAAGATAACAACATTTTTGTTCACCTTTAAATTTCACCTCCAGCACCTCACTTTCATTGTCGATGATGTCACCATTTGGGTTGAGGGTATGGCAGGGACAGTGCACGCTGATTTCCAAACCCAGATTACTTCCTGATGGTGAACATTTTTACAAAGCTCAGGGTTAACAGTTTAACATGTCCATGTTTCAGAGCAAAAATATTGTAGGAGGAATGGAGGTTATACATTTATGGTCAAACTAAGAATAAAGATGAGGATAGCTGACACAGTGAACAAATGCCCTCACCTCTGTTCATCAGCCATTCCCGCACCGTTTCAGTCACATCAAAAGAAACCCACTCTGGCGTTCCTTTGGTCAACACGTTCTTGGCTGCGATGTAGCGTTGTTTCCTAATGTGCTTGTTTGGCCTAATAATCTGTAAATCAATAACACAGTTACTATGAGAAGATTTCTTGATAAAACAATAGTTTTAACACAACATGTAGATTAAACACAAACTGGACATTGATATGAGAAAAAAATATTGCTTTTCAATCTTTTGTCTTGTTGGATTTTTAACCAATATCACAGCTCCTGCTCATGCAATGTGTTAAATTCCATTTGAAGATTCCAATACAGAGTGATTATCTTTTAGGGTTTATGTGAACAAGATTCAGTGCAGACTGACAGCAGTTTGATATTTGGAAGCTCAGACTAAAAAAAAAGACTGGGATGCCTTCACACAGACTAATTTGGTTGTGCTTTCTTAAGTGATGACCCTCATTTTACACTGCCCTGTCAGTTCATATAATCTGCAGTATTAAACATTAATGCAGAAAATTAGCAAAAGCATTGTTGTCGCCTTACTCATGGTGACAGGAATAATGTCTTTTTTCAGGGATTCAGAACATTTGGCTTTGTAAAACCTTTGGCTTTTGAAAGAGTTCTTGATAGATTCAGTTTTGACTTCCTTTTGGTTATTAACCATCAACAAAAATTGAGAAATTAGAAGTACTCAGAGAACACAAACCTCCAATGCATGTCCATCATTGTTAGCCAAGTTATGAGTGAAAATGTGGAAAACTGCCCTATCTCACAATGTGAACACATCCTTTAAAAAATTCCTGGATTTGCATCCGGATGTAATTCACCACACATATCTAATCACTTCTTGTTGTGCCATGACCAACATTCTCTGAAAATGTCATAAAATTAGTTGAAAACTTTTTGAGTTTTCTTGCAGACAAATGGATAGACGGACTAACAAACAGATGCCGTCAAAAACATTATACCCTTAGCCAAGGTAAAACAAGGAAACTTCTTCTCAAACCGGGGTTAACTATAGTTTTTCACATAAAAAGAGTTGGCTCTAAAAAGCAGCTTGTTCACAAATGGCACGCAGGAAATGCATCTACAAGCTCATTACTTTTCATCTGGGAGTGTGGTGTCATTCTAATCTAATCAGTACAATGCAAGGTTTATTTGCTAAATGAACATCACTTTTGTTTTTAGCATGATTTTTGACAAAATGAAGGACAAAAGCTGTCATACAGTACTGCTAGCCTCTGCAAGTGAATTTGACGGAAATGTTTTTTTTTTTTTAAGAATATTTTATTTTCAGTTTTCAAACTTAACACGTAAGGAAATGCGAACGCACAATTACAAACCCCTTCCCTAACCCACTTATATACAAACTAAAAAGAAAACGGAACCAAAAAAAAACAGACAAAAAAATAATAATAATAATAATACTTAGTACTGGTGACCAAAGGCTTGTTGATTCTAATTCTCTTTCTCCATGCTGTCCACTGTAGAAGTTGGCAGGGTATCTATATAGGCTAAATTAGGTTGCCAAATCTCTATAAATGTTTTGTAGTCATTTCTGAGTGTATATATGTGATCTTTTCAAGTGGAATACTACTGTTCATTTCTGAAATCCATCTTGCTATAGGGAGTTGGGAGTGAGACTTCCATGTAATGGCTATGCACTTCCTGCCAATGCACAAGGCCAATGCAAGAAATTTCTTTTGTGTCTTTCTTAATTGTGCATCAATACTTGTAGAGTCTCCTAACAAACAGATTTGAGGATATGATGGGAGATTTATACCTAGAAGTTTTGACATGATGTCAGAGAAATCATGCCAGAATGTATCAAGTTTAATGCATGACCAGGTACAGTGCGGGAATGAGCCCTCTTCTATACCACATCTGAAACACAAGCTTGATGTCTCAGGTTTATACTTATGCAATTTCTGTGGCGTAATATAGGTTTGGTGGAGGAAATTATAATGGGTCAGTCTGTATCTGGAGTTAATAGTGGTCGTTAAACCTTTTTGACATAGCTCAGACCAGAGCTCTGTTCCAATTGTCACACCCAAGTCGGACTCCCATTTCTCCCTTGATTCATGTAACCCTGGTTTTGGATTATCATCCATCAAAAGAGAATACACTTTTGAAATGAGACGAGGTGTGTTACCCTCATAGAGCAGTCTCTCCAGATCACTTAGGATAGGTAAAGTCATTTTAGGTCCCAGAGTAGTTTTGAGAAAGGAGCTTAACTGTAAGTAACAAAAAAAGTTTCTACTGGACAGATCATACTTCCTCCTCAGGTCCTTGAAAGACATCAGCAATCCGTTCTCATAACAGTCCTCCAGGTAACGAACTCCTTTCTGGTGCCATATTTCCAGAGTCTTGTTATCCAGTGACATAGGAATGAGTTTAAATGTTTGTATTTAGGAGACTAGATAAGCTCTTTGCTTCATTCTGTCTCTTCCCAAACTGCTTGTTGTGTTGACATACATGTGTACGTACTCACATGTGTATGTTTATTTGTTGGAAATGTACAGTTGTCCGATGTACATATGTATTATGTTGCCTTGACTAAATTGTTTGTTTTTTGTTTTTTTTAAAGTTTGAGATGAATAAAAATATCTAAATCTAAGAGAGTATATATTCAAATTCTAAAAAACAGGTCAGATTTGAACTGGTACAACATGAAGTTTTGCATAATTTTTAAACCAGGGACCTGGTGAGTGGACTCCATACGTAGGGATGGGAATCAAGAACTGGTTCCTGTTGAGCATCAATGTCATTTGCCTTTTATGAATATCAGAAACCCCTTTAATTCCCTCCATTCATATATGTTCCTTGCTAAACATGACATCATGCTTCTTTGAGAAGCAGTCAGCACCAAAGACAACAATGGTTGAGGTAGTTGTCATGGCAAACGGGGCACAAAAATGGCAGTAACAGCACAACATGTGATGTCTGTGGCAAGTGTGTAAAACCAACAGCATTCTGAAACATTGGTCAATGAATTAAGTTTTTGGCACTTTTGGTACAGAAAATTTGAAAAGTTTTTGTTCAGTGAGCAGAATCATAATACAAAAATTTGTATAAACATTTGCAAAAATTTCGGTTCCCACTAATATTTAATGTACGACATATAAGATGCACCATTAAAAGTTAAACAACAGTAACCTGCAGGTGGAGACCACCAACCTACAAAAACACCATGATCATTCGAATTGATTTACCTGGAACAATGTGTGGATAAAAATTGATTGCAGTCTATCACGGAGTTGTTCAGATATTTCTGTTCAGGGGCCCCTTTCTGGGTACTGGTGCTTTAGGCCCGTTGCTGCATGTCATCCCCGTCTCCCCTTCCAATATTTCCTGTCTCTCCTTGGCTTGCCTTTCTTAACGGAACATGGCCTTGAAAATAATCTTAAATATTTCTGTCCAGACAGAAAGGGCGGACTGACCAACCAACAATGCTAAATAGGCCTCAGCTCAGAGCAGAAGTCTGTTTCTATTGTTTATTTTCATAATTGTTATTTTCCTGCAGTCCTTGGTAAACCACTGTGCATGAGAAGGGTTTAGATGTTTCGTAATAGTAAAAAGAACCTGCACACCCTTGTTACACAGTTGAATCCATCTATCCTGACTAAATACACACCTTTAAATAACTGTGAACATATTTTACAGAAAGTTTGATTGACATCTTCCTGACCTACTTGTTTTCATTGTTTTAAATGTTGAAAAAGACAGTTGTATATCTTAATTGGTCTGTAAACTCTTCAAAATCAACAGACTCTTCAACCAAAACAGAAAACTGATCAGCCAAATTTATATCTGTTGAGCTTTAAGGTTCAACCTTTTTTGGAGCAATGGACAACTTGACACACTTTAGAAAATGTCCACGTCCAGCAGACATGCTGACAAGATTTGGTTAGTTTGAACGGACATGTTAATAATTATGTTTTATACCATCAAACCAAATGTAATGTGTTACCATTTTGGCTGAAAGCAACTTGTGTCTTGGTGTCTGTCCTTTTTGTTTAATGGGACCTAATGAACTAATGTGGCCATTTCCTCCAATGTCACCTCGAGCCAAGCTCGAGTCCATGACAACTGTGAGCAGTCCAAAGATGCATAGCCCAGTCAATGTCCTTTGGAGCAGGAGGAGGTGGGATATACGGGCAAGTTGACACCATGAAGTGATTGCTTGAACAGAGATTAGTATAGATGCTAACAGCTTCTGTATTAGTTAAATCAGATCTGGACCACATTTCTTTATGAAATGAAAAACAAATAACACTACAAACTTCTGAAATATATTGGTCCATCTGGTGTGTCAGGTTAACTCTAATCTATTTGGTTAAAAAGTGAACAGTGTCACAAAGGAAAAATGTATGGGTTTAGGTCTTCTGACTTTAGACTTATTGGCCAGGTGACACAATTCTGTCACATTTGATTTATTGTGTGTTGAATGTAGTGTTGGTCAAGTTGCTCAAAAACTTTCCATTGTAAAACACATATTTTTTACTTCTCCTAAAAATGTAATACAGTCACCTCATGCTAAGTACTGGAAGGGACTACTTAAAGCTGCAGTAGGTAGAAAGCCAGAAAACGGTTGATTTTTGAGTCTCATCTGGGTTAGGTTTCATTCGTCTCCACCCTGAGCCCCTCCTACCAAACGAGCACGCGCACACAGCATTTTTTCGACAGAGTCACTATCGAGCCGATGCTGGAATTCACCAGTCCACTTAGCGCAATTTTGAGTAATGTCCGAGTTAAGCTTCAACCGTACTCTTTACTAACGGTTAGCAGACGGCTAAACTGTTAGCAGCATTCAACTTACCGGTACCCTGGCTCTGTCTGAGTCTGTCCCTCCGCTCCAGGTCGCGACTCTCTCTCCCCCCTCTTCTCTCTCACCGGTATCAAGTCTGTCCCTCCGCTCCGGCTCCACCGTGGCGCTCTCTCTCTCTCTCTCTCTCTCCCTCTTCTCTCTCACCAGCAGCCTGGCTCTGTCCCTCTGCTCCGGGGCAACGCCCCCCCCCCTCTACCCTGGGCCCGGAACAACACACCCGTTTGTCCCCCCACTGTCGGCGGGCGTGTAGGCAGTTGTAGCCAATGCTGGAATAGCTATTTTACCTGGTGAACCGTCCGCCATTGCTGTTGCTCTCTCCTTCTGCCGGCGGCACGGGAACGTGCATATGCAGTAGAGCAACCAATAGGAACGCAGTGGTCTGAGCTGACCTTTGATTGGTTGATGCTCATCGTCCCACTACTGATTCTTTAGAGGCTTATCACAGAGCCATGGTGAGGTGCAGAACTTATTGCTTGTCTCAGACCACTTGACTTACATTATGCTTGGAGGATATTATAGAATTTTTACTCAATTATACTAAAACAATGTTGCCTGCTGCAGCTTTAATTTAACTTTTTATATTGTATTACTTATAAAGTAAAGCTCAATCTTTCCCTCTCATCCTTTATGCTGCTTTGAACATTCCAGCTCTTTGCTGCATGTACACCTAATCATGGCAACAACCCACCTGGGTCAAAAAATAACACAGTAACTATGCATTATTTTCTTCAATAACTGTAATATAACAACAGTTTGAAAAGAAATCTGCTTACTTTCTGTTACTAATTACTCAAAGGTACTGTTATAACAGCAATATTTTGCTAACAACTAGATGCCTCTGATTCCTTTAGTGGCACCAAATATCACACTTTTTTCCACAATCCACATCATCATAAACATTCATACATGCAGTTCTATTACTGTGGGCAGCCAGTGAGATATACTGTAACTGTTTTTTTATATTAAGGGTTTTTTTTTGTTTTTGTTTTTGTTTTTTTTTTTTTATTTTTTGGTAGGTAGAGTCAGAAAGGGGGAGAGAGCATAGGGAAGATACACAGCAAATTGACCTCGGGTGGAAATCGAAGCCTGGCCGCTAAACACAAGGCATCAGGTCAGGTTAGGTTTGGGAGCACTTTAAGGGTTGGCACTTTAACATTCATCATTCCCGATGACTGGTCTGCACCCCCTGCAACACACTCTACCTCATTTGTAGGTGTATTATGAAGTTTTTGTGCAAACCCTACGCCCCAAGGCTCCGGAGGCAAGGGATGCCGACCCCTTTCAGCTGAATTACCAACTGCTGTAACCAGCGGCAGTGCCCCAGGAAGTCGGCTTGCATCTCCAGAGCTACTAAACAAACATTTAAATATGTTTCGATTGGGACTTGAACCAGTCCCCAGCCCAAGCCCTTAGGGACAGAGCTACACTGCTGCACAAGGCATGGGCCTTCACATATGGTATGTGCATGAGTGCTACCCACTCCTTCAAACCAGCACCCCATCTGTACTTCTTCATATTGAAATATACAAACAATTAATAAAAAAACAAAAAACTGCAATACAGATCATCATTCTGCTTTATATATGTTTACCCGGAGCACAAATGACTAAATCTGAACTTAATTGTTTGATAGATTAGAAATCCAAACAGCAAAAGGTTAAAAAAAAAAAACAGCGCACTATAGTGCCACAAAATTTTAAAATGTTGTCTTTATCATCACAGGGTTTTGAGGCTGTTCAAAAATGAGGCGCTGCTCTGTCTGCTCCACACTGTGCCCTCTTGTCACCCTGCACGTCTTCATCGCCTGCATGTAATTTGTAAATGGTTAAAGCACATTAAGCCTAGACAGCACTCATGAAGTTTGAAAATGTTATTATCAGTCATACTGATGCCTGAGGTCACCAGGATAAAACAAATGTCTAAAAAAATACAGGCTTCTTTCATCAATCAAGCTTCTTTAATCATATTTCACAATGAAAGAGAGATCTCTGATTGTTGTTGCATAATCAGAATGTGTCCTGTTAACATGTACACACTGCAGCGAAGCTCAAGCATAATGATGAGGGATTTGAATTGAAAATCAATTCCAGTTGAGAATCGATAACAACTCTGGCAAGGAATCCAATATCATTTTGCTTATCATTTCCTTCCACTTTTTTCTGCATGTCTTGTCAGTCGAGGACATCATCGTCTTATCAGAGGCAGTCAGCAGAAATGACAACAAAGAAGTCAAAAATCATAACAGACGAGGGCAGAAGTGGTCAAAAAAGTGTCTTAATAATTGACAAAAAGCTGCTCACTGCACAACTTTCTGTATGTGGCGACACCAACAACTTGCAGAGAAATTCATCTATGCAACAAGACATTGAAAATCGTATGTTTGATATTGTTGCCACCAAAAACCTGTGTAGGCCAACTTATTTCCACACACACAACGAATCATTAAAGAAGCAAACCTATAAGCAGAATTGTTAATGATAATCGAATCAGTAAAATCCTATCAATTCCCATCCCTTGTAATGATGAATAATGGGTGTTTTGGCCCTACAGGAGGAGTTCAGCAGCAGCGCAGTATCCCTCTTACTCTTTTTTATGATCCTCACTGCTGTAGCCAACAGTCAATACTTAAAGATTAAGCCCCTTCATAAAAACTTCTTGTCTTTGTAGTTTTTTGCTGAATCCTTTGACCTGCTGATTTATTATTAAACATTTTTAATCATACTGTGTTTTGCACTGACTGTCTATGCTTGAATGTGGCCGTGCATAGGGAGGATGGGGAGGCTGATCCACATGCTCACATTTTCAGGTGGATCATGATTTCTAAAGGGAGCACTGTGTCACAGTTTGAATGCACCTTGTTTTATAATTCTGAGTTATTTTGGTCACATGGCAATTTAGGGTTTTGGCACACGCACAGTACACTTTTAGTATAGATTTTATGCAGTCTTTTTTAATGGAGACCCCTCCTCTCTATACATTATTCCATTTGACAAGGACATGATTACTTTTATTATTAAAATATCTCATCACTTAGAAGAGCAGAGCCTCTTTTATATTTACCCCTCAGTCAATATTGCATACAGCTATGAGCTCTAAATGTTGAGGACTGAAAAGTAACCAGAACCAGGTCCATATTAGATCATGGCTGCCAGGGCTGCTCTACCTCTGCCCTGGTTTTCAAAACATTCTGCAAGCCTGTTGAGCCTCTTTTGGCTTCTGGTCTGTGACCACAATCTGATTTTCGTTGGCTCTCTTTGTCAATTAAGGCTTGAAATCATGTGGTGGAGAACGAGTAACCACCTTATGTAAGAGACGTCTTTGACAGACTGGAATTGAAAATATTTAATAACTAAAATGCATTAAAGAAAAGTCAAATTTAAGCCTCTGGTTGCCTTGGCTGGGAGTTTTCCTTTTGATCTTAGTAGAAGTACAAGAAAACGGTACCTTTACGCACCTGGTAGAGCTCAATCCGCTGTTCGTTCCTCTTGGCACTGGGGTTTGGCACTCTCAGAGCTCGAAACTCTGCTCTGAAGAGGTTGGTTGAGTTCCTTTCCATGGCGGAGACGTTGAAGCGGAAAACTTTAGAGGTGATGCCTTTTGGGCAGTCGAGCAGATCATCTGGAACAGAGGGAATAAAATCAAATTTTTGACAGAAACCAGGCCTTCAAATTCTTATCAGGATCAGATGTAATTTTTTATACAAGCAGTGTCTACAAAACACTACACCAAGTTTAGGCCTGAAAACCTCAGACTTAGACTCGTAGTACATAGATAGTGACTGAAATAGAAATAATCTGTGGGCTATTTAGACACCCAGACATTTTCAGTTAGAAATGCACATATGTTACTTGTAGCATTAAAGAAAGATTCTTTTGTCTTAAGTCTCTCAAATTAGTCGTAATAGTGAGTTTAAACACCTTTAATACTTATACATCCTTAAATCCCATCCCTCCCAGCTGTAACTAGTTCTGACTGCAGACTGTAGTAAGTATTGGCTGATCCAAGTGATGGTCGGCAGGTCTTAGGGATTGGACATTATTTTGAATATCCTGACTGTCATTACCTTATATCTTGAATCTAAAGATTTCCCAGGACCTTATTACCTCTTAATATGATAAATTTCCATATTTTCCACTAGATGTAATTTGATCTTACTGCCAGATGGGAACTGTAGTGCACCTAAATGCTATTTGTGTAGCCAGTAGTACATAACATTAATGTTCTGCTGCCTGTCTTGGCCAGGACACATTTGTAAATCAGATTCTTAATTTCAGTGAGGTCCTCCTGGTTAGATAAAATTTGAATTAAATAGAAAAAAGATGAGGAGAGATGCAAATTAATGAATTTAGCATCTGTACCAGGGTATGGTGATATGGCTTAAAAATAAAAATGCTAATTTTTCTGCACAAAACTCTCAAAGAAAAAAAATTAACATGACACATAAATTACACAAAACATTATTTAAATTAAAATATGTCACAGAAGTAAACTGAATTTCCCTCTTAGAATCAAAGTACATGCTGTAATTTGGACTTCGGTAGGCTTGTTTATATTGACAATAAAAGCTACACTATCATAAAAAATCATTAACTTCAAACACTTAACACTGCCCGCCTCAGCACCATGGGGAGCAGGGCCTTCAGTTGCTCTGCTCCCCAGCTCTGGAACTCTCTCCCACCAGACCTCCGAAACCTGGACTCCCTGTCTCTTTTCAAATCCAGACTTAAAACCCACCTGTTCAGGTCTGCTTACCCCACTTGACAGTAACATACCTCCTCCTCCCATTTCCTCTCACTACCTGTTGTGCTTTGCTGCTGTTGGTTTTTATTATTATTGTTGATTTTATGATTTTCAATTGTTGATTTTGTTGTTATTGTTTTAATCTTGTACAGCGTCCTTGGGTGTCGTGAAAGGCGCTTTTAAATAAAATGTATTATTATTATTATTATTATCATTATGTGATCTCATTAAAAAACAAATACAGGCCTTCAAGTGTTCTGTTGCAAAAATGGGTAGGCCTTACCATCATAAAAGTATTGAAAAAATATTGGTACTCTAATGTTTGACATTGCCACATCTTTCAAGTTATCGTTGTGTCTTTTGGAAGGAAACTTGTGAGAGGGGGTTTATTATGGGAGCCAAGGGCAACAAAAGTGAGCAGGAAGTAAGTCAGTGGCAGAAGATTTATTTTCTAAATCTTCTGCCACGAAAAATGAACGAATCAATTAAATCTAAATATTGCCTACTACTGTCTAATCTTGTCACTTGAGAGAATCAAATGCACTGAATACTGATAAATACATTATTAATTCTAATATCTATTTTACTTGGTATTTTTATGTAAGATAGATAATCACTTTTAACAAGCTTGATCTGATTCTATGTCTAAACCTATCAATGGCATTTCCATTAATTGTTAGCATCAAAGTAACAAAAATGTACTGTTGATCCACCTGCACGGTATGTCAGCCAATATGTGCAGGTAATACCATTTATGTTTAGCAAGCTGCGACTGTTTACGTTGACTCATGAAACTTTGGCAAGGAGAGACTACATTGTCTGATGGGTGGAAACACTCAAAATGTCAGATAATTAACAACAATTTTCAAATCTTCACTTATTTGTAAACACAGACACAAGGACAGTTTCAACAGGTTTTCTAGCTTAAAGTCCTTCATTGGCACAAATAAGATGATTCACCTTGACTAACAGACCACACAGTGGAGACAAACACAAGATCTCACAGAAAACTCATAAAACGATCAGCAGTCTGAGAACTAAAGTTTAACGCACCTTTGGACCACATTTTATTCAAGGAAAAAAAGCATGAGCGAATTGTATTCTCTTTTTTTTGCGCCACTACTCTGTTCTCTATTTTTTTTCTTGGACATGACACAGGGTTTGTAAGGAGTGATGCACGAGAATAAGATACTGTGAAAATACAGCTCACCTCCCTAAGCACCACCCAGGGAAAGCGAAGCTGATGGCAGCAAAGCTAATGCTAAGCTACCATGGCTGAAAAACCAGTCAATATTTGATATACTTGGCTTGACAAAGCTGCCTCCCAATTCTAAGCGATCTAGGGAAATAGTACAATCCATTATCTAATTATGTGCAAAGACTTAAGGCCTCACCATGTGGTGGGAATCAAGAGCTTTTGTTCCATGCTGGCTGGAGCCTAGGTTTGTGCCTCAATCTTTGCAGTTTTTCATCGACAGCAATACCAACGCTCTACAGAGCAGTGAAGCTAAAAGTTGAAGAGAGGCTGAGCACAGTAGAGCAGGATGCATTGACGTGAATATACTAACATATGTTTCTTATCAAAGGCCCTGGGAACCCACATAGGTGTTAATAAAAGAGCCCTTGTTTCGGCAGATTTTGTGGGTGTGGTAGATTTTGTTTGACCAACAGCCCCACAACCCTGTGAAAGTTGTAAAACTTGTATTTGTAGGAGGACTTGTTGACTTGTTGCAATGACATTAACACCATAGTCCCACCTGTTTGCAACCTCTCCTGGTCCTATCAACCAGTGATTAAAAACAGTTGTGAGTTACAACGGCCTTTTAATTCAACAGAAGTTGGTCTTTTTTCTTTTTGTATGTAAATGCAATCAGTAAGAGGTTATAAATCACAAGTTATTGCAATGCTAACATAATACTCAGCAAATCATTTAATCTTTCGAGTATAGTGATAATATCATATCATGGGGCCACTGGTGATTCCCACCCCTAGTTGCTGTGGCTTGGAATTGGACCACATCCCCTGTTAGTTTAAAGAGGCAAAACATAAACCTTCACTAACGTTAATTCAGCATAATAATAGACAAAGTTAAATGGAAAAACAACAGATAAATTGTTACACTCTTTGCCTAGTGACTAAAGATGTCCGCACTATTAGACAGTATTGCTCTTGCATTATGGTGGTACTTGTACCGATTTTCTATCACAGACAGTACCCACTTTTGTGTGACCCATATAAAAACTTTAACATTTAAATGTAACAAACATTTATAAAAAAAGGATCCCTGTATCAACAAAGCCTAGAAATCTCAATAGTACAAGACAGTTCAGAAGAGCTTTGTGCTGACATGATTCACATGGGTCCACCCGACCTGGTATCCTTATTTAATCAGATATGTGTCTGGTCTTTAGGTCAGGCACAAAAAGGAAAATACTCATAAACAGTGTTGCACAGTAAAAGTGCTCAAGTCTCTGTTGTTTGATATCTCAATGTAACACTGTTTTATCACATAAAAGTCCTGCTGCTTTGTGCAAAATGGCTTGCCTGCTGTTCAAGAGCCCATATTTTGCCTTAACTCAGGCTCATAAATTTAATTTCAATGACTGCTGGAGTATGTTCCAATCACTTGTGTTTCAAAAACCATCTAGCTTTTGTATACTGAGTACCTCTGATCCACCTGTATTCTCAGTCTGTCTGAGACACCCTGTTGGAGGTCCTGTCCCTGTAAGGCCCCTGTCCCCACCCGGGTCCAGTCTGCTCTGACTGACTGCCTGGGCTACTCTGTGGTACCCAGTCAATTCAGCGCTGCTCGGCACCATGTTGTCAACGTCTCTGCATTCTCTGCAGCAGATTTTTTTCTTGTACATTAGAGCTGTGCATCTTCACTAATCTTAAAATTTAATTTGATTACAATTAAGTTAACGGTTCAATTTGACTCATCACATGCAGCACAGTGAGTATCCTTAATTTTCTATATTACTGCACCAGGCCACTATTAAGATAAAAAAAAACACACAAGCTGTCAGATAAAGACAAACTTCTTTTATTAATTAGAAATGGCTTTTAAGATCTACTGCAGCCAAAATGTCTTTTCATGTTGACAAAATTAAAAACATTTTATAGGTCTCATCTTCCAATACTTGTTTTTCTTCCGAAGAAACATAAAAGTGTTGTCGTATACCAGCAGCCTCTGCAATTATTGACTGTCTCTTCATCGATGCATCTGTATCTACATCCACATCAGGTTGCATTGATTAAAAGATTATTTTTGACACCCCTGTTGTTCCTAGACGTAATCTATCATGCAGAGAAAACACATAGAACACACTGAGGTGCATATAAAACCTAAAATAGAATAAAATGAGCTCTTTAAGGCCCTACAATAGAAAACATTCAAATGTTGCTGACGCACAGTTCTGACACGTTATTTGAACTAGCTGAAAAAAGAGTCTTTATCACATTCCAAAGTCAGAACTAAATGTTTTTACTGTGGAGTAAATCAGTACAAATTGCCAAACTTAAAGCGGTTTCATGTGTCAGTGACTAACAGACACCTTGTAAACTGTGCTTTTGATAATTAGTTGATTGTTGACTATATTTTGTTCTTGTAAATACCATGCAGTGTTTCAAGCTTTCTTTTTTATTATATAATCAAATCTGCATCTGCTTAATTACTTTGGTTGCATGACTTTCTGATTTGCACGGTGTATATCAATTCATTCACTTGATTGCACTGAGTAAGTCTTCTAACTTATCAGATTGTCTCAGGTTTGAAAACAAACTAATGTGAAAAGTAGCACAGATTATTTGTTTATTCGTCATTAGGGCTGGAAAGTCATAATGATGAATGGTTTACTAACTCTTGAATGGCTGGCACTTCATTCATCAGCCCTTGGTGAATGATTACTTGTTTTCCTGCCTTATCAAGATTCCTCACTGTTATTCTGACACATTTTGTCTATATTTGGTGTAACTGGATGTTGTAATTATAAAAGCAACATTATTGACGTTAATGTGACTTCACCCCCCTGGTATCTGTGTATCAGAACTCTTATCCTTTGTGCCACTGACAACTTTTTGGACCCAAAGCTCTCTCTGACCATGATGACTCCACAACCCAGCGTCAGGCATTGACATATGCCAGATTCTGTATGCGTGCCATGCTATAAAAGGAAATCTTTCTGATGTTTGCAGAGCAGCCTCTCGATGCAGTAATTTGCCAGCCTTCCAGGAGCTTTCTGCTTCATTTTCACTTGTCACAGATTTGTTTTGGTTCACAGAGCTGCTTCAGATCCACCAAAGGTCAATCGTTTACTCTTAGAAATGATCAGAAAGAGAGTCTGTGTTTGCTTACATCAAAAGAGAAAAGGGAATGATGTCAGAGGTCCAGAGTCAAAATTATAACATTAAGACAAACTTCTGTTCCTGTAACCACATGGGACACCACCCCAGGGTGGCTGTTTCTTAATATATTGGATTCACTTCGTCTCCTGTTTCTTTTTAAAGTCATGTGTACAAACTCATAGTGTGTCATGCCTAGAGATAGAAAAGAACCATGAGTAAGGGTCCATGATTTTTTTATTTATTTTATTCTATTTCATGTTTTGCACCGCCAGCACTCACAACACTGATGTCACAGCACTTCTTACTAGGAATGTTACCAGGCAGATGGCTTTAAATCTGGCTCAAAGCAAATTAAATCACATTTAACTGAATATTATAAAGTTTATAGCTAACTCAGAAAACAGTTTAAATTGAGCTCTCTTTATTTGCCACAGGACCACAGCGTCAAGAGTTTAACGAGGTGAAGTTGGTTTGCACAGAGGAGTGTGGCCGCTGCTAACTTGAGCAGAGCTTGAACCACTTGCCCTTAGTTCACTCCTCAGTTTAACATCCATATTTTTGTGCTTAGTGTTGTTACTGCTGCTTTAGACTGTGAGAATATATGACTTTAACCTGACAGGCTTAATACAACTTAGTTTTTATATTTTTACATCAATATACTGCCAGATGGTGCAGTTTCTATTAGATGCTTTTGATGCTGTCCATTCCTTTCAGTGGCATTCAATTTATGTCCATTAAATCTGGGTCAGAAGGATTTTGGTAGCAGGGCGGCAGCCATTAAGCAGAGCATAGTGGTTGCAAGTGGTGGGTGACTGCGTTACAGTTCAGAGAGAGTATTTGACCATGATTTGGCTTTCCTCCTCTATCTGCTCCCTCTTCAGGTCCTTTTGGCAGACCATAGAGCCTTACAGATACTCATGCACAAACACGCACATGAAATTATCCTGCTTAAAGCAGATTGGTCTTGTCTTGCTCCTGACTGTTGAGACAGACTTGACTGTTTGGATCTCCTCTTTCTACGACATGGAGCTACACTCTTTGAAAGAGTAATGATAAAGAGAGGGAAGGTAATCCAGCCAGTAAGGGAATCTCATACTGGTAAAAAAAAAATTAAAAGTCACAATCATATGTATCATAATTGCGAGGCTGTGCCATGGATGAGCCCTAATAAGCCTGCACTCATTTAACCCCCTCGAAAATTATTTGTCACAGAAATTACAAAACACTTTATTTAGAATATTTTTTTTAGAAATCAGGTGTTATTATTGATATTCTGATCATTGGACAGTATGTGCATGATATCAGCTTTAGTCCAGGAAACATGTACTGTATAATAAAATCAGATTTTGCTCTTACTTTGCACAGCTAATAGGTCAGGATTTTGTTAATAATAGGTGTATCCAGATAGCAGCCCATTTAGATAATATAGTCATATTTTGCTCATAATAGAGCATGAGGACTTGTTTTATAACATGTAAACACCTCTAGCACAAAGAGACACTACTTTCTGTACTGCACAATCAGAAGTGTATTTAGCTCTTTGACTTTGTTTTACAATGGTGGGTACCAACACAACCAATACCAGTACTGAACCAAATGACAGCTGACATTAAGATGCTTTGTTAAGGTGCCATTCACTGTATGTCAGAGCCAGAGGTGCTGTCATTGTGCTAAACATATTGACATAACATGTAACGGGAGCATCGTGAATCATTAGAAGAGTTTACTCTTTCTCTCTCTTAAAAGTATCTGTCCAGCAACAGTTTAGGCTCCAGCACCATCTTCAAAGTTCCAGTTAGCACTGGTATTAGTAAAAACCCAGATGCTATCCAACTCTAGTGTTTAGCTCATAAGAAGGTGTCTTTTTGACTGAATTTGGGGCATTTTTGAACTGGATGCTGGGCCCAGACACTGAACTGCATTGATTTTCTATCAAGAAAAAGCACTGCCTCAGTACTGAAAACAGCATTAATTGACACTAACTTACATTTCAGCTATTAGATGAACTGTGCTTAGCTTAGCACAGTTTAAGTTATCACACACATCTAGTCAGCCTCATTTCACAAATGCATCCTACCAGCTCCTGTCCCTTAGTCTTTGCTTAAGTTTTTGTGAAACCTTAAAAAGTGCAGAGAAGCTGAGGTCTTTTTGACCCTCTGTTAGCTTTCTAATTGGTGAACTGACCAAGCAATCAGAATCAGAGAATCACTGATCAAAGCTTTCAAGTAACCTGTATCAAACACTTTCTGTGTAGGCAGAGTCTGCATTTTCTTCCATTAATTTTTGTGAAAAAAAAAAAAAAATCTATTTTGTTTTAAAAGATTCAGAAAGATTTGGATTTTGTCTATACACCCTACTGTAGTTTTGTCTTTATACTTTCACCTGGGCCAAATTTTAAAAAGAAACAAGTTAATTAAATATGAACAAAAGCTGGTCCAAAAGGGAGTAATTTTTAATAATTTAAAATAGGAGAGAGGCTAGCAGCAACAGATTTTTTCTAGCCTGGTAACAGTTACTAAGGAGGGTGGGTCTTAACAGAGGATCACTTCCTGGAAAGGGCGGGGCTTGACAAAAGGTCAATTTGAATAATCATCTTTCAGTTGGATCAAAAGAATTCAAATTGGTCTTGTGTAGGCAGTATGCTAATTAGAGTCCATATTTTAATGCAATTTGCGGGCCTGTTGTTTATCCTGAAGACTCTCCTCATAGGCAGAACAATAGGGCTATAAAAAAACAAGTTTACATCCCAGTGATAAAGTCCTCTGGTGGTCACAGAAATAATGACAGGAGAAAATGAAAAAGTCAGTTTGGATGGTCTGAATAAGCAAAAAAAAAAAACGTGGTTAAGAGGTAGCCCAAAGGCAGTCTATAATTTTAGCAGAGGGTTTGACGTTATCACTTTGACAAGAAGGCTTCTCTGACCTCAGGATAGTTAGCATAAGCAAAGTATAATGCTTTCCCAAACTGAAGCATCATGTTGCCTGAACATAAACATACAGAAAGTATGCACACAATATCACTTTTTTTGACAAGTATTTCAACTGTTTTTGGCTTTTGCATGTTATTTTTTAAGATACAACAACTATTACTTAAGTTTGTGTTTTGCTTTTTGGCTAATAATTGTGCTGTACATGAGCACTGATGTACCAGATGAAACAGCAAGTGCAAAATACTTGTGAAAGATATTTCTTACATTCATTCTATTTGCAAATCTGCTATTATGTAATTTCACTTTATTGTATTTAAATGTGAGAAACAGCAGCTGTCCCTGCTGCAGTAAAATGAGGGTTAAGCTCAGTCCCATAATAAAAAAGTGTTCATCTGGCCCGCTGCAACATATGAAATACACATTATGCTGGCTCAGTGTACGAATATGGACATACAGAGTATTTTAAGAAGCATACTTTTAGGTATTAGATCATCTTGGACACATAAAAACTAACTCTGCCATGCCAGTACCACATATTTAGGATTAAAAAGTAAAACTGTTATTAGCTTGTTGACATTAAAAGAGAATTTGAGGCATTGACTCGGTCACCTGTTAATATGTTTGTGCAGCTGTTGTATTGACTCTCTGCCATTTATTCTTTATCTCATAAATTCATCCAACATGGGTATAACAAGAGCAAAAGAGTGTAAAACTATACCTGTGTGTAAATCTGTCTTATAACTTTATATTCAGAGTACTAAATCTGTCCCCTTTAACCAGGCACACCAACTTGAGGCACTGACTGCCTGCTGTTTTTGTCAACCCTGCTTAGCTAGATTCAAAACAGAACATTTCTGAGGAAAAAAATGTCTTTTGAGAAACACCTGTTGATTTCAAAGGGACTGTGATGCAATGGTGTTGGCTTTGCACTGGACCATGAGGCCTTCTTTGGCTCCTTCACACGCACAGCATTTACCCTATTCTACTTTTTGAGTAATCTCAGGCTCACTCAGAGCACATGCTGTATGAATCTCACTCAAGTGCTGACACATGTCCCCCTCAACAGAAGTTTTCCACTTTCAGCTCAGAGATTTTTCTTTTGTTGAAGAAAAGTCACCAAGTGGAAGTGAAAGACAAATCTCACAGGGTGAAAACAACCAAATCGAACATGCCTTTACTGACAGTGTGCTTTAATATTAGTAAATAAAAAAGCTGAGCAGATGTTGCCAAATGTAACTTAAGACATTTGAGAGTGAATCTATTATTGACAGAAACTAACCTAAAGAATTATTTATCACTATCAGCAAACATGAACATATCTACCAATCTAGACTGCCAATATATCAAACATACATAAATGTGTGAAAAAGTGTTTCTGAAAACCTGATGTTAAATTAAGACAATTATTTTCATCTAAAAGAATGAGCTTTGTAAAGAGGCACAGTTTTGTGCTCTGCATCACTCACTAGGATCAGGTTGTTCAAGTGCTGGTTGTAGGTCTGAAACATTCAGATGGAGCTTGATTTCACTGTTACTTTTACTGTTTAGTCTCAGTGGAGACATGAAAATATGTATTTTAAGTTTGTTACATAACAGAGGACTGTGTAACTAACCACCCACACCCAATTTCAGGTTTTACAAAAATCATGAAAACTGAAGCTGTAGTCTCTGCTTTAAGATGTCATGAACATGTTCAATGAATAAGCTGATACCACACCAACTAAAAGGAAAAATTATCTGCTCGCAACTTTTAAAAATGCTACAGTACGACTTGACGATTAAGAATTTTTCATTCTGTCTACTGGATTTGAGCCACCAGGTACCAAATCCCATTTATGTAATAACTTGCACATCATTTTGTGCTGAAGTTTTATTGTGACATAGTGCATTCCAACACATGTTCATAATTCCTAACATTTGAAGTTTCTGTTTGTCAGCTGAAGTTTTGTGTAGATGCTAAAAGCTTCAGTAGCAGTTTTATCAGATGTTGCCTGCATTCCTTTATTAAGTAAAAACTAATAATGCAGACTTCTCTATAGGAAGGATATTTTCACTCCAGTTGTGACATATTTTGCAGAGAGTATGTTTTCTAAAGTAGATCACGTTCTGTCCTTTCCACTGCGACTGTCTACTACATTATCTAACTGGCGCATAATGAATGTGATTGTTGAAGTGATCAGCCAATCACCTACCAGGTATGCTATTGAAAGGTTCTGTCTATTCCCAAACACTTTCTATGGGCTCTTTCCCAGATGGACAAGTGAAATATATTGAACAGTCTGTCTCCTGTGTTAGGTTATCTGATATGGCCCTGCCCCTCAAACAAGCTAGAACTGCAAGTGGTAAAAAAAAAAAAAAAAAAACAAACTTTGTAAAGGTGTAATTCAGTAATGCAGTAGTCCTAAGTTTTCAGTCATTTACATGACTTTAGCAGCTGTATTCCTACATTATATAATGAAGTATTTAAATTTCTAATTTAAGTTTACAGAGTCTGTCAAAATACATTTAGCATTCGAAAAGCATGTGATCTAAAGAAATGATTTTAAGCTTTTAATTTCCAAATTTCAATATAGAAAAGCACATCCATAAATATGATTGTTGGGTGTTTTTTTTTGTTTAATGCCTGATTAAAAAACAATAAGGGTTGATGTAGTATTGTGGAAAAAACAGTACCAAGACATGTGACCTCTGATGTTTGATTATGAGAGGAAGCTTTGGACACTGCCATGCAGTACACGTCAACTCAACCTTACTTCACATCAACCTCCTCACAGACAGAAACCAAGTTGAGGCAAGACTTAAGACTGCACAGGCTTGTCTCCATGTCAGCCATGTCCTGAACTATCTCAAGTTATGATGATTATCTTGTTATGATGACCTGTGAGCTACAAGACACCTGATAAAGTAGTATCTATCAAAAAATCTAGCCGGAAATCCTTAAGAAAACAGTCTCACCCCCAGAAGAGTGTGAGTATTTGGATATTTTATATATTTAGACTGAAGCTGTTTCTTGAACCAAACTGTAAAGATGTTTATTTAGGCTCAAAAATTTGTCCATACCCAGGACAGAACCATACATCTTCCAGTTTTCCTGCAACCAGCCTTAAGGCAGTTTTTGGCACTTCAGCACTAGCTTCATTTTTCTGCCCAGAAGGTTGCCACTTGATTAATTACATATACAGGAGGGACTTCTAAATTAATACAATAAAAAATAATAAACCATGTCAACATATAGGCACTGTAACAGCTAAATTAAGTTTGGAAAATGGCATATCAGCAAAATCTACTAAAGTGCATCCCTAACTGTAATTGAGTCAAAGTAAAAAAAAAAAAAAAACAACACAGTAGAATAATGCAGGTTTAGGGGATAAATATGGGCTCAGTTTCACACTCATTTCAACAAAGTAAAACCTGAGGAGATCTGTAAGTGATCTCATTTTGCTGGGCCACCTCTGCAGATAATCCACTCTCACAGGGTCAACTTAATCTTCGATTTAATCCCACTATTCAGACGGAGGCTAAAGTCCCTTTCCTGTCCAGCTCTGTTAACTTTTCCTACTTCTTGTCCTGAAGGCATCCCTGTGCGTCTGTGCAGATGTCGCTCTCATCCTGGACTGACTGGAAAGGAAGTGGGAACATCTGGGGAGAAGGAAGGGCTCGATGGAGGGAGAAAAAAAAGCAAAAACAGGAGGAGGGGAGAGACTTTTCCTGGAGCATGAGTAATAGACTGAAACAGGTTAGTGAGCATTACGTTAACAGAGTGTAAAGCAGGTTCACCAGACATAACAGAGCTCTTCTGATGCTTTGGATGCATTCAGCACCAGTTTATTTATCTTTGTATCAACATCCACTGCTACACATAAATATTTGTTTGGCCTCTTTAATAGCCCATTAGCAGAAAAGTGAATGTAAAATGATACAAGACTATTTTCACTTTAATCTGCCAAAGCTAAAGTCTGTTTTTATGCATGTATGTACAAAACTACTGTGGCTACACAACTAAGAGCACTGATTTAATGTGCAAGGTGAGATGTAGAAACAACACTCCGCAGCAACCACCATGAAGAAATACCCTCTGCTCATAGTTGAAGGAGTAACATGGCGAAATCTTTGACATTAAAGAAATTGTATGCTGTGCTATGACATATCTTAATACATATTGTAAAATGATTATAAAATAATGACTTGATGAAGTTTTATAATGGCAATGGTGTGAATGGGAAGCTTGAAAAAGTAATGGAAAACAGACCGTAATGCCAGCAGTGTTGGGCGAGTAACTTTAAAAAACTGTAATCAATAACTTTTTTGTCACTTTTCAGACAAAATCACTTTTCTCAGGAGTAACTCAGATCTACAACAGTTTTACGTTGACGTTTTAGACAGATGACGATGGTTTTTGCACCTTGAAGACACAAATTAGAAATGAAGATCATAGTTTGGGTTTATGAGAGTACAACTCACTCCTTCCCTCGCAGTCTCCATGCTGTGTTGTTGTCATGATAACAGCCAAGTGGCTAAGTCAGTGAGCATAAACAACTTATGAAGTAACAAGTTTCAGCCCAACACTGCCAGATAAACTTCAAATCCAATGGAGTTGGGACATCATGTAAAATGCAAGTAAAACAGAATACAATGATATACAAATCCTGCTCGAACTATATTCAATTGAAAACACTACAAAGACAATATATATTTTATGTTCAAACTGATAAACTTCATTGTTTTTGCAAGTATTCACTCATTTTAAATTTGATCTCTGCAACACTTTCAAAAAAAGTTGGGACATGAGTCCAAAAGAGTATGAATGTTGAGGAATGCTCAGAAACACCTGTTTTGGTCGTTACACTGATGAACAGGTTAATTGAAAACGGGTGATTGGGTATAAAAGGAGAAACTCCAAAGGGCTCTGGTGAGGTTTACCACTTTGTGAACAACTGCATGAGCAAATAGTCTTAACAGTTAAAGAACAGTGTTTCTCAATGTAATATCTCATATTTTTTATTGTTTTTGGAAATCATGGACGTCATGTCCTCTGGGCTAAAGAGGAGAAAGACCATCCAGGTTGTTATCAGCACTGAGTTCAAAAGCCAGCGTCTGTGATGGTGGAGTGTGTTAGTGCCCGTGGCATGGGTAACTTGCACATCTATGAAGGCACCATTAATGCTGAAGAGACTCTGGACTGTTGAGCAACTGAGGTCTTACATCAAGCAAGCATGGAAAAGCATTCCACCTCCAAAGCTTCAACAATTAGTGTCCTTAATTTTATTGAGTGATGTTGAAGGGAAGGTGATGTAACACAGTGGTAAACATGCCCCTGTGCCAGCTTTTGTGGAACATGTTGCAGGCATCAAGTTAAGGAAATGATTGAATACTTGCAATGAAACAGCAAAGTTTATCAGTTTGAAAATATCTTGTCTTTGTAGTGTATTCAATTGAATGGGGGCTGCAAAGCATGTGCAAACCATTGTATTCTGTTTTTATTACATTTTACATAATATCCAAACTTCCGTGGAAATGAGGTTTGTAAGATATGTCGAATTGCTCCAATACAGAGTGTTCATGGTTTAGTTTAGCATACATAAACCATGGTAAATAACCTTGAACAAACTTGCCGTGTTTCTGAATCTTTCTAGTAATCACTTTTATTTGTTGATGGATTAATCCAGGGCTAATATATAGAGGCAGATGACCATTCACACAAACTCACATCTTAGAGCAGTTTAGACAGACCGATTAGCCTAACAAGCATGTATTTAGTTTGTGGAAGGAAACAGAGTACCTGGTAAAAACCTAGGAAGTGGCTAAGTGCTGAAGTGAACTGTGCTTTGAGGGTGGTTAATGTGTTATCCAATGTATTTTTAATTCTCTTATTATAATGACACTTTTTTCATGCCAGGGGTTTATACTCTGGCACTAAAATTAGAAATTATTGAGCTGAGATGAGTACCCAAATCAAATCACAACAAATATTTTTGTGCTTCATTTCAATAGCATTTTCTCAATGATAGAGCTAGGTGCTGAACCTTCTCTGCCCTCTCTGCTTCATTAGTGATTTAATATTGCCCTAAAGCTAAAGAGACAAACATTAATGGCAGCCAAAGCATTATGGCTGCATCAAGTGTAAAAACAGTTAACACTCTATATGAATGTTATTTTGGTAACCAATTTTGCACTACCACCGTTTTTTTAAGTATTTTGCACTAAAAAAAAAAATCAAACGATACCAAACCCTACTATTGAGTTCAACTTTTGAAATGAAGTATTTTTGTACATCCATAGTTTCTTTTATCTATCATGAAGCAGATAGATGAGTGTTTTTTGTAAGAGTTATGAGAGGATAAATGAGGATAAAAGTATTTACCAGCTATGAATGAGATCCAGCTTTAACTCCAGTAAAGCCCAATGATAAACAGAAGTGATGACTCACAAGCTCTAACAATCCTGGAGCACGAGCAGTAGCTTGAAGAATGGAGAGTCTGGATGGCACACTGTGCGTAATTGCGCACAGCCTGCCCGTGCACTCCTGGCATTGGATTCTTAAGTACAGACAAACGTAACAGCTAGAGAACTGTGATACTTACTGTTTTCTGTTGGTCCGTAGACCATGTTGAATTTGTAAATCTCTTTGGCGTAGTACTCCGTCTCCGTGTTGTCCTGACCGCAGCTCTGTTGCCGGTCTCTCCTCAGCTCCTCCAGCAGCTCCTTGGTGCTGTTATACAACGCCTGGATCTGATAGGGGATCTTACTCGGTCCCAGTGAGTGCGGGATAGTCGTCAGCCGGAGTTTGCTCAGAATCTGCCCTCGTATCGCCTCGACTCTCTTCCGTTTGACATGGTCGATATCCACGGTGGCACAGGTAGAAAGCGTGGAGCTCAGCGTGGCGCAGTGGAGGAGGAGGACAAACAGCAAAACTTTTCCCAGATGCATCTTTCTCTGTGCATCTGATTCACTCGGTAGTTGAAGGTCAGTGAATATGCAGCTCAATAATCAAAGTAAGACGACCTGATTTATTTTTCCTTTGGATCTAATAATTAAAAAAACTCCTTACTTATTTCTTTGTCGTGTGTCAGACCCTTTAGTTATCAGAAATCCACCTTTGTGTTCGCCCATTAGACTTTACTTAAATTAAAGTCCCGCGTATATGACTTTTATCCGGCATGAATATCTCGGTAGAAAGAAGCAGACTTTTCTTGAGCATTCTCCCTCCAGCAGATCGATCAGCTCGGCGTATTTCTGCTCCTCTCTGTCTCATTAAAGTCTCTGTGTGCTGTGAGCAGGCAGCAGACCGCAGACTGGCAGGTTAACGAGCTGTGAGCGACTTTGAGCGCTCGGTGTGGACTCACATGTTTTTTATACTAAAGCTACTTTCTGACGTTTGATGGAGGAGGGACCGCAGACACCCGGACAGTCCAAATCAAAACAAGACTCACTGTGACCCAGCAGACTCCCCCCGGGAAATATTACACATAGAAGTTAGTCTAGTACTTATTTTTATGGCCACGTCAATCATGAACGCGCTTTAGAGAGAACGTTTCAGATTTACTAGTGTGATAGTTTTAATCATCAAGGTACGAATTACAGAGAAAGACAGAAACAACTGAACCGACTCACGTTTTAAGGACAATGTTATGATGGTGCTGTGGGACTTAACGATGCTGTTAATGTGGTAGGATATAGAATTTATTTTATTTATTTTTATTCTGGTTTTTTGTAGCCCTGAATATGGCCAGAATCGTGCGCCCTCTAGTGGTAGATTGTAGTACACCCAGTAATAGTACCCGCAGTTATTTTTTCCACTTTTAAACAAAAATGAAAACAGTACAAAAATGTGCTAAAGTAGAAGTACATTTAATGTGATAGAAGTTAACTCCAATACAAGCGAAAATATTCCTTAATAATATCAAATAGCTCCTTATGAATACTTATGTAAAAGTCAGAAGTAGTTTAATTTAACAGTACTCAAAGTATCTTGTATGCACTTTTCTGTGAGTGACTTTTTCTTAAGAGTGGCAAGTCAACCATTAATTTGTTTTGGTATTAACAAGTGAAAGATACAATATTATTTGATACAAGTAATATAACATTATCACTAGAGCTGAACAGTTTATTAAATTTTAATTGAGTTTTCAATTACGGCCTTCTGCAATTATGATAATTGAGTAATTGAAATTTAAAGATTACTGTGTCACATGATATGTTCAACTTTGTACATTTTTCCATACGGTTATAGCATTGTTGTATGGCATTTTTATTTTTACTAGTATTTATCTATGTATTGCCTGTTCTTTATAATAAGAAATGATAGTCTCAAACGCTTTTACGTTCAATGCGAGCACAATCGTGATTTCAATATAGATTATAATAAAGTGGTGCAGGAATGAGCCTAGAAACGCAGAAGTGAGTCAGCATTTAGTACTTCGTGGTTCCCAACCCCGGAAGTAAATGGGATTAAGAAACATTGTTTTGGATAAAGGTGAAGGATGAACACACACATAAGATTTTAATATTATTTTAAAATAATAAAATATATCTGATATTGCCCACTTTTCAATTTTACAAAAGGATGGTTGCTAATTAACTGCTAACAAGGACTACAAAAATGCCAGGGACCTTAATGCAAGCATCTCTGATGGTTTTTAAAGAAGAAAACAATAATTCAGCCACTATTGCCACTGTTATAAGGACCAACTTTTGATTAAAGGGCATTATAAACAAGAAGTAACAGAGTGGCGCTACACATTAGAAATATTGTAGTTGCTTCAAAGTTGAACCGCCTTGTTGTTGTGCCATAGTAGCTTAATAATTGCTCTTTGCTGTCATAAGCTGAAAGAATCATAAAAAGCTTGTTCATTTGTTAAGATTATCACAAAGAACAGAACATTCAAGTTTCATATTTATTATCAACAATGTTCTAAAACACAGTGATAAACCCCTGGGCTTTAGTAGGCCTCCAGTCAAGGTAACCAGCCTATCATATGATACAAAAATGTTATTCCTATTCAATACTAATAAGACATTTGTCTTGACATAGGTATCTAAAATGAGATATGAAAAAATACAGTCACTTTAGAAATTGAAGTTTTGCATAAGCACGCTGTATTAGACTAAATAAGCCACCTTTAGATTGAAGATATACAAATATCAGGGGTGAATAGTTACTCAAATTATTTTAATTAGGTAGTTTTTGTGTATTTGTACATTCATTAATTGTTGTTAAACCAGTTCTTTCACTTTTACTTGATTGTTTTCAGTTGAAAGTATTGTGCTTAGTTACATTTGTCAGACCAAAAAAAAAGACAAAAATAAAATGAAGAGCAAAACCAGGTTTGTTCTTTAGCTATAGCTTTCATGATATAAAAATCTCAAAATCTTTACTCAAATACTAATACCAAATTTGATATCATTACATTCAATACAGAACTGATAACAGAAAAAAATACTATTTCTGTACTCCACACCTAAAGGATCAGAAGCAGGATGACCCCAAAGGTTGTTCACATGTTGGAAATGACAGCACATCACCATCTTAACCGAGCAAATTGTCAAAACCATTGTGCCTACAGAAAACTATGACTGGAAGATGTACAGAATATGTTTATATATATATATATATATATATATATCAATATGTATATATGATTACATATACAGTAGATATAAACAAATTGGAAACCTGTAATTCTATTCAGTTATACTGAAACAAATATCTTTGTGACTCATCACACTTCAGCTGTTGTTCTTTTTTTTCAAGACACAGAATGTTAACCCGGAAACTCTGTGCTTATGTGCTTTTTTTTATTTTGCTTGAGTAGTTCGAAAGAGTGCCTCTCTTACTTGAGTAATATTTTATCAAAGTCACTTTTTTTACTTGAGTGTAGTGTTTTTTTAAACTTTCCATTCTTGACAAATATATTGACATTTTAAGAATTTGCCCTTAAATCAACAAAACTCAATTTAAAATGTTTCTTTTACACTGAATACTGTAACCTAGCGGGCAGTACGCTGGCGCAGCAAGTAGTGCACATGCCTAACAAGAAGGTTGCTGGTTTGAACCCTGTGTTGGTCAGGGCCTTTCTACATGTTATCCCCGTGCATGTGTGGGTTCTCTTCAGGCATTCCAGCTTCCTTCCACAGACCAAAAACATGCTCATTAGGTTAATTTGTGACTCCAGATTGCCCTTAGGTATGAGTGAAGGTGTGAATGGTTGTCTGACTATGTGGCCCTGCAATCGGCTGGTGACTGGTTCAGGGTTTACCCTGTGCCAAGTGTCAGCTGGGATAGGCTTCATCCCCCTGTGACTCTGAAAAGGGATAAGCTGAATAGATAATGAATGAATGGGCTGTAACCTGCTGTTAATAACAGGCCTGGTTTCTGAATCATGAGACATAGAATGTAAAACCAGTATCTTTTTAGTGTGAATTAGCATGATAGTAAACTTGGTATGGGTGTCAAAATTAAAATTTTAAAAACTGGACAGTTCAAGTTGATGAAAAACACTGATCTATTTGTACAATTCTTCCAACAGAAATTACTCAAGTAAAAGTACAGATTTTAAAAAGTATTCTAATAAGTACAAGTACTCAAAATAGCAACCTACTTACAGTTTTTACTTCTTCAATCAAGTTAAAACTATAGTCTTACTTTTTTTACACGTAGAGTTTCATATGTTTAACATCTTCAACAACGTAAAACAACCTTAGTGGCCTTTCTTGGGCTAATTTCAAGACAGTTGAAGCCAGGGATGGGCAGCAAGTGACCCAGGGGCTACATGCAGACCCCTTTCACACGTTCAACTTGAAATGTAACTGAAATGATAAACAAAAGGAGACAAAATTGCTTTAACCTGAGATGACAACACTGTGCTTCAGTCCAAATGCTTTTGGGGGGGGGGGGTTGCCTTTATTTAAGAAAACAGGGTGTTGGATTTGAAGAAAGTGGGGAGAGAGAGTAAGGGGGTGACATGTGGGATGAGGCCCTTGGCTATTCTCAAACCCAGGCTGCTGCTGCTGACAAAGACATCATCATTTTGTAAATGGGTCATGCAAATATAACCTGTTGACCATCAGCGCCTCCATTAGAACATGACAACAGAAATACCTGTCTACTGTGATGATATAAAATTATGTGTCTTATTATTGGCCATAATCGTTTCTGTGTTTAAACTATCATCACACTAAAATCACTTTATACATCTGATGTCATTGCAAGTAAAATATTAAATGAATGATGGACAGTTTTTTTAAGCAGCTTAAAATGACTTGAATTTTGAGTTCAGCTTATTAAATCACAAAATATTCTTTGCAAAAATACTTTGGATAAAGTTTTGTGTCATAAATTCTGATGCAGGCTTTACATTTTTTTCTGGAATTGATTAGTCGTACGATTTGGCCTCTTCCAGTGAGGATAGATTGATATGGCCCTCTTGGTTACCACTGTTGCCCATCCCTATTTTATTAGCAGTCTTTGATGATACAACAGTCAAATCTACAATGTCAGTTTAGGATTTGAAATATTATAACTTAAGTCTGAAATAATTGCATCTTCCAAGTTGTTTATTCTCATATAACATTCTTAAAATTGCCTTGGTCAGAACAGATATTGGCAGAATTCTGTTTTTCCTCATAAAAGCCCCATGAAAAGACAATAACGGTTACTAGATATTACACACACAAAGCTCCATAAAGATAAATCACAGTGTCCAGTCCATTATGTCTGCTCTTTTTGCTGGAGCCATTCTTAAAAAGACCCACATAATGCGTGAACTGTTGTCAGAAGCAGCTCTTAAATTAAAGAAATTCTTCCAGACTTCACATTCTGGTGACATGAGCACATTAAAGTTCAAAGTTTCTTCTCTGTCAGTGCAGAGTTTCCCATGCCCTCTGCAAACCACCATCTAACACTGAGACAATTTTTCTGCTCTAAAGTCTGAAGGTTTATTTGCAGGCCCTTGAGTTATTTTATCTTTTTGATTTTCCCCCCACTCCAGGGTCTGTTTTATCTCTATTCATAGAGCCTATCCACATTCTCAGACCTATTTTAGGTCAAAGCTCACTCAACCACTGGAGGCCCCGTATCCAAACATGGGGTCTGGTATTTCACTATGTTTCTTTTGCCCACCAGTTTGCATAGCAAGAATGATTTCATAGAATGTCCAAACTTGGTAAATATTTGGCTATGGGTCACATTCCAGGTGCATGTGTGTGAACTAGTTTACTTGGAGATTATGCTGATATATATATTTACAAATTTCATAAAAACTAGGTTATTTAATTTTTTATTTATTTTAGTTTTTAAGAGTGATCATGTTTTCTGTACACACTCATGCAGCATGTTTTCCTATCACTTGTTGGTTTTCTCTCTTTCCCTCTTTTGGGTCAGGTTTCTTTTGTGCAGTGAGATTCATGTAACTGGATCTGTGAATAATGCATAATGGAGAGTATTGCTGCATTATTTAGAGCAGCATTTATGCTAGTCCACCCTTATGACCAACCACACAGTTTCAAAAAATGTGACTGTATAAATCAGTTTAGTAAAAACGATGCATTTTGGACCTTAAATGGGACAAAACATGTAAATGAACAAGAAGATGAGATAATACAAACATTACAAAGATCATCATCGCAGAAACCCTAAGAGAACGTTAATGCAGACTTTTTATTTTCAAGAAAGAAGATAACAAGCTAAACAAGACACGGTCTCAAGCAAACAACTGAAAGGTGCGGGGATGCACGATGTTGAGTTTTCTGATACCTCCAAACTCATTTTTTCCTCTTATGTGCCAATACCAAAAATCATCTGTGTGCTGGACGACAGCAGAAAGTGACTGCTCATACTGGATGCTAACAGCGTCAGTAGCAGTTTTATCAGATATGGACCACATTTCTTTATTAATGAAAAACAAATAAAGCACTCCAAACTTTTCCATAGAAGGGATAGTTTTGCTCTACTTCCTACATGTTTTGGTGAGACTTTGCTCTACAAAATGGCGTATGTTATGTTCTGTACACTACGACAGTAATGTCTACCTACCACAACATCTGATGGTCCATAATAATGTAATTGATGGAATGATCATCTAATCACTTGCTGGATATGCTTTTGAAAGGTTCTGCCCATTCCCAAACTCTTTCTATGGGCTCTGTCCCAGACAGACTAGTTGAATACATCAAACGGTCTGGTGTGACAGGTTAACAAACCTGTGCTAAAAAAAAAAGAATTGTTACAAAGCAGATTTATATATATATTTGTTTCGTTTTACTCCAAATTACTGCAATAACTGGGTCGATTTCAGGAGAAATAAACTCACTTATCTCATTGTTTGGTATGACAGCTGGTATTCTTGTAATTTTCTGTGAATTTTCTAGTCATTAATTTCTCAAAATCTCTACAAAACAACCCAAATCTACATATTATCTGTGAAAAAGGGTTCCTGCTGAGTATTAAAAAGTCTAATGAAGTGATGGATTTGATGTTTAAAATTTAAGGCTTTAAAAAGTCCTAAAGATTTAACCTTTATGAGTGAAAGGTCTTAAATTTTAAATGGTGCTTTGATTAAAGATTTTGAACTATTTTAAAGACTTCTTCAGAATTAAAAACTATGGCAGCATTTGGCACCCATAGAATAAAAGTTCTCTGTCTGTATTCATGTGTACAGTTTGCCTTTCTTTCCCTTTTTTAGGGACACCCATGGCTTGATACCCTTTTTATAACATTAATATTTTACAGGCATACTTCTTACAATTGTCTGTGTGTGTGTGTGTGGGCCATGGCTAGGTTGATTATGATTTGTTTGCCTATTTTTCCTAGTTGGGTATGAAAAAGGTCTGTTAACAAATCTTTATAAAGTGTTTTAGTTTTAGTGGTTAAAAATTTCTGATGTCCTGGGTCTAAATTTCACAATAAGAAGACGGTGGTGGATCCTGAGGTTGGACTAGACTGTTTCATTCACAAATCCTCTTGCTGATTCACAAAAACTTTTTGAATCGGCGTTTTTATTGCTCAAGCTCCTGAAAATAGTACTTTCTGAAAGCTCCATTGTTCTGCTTACAGCCGACAGACAGTAAAAGCTTCCCTCTGTCTCTTGTGCCGAATGCTCTGTAGGAACAGTGTTTATTTTTGTTTACTGTTTTGTTTCCCCTAACATCACATCGTCTCTGCCTGAAACGTCTCCATTCATAACTTTGGCTCAGCGATGCGAGAGCCATCCAAACCCTAAATGGGAGTTAGAGTGAGGAATGAGGCGTCTTCAGAGCCATTGTGAAACTATTTTGGGACAAGCACCCTGCAGGTCCCTGGTATCCCTCAGCCACTTTCCCACAGGCCTCCCTCCATACTTTTTTACATCGCTCTGAAGCTTATCTCAGAAGTTCAGAAATACATTAGGAATAAGTCAAAGAAAAATTTGAGACATCAGTAAAGAACTTTTGTTTTTCTTTTCCTCCAGTGCAAGAGGATTTTCTGTCTAAAAATCAACTTTTATTTGCTTTCACCTAAAAATAAATTATAACAATAAACAGATGAAAATGGTCCATTTATATGAGTAACAGGTAAATTAGTATTGCTGATCACAGTAAAAAAATATTTATTCATATTTTCATGTAGGCAAACAAACAGACTTATCCATTAATGTCACATACTTTGTATTAAGATAACTTTAAACAACAAGAAGTGTATTTTTGCACCTATAAAGTAAACTTACACTCAAGAGTTCCAAAGAGTGATTAAAATACTTGTATTATTTAAGGTTAAACAAAGTTTATTATTTGGTTATTGAATGTCTTGTGATGAGATGAGTTGAATTTCTTGACAGGAATGCATTTGTTGCAATGAAATTCAATTTGAAAACTGAGTTTTGTGGGGGGTTTTCTTATGACATAAGAGGAAATTAATGTTCCTGTTACTCCCACTCTCCGGTAGTGAGTGTAATGTTGGCAGTTCTCCATTAAGCCAGCAGGTGATGCTGCTTAACAAACAATCTCTGCTGTCTGTGCCTGCAAACCTGCACTAGAGCAGGACAGCTCAAACCCTTTCAAAGGGTTTTGTTTCTGGAAATATACATTTGATGGCTGCTTTGTTCTGTAAACTTAAATTATGTCATGTACCTCAACATAAAGGCTTGTATTTATTAGGGATGCACAGATACATCGGTGTAACATTGGCCAATATCGGCCCTTTAACCAAACATCAGTGATGAGAAAATGATGAGAAAATGATGTGGCAAAAAAATCATCTTAGTTGCAGATGTTACTTGGTTGTATTGCATCGGTTTAATGTTTGCATCAGGTAGGAATGCACAGTATTTTTAAAATGATATCAAATTGACACATAAATACTTTAAAAGTTAATTAGTGGTATCAGCAGATGTGAACATTTCTTCTGATACAGATATTTTCTAGTATCAATGTGTTTTATGTCAGCAATACATTAGTGGAGATTTTGTAAATCTGCTGTTAAATTAGGAGAGTTAATTTTAACATGTAATTTAAAGCACCATAAATACAAGTCCAGATTTTTGTTATCACACTGTTGCACGTCTGTTAGAAGTTTTTTTTAAAAGTAGATGTGGTTTGGCTTTACTGTTACTGTTAAAAATACATTTTGCATGTAATGAAGATGTTATCCAAACAACTACTTGCAGTAACTGCCGTATCAGTATCCACTTGAAAAAGTTTGGAAATTTAGGTACTTCAGATTTTGGTGAAATATCCAACAATATGCATTGTTAGCGTCTAGTATACTTTTTGAATCTTTTTTTATTAGGCAGACTTGTCTTAATGGTTAACTATACATCTGTTTCTATGGTCAAAGCATGAGAGGAAAACCCTCAGCATTACTATTTACACTCGGCATCGTTCTTATTTAAACATCAGATGATTTTTGCAGCTTTTGCAATCCTAATTACTACAGATACTTTAAAGTTTAATTTTAATTCTTGGTAGGTTTTAATTTCAATTGAATAAGCGAGGTTACTTAGTTGGAATTGTTAATAGTGTTGAAATCCAAGAAGAGTTGGACATTAAAAGTCGTCCAGCTAGAAGGCACAGTGCTTTAAAAAGTGTCCTACATTCAAGAGGCCTAGCAATTCACCACAGTATTTGTAAGTGAGTTCAATTTTCCTAAAGATAAATGATGGATGAGTCACATAAAATGAATAAACACAGAACTGTATAAATCTGAATATGCTGACCTACTTTAATGTAAAAAAATAAAGTAGATAAGGACAAGTTTGTTCCATGAATATCATCATCCTCACTGCACTTATCTTTGATTTCTTCTGAGCTTGTATCAAAAATGTAAAACAGCTGTGTTGAGCCTCTATTTCCGTTTGTTTTATCAAGTTTTTGGAGAGATTCTGTAATGGGATTTTGGGCTGTAATCAGGAGGCCATTTACACAAAATCACATGGAATTTGTCTGGTGCAAGAAATTATGTCATCCCGCCTGCACACACACTTTCACACACGCACGCCACACTATTCCAAACCGTCTGGGGAATCCTAGACATGATCCCAGACTTCGGCATCAAAGTTCACTTTTACTCCACGCATCCTCCAGTGGTGACCTCACCGCTGGGTCAGGTTTTAGTGAGTCACTCTCCGGCAATCTCTCCGTCTCGCACAACACACGGAAAAGGAATGCAGCTTCAGACCGGAGGATGAAAACAAAAACACATGCCGGTAGCCGCACACTGAGGAAAATGTCCTCTTTTTCCCTTCCTGTAATGTAGGTTACATTCCTGCTGACTGGACTCGTCATAACTACAACTGCTGGGCTAAAAATCTTCCAGCGCAGCAATAATCTGAAACTGTAGTGTTTACAAAACCTCAAAGCATTTTTGAAAGATTTTATCATGGTTTTGTGGAGTAGACAAGCACACACACACATATGCACGCAGTCAGACTTCTTAAGACCGTCTAGACGGAGGCAGACGGACCCCAAATACTAAGCAGCATCCTGCCAGATTTCCTTACTACAGTGCAGTGACAGGCCAGCCCAGAACAGTCTGCTCCGTCTCGGGGTAACAAGCCTGTGAGTCATACTTTGAGGAGACCCCTAAAAGCCACACCAGTGGAGACAATGATGTCTACACAGCAATACAGTGTAAATGACTCACTGCATTTGTTCACCATCTGTGTTAGTCATTAACGCTGGTAGTACATGTATGTAGGACAGGACGACGGCCCCGGCTAGACGATGACTGAAAGTGAGATCACATGGAGTCGACTAGACATTTGTCTGTCATTTCTCTTGTTGTGACTGATCTGTGTGTCTGTGTTGTTGAGGTCGAACAAAAGTACACAATAAACTGTATGGTATAATATGCTGATATCTAAATATGCTGAATATCCAGTGACAATGTTGTAGTTAACACTTTATTCAATGGCAGATCTCTATGAAGATGTGTGTTTTTCGATTCATGGTCGCATTTACTATTTTTGTGTTATTTATTCCCCATCTGGGTCAAGATCCACATCATTAGCAAAACATTCTGGTAGTGTAAATGGGCGTTGTTAGTTGGGATGGGGATTGCGAACTGGTTCTAGCATAAAGCTCAACATTCAATATCAAGAGTGTCACGTGTTTAACGCTGTTAACATAGAAAACCGCCTTTGTTACAACAGAAAATCTGCATGAATTAATAAAGGATTGGATCAAGAAGCAAAATCTATAGTAGCGCTGGTTTCAGTAAAATTTCATCAGTTTTCATCTGTAATGGTTGGTTATTCAGACTCTCTCCACCCAAGTCAGCACAAATTCATTTTGTGAATCGACAAAATAAACTTTAACAGTGAATTTACTCAGTCTTGGACTCTAACAGACAAATGACAATTTGTTTGGATATGGAGATTTCCTGCAGCGTCTGAAACCGCAAACAATATGACAATTTTGAAGTTTTGTGATGTCAGCTGTTCAGTTATTAAAGGAGCCTTTGGAATGATTTGGATGTGTCATAATGGATGCTACCACACTGCACATGTCAAGTCAACTGAACTTTGGCTCAACCTCCTCATAGAAAGAGACGCTGTTTGAAAGCGGGACTGCAGACTGTAGTGACTCCACATTTCCAAAAGCGGAAATCCTCAAAAATATGCCCTGCTTTCAGTGAGAGCACCGAGATGTATTACATATTCAGCCTGAAGGTGTGTTTTTGAGGGGGCGGCACGGTGGCACAGCAGCTAGTGCACGTGCCTCACAGCAAGAAGGTCTCCGGTTTGATAGGCTCCAGCCCCCCGTGACCCCAAAAGGGATAAGTGGTATAGATAATGGATGGATGGACTTCTATTGAACCAGGTGCAGATTAAGGCAGTAAAAACATATTTCCCCCTTACACAATCATTTGTTTGCCAGGCTTCAGTCAGCCTCAAGTGGACACTCAGGGAACTGCAGGTTTTGGCACCTCCGCATGGGCCTCTGAACCTCCTTTTTTTTATTAGGGGTCTCTTTAAATTCATGCTTTTTGACTTCACAACACATCTCGAATAAGATGTCCTCATCAAGACCTCTTTAAGCTGTACCCCAAATTCAGCCTTGCTGCTTAATGTTTTGACATTTTAACCATGAGCCAATGTGATAATCTCTCTAGGAGGAGCTGTTCCCTGTGTTAAATCTTAAAAAGTATCACTTGAAGTTATTTTTCTCTTCTTTTTTCCTTTCTTGCATCTATTTGTTTTTTTGTTTGATTGTTTGTTTGTTTGTTTCTTTGTTTGTTTTTTGGGGGGTGGGGTTGTATCACCTGTTTTGGTCCAATTCTTAATCTTGCATCAACTGAATTTGTGTTCTATCTTATTTTTGATTAACGATTTGTCTTTCTTATCCATAAAGTCTTCTTCATGGACGCTGTATGAATGTAAGTCTAAAAATAATTTCATATTATAAATTTGTTTTTGGTTCCTGTTTATTCCAAAATGAGACTTGGTAAGCTTCCCTTCGTTTTCTCCCCCAATTGTCTATCTGATGTTTCATACCATTTAAACTGAAGGGTGTTAACAAAAAAAGCTAACCTTGCACTGCAGCTGGATCTGCTTGATTCATTGTTTGTTGACTTTATTCTGTATTTTATGTATTGAAGTGGTTACCTGGCATGTCAGGTTAGGAAAAATAACTGTGCTAATAAAAACTAAAAGAAACTTGTAAAAAAGCCATTGTTCTAAAAAGTAATTTAAGCAGTTATTTGCATATATTTAGATGTGACAGTAATTACCCCAACAAGGAAGGAAGGTAACTCATAATGAACACCAATTGTACATACAGGCACTTAGAGTACTTTGTTGAATTAAATGAAGACACAATGGCAAGACAGAATTTAAAAACATAATGTTAAGCAAAGTAAGACACTGAAATATAAAAATGTTAACCTAAAAAATAAATATGTAACTCCAGAAAAAAAAAAAGATAAACTAAAGCAATAAAAGTGGTGTAAATATTTTAAAAAGTGATACTGAAGTTATGAAGGGCAGCAATGAATCAAAACGTTTACTGTTTTTAAAAGAGTTCACATTTGTAAAAGCCTCAGGCTTTCTGGTAGTTTGCTTCACAGGTAAGCAAAGTAGAAAACAGCAGAACAGCTCATACACATTGTGTTTGTCGAGCCAAATCAGATCAAATTCCATAATTTCTGACTTTACAATGTTTTCTAGATGATAACAGTTTTTGATGTTTGATTCTGACTGGCAGGCTGGGAAAGGGGGGCAGTATGTGGCCACTTGCCTATCCCTAATTTAGTGATTTATGAACTAGAAGAAGGATTTTAAAATTTATGCTTTGACTCAGTGGCATTTGGCCGAAATTAAGCTGCAAGTTTACAAGAAACATGCTGATAAAGCATATTTAAAACAGCATCATTTTTTTTCTCTTGAATCAATACCATCATTTGTGCCTGGTGACTTCTTGGCCATCGTGCTCTTTTGTGGTCCTGTGTGACGGCTTGCTCCCATAAGGCGGCACATTGTGTCGGTGTGATGTCACAGAGGTGAAGACTGTTCACTTTACATCTGGGTCTAAAGGGGTGCTGATCTGCTGAGTTAAGGCCTTTTTGCAAAGCAGAGGACAAGGTGTCATTGGGTGTCTGCATGAATATGAAAAAGCGGCAGCCATGATGTTGATTCACACTGCGGACAAATACCGGCAGAGCTGAGGCTAAACACGCTTAGCTCTCTTTGATTATCTCCCAGCGAGACGGCGGCAGAGAGCTGCTGTGCTCTATGATGTCTGTTGTGATTACTGATGGCAGCATTTGTGAAAATGATTGATGGGTAGAAGCTGTCAGCGATTCACGCTATGATTCAGCTTGCTTTAATCATGTTACCAAACCAAGAGGGATTCTTTTACACTGACTTCACTTTCTTTGTTTTTACTCTTGTTTCTATGTTTTTAAGTTTAGTACACACCATCCTCTGCCATTTTTACTCACCTGTATTTAGAAAGCTCAGAGAGAAAGTGAAATTCTTTTGTCCTTCTCGGGCTCATCTTTCTTCTTTGAATAGCATATGAAAGAAAAACCACATCAGGCCTTTTTTTCCTCTTCCTTCCAAGTTTAACCCTCCACACCCCCTTCTCTGTTTTCCCGTAAGTGCTGCAACTTGGATAATGAGGAAATTGGCTCTTGGAATCGACGTAGCGTTGGCACACGTGGCAGAGTAAGTGTCAAAACAACAGAGAACACAAAAAAGGAGCTGAACTGGAGAGTTTCCAATTAAAAACAGACACAGAGAGAAGACCCATGCCAGAGGTGAATTTTTGAGCTCTGATTTTGATGAGTACACTGATATTGCTGAACTACTTTCTATTTTTCATGCACTCACAATATTCATGTATAAATCCAAACATGCACACATACACACACAAACTCACAGCACTGGCCAGGTTAGCACTGGCCTCCTCATGCCGAGTCTAGACAGGAAAAGGGTCCATGCCAGATTAGGGATTTTCTCCCTCTCACCCTCAGACTGCTACACACACTGCTGACAGTCGTCTTCTCTCGGCATGTCTGTGTCAGTATTGTGTGTGTGGATGTGTGTCAGACGGAGTGAAAAGCGGTAAAAACACAGACTTGGTGACACTCCTGTGCATGTAGATGTGTGCTTTTATGGGCTTGTCTTTGTTTTTTTCACTAAAAATAAAAACTCAACCACATAGAAACACATTTTGTGTCAAAAGCTTGTGTCTTTTTTAAAACTCTATTACTCATTTTCCTCGACTTCCCGCCCGTTGCTGTGTGAAAAGTTCAACTCGTCCTTCCTCGGGTACAGGAGCGAGGTGCGTCCCGTAGCGCTTAGCTAAATTAAACCGAGCTCCTACTGTTCTCATCTGCTCACCTGTAGCCCCTGCCAGGCCCAGGCCGAGACCTTTGAACCCACACAGATGGGTCCGCATAATAAGACACGGGCACACACGGCCGAGCGCCATCTTGGACATGTTTGATAGGTGGCTCTATAGGACGAGGAAAGTGTGAGTGCGGTGTGCATGGGGATGCAAATGTGTTGACCTTTCTGAGCAGCTGAGGGCGAGTGTAAATGTGTGTGTGCATGTGTGTTTCTACATCTCTCAGTGTGGCTTTGACTGAGTCTTTAAGGGTAAATACTAATAGCAGTGTGTGCTCATTGTACACAATCTTTTTCTGTGTGTGCATTGTTGGCTTGAATCCAATGACCCCGTGCCCCTGAGTATGTCAGGCCGAGCTTTGCTCTTCACTCTGCTTGAATATGCATGGCCTCCTGTCTGCTCAAACCGAAAAGTATAGACAATGATTATTGAGAGCTTTGTATAGCTTAAACTACAAAACTAAATTAAATTGGTATATATTTCAGCAGTGATGTAGCCAGAGCCAGAAGCGTTGTTGTGTCTATGAGCTGTCTCCATCCAGCAGGCTGGATGATCTGGGCCATTTTTGTGAACATGTCTCAAGAATAACGTGAGAGGCTTTCTTCAAATTTTGCACAAATGCTCACTTTGAGCTGAGGATAACCTAATCTCTACAGATATTTTTGAGGCTGCACACAGAGGTTATCAATTTTAATATTTGAAGTTGTAAAGTGTCATGACCCCTCATTTCTCAGTGATACCCTAGATTCTGCCTCATTAATAAAATGTCAAATGTGCTTTAGCAAAATATATAGTTATATACAGCTTAACAAATTTATTAGACCACCACCCACTGTAAAGTTTTTGCCACAGCTGTCCTAAATTACAGCATTAGTAATTACCAGTCATTTTCATGTTTCTGTAATGATTAATACACCAGTATGTAGAAGCTCTTTAACTAAGATAATATTTGTAATGCTAAAATGTGATTCTTTTATTTAATGACGAGTTCAAATTTACTGTTTTACAAAACACTATTTTTTCTTTATCAAGATGTCCAATTATAGTTACATACTTCTGTTCCTGAACAGAATTGAATGTTTTGCATGATTAATTGCTGAGATATATGTCCTTAGAGATATATGTCCAGTAACAAAAGCATTTTCAATTTTAAACACCTTTTTAAGAAAATTTCTAAAATATCTATATCCTCTAATTTCATTGAGAGAAAATATATGGTCTGATAAATTTGTTAAGCACTTTCGGTACAGTTTTTTTTGTTCAGGAGTGCAAGTGCAAGTTTTTTTCCTTTTTTTTTTCTTTTTTGTAAAACATTCGCAGAAAAAAATACTGATAAAGAAACAAAAAACTGGTTTTGGTAATTATGAGTACTGTTAATTTAAGACAACTGTGGCAAAAACCTTACACTGGGTGGTGGTCTAATACATTTGTTAAGCAATATATATATTTATATTTACATTAATACATACAGATATATAAGAATCCTTAAATTGTTTTGAAAGTTGTTTTTGTTTATTCAAGGTCATAAAATGTCTTCCCTTTTAAGAGGTCTTACATGTCTGTGTACTTTGTCCATGAGACACGTCTGATTGATTACTTGGTTAAATCTACACTGTCTAGTTATCTTAATATGATTTGCCTTATAAACTTTTGTGTGTTATTTTTACTCAAGCGCCAATTTACAGAAATAAAGGCACTATTCACTGCAGGGTGTTCTGTAATTCACAAGATGCTAATGAAAGAAGATACATAAAAGCAACAAAGCTTAGTATCCAAGGATGATGGGATTAGATATGCAAGGTTGATTCAGATCCATTATGTCCACCTAATGGCAAAAAGTCTAGAATAAGCTATGAAAATAGATTTGTGTTTTTCTTTATTTGGTATTTGATTCAAACCTTAACTTGAGGGTAAGCGGATAAAATTTTAGAGGTCAGAGGTCACTGGTACTCCACACTACCAAATAAACAACCCATCCCCTCTGCTTGACCCACTGCTGCACTTTAACTGGCTGACATTTGTTTACTAAATGGAGGTTCAGTATATGACAGTCAGGCAGTAGTTGTAGTTCATTATCAGGAGAAAAAACAGCAAAATCAGCTCCTGTTAGAAAAAGTTCAGTTTAAGGTGAATTTTAGATCTTCTTTGCTACCTTTTTTTCATGACCTCATGCTCAGCTTGACTGTATGTTGAACTCCCATTTTGGGGGAAGTTAAAGTTTCATCCTATTGTATTACAGTGAGCAAATTTACACAAGCATAAAAAGGGGTTTTGTACATTTTCCCCTAAACCTAACCCCTTTAATCTGCCGAGTCAAACACCCCTGCTGTGAATGATAAATAGCATTTATATCTTATATTTGCCCGTATTCTGCTGTGAGACATGACACATTTATTGTTGACAAGAAGAAATCCAAATACTTTTTCCATAATTTAAGGTTTAAAGTGCATCTTGAGATGGCTGTCATCTGCACCAAAGTCCTTCTGTTGGACACGTCTGAATATATGAGCATATTTACACCTTGTCTCGGTGAATATATGACATATGTGCACTGGTCACTGCTGCATTAAGCGTATATTTCATCCCCTTCCTGCTTCCGTCTCTGAAACGGTCCTCTTCATTTCCCACATGAGTGGTTTTCTTATCATCCGTGCCCCTTCTCGCCTGCCCCTGGAGGCCGAGTTAAAGTCGATAAAACACCCAAATATTCTGTTAAACATGGGCGGCCTCTGCCACGCCGATGCTCCCCTGCAATGCCTACTGGGTAATTATGGTAATAACTCAGCCGTCAGAGGCGAGGCCAGAGGGCCCCGGTATGACGAGGTCAGAACAGAGAGAGTGGTGGTGAAGGAAGCGGGGGCAGCAGGGTCAAGGTGAAGCAGGGCGGGGCTCTGGCGTTGCTGTCCCATAAACCCTTGCTGTCACATCAGAGACCCCTGGATGTATGTGGACGTTCCCTCTGATCCGTCTTCCTAAGCGCTCAGGATGCTGATGAAGAATGATGACAAGATTTTTGTAGGATCTTGATTTTTTTTGTTCCACCTTGACTTGAGATGCATGAGTCCAAATGAGCCTCCGCTTTGGTGGGGACACCAGAATTTGCTAATTATATAAGACGAAAATGTCAAATATTGATGTGGATTTAAAAGTAGATTGTACGGCCCAATGTAATAAAGTTTATCCATCAGAAAACTGATTCAGGACAAAATGCTCTGACTGAATCTGATCGGATATGAATCAGTGGTCTCAGAAACACAGTTCTCATCTTCTTTAGTAATCAAAATGGACTTCTTTGTTGTCTTTGCAGTACCTGACTGCTCAGACTCTGATGAATATCTCTTATGATAAATAACTGACACAGTTACAGACGAGACTCACCTTAAGTATTAACAGAATCAACTGGTTCATGCTTGATATAATTCATCCTGTGGACGCCTGGAAAAGTTGAAGTAAGAGGGTTTAATTAATTTCATGGTTGTTTTAGTTTAAAGGATGAAAAAAGTCACAATGAATTTTTTTCTCATGATCACAGTTTGTTAGAGTTTTATGGAATGTCCTTTGTAAATGAAACTGGGGCATTTTAACTTTTTTTTATCATTATTTTAAGCTGATTTAAATGAAAAATAAGTTAACTTAGACATTCTTGACTTTTCTGTAAGTATCCTGACAGGTTTTTCAATTCAAGTTTTACAGCTGCTCGACAGATTTTCCTTAAAGAGCCCATATAGGTATGGCTGTTAAAAAAGGAGACCTACGCTGTAATACTACTTTAACATTTTTCAGTGTCTCTCTGCTTCAATATTCTCTCCTTCTGCATCAACAAACTGCTGCATTCGGGTCTTTCACAGATCAAAGTAGTGCAGCAGGTCTTCTTCAGGCAGTTGTCTCAGAACCTCTGTTCTTTTTATAACTTCATGCACAGAAAATGTGATCCTTTGAGCAAAGACTTGATCTTAGTAAAAACGAAAAAAGTCACACGGTGCTAGATGAGGTGAATAAGGAGAATGATCAAGCGCTGTGATTTGTTTTGGTCCAGAAGCTACTTTACCGAGAGCGCAGTGTGAGCTGGCGTGTTATCTTGATAAAAAATGAAGCCATTTTTCCACATTTGTGGTCTTTATCTGTAAACTATTTATCTCTCTTTTTCTAGAACCTGTCAAAGAAAACAACCAACATGGCCCTGAATTTGGTTGTGCTTTGTCGTGCTTTCTTCAGCCTTGGTGCTGATGGTGTTTTCTGATGCATTGACTAACGCTTTGTCTCAGAATCGTAGCCACAAGTAAGAAACAACAACAAAAAATTGAAAAAGGGCAATGGGCAACAAAAAAGAGACAGATACAACCCAACAAGAACTAAAAAATACAGCAGTTAACAAAAACGAAACAAAACACACAGTAACAAATTCAAAGAAGATGAAAATTAAAAATCAAAACACATCATTAAACGAAAACATTCAAAACCAACAAAAGAGCACAGCAACACAATGCTAAATAAGAAAATATAAACTAATCAAAAGATATGAAAAAATACCAAAAAGACAAATAAATAAAAAACACACTGACTGATGGAGGTTCTGTTTTTTTATTTTATTTATTTACTTTTGTGCTTTTTACTCTTGATTTGCTTTTCTATTTTTCATTGTGTCTCTCGATTTGTCTTTGTGTTTTGTGTGCTTTTCACGTGTATGTCTGTGTGTATCTAAGTGTTTCTCTAACTTGTCATCATTTTGCACTTCTGTGCTGCCAAAGAAAAGTTATCAAATACCAAAAGCTTTGACAAATTTTATTGCGCACTTACTTTTCACAATTTATTTAACTTGTGTGTTTGATCAAATTCAGTTCAATTCAATACTTTATTGCCATTGTAAAAAAAATAGATAATATTCAAGCATTCTCCAAAGTGGCTTTACCATAATGTGCAAAAATCCCAAGAGCAATACATTAGAAATTGTGAAAAACAGAGCTCCTAGCTGCTGCGTCTGTGTGCACCACCATTGTAAACTAACAGAAATTAATTAGTTAAAAATAGGCTCTTTTAATTAGGACACTGATATTTCTATAATTTTTCTAAACAGTTAAGGCCATTGACATACTTTAATCCATCATTGGAAAGATTTCTTTTAGTTAAGTTTCTTTTTTAAGCTATTTTTCTGTGTCATGTTAAAAATAGAAACACTATTAAAAAATAAAAAACACAGTGACTCATCTTTTGTCTGTGTCGGTGAACGTTTGTTGCCTCAGCCTTTCTTGTATAACCTATATTTAGACTCAAAGTTGTGCTAGACGAACAATCACGGAAACATAATAATCCTCTTCAGTCTGTCCAAATTTCTGGTCATTGGGGAGACAACAGGAAAATGTGACCATCCAATCACCATTTTGGCTCCTTCATCTTTTTATTTCCTTGAATCTTAAATTTTCCCTTCTGGTGCTACTTGTTCATCAGCCAGGCGGAGGCTTTGTCTGGGTCATTCCAACCTCTCAGCATAGAAAGTTCTCATCTGAAGGATGCATTTGAACAAGCGACTAGTGTCATTATTTCCAGTGGCACATTTCTGCATTCAGACTGACGTTTCGACCAAAGTGATCAGAGGCAGGGTGATTATCCCAGGAATAGAGAGGTCAGGAAAAGTGTGGGTAAAAATCTGACATTATATCGTAAGGAACAACCCCATAATGCACCAGGAGGCTCTCCATTTTAGTTACTCTGATGCCTCAGCAGAATTAGTGTTGATAGAAACTATCTCAATATAAAACTTTTGTAATTTTTCTGTTTGAAGAATTGCTACACTTCCAATATTCCCTGTCCATCTATTCCTGGCCCTCATTCGTGCTTACATGGTTATATACTGTGGTATATTCACTGCTGTCCACCCAGCGCTTCATTGAGACCCCTGACCTGCAAACAACTATAAATATTTATTTGCGTCGGCTTGTCTATAAATAACTGTATTACAATAGAGTGTCGTGGAAGAGGTCCAGGAGTGTTGTGCAGTGAGCGAGCTAGCAGCAGTCAGCATTCAGAATCAGGCGCTGCATGTCCACAGAGAGAGTGCTCCGTGTCAGGAGGCAGACATATTGATAGCTTTGTGGTCAACAGGAAAAAAAAAAGTCACCCAGCCAGAGATCCCGTGGGTATAAGGATGTATTTCTGGAACACACAGATGGAAACAAAAAGCAGGTTGTAGGGTTCTCCTGTGACACCCTTAAACATAATCCTTGCTCTTTTACAGTGTCACAGTGGTGAATTTAAATCAGTGCAAGATTAGAAATGAAGTAAACAGATGAGAGGTCCAATTATGGATGGAATAGAAACAACAATTTCCTTTAAATTTACTTTTATCAATATTCACAGTTCAGTGTAAATGCTACAGCAAAAAAACAAACAATCCACACATCTCTCTCTCTCTCTCTCTCTCTCTACATATATATATATTTATATATATATGTATATATATATAAATATATACACACACACACACACATATATATACACACACACACATATATATACACACACACACACATATGTATATATACACAATGAGAGAAACTATGAGCTGATCCTCTTAGAAATCAAGCTTTTCCGTCCATCATTTTGCACAACGAATTTCAAAGCAGTTTATTTTTCAAATAAGAGTCTTATGTCTCAGTTTCAGCTGCATGTACTAACATTCTTGAAAGAAATAGGGGGAGAGGACTGCAAAAGCTCAGGTTCTTAGGCTGTACAGGCATTTAATTCATAAATACCAAACAGGCTTCTTTATACAGTTCTTACTTTAAAGCTGCAGTGGGTAGAAAGCCAGAAAACGGTTGATTTTTGGGTCTCATCTGGGTTAGGTTTTGTTCATCTTCGCCCTGAGCCCCTCCTACCAGACGAGCACACGCACACAGCATTTTTTCGACAGAGTCGCGATCAAGCCTCAGCTGGTCCACTTAGCACAATTTTGAGTAATGTTCGAGTTAAGCTTCAACCATACTCTTTACTAATGGTTAGCAGACAGCTAAACTTTTAGCAGCATTCAACTTACCGATACCCTGGCTCTGTCTGAGTCTGTCCCTCCGCTCTGGGGCAGCTGGCCCCTCCCGCTCCACCGTGACTCTCTCTCCCCCCTCTTCTCTCTCACCGGTATCAAGTCTGTCCCTCCGCTCCGGCTCCACCGTGGCGCTCTCTCTCTCTCTCTCTCTCTCTCTCCCCCTCTTCTCTCTCACCAGCAGCCTGGCTCTGTCCCTCTGCTCCGGGGCAGTGGGACCCCCCTCTACCCTGGGCCCGGAAAAACACACCCGTTTGTCCCCCCACTGTCGGCGGGCGTGTAGGCAGTTGTAGCCATTGCTGGCATAGCTGTTTTACCTGGTGCACCATCCGTCATTGCCGCTTGCTCTCTCCTTCTGCCTGCAGCACGGGAACGCACATATGCAGTAGAACAGCCAATAGGAACGCATGGACTGAGCTGACCTTTGATTGGTTGATGCACATCGTCCCGATACTGATTCTTTAGAGGCTGATCACAGAGCCATGGTGAGGTGCAGAACCTATAGCTTGTCTCAGACCACTTGACTTACATTATGCTTGGAGGATGTTATGAAATTTTTACTCAATTATACTAAAACAATGTTGCCTACTGCAGCTTTAAGCTGAGGAAATCTGAGGTTGTAGGATCAAGACCATGATGGTGATTGTTTCTTCTTTATTTTCTTTTTTTAACAGCTGTGATGAGCTGCTCTCTTGCACAATTATTATGGCCAAAATATTTAGGACATGAGATAAGACCTGTAATTGTCATTGGTTATGTTAAATATTTTGATTTAAAGGTCCCATGTCCAGCAAAATCAATTTTCTTTCTTTCAATGTTGTTAGAAGGGACTTGGGGAGCAGAAAAATATGAAACATTTAAGTAAATGCTATATGACCCTTGAAGGAAAATGCTTCTTATAATGCTCTGTTTTTTACTTCCTGTGGTTTATTGTGTAACAGCTATACAGTCTACACCTACATGAGTGTTTTCTGCCAATCACATTTAGACACCATGACTGCTCTAGAAGTCCACTCCTCTGCCTGCACACCTTCTACCACCTCTTATTAGGCATCAATTGGGCAGCCAATCAGCACAGAGCTCATTTTCATAGCCCCCGTCACCATCAGATCAGAGCGTTTTCAAAGGGGAGGGGAAAAAAAACTGCGTCTGATCCTCTACAGAGACACTTTTATCTTATTTTTATTCATGTTTAACCAAATGTTTACTTAATAGACATCCAAGACATGATGTAAATTTTCAAATACACCAGGACATAAAACCTTTTAGCAGATTTCACTGATAAAGCTGGTCCAACCTTAGTAGGAGTTTCAACTTCTAAAACCAGATATTAAAATTGTCCACTTTTAAATCAGTTTTGAATGAATTTTTTAACATTATCCAAAGATATTTTTTGGACATCTTTGCAAATGCCTACTTTGTTTTTAGTCAAAAACTGATATTGCTGTTTTCTTTAATGTTTCTGGTCAATTCTGAGCCTACAGTGGAGTTAGAGTTAGGCCAGTTTCATGCTTGATGCATCCGCGAGTTTGCAAGTGTCCGCACAGCCATCATGACATCACATACAGACGTTCCTCTTTGAGTGGTGGGTTTTCCCCTGGCTGTGCACATCCCAAAAATTTTAGCAGACAAGGCCATGGACAACAACAAGATAGAGAACTTTGAGGAGCTAATGCTGTCTGCAGTTCAAAAATAGTTAGAAAACAGCATGCACATCCAAGAAAAATTATGTGCTGGGTGTTGGACACACAAACAGCTGCGAAAGAGAGAAAGGCCTGCACAGCAGAATACAAAAATACACAAATTATACAAAATTGTGAGGTACCTTCAATGCACCAACAGTTAATGCACTATTAAGTGTTGCATAATAAACGTGATATTTACAAAAATATACACTAATAAAGACAACTGCGGTCTCTAAAAGATCGTAACACCTTGAGTGGCATGACTGGAACATCAGGAAGTACCATCATGGTGACATGTAAATCAAGGGGAAAGGATGTTGTACACATATATATACACACACGTAATTGCAATTAAATTGAGGCTCCTTATTTTTTGAATGAAGCATTATTTAGAATAAGCATAGAATTCAGTTATTATTTATGATGTGTTACAAAACAGACGAAGAACAAAAACACAGACATCAGCCCCACTGCTTAGGGCAGGGGTTCCCAACCTTTTTTTGGTCGGTGACCCCATTCTGGCATTACAAATTTCTGGGGACCCCAGCGACATTTTTTTTCTAGAATTAGTTTTTCATCATGTTTGCTGTACTGTACAAACCATGGAGGTTTGTTATGCTGTTTTTTCCTACTGACTGCAAGTTTGTGTGTTAATTTGAAGCGAGGGAACTGAAGCACCAGTAACTGTAAAGTCACGCGATCGAGGCTTTCAGTCAAGTTGTGCCAGCTCAGATATTTTTAAATGCTGCATTTTGTTTGAACTACATTTATATTTGAGAAAGTGAAAGTATAAAATACAGTTGTTTAAGATTGTGTGTGGTGTTTTCATTCTAAAAAAAAGAATAATAATTAAAATATTTTTATCAGTAGCCTATTTTTTTTTTTTTTTTTTATCAATTACTAGACATTTCAGGCGACCCCATTTGAACTCCAGGCGACCCCACGTGGGGTCCTGACCCCAAGGTTGACAAACACTGGCTTAGGGTAAACCTTAAATGACTACAGTAATTATGAGAGAGTAACGTAAACACAAATAGAGTTACCGTCACATTAAAAAAAGGTATCGTATGGTAACTATTTGTGTTTACATTACTCTCTCAGTTACTCTTCCTTTCTCCTCATGGTTCTCCGTATAGACAACAAATTATCTTTTCACTGATCTGAGTTAAACCATGCTATAATGGCATAAAAGAACAGAGCATAAAAACACAGAGTGTTTTCTTGTCACGAAATGCAGTTTGTGTCCATGTGTCTGTCTGTACATACAGCATACCCGAGTATTTATAGTGAAGTGTGGAGTGGAAGAGCCCAAGAGTTGAGATCTGCCTCCAGATTAACTTGAAAAATATACAAGTAAATATTTGGTAGTTTGTCAGCAAGACATGCCCAATCTATTTTACAAAGAGTGAAAAATCAGGTTGAGATTGCCACTGAGTGACTTATAAATGGTGTTTAAAGTGAAGAGCACAGATGAGCTTGGACAGACACTGGCTACCATCATAGTCATGCTGAGTTCACTGACATGCTGGAGTTGTACAACACTGTAGTAGCAGCTCGGTCTGAGGTCTGCGCTGCTCAGAGACAAACGGATTAAAACTCATCTCTGTGGGGGATAAGTCTCTTATCCACGTATTGTCTTCCTCCTTGATGCCATCTCTGCATGCCTGGTGATATCGAACCGTCGTCTGTCTGTCCACTTCAGTATGGGACACAAGTCTCCCTCCACAACTTGTTCCTCTCCTCCCCAATCCCTCCTTCACCCCCAGAATGCAATAAATGTCCGGCCATCATTTATTTTAATTCACTCCCCTCCTGCACAGATGAAATGGATTCGTAACCTTGTAGGACAAGGACGTGCATGCCGTCTGCCGTCAGTTGCTGAGTTATTCTCTATTCTTCTAGCATAGAGAGGGAGAGAGCGAGCGAGAAAGAGGCCCAATGATGAAGAGAAATAGTCTGGCATGCAAATTGCCCGCTGCCATGTCCAATGAGGAGGCCTGGCAGAGATTGTCGCCGTAGAAACTCAGGACAGGGTTAACGAGGCTGCGGGAGAGACGGAGCTTAAAAAGACAGCGGCGGCGGTGGTGGTGGTGGTGGTGGAGGAAGGAGGAGGGAAAAGAGTGTGAAAAAAACTCTGAGTGTGATTTATTTGCCAAATGAAGGCACGATGAGTGGATTATGGCTAGCCTAATGACAGAGAGTGTTTAGAGGAGAGCTAATTGGACGTGACCGAGGAGGAGAACACAGAGAGGAGGCGTTGATGGAGAGAGGGTGGCGGGTGTCATTCAGATGACTGAAGTTGCACTCAGACAGAGGAAGTCAGAAATGTATGAAGAAGAGCAAAGGTGTGCAACAGGTATTATCTTAAACTAAATTAATTAGTGGAGTTGTTTAATAAAATCATTAAACAATTATTTTTGTAATGTTCCCAATAGAAAAGAAAAGGTTTAAATCGAAAGTCTATTTTCTTTGACGCCTCCCTTATGTCCCAGCTTGTATCATGAAACTAAAATGACTTCTATTTTTATCAGTCAAAAACACTAGTAGTATGCAACTGCCAGACTGAGAAAGTGGTGTGATTAGTCAAGATGAAGAGCAAGGGTCACTTTTGTAATAGTGATGGAAATTTGAAATTTATGAATCTAACATTGCAAACTGATGAACATATCATTACATCTTTTGTCTCAGGCAGGTCAGACAAAAGCAGCAACAACAAGAAAACAATAATAATGTTAATAACACTGTTAGCCTTCATTTGAGATGGATTTGAAATGTAATGAAGGTTGTACGTTCCCTTTTTGCTGTAGTTCTGTGTTTCATTTCCTTTGACTGGAAACACCTGTTTACTGTGTGTTGTACATCTATGATGTGTTGCACAATCACCCCCTGTAGAGGCTCTTGGTAACTTATCTACTAATATTTGAATTTAACATGATGAACTCACCCGATGGAAGTGGAGCAAGTCCATGTAGGATAATGGGAATGGAACAGGCAAAAAATTGTCAGACTGATGCGTAACATAATGACCCTTGACCATCAGAGTAGGATCCTTGATCTCTGGTAAGAGTGGACATAAGCACAAATAAAAAAAAAACTCCTTCAAAGAATTGTAGAGGTATCACTCATAACCAAACTATGACATGGGCCCAAGTGGCTTTAATCTTTGACTTCTAACTTCTAAAATGTCATCAATTAATTCTGAGCCAGATTGGACACCCGTGAACTGCAAAGTTTGAAGAAAATTGCTCAAAGTTATCTTTAGATATTGCATTCACAGAAAAGGGATAACCATGACAACTTGTGACCTTGAATTGAACTCTTAAACACCAAAATCTTATCATTTGTCCTTGGGTGGGAGTGGATATTTACACCATGTTCTAAGGAAGTCTTTTTTTAATGTGCTTGAGATGTCACCTTAGAAAGCAAAGGATAAACGTGAAGGCTCATGACTTAACCTTTGACCTCTAAAATGGAATTGATGCATCCTTTAATCATAGTTGACATATGTGCAAATTTTGAAGGAAATCCAAGAATGTAGAGAAAAAGGATTGTTTTTACAAGCAGTGTCTGACTATGGGGCCCAGTGACTTTGACTATTGACCCGTGAACCCCAACATTTAGTTAGTAGATGTTTGGTTTGTGTCAGAGTTGACATGTGTGCAAAGAAAAGAAAACCGAGTTGTTTAGAAATGGGTTTACATGAAATGGGTGACTGTGTGACAACGTGAACTTGACCTTTGACCTATAATATATAAATCATATTTCTTTATTAAAGCAGAGTGGATGTTTCTGCGAAGTTTGAAAAAAGCGTTCTTGTGATTTTGCGCTTACATGAATGGACTTTAAAGGAGTGACTGATGGACATCCAAGTGCCCTGCCTGCAAAGGCATAAAACTAGAGGAAGGAGGTTACACTTATTTTTCTATTTCCCTACATTTTTTGCAGTAAAACCTCAAAATGTTCAAGCAGAGAAAGAGGAAAAAATGATGAAATGCATTTTTGTTGAATGACTAATTGATTGAAGTATGAACTATAACAGCTCTAACAAGAATGTAAGAAGAGCTCCAGGTAACTGCTATACAAAGTAGTCGGACCTGATGCCAAATTTAACTCCAAAACACTGTCTCTTATGAGATATTGAAGTTAATTTCATCAAATGGCTGTTTTTTACGATACTTTTTTTGGCCATGTGTTTCTGAATTTATTTATACTGGTCACTGAAACTTTAAATAGTTAATTATCAGCAGTGCACTGTTTTCCCATTAGTTGATTTCCTGCATTTATTTTAGTTTCTTTTCCTTTTTGTCATTCATTTGGAGTTTCTGCAGAGGTCAGCATTTGCTTTCCTTCTCTCAGCTTTGATTATTCTCACAGACACAGACTTATGACATAAAGACACAAACACCAGTTCATTTTTTTATATCTGTGTTTGAGATAAAGGCTACACAAAAGTGAAGATGACCCTTCCCCATTTACGTGATCAAATTTAACCTCAGCTTCCTCCATTTGTTTGGTGGTTAGACACCCAGCAACACTGTTCCACCCACTAGAGGGTAGTATTTAACCACAGGGAGCATAGATTTGATTTGTAGTCATGCTTTCTGCTGTACATTCTTTATCCACTGTTTAGAGAATGGCAGGTTCAACGTTTTATCCTCATAAGGCTCTTTATATATTAAGCACCATTTCTTTTGGAGTAAAGGTCATGACTTTGAGTCTTTTCTGGATTTCCACTTCCCTCTCAGTATTTCTTAAGACTATATTCACATCAAACATGGTACAGCTTTTATTGTCAAGTCTCCAATTTCTGAAAAGAAAAGTCTCTGCTCTCCAAAATCAGAAAATTACTTCGTTTTTAAATGAATTTCATTTTTAAAAGTACAGTATGTCTTAGCTATTTACAAAGGATATAGAAATACTTGAATCACTGCTTTAATATGGATACTGCAGGGAAGGACACCACATAGTTTGAAATTCTTCCCTGCAGATTTTGTCTTCCTCTCATGTGCAGTTATTGGTTTTATGACTTCCAGGCCGCACTGAGTGGGATGGCGGGCTGTGTATGGCCCCTGTACTGCCAGTTGCCCACCTCTGGTTTATCTATACCTTATGTTCATTGAGTAGACATAACGTCTGTTTAATACACCTGAATTAAACAAGAGCCTTTTGAATTTTATTAACGTCTGATTTCCACATGCAAGCTTTATTGAATCAGCCTCTCACCGCTTAGCGTTTTAAAACCTGCTGCCTCTTTTCTGTTGGCTGAATGCAGATCCTCTTAGTGATGACATTTCCTTTGTGTGTCCACTGAAGTCCTTGGGAAACGTTTTGCGCCGCGTCCATTTGATCGCTGCAGCCTCTTTCTCATTTCATGAGTGCAGCGGCATGCACATTTGAAATGGGCTAGGACACAAATGGGATTAATGCTTGCGAGACATCTCCCAAAGCGTTTCCACCTGTAATGTTGTTTGCAGATGCACTAAATGAGACGTCTCAGCGGGGGCCCAGTGGCTCTGTATGCAGAGCTAACAGAGGGAGGCCTTCACCGCGCTGCACTGTGACCTGCCTGATGCTGCTCCTACTTTCTGGCTCCACTTTGGGCGTAACGCAGCATATAGGGAAAGAGACAACACAGAAAATGTGATTACACGCCTGCCTAATGTAAGGGAATCTCATTTGTTTTGTCGGCCGTTTGATTGTTCCTTTCTGCGCTGGCAAATTCAGGAAAATATGATGCAGATGTGGATGAGGGCGAGCAGTCGCTGTTACCACCCAATCTGAGGAAGAGTGTTTTGACTTTGAAAAGGGGAAAAAATGACTTGAAATAAAGCTCTTGTTTGTTTATACAGCATCTGTCTTACCACAAAGACACACAAACACACCTTGTTTTCAATGCTGCAAGTTGAGCTTTTTTCCCTGTTCTTATACAGGTTAAAAATACACCATCTCACTCCAAATATAACCGTAGAAATAAAATCTAAAAATTGGTCTCAGAGTGCAGACTGAGGTCCCAAAGCAGGATTCTGATGTAAAATGTCTGTTAAAGGAGAAGACTTCCCTAACCAAGATGAATGAGTGATATCGAGCTCTGGCATGACAAACGAGGCCTGAAGTGTCGCAAGTGTTTTATGACCCTCCCTTGGGTCCTTATCTCCCATAACCCCTGACCCCTCGACCTTTTAAACCACAAGGGTGATTACAAGTGGCCGGCCAATGAAATAACGGTTTTACTATGACCTGAAGAGGATGTTTCAGACAACCTCTGCTCTCTGACTGAGACGATATGGAAAATTTATAGTGTTTTGTTTACAGTGTTCACTGATAGGTAATGCATAAAGGTAATTTTGATCTGCATTTACAGCATTTTTTTAAATTTCTAAAAATCAAGTCTGATTTTCAAATTTGAGTATTTGGCAAAACTGTGGCTCCAAAAAACTAACGTTCTTTAAAAAGATATTAATAATATCAGTGAAATGACCAGTTTGGTCATAAAAAAAATGTAACAACTTAATGCTGCATAATACAGACCAAGATTAAATCACAATATTCCTTACCTGGAAGGTGATACTCAACATACACTGTATATGAGGTCTACAAACTAATCTTGCCTCAATTAGTATTTTATTACACAACAAAATGAATTGAAAACCACATAGAAAATAACTCTTTTAATTGTCAGTTTGTAACAGTGTAATTGATTTGTTTTTGCAACCCTAGTTTTAAGTGGTATTGAGTTCAGCTGGCAATAACAGCAATCATCTGGTAAGATTAATGCAAAAATTAAGCTTATTATGAAAATCATCAAAATGTAACTTTGCATGTGTGCGAGGCTGTGCACAACATTAAATGCTGTATGAACCACAAAGGACAGTGGGGTCCACAGTCACTATACGCTGACTTTTAGGAGTTGGGTGCTAAAATGTTTAGTAGCCCCTGATGTAAATGTATTCAGTAAAACCATATTATTCAAAAGGCTCTTTATATTAAATAAGTAAGTAGTTGTGATGAGGACCAAACATTTTTTTATAGTTTGAGTGTACACCATTTTTACTGAACTTTAAGCCTGGGATCTTTATATTTATGCCGTTTATTATTATTTCATAAACCATATAATTTATTTTAAAATAAATATCCTAAATCTTCATTGAAGAAACTCCATATGTCTTAAAAACTTAATGTGTTCCCATATGTATTTATGTAGGTGTTTTCATATGGTTCAGTCTCTGTATTTTGATGATTGTTATACTATATAAGAGTAACTTAAACTTTCTTGATAAATTGACCTACAGAGTCTCCGTAATTTTTACCTAACACTGCCATCAGACTAAAAAGGCTCTATACCATTTTTTTGAAGCAAAAAATGACACTGCCTTGATTTTACAAAAGAAAGAATTGGTGCAGAAATTCATCCACAATTTTAAGCAGTCTGTCTTTTCAAACTGAATGGATGTGTATGCTTGTCATTTATCTTATCTGAAAACAAAAAAAAATAAACACCAATAAGTGGCTTAGACTTCAAATTTGATGGCTTGCTTTTTAAACTCATATTAATGTTTCTTTTTATTTTAACCAGTTTCGCAGCAATTTTTAAAAAATTATGTATTTATGACAGCCCAGCATTACATACTCTCCTGAAACCAAAATTTCTTCGTTTTTTGGTCAAACAAAAACATTTAAACCAGATTATTTTCAGACTTGTGTGGATACCCAGTACAGCATAAGACTGGATAGGAGCATTGACAGATTTAAGGACACCAATACGACAAAGTTTTCATAATAACATTCTATTTTCCAGCATATTCAGTGTTCATTTGTGTCAAAAATCAACTCCAAATGTTTGTGTGTTCAGCAGTACATTGGTTGCTGTCTGCTCCTGTCTTCAGCGGTCAGCAGAGTAATGAGCAGAGGTCTCATCCTCCACGCCTGTCATGTAACCGTCTATGATATCTGCTCCTCATGGGACACATAACTGCGTGACTCTGGCGTTTTTCACCGCAGGCTCTGACAGAAGCAGCAGCACTGACCATTTAAACCCTGGGGCAGGTAGGACTTTATTGAACACAACTGAAGTGAGGGAGCACTTCTGTTCAGAATAGCAGAGTGTAGATGTGTTTTTTCATCTTACTTAATTTTAGAGGTGATTTAAAAGTTGCGTTTAGTGAATTTTTGGAGAGATAACAAGTGCATTTGGTGGTGTAGTGTCTGATCAGTCGTTTGTTGACTGACAGGATGCATTTTGGGTGCAGACAGGTAATTGATGGCACACACGGTTGTAACTGGCTACTGCAGATGTACATCATTTTCCGTAACATTGCAGCCTGAGATTAGTGCATGGTCCCAGGGGTCTCGCTCATCACTCCATTTCCTAAATTGACAGCTGGAGAAACTCTATTCCAGTAGACGTGATGAACGACGCGGGGCGTCGGAGGAGTGTGTCGCAGCCGAGAGAAAGGAGTGATAAATGGGGGAGGAGGGGAGGAATCAGGGCAGATGAAAGTTGTTGGGCCCTGAGAAATGACTGACAGCTCATTATGAAAATCCAAGAAGGGGGTCTAACTTCTTCAGTCAAACCATTTTGTGTATTGTACACTGAAACTTTAATTCCTTTTAAGACCTTAAATTGTCAGATGCTGATAACATACTTGTGCAAAACTTGAGATGATTTTAAACTAAAATATCAAAAAGCAAAGTTTAATAGAACAGGCTGCAGAATGTTGGTTCTTGATGAATGTCTGTTTCTGTCATTTTCATTTTTTTGGGCTACATACTCATCAAAAAGAGTTTGGAAACAGTCGATCATTTCTCCCCTTTATCAATAATCATTGGTATTATGTTTCATATTGATGGAAAGCCTGATTAGTCACCTTTACAACGAGATAAAAACTTGTAAGGATCCTGCATTTGTGGAATGAGCAACACATCTTAATGTGTGGGTAGACAAACCCCAACAGCAGAAATTCTTCATTCTTATTTGCACTTTTTGTTACTTTAAACGCCTTAGGAGCAAGCCATGGCCAAATGCAACCTGAGCTTTGCTTTGGCCAGTCTCATTCACATGCATATATACTCTTCAGTATATAGATGGCCATGCTAACTATGGGATATGATACTTTTGAATGGTAAAGTACTTTTATCAGTACCCAAGGCATCGGTTTTAACAAAGAAAGGAGTAACTTATGAAAACTTTTTTTTAAGAGGACCCCTATTCTTCAAAGGTTAGTGATATTATAATAAGATACAGATTTTAGTCACTCCCTGATTGGTCAGACCATTTTCGGCTTGTTAAAGCTTGTCACATATACACACTGTGTAATCCCGTCACGTTTCAGACAACACAATTCTACCTCCTTCAGAATTTTGGCACAGAGAAGTGACAGGTTTAACAGATTAAATGGGTTTTGTATCTTTTTTTTAATTTTACTGATGTTATGATATACAGATTTCAGTCAATCAACAGACAGTGGAGGGGAAAGCTTGTTGTGTGGGCCCTAATCTGTGACTCTTAATCACTGATGGCAAAGCACACGCATGCACACATGGACACATTGTTGTCCTGCGTCTGCCGCCATTCTTGTCTGTCCTGCTTACATTGTCACAGACATTTAAGGCATAGGTAGTAGGGGGAATAACAATGATTTTTAACATCTAATAGCCCACCAAGAATGTCTCTTTTGCAATACGGGAAAATGGCTGGGGATTGCCTAATATTTTGTGAATCATCAAATCAATTCCATCGTTTTGATAAAAAAGTTGAAACTGTTGGAGCTAAAATAAACAGCTAGAACTGACTGAGTGCTGTTCATGTCTCTGCTCGGTGTGTGAGTGGCGTAAACAGCTCAACGGCATGACATATTATGCAATAATTGTGTGACACAACAAATTGATAACCAGATCAGTTAATAACTGTTGTAATTATCTATTAGTGTTGATTTCACAGATTCTTTGTTGCAGCCTTTCATTTGACCGATGCTCTCTAAATCTTTTTTGTGAACACAGCAACCTTTGCTCGGGACTTCACTTTTTGGCGTGGCATCACAACTTTTGGTCATTTTTCAAAATATTAAGACTCTTTTGTCATTTACATTCATGTATATATAAATCACTATAAGTCACCCATCATGACATTAGAAAGCTTGAGCCTACCCTTGAGAGTGCCAGTTGGTGTTGCTTTATTGGGAATTTTCCCTCAGTACTCTTACCAGCTTCTTGCAACCTCACTCAATTTAGTTGTTTTAGCCCCCTATGGCCGTGTTGCTGATTTTGAATAAGTGCTCAGGGCACGAGAGGTCAGCTGCAATTTCAGCTGCAGCTAAACTGGTCTATTCTAATGTGAGATCTGAGGTGACTTTGACTTTTGATTAATGACAGTTCTCCAAAGGACATATCACCAGGAAAACTTTCCACTGCATGAAAATCACTTCCAGTCAAAGAAGAAAACGTCTATATCTTTATGCATGCAAAATTCAGCACTGTCTGGCTGCACTCAATTTGAAATAATACCCAGGTGCTGTTACAGGAGGCAAACACTGAAAGTGTTTGTTATTAAAATATTTGTACTTCTCATGCCCCAAAGGCCCACAATGCCTTTCTCACTTATGCATATTTCCATTATAGTGACATCAAGCAAACAGAGAAATGCTGCTGCTGCTGCCGCCGCTCTCCTGTTCCCTCTCGAGTGCTTCTCTCTCAGGCTGTGAAAACAGCAGCCCCGGGGAGTATTTGTATCCCATGAGCCCGTGGGGCAGAAGGCCTGAGGATACGCTGTGGGGATGTATTGGGGGTGATGTGAGGGGAAGCTGAGCAGCACACCTCAATATGACAACTGTAGATAAATGTAAAGGAGATAGAGATGGAATAGAATAGTCCCATTTGGGATTAAAGAAAAGAGATTTACAGATAATTATAAAAAAAAGTGTGAGCAGCTCATATAAACACTGAAAGATGAGGAGTGGGAGCTGCTGAAAACAGTGGAAAACATAATAGAATGTCTCACTCTGCGCCCAGAGTGTTTTTTATTGGTGTGCGACAAAACACATCATTACTAAGGTTGTAATGACACCAGAATTTTAAATCTCTATATGATAATAGTTAAAGGCAACGGATCTTAACTTGTTTTGATACCATTTAGAAGAAAAAAGATGAAGTACTGGATAAAAAAAATTGGATAATTCACATTTTTGTTGTTTGTTTGATTGTTTTTTTAGACATATGAAAAGCAAACACCTTCACATCGTCTAGATATCAGCAATACATGCAAATTGACATAATAAAAATGAAAAAATGATTAAGCATTATGTCTAGGACAGCTATATGTCTAGAATTTGTTCTTTTTTTTCATGAAAAAGTCAAAATAATTTCAATAGAGCATCAGTGTGCCTAAAATAATAATAACATACAATATAAACCTGAAATAAAAAGACTAAAGCTGGTTGGGGCTTTAATTTTACTTACACCACTAAACTTTTGACCGGGGATACAACAGTTCTTCTTTTTGTAACACTGAACTCTTTAGTACAGCATCCAAGGTTCAAACCATACATGGAATTTGCAGCATTTTCAGTGTTGTGTTTTATTTGCTTACATTTTTTTTTTTTTATCCATACTGACCGTGCTTTTTGTCCCATAGTGGTTGGCTGGGATGAAGAACCTCTGCCTGCAAATAATGTAAATATCCAGTCACACTGAGTCAAAGTTAGGGATTTTAAATACTGCTAACAAGTCCTGTGATGAGGTGAATTTGTTGTGATTGTTTATATAAGTGTTATTTATTAAAAATATGTTTTTATCTATTTATTCTATGATAAAAAAAAATACATCCAGAGTACACATCAAAATCTGCATAGACAAATGAACACTATCAGTGTTAATATTAACACTTCTTAAGGGTCTATATGGGTCCTCACCACAAAGTTTCATATTCTTTATTTTTGGAGAGTTGCTACTTTCACTCTCATCAAGTGTAACTGTTGACTCTTTTTGGAGTTAAACTGTAAAACTTAACAGTGTGACTTTTGATCAGCACTTCTCTGTAGTGTTAGGAATGCACTCTCTGAGTATATTTTAACCATGCAAGAGCTAACTCTATATGAACACTGCAAAGTGTAAACATTGTTGTATTTATTTACTTAATATTGATGGAGAAAAATATCTGAAATAAAGATACCCCGTTTGGTAAGGGAACATATTTTTTAAAAAATGGATTTTTTGCACTGCAGATTTCATAATGTGGGCTTTTGGCATCCGTTGGTGCTTGTCCAATAATGAGGGGTGAGTGAGATGATTGATTCTATAAGTGTCACTTACAGGTCCAGAGTTCAGAGACAAGTTCAGAGGTAAAGATCCTACAGTGTCACCTATGGATTTGATTAGCTGAAACATCACTTTTACACCTGTTTTTGACATCAATTCTTTTTTTTAGGTGAGAGTATTTCAGGGATTGGACTCCATCCAGAGTAAAATTAAATCTGCACTTGCTGAATATTTGCAAACACACTAAAATTACCTCTTCTTAATTTGCTGATTAGGGCTGGGAGATAAATAGGGTTTCTGAAAAATTTCATCACATTTTCTAACAAGATTTATGTGTAGTATGACAGTATGATTTGTTTGATATTGTGGTTGATGCGCTGAAATGGCATAACGCAAACCACCATTTTGGGTAAGTTCTATCTCTGTTCAGAAAAACTTGGGCCAGACGCTAATGCTATGCATTACTGTACAAGGTGCCAGACTGTCCTTACCATTAAAAGAATTGTGGGAGAAAACAAGCCACAAAAGCAGTGGAGAGTCATCACACACTACAAATTGTTTGTTTGTGTCCGCGAAAATGCCCATGATCAAGCTGCTTTGATTAGGCACTATTTTGAGACATGGCACAGCCTTTGCGTCCTTCCACCAACAACATAATAATCAAACTACAGTCATACATGAATGAATATTTGAGGATTATCCCGCTGATCAAGCACAGTCATTTTGACAAAGAATGATATTATAGCTCATTTTACCACCACAACAAGAATATACTGTGTGCTATCATGAAGGACAGTTATCACTGAAACCATGGCTTCTGTCTTCACAAAATAAACAATCAGTAAAAGCTGAATACAAGATGAACTATCATTCGGCTCCTCTGTTTTATCCTTGGAGTTTGTCAAACACTGAATCTGGTCCAAACAATTATAAATGTTCCTTAAAGTAATGAGGTTCTGGGTGTTCAGAGCTGGTAACTGCAGATGAACATATAATAGCCAATAGCATCTCCTGAGGCGATTTTCCGAGGCGATTTTTCTTAGTCACACTCTTTTCTTATCCAGTTTGAGGACATGAGCTAACGATTTATTCACCTGAATCAACAGTAGGGCCCTATAAAATCTGTGTTATTTTTTCCAAAATTCAGTTTTAGTTTTTACCATATTTGGTTTTTTTTTCCATTTTAAATTTTTTGAGTATTCGGTTTTTAATATTTTATGCAAATTAAACCCAGAGACACTGGATAAAGTAATGAAAAATAATCACTCACTCTTCAGGGGGTCCTCACACATATCTTTACAGGTCCAGTCAACAGTATGTTGACAAAATCTGCACAACATTTGATAGCCTGACACATAATAATCATTGGGAAACTGCTCTGCCCTGTACTTTGGAGTTAGCCAGGAGTTTCGTAGCTTCTTTGCCAACTTAGCCGGTGTCTCAGACGGCCGCTGTGACATGTTGACATTGTTAATGGGGGGGGGGGGGGGGGGGGGGGAGGGTGGGAGGAAGTGAAGCATGCATTGTCTGCAGCCTTAGAGACCCCCTCGGAGTATTTTCCCAAGAGATATGTTCCTTTTTAGTCAGAAAAAAAGCCTTTACGTAAAATGTCGGCCATTGCTGTGATATTCTGTGTTTATATTGAATTCCACGTTCAATGTCCAATTCTGGAATTCCGTCTGCAATTCTGTGATCGCAGATTTTATAGGGCAGTACAGCAGGTATTGTATGTCTCTCCGGTCCTCCAGTTCTCATATCTGATTCCTCCATTTTCAATTCAGACATGTTGAATGTCCATCTACAGAAGTTTCTTCTGTTTGTATGCCACTTCATACAAGTATCTAAAGTAAACAGTGGGCATATTCGCTGAAGAAATCATAAATGTATCCCAGTTTGGTTGCGGTTGTTTCCTCTCGTGAAGCAAACTTGAAGCTGTTGGACACAAAGGCTGTGTCTCAAAATAGTCAATAGTCAAATAGGCTTGGCAGTAGGAAATTAAGGGGATGTAAACAAACTGTTTGCAGCGTGTGATGACCCCACGCTGTTTTTGTGACTTGTTATTCCTACAATTCTTTTAATTACGTGAAAAGTCTGGCACCATGTACAACAACGTATAGCATTAGCGTCTGTCCTGAATATTGCTGATCAGGGAGAGAACTGAGCTTTGACACTGTGGCACATGTTCAGGCTTATGCCATGTACCTCACACAACCCTACTTCAAAAACCCAGACTATCCCTTTAAGCTTTTGCAGCCCTCACTCAAAAAAAACAAAATTATTTATCGAAAAGAAAATGTTGAGATATAAATTTAATTTTGCCAGTCGGCAAAAAAATATTGAGAGACACTGCCTGGCCAAAAAAAAAAGTTGCCAAAAAAAAAAAAAAAAAAAAAGGTCACACACTCTAATATTTCGTTTAGCTTTGATTACAGCACTGATTCGCTGTGGCATTGTTTCGAGAAGCTTCTGCAGTGTCACAAGATTTTTGTCCATCCAGTGTTGCATTATTTTTTCACCTAGATCTTGTATTGATGATGGGAGAGTCTGACCACTGCGCAAAGCCTTCTCCAGCACATCCCAAAGATTCTCAATGGGGTTAAGGTCTGGACTCTGTGGTGGCCAATCCATGTGTGAAAATGGTGCCTTATGCTCCCTGAACCACTCTTTCACAATTTGAGCCTGATGAATCCTGGCTTTGTCTTCTTGGAATATGCCCTTGCCATCAGGGAAGAAAAAATCCGTTGATGGAATAACCTGGTCATTCAGTATATTCAGGTGGTCAGCTGACCTCATTCTTTGGGCACATAATGTTGCTGAACCTAGACCTGACCAACTGCAGCAACCCCAGATCATAGCACTGCGCCCACAGGCTTGTACAGTAGGCACTAGGCATGATGGGTGCATCACTTCACCTGCCTGTTTTCTTACCCTGATGTGCCCATCACTCTGGAACAGGGTAAATCTGGACTCATCAGACCACATGACCTTCTTCCAGTCCTCCAGAGTCCAATCTTTATGCTCACTAGCAAACTGAAGCCTTTTCCCAGTTAGCCTTACTGATTAGTGGTCTTCTTGATGCTGCACAGCTGTTCAGTCCCAATCCCTTGAGTTCCCTTTACATTGTGCATTCGGAAATGCTTTCGCCAAACGTTTAAGTGATCACAGATCACAATCATTCAGGATTTTTTTCTGACCACATTTCTTCCTCGAAGACGATGGTTCCCCACTATCCTTCCAGTTTTTAATAATGCGTTGGACAGTTCTTAATCCAATTTTAATAGTTTCTAAAATCTCCTTAGATGTTTTCTCTTCTTGATGCATGCCAATGATTTGACCCTTCTTAAACAGACTAACATCTTTTCCATGACCACAGGATGTGTCTTTCAACATGGTTGTTTAAGAAATGAGAAGCTACTCATTGCATCAGCTGGGGTTAAATAACTTGTTGCCAGCTGAGAGATAATCACCCATGCAGTAATTATCCAATAGGAGGCTCGTACCTAATTGCTTAGTTAATTACAGGTGGCAACTTTTTTTTTTTGGCCAGGCAGGGTATTTTGTACCATATCAACCTGCTCTATCCCTAAATATTTTGTATAGCTTTTTTATTAAAGAATAATGATAAAATAGTTTTGAAGGCAAAAAAACAGTACCTTTCCCTCCGTTATTCCTTTTTTTGTTCCTTAGAATCTGCTTCTCTCACTTAAGAATGAAATTTAAAAAAAAAAGCCAGGGCTGTCAAAACAAAAAACCATGATCCAAAACCCTGAGGTACATATTGAACTGTACCGTCACATCCTGGTCCTGGCATAGTTGTTTTTTTGCTTTCTGGCTTTGCATAGATTCTGTTTTTGAATTAGATCTGAACAAAATATGCTGGCCCTTTGTAGTTTTAATTTTTGCACCATTTCCGGTAAAGAAAGCTTGTCCCTCCTTAACACAACCCAGCAACACACCCAAAAGAAAGGCACAAAAATATTTTTTTGACCTATATCATGTATCCTCTGTTTATCGTTTTTTTCACAAGAACATGTGCATCTCATGTTATTCAGTGTCACATTTAGCCATCAAAAATACATTTACAAAAGTCTCCAACTTCTGATTAGACTGGCAGCGTACATTCAGCACCCCACAAAGGTTAAAGGTAAAAATGGGAAATCCAATGAGAATGATTTATAAGACAAAAACTTGAAGTTATGTCAAACATCAGTGTTACCAGAGAGAGTTTATTTGCCCCAAAAATGGCATCCAGTTAAAGTTTCACTGAAAAACATAAAAAACAAGATCATTTTTCAATGTGATTCTTTTCCTCTCTTGTGTGCCCGTCTTGTCCTCACTCTGCTGTGTTTGTGATGCAGACCCAGGGCTTTATCAGAAGTGTGACTGTTGCATTGTGGGACAAAGGTCTCTGTGTCTGTACTCTCCTGTATGATCTTATTATCTGTCAGCCAATTTAACAGAGAGGCCTTTGGGGAGTGACAATGAGGATGTAGGGGAGAAGGAAGGGACACCCTCACACACTCACCAAAACACACAAACATGCACACACACACACCTCTGCTCTAATTCACACTGACCTCTGCGGCCTCTCCACAATGCCTGTTTTCGTTTTTGATAGAAAAATCGATAGCCTTGCTGGCAGAGAACAACCTCCATGAAGAATTAAAACAAGGAAAGTGTTGATAGCGGTCAATCATTTCTCTGTCCACTAACACTATGTTTACTGGTGCAGTGACAGAGGGTTGTCATAGTTTATTTGTTCCAGAAATTTACAGAAAATCAGTCAAACTCAGCGTATTACAATAGGCCTGTGGCTTGACAAAAAATGTAACTGGTTCAGTGTTGTCATGTTACTTTTTGTAATGCTCGAGTTTCCCTTCAGTACCTCCGCCAAAGAGGTTATGTTTTTGCCGGCGTATGTTTGTTTTTTTGTTTGTTAGCAAGATAATGCAAAAAATACTGGACAGATTTTCAGGAGATGTTGGTAATGGCCATCTTAAAATGATTAGATTTTGGTGGTGATCCAGATAACTGCCATTAGCGAACAATCGTTTTTGCTCAATAACTGTCTCACTAATAATGATATCAACATGATTCTGAGTGCTAGGTGTGGGTTTTCAGGATCAAGGAATCATATTATCATGGTAACTTCATCATGCAATTATTGATAATAGATGTAACAACAACATGTGAGCTACCTTGGTGGAGGTTTGCACTCTCCCAGTGCTTTCTAGTTAATTAAAAGTAAACAAATGTATTCTTAAAGGGTTTGATTATTTGACAGCAAAACATAAGTGTGGTCCTGTGCACAACTTAATCTGGTCTTGACTCTATTTTCGGAGTCATGTAGAGAACTGTAAAATAGACATTTATTGTAATTAAAGGTTTAATGAAACATGATTTTACCATAATGTAACAATTTTTTAACATTTCAACAAACACACAGACAGTATAAATAATGCAACAAAAGAAGAAAACAGATATAATAATAAAATAAAAATAAAGATACCTAAAATATCAGACATCTGGAATAGACCAGTGTTTAGTAGACAAACATTTAGTAGCTGCAGTTAATCAGCCGACTCCTTACTGTTTTCCAACCAGGTTAAGAGAAAGAAAACGGTCATGACCTCTTGAAATCCTCACATTCATCATTAATTCTGGCTAATATGGTACTATATCTCACATAAGTTTCATTCAGTTTTTAACATCAGGTATTGATGTACCTTTCCACAACCTGAGGATCACTCTGGCTGCTGTGACAACTCCAGCCTTTATCACTGTAACTTTTTTTTTTTTGGGCAGTTCTTTCTTACCCCCAAGTAAGCACAGTCTGGTACTGACTGCATCCTGTATAAATACTTTTCTCCAGAGTGAGTACTCATATTGATACTTCCAAATGCATGTAGGAATGTTGAAATAGACATTTTAATTTTTTGTTTAACATATTATCAGAATATTTCTTACTTATTCTGTAGATGATGCCAAACCATCTTTAACTTCTCATAAATAAGAAAACTTTCACATGAATTTATTAGATATTTTGGGGAGCATTTATGGCCTTTATTGATTGCGATGAGACAGTGGATAGACTTGGGAAGGAGGTTACATAGTAGGGGGACCATGATGAAGGCCACAAGCCGAAACGCGTCGGTTTAATAAAGTTGTCTCATGAACTACAAGTGTTGCTGGAGCTCTTTTGATCTCTTTAATATTTTTTCTGTCCAAGCACCTTGGAAGTTGGTGAAGTAGAGCCAGAACTTATGACCACTCCCTTTGTTTTGGCACAACAAACACATGCCATTGAATGTAACGCTGGAGTGAACAAAGATGTGCAGGCAGTGAATATTTTTGTTTCAGTGGTTTTTATATCATGGTGTTAGGCTGGTATAGGGCTCTGTAGTCAGTGACACAATTTGTAATTAACAATGGCTTTGTCAGTGAGTCCAAACCTTTCTTTTTTAGAGTTAAAATTCTCCTTAATTTTTCGTGACAAACTGGCATTTATTAGATAACCTCAAATCTTGACTGACATTTATTTCCAGTACTTTCCAGTTTATAACCAATATAACACCGACTCTGTGATTGGGAGAAAACAAAAAAACTAAGGGGACATACATTATATTTTGGTATAAAAAAGAGAGTTGTGTTCAGCATGTATAAACTGTGTGCTACGTAAGCAAGCAAATCACTGCAGTAACAGATATTTTTCTTAATATGGCTGCTGGTCCAAGGTCAGGCAGCGTCCACAGGCCTCTCTCATGCCAGTCTTGAGGCCACTCTGAACAGATGTTGGCTCAGCCAGCTGGACATGGCGACCTTGAGGAAATCTCGAGGGGGTCTTCTTTGGCAGCATGGGCACCCAACTCTCCCCACTGGCAACAGAGACCCAGTGCAGAAGGGTATAAGCTAGCAGTGTGTGGGTGTGTGTGTGTGTGTGTGGGTGTGTGGGTGTGTGTGTGTGTGTGTGTGTGTGTGTGTGTGTGTGTGTGGGGGGGGGGGGGGGGGGGGGGGGGGTAGGAGCATCTACAAACCAGCATTGTGTGTCATTCAAGCCTCAGTGAAAAGGTAGCAGTGAATCAATCACATGCCCTGTGTAACACCGCACTAAATGAAATTCAATGGACTGATTGAGTGAGTGATGGATGATTCACATACATACAGCCAGAATTAAGTGATGGAGAAACACTCAGAAGGAGAGCGGAGGAGGTGAGGGTTGGTTAGACCTCTGAGGACTGCATGTGTTGTGTATGTGAGTGAGTGTTTAAGGGAAAAGTGTAGACGTAGAGTGTTCGGACTCAGAAGGCTAAGCGCCTTGAGGAGCAGAGTGTTCGTACCCCACATCTGCCATCCCAGGATGCTGCAGAATTTGTGTGTTTGAACTTGTTGTGTGTTTAGGGGTGTGTGTGGCTACCATCTGGGCAGAACATCAGGGGCACGCCTGGACTGCACGGTGAGCCAGTCCACTTTTAATCTGCCCAGCGCCCTCTCCCCACTAAGGAAGGTCATCGCCTCGGCAAGGACAGCACCGTCACCCCTGTACCACAGACAGCAGGGGTCGACACTGGCGATCCATAATAGATGGCAGCTGGCTTTAGTGTACGTCTTCACTTTGCCTGGGGCTGCGGTGTTAGCCCATCTTTCATTCCCACTACTCGGCTGAGCTAATGTGCTGTGCTAATGCTTGTGTGAATCAGGAGGAGTGCTCAGTCGTGTGTCTACCCCGTAGCTACCCCGTGCTCGTGTCATTGCCAAAATAGGACAGAAGGTGCTTCAACAAAGGAAACATTTATCTGGAGGTATCACAGCACGACCACAAAATCAACCTTCATACATTAAGAGTTCACAGCACTAGTTAAAGATAGAAAAGGGTGTGAGAAACTTTTTAATGGGACAGCATGCCTTTGGTAAACACAGGGAAATTACAGGACTTCAAATCCTCAAACAGGCCTTATTTGGAAACTAGTTAAGCTTGAGAAGGTGCCCCATAAATTGAAGCTGCTGTGGTTGTCGATTGGACTCTGGATTCTGATGCTGCATGGAACTTTTCCAGTCCAATTTTTTGTCCAACTCTCCAAATGTCTCAACCCAAATGTTTTCAGTTTATAGATACTCAAGAATATCAGGTATTAGACGAATAGTGTAACAGTGCAGTCTCATTTATTTTGGTGTTCTTCAAGGATCTGTGTTAGGCACAGAGTCATTTATACTGCATATTAATTACATTTATGATGTTTCTAAACTGCTTAAGTTTGTTTCATTAGCTGATGACACCTCTCAAGAATTATCACTGAATTTAAGCAAACTAAAGTGTTTAATTTTTGGCGAATAAAACAAGATTGTGTCAAAATCAAGAAGAACAATGCTTGAATTGAAATAGTGAATAAAAACAAATTTCTCTGCATTATAATTGATGATAAACTTTCTCAGAAGCCACATACAATGTAAATATAAAAACCAAAAATGTCAAATACCTGCCAAACCATGTCAATTGTCAACCTGCCAATATCATGCAAAACATAAGATCATTATTTATGCTCTGTTGTGTCCTCTTAGAAGTAATTATATTTTGTGCTTACGATTTATATTTTGCTCCACCAGAAGTGCTTTCTTAGGATGTCAACCAATCAGAAGGCCCATTCACGTGGTCATTTTAGCCTTAATATTAATGGCCCTTAGAAGTTTAGCCTTTACTGAGATGACTGCAATGGGGAGATTGAGTTGACCGTCCAGTTGCTCCATCTTTAGAAGTAGGATCAGAGGTGCAATAATGGTTAGGGGGGCACATGAAGTCAGCAGGCAACGAGAGCGCATGAGTGTTTGTCTCTGTCTTTGTGTGTACTGGGAACATGCACCATGTCCTGCTCTCCAGGTCCAACCCAAAACCACATCCCACCATGAAGTGGCACAAATGTTATTTCCATCTCTGTAAAATGTCAAAATATGTTTAAAAACCAATGAACTGTTGTCCCCTTCCTCTTGTTCCTTTGTTATTAATGTGCCTTACTCTCTATGAATCACATAGAGAAGTATACAGCTTTGTGATAGCAATAAGTAATAATAGTGCTCATAGGTGATACACTCTAGAGGTGTCCAAAAACATCAACTTGCATTGGGAACAAATCATATTTATAAAACTCAAAGCAGCAATATCTTTAAAAAAAATGAAGCCAGTGCAAAAAAAACCTGCAGTTCCTCAAATGCCCATGAGAAGTTGACTGTAAACCTCAAGAGTCTGCTAGATATCTATACATGTAATAAAAAGACAAAAACTAATTTCTACAATAGAAATTAACATGTTTAAAGCCTGCCTGAAAAAAACAAAATTGGTATAAAATGCTCATTTCATGATAAACATATTTAAGATGTGTTTTTTTTTCTTATTAACATGTTGATTTTTAAGAAGGCTGGTTATTCATAATAAGTTGCGAGGCTAATCAAACTGTTGGCTTGGCGTGTTGTAGCTGTTTGTCAGACAGAAAAGGTCAATCTTAGCTTAACCTCTTTCCTGATATTGGGTATCATCTAGGATTTTTCCAATACCTGTACTGAATCTATACTTCAAAAACTGTGCTGGTGCCTTGATAGTTTGTGAATTTATTATTTCAAGAGAAGAAAATGTATGTGTTGGTACCATTACCACATCAAGTACAGATTTTAGTACCCATCCTATGTCTTTGCACGTCACTATGGTAGATACTGTGAGACAGCTTCAGATGTGACAACTACAGGCTTGAAAGGATTTCTTCAGAAGCAAATAGGTGGCTTCACTGAGACTGTGTTCAAGTCTTATTCAGTCACGCAGACTCACACACAAAACTTTCATAGTATAAAGTTACTTAGATAGTAATACCCCATAATGAAGTAATGATTGTGTTGTAATGATCATTCAATGCGTGGTGTAGTGAACTGATTGAAGCTCTGGATGACTGCATAAATGACATGTCTCGTATCTGAAATGGAAAATATACAATTGTTTTTAGTGTTGGTCTTTTTAGATCCTTACAGCTACCCTTAAATCAGCACTTATAAGTCATTTTTATAAATGATATGCCTTTTTCTTAAAGATTGGATTTGTTACATATTTGCATAAAACCTACAAGTACTTAGAGAGTTGCTCTGAGTATACAGGTGGACACTATTTCATATTCAGACATTTCAATATTCATCAGGGCAAAGCCTTTGAAGAAAGCGGCTGCACAGTTTGTCTCGCCCATCAAGAGCATGTTTTTTTCTCTACTTGCCAGAGAGACCAAAACCATTTTAAATGCAAATGACCTAAATAAGATTAGCGAGGTAGGCAGTCCGCTCCCTGTTAATTATCACACGCAGTAGTCAATTAACAGCGCTAACGATGGGACACTTAGTGAGCGTTAACCCAATTTAGCACGGCTAAGAGCCGGGTGGACACAGTTGTAGGAGGGTAACTCAGGATGTGGGGTCTGCAGGAGGAGGGGGTCACATCTTTGTAATGCTCCCACCAGTTCCAGCAGAACACAGATTAGAGACAGAACTTAAGCTCTGGAGGAAAGTTTAACACTGTCAGATGTGTGGTCCTTTAGCGTTTCTTTGTAGCCTCCTCTCATCATCAAGATGGGGTCCAGGTTAGCACCATGTGCGCAGGCGGAGGAGCGGGGCTCGTTCAGGGTAATTAGAGTTAGCCAGGACGTGTTAGCAGAGATGCTGCTCTGCAGTTAACAGCATTAGCTATGGCAGCCATGAAGGCATGCTCTGATTTAACACTTGTCACTAGACCTTGGCTGTGAGAGGCATGGGTGACTGACAGGTCGACTCAAGGCCCTGGTTTGGTGTTTTAATGTGTGTGAGTTTGACTCCTGTCAGTTCATGTGATGTCTGAAAAGTACACATTTTCATCACATCAGGTTTTTAATCATCACTTTTTTTTACTTTCACCCTTGTGTTGTCTGTCTTTAGATAACAAATGAAACAATTTAAGATGTAAATGATAAATTATGACTATTAGACAATTAAAATGAATAACGTTGCTTCTTTTGATCATTTCAACATCATATTGATCAAATCACTGAATTGTGTATCAAAGCATGTTTCATATCAAATGCATTATCACATTTTTTAATTCACACAAGTTTACATCACCTCCACTTTTATCACTTAATTTCTGTTACTTTTACCCTTCATAAACCAGTGCGCGATTCTCCTAAATCATGAACTTTTCTAGAATATTTGCCTTAAAAAATTTTAGAAAAGTTCATGACTAAGGAGCATCCTATAAAAGAAGCTGCACTGAAGTCTCTCAAGGTTTTTTCCCATTGATCTTTTCTATTTTGAGTTTCTCTCACTGTCTGTGAGTCCTGATTTGTGTCTGTTTTTTCTTATCACCTGTAAACCAGTAGTGGCTCATAAAACACCCCCCCACTGTCCATAAGGTGACATTCAGGATTCACTGTCAGACTTTCTCTCTCTCCAAAATGAAACATCTGCCCCTCTGACATAAATCATCATCACACTCAGGCCCTGCCCACCCATTTTCATCTGTGTAACCAGAGCTTAGAGTGTCAGCAGGAAGTGTATTGGTGAGAGCGGCCTATTGATCATTGATCTGGCGCCATTGATCTGCACCTCGCCGCTGTCCCTCCCACCCTGAAGACCCCCATTGCTTCCTTGCTCTCTGAAAGCTGAAGGAGTGTGATGTGTTCGGATTCATGGGGACACTCCTGTTCATCTTTTGACTTCAATCTCCCTGAGGAATAAACACATCAGCTAAGATAATGAGAATAAATGACAGCTCTTGCCTCTGCTGCAATTATTCTTCTTTAACTTTGATTTATTTTCTTTAATCAATATTTTTGACTTTTGGAGCTGGGATCACCTTCTAATTCTGCTAAAACTGCACTTTGTCACTCACACTGTGATGTTTTTGCAGACACTAACATGTCAGAAAAATCCATTTGACTGTGGATGGATAATACCACAACATTTTTACCTTCTTTAGGGTCTTTTTTCTTATAAATTTACCACTTTTTACATGCATTTGCAACCTCTTCTAAAATAGAAATAGAATAGAAATTTACAGATAATACATGTTTAAACATCATAAACATTTAGCCAAATCCAATACCCTCACTTGCATTATTCTCCCTATTTCCCTCTGATATTGGCAGAATATGCCAAAGATTTACCCACATATACTAAATCCTGATCTCTTCATCAGTCGCACAAATGGCCGACAGTAAAAGCCACAACTGTATGATGAGCAGATCAATATACACGTAATTTACAAACTGCAGGGCAGGTAATCAATGAGCATAAAAGTGTATGAAATATACATTACACAAGTTGTGCTACAGCACTGACCACAGACTGTGATAAATAGTCAGGCCATTTATTTTTGTCAGTATTGATTATTCAATCCGCGGAGTTCACCAGAATCGTCTGTCTTCTCTTCTCCTCTTCACTCCATCTTGTTCTAAAAGTTGATTTATGATCCATGGGGTCAGACCAGCAGATGTTGGTAAAAACAGCTCAGAGATGGATAAAAGTGATTGGAAGTAAAGCGGTTTTAATGTGAATCTAAGAGGTGGCCTGCTTGATTTAAATGTAACACCTAAAGGGACTGCTAAGGAGTAGTGTTAGTCAAAATGACAGTAATATTGTACTCTGGCATTATCTAATGAGTGAAACTGAACTCATTTTCTTTTCCTAAATATGAGTCATACGCTATGGCAAGACTGAGCACAGCAACAAAACACATGGTAGATATACTACATCAGCAAGGTCTCTCCCAAGGTATAGATTTCAAAGCTGACTAAGGTTTGAGATTTTTTCAGCTCTTTAGAAGAAACACAAATGCAACAATGAGGACCAAAGACACAGTTGCCAGGAAACTTAGTGCAGCAGATGAACGACACATCACCCTTAATTCACTTGGATATCAGAAGATGTCCACCTGTGCTATCATCAGCTCAGAATTAACAGAAACCATTGGCCAGAAGTGGTTTTTATGGGAGAAACGTGACCAAAAAGCCATACTCCTGTCATGAAAGCGAGGCCAAGAGACTCAGCCCTGCATGAAAACATGGGAAGTGGGGTACAGAAAAATTCCTGCAAGTGTTACTGACGAATACTGACGAGTCCAAATCCAAAATATTTGTCTGTCAGACTATTTTGTTTGAATTCACATTTTAAAAGACTTATTAACATAGTTGTCTTTTATGTAATTTATTTATAAAATAAGACTGAATGCTTGAAGCCTTTTTAATGATTGAAAATGGGATAGTAAGTTGGTTGTTCTTTTGTTAATCAAATACAATAATTTACAAACCAGTGCTTTGATGCAATTCTCTTCAGGAGTTGTGGGGCACCCTGAGGTGCCTTCTAACTTTGTCAGGGGTGACTTTAAAATACTCTATATGAAAATTAAACCAAGTGTTACTACGATTATACCGCTTAACACCAAGGTTATCGATTGGTCTAACATCCATAAGCAGTTTTTAAGAAGCATGTATTTTAAAGCTGGCAGGTATATTTAGAGTGTGTGCGATTTAGCAGCTGCTGCAAAAGAAGTTGACATTTTCATTATCATAACTCCAAATCTAAGCTATCAGCTTTATCCTGTAGTACTCCAGCTGTGGCAAGAGATGAAATTATGATTGTATTGGTTCAAAAGGGCAACACTATTGACAATTAATAATGCATTTGCAAAAATTGTCAGAGAAAAACATGCAGGCTTGCTACTGTGGGCCTGCATTAATATTAAGTGTGTGCGTTGCCCCAGGCTCAGGTTCCTATTGTTGTTAGTTTACTGTTGTGATTTGGTGATTAAAAAAAAAAAAAAAATGTGAATAAGGTGGTGGTCAGGAAGAAGTAGAACGATCCTGTTTTTTAAGTACATTTTGGCTGAGGCTGGTTCTTCTCACATCTTTCGGATTTCTCAACAGATAAAAGGTTGAGAAACACTTTGCAATGTAACTAAGTGCAAATTGCATTACATGCAGCCTGAACTTCCCTCATGGGTGCAAACTCTCCTGTCTGCTGAGAGTTTGTGGTTTATGATAACATCCCGGTGTGTGGCTCCATTCCTATGTGGGGGTTATTGCAGGTCCTTTAAAAGCCTTGAAAGTAGTGGATTAGTTCTTTAAAATTCGGGGCCTGAATAGTCCAAAAGCATCTTATTTTCACCTGACAGGAGCTCTAAAAGCTTAGATTACAGTTTGACTATAAAGTTGGGCTGCATGATGTTGGCCTTTTGCCTATAAAAAAAGAAATATCTGTGGTGAGGTTGTAAGGGGTCCCTTGATTTCTATTTGCTATGAAACACGCCACAGGACGATGACAGTAATATTGGGGGACTACTGCTGAAACCCTGTGACTGTGGGATCTGGCTATAATCATACTTACATCGTGTGATCTGACCCCGGCATTAGGGTAGTGAATAGAACTGGCTGATCTAATACAGTTACCTCGGAGACCTTTTAAAGTCTGCTTTTTAGCTGAATTTCTTTCAAGTCCACACCACCAAAATGTATTAATTGCTTGTCAATAGAAAAACAAATGCACTGTGGCTCCTGCAGTGCTCTGGCCCCCCGATGTACAGTATATTAAAACACAACACTTCACCTCTTACCTGAGGTTCATCAGTCATCTGTGTAAAAAAGATGAAATAGAAAAGCAGTCCTTGTTTTTGCTGGGAGCCGCATCACAGTCATTTATTGTGTCATGAGAAGGGGCGGCCCCTCGGCACGTCTTTCACCTCCATGTATTATGCCACGCCTGGTTAGGAACAAAGTGTTTGCGTGGTACTGACAGAAATTAGAAAACGGACTATTTTTGAAAAAAATGCAGGAAACAAGACATTATTATGCCAAAAACAGTGATGATATCACTGTAGTTTTTCCAATAAACTTTTTGTCATTAATCTCCTACACCCAGACAGGAGCTCAATCCTGTAGTAAAAAATTGAAAATTTACATTTCATTTCATTTCATGCATATTTTTAATCATGTGTCTCTGCAGCTCTGCCCAGCACTCCCATCTCAGTCTGCTTTGGTTTTCATTGAGTGAGTGGTGCAGCAGCTCTGTGCTCAGTTTAAGTGATGACTGCTGGTGACAGATTGTCCTCCACCACATTGCTAGCACTTCTCCCAGACAGAGCGTCCGTCCCTCTTTCATCTCGTCCTGAGTGGACGCGAGGGCTCACCCAGCAGCACAAGACAAATCACACTCCTGCCAGGCCATCGCTCTTTACTGCAACCAGCCAGTTTACCTTTCAGATGACTGTGGTTCATAAAGTAACAGACTCAGCATCGCTTCAGTCTCCTCTGATGATCCCTGAACATCCACTCTGAACGCCGTTGATTGTGTGAAGTGTTAGGAGCACATCCAAGATTTAAAACAGTGTGTACTTACATGTTTAATTTCTTGCAGGGATTTGGACAAATTTTCTTTTTATTCAAACTTTTACCGAATGTCCACTCTGATTCAAGGGTTCCCTGGCTAGATTTTGGATCATAGGTTAAAGGTCAAGCTCACTGGGTCTCATGTTTATCCCATACTTCTGAAAGAAATATCTTATGAATGCTTTAAGGTTGTGCTGATATTCACTCTGCTACTTAAATAGCAATGTATTCTTTACATGACCCCTTCCCATGAGTTCATGCAACTCTGGATTACCCACTCAAGCGATGTCTTGGTGTGGAAAAGACTGAGCTGGACAAACAAACTGGGCTTCAGGTGTCAGACATGCTTGAGCATGGTATGGATGGTCCATTGTAAGTGTACCTTAAAACTGCATTTTACAGTCGTTAGATTCCAAAACACAGTAGCTCATACACGAGAACAGTTCCAGTCCTGTTTTTTAACCTCTTTTTTCTTTTACAAGAGTCCAAACAGATAAGCAAGTGGTTTTCTTCAAATTCTAATCAGCCCTGTAAATTTTTCATTGACAGAATATGAGTAAATACGGTATGAGTGCAGACAACCTTTTTTCTGAAGCCTTTCTCACAGTGCTTTGCGCAAAAGTGTCACAACAAAGTCCTGTCATCATTACACCTCAAAACATTTACAAAAAAAATCTGTGCTGCAATTCAAGCTGCAATATTTACCCCCTACACACCAAGGCAGAGACACTCATTCACAGCACTCTTGTAGAAGTCAGATCTGTCAGGGCGTTTCTTATCCTCTCAGTGTAGTGCATAAGAACTGCAGTAATTGTTGAATCCAGAAATTTGTTCAACCAATACTAAGTGTTTCCTAAGTCAAAGCCTCCATTAAATCCTGCTGTTGTTTTAAACCAATCGTGTGGAGAGTTCTGATTAATCTGATCAGTGATCAGCTTCCTGTCCGTGATCAGTACCATGTATGTTAAAAGCTCAACCTGAAAACTGATCTTTTTTTTGAGGCTCAAATTATATGCTTGTCAGGTGAATTTAAAGTGAATAATGGCTGAGCTCAATATTTCTAAATTAAAAAATATCCTTGAACAAGGGGAAACTGGAACTCTTCACAGAAGTGATTTTTTTTTTGGGGGGGGGGGCGCGTTGCCTGAGCTTTAATAGAAGTAAATGAGTTGTGTGTGTAAAGGTGTGCGACTTCCCTACCTGCGTATTACTCAGGAGGATGCAGGTGTGAATATGCTGCTATGAAAGAGGAGCTTTGGCTGCGGCTCGACTCATGATTCGTTCACTTCACAGGGGCTCTCGGGGAATCCTGAGGCCACACTCCCCCAGCTACCGCCCCGGGCAATTACGCTGTTTTGAAATGCTAATAGTTGGCATGTACATGTGTTAATGTGTGTGTGTGTCACAGTATGGGTGGGTTGGTACAAATACGGGCCTGCCTGTGTCTCCGTGCGCGTGTGCGGATGGGTGTGCATGTGCCTGTAACTTATCTTAAAAGCAGCTAAATCCACCGGCGCCGCGGTGCAGCAGCAGTCAAATACAATCACATCTGAGAGCTCTGCTACCTTGTGCTCGCTCAGTCCGTAGAAGAGACCCTCCAAAACTCAGTGCCCACAAAGAACATACCTTCAATTAGCCCAAACGATTAACATTTTAGAGGAAGTCTGTGTTGGGGTCCCCTGGGCGCCCTGCACTCAGCACCAGTCTCCTTTTCATATTTAAATCCACAACATAAAAGTTAGCCATATCTAATCCTGAAAATGGCTCTTTTACTGTTTTGTAAGGAGATAATGCCTGAGGTTTTCGCAGGAAGTATAATTGCTCAGTTATGGAAGAAGATGTAGTATTTTATGTTTAACAGTCGTGCTGGGCCGTAGGTGCTTCTGGGAGTCAGAGCCGAGGGAAGGAAGCTGCACAAAACCATATGATGTTGTCTTTTCTACGGTGGCTCTGAAGTTCTCTGTTTGGTAACATTACTCATAAAGAAATCAATTTGCTGCTGTGACACAAACTGAGAGGAGTTAAAAGTTGGATTACTTCAGCAATACTAAAAATCAAACCTTTTAGCCTCTCATTTCTAAATCCAGATACAGAAATGGCACACAGTTGACTGTACATCTGTTGGCTATAAGGGCCACCATTATCTTGTAACCAAGTGTACTGCCCATAACCTGTAGTTCTGTAGCCTATTAACCTGATTTAACCTATACGGCTTCTTTATCTGCTCACAGTTTGAGAATGAATTTGGCAGAGACACATAATTAGTATTTATACATTGTGTTTCAGTAACTAACTTTGTACTAGTTGTAGGGAAAAAAAACAGTACTCTCTGAACATACATTTCTTGTCGAGGCTGTTTTTGTCTTTGACCTAAAATCCTGTATGACGCAGTATTTCCACAGTGTAAAGCTGTCCTCTGTTACCTCATTGGCTAAATCTGAAACTAAAGTGCTCACACAGTTGTGTTTACTTTGCCTGCACACAGCTTTCGCCAGCATACCAACAGATAGAGGGACAAATACAGTGCAGACACTTCAGGGTTTTATTTTCTCCTCCTCATTTTTCATTCATTTCCAAAAGTGCAACCATAGAAACAAATAGTAATATGAATGAAATATGATCATTTTAAATCCTAATATTTGTTTTTAAAAAGGCATAATTCCTTCTAAAAATACAACAAATGCAAAAACACCAAGAACAAGAAAGCACAACAAATCATAACACAACAGCAATTAAATAATACAACAGAAAAAAACAGTTCACAAGAAAAAATAAAAAAAAGTAATGAAAATAAAAGAACAGACAAAATATAAATGAACAACTAATCAGAAAAGGTGATGACCAATGAGAAAACACTTCAAATTTAAAAGGGAAACACAAAGAACCAAAGAAAACAAAACCAACAATGCATAAGAAAACCACAAAAAACAATAAAAAAGAATGACTTATAAAAATGACATGAACAAATGAAAAAGACCTTGATGAATTAAAAACTTAAAAACAGAAAATATATGAAAAAAAAATCATCAGCAAACATTATCTCAAGAGGGTCACGTTAAAGAAAAAAAAATCATAAAAACAAACCAATCAAAAGCAGGTTAAAAATGAAAAAGAAAGTATAAGAAATTAACACAGCAATGAATCAAAAACATAATAAGTTAATAAAATTACAAAATAAAAAAATCACTCACAAATAAAAACACACCTAAAATAAGAACCATAACACCATCTTAAATGAGAACAAACAAAAAGAAAACACTATGATAAAGGAGAAAACACAACTGTTATTATGGAAATCCAACAACATATAAGTTAAGACACTGGCAAATAAGGACACACAATTAGTAAAAACACACTACAATGTGCAGAATATACAATAACAATGTTGTTGCATTTTTTTATTTGTAGCTGTGTTTTCCTATCTGTCCATGTTTTTCATTCATTTGTTTTGTTACACATCTCTGGACCACCATACTTTTCCTAATTTTTAGGCAACTAGTCAATCAAGCTAACCTTGATTCATTTAGAACAGCGCCTTTGTTTGGGCAGACTCAACGCTTGAGTGCATCTGTGGTCATTATCATGTTGTGCTGTGTCGTGGTCTTCTTCATGAGAGACGCCACTATTGATTTGTTTCATTTCTGTGTCTCGCTGCTGTCACTTCAACATGGCATCTTGGTGCTGGGCAGGCAGGGGTTGCCTGGTGTGCATGCTGTAAACTTTGTGTGAACTTACACTGCACTCCTCTGCAGTTCAGAATAGACTAATCTTCTCATATGCTTAACCCCTGGTCCAAGTAAGGTGGATTGTCTCCAAGTAGTGACTCAAAGGTGTTTGTGTGCCTTTCTGTGAATTAATACTGACTTTTGTCATGAATGTATGCTCATACTGATGCTTCAACCCTGACTCTGTACATTTAAATTCCATTGCATTTGCATCGAAATGAATTGAATTGTTATTAACAGCAGCAGTCAAGGCTGTTCAGGTAGCAAGCCAGTCCTATTTAACATATCCAAAATGTTAATATCAACAGCAGATGAAGTTGAGAAAAACATTACTCACACCGGTGAATTGAGACATTGACTCAGTTGAGGGAAACACCCTCTGAAATGCTGAAATTATGTATTGATTTTGCTCCTGTCATTCGCCTCGATGCCTCTGGGTAATTGCCTCTCTGCTGCTCCTGCTGAACTGAAACCATCGAGGTGTCTTTAGACTGTTATGTGGCTTTTTACTTTAGGAGGTGAACAACGTGAACAATCTTCTGCTGCACCATCATTGCTTAATACAAAATAAGTAGAATCTTCAAAAAATAGAAAAACAAAACAAATTACAAAAATGACTAGAGCTGTGTTAAATGTCTTAATTGAGCACTCACATAACTTCAAATACTTTCAGCAGTTTTCAAAGCCAGAGAAATTCCCCCTGAGGAGACAGTCAGGGGATATGTCTTCTTGTGGGGCCAGAGCTGCCATTACAGAGCCGCCATGACAGACACAACACTTAATGTTATGTCACAAGACTGTCACATTAGGAAGTAGGACCTGATTCTCTATTCTGGCATCTGTTTCTGTATCTCATTCATCCTTTTTGCTGCTTACTTGGTATGAAATATGACTATTCCCAAAACTAACTGTCCATTCTGTTGCTTAAGCTCCCTCCTCAATTTGTTACTCCTTTCAAGACATCTGTAACAGAATGACTCAGCTAGTTATTGACAAGTTGAGTACAGACCCAATGTAAATGGTTAATGGACTCAAGCTTACACAGTGCTTTTCTAGTTTCGTTGACTACTTAAAGCAGCTTTTTTGTAGTTTCTATATCAGATGTTCTTCAGTATCAGCTAACACATTCTCACCCTTTCATACCCATTTAGATGCCACTGACACAGCTGTTGGAGCAACTTGGGTCAAGTGTTTTGCACAAGGACACGTCACCATGTGTCAGCCGGAGCTGGGCTCAAACTTGCAACCTTCCAATTACTGAAGTTGCACACTATCAAACTGCACCACTGATGCCCACATGTCAGCTCAAACTTCTTGTGCTGTTTATTTGCTGTTCTTAATTGAAGACTCCACTCAATAAACCAGCAGTATATAAAGGGCCTGATCTACTAAGATCCAAAATAACAAGTGCTAAATTGCGAGTGCAAACTAAAAAATTGCACGTGCTATTAGTGGGCTTGTTGCGGGTGATCTACTACGACTGCATGCACTATTGATATCAGGCGCAAAGGTGGTGCGGACCGCCCTCTTTAAATGAGGATTTTGCGTGTGCTACCGGCTGTCACCATGGAAAGTTTGGGAGAGCAGAGTGGCCGTAAATGCAAAATGAAGTTTGAGGCAAATAAACACACACTGGTGAACTCCAGCAGAGACATCGCTGCGTTGCCAGAAGAAATTCGGCAGGCCATCTGTGAAAAGCACACAGCTCAAAACTGGCATTACTGGATAGATGATATTTCTCTCCTATTTTTATTTCTGACTGAAGGCTGCGATAACCTTTTTTTGCTGTCTGTCATTTTGACGGACAAGGTCATCACTTTTCCCTCATGCCATATTTTCATCTATCATTTTTTATTTTCTTTTCTGATTCCAATTAGATAATCTAAATGACAGCATTCACATAGTTACACAGCTTCATCACCAATAACCTCTCATGTGAAAAGCAGTCTTACAGTTACGCACACGCTGACTGAGCATTTAACATCCTTTAACTGAAAATCCGCACAATCCATTTATCAGCTCTGAGTGGCAAACAGAGTGATTCTGGCTATGAAGGGGATCTTTTTACACAGGTTAAATGACCTCCTCCACGATGTATTGAGAGTGCAAAACAGAGAGGGTTTACTTTACACGTGTATCTGCATGAGTATGATGGCACACTGGATCATCCCTCTTTTTCCAGTCTTCATAATGACAGACAGCCTCCAAATCTTTCCGTCATTGATCAAACAATTTGGTAAATGATGTTTAAGACAGTCCAAACATGTTTACATGCACACGGAAGATTCTCTCTCTCCATCATAAGCCCTCAGTGCATAACACCTGCCTTTCAAACGGGTTAAATATAGACGCAAAAACAGCAACAACAATCAGCTTCAGGTTTGATAAATCACATTACAGGTGCTAAATGATTGCATTTGCATCTCCTCCTCCCAGTATTTTGCGAGTTGTGATTATCTGCATGTATTCTGCATATTTATGAAGGCAAACACACTAAATGGATTGCACATGTTATTTTGCTCATTTGACAAACGCAATACTCACTGTACCCGGTTAGTAGATCAGCTTTGCATGTCTGCAAGTGTTTTTATGCACGCAAACCTTTAGTAGATCAGGCCCAAAGATTATTTACTAAATGGCAAACCAAAGTTTCCCCATAGTGAAGGATGAAAGCTCTTAAAAGTGGGCCTGGTTTGGGCTGCAGGGATTGCTTTCAGGACAAACCAGGAAGTCCACTTTTAAGTGCTTCTTTTCCCACATCATGTAAAATCCATCCATCCTACGCCGCTTATCTGGGGCCGGGTTGCAATGGCAGCTTGGTGAAGTGAGTTGACCTAAACATCTCCCTTTCTTGCTCCTCCTGGGGAATTTTGAGTTGTCTCCAGGTCAAAAGGGATAAACAATTCCTCCAGCCATAGTTCTGGATTTGCCCCGTGGTCTCCTCCTAGTTGAAGACCTCCAGAAGAGGCTACAAAGAAGCATCCTAATCAGATGCGTAGACCACCTCTACCTGCATCTTTTTATGTGGAGGACCAGCAACTCAACTCACATTCTTGTGGGGAATTCTCAGTCTCCTCATCCTCAACCTTTTCCTTTTTCACTACTCAGGGCTCATGACCGTGGGTGAGGGCCTGAACGTCGATTGATTGGTAGATCAAATAAAACTTAGAAAACATTGATAAAGTTAATAAATCAGAAACTGATAAACAATATTAGTGTAACTGCTTGGGGATGCCTACGATCCCATGGAGTTGGTTGAGGACATCATGGCAGCCAGGTAGCAGTGGTTGGCTGCCATTAAATGGAGTCTCTAGTGGTTACCAGTGGCGGAAAGCTGGGTTACACTTTAGACATTCAGTCATTTGACAGAGCATCTAATTACGATTTCATGTCTGTATTGATGAAAAAATATATATATATGCATACACACAATTAATTTAACTGACTTGTAAATCTTGTAATGGCTATTTTGTCATTCTCATTTAACTGATGAGCCATTTATCTGTGCACATCATCAAAGTCAAAGTTGAGCGCCATGTTACCTGCAACTCTGAGAGAACATGACATCAGGCAGATGAAGTCTTGTCATTGCAGTTAAAAGACAAACTTTCCACTGCTACTTTTTGCGACAGAGAAGGTGCATAATATATCATTACTCATAAACTTCAGGTCTTCTCTGAGCCCTGCTCTTGTGTCAGTGTGCTTGACTGCCCTCTGAAAATGGCAGACAGTGAACACACTATATGAAACGTCTTTTTTTAGGACAATGAGCCTTGTGGGCTTAAGAGAGGGATGAAGACAAACTGTAGATGACAGTCCCCTATTCCCAAGATCTAGAATAAATGTTTCCCTCGCTTTTTGGTCCAGAAAAAAACTCCATCCATCAAGGACTTATAAAAAAGTGCACCCTTTTTCCAGCTGTAGTTCATTTGGATAAAAGACACCTAGATTAAGGTTTGTTAAGGTTAAATTGTCTGTAGATTGAGCGGAGCCTTATTAAGCTTCAGAGCAGTTTTCTAAGGTGCCACATGCCTTTGTTGGAATCAGTAAGCGTATCAAACATCAGACAGGAAAAAAAGAGGAAATTGATTGAAATTCTTTTGATGTGTTATTGTCTCAGTCAGTTGAAAAGTGGAAAGGAGAAAGAGCGGTGGTAAATTGCTCTCTGAATGTGTCTGCTGAAACCAATACTGTTTTCTTTGCTTTGCTAATTATTAATTACCCATCTCCATGCATATGTGTTTATTCCTAATTGTATTTGATGGATGAGTGGCAGCTTTGACACCTCATTAGACCAGATTAATTGAACGACACAATATTTATGTCTCGGCAATGACCAGTTATCCTACCATCTATCATCGAGATGATCTCGCTGATTGAAAACCACTGGTCCGTGTAATCCTAATTATTTGGAATTAGAGAAGAATTTATAGCTTCTTGTGGCGTTTTTCTGTGATGACTGCAAATTGGAAACATTAAATGCATAACGAGGGAGAAAATGAGAGGAAGACACAATCAGGGAATTAATGGGGGTGAATGTCGGAGAGGGGGGAAGGGCGCGTAAAACAAACGAGGTGCTCGGCTTATACAGTGAAGCCGCAGTATTTCACTGCACGGCGCAGACACAGACGGACGTGTTTCCCAGACACCCTGGCATAACGTTTGTCTCCTCATAATTCTGAGAGGGAATACCCACAGGATGACTATTTAAGAGAGGGTTTCCTTTTTTCACATTTAACTAAACCTGTATATTCTCCAACTCCCAATCCTCTCACTTCCAAACATGCTCCTGCAGAACATCTCGATCCATATTGTCTTTTATTGAAAAGTTGGCTGAGTGCTGGAAAAAAACATTTCCACTGAACTTCATGTAACCCTCCTCTAACTTCTGCAAAGCTTTGCGCCTCCTGGGAGGAGCACAAACTAAAACCCAGCATTTGAGCTCACAGAGAAGCAACAAGGCCCAGAAGAGTGGAGCTTTTACTATCATACAATAAGAGGAAAGCCTCAAGGAGCACACTCCCTTCTCAGGTAGCGAGAACTTCCTCAAGCTTATTTTTCCAACTTTTCAAGTTTTTCTTTCCGCCATTAGCCGGCTCCCATGTGGGCTTGAAAGCGGTGGAGCTGATTGAATTAAGCTGTTTCCTTCCTTGAGACATTTTGACAAGCTTTCTTAGACATAAGGCTGTCGCTGCTGTAACTACAGAAACATACCAATAGGCTAACACACACACAATCCTCGTATATATGCACACAAACTGAATCTGAGACGCTATCTTTAGAAATCTGCTGACCAGAGTGGCTCAATGGGATATGGACCAAAGACATTCTTAGAAGCAGCTTTACAATACCATTTACACTGTCATATTTTAATCAATTTAACTGGCCTTTTTAGATCTAGTTGGCTCAAAATGCTCCTTCATGTGTTAAAAATAGGACAAATGGTCTTTTGAAATCAACTGGGGAGGAGTTTAATCTCATTGAACGGAGCTACAGCCAGACGTTTAGCTCCACAGTATAGAATACAAGATTATACTGGCCTGATATAGCCCTTCCACCACCCGTTTATTTTTATCCTCTATTAAGGCAGCGATATCCTTAAAGGCTGCCAAAATTATCCTGTAAAAACGCTGACTGGGAAATATGAAAGGTTCCAGGCGCTTCTAGTAAGCAATCTGCGCGCATGGCGGAGCAATGTGACTGCTGTGCTTGCTATACCAACAGGGGTGACCCCAGCTGGATGGAGAGGTGAGACTAAATGAAAGTCATCCCCGGGATCTTAGGAGAGCCAAGTCTGGAGTATACAAGGCTCTCTGTGAAATGAGATATACTGCCAACGAAGGCTGATTTACATAAATGTTTGTTTTCAGTGTTAAATTCATCAGCAGAGTGTACACAGACAGCAAATAATCCTGTTTTAAATCCACTGGGCCTCTTTTTTCCCTCACTCTTAATAATAATACCACACTAATTATTTTTATTTCATTTTATTTTTATAAAATTAAAACATTTCTCTGGAGTTAAACCTCTAAAATTATGGCTTCTTTTTCATTACGACTCTTTCATTTTGACAGCTCTCTCCTCTGTGTGGTGATAAAATTGGCCTCTCTCATTGTGGGATTGGGAAAAGCCAAAAGCACAATTTCCTTATCAAATATATCCTTATAAGCACTATGTATTTGAAACTGAAAGTTTTGCATATAAGTTAAGCGTTCCTCTGAGTAAAGCTGGTTATTTGAAGAGTTACGGGCACCCTGCGGGTGTTCTGAAACATTCAAGTCTGAATGAGCACAACCTGCTGCTCTGTGACAAGAATTCATTCAACATATCATTTCTTCCTCTCAGACAGTATTTTAGAGACTTTCTCCAAAAAAAACACAATAACACGTCTTTGAAGGCGACAGTGAGGGATGGAGACATTTTGTTTCTGTGTTATCTGTCCCTCCGTAGATTAACTTGTGTTCAAAAGTATTCCCTGGTCCCTCTTCTGAAAGCGGTTTCTTAAAAACACTTTGAGGGAGCAAGTATGTACACTGACCCAAGGATTAACTGATTACATTTTGGAGATCATAGGCAAGTCAAGGCAAGTTTATTTGTACAGCACATTTCAGCAGTCAGACAATTCATATGCTTCACACAATTCATTAGAACATGATGACAAATGAAAAAAACATTTTATCATAAAACTAAATAAATAGACAAATGGAAGAATGGCCAAACATTCCCTTAAACACACTCATAAACCTTGTGGATAGCCTTCCCAGAAGAGTTGAAGCTGTTATAGCTGCAAAGTGTGGGCCAACATCATATTAAACCCTCTGGATTAGGAATGGGATGTCACTCAAGTTCAAATGAGTGTGAAGGCAGACGAGCGAATACTTTTGTCAATGTACTGCATGTCATTTTAAGCCCCTCTTGCCTATGTGGGCCCAGTCCACACTGGCTACGTTTACACGTTTACATGTTTACATGTTTACATGCAGTCAATATTCGGGTTAAGGTCAATGTTCCGGTTTCTGAAACATTCAGAATAACCTGTTTATATGCATGAACAAACAGGGTTATTCCTTAATACATGGTATCCCGATCAAAACAGCGACGCATGGACATCTCGAAGCACGGAGAAGGTCATGACGTAATGCTTGTCATTTCTTCTTCCTGTATCCAATAGCCACGACAACAACAGCAGCAGCACGGTGGATAATGAACAGCCCGGAGCAGGGAGCAATCGCCTTTGATTGCACTTTGGTGCTGGTACTGACCCACCACCAGTACTTGACACTATTCTTTGTCAATTTCTTCATTAATAAAAGGCGAGAACATGAAGAAATAGGAAATGGGGCCGGAGCTGTGCCATTTTACAACAAGTACTTCCTGTACTCAAAAGACGAACATGCGCAGAACACAAATTCATGTTCCTTTCGATGGGGATATCCCAGTAGGCGTATACATGACCAAATATTCGGGTTAGAAAAGGAGTAACCCAGGAGTGATTTTCGGGTTTTTTGTAAAACCAGAGTATAAGCATATTCCGGTTTTTCAAAAGGGTTTTTGGTGTTAACATGGCCGTGCGCAACCAGGTTATTGCTAATATTCTGGTTATGAAAGGCTTAATGACTTCATGTAAACGGAGCCACTGATTGGTTGTCCCCACTGCTCTGTAGTGATTGATCAGTTCAGTGTCATGTTGTCAATGATTCTGCATTCATTCTACTGTCTCTGCTCTGCAATGAGCTTCCCACTCAGAGCCAATGAGCTTAAACTGCAGATGAAACAATAGTAGAACATCACTCTGGTAGGTCTAATGTCCCAGAGAAGAGCTAATGCTGTTGACATTTTTTCTCATTCACTTAAGTTCTCTATCACATGGAGGAGACTTGTAAAACACATTGGGTGGCATATAAATTTCAAAAAGCATGACATGGTCTCTTTACACTTAAATACAATTGTGTTTGGTCTACGATGAACGATTACAGTAGACAGCTCAAGTTTTATTGTTTCATTGTTGCTGACATCAGAGGTCAAGGCCATATGTCTCAAGGTCATCACTTGGGACTATGGCATCTCAACAATGCTTTGAGGGATCCTCTTCACACTTTGTCCTAATACCCACTTAAACTTGAAAATAAAGTGCTTGGATTATACTTATAACTCAAAATATTGAAATCCGATTTGAAATTGATTTCATGCATCAATCCAAAACATGACAAAACATGCACCCCATTCCAATAAGGAAATAAGATGTCAATGAGCAACCGCCCACCAAACTCAGGCCAGTTCTTCTTCCTGATCAACATGTGTGGTGGAAATGTCTGCCAAATGTGAACCTTGATATAATAGTCTTGAGATTAATGTTAGTTTTTCCCAGTATTTATAGAAATAAATACAAGCTAGTTGTGGATTAGATAACACTGTACTTATTTAATGAAAGTCTAATTTTGCTTGAATTGCGAATGCTCCAAAATCCATGTGAAGTTCAAAATGTCCCTGCCTACGTGCGTGCCCCACGTCTGCATGAGCTTCATAAAGCCGTTAAAAGCTGACACCACAAGGCCCATTTTTACGCCAGCCGCCTTATTGAAATGAACTTGAGAGGAATGTATTGATCCTGTTTGTGAACGGCAATGACACAACCTGGCCTTGCCATGGAGGTGACCCCTTCATGACCCCTACTGTGTTATGCAGGTGATGTAGACGAGTCGCGGAGAATGGACGCGGGTGTCAAGGAGCTATTTACAATTAGAGCATGGTGGTGAAATTGATTTTGTTTATATCTGATGTGATTAGACGCAGCGGAGAGTTTGCTGTTGTTTGAATCTCAATCATGGCTTTGACTGGAGCAAGATGCAGCACAGGGTTAGAAAAAAGTCCCTAAGATAATGTATGGAATATGGCTGTTGCATTTTAACCAAAGTGTGCTGCTGTGATTTGAGACATTTTATTGACCGATGGTGCTTGAAGAACTGGGACTGTCACCACATATGACAGCATAAATTCAGGCCATAGTATATGCAGGGAATATACTGTACATTAAATCTTTTATAAAGCAATTACAAAATTCACAGTTGTTGCACTACATTTTTAAACAAAGATCAGCAGTAGGATGTGTCGAAAATAATATCAATGCATCGCGATGTGGACGAAGATAAAGATGCATCAATACAGAGACGGTCAGCACACATTTAATCTTGCAGAGGCCGCTGTTAGACTTTAGTATCAGCTTTGTCTATGAGGAAGAATAAACAAGTGCAGGAAGATGAGACCTTTGAAATGTATTTATTTTGGTTTACTATGAAAAGACATTTTTACTGCAGTTGATCTCAAAAGCCATTTCTAATTAATAAAAGTAGTTCATGTTTATCCAACCACTTGTATTTTTTGATTTCATAATCAAATCATGAGACATGTGAAGGTGCCCAGCTCTATGCAATATGTTTCATGTTTCAACTCATACAACAATCTACTGCGTTATAAAGCTGGGATGAATATTATTACCACCTAAGCCCAAACAAAAAGCCCAAAACTACGTGAATAACTGCTCATACCATGCCTTCATTTAATGGAGATAACTCATGATCTTGTTTTTTTTTTTTTTTTTGGAATATTGAACTTGTTCTTGTCACTTTTGTCATGTAAGCAGAATCATGACAGAAGTTAATTCTGTTATCAAAACAAGAAATGGTTTAAAAAGCACGGGACCTCAAATGCAGTCGAAGTTGAATAAAAATGAACTTTGCTTTGTGATATGAGCACCACTTTGACCCTGGGACTATCCTTAGAGTCTGAAGGTTTTTTAATCTTTATACCCTGTTACAGATTTCAGATTCTTCAGTGCATGACATGTTTTACGTCTCGTATAAATGGTGCCTGAATACTAGGCTCTTTAAAAAAAAAAAAAAAAAAAAAAAAATACTAACAAGAAAAGACTTACGAACAGCTATTTTGGTGGCACAGTGAGGGAAGTCTTTTCCTCTAACAACAATATTTTAAAACTGTAGGCCCCCTGTCTGTCATGGGCCCACTGGGTTCAGTGTCACCTTATCATTTGACACAACCCTTCACCATATTCCAAAACAAAGGCATGAGACAATTGATGGAGTAATAATGCAATTTAACTTCAGCAGAATACGAGATGATTTTATTATTTTAGCTTTCTTGCACTATGTTCCTATATAGCTGAAGCATTTTTGCTGGGCCAAGGATGACTTTTTTTTCTGACCACAATCAACACTGACTGAGACAATCATACACAGACCTCCTGAATATAAACATTTAAAAATGTTTATTTAAATATATTTCTCAAAGACTTTTGTGATACTAAAGAGCTTTTAAGAGGCCATTTTACACTCAGCACATTACTCTCATAGTGCAAAATACTGTGGACATTGTTTACTAATGCATTTGTTTTTAACAATTCAGTAATTAAAATTTGTGTAAAAATTGTTTCTCTTTTAAACAGCAGTATGCTGATTTATTTTACAGCGGTATGCAGGAGGAAGAAATGATCAATGAGAAATCAAAGCTTGGCTTAAGACAAAAGAGAGCAACGCAGTGCATGGTGAATTACTGAGCTCTCATCAAAAGACAAATAATCTAATAAAAAATACAGGCTTTGATATGTGCACTATTTCCTGCCTTTTCTTTGTTTCTTTCTTGGCTTTGTCATTTTCATCTTATTTTTATCTAATTATATGGAGTTGAAAGTTGACCCTGTCCACTTTTCTGTCTGATGATGCAGTATTTCCATCATTCAGGGTCACAAAAGTCTTTCATTTATATTTTTTTGTTTGTATTTTTCACTTAGTTTCAGTATTTATGTCATTATACATTATACAACAGTCTATGCCAGTTTTTACACCCAATTAATTTATCAAAGGATAAGGTGTTGTTTTTCTCTCTTCACATCTGTTTCCAACACATGTAGGCTCTCACTGTGAAGGGAACAGGACTATTTTAGTTAAGCGGAGGCTTTGTACTCTAGACAGAAATATCGATATGCGATAATGAATTTGGACATATCGGATATCACCAAAAATTCAATATCGTGCATTCCTAATATCCTTGTAATTTTAAGCAAGGGTGATGAGAAAGACCATCAACATATGGAAACATTTGTTGAAGTAGCTTGACAGTAAATATAGGAGCACCATGTGTTTGACATTGTTGATACAGAAAAACAGAGTAGACCTTGAAGTTTTCATACAGGAAGTGCTCAAGAATCAAAAAGAACACTGATAAGGGCTTGGATCAATAAGAAGAATCAATACTGGATGTGGTATCAATAAACTCTTGTCAATTCTTTGTAACACTTTTGGACCCTTTGCTCCCTGTTGTTGAGTTAACATCATGTCAGCACTACAATGGATGACCATGAGAAGTGTGAATTTCCCCCATTGATATTTCACACAATGAAGCATCTCACAGAACAAGCACGTCCACTCTCTTAAATATCCCAGCATACATTTCTCTCCCTCTCCCATCGAGTGAGTCCAGCTCTCCCAATCAGGATATCCAAGTCCTGCTACGAGTCCCTGATTAACACCACGGCTCGAGTACTTTTGTTTTAACTGTCCTCAGTTAAATGAGAAATTAAGAGGCAAGAGAGAGAGGCTAATAGCATTTATTAACCCAGCGTGAGCGGGCAGCGGGGCGAGCGCGCTCCTCCAGCAGCCCCTCTCCAGTCCCGTTGGCTGAGCCAGAGAGGCCCAGAGAAGGGAGAGGAACATAATAAAAAACTAACAAATGCACCCAGCTGATTAATGCAGCCCTGTGGCGATAGTAATTATCCCTCTCCACACTCCTCCTGCACAGCGGCCAAACAAGTGTGGCAGCCAGAGGGAAGTGTGCAAATTCAGGGACTGTTTAGAGCTCTGTGTATGTGGCTGGAAAAAACAAAAGACAATCAGTGCACTGTGACTGAGGAGTCCAAGTTTTTACACATCCTGTTAAATGTCTGTTGTATTTTTACCTTTAAATGTTACACACTGTCTGTGTATGTGTTGCAAAATGTGGATTCATACACAACAAATTTGGAAGAGCTAAAATTTTGATGTTTGCTGAATTTCATAAGGGCAGAGTTATTTACACTGTGGTGGAGTCAAACACCTTAAAATTTGCTCTCAGTTATAAATAAGATGGTGTCAAAAACATGAATGAAATTATGTACCAGTAAATTCATAGGTGTCACTTTAGGATCTTTAACTCTCAACTTTTCACTTTGAACTCTGAACCTGTGACACTTGTAGAGTCAATCATTCAGCCTATTCGCCTTTACTGGACAAGAACCAAGAGATGCCACAAGTCCACATCATGAAAACTGCACTACAAGTGATTGTTTTTTAAATTTAATAGTAAACAAATTCAACAATGCTTACACTTTGCGGTGTTAATGTAGAGTCAACACTTGAGTAGTTAGAAATACTCTGAGAGAGTTTCATTGCTAACACTGCATGGAAGTGTTGATCCAAAGTCACACTGTTAAGTGTTGCAAAGTTTTACAATTGAAGTCCAAATAGAGTCAACAGTTACACTTGAGATTTCAAATGCCAGATCTCCAAAAAGAGTGAAAATGACACTTTGTGATGTGGACCCATAAGGATCCCTCAAGAAGTGTTAATAGTCACTCTGATAGTGTTAATTCGTCTATGCAGATTTTTCTGTGTAGTAAGAGTGTGAATCCTACAAAGATAAAGGTTGTCAGCATTTATAATAAGGTAATATTTTTTGTTCAGTGCTTTCATTTTAAAAATTGGGAAGAGTAATCCATGCAAAACAACAATTTTATGTAGCAGCTCATAGACTTAAAATTAAAAATTTGTATTTTGATACAAGCTAATATTTCAGGATGCAATTGTATATTTTGAAATAGGTTTGTATATGGGAAGTACGAATTTATGGTCAAAAGTTTGTGGAAAAGTTATTTATCTTTATGATGCAAAGATAATTTTAACTATTTTTCATAAGATGTAATGATTGTATACTTACATATCAATGAGGGAGCGGAATAAATGACTGTTGATTCTTAATGAAGAAGGGGTTGGATTTAATAAGTTTGTACCTCTTCTCACTCCTTACTTTTTGGACATTCAAATGAAAACATCAGGGGTCCTTTTCTTCTCTCACTTTTGACATATACATACATATATAAAAAAACCTCTCTATATATATAAAAAAAAATATTTTTAAAAAATGATAAAAGCAGTGTAAAAATATTCTGTCATTGAAATGAGAGATCAAATTTAAGGCATTGTTTCACTTGCAAATGTACACAGCTCCTTTATCATGTAGCCACCTTTAGGTGTACTGCAGTACTTCAGATTTATGTTATGTGATGTTATTTTCTGTGATAAATTGTCAATTATTTCTGAAGTTTTTCCTTTTAATATATACATGAAACAATGTAATAAATGTTTTTGATGGTTTAAAGATTACCTCCAGCAGCAACAGTAACAAGTAAATCAGAGTGAACAGTAAGGATCAGTCCACAGTGAGTTTCCTGCTGAGCCATCAGGCTGCACACTGTCTACTCAGAGAGGTCAGGAGGTCACACGTAAAAGACCAGTTTCCCTATGAATCAGGAATTTAATTACACACACCCAGTGTGACAGGGAAGCTGTGTCCCTCAACTCCACACAATATGTAATTACTATTTATTGACAGATAACGATTGGTTCTTTCTCACTGTTCAGAAACACGCTGCTGAATGCACGTACAGTAAAATCTCACGTTTCTGATCTGATTTCTAAGCTTTTTTGGTGAGTGAGTTAAGCTTTTAGGTGTTAATTTTTGCATGCTCACATTTTCTCTAAAAGCCTAAATTCATTATCATAAATAAGCCCAATTCCCTTTTCTGTCCATCTGTTCTGTTAAATTAAGGCCATATTACAGCACTCAGAGACAATGTGGACGGGGAATACGGCACAAGGAATAAAAACCAGCAATTGAGAACAAAGCTACTCAGAGAAGACAGGATGCACAGACAGTGTTTAGATCGCACACTTGCTGTGATCTGCTTAAAGAGACACACTCTCGGCCTTAGAGCTGGAAATCTGTTTTGCTTAAACACAGACTTAATGATTGGATTACTGTTTCTTGGTTTGGCGATAGCGTGATCGTGGGATTACAGACTGTGCGCTCAATAGATTTCCTGTCAGATGCCATGAAGCCAGGTGTCGCCTCGCTGTGTAAGCTGGCCGGGCTGTGAGGGAGGGAGGTGGATGAGCCGTGGACTTAACAATATGGCCCACCTCGCAGAACTGGCAATGCAAACACAGGAAAAGAGCTGTGAAAGAAATGTGGTGATATATTTTATAAAGAAACTTAACTGAAATTCACCCTGATGTGTGAGAACATCAATATTCATTAAGATTTCTGCTTTAAGTCTCTAAACTGAGCAAATTTGCAACTTTTTATTTAAAGTCAAATTGCAATGCTTGAAATTTTGAATGAAAAATCTGTTCTTAAAGTAAAGAAAGCCCTAGCAAACATCTTTAAATATATTTTTTATCTGGTTATCATCCTTAGTATCAAACACTAATGTGAAACAACACATGTCATCTGTACATTATTCTCTTCCCTTTTTTGTCTCCTCTCTCCACCTCATTAAAAACATAAACATATCTCCTCTATTGATTATGTCTGGATGTCTTAATCAGATCAGCAGGAATATCCCGGTTTTCCTCCACAGGAAAGTACATTAAATGCCAAAATATTGATCAGAGATTTAATTGAGAATGCAGAGCTCCTTTATTAAAGCGATCACCCTCTGCTCCTGTGACTTTGATACGTACTGACATGAAAGGAAAAAAACATTCAAATTTATTATTCCTTTTTATTTAAAAGACGGTTGGGAAACAGAGTCTGTCCCGAGGCTTGTGGCGACACAGCAATGCTGTGATCAATAAGAGCGTGTGATGGGTTTTGCATCGATCAGGAAAATGTGGGTTGATGAAGTGGGTTGGAGGGGGTGGCTGTGTGGGTAAAGGGGGGTTTGGTTTCCTCTGATGGCTGCCATATTACACAGACGTGGTAAAGATCCACTCAAACTCGTCTGTCGTTGTCATCATTTTTGTTATTTGTTAAGAGGTCATTAACACTTTAATTTTCTCACATCCGTACTCTGCAAGACCTTTTGGACTTTTTTTGCATAAACAAGAAACAAAAGTGGCTCAAGCACAGATTCATGAAATGATTCGATACTTGGGTTTTTTCAGTGCTTCAATCATTAGGCTACTTCATATACGATTATACAAAAAGGGCAACTTTACCCATAGACTTTACACACTTATTGGCTGATATAGGCTGGTTAAACCTCTCAGATCAAGCAGGATGAGAAACAGCCTGCAAAAATGATTTGTCTTTGACACACAAGGAAAATGAAGAGAAAAAATTCAGGTTGTCACTCCACAACTCTCTTTCATTTGAAAAAAGTTGACACAGCTTTCTACCTCACCTGCATACAAAAACTGGTAAGCAGAACAACCTCTGGGAAAGATTTGTTATGTATAGGACATAAATGCATACAGTTCAGGCAGGCCCAAGCCTGTAGCAGGAGGCGATTCCCAGGGCAAGCCAGAGCCAGTCGAGTATATAGGCTTAAAACCATCAACCAAGGGGCAAAATTTGTAGAGGGTCCAAAAGGAGAAAGGAGCAGAAAATCTGCCTCTATGCTACTTTTAAAAGTAGTAAGAAGCAGTAAGAAGAGTAGCAACAGTTTTTTCTCATGCATTCAGTTCAGAAGAGTCTAAGCTTATAGCAGAAAAAGATTGTTAGGGCAGACAAGATCCTTGTCCTGTCTATAAAATTTGTAGAGAAGAATTCTATAAACCAAAAAACTAAGGGGGGAATATCTGAAAATGATACAAAGTGAAAGGGCAGTGTAATTAAATACTCTGCTTTCCATGCTACTTTTAAAGGTAGGGAAGAAGGTAGCAAAAAGCTGGTTTTAAAGCATAATTTTGTAAGGTGTGGTAATGGCACTGTAAACGTCCTAGACAAACAAGGAGGGAGAGTCTAAGCCTATAGCAAAAGTGGTATTTTCAGGACAACAAGGAGCCAAATGTGTCTCTAAAATCAATTCAAAATGAGAACTAAAGCCAAAAGCTCTGCAGAATATGTAAATGATTTGATAAAACAGGGCCAGAAAATTAAGAACTCTACAATTCTGTCCCATACTTCCTTTGAAAGAAGTACAGTAGGTAGCACAGACAGGCCTTCATTCAAGTTTTAAAGTGGTAATAATGGCATTAAAGGGAGAAAACAACAACAAAAAAGACAACTCTGCCTCCTGTACTAGAGCGCGGCATAAGCAGGCCTTCAGTCTATGTTCAAATTGATTGTGATTGGGGCATTTTAAGCTTCTACTACACGTACAATTAGGTACAGAACAATTAAGAGCCTGCTCTCCACTAAAACTTTTTAGAAAAGAAAATTAAGCAAAAACCACTTTAAAAAACATTTTTAAATAATTTTTCAATAGATTTTGCTAATAAATAGCATTGGCAAAATCTAAAATAAAATCTAGAAAAAAAGAGGACAACTCAAGCCAAAATCAAAGGGGGCAAATTTAAGATGCCTCCCATACTACTTTTGAAACTAGTTTAAAGTTTGCAAATTGAGGCGTTCATTCAGTGAGTTTATTTTCCAAAAGACTTATAATGGCATTAAGAGCTCTTCCCTAATGTATAGTGAAAGAGAGCCTCAATGAGTGACAGAAAGGGTTTTTTCTAGGGCAAGCCAAAATGCAGAGACTACATTTTTAAATGATAAATTGGAAAGTGCCAAATAATTAACAACTCTGCCTTGCATAATACTTTCTAATATCATAGAACAGATAGCATATGTAGGCTCTCAGTTTTAGAGCACAACGATTATAAACTTTCCTATTTATAAATACAGCTAAGGAAAGTGGAAGCCTTCTGAGAGGTGATATTTGGGACAAGCTAAGTCGTCTTTGTCCATAAACTTTTGAAAAATCAAACTTAGAGCCAAAGCCAAGGGCGGACATTTGAACATGTTTAAAATGTAAGGGACTCCCATGCTACATTTGAAAGTAGTATGGGGAACTTTTCCTGGGCAAGCTTAGGCCTTCTGTGTTTTTCAGCTTTATGAAAAATAATTATTAAAACAAAAACCCAAAAGGGCAAATTAAAAAATACCCAAAAAGCAAAGTTTGGACAATTAAAGGCTCTGCCTCCCATAGTACTTTTGAAATTAGATCTGGTGTTAGAACTTGTAGGTCTTCATTTTGCGAGCACATGCTCCAAAGGGCTCATAATGTGATTATGAGCTCTCTGCTTAAAAATGCGGATTGAATTTGCTTATACCAAGAGGAAGCCTATACCATGAGCAGTTTGAAGGACAAGTCAAAGCCATTTCTGTCTAAAGGCTTAATCAAAAAGAGAAATGAAAATGAAAAAACAACAGGAAAAAACTGTAAATAATTCAGAACAAAATAATTAACAGCTCTGCCTCCTATACTACTTTTAAGAGTACTATTGAAGGAAGCAGAAGCAGATCTTCACTCTCCATTTATTTCTCCAAAGTACTGCATTGCTCTTCAGAAAGTCACAAATCACATGAATCTAGCCTCAAAACAAAGAAGTTTGGATTTTAAACACGTTTACAGATGGTCTAAAAATACAGATCAAGTCTTTACAGTGATACTGATGAAACATGTCAGGAGCAGCTGCATTAACTTTAAAGGAAGACTGGCTGTGAAAAAATAAGATCCATGGCGGAGAGGATAAAAGAGTAGAGGGAGAAGTTTAGCTCTGTAAGCTGGCACTGAGCCTCTAAAGCTCCATAAACAAACCTGCAGTCAACACTCTGCTAGTAAAATAACTTCTTCAGTTCACTGCTGCAAATGTTAAAAAGCAACTCTGACTCCAAAGAAGTTCCTCATCCATGTGGCTATATCTGTGTTTATCCACATTTTCTGGCTCTCTGTCTGGAGGGTCTCTTGTGTCTGTGTTTCACAGCACTCCCTTGTGAATGAGTGGACAGCGACTGCTCCTTCTCAAGCCCCTCCCCTCTCAGTAATCCCCCCTCCCCTTTGGCCGCTCTCAGGACAGCCTTTCTGAAAGCGAACAATGGCTACGCCCCCATATGCACCAAACTCCTCCCCCCTGCTCTTAAAGAGCCCCCGTGTCTTCAATGGAGACTCAATCCCCTCTCCGACTTCCTCAGCCCGAGTGTGCTCTCTCCTCCTCCGCTGCTCTCCATCCATCCGCCTGTATCCTCTACTCTCTCTTTTTCTCTCCATCACTCCCCTGATCTCCTCTTCGCTTCCTGATTCCTCTCTTTATCTCTCCCCTTCTCCTCTCATCACCACTCCTCCTCTCTCCGCACGTCCCTCTGAGCGTCCTGAGCGTGCAGCACCTGTGCAGACTGGAGTTTGTCGGGCTGAGGCAGGAGGTGTTTCTCCCCTGTTTTGTGTGTGTGTTTGAGAACAGGGGGAGGGAGGGTAGAAAACACCCGGGGACACCTGACCAACATTTCCTCAAGAAATGTGGAGACTTAGGAAGTGATCTCCTCCTTCAGCTCTGCTCCAGCTGTTTGTTTCTCTGATTATTTACTGCAACAACTGGAATGCTTAATTTGGACTGATGGATGTTTCCGAACTGTGCATCCCTGACCCTCTCTGCTACCACAACCAGTAGGTGCATCTTTTTACACATCCTTTATTACTTCTTATGTTGTTTTCATACTGAGAAAGATCATTTTTATAACTCTGCTTAAATTCTCATTGAAGAGTCAAGAAAAGCTCTGAAAGGCTTGCAAAGTTTATGGTAGAAATGTAATATGTCAAAGAAACTATTTAAAAATCCAGGGAGTTGCTGGTATAAGCCCACCTCCCCCTGTACGGGACAGCAGAGTCAGTAGTGCCAGTGAGGCTGCAGTAGCGCAGCCTGCAGGGAGTCCAGGTCGGACCGCTGCCCTACAGCTGTCTAACTCTGCGACAGGATCCAGGGTTTAACCTCAGCCGCGGGGAAAAGCCAGAGGCAGATTAATGGGGACGATATCCAGACGACTATCCTCTGGCAGTCGTTGGTGTCCGGCTGTGTCCAAATGGGAGAAAACTGTGACTGTACTGACGCCCAGTCTGACTGAGAGAGTGTGTGCGTGTTTCAGAGACAGATAGGAGTGTGTTTGTTTCACTGACTTTGTCCCGTTTAAAGATTTGATCATGTTCTTATGATTTTAGGCTCATCTTCTCGGCCTTGTGTTTAAATGTAGCTGTAACAAACTTAAAACAGGGATTAGATCATTTCCAATGTGGCAGTAAAGAAAAGGCAGTAAAATCATATTTAAAAGTGATACATTTTGCACCCACGTGTACCATCACTGAGTGTTTAGTTTGTTTCAGTGTTATTCTGTGAAATGCAAAGGTAAAAGAACATTCGAACGTAAAACTCAGCGTTGGCCGTAAGCGTTTGACATCTGCTCTGGTTGCATGACTGATAAGACCCTCTTCTCTTAACCAAACATGACTGGACAGGGAGACCCTTTACTGAGATCCTCATAATGTTAAGCTGAAGATGGGATTGGAAAGGTTTAACCTGCTCAGCACTTTTCACAGAACTGTCATTACTCTCTGTGAACAAAAAGAAACTTCTCCTGTGACAGTTTTATTAGTGCAGTGTGACCCAGACTTTGGATGAAATAAAACCTTAAAGCAAGTGAAAAGAGGTTGTAATTTCTTAGTCATAAATTTTTTTAGTTTTGCAACAGCAGTGTTTTTTATAAGAAGTAATGAACAACAATAATTAAATTTCTGATTGTAGATTTAAGTCACTTTGCAGGATCTTAATGCGCTCTTTTCTTGATTTTTTTTTAGTAGAGTTTATTTAAGATTTGCTGTGGAAAATTGTTTGGTGATATTTCAAGCATTAAACAGTTTCATCAATCTGAAGAGTGTTTTTGTACGTAAGTGTTAAGGAAATTAATTAGTTTATACTTAAGAACCAACAGGTATATGTTTAACTTCCCTTAAAATGGGTATATAAGCCTTGATTACTAGCATGTCCGTGTATGATTCCTGCAGATTTCAGAGCAGCTGAAAAAAAGGACATGCAACTCAGAGCTCTTCAATTTTTGCATGGTCAGCAATTTCCAGAATATATTAACTGCATCTTTTCAAATAAACTTTTAAAGCAGACTGTAATCATAAAACAAATGAGCAAAGAAATGATTTTCCAAAATACTTTGTGCTCTCAGTTCATATGTAGTTAAATGGCTAAGTGTCTATTGTATTTACATCTAACGTGACTGCTTTTTCAACATTTTATAAACCTCATGATACTTAAAGAAAATCCTTAAAATACAAATAACCAACAGTTAAAGAAAGAAAAAAAAAAGCAGTTGTAATGAAATGAACCCCGAGTTACACTGAGCTGTTTGTGCAGATGTGCATGTCCTCCTGTACAAATACCTGCACACATGTTACAAGATTTTTTGTTGGTCTTCATGTATCCACATATGTATCTATGAGGGACTTTTAATTAATGCATGAAGTCTGAATGTGTGTGTTTTTCAGACCGACTCTGTAGACTGCAGGACCTTTCGTTCTCACTGATAGCACCGTGAAACTGTCTCAAATTCCTGCACAAAACTCACCATCCAAATCTTTGGTTGCCCTGCAACTAACTACTCTAAAAACTCTTCTATAGACCTGATGTGTAAATTAGTTTTTACTACCAACACAGCACGTCTCCAAAGATGTCCCGACATTTGATTTTGTGAACTATTCAGTTACAGAGTCAAGTTGTGTTTTCTTCTGATTTGCATCCCCTAAATCTGTGTATTTAGTGTCACAGAAAGCTCTTCTTTATGTGACACTAAATAGCTTTGTCTTCACTGATGCTATTAATAACCCTGCGAGGACATTTGGCTTGATGACCCCCGAGGTGAAAGGTCCCACGACTCTAGGGTTCAACTGTCACGCCACACAACTCTGCTAAGAAGGCAAATACAATCTTATACTTTAATCTTATTAAGTTCATCAGACGTCTCTGAATTTTCTGGAAAATTTAAAAAAGATGTTAATTCATGAGATTGGATGATTTAAAAGGATAATATCACAGTATTCCCTCCATAAAGAAAAGAATATATTTAATTAATTAATCAATTAAATTACATGATTAAAAAAGCTGAATTGCACACAGTATTTCTAACTTTATAACTTTATAATTAATCTTTGGAAAATAGCCAGATACAGGGTATTTCGCTGATACAATTTTGCTAAACAAAATCAAACTCTCGTTAAACTCTTAAGAAATACATTTAAAACTTGCAAATTAAGGATGTGGTTTAAGCAAGAAATTTGTAAAAACTGAAAATTTAAGTGACTGTTAGACAAAAAAATATTTTAAATGAAAATATTAAATTACCCTCCCTGGCTACTTTTTCAGTCATCATCATTAGGGGAAAACACGCTGAGTGTTTTGTCAGCAAAAATGATCTTCAAGGTGAAAAACATGTTTTTTTTTTTATCAATTTCAAACACATTTAAATTCTCCTCTGTAATTTTAAGTGCTGCATCTTTAACACCTGAAGTTTTAAATCTGGTTTACGTTCAGTCATCTCTAATAAATCAGATCCATTTTCCTCTCGCCCACCTGCTGTTCACATAGGTGCCCTTCACCAGCAAACAAACAGGAATGTTGAAGCACATATGAACATGTACGCACATGCACACAAACACACATGGACAGAGACAATCCTAGACACCCAAACACACACACACACACACACACACACACACATGCACAAGCACTGGGATGAGAGCAAAGAATCACACACTGACCTGACGTCTAATTTTAGTGGAGACGTATCATGGAAACAAAAACACCTGACTGTGTCTGTAAAGAGAAACATATCATTCTGTCGAGCACTAAATCTGCATGAAATACACTATTATCTATTTTACAAATGATTACATAATGTGTTTAAATTAATATTAAAACTTGAAGTTGTCAGTATTTTATCAAAATAGAAAGCGAATAGGAACTTCCTTTTTTAAAATACATCTATTTCAGGTTATTATTTTCATGTAATGCTTTGGCTAAAGCGTTCTGCGACGCTCACACCAGTCATGCTCTTCTGATCTGAATTTGAAAGTTCATCCAATGATTGATTTTTCATGTAAAGCAAACCTTTAAATTAAATTTTGTTGAATTGAGTTTTAGAAAAGCTGCTTTTCTCTTAAAAACAAACCTTCTTAGGCTGTAACTCAGAGATCATTTACTGTCTTGAAGTGCTTTTTATTTTGCTGAAGCTGTTAACCTCCCTCCATATGAAGCCACTAAATTTACTTAAGTTTACAGTAAGTTTTGTAATTCACTGGCCCTTGTGAGGCACTATTTGCAGGTCACTAATCTATTTTAGATTTAGTTGAAATTGTAGTTTTTAGTCAAAAAGCATGCATTAAGTTAGCCACTAAATTCATTTATATCCTGTAGAGTTTTAGTCGAAATGTAGTCAATAAAATTCAAAAACATTTCAGTCTAACACTAGTCAATACAAAACCCTATCATTTCAGCTTTTACATTTAGTAAAAACATTTTTTTTTCTATTGATACTGACTTAATTGGCCAAATTGTAACATAAATATAAATAGCCCACTAATACACCATTAATAATTGATTTAATGATGATGTAAAATTACTGATAAAACTATTTAAAAAAAAATACTGAAAAACTTTGGATGTAGAGCTTTTAGGTGTAGAGAAGTTTTAGCAGTGTGCCTCTTGTGCTTGTTTGCTGGAAATCCAGTTTCTTTTTGACTTTTCAACAGCCAACCCTTAACATTTCGGTCTTACCTCAGTGACAGAAATCATGCCTACATTTTAAGAGTTTCTATTTGCTGTACATTTTTGCCTCTTCCTCATGTAAATAAGGTTGTGCTCTTCTCATGGTAGATTCATATCGGGTGTTTATTAAAAAAGCATTATAAGAAAAAAATAAAACAGAAAAAAGAAGAGTGTGGTCTGAATCTGATCTTATGTCAAATACTTTGAGATGACATTCATATAAACCTAGGCTATACAAATAAAGATTGATTGATTGATTGATTGGTTGATTGATATGAGACATAGACACAAGGAATATTGTTGCAGGATCAGATAAAGACTTATGACTGGACAGCAACATCCAAACATAATCCAATCATGATTGTTGCATTTCTATGAAATAATACTAAAGAAAATAGAAATGAAATATTTAATGAAGTGGCTTCCAGTGATTTACATACTGTTTACTTTGTGTCTTCTATCTAGAGTTTGCCTCCTACTCTCTAACACCATGACAGAGACAGTTTTTGTTAAAGGGTATACATATATGTATCATTCAAGGCAAAATGTGGATTTGTCTCAAGGAATATGTATTTAAGAAAAATAATTGACACATTACAGCCTGGGGCCGGTCTTCTGCCCAACAACCTCAGGGTACTTCACTGTCTTTATATTTATCTCTGCATGTCAGAATCAGAATGTTGTTTCAACAGATTAAATCATGTTGTCATGATGGCAAACGTTTCTTCTCTCTCTTCATGGTGACAATGTTTTCCTGCAGACTGGTGAATCTCATGTGAGAGGGCGCAGTAGCCTGATTTTTAGTACACATGTCAAGAACACACCAGCCTTTTATTCTTAATATTTGAAACTTAGAAATTCGTCGACCTTGTAAAAATTAAATCTGATAAAATAATGCACAGAGAAGAAATGATCTGCTGCCAGGGAATATTCAGAAAACCTTAAGGAACCAAAGAAGGAGATGATGGTTCAAGAGGAAAGTTGAATGTAAAGATTCTCAGTTTTCACACAGCAAAAGCTTTTTTAGATAATCTGTGGAGTAAAACTGAAACAGATTGGGTGTTAAAATTACACAAATTACAAACACTGTTCAGTTTAGAAAGAAGGAGGTGAGTCTCATGAGGCAAAGTGATAAATAGAAATGACTTTGTTTATGTACGAGATTATGATATATGATATGATTAAATGAATGTAAATGAGTACACATAGACAGTTTATGTAATAAACTATACTAGATTATGGTATGATTTAATGAGGAGGTCATTGATACAGATGGTGAGAAAAGTAAAGCGTAGGACTGAAAATTTATACTTCTATTTCTTTTTGCAGATGTACCCTTAGAGAGTCACGAGTTCACAGATTAAATCCATTTTCTTTTTCTTTCCTTCATCTTCATGTTTATAATCCAGACACCAACCAGTTCAAACACTTTCTGCACTTCAGAGTAACATTATCATGCTGAGTCAGAATGGATAAAAATATGAAGACGAGACACGGGGGTCTACATATCAGTCATATTTAACAGTGGCAGTGTGCTGATGGGACCAGTAAAAGCAACTGGAAAGCCAACAGAATAGACCACTGACGGACGGAGGGAGCAGGTGGTGGGACGGTGCTGTGCTGTGTTCACTTTGAAAAGAAAATGCTGCGTCTTTTCAGCTTATTATAGTTTCCAAAGTGAAGTTCAGGAAAGGCAGAACCAAATCATTTTTTTCTTTTGATATTATTGTTTAACCGTTGGAGTCTACTATTAGCCACACTCATACTGCTGAGCACTAAATATGTGCTTTCTAAAAGTAAGCTACAATTGTTTTTTTTTTCCGTTAATATTATGTTATGCTTTCATTGAGTATTTTTTCCATCTTCATCTGACCCAATTATTGATATCAAATATCAATTAATGTTAACAGATTTTGACCCTTTGAATACCAAGTATTTGTCACTGTGTCACATGTTTTAAGATGAGAAAAAAATACAAAAAAGAATTATTTTCAATATACTACGTGGAAAGCATATTTTTTGGTTTGTTTTATTATTCCAACCTGCGATATGTAAATGGCAACGCTGATTTTATGCATTAATAATTTCTGCGCGGTGTCAAATACTCACACTCATACCGCTGAGCACAAAAATGCACTTTTCACAAGGTAGCTATGAAACTATAATAGATTATAGGCTTGATTTTTAAACCAACAACAGACACACACTAAATATTCATGAATTTTAATTTTTTTTTTAACCTTTTAAATGTTGAATATTTTCTCGATGTCACCATGTTTTTAGATGAAAACAATATTTTTAGCATACAAAATGTAAAGTAAAAAATTGTGTTGAATTATTACAGCCTTGGATATGTCAGTAATTAATAGTAACACTGATTTTTTTGCATAATAATTTTTTGTGCAGTGTCAAATCCTCACACTCATACTCTTACGGTTAAAATGACGTCATTTGGGGGAGAGGAGAAAAATATGTTCAAATCCAAGGCAAAATAAAATGCATGTTTTGTGTTTTAATGGAAGTGAGATCAGAAAATGCAGTTTGAATGGACTTTAGTGGAGCATTTTTTGCACTTAACAGTCGGAGTGTAACACTTATTTGTACACAGTGTATATTTGACTAACTGTAGGAGCTGAGCTGGAAATAACAAGATCAAGTAGTAATACACAAATCCTGCCAAAATTATGCATGAACACAGCCAAAGTGATCAAAAAATGACGAATAAAAAGTGCATCAAACGTGCACAACTGTCCCTAAAGGTTAAGTGTTCATAGTTCATAGTATCTGCAAAGGAGGCCTGCTGTATAAGAGGATCTGTGTGACGGCACGGGGGGAGAAATAACTTCATTACATGTCATGACCCTCTCTTGATATAGATACATCCTTTAGGCAGCCTGTCAAGGACTCTGAATCCATCAGGATGTAGATGGACGCCTCTGTGAAGCCACGTATCAATCAAAACACAAATGTTCCTTTCATGAATGCAAGCTGCAGAGGACTTCTTAGAAAGAGTTTGTTTTATTGATCAAATGAAATTAACACAGACACACACACAGTGTGAGCCAGTGTGTGTCTAATCATGGAGTGTGGGTCAGCCGGCATGTTTAATTTAATGGGCCTCATCGTAGCTTCACGAGGTCTCACATTGTGAACTTAATTCCTCTTCAGCACGTTCATTTGCATTGTGTCAATTGACCGGAGCGCTCACTGTATCAGCCTGAGTCGCACTTGAAATTCAGCCCATGCCCTAATACCATTAGGCAAATGCAAAGTTGTGTCATTTACACATTTGGAGGAGAGAAAAGAAGAGGAGAGAGGCAGAGATGGAGAGAAAAGCCAATTTGCAGTGGACAAGACGCGCTGGTGATTATCAGTGGATGTTATTACTGTGGAGGAGCAGACGTTTGAAGGTTATGTTTCTGGGCAGTAATTGAAATGCAAAATAACATTAGGATCGATGGCCATCTCTGTTTATTTATGAAATCAATATCGTAACTGTCCCTCATGAGTCCCCCTCTGATTCCCAATGACGGCTTAAGTCCCTGATCGTTTATTCTTCCACCCTCGTCATCTTCGTCTTCCTCTTCTGTCTCCTCTTAAAAGGCAGTTAGGGGTGTGTTTGACTTTGCAGAGAGCAATTACCTGGAGGTGCACAGCCTGTATGTAGATGGGGGGGTGATACTCCAGGTAAGGAGACATCATCCATGTGGGAAATCTATGCAATCGCTCCTCATGGCAGTGACATTGAGGAGGCCATATGCTGGAAGTTTGCTGCTCGTGAGTGTGTGTATGTTTGTGTGTGACTGTGTGTAGTGATGGTTACCTACAGCCTGTTATTGATATGAAAATCTACGTCATTAAAGAGGTTTTTGAAGAGATGACTGATAGATTGATAGTTCAGTTCACTGTAAGGTTGTAAAAAAAAATCAATACTTTGTCAATACCATATTTTTAAAATGATATAGAACCAGAAAAGTGTCCATCTATGATCTCATTTTTTTAAACTTAGGGCTCGAATGAATATGTTCACATAACAGAAAATAATTAATTACAACGGCAAGTAACTTCTTGTTTTTCAGCTTTAAGTCACATTTACATGCTTTTGTACTTTTTTTTACTTAATTTTAACTTAGAAAATGTTTCAACAACCACCGTGTTTACAATTTGAATTGCATTTATTTTTATAATTTATTTAATATTGTGATATGACGGTGCTCGGATGGGACAGAGTAGGATGACAAATAAAAACAACATAAATACTGACTGACAAGTTACAGCAACATTCAGTTAAGAAGAAGACAGGAAAAAAATATGTGTTGATGATTTCATGATTGGCAGTGAAGACGTCTGTGTGAAAAACAATCTTACTATTAATAAAAATAATAGCATCAGCAGTTATTATTATTATTATCATTATCATTACCAGTATTTATCACTGTTACCATTACTTTAGTGAGTGTAATCATGAATGTCATCATAACACCAGTAATAGTAGTATAAAAATACTTACCTTTTTTCTACATATTGATAACAATGTAAACACAGGAGAAAATGTAAGAATAAATAAATAACGAAAGTTAAAGTAATGTAAAATTGAAAGCGCAAAAGAATAACTACACAAAATAGAAAACAAAATGAGAGGGAAGAAAAACAGGAACCAAAAAAAGCAGAAAAAGAAAAGAAGTCTTCTTTACATAAATGTACTTAAGAGTTGGGTGATTGAACGTCTGCAGTATGGACAGTTTGAGACAGTCGAAGAGAGAAAGATTCTCAGAGGAGTTGGCACGACAGCAGATGTGGGGGCAGCACATGGGGACTGATGGAGGTTGGATTGTTGGGTCAAGTTGAATGAAGGGGGTCCAGTGACGATCAAGCTGGAGGGTATGATTTTTTTGCTTTGAGTTTTTCTGATGTCTAAGATTGTGTAAAGCCATTAGAGTAATGACCGTTTTTTTCTGTATGTTAAATTGAGCAGAATCGTTTTCTTTCAATGTGAACAACATTTAGAGAAAAATAAAACATAAGCATTCATGACAAAGAATGTGTTAGTTTACAAAACAAGGCAACCTTTAAGAATTTACTGTAAATGTGTCCTCGTGTGTTCAGTTATTTTTTTCTGGAGGTGCATTTTGCACCGTATGTTGTCAATGAAAAAAGTTTATATCTTTTTACAAAGACTGTTCATCCAATAGTTTTGCAGTAGTATCATAAACATGTCGTCAAGTATCAGATTTTTATGCTACTTTTGTATTGAAGCGTATAACTCTGGTATCATGAAAACCTTAGTTCACTGCTGGCTTTTGTCAAGTATACTTTGCATGAATATTTTTCTTTCTGTCTTCCTTCAAATCTCTTTAAAAATCCCAATATCACAGCAACAGCATAATTTATCTTTCAGATAGACTGTTTCTTTTTACTAGATAAATTGATCAGAAGTCACATTGTGAAAAACACATGAACAGAAACTTTTCCCTTCTATTTTTCTATGTGAAAATGAGAGGAACAGAAGTCCCTTTTGGACTAGTATAGTTTGTTTAGTCCTCTCTTGGTAAACATGTATGAACCAGTGGGTCTCTGTCATGCAGTAAAATGAACATCTCTGTACATTAAGAGAGGAAACCCTTGTCAAATATAAGGAACCTAATTCTAAATAAAATTTCAAACAATTCAGACTTTTTTTTTCAGTTAGAAAAATCCACAGCAGAGATCCTGTTATACTTATTTGAAGGATTTACTCTTTTGCCATTGGCCTTACTCACTTGTGTAACATGTTCAGGTAACAAACAAGATGGATCCTGTGTACACAGTATTTGATTTACCACAGCAGAAGGTAAACCAAGTGCTCCTGTTACAGTGTTTAGTTCTACCTAAGCAGTGAAAGTGCAAAACACAGTTTTACTCAAACTCAGTTTCAGCTCTTACTTCTCAGTTATTTAAGTAGAAATGACAGAATGATCTTTAAAAGGGTTTTAAACCACCCAGACATTTATAAAAAGCAGTTTACATGTATTTTTAGATACAGTATCTGTATTTTGTTGTTGGCTTTCTTTCTCTGTTAGTTTACTGAGCAATATGAAACACATTAAGGCATAACCTTGTTTTCCTGTAGCTCATGAAGGTAACACTGTTTTCTGATATAGTATCAACTAGAAAGCACTCGGAGAGCGCAAACCTCCACCAAGGTAGGTTTTTTACCAAGAGCCCTGACCATTTTTTTGTGGAGTTATATGCACAAATGCCGAAAATAGTCTGATCTCGCAATGTTAAAGAATCCTTTAAAAAATTCCTGGATCGAGATGGTGATCTGGATCAGTCCCAAAATTTAATCATTTGTTCCTTATTCCATTCCATAAATTTCCAGAAAATTTCATCCAAATCCGTCCACAACTTTTCAAGTTATTTTGAACAAAACAAACCAACAAACCAACGCCAGAAAAAACATAACCTCCTTGGCAGAGGTAATAAAATAAGTCATTCAACAATCAGCAAATGAATCGCAAACATCAGTTGTGAAAAGAGGATGCGCATATCATTAAGTATCAGATACAGATGCAGACCAATAAGAAACACTTTTTTAGGGTGAAGGTAATTTATACTTTATGGAAAGACAGAAGGCATAACAGGCGAAGGGTCACTTAACTTGATTCAAAAATCACAATCACAATTACTTTGACACAAAAGTTAAACCGTTGCTTTGTAATTGCCAACAGTATTTATGTAAGAGATGTTTAACATAATATTCAGAGCAAAATCTGCATAGACACTATCACTATCACTGACACTATCAGAGATACTATTAACACTTCTTAGGTGTTTATATAAGCTCATACCCCAAAGTGTTGTTTTCTTTCTTTTTGGAGGGTTTGTCTTTTATCTCTCATACAGTGTAATTGATGACACTTTCATGTAGTGTCAGGAATGCAATCTCTGAGTGTATTTTTTATCACCTAAGTGTTAACTCTTTATTAACACTGCAAAGTGTAAACATAGCTGTATTTATTAACTATATTAAGGGGAAACATTGGTTGAAATAAAGATACCATGTTTGGTTCGGTTTGGTCACATTTATTAAAAAAAAAAAATGCACTGCTGTTTTCATAATGTGGACTTGTGGCATCTGTTGGTGCTTGGCCAGAAATAGGGGAAGGATGAGATTATTGACTCTTTAAGTGCTACTAACAGATTCAGAGTGAAAAATTCAGAGTTTAAGATCCTACAGAGACACCTATGGATTTGATTTACTGGATTGTCATTTTTACACTTATATTTGACACCAACACTTTTCAACTGAGAGTAAATTTTCTGAGATTTGACTCTATCCAGAGTATAATAAACTCTACACTTGCTGAAATGTTGTCAACACCAAAATTTTAACTCTCCTCAATTTGCTGTGTAACCACATAAAGACTTTGATTCATCTGTGTGTCAAACACAGTGAAGGCATAAATGTGAGCTCAAAACATTATGATTCTTGACTTTTCTCTGTAAACAGACAATATTATTCACAGAAGAGCACAAATCACACATTTACTTTAAGAATGCACACATTTTTCTGCTGACCTTCACTGTGCCAACGCTGTGTCACCCGCATGCTGTTGTTGCTACTTAGCACTCGTGCGATACATGCTACCCCATTTTCTCACTCGCGTGACCATTCATTTCCCAGACACCCCGGCTGCGGACTCACAGTGTAATCTATGTGTCAGGCGGAGAGGGGCACTCCGTTTAAAGCTGATAGAGTTTGCCCCAAACAAGGACGGCCTATCATGGAAAGATTAATGAACTAATTTCATGCATGGCTCCTTGCCTCTGTCCTTCTGCGCTTCCATGTTCGCCTGTGTGTTCAGCACCGTGATTTACACCATGCTCACCGCTACAAGCTTAACCCCCAAGCTCAACAATAACATTTCCCCTCAGTGGGAAAATACATAGTAAAATATGCAGAAGGGGGATTTTTAACCCTTCTTCTGTAGGACAGCAGGAGGTCGTTTAGGGAGACTGCCTTACAGATTTAAGATCTATTTTTTTGGACTGGCGGTAAAAATTTATTGAGCAGAATTTTGGAGGCTGCAGACATATTTTATGGTTTGGAGAAGAGGTGGATGGATTCAGGATTTATGTTGGGAAGCAGGGGATCTGCAACACTGCCAGCATTAGGAGGCACGCCAAAACACACATACAAACATGGACACACAAACATTTCAGATTTTAAGCTCCTCTGGTGAGACCTTTTCACACTCATCACACTTTGGCTCCAAAACAAAAGTATTTTAACCCACTGGTCCCATTTGCAGGCAGGTAGGCTTTTGTTTATAAACTATTATTTTTTTCATCCATAATTTATACGACTAGTAATTTCGGAGGATTTTCATCATGCGGGAAATTGAACTCCATTTGTTCGAATAGGCCTACAGTGCTCTGTGTCTTCAAAATCATCACACTTAGCCTATTAAGACCCAAAACAGCCAGATTTAAACCCACTGTGACTGCAAATTTTAATCACATGGCCCCTGCAGCATTAAGACAAGTAATGTCTTATAACATGGTTTCAATTAGCAGCTCAGGCTTCAGAGTTGTAGTTTTTACAATTTTCCAGCAGGTGGCCCTACTGTCTTATTTTAGTACCCCATTGCAAAGAGTTGCGATTTGGCACCTGTAACGTAGACCCAATGGATCCAGTGGAGGAATTTCCTTTTAGCCTTTTAAATGTTGAAAATAATTAAGTTTTTGTGTTTTTCCCTGTTTTTCTTTGTTTATGAACAAGACTGAAGTAAGTGAAAAATATTTGATGTGGTTTAAGCAAGTATTGATATCCGTACATAGTCATGATGGGGCACTTTTTCAACGGCAAGTGTTAAGTGTAACTTTTATCTTAAGCTGACTAAGCGCTCAAAATGACACTCTACCAAAATCAGTTTTGCCAGTAATCACTGATATCTGATTAAAACCAGGATTGACATTGGTTGTAATATTTGATGCAATAATTATGATATACTTTATAGCACTTTTTGATGTGTCTGCTGTTTGAACGCAAAGTGCACAACTGTGACTTTTATTTTAAGCTGAGTAAGCTGAAAAAAATTACACTTAACAAAAATAAACTTTGCCATTAATCACTGATGTGTGATTAAGAACATACTTACATTGGTTATTATATTTCATGCAATCACAGTTGAAATTAATATAAATAAAATAGCATTTTAAAGCAGTTTTTATGTGTCAACTTTTTGTACAAAATGCACTAGTTGTAACTTTTAAAGTTTTAAAAACAGCAAAAAAGATAAAAAGCTCCAATTTTGATTTCATCCATAATCAATGACCGCTTATCAGACTGTATGAAAATGAGTTCTCCTTTAGCATTGTGCATTCTTACTTTGAATTTTTAATTGATTTTTTTATTTTATTTTATTCTTTTTTGGGTGTGTGGGTGTGGGGGCCAGATGAGTTAAACTTCTGAAAATTCATGTTTTTTTTTCCATGAACATGACTTAAATTGGCAAAACAATTTGATGCAGTGAAAATAAGAAAATCATATTTGATTTGATTGTTTTATTTAATTTCTTTGACAATGGTTAAATAAGATGAGGGGGTAACAGTTGTCACTGATCTGAGCAGCATGTCAGGCTCTCTCGAACATCACAGACAGCTCTCTGGTGCTCTTTTTTCTCTTTTTTTCATTGTGCTGAACAGACTGAGACCTGTGTGTCTGCTGCTCTGAGCCCTCCATTGTGGGGCCGTCTGGGCCTCTAAGAAACCGCCGAGCAGAGAAGGCAGGTGACCTTCACGTCTGTCTGATGAGTCTTGCTTGTCTGCTCCGTTTGTACCATTTTTCTGCGCGATGGAGCAAACACTACCCCATTAGAAATAAGGTGCAGCATGTGTGTTTGAGTGTGTGTTGCCAGGGGAGCGGGCAGGTTGGGAAGAGTCAGGCTGCGCTTGGAAAACTCCACATCTCTTCATGATAAGGAGGGGGCCCAAATTATGAAACTGTGAGGCTATTTCTGTCCACGCAAATTGGCGTCTCGTGCCATTATTTCACTTCGACAGATCTGAAAGGAGCCATTAGAAATTTCCATTAAAGCTAACAAAAAACATCTCCCCAGCGTTACTGTGTGCTAAGTGTGGAATGAACTACTTTTTACATATGCCACAACGCCGCGCTCCTCAGGGAATCCCCCTATCTCACTGCCATGATGTATTAACTGTTACAACACCACTCCCTCCTCCTCCCTCAGATTGGAGAAAATACACCTTCATATTGAGTGTGGGTGCTCACTGATTGCTAACAAGCCTTAACATGAGCACTGTGAATCTTTTATAAACCACAAAGTATTATAACATACCATTGTATCGCTCCATCGTGCACTATGTTAACAGCCCCGCCTGATTAAAAATGCATAAGGAATGTCTGGGACCCGTAAGAGGAGGGTTTATTTTTTCATCTGGAACAGGAAGGAAGCAAAAGGATCAATAGATCTGATCTGGACCCAGGGGTGGAGACCATCTCCCCCTCCTCCACTGCGCACCCACCACCCTGTTAGCAGTTAAATGGGGTGTCGTGTTGTCTGGGCCTGATGACTTCATGGCTTTATTTGAACTCTTATGTAAAGAGGAAACACGGGAGGAAGCAGGTTTCTGACCACAACAGCTAATTTGAAAACAGGGGCTGCCCCGAAACAAGAGAAAGAAATCTGATCAGCGTTCTATTTAAATCAGTTTCAGACAGTCGGAAAATCATTTCATAAGATTCAATAAATGACTTGAACTGTAGTTGTCTGTGTGCACAATAAACACTTCAACTGACTCTCCAAAATTGTTTGTCTCTGAAATGAACAGCAGGGGTTTTAATTTCTCTCCTATTTTCACCTGCAGTGAGACCACAAATATGGTGAAATAAACATTTGCGTTAATTCCAAGAAACTTTACAACACCAGTTACTTTTTCGTTTTGTTTTTCATGAGGAGTCCTAGTTTTTTTCTGAAAAATGTTTGACTACATTTTTGGGACATGTTCAGCTCTGTAAGGAAGTCTTGTGTCATGTGATGCTTTTGAACCAAATTGATTCAGACATTTTGGGAAAAAAGAAAAAAAAAACTTTAGGGAAAAACAAAATATACAACACATCTGGTGTTTTGAAGGTTCTTGACATAAGGAAAATGTTTTTTTCATATTTGTGGGCTCAGTTTGACTGAATGGTCCTGTTCATCACAGAGGCAAATGGTGGTGAGTCAGTTGTAATATTGTTTTATTCACTGATAACTTTATCGAAATGCATATAATAAATCTCACAAAAATAATAATTTAACTTGGTCAAAAGTCATATCTCAGTATTTTTTGCCAAACGGCCAAACACACAATGTTAGACTGTGAGATAGACAGAGCTCAAAATACAGTGACCTTTCTTGTGAGGAGCTCAGACTTTCATATAAAATCACTTCTCTGAACTTAACAGCAGCTTTGCTGCTGGATACCCTCTCTGAAGACAAAATAACAGTTCGTACAGCCCCTCTGAAGTTTAAATAATGAGAATAAATAAAAGAAATAAACTCCAGCTAAGGTTGGTTTGCTTATTTGCTTTAAACATGATCAATAAATTCTCTATTTAAACTTAACATCAGTTAGATTGTCTTGGGGCTGTTGATTGTAGTTCTCATTGTAAACCAACTTTTTATCAAGTATTAGGCCTGGCGTCCATTTTCTGACAAATATCAACCTAAACTAATTGGAAATACTTGAAATTATCTTACCTTTTATCTCTTTTAAAAATATATCAACGTGATAAACATGATTGGATATTATTACAACCACAATATAAATTCAAGCTAGCTAAAGTAGAATTTGTATTTTAGTTCAATCAACCAATCAATCAGTACAACTTTATTATTAAGCACTTTTCATACAAAAAAAATTGTTACACAAAGTGCTGTACATTCAAGTACACAAGCAGATGCATGCCATGGGATAAAAAATAAAATACAAAAACCCATCCCAACCCGCAACCCACATTCAGCACACACAAGCACTCACGTGCACACACCCACACACACACACACACACACACAGATGTACACAAAAGGACACCAAGTGAGGACTCTTCAAACTGCCACAGATGACTGAGGAAACGCTATCTTGAATTAAATATGAGGAAACACAGGATGTACTATAGTTGTCGACAGACTGACTCTGATAGAGTGAAAAACTAAACAAGAAAACCTGCATCATAAAACCAAAACCAAATCAGTTTAAAGTACCAAAAATGTAGATGCAGGAAAAAGAGAAAAAGTCAAATATCACCAAACATGTACTTGATCTGAAAAATAGTATATCAGTGCATCCCTAACACTGCCTTATAGCTTCTGTTGCTTTCATGAGAACTTTACTTGAAAATGTTTGTGGTCACGTTTGATTTTTCTTTATTATTTAAAATATCACATAGAAGAAGCGTATTGAAGTATTATATCAGAGCCTATTACCTGACATCATGGCAGCTCAGCCTTCATGACTCAAGTACAAATAAAAGTGAGCCTGATGAAGTTTTCCACGAGTCAGATCTTTGTGTCATTTTTTAACATTAGCCACAATCTTTAGGTCACGTTAGGAACTTTTGATTATTCTTAGAGTCTTGTAGTGGCTGGAACAGTTTTGTTTTCCTGCTAAATGTGCTATCTCCCAATCAACAAAAGTTTTATTCAGTTTTAATTAAAATAAAAAGGCCTAGGGCTGGGTGATAAGACCCAGAATAAAATCTTAGTTTTTACACCAAACCACTTCACAGTTTGACATTTTTTTTCTCTCACTTAGAAACAACAACAAATGAAAAAAGAGGCTCCAAAATGTTTTGCTTTTATTTTCTCAGTTACATCAAACATGGTAAACTGGATTTTTCTCAGCAAAAAAGGAAGCTGTTAAATGTTTTAAAAGGCACTATGTGTTTTGGAGGAGGGAGTTGTCTCTTCTTGATCTTTGGATGAAAATTTGATCCTTTTAGAAACGTGATTAATTTTGATTTCCACAGAAGTGATTGAGGGTGAGTGATATGAATGAAAGTTTAAAGTAAGAAGGGTGTGTTTCTTTAATTGAGAACTGTAGTTATTCTGGAGTAGTAGGGCTGTTTGATTATGGCCAAAATTGTAATCACAGTTATTTTAATAGATATTGATTATGATTATGAAACATAATTGATGACTCACTGATTTTAAAACAAGCATCACATGCTTTCATTAAATGTATATGGTTTTGACACTATCATTATAAAAATTAAAGAACAGGTAATACAAACATACTTTTAAAGTAGAAATGCCTGAAAATAATGCTAATAATAATGATGGAAAAATAAAAATAAAGTTCAGCATGTCATGTGACACAGTAATCTTTTAATTATGATTACTCAGTTTTTATCATTGTGAAAGGCAGTACCTTTAATCATATTTAAAATCTGATAAACTGTCCAGCTCTATTGAGCAGTGTGTGCATCAGTGATGGGTCTTTTTTTTTTACAAGGGTCACTAAAATTAGCACAAAATTAAAGTTACTTGCAGACACTTTAACTCAAGGTTCAGAGAAGAATCTAGATTTTCATATTTTTTTAATCTTATGATCCAGAAATATAATTTATCTCTTAAATGTAATCCTCACCAGGGCCTAACTGTACCTGTTTACAGGATAGAGAGCATGGCGTTTACTGCCGAATACTTTAATTTGGAAAATTATAAAATCCCAAATAATCCTTTCATCAAAAAAAAGAGAGAGAACCTTAGGAAGCGCAACAAACAGATTATTATATTCTTTCATATATTCATTGTGTGAAAAAGGGTTTTTAACGAACATTTATCCTTTATTTTAATGAAGTGTGAGATTAGGGAACTTAACCCCGGGTCAGGTCCTTTTCCTCTTCCTTTCTCCCTCCAGTCCAGCGTAACCCGGCACCGTCCTTTGGCAAACTAACCAGGACTATTGATTGGGTCATGTATTACCCATGATGCTCCATATGCTGAGTGCAACACCTCTCTGTGTCCATTAACAGCCTTCTGAAGTTTCATTCATTCATTTACTCCTGGCAGACGACGAGTTGTGGGCATTGTTTGCGAGATGTATGGGGCATCTGTTGACATGCTCATTAGTTACCATTTTGCCAGAGAGAAATAAGCCGCTGTAGTAGATCACTTGGCATTCCAACACATAAATGCTCGCGTCTCTGACATAATCTGTCAAACTCAGGCGGACTGGAGCGCTCCATCATGGCTGATGAATCTCTTACACAATGATCAGACGATGATGGAAGAAAGCAACCCTCAGTGCATCTTGTCAGACTTTGGACGACAGACGAGTCTGAGTACTTTCTTTGATACTGCAGATTTACTTTCATGAAAGGTAGCTTATGTCACAGCTCGCCAAGAAATCTGTGCTTATTTAAATGTGTGGTGTGCAGGCTCAAATTTCAGATATGTGTTATTGCTCACACTTTAATGAGAAGATCACATGATCCATATGTGATTAAAAAAAAGTCAAATTTCTCTCAGCATTCTGGCTCTTGCAGTCATATTTATTTAATCAATTTATTTGTTGCTTTTAAAAAAGAACATTAAATGTTCAAAATTATTGTTTAAGAAATTGTTTTAAAGTTTGCAGCATTGCATTGTGTGCACAGTGTCAACCAAAAGACTGTCACCAGTTTTTTGTTTGTGTACTTTTGTGTGACAAAATTTGTATTAAGATTCAGTTCCAGCGTGAATTCAGTCTACCATGGATCTAAACTTTAATTTCCTCTCAGGTTGCATTGTGCCCTTTACAAACACATTTTGGTTGTAAGGTTACTTTTTCTACAGCAATCCACATGGCCTATGATTTGGCACAGAGACATAATGTTTTACTTTTTGGAGCTTGAACTTCACCTGTTAAAACAGACCTGTGATGCTCATGGCTACATGTAACCCTCTGGGACCAAAACATGCCTCAGTTAAACCCAATATGACTGTGATTTTTGATCGAATGTCTGCTGCAGCATGAAACATGAATGTCTTATGATATGCTTTAATTTGCAGACCAAGCTTCAAATCTGAAATTTTTGCTAGTTTTCAGTGGATGGCCCCAATTTGTAACTTTAGGGAAAAATTCTCCCTGAGCCTTCATAGGGATTTTCATCAGTAATTTTTCATTTAGCACAGAAAGAAATGAACCAAGTTACATTTTTAGTCCAAATTTATCATTGACACACTTAACATAATTAAAGTATAAAAAAACAAAGGGTTAAAGTCATTAAAAAAAGGGTGGGGGGGTTCCTGGTTTGGCAGAGTGGTAAGCAACCAAGAACATCCCAGCTAAGCTTCTGCCGGCCCGGGTTCGAATTCAGCCTGAGGCCCATTGTAGAATGTCCTCCCCTGCTCACTCTCACCCCATTCACTAGCCCATCCACTGTCTCTGTCTATAAATGAAAACACTGACTAACAGTCTCTGTTTTGCTTTATAAGAAACCTTGACCACAGCTCTCTTCACTGTGTGTTTCCCCAGGTTGATAAACAGAATGCCCTCTGACGACCGACACCTGTCCTCCAGCTGTGGTTCCTACGTCAAAACCGAGCCCTCCAGTCCGTCCTCCTCTCTCGTCGACACCGGCAGCCACCACAGTCCCAGTGGAAATTCAGACGCCAGCGGAGGCTACGTTAACGGTGGCAGACACCCACACGCCCTGGACTCCCCACCGATGTTTAACCCTGGCATGCTAGGAGGCGGCGCCGCCTGCCTACGCCGCTACGAGGACTGCTCTGGAGGCATGGCAGATGACTCGCCAATCAAGTGCGAGTACATGCTCAACGCCATTCCCAAGAGGCTTTGCCTGGTGTGCGGAGACATCGCTTCAGGGTACCACTACGGGGTGGCTTCCTGTGAGGCCTGCAAAGCCTTTTTCAAAAGGACGATACAAGGTACTACACACTTCTGACATCTCTTTATAATGTAGTCCTAAATTTTGTCTCCCTACAAAATGCCAGTTCTTAATGTTGAGTCTAAAAATCTTTATTAGCTTTAACAGCAGTGATTGCCAGGAGAGCATATTGATGTGATCAAGGATTGATTCTCATGAGATCCAAGTCCCTCAGCCCTGGTATCAAATTCTCTGCATTTGAGTCCAATACGATGTTGTGATTACGAGAGTCTACAGCAGGCATTAAGGCTCAGACTGCAAATCTGCTCTGGATTGTGATTTTTTTGATGTGTCTGCATGTGAATGGTTAGTCTGGCATGGCCTCTGCCATGTGTGGCAGCTGTTACAGAATAATCACTTGGATCACTGGGATAGTATGCTGCAAACTGAAATGCTGATTTTAAATGATGTCTGCAGGATTTTTGACTGTAGACATGATTCCAAACAGTAGGTTTTTCAGGCCATGATGGGACAGTTCATGTTTCTGAAGAAAACGTTCCCCAAGCAATCAAAAAGCACTTTAAATTTTCTTTTTTATTATACTTGTGGGAGGCAAACACTTTAATACTGGCTACCTCACCACACATTCAGTATTATTTTTGAAATGAATGGAAATGGTGATTACGTCATTTATTTTTCAGTGAAAATGTTCTTTTCACTGTTAGGGTTTGACACAGTACAACAGGTATTATTTCACATTCCTACAGTAACTTGAAAATTGTTGAATTACACTAACAGTGATAATGTGTTGTTTACTAAAGGGAGATAACATTTCCTTGGCTGTTGTGCGGCTCCTCCCTACGGGCTTGGAAGGTTTACCCATCCAAATAATGAAAGAATAAATAAAAAACCCTCTTACATGATGTGGCACTGCATGGTTTCCAAGTTAGAACAATCAAAAAAACTATAAGATACAACAGATATTGCTTTTGACATTGAGGAGAGTTTGACAAACATGCAGTATCAAACTGTGCTAACAACTTCTACATTTTAATCAGTTTTTTAATAATGAAGGCAACTTTTTACAATAGCTCTATAATAGAGAACAAAAAAGTTTTAGTATGTGTGACTAACTCCTATATGGCCTCCATATGCACTGAAGGGATTGAACATGTTGAAATCTTAATATGAATCAGTTCTGTAAAAAGTAATGCATTGAGAATGCATTCACTTTAAATGACACATACTTTTTGTGTGCAACTAATGCACACACTGTCTAGACTCTTGACCCTTGGTCCCTTCTGTTCTGTAAGAAATCAGACAGTAATGTTGTAGATAGCAGAAGAAGTGGATAAGAAAAATATGTACAGCAAGATCAGTTTCAAAGCGCTGCCAGATGTCTCTCTCTACAAAACCAGAGTTATTTGCTTTGCTCTCTGTGTGAGTAACGCTACAACCAGAGTATCTTACAAACTACTAACTGACCGATCATACAGCCTGTGCAGAGAGCACCGACAAACACAAAAGACAGGTCATGCAGGTCACTGTTTATGACCTTTAGAGTTGAGAATCCTGAGGTCCTCATTTCTCCCAATCTGATGTAAAGTAAGGAAACTGCTACTCCTTTGAATATCTCGATTAAGCCAATAATACTCACCGACAGCTCAGTGGACAAGTCAGAAGTAATCTGCACCAAGTGATATCCAACATAACCACTTTTTTTGCTTCTTTTAGCTATTTTCATTCACCTTTTTTTGCTTCCTATAGCTATTTTTATTCACTTTTTTCTGTGCTTCAACAAATGTTGCTGACTAAGAGGAGTTCCTTATTTTCTCCTCTGAAATAAAAGCAGGATTTTTGGGATAGAAAATAGAGTACCCTTAGCTCAAACCAGCAAAAATGAGCAAAATCATAACAAACAACTACATATAACAACTTTGGCCAGAAAATATCTTGATTGAGTTAACCTCAACTTTGTGAAGGAGAAATAAACTAAACTAGAGTTCCTTAAATGCATTAATGCTGTCCCAATAACAGAAGATTATTGAACCTCACTGAGTACTTTCGACCATGAACCCCTGATTATTTATTTTGTTTTATTGTAACATATTGTCTTTTGTTTTGATGTTTTAATATTTCTACTGTATTTATATATTTTTTTCCTGTTTATTTTATTTATACTTGGTAGTCACTGTGTAGCCCTTTGGTAAACTTAATTGTTTTGAAAATGTTCTAAATAAATAACAATAGAGTGTATTGATGGTAGAATAAGCATTTTGAAGCAGTATATTACCTTAGTCAGGGTTACACAGCACACTTGCAGCAAAGCAGAGTTATAATATTCTAATAACATTCTAAACATGCAATTAAAATGTGATTTATCTCAAGTTGACTGTCAAAACTTAAATAAAAAATAGGTAATCCTCAATTTAGGCTAATAGTTCCATTGATAGAAAGACCCACACATCCATGTAGAATGACTTTAATATTGCTACAAGTAAGAAGTAAAAATTGGTTTCCTCATTTTAAAAATTTAGCCACAAGTTTACTACAAGTGTGTGATGCTTAGACAATAGATTTGAGGCTATGTACATCACAATATGTCAACCAGCACAATGAAGGACTGTAAATAGTAAACACATGTGACTTGGTGTTCTCTTGCACTGATCCTCCTCTTATACCTCTTCCTCTCACTCTCCTTCGTGGAGGACAGGCCCATAATGAACCTAATCTGTCCGTCACTCGTCCTGAGCTGCAGGAGCTTCAGTCAATAACAATCAGTGTTGGGTGACTGTAATTAAGAAGCAGCATTTCATTGGGAGAAAGTCGACAGAAAGAAGAGGAGGGTGGGAGGTGTGGATCTGTACTTTGCCCTCGGGCCCCTCCATTCCATACCCAAGAGGGAGGGGGAGACCAAGATGTGGAGGGGGGGCAATTAGAGGCTCAGGCATGTGTTATCCGGGGCAATAACAGAGGAAGGAGAGAGGGAGCGAGCGATGAAGAGGAGTCCTCTGAATAAAAGGCAGAGGGACAGGGGACGTGGTCACTCACTGAAAGGAGAATTCACTTTAATGGAATGGTAATCAGGGAGGGGGGTCCCGGCCTCGCTTAAGGAGGAGGACAAGGAGAGGTCCGGCCTGAGTGGAGACGAGCGCGTGGATAATAGCATGGCATAACAATATATCAAAATTTAGAGGGAAAATAAGAGAGGTTAAGGAAGGATATTAGAGTGGTTGAAACGTCCTTTGAGGAATAAAGGTGGACACAAGACCTGATTAACTAAGAGGGGACGCCGACAGTGAGCTTTTAGAGGCAGCCAATTTAAGACTACTGAGGACCCCTAATGCAACCTACACACTCACAAACACACTCGGGTTATTTTTGATCCATTCAGGGAGAAAACATTCCCTTTAATGATCATCCAAACATCAGTACAGTGGCCTTTTCTTTGTGACAAAACAAACCTTTTAAATACTGCTTTATAATTTTACATTGAAAAAAAAATATATAGGAAAATGTCACACAGTGGGAGAATCAGGCAGCATCAGAGCTTTGAATATGCTTCAGAAAGTGTTTAACTTTTCTATTCCATTGTGATTCTGTGCTTTACTTATTTGATATCAGACACTTGCATGTTAATTTTAGATGCAGTCATCATGATATTTTTAGGGAATCACTCAGATCATGGTTTCAATGCTCATAGAAACAACATGATCACAACTTCTATCTATAAGTAGAAGATTTTGCCAGTTTTCACCTTTTTTAGACCTTTTTTATTGTACAAAAAAAAAAATGTAAAACAGTAATACAGCTAATCGATGTTAAAAGTGCATCATGGGATGCACATAGCAAAATGAAGTTGGACAGCATAAAGAGGAAAAAAAGGAAGAAAAAAATGTGAATAAATATTTATGTTAAACAAATGTTGATGTGATTGCTCAAACAAAGTGGACAACAAAAGAAATAAAAATGAAGGATGCAAAATATTGTTGTGGTATCGGTATCAGCAGATAATAGCTTAAAAAGTTTAATATCAGTATCTGCAGGTAAGAAAAAATCTGCCAAGTAATTACAGCCGATATATAGGCCATTTACACTGACCATAGATATCACCTATATCTGCTGAAATTTCAGCATAATGTATCAATGTACCAAAATGCTTCACTTCATTGTCGCTTAACTTCTACATTAAAACCAATGATTACATGTTCAGAGATTAAATTTTTCTTCTTCTTTTATTTTTCTTGTTTCCCATCTGTTTCTAAAGCAACAGGATGTGTCAGCATTGATTAAAAGAATTGTTTTTCACGTCACAGTCGATTAAAAAAAATTAAAAAAGGAGAAAGAGCTTTTAAAAAGCTTTCTGTTCTGTTTCCCCCTATTTCTTGCTAATTTTTTTATATACTTTTTAGTAAATTATAATTCATAATTAGAAAAGATATGATGAAGCTTTTTCAGTCCAAATGGAAAATCTAGTGCCAGGCTGCCACATCATAACCTTTCAAAAGGACTAACAAAAAAAGAGCATCAAATATAAGTTATTTTCCATCAACAATTCATGTAATACGCAACTTGGCCTAAATGTGTCTTACATGGTATATAGTGCTCATATTCGCATTTAGCCTTGTAAAGCAAAAAATGGCCTCATTAATTACAAAAAAAAAATCACAGATCTTTATCAGTGATTATTAAAAAAAAATCACATATTGTCCAGAATCAAAACGTGTAATGTCCAATGAAGTGTTTTCAATTTGCAGGCCAGACATCAAGTTAGTATTTTTTTAATTTTCCAGAAGCCGGTCCAACTTAATCATTTTAACTCCTCGAGGCAAAAACATGCAATTCTCCTATTGACCCAAAATTTGTCTTTGAGCTTATATGGCAAGAAATAAAAAAATAATCAATACTGTTGTTCATCAGCGCCTTGTCATAAAATATTCACATTTACAAAACACTTTCTTGCATTTTGTGTATTGTAAGAAAATGTATATATATCTAAATGTATCTCTATCTATCTATCTATCTATCTATAGATATATATACATATATGTATATATGTATGTATATGTATGTATATATATACACACACATATATATATACGTATGTATGTGTATATGTATATATATATAGATAGATAGATATAGATATAGATATATAGATATATAGATATATAGATATATATAGATATATTTATATATAGATATAGATATATATATATATAGATAGATAGATAGATAGATAGATAGATAGGTAGATAGATAGATAGATTGATAGATATATACATAGAGATATACATATATATATACATTTATATTTTTATATAATTAGAGTATATGTACTGCATATACATAGCCATTTTCTTATAGGTCATAGAAGTGGACGTAATGGGCCAAGTGTGATTTCTGGACTTTTTTAAACAGGGATAAAAAACAGTAATGTTCAAAAGTCAGTTTTGTTGCAAACTCTTTTCATCCCAAAAGATCCTACGTCTCACAGTTAAACGTCAAGAGTTAAATCAGCTCTTACAGAGTTTTTTCAACACTTTTGGGGGTTTATGTAGCTTCGCACTTTTAAGTGTCTAATCAACCGTGGTCCTGCTGGTTAAATTTACGTCAGCATTAGAAATCACACTTTTAAAGTTAAAGTCAAGTCTGAAATGTGTGACTCTGCGCCTGTTCACTGTGTACTCAAACTGGCATATGAACTCTTAAGTTTCTGAGTAATCATTTTTTTCTTATTTTTTGTTAGGACTGAAGTTGTTGAAAATACTTGATGCAGTAAAGATAACAAACAAAACTGATATGCAGCATACTTATTTTGTGACACCCTTCTAATGTGTCAACTTTTGGACACTGTATGCTTTATGTTACCTTTTTAATGTGACATAAATAAACAGAGTTAGATCAGAAAGGCAGGAAAGTCACTATTAACACTGACAGAAGTGGTGGTTTAAACTCAGACTCAGGCTCTGCTCATGCAAGGTCAGGTCAAATCATTCTCTTCGATTAAAATCAGGCAATAAATGTTTTTTGAAAACAAGTTTGATTAAAGAGAATGTAATACGTATTGACAGGGTTTCAGTACAAGGCACAGAATTATACACATTGATGTGTACCTGATGGGGGAATAAGGAAAAAAGTCAAACATCCATCACGTTAAAATGTCAAATATCGGTCACATTCTCTTTGTCCCCGTTTCATAAAAACTAGTTTTAATTGATGAGTATGTGCTGTGTTATTGTACTTTTGTCCCATTAATGTGTGCACAGTATAACAGGATATCTGATGTGTTTGTAGTTTAGAAGTGATACACAGCATGTGTCCGTACAGCTGCTCTGTGTTGTGTTTCCCCCTCACTTTAAAAGACTTCACCCACCCTGAAACCTGCTGCAGCCTCTGCCAACACGCTGGCACAAGGCCCTAGCCCCTCACTGTGCATGTGACCCTGCTGCTCCGTCCATGCCAGGGATCCTGACAAATGTTGGCACCTTCTCCTTGACCAACAGGAGGATTGTCTGTGTGTTTGAGGGGGGTACAGAGTTGCAATAGACACCTGGTTTGCCATTTTTAGATGCCATTAATAAATTTCTGGGCTCACAGGACTTTGTTTGAACTCTCACTAGAGGTATGTGGACTTAAACATAAAAGGTTAACAGGACTTGAATGGGAAACTGGTGGTGGGCACATCCAGTAAGTCATTTCTTACAACCTGAGTGACTAGATAAAACTGAAATATTTCCACATTAAGCCAAGGATCTTTAAGACAGACGTAAGGAAAACTCTGGGTTTTGCGTTTTACGTGACACCTGCGCCTCAGATTTTCAGGTCTTACAGTGGGTCTCGGTCTTTCACAGAGAACATTATGCAGAGCGCTTGGCTGTGCGTCAATCTCTTAGCCCTCATGTTGTTGAGGGAGGGCAGCTTTCCCATCATCCTCTAGGTGAAGAAGGATGGGCTGTACGGGGTCGCAGTGAGCGCTGCACAGAGGACGCTCTGCATTAATGAAGCTAATTTATCTGTGAATCGGAGGAGGGGGAGGGGCTCCGGGGCGGGGAGGTGCTTTTTACATGCCCCATCAAAATGCCACTAAACCCTCCTCTCCTTCAGGGGTGTCACACAGGGTCACCTTGGGACAGGTGTGTGTATGTATATGTGTTTATACGTGTGTGTGTGTGTGTGTGCAATATGTCTTCCTGTCTTTCTGTTCTTCTTGTTCATTCTTTGTGATCTGGTCTCTTGTTCTGTGCAAAACTCTAACCTCTGTTAGTTATTCGTTAACCCTTTTTTATGCCTGCTCAATAAATTCATATCATTTTTTTCAATCGCTTGCAGGGAACATTGAGTATAGCTGTCCGGCCACCAACGAATGTGAGATCACCAAAAGAAGACGCAAGTCGTGCCAGGCCTGCCGCTTCATGAAATGTCTTAAAGTTGGCATGTTAAAGGAAGGTTAGTGCTGATTTACCCTTTTGTTCTCATTTTTTCTCATTATCTTTTCTTCCTTTTGATATATTTCAGGATCAGTAATAGGTAATCATTTACCAGGGGTAATTTTAGCATGGAAGTTGCTCTTGCACACAATATAAAAAGTAGGAAAGATAGAAATATAAATGAAAACATGTCTAACTAATAAATGTAGATAAGAATTCAATATGTGCATGAGATCATAGTATTGAAAAAAGAAATGAAACAAAAACAATTGGAGAAGGTTGTAAGAATTTAGCAAGATCTCTAAAACTACACTCAAATTCAACTTCAGCTCGTTTTAGGAATTCAACACTAAACTTTAGAGCAACAAATTGTAACTTTTTCACCAAAGTAGTAGTTTCAAAGTCAGTCTGATAGTAGGAGGTTTCTTTGCCAAGAAAACGGTGTCTGTTCCACTCTGTTAGAGCAGGCTGGTATCCTGCATACAGCACTATGTAAGTTTGGCATTTAGCCTTGCATCAGTGCAAGAGTAGTTTGCCTGCCTCCACACAATTTGACAGTGGCAAGGGCGAAAGAGACAAAAGGAGACAGTGAGGGATGAAGTTAGGAAAAGAAAAACAAGGAGTGACCATGCTAAAAGCTGGACAACGAAGAATATTGTACTTGTTCTTACCTGCTGATGAGAGCTTTAAGAATCACCAGGCTGAAAGTCAGTTAGCTTTGCTGTTTGTTGGTTGATTGTTAAATTAAACTGATAGTTTTAGCTTTTTGTTCAGATCTGCCATTATGTTATCTAGTAAAGCCACAGACCATGGGCATCATGACAACGGTTGAAACCACATACTGCAGTGACCAGGGATGGAAACTTATAAGATTTTATTTATACGAATGCCATTATCAATTCTGCTTATCGATCTGATTTTTTAACAATTCTGTTATTGATTCTTGTGGGTAAAAGTTGACCCACATCGGTCCTCAGTGGCAACAGTGTCAAACACATACACTCTTCATATTCAACACTGTGCTGCATAAATGAATGCCACCCACTAAATGCAGTCAGCTTAATTTTTTTGACCTCTTGTAATTCTGCCCTCTGTATGCCATGATTACATCTTTAACTTCTTTGTTAACATTTCTACTGGTTGCCTCTAATGAGAGAGTGACATCTTTGATTTGCAAGGCATGCAGAAAAAAGTGAAAGGAATTGATAAGGTCATCAATCGGCAAAAAGACTAATGATATCGATTCCTTGACGGGTTGTTATAAATTCTCAACTGGAATTTAATTTTGATTCCAATACTTAACAGTGACAATGGGCAGTTGGCACAAGTATATTATGTTTTTTATCAGTCAGCGTGTTTTTTTTCACATGTCTTTATCAGTGGCTTCATCACCCTCTCTATGACACAAATGCATGTTGTCCATGAGGATGAGAAACAGCCCTGTGTTTTACAGCATTAAAGTTACTCTCAGAGGCCTTGTAGAAAATCACAAAACCAAACCAACATATCATTGCTTTGAAGACAGATTCTTCAAGAAATTAAAGTGTGATTAGAAACTTTTTTCGTGGGGAAAAAATTGGAAAAACATTCAATCCCTCCAGTGCAAAATATTGCTTGTTTGTTATGTTTTGTTTCTTTTTGGGGGGTGTATTGATTGTTGGGAGAGCCACTGATGCATTGGCCTCTGACTAGGAGATACCTGATCTACCAGCTGAGCAAAACCAGTGCCTTTTGTAAAATCTGAAGTCAAACTAGTGTATATTTTTATTTGAAGTTAGATAAAAAAAAAAGCAGCTCTTACATTAGCACTTTCAAGATGACAATGAGAAGAAAACATGCTTTCTCTATCTTCGTTTGTCTTTCATATTAGCTGTAGAGAAGACCGTCCGAAGTGTAAAACATCGCAATCAGCAAAATAATTGAAGTGTATTAAAGCATGTTGACAAGACTGAGGAAAAATATGAGTTTTTCACCTTAGAATAGTGTCAAACTTTGATGATACAAGAACTTTTTAGGGGTTGAACAGCCCTGATTGTCTCCTTTCACCGTCCCATGACTATGGTAGCAGGCCATGATTCTCTTATGAGGCGTAAGGAGGCTTTATGGCACAAGTTCACACAACAGCCTTATGCTAAAGAGAAACCAGTTAGCTGTCTTGGCGTTGTTTGGTGAGACAGCAGGACAGTGACAGATGAGGTGAATTAGAGTTACCAACCAACTCTATTCTCAATGTCGAAAGGTAGTGCAAGGTTTCCAAGTTGAAAAAAGTTGTGTGCAGTTTTTTTTTTTTTTTTTTTTTTTTTTTTGGTGAGCAGCTTAATCCAAGCTTGATTATTTTAACCTACTTAGATTTGACTGATGCACTGCAGCACCTGTAGTTTAAGAATTACTAAAACAGTTCAAAGATGCTGTCCTGTGCCAGTGGATGTAGCATAGGTTCAGTCTTTTTGGTCTAAAGTCATAAGGAATGATGGGTGATCTTATAATAAACGGAGCTGTGGCCTCTGGGAGACACCAGTGACATCACCCAGCAGTCTTTCTAACCTCTCCTCACACCGCCAAGCCTCTCAGCAGGCGGAAAAAGCTGCTGAGCTGGATGTTCCGACTGAGACCGACTGAGAAGTGAAACAGTACTCCTGAAAAGCACAGGCTGTTCCCCCGAGACCTCCATCTCCCCTGGGTGCTGGGTGTCTCTGTCCCTCCCTCTGTCCTTCTCTCTCTCTCCTTCTCTCTCTGTCTGTCTGCCTGCCTTCCTCTTTCTTTCCTGGCATATTGATCTGCTAAATGCTTTCCGAACATCCCACCTCACTTCCTGCATGTGTTGTTTCTCCTCCGCTGAGATCCCTCTGGGAGCACAGAGGGAGAATCAAGCCCATGGATTTTTCAAATATTTTTTTTTCCTCAATGTTTTTTGTTTGTTTGTTTGTTTTTCCGTGTGTTTAGTAGGCATAACTATGCCTCACTGATGCACAGAGTCTAAAAGTGTGCCTCAGTATGGAGTGTAAAGATGAGTAAGTGCTGCATTTGGGCAGACGAGGTTTTAAAATGTACTTTTTATTTCAAAAATCGTCCTCATTTATGTCTTTACATTCAGCAGTCACAGATGAGGCAGTGGCTATAACAGACAAGTTATGGATGCATTTAAACACCTCAACAAATGAATTTCTGAGCAAGAATTTCTGTTAATGGAATATTTTTTACCAGACATATTACAAAAGCTGCTTGGATTTGAGCCTTTGCAGTGATATTCTTAAAACACCTAGGTTTATTTTTAGATTAATGACAAAAGAGTTTGTACAGCATAGAAATCCAAGAAATAGATATTCACTTTAGCCTCCAACTTAACCAGACACTCAGTACATTTCTTAACTCTCTCCAGTTTTAAACTTGTCCACTGAAAGTTGCCTCTGCACCCATGGGTAATTTGTAAGACAAGGATTTGCCAAAAGCTTCTCTGGGACACTTTAATGGTGCTAATTTAACGAATATTGGCCAAGAAAAGTGCTCCAGTTGTAGGCCACAAGTTTTAATCTGACTCCTAAGTGACATTGTCCTTCTGTCTCTCAAAGTATTATGGGAATTGTGGCTTGAAACTTGCTGCATGACAATTATGGGATATATCTTTTTTCATCCTGCACAGACGATGTAACATGGAAAGAAATTATTCAAAGTTGAAGGCTATAAAGCTTGACTATATATCCAATATTTCAACTCTAAGTTTCAATTCAAGTTTACAGAACACAGTGACATTATGTTTGTATTATTAAGCTGTAAATGTTTTCTTGTGGAACAATATATGGACAATTCATTTATCCATTTGCTGGCTCCAAGTACTGATATTTTCATACAAAAAATTATGGCAGTTTTAAAATAAATGATAGTTTTTGCAACCAATTTGACACAGCATGGCAATACTTAATGCCTTCTCACAGCCTAACAAGAGATAAATGTGAGATAAATTAGGGTAATTTGAGCAGAAACAAATAGGCCAAAGAAGACAAAGTAATGTTAGACAATGGTGAAAGAAAGTCTTTTGCACAATTTTAGATTCGAAAGAAGTTAAAAAGTAAAAGTTCTATGTGTTACGATAAGAGAAAAGATGGAGAATAGACTCCATTTGGCAGGGCTACACTTAGTAGTGCGTGGACACCTACATCACAGACTACCCACAGATGGGAAAGTCATTGCATTTCAGTTGATGCTGAAACGTTCACCATTGCTTTTATGACAGGAATCAACCAACTGAAAGATAATCTGTTTAAAAAATCATGCTGGTACACAAGTTTATGGCAGAAGCAACCAATATTCCCAGTCAAAAAATGATCCCATTGCACAAGAACTTTATATTACTTGACTACCCACAGCATTTGCACTGTGAGGGAAGGTCAGGTGTGTTATCATAAGGCCCTGTGCTTGCATAGTGTGCACTGGGCTGCTAAAGAGCAAGTCTCAGTCGTTAATACTAGAACATTTTACATATTTTGGAGGAGCTGAAAAACACAGGGAAAAGATGTCAGAGGTTCGATTGTGAAGTGAAAAATGATTTCATTTATTTACTTATTCATAAAAACATGTTAGCATAATGTTTACAGGTCTACAGACACAAGCTGATTGTCTTACATTCACATGTCTCTTATTTGAAGTGGTCATATTTTACCCTAAATCAGGTTTATATATATTTATTTTTGATTACTTTTAGGGTATGTTCACAGTCAGTACCCCTGATAGCACTTTATTCTCAATGTGCCTGAGATGCTCTGGTTGAGATCCCCCTCTTGGGCCCATTCCCCCACCTGGGGAAAGGATTGGTTTACAAGCCAACTCTGTGATCAATGGTCTGCTCAGTGCTGCTTGGCGCCATATTGTCAACAACTCTGCTTTCATTCTACCGTCTACCCTCTGGAATGGGCTTGGTACTGCAAACCAACGGGTTAAAGCTGACAATGAAACAATGGGATGACCTAACACTGGTAGGTCATTTCAGGGGGCCCGGGAAGACATTTTAGGCAGCAGCTGGTGCCACAGAGCAGGGAGACATGTGAATCATACTTAGAGTCATATAAAACTCAGACAGTATAATACAGGCTCTTTAAGAAGTGTGTTGTAACACAGTTTTATTATTTGTGTAATTCTTTAACTATATTTTACAAAATGAAAACATAGATATTGTTCCATCCTAGATTTTGTTCTTTGAAAATGACACTAAATTTCTAAGTAAATGCTTCAACCTTACAATTAATCCATAATACGGCCAATTTATATTTAGTTGGTCAGATATTTTGGTAAACTGTTGTATAATGTTCTTGCAATACATCCAGTATTGCAGTATGGCTGCATTATGCTATGGTCAACACAATGGGCCATATCTTCTGTATCATACCATGAGCTACCTTGTGATCCCCTGCCCTAATTCAGAAGGACATTGTGAAATCCTTTATGTCATTAACGCTGGTCCAACAAGTCGGTAGTGGGCCAAGACCCCAGTTGCTAAAGGTTGTTTCCCAGTTTTGAGGCAGACACCAGCCTACACTGATTATAGAAAAAAAAAAAAAAAATATATATATATATATATATATATAACATTTATCACAGGCTCTTCTTGGAAACACAACAGCCACAAACCTCCAAAAATAAACCTCTGGTCACACAACTTTATAGAGATCTGCGAGCATCAAACAAGTCTCTTAATAGACGGCAGCAGCAGTTAACAACAATCTGTGCAGCTAACACCAGATTGTATGTCAGGCTCTTGGTTCACTTCCACTAACACAGCCTCCTCATGAACTGACATCGCTCTGTTTGTTCATCTCTAGAAGAAGGGGTCACACATTGTATTGCCATTACAGCACTATTTATACACACGCTCACTCTTGATGTCTTCATCCCGGCACAAATATCTCACGCCGGGCCTTTGAATCGCAGCCAGAAAAAACAAGCATGCCTCAGAAATAAAGCTGAAACTATTAGTGCATGCTTAAAAGAAAAACAGCGGGGTATTGTCCGCGAGGGGCCGGGTTAAGCCGTAGATGTGGACTGTCAGTGTGTGTGTATATGTGTGTGAGGGGATATGTAACGCCGTAGCCAGCACCGCCTGCTGCTCCTGAGATGCAGCATCACAGCCGCCGCGACATGTGGCTCAGTAGGTGATTCTCTGAAAGTGATGGCATTCAATTAAAGGGAAGCAGGACATTCAATCGTGGCATAGAGCCCATGTGATCGAGGAATCAGTGGGGGACAGCGGCTCGCCCTACTTCATGTAATGAGATCAGCGTATGACAAGTGGCCGAGAGCTGGTCATGGAAAAGAAATAATCACAGAGTGTAATAAAGAAGCAGGTGTCATATATGGGACAATCTCAATGTAGAATCAGCATTACATTGCACATTAGTTTCCTCTTTGCCTAAACAAAATCCTTCTTGTTCTTGCTACAGTCATTATCACAACAAATCAACAAATACATTACATTTTGTTGTTATTTCTTTGTTAGCTTGTTTGCCTCTACTCAACATATTTGACCTATATTAGGGCTTGCTTCACACTTATATCATAATCAATTAATTATTTCATAGCATTTGTTGATGTATTTAAATGACGTTGTAAATGGAGTAGAGAGCTGAAAGGCAGCATGCCATGCTTTTTCTCCCTCTGTGCACTCTCTAGCGTGCATAATACACCTAGAAACAATAAGAAGTACGTGCTATGGTTGTCATGCAACAGTTAACTACATTTAAATGTCTATGTACATATGTAGTGCAACAGATGATTATGCCAACAAGGCCGTCCACAGTGTTTTTACACACCCTAAAGAATGAAGCCAAAGAACTCAGTAAAAAATGTATAAAAAATGTTTACAGTTTTGCTGTTCAGTGTGTCATCGTCTGGAGGTATAGGTTTTACATACACAAGTGCAGAAAATTTCCAGTGTGTCATTTTAATTGTTTTCTGATATTGTGGGAGTGCTTTAGTGGAATATAACTTTAATCAGAGCATCGACATCTTTTATATAGTTTCCTTTGATAGCAGAATCTACCAGTTCTCCAGGTTAAATAATGATCCCAGTGTACAAGCATTAATATTACGTCTGTGAGGAAAGCTCAAACGTGTTATCATATTTTTTGTGTGTGTTTAGTTGCACAATGAAAGGGGAGTATTCAAATCACCCAGCTGGAGTTCAGACCAAACCATGAAATCCATCCATCTGTAATCTAAGCTGCTGATCTCTATCAGGGTCGTGGTGGTGTTGAGTTGGAACCTGTCCTATCTGACATTGGGCCAGAGGCAGGGCACATCCTTGACTGGTTTCCTGCCAATCAAGACAAAATAAATAATAACATTCAACCTTAAACTGACGGGAAATTAAGGACCACCAGTTAACCCAATGGGTTTGTTATTGATCTGATGGAGGAAACTGGCGCATCCAGGGAAAACCCATGCATGTAAAGGGAGAACATGCAAACTTCACAAAGAAAGCACCTGTCTTGTTTTGAGGCATCAGCACTACCTGCTGTACCTCCATGCAGCTCCCAAACAACAAAATCTGCTGTTTAAATACCTAATGTCCTCACACTGGTTTTAAGGAACGCTAACACTCTTCTTGCTTTGTCTCACATTACCCCCACAACAGACCGCCGCTGTTGAGCACGTCCTGCTTATTTCCAAAATTGCTACTTTTCAGGAAATGAAAAAAGGTCTACAACTGAATTAATGAATATTGTATTGTCCTGATTCCAAATTATATTTTTAGTGTGTTTTAATTTTGGTGAAAGTAAAAAATAAAAAAAACACTCTGCATCATGGAAAGTGACCAGTGTCACTGTTTTGTGAAAAAATGGAGATCCTAAAATGTGGAAATAAGAGGTTTGTGCCCAACAGTGACACCAAGCATAATTAGGCACATAATCCATCCTCTGTGCTCTACACCTGGCTTTACCCTGGGATTGTGTCTCGCCTGATAAACAAAGTGTAGGCTGACAATACAAGTCTCCAAAGCAGAACCCTGAGACACTAATATTATTTGGAATAATACAAAACTCTCAAGGGATGTGGTTTCCCAGGTGACAGTTGAGCTTAGTTATGGTGCTTCTGTGGAAATGCACTGTAAATAAAGCTTTGAAACTTCTGAGAGGTATTTAAGGTTTGTGATGTTTGGCTTTAACTCTTAAGACAAAACTGTAGGTACAAACATTTTGCAGATTTTGACCTGTATATGTTTGCACTGTCAAACGTTTCATTTCTTGTGTCTTTTCAATGGGAAACAACATAATAATCTGTTTATGTGGCTGGCTAACAATTACTGATTACTCATTATAATACATTACGCTCTGAGGCAGCAGCTCCAGTCATAAAACACATTATAAACAAATAGTCCATTTTTATACTGATGCTTTTTTTTGCCTTTGTAGCTCATAAATTTCCGCCTGTTTTATAAGAAGAACAAAATACGCTGCAGTGCCCTTACTGTCAAGGCATTCTGCGCCACAGAACCATAAGGTCATGAGAGATCTTATACACTCATTCTAAAAGTGTTTAATATTTCCACCAGGACCTTCTAAGCTCCTCTCTAAGCATGCCATCCTGAGTTATAAAGTGCCAGCTGCCACATTTATAGGGCAGCTCCATTGGTGGGCAGGGAAACCCATCCTCTCTCTAACACCTGCTGATGATCAGCTGACTGCAGCTCTCAGGCTCCATGTGTTAGCTTCAGGTGGGTTTGGAGGGCTGAGTAGGTCCAAGGCATTCCTCAGTTTGACTTATATTTGCTGGAGACACTAAAAAAAAGTGAAATACAACATATTTGTAAAAGTCTTTCATTAAGCTGTAAGCAGCGCAAAAGGAAATCCCTGTTTGATAAATGAGGGCCCATCTCTCTTTATTGGTTTCAATCTGAGTGGTTTATGTGACAACAACTGAGCTTTATGTCTTCCATCCAAGAAGAAAACAGAGACACTTGTGGGAAAAATCTTGCAGATGAAAGGCTTCTTTCCAGCGCTGCAGCTGTATAGCAGCAGAGCCTCTGGATGAGCGGGAAGGTATCGGCTGAGGAGAGCAGCTCTCGCTCAGTGACCCTTTAAATGTGCCGCTGCGGCTGATAAAAGGTCACAGGTCCAGTGGAAAAAATCTCCTAATTACAACTCACGGAAGGTATGGTGTCAGTCGCTACTGCCAGGAGTCGGCGTATGCAGCTGATAGCAGCACTAATTTGCCCTGTAGTATTTCTATAAGGTCTTAAATGATTCAGGATTTTTCTGGAATGAATTGGCACTTTCTTATGTTGTAGTTTAAGTCAGTCTTTTTTATTTTATGATTTTGTTATAGTGCTTCAACAAAGTCCATTTTAGTGTTGAACAAACATGTCAGCAAATTAACATGATCAGAAACTATGTACCACTGGAGCAACAAACTCAAGATTGTATCCCTCACTGCTTGCAGACAGACTTAAGTGTTGGTTCAGTGTTCCCTCGATTGTTGGGATTTTTTTGACTCTTACACTGTAATGTGTTGGATAAATACAAGCTGCCAGACTATTTTGGCATCGTACACTGCTGTCTCGCCCTCCCCCGACCACAGATAGGGATCAGCAGTCTTTCCTGAGTGAACGTGGCTACTGGGGTAATGTTACAGCCTTATTTTCCTCCAGCCACATACACAAAAGATTAGTGATGCCATATCCAATATCACAGACTGTCAGGTCCCTTTCTAATCAATAGGCTTGGATCAGAAACCAGTCTATACACTAAAATTACATCATCAAAATGAAGATGAAATAAGTCCATTACTTTAAGCCTTAGTAAATACACAGAAGCAGAAAAATTTGATTTGTTTTGTGTTGCTCTAAATTGTTGTATTCAAGTGACACCACTTGATTTATTGTAGCACAAACGTGTCTATCTAACACCACATGCATGGGGCCCTGTTTGCTTTTTAGGGTGTCAGAGTAGCAGGCTGACTGCAGCTGAGAGTCAGCGCCCACCCATCAGCTCTTCACCCGCCTGTCCTCACTGTCTGGCAGGTGATAGATCAGACATGGAGGCTAACACGTGTTCCTCTGAAGACGAGGGCTGAGCTTAGCGCTGCCCTCCGATACACACACTGGACTCACAACGCTCACATTCATATCCATGCCGAATGTATCGAGCCTGACAAGTGGCATGGCGTCAGCCAGCGTCACCCTGAGGTGCATGTTTTCTTCCTTCACCCTTCACCTTTGTTACTCTCATTTGAGCAAACAGCGCACACCAAACTCACAAAACAAAAGAGTATCCTGAATTGACCCGGCTGCCTCCAGCCATGCAGATGTTTTCGATTATGACGCATTTGTGGTCAGCGTGGCTTTCTAATACACAGTAATACCCCTTGTGGATACGCCAGCTCAGATTTATGAAAAGTGCAGCAGGTGGGACGCCATCCTCATCCAACCCCCCTCCTCCTCTGCCTGTTTCCCACCTCCTCTCCAATGCAGCCCACCCAGACTATGCACAATGCCACAAAAGCTGTCCAATGCCCTTAACTTTTTGCACACTTGCGGACTCGGCCTGTCAGAAGTAACTTTGGAAACTGTGCCTTGTAAACGATGGGACGTCATGTAGAGGGTTGCGGGGAGGGGGGACTCGTGCCGCATCCCTCTGATTTTTCCCTGCTAAAATAGGGAGCTCCTAATCTCCCTTTGGCAGCGTTCGCAAGCCAGCCAATTCTGACACATTCTCTAGAAAGAAGCGCCTCTGACAGGTGAGGCAACGAAAATAGTTGTGTGACACACACATGGTCTATATAGTAACGTGCACATGCACATAGGTTTTGTCCTTACATCTCTGCGCTATAGGGATTCTTATCATGTCCCCTGGTTCAAGGGTTTGAGCAAATGCTTTGGCTATTTCTTAAAAGAGTTTAAAAGTAAATATCCGTCATTTTCACTATTTCTAGGCCAAACAAAACTCCACACTATGAAGAATTACTGTATTTTAAGGGAAGTTTTGTTCTGATTTCCTCGAAAAACCTAAATATATAGTAACAGTTTCATATCATTAATATTATAAATAGTCAGGAATGCTGTAATTATACAATTTTATTGCATTACTTAAGCATTAGTAAATACCTGACACACCATCTATAATAAATTATTTACTATTTATGAAATTTGTAAACACAGCTATTATGTATTTTGTTAATGCATTTAAAGCTAGTATCTAACTCACCTTAGATTATGTATTAATGATAGTTTTACTTTTTATTTATCACACACATTAATACAAGATTTACTGAAGATCAATACGCTATTGGTTTTGTTAATGTGTCAGTAATACACTTTTCACTTATTTATATTATTCTGTATTAAAAGAAACTATTTTCACAAGATACGGTGATGAATATTAATCACTTTGTATCTTTATGAGGTTTATGATGAATATCAGTGACTGAGTATTATGGGGTTTATAAGGGCCATATAATTATGCTTTATTTTCTATGTATAGCTGCAAAATGTATATGAGTATGCAAACACACTTTCGGTATTTTTTCACATAAATAATTTGTTATTCATATATGTTACTTTAACAGAAGTACAACAATTAAGACAATATAGTGATTCCAGAAAGGGAGTTATTGATGAAAAATAGCTAAACTAAAAGGGTAAGATTAAAAACTTTATACTACGCCAGGGATCATCAACTACATTTGTAGAAGAGACAGTTTTTTCTTGATATTGTCTACAGAGGATTTAGCCATTTTAAAGTATATTGAATTAATCTTAATATTTTGGTTCAGCGGACATATTTGTTTTAACATTTTATTTCTCCTGAATTTCATTTATCTTAGCCCTTAAAAGTGAGATCTGTCCCTTTAAACCATAAAGCTTCCAGCCACATGAGGCCAATTGAGACATCTGAACGACTTCATTTTGCAGCTTTCATGTTTTCAGTGACTCGATTTGAACCTAAAATACTCTCACTCCTGGTTAAATATCTACTAAAGATGGCTGACAGATGGATTTTTGTAAAATTTATCATTATTAAGTAATTTCTGCTGAAACTGTTTTAGTTGCTAGTGTTTTGGGGATTTTGTAAATACTCGTAGAGACAAAATGACAAAAAGACACCCTTTAAATCCACACCTAAATTTCCCACCTTACATTTTCAGAACTTGATAACGCTCTGCCCTATTCCTATTGACCCATGAAAACTGAGATGCTCAAGTGTTTGCAGCTCTAAATTATTCTTTTTGTCTTTTGTGTTATTGTTTTCAACTGTTTTGTCATTATTTACATAAATGAAATAAAGGTACGACAAAATCAGTTTGCAAATGTAAGTAACACATGAATGAATAAAATGCTTTCAAGATGATGAAAGTATTTATCCAAGCTTAACCACTGTGTCACTGATTTAAGATAGTGCATCAATAAGGCATTTCTAATTAAGTTTATAATTCAAAGATTAATACTTATAAATGAGGTATAGATATTACTTAACCATTAAGTAATGCTTAACTACTGCTTAACAGTGAATTCAAAGTGTTAAAATTGTTCCCAGATAGATTATTTTTGGAATTTCATTTTTACATGAAATTGATTAAGCAGCATTTTTTTTTGAGGACAATGATTAAGAAAATTCATTGCTAGATACTGTGTTCATCAATCAGTCTTCATTTTTAAATATAGCAGTTCACGAAAATGTCATGTCAAGAAAATAACCAAAATTATCTTTCCATGTATGTCGTCATATGCGTTTTTTAAAAAAAATTGCATTCTTCATGTGAAGCTATACGTAGTGTTTTTTGCATATTCTTTATTAGTATTGTTATTATTATTATTATTATTATTATTATTATTGTTGTTATTGATACTATGATTAATATGTTTTGACTGAATGTGATCATTGACAGCACATATTTATTTTGCATTTATTAACTGCTCGTTGACTTTCGTTCTGAAATGAAGCTAACCTTGCGCAGCAGCTGGATCCACCTGAACTGTTGTCTGTAATCAGGCTGATCCATCTTGCCAAACTCCAATGTACAAGGATTGAGAACTTCCCAAAGCAGGACAGCCCAATCAGAGTCCTTTAGAGCAGGAAAAGGATCGAGCTATGAGCGAGACGACAGCAGGAAGTGACTGCCCATACAGACATTAACATAGATGCTAACAGCTTCAGTAGCAGTTTTATCAGCTCTGGACTGCTTATCTTTATTTACTGAAAAACAAATCTCTATAAGTTTTGATGAGAGTTTGTTTATGAAGTGGCTCACATTCTTTAGTTCACTTGCGCCCACTTACTGTATCATCTGACTGGCCTGTAATAAATGTGATTGATGGAACGATGGCCCAGTCACCTGCCAAATATGTTTCTGAAAGTGTCTACCCTCCCCAAACACTTTCTAAGGGCTGTTTCCCAGATGGACTAGTGAAATACATTGAATGGTTCAAAATGAAGCCTGATTTCTAGAACACTTTAATGGGGCTTTAAAAAGGGATATGCTATCTTACATTATCCAACAATTCAAGTGCAGTTTTAATGGTTTTTATGGTTTGACTTCAACATCATCCTTGATTTTTAAGGTGACCTTAAAGGACTATTTCAACTACTTTATTGAATTGAACGTTGTCCAAATTAAGCCTAAAAGACACAATTGGTTGAAATAAGTCTATAACACACATATACTGCAGCAGCCTGCTCACAGCTGCCTCCATCAGGAATGTGTTTTAATGCTGCAGGAGTCAATAAAGATATTGAATGTGAAAGGGAAGCTGGGGTCAGGTGGCTGTAAAGATTGCTCCTATGCAAACACGCCTCTTCTTCTTTACACATACAGGAAAGCGTGTCAGACAGTGTCTCTGGGTCACGCCTGGGGCTAAGTTACGAGCATACTTTAAAATACTGTATGATCTTACCGAGCTTGTAACATCCACTCACTTTTACCTCCTGCATCCATATTTTGGCTGCCACACTTTTTGATGACGGCCCGCCAACCATAAAAATGTATTTGGATGCTTTAAAGATGATCTGAGCGCCCGCCTCGCTCTCTGCCCACAGAGTCACGAGCTCCCCTCTGGACCTGATTGTCCCGCAGTGTGGACGCTGCTGTGGTTTTAGGCCCGAGGTGTGGAATGTGCCGCTGACGATGACACAAACCCTCCTCCTCCTCCTTCTCCTCCTCGTCCCTCTGTCCCTCCACAGTGCTCCACAAGGGGCCTCGTCCAGCTGTCTTGTTGTGGTCAGATTCTCAGTACTGTGCCGAATCACATGGGGAGGAGATAATCCCGCACTGGCCCGGGCAGGCAGGGCTGTCAGGGAGGAGACCAACACCCGATGCTGAAAGAGGCGGAAAGAGAGACAGAGAGGCAAAGTGAGAGAAAACTGATACATTCAGCCAAAAACTGAAGCCTTTCTCTGTCTTATTCCCTGAATCTCCTGTTCTCAAATATTATCCGACTCTTTTTTCCCCTCTCTCTGTTATTTTCTCTGCTCTGGGTCTTTGCCTTTTTTGCAGTGCCGCTAAGCTGTAAACTGAAACTGGTTAGCGCTGAGCTCTTAATTCTTGTCAGCGTCTATTAATTATGGGCCAGTTGGATGTTCCAGTTCAAACAGCCCCCGCAGATCTTGGAATTCTAACTACGGCTGTTTGGTCACTTGTCGCTCGTCGCAGCCGCATGACCCTGCAGCCCGCAGCGGGAACATGCTGTCTGTGTTTCTGTGTGTCTGTATGTTTGTGTGTCTGTGGTGGTAGATGCAGGGACAATGTGAACTAAAAAGAATATTCAGTGACTGTCACTCTGTCTAAAAAAAACACTGAATGCTCTTTGTATTAAAAAAAAAAACCTTTCCAAAAATGTCTGTATATGTGAACCTGCTTTAGCCTAAAGACAGAAAGCCTCAGTTACCAAGAGAGCCACATTCCCAGAGGGCCACCTTGTAACAAATAAGAGCACGCTCTGTATTTTACATTTCATACCAATATGTATACATTTAAACTGAAATGCAATTGAAAATGCTAAATGTATTGAGCTTAACACACATTTATAATAGGGCTGAACAATATATCGTATCGATATCGAGATATGAACATTCAAGATATTAATATCGAAAAGCCACGATATAAACGATATAGATTTTCCCCACGCTAAAACTGCACTTTCCACATTCTTTTGTATTATGATGTTTTTATTTTTCTGAAAAATGCTTGGTTTTCACCGAACCCGTAGTCATATCGTATCGTATCAATATCGAGATATCTGGCATGAATATCGAGATATGAAATTTTGTCCATATCGTTCAGCCCTAATTTATAACTACGTTTACTACTTTTTCATTGCAGTAATGTATGATATGTACTGGTTTATCTATTGTTTTTGAGTTTATTACCGTAATTTCTCGATTTTAACGTGCACTTTTTTGCTTTTAAATAAGCTCTAATTTTTGGGTGCATATTATGCACAAGTACAAGCAAAATACTTAAAATATTTAGTCTCGCCAACGTCGCCATTGCAACACATCTGATACAAAAAGCCGAAATTTTCTCTTTCTCTACGAAACATTCCCACCAAACTTGTGTAATTCTTATTAAACCCATTATGATCAAATATTTTGGGTCTTAATTAGTTTAACTTTGTGTAACCATCATTTAATTCTCAAATGTTACCACTCACTGGCAAACACAGGGCGCTGCCATATTGTGAGCTACGGGACGCAAAATAGCTGCGCTGTGATCAGTCGAAGACATCAGCATGTTGATAGCTGCTCTCTGATTGGTCGGTACACTACAACTGAGCATGCCCGGGTAGAAATCGAGTAATTGCGCATGCGTGAAGCAAAAGGTGTTTCCGCATCCATTTGAGAAAAAAAATCTTGTATTTGTTGTGAAAATACCGAAATTTGAAATGAAAACAAAATGTTTTAGAATGTCAGTGTCATCAGTCAAATACAACATTTTTTACCAAGAAATTTTTCGTTTCTCTTGACTACCGTTTAAATGATGGGGCAACACTTGCGAGATACTTAATATGCGTTGATCACACACTTGGTATTAATCATAATCCAATCACCTGACACTCAACCTGCCAATTATCAGGCTATTTAAGATGCAAGATTTCCACTTTATTTTCTCAGTTTTGCATCTGCCAGTTCTGCCCTGCATCAGTACCACACTAGGTTTCACCCCTCCACCACACCAGCAGCCACCTGTGGGGACCATGGCACATCATTTTGGGTGCTACCCACAGATTAAACTGTGTGTTCCTCTTTCCATGAATCTACAGTCCTTACAAGTTGTACCTTGTTGTAAAGGTGACTAATCAGGCTTTCCAACAATTTAAAAATACAATACCTTTTGGTGTTACTGAATGGAACAAATAATCAATCGAAATAACGTTATCCAAAATTTTTAGGGGTATATAAAATAAATAGAATAAAATAATCAGAATTTATTTGTCAGTTTGTCTCACAAATATACTGATCATGAATTAGTGCAGGAGTACCCAGTTGGCATGTGGTGGCACACTGGTGCCTTGGGAATTTGTGCAACTATGAGTTTCTGCAACAGCTATACAGAAACTAATGAATGAGGTTTTAATTTTACTGTATGTGCTTAATTAGCTTTAATTTCTGTGTAAAATACTTGGAGCTTATTGATACTGCTGTTCAGTTCCATTGGTTCGGCAACATAACAGCATTTTATCACACCACTGGTGCATAAACAGCCTGTTGCTTTAAAGAAACAAGCACATAAGCATTGCACAGCAAATTTAACCAAAATTCCTCACCTTTGGAGTGTTAGCTGGAAAGTAGAAACCTTTTGACAACTCTTTAAGTCCTTTATGTTATATAAAAAAATAAAATCAGTGTTGAAATTGGCAGGATAAAAGTTAATTTTCTAAACTTAACAAGCTGTTATATTTATGTTATGATATGTTCAAGGTCAGCTCAGAAAAATTGCTACTAGGTGAATTTTGAATGGTATATCATTATTATATGTTCAAATGAATCTACAAGAAAAAGAAAATGAAGTTTTTGGTATGAAACGACAACAAATCTAGTAAATATTTCATGAGCAATTCAGTCATTTGTCCAATCTTATGAGGCTTTAATAGATAAAAAATAATATGAACAGCCTGGTAAGATTTTTTTATCTGATAATAGAAGATAATTTGCATGGGTATGAATATGGTGGGCGTTGAAATTCTGGCTTCATCTCTAACGAGCCATGGGCAGGAAAAACTTTAAAAACCGCTGGGTAAGAGCAAACACCTGCTTAATATGTTTCTGCATTACACAAGCTAATGCATATGTCTGTGTTAGGCCCATGTGAACCACTTAATTTCGAGAGGCTATTGAATTGGTTTAATATCTGGAGTACCCCGCACACACAGTTTCCTGACGCACAATTTGTAATTTTAAATTTACCTTTAAGAAGAGTAATAGCAGGAACAAGTACTAAAGGTCCATCTATCGTAAAGCCGGCTCCTTGCTGCCTAACTGACTAATTAAAACTGCATCCACATGTGTTCAAAGAACAAGAAGTCTATTTGGGAGCCTTATTGATTACTTTAAGGCGTACAAATGGAAAGCTGTGTTAGGAGAGGGGCTCTCGATTTAGCTTCAATCTGCCAGGCATAAAATGATCTCACTGTGTTTGCTGGGAAGAATGAGCTCCCTCTGGGCACGCTGGGTAATTAGGTTAGTGGATAGTCGGTGTCAGGAAATTGAAAGACCATCCTAATCGGATTCTTTTGTTTCCTGGGGAATCAAAGGAATTTATACGAGTCACCGGGAAATCTCACACGACTCAATTCCACTTGACCATGTAAAATCTGTTTGCTCTCCCTCCGTGCTCAAACAACTTTTAATACGAGAGTGTAAATCCTGAACACGAGGTGCATCTGATGTGGCCCCGTGTCCTCTGAGATGGCTTTCAAGATAATCACAGATATGTCAGTTTGTATACTAACGAGATACTTATACTCCTCAGTCTGTAACAAGGACATATTGAACGGCCGCTCTCTAAAATTAAAGGTCAAAATGAAGCAAAGAAACTCAGTTATCCCATTTATGGTCCATGCATAAACAGCTTGAATACAGTTTTTGTCCATGGTTACTTTGATGAGCCTGATTTGATGAGTCTGATTTCTACTTGAAAACATTTTAAAACAGGAAAAAAACAACACAACCTGTCGTACGTCGAAATCATTAACATACTTTTTAGGTATGTCTCAGCTTAATAAATGCAGGAAATGTATATTTACATGTTGAAGCCAAATGTACAGAAATCATTCATGCTTGGTTTAAAATAAACTCTGGTAGCTTGAATGTTGCAACTTAAAGTGGCAGCTCAACTAAGATCAGTGCTTTGTTGTTTTATTATGCTAGATGGATTTTTGCTGATACCTAAGTGCCTATTTATCCAACTTTTTTTAGCAGATACTAATATCCTATTGACACACCAACTAAGTTTCTCCTTGACAAGAATGTATGTCTTTGTTTTGTTTTTTGACAATCAGCAAATAATGAGAGCAATTTTATTCATATTTTCATTAGTAAGAATGAAACCAAGCCTCATCTGTCTGTTTAAGAGCAATTGTGACAACCTGCTGAAAGACGGTGAGCTCTTTGGTGAATAAATACATTTTTGTGGAACTTGGAGATTAGCATTAAATCTCCTTATCAAGCAGCATGTTTAGAGGTTGGTTGCCTGAGAAAATTCTGAGAGTGCATGAAATAACACATAAAACACATTTGCCTCAAATATAATAATAAAAATAATCTATTAAGCTGTAGATCAGAACTAAAACTTTAGAACTTTGAACCCACTTTAGATTTAAGGGATGAGGATGAAAAAACGAAGGCTGTTGGTCATGCTTAAAATTTAACTAGTGTTATGCCCCATCTTATAAGAAGAAACATTATTATTCATTCAATATTATTATTTCTCAACGTTTCATCTGCCAATACTGATGTTTTGTCAGTAATACATATCTTTGCTACCTTGTGATGATGGTTATTCTGCCCTTTTTTTCTCAGGTGTACGTCTAGACCGGGTGAGAGGGGGGAGGCAGAAGTACAAACGGAGGCTGGATGCAGAGAACAGCGCATACCTTGGCCTCTCCATCCCCCCTCCTGCAAAAAAGCCATGTGAGTCTCACATCCTTATTTTACTGAATTATGTCTTTTTTTGTATCCAAATTCTGGAGTAAAACATGCTTACATAAAAATGTAGATGTATAAATGGATTTTTTCAGTTGAGGTTGTGCAAATATCCAATTCCTCACAAAGCCAACATGCCGCCATTTTTAGACTTTGCAGCTTGATCTCATAGCACACTAGACTATATATGAAAGTATGAATGATCTCATTATTTAATCGTTTTATGTTATCATCTGTCCCAGTATTCCTGTGCCATAAGGCTCTTCTTTGCGTTCCTCTCACTCTCTCCTCTCAGTGACGAAGATCGTCTCCCATCTGTTGGTGGTGGAGCCAGAGAAAATCTACGCCATGCCTGACCCCAGCATGCCCGATGGAGACATCAAGGCCCTGACCACACTGTGTGACCTTGCCGACCGTGAGCTGGTGGTCATCATCGGCTGGGCAAAACATATCCCAGGTACAGAGACAGAACCTCTGGATGAATTTTTTTCAATAAGAAAATATTCTTTTTAGGACATTTGCTGATTGGATTAGAATATGATTAGTTGTCTGAAATAGTATTTGTTAGTATTCACTGTGTGCCACCATTGAATTATATTCCTCATGGATCCATTAACTTCAATCTGTGCTTAACCTAGACAAAATAACTCATGTTCCTGCGATAATTTCCACAAATATAATTATAACCATGATCACAAAATAGAGTGATGCTCCTGCTAACACGACAGAAAGTCTGTTTCATTTTACCACTTGTTAAAACCTGACTCCTATAATCTGAACTCCACCAAAAATTACCAAATAGAAATAAATCAAATTAAAAAGATTATCAAAATAATTTTCTTTCTTAAATTCTTTGTTCCCTTGAATCATTTTCTTACTTTTAGATATTACATTTGGGCCACTGTCGACACTATGAGTTTTTATGTTCAGACGCACAAACAGTGTTTTAGGTCACAGAAAGTGCACATTTTTCAAACTACCTGCAAACATCAAGATTTTCAAACACTTTCTTTGCAGTGCTCGTGTATAAATAGTAATCTGTGCTTAGAGTTTGAAACATTACACTGATGTTTTTTCTCAGTGTGATGTCACTGTGTGCTGTTTTTACTTCTGTTAACATGAATGTTGTGCTGTGGTTGGCATGGCTAAACTTTTACTGCTTACGTCTTTTTAACAGAAATATTTACATACTCACACATACATTAAGGTGCTGCTTCAAACAACATTATAATGATACAAATTCCACCAATGTTTTTGTCAAATACCAGCAGTGCAGTTTAAAGACTGACCGTGTGAACTGGTGACTTTCAGCTGCCTATTTCTGTAGTTGTAGTTAAAATAGATGTAGAAACTAACAAGACTATGAAGGCCTCTTTTTGTTTTGTTTTGTTGAAGATTCAGTCCTACCTTATCAGATATGTCATGGGTTGAAAACTAAAATGACAAACATTCACCTGTTAACACCAGTCAACATGGTGCCAATTTAAACCATAACACTGTTGGTGCTGGTTGCACGGTGGTGCAGCAGGTTTGTGCCTCACAGCTGGTTCAACTCTCCTGGTCAGTCAGGGCCTCTCTGTGTGGAGTTTGAATGTTAGGACTTCACGTTGGTGATCAATCTGAATATCTGTCATTGGAGGAGAGCATTTTTGCAGGTCAGGGACATTGAGGTATTCAAATGGCAGCACCAAACAGAGCATTTATGTGTTTATGCATTTTAATGAAGACAAAGATGTTTTAAAAATCCCGACATGAGAACCAGAGTAGCATAGGCAGAAAAATGTAGTCTTTATCCACCTGTGTGTGGGCATGTTCATATATCTTATTCCAGCATTCACTGATGTCAGAATCCAACGAAATAAATATGCTTCAGCAACAAAGTACACCCCTAACTCTTGCTTCAATCTGCTGAAATGACTACAGTATGAGAAGTAGTTCACTGACTGTTGCACACACATAAACACCCCTTATACACACACACACACACACACACATTCATGCACACACACACAGGATAATTAACATCTGCTACTCATCTGCACCTAAGGGAGAAGCGAGTCCCATATTCTAAAATCTAATCAATAAAGAGCAGCTGAAACCTTTGATTTGACTGGGTGGGGAGGGGGAGTCTGTGGGGGGAGGGGGAGCAGATCCGCCCCTGTGTCAATGTATTCCATTTCAATCCCAGACTTAAAGAAAGCAATCCTCTTACTTACTTAAAGAGACTACACTGGGCCGATTGTAAAATTGATTGATTTAGGGAAACACTGATGGATTTACTCGGCCCTTAGCTAAAGAATTCTTAAATAAGACTTGTTATGTAAATGTTCACTCAACTGCTTTTCTTTTCATCTCCGTTAGATAAAACAGGCATCAGCGTGTTTAAAGGAGGATGAACTCAAATTACACAGAGCTCATCGAACCCAGTCACAAAGTGCACACACAACGACACATGAAGTTGTTTTAACTTCATTCACATTTTTTTATTTTAATAAAGTGCTGCAGCAGCCAAATCACTACTGATTATTTATCAATTTAACAGTTATATGGCAATCACTAGCATTTATGACAGGGCACCATAAAAACGCTTAATCATCTTCACAACCCAAGACGTGGTTATTTCACAAGGACGCTAGAGTAATGCAGGGATGACGTATTTTTGTTGGCCAGTGCAGGAATTAGCATTACACTGGTTCTCTTAACTATTAACCAATGGGATTTCTTCGTGTTCTGGATCATTGCTGATAATAAGGTCTGTGGCAGACAAATAATATGTAGCTTACGCGTTCTGCTCTTTGGGATCATCTTAACAAACAAACCTTCTATTCTCGATGCTTTAAGCTTAAACCTAATCAGCAAGAGTAAAAGAAATTAGTAAGCTACTATCGAACTATAGCATGGCGGCTCAACTTAGAAACAACTTGAATATTGTAATGTAATGTATCGTTATGTTGGTCCTCGTGGTTGTGGCAATAGTGTTTGAATTATCGATTATTAAAAAACAATCAGAAATGCTTGCAGTAGGCATTTTTGGAGTTCAAGTCAGCAGTCCGTTAGCAACCATCATTTAAAAAACACAAGAACGCCTTAAATTTAAAAGCAAGGCAATTTCAAATGCATCTTTTCTATTCCAAATTAATCATCAAATTGTCATATACATGTGTTCATCACTAACCACATATCAGGTATTAATCTGAAAGGGGTATTCTAAATCCCATTTACTTTCAGCCTTGGGAATCAGGATGTGCTAAATACTAACTCCCAGGTCTTTATCCAGTCCTTCCTCTTTTCTTCAAGTCTCAGTTTAATGTGCAACTAAATAACACAACTTTTCAAAAGCATTTTTTGTTGTTGTTCTAATTAAAATACTTTGGTGAAATACAAAGCAAGTAGACAATAGAAGTATAAAATATTTGAGATTTTTCTCCCCTTGAAGTGTTCATGATAGTAATACATGAAGAGTGGGTTTACAAAGCTGAAAGTTATTTTCCTGATCGAACCTTTTGAACTTAAGGGCACTTGAGATGGATTCACAGGTACAAAGAGAGATGTGTAGTCTTATGAAAAGATTTGAAAGAAAGGGATTTTTAAGTACAAGGCAGATATACCTGTGCATGAAAAAGATGCTTTTAAATGTAACAAAAAAAAAGATGACTGACCAGTTAATTCAGGTCAAAACGAGGCCAAATAGCATATAAAATAGCATAAAGCCTTTTTCAATTTAATTGTAGCTACAGGGCTGCCGAAATGAATCCAAGAAATTTACATACAGTCATAATTTTGCATTAACATTTCCTGTGTCTAACTATTGATCTTGAATGCTGTGAAGATCGAAATGCAGACCTGACAGAGTTATTAAAGGGCCATGTGACACTCCAGGGACACTTTACCCGGGGCCAGCGGGTCAGAGTGTCACCAAGTAACGATTAAGACAAAAGGGGTCCCTACAGTTTAACAGTCCACTCCCACCATTACACTCATAGCCCAGCGAGCAAATGGCCTTAACGATGAGGTAATAAGAGTCATTACTGCACATCGCTCCATTAATGCAAAAGTCCTTCAATATCCGGATGTGGGAAGCTCTGAGGAAATATGCAGCATTTATCCACAATGTTTTAATTAAGGAGACAATTTTGAACAGAGTGGCTTACATCTGAGATTAAGCACAACATAAGCAAGGACTGAAGCAAGAGGAAAAAACAAGAGTGCTAATTATCAATTAGCTTCAATTCAGACACTTATGGGGATAGTGCACAGAGGCAGTTCAAGGTGTATGTAAGTAGATTTAGGGAGATTTTTATTTATATTTGCACATGATGTTTCAATTGATCATATGAGAAGCTTGAAAGTAGTTTTGTACATGAATACAACCATGAGCAGTTGGGGGTTTTTTTTAGCTAAAGTAGAGATTAGACATGTTTTCAAGAACTCCCAACTTTAAAGGAGATTGATAAATCTACAAAGAGGGGTTTTGTCCCTTTTATTGAAAGGTTGGGAAGATTGCATATTTTGCCAAATGTGTCTATGGTCTGTCTGCAAGCCTTTACCCCCCACCCCACTCCACCCCTGCAGATATGAAAAAGATCATATCTGGTTGCGAGGGGGTTATTCACATTGTCTGAACAAAATTTCTCTAATGATGCTCTAATGTTTAGTGCAGAAGCAATAAACGTTAGAGCACCCTGCTGCAAACTGAAGCTACATCCACATGTAGAGAGAGGCAGAGTCAGACACTGCTCACTGAAACAGCCCGTTTTGAGCATGGCTGAAACAGCTGGGTTTATACACATCTGGAACCAGTTTTATGTGATCTTTAAAATTAATGACTGTGATGTCAGGAGTTTCAGTTTTATTGTGTGTCGATAAAAAAGAAGAGATGTTTAAATATCTATTTGCATCCTGATACCAGCTCTTTGAAGAAGTGGATATTGGCTAATCCTGCATGCACCCATAACAATGCAAAAAAAAAGAAAGAACATGACTCATTAAATATAATTTTTATATTAAACATTATATTTCACACTCCCCTAACACTTAGCAGTTGTTTCTTTACATTGTAACCAAGCCTGCTCATAGAAACGGCTTGGACCCCGTTGTTTAATATCAGTTCCTGAGAGTCAGCGCATTAGATCATTAGCACTCAGTTGCCTTGGATTGTCTGTTCATACTACTTGAAATCACTTCATTTCATTTTATTTTGTGTCTTTTTGTGACTATGGCAACTTGTACCTTTGGGCCAAATTTATCTATCAATCTGTCTGTCTGTCTATCTATCTATCTATCTATTTGTTTATCTATTTATATTTGTATTTCTTTTTTAAAACTGTGTAGACCTGATCAAAAAAACTTAACAGGCTGGTTCTGGTCCGCAGTCCATATTTTCCCCATTCTAGATTCATATTTCAGGAAACGGAAACCCTCTGATATTTTGTGATCTCTCAGTTCAGCGCCTCACTTCTTTTTTCTTCCCTCTTTCCCTCTCTCTCTTTCTCTCATCATATCTTTCACACACTCTCTTTCTTCCTTGTTCTCGGCTCCCCTGACTCTCCCCCCTCCTCCTCATCCCGCGACTCATATAGGACCCTCTAGTCTCATTATTACCTCTGTCTTTTTATTAGGCCCATTAGGGCTCTTAGGAGGCCTGTAATGATACTAAATGAATAGAGAGTGAACTGCTGTCTGTTTTAGACCCGGCTCTCAATGACAGCTTCAAGCTTCGCTGCAATCCGCTCGCTCTTTTCATAGTGCTACAGAGGGATTAAATTACTTATCTGATTTGAACCTGCTCTGTTTTGTAGCACGACTAAAGTACATATTTCACTGCAAATTATCACCAACATGCCTGTGATTTATCGACCAGCCTTCACAAATACGATGACATAAAGCTGAATTATATAGTACAGTAGTTTAGTATGTTAAGTCCTTGTTGGTAGGGTTTTGTGTAGAGTTTTCCATCCATCAGTCCTGCATTATAATGACAAAGCCAAGAGCATAGTTTTACCTCTTAATTCCTGTATATCCTTCACCATAAGTACCAAAATAAAGTTATTCAGTTGTAATATTTGTGTTTAAATAGTATGTGGTGATTTATATTCAGCATTAACCCAGCATTTAAAACATCAACAATGTTATTTACTGACTAAATTGATAGAAAGTGTCTCAGTCTCTTCTACACCAGCCCTTTTTCAGAAGCATCTTGCAGAAAGCATCTTGGATGCTCCTCTGTAACTACCCCTAAAATCATTCATATTGATTTTGCAGTGAAATATTATCAGTGTCATGTTGCCTGGGTTGTTGCTTTAAAAAGGAAAGGAAGGGTTATTCGGTTTTTGGACGGATGTCATTATTGCCCAAATTTAGGGTGAACCATGTCTTAGCTAATCCTTAGTGAACCCCTGTATGACTTTGGGCCCCAGAGAGCTTAACCTTTTATCACCCCTTTGAGTGGTCTTGCATGTAGCTAGTCTTAGTCTTATGATGTTGTAAAGGCTTGAAAGAGCACAGTAGGGCACTCTCCCTTAATCAGAGTTTTCATTTATGAGATGTATTCATATCCATGTTGGACATTCAGATTTGAAGTGATGGAACTTCATGTGTACATGTTTCAGTGTCCACTGGTAATGGCTTGGTAACAGATACCGAGGAGGACGACGTACGGAGGTGGTCTCAGAGGCCGTCATCTGGACTGATTTGATCATGTATACACAACACACACTGACGTGCATTAAATGACGCCCAATAAAGTTACTTCATCTGTAGTTCATCAGTAGTTCTGCTTTTAACAAATTGTAACTTAGTTTGTTGATTACATCAGAGGAAATCCATAAAGTTGTAAAAAAAATACTACTGATGACACAATTAAGTAAGACACATAGTCTGATATCTTTAATATTTTCTTTTGCTACTTTAATCAAACTTGACAAGAAAGTGGCAGTGTTCTTTTCCATGTCTTCCCGGCTGTTGAGGAACTATCAAGAGCTTGGTGAGCTACATTGCCACCTGTTGGGGGAAATGACAATCAAATGATGTACGAGCTGTTATTTACATAAGAACTACACATGTGAGTTTAGATTACAGGCCATCGCCAGATGTGCATTGTTAATGCTTTAGAAATTACCATTTTTATTTTTTTCTAGCTAAAATGTTTTTTAAAAGCTGTTCAACCCTCCCTTTGAACTGCACAAGATCACTTAAAAAGTATGGTAAATTTTAATGGTTATTACATAAAATACATGTCCATGGCCTGTCGACAGCAGCCAGGCATGAGAAAGATTCCCCCTCTCCCACATTTTCTTTCAAAACCTTGAAGAAAATATGTACTCAGGTGAGCTATGTCACTGGGAGATATGTCAAACTCCCTGAGTCAGGTGTTTGTTCAGCTCACAGCCAGCTCCAGTGGGAGGACCCTGTCTCAACACGACTGTGCAGCCACAGTAAACATTAGAGCATAGCACTGGAAAATATGAGGCCGAATTTCTGTTATGTCTGGTCAGACACCATTTGTGTGGATTTACAAGGGGTTTGTAAGCATGCCACAACATAATATCTGTGTGTCTTTTCATCAAGATACTTAAAAAATGTTTTCTAGGGAAATCCAGGATCAGTGTAAGTCTTTCACGGTCTTTAACTGATTTTGTTGGCCTATAATAAGCCTCTAAAAAGTTTAAAATGAAGACATTACAACCTTGAGATAAGTTAAGCAATTTGCCTGCTAGTCAATAAACTTTTTTCTTGTCTCTTAGTTCATCCTTTACTGCTTTTTTTCTTTTATAGAGTACAAGAATAGATCACAACCCATTTTATTCTAGCTCAGTGGAAACCTAAGGTATTTTCCTTTTCATGACATCACAGGGGAAGAAACCTGCACAGACAGAGACATTCCCCGGCTTGTTCAATACTGTGTCATGTTTGGTCAAACGGCAGTAAATCAGTAGGTGAAATATTGATATTTCATCAGGGGGAGTCACCCTCTGCAGCGACACTTAACTCAGCCACCTCCGGGCGACGCACCTCCAGCTCCAGGGCGACCTCCGGGGAGACAGGAAGTCACTCCATCGCCTCGGTAAATTGAGTGGAAAGAAAAAAAAAACACAGGCTGAAGACAGGAAAAAGGACTGATGAAGAAAAGGGCGACATATCTTTAACAAAATGTGAGGAAGTAGAGTAGTAGTGGTACTGAGAGAGAGAGAAAAGTCTGAACCTAGAACAGAAAAAAGCCCCAAGCTAACAAACTAATATTGAACCAGTTTATTCTTGAGAGAACTGAATGAGAAGTTTGAATGTGATGAATAGTCATACTAAGTCCATTTAATGTCAGAGATTCTCTAAGGTTTTTACATTTTCAAATTAAGTCTTCTCCAGTTATTTTTGATGCAGCCTAAACCATTGAATCTACTCATTGGCTCCCTAAACGGTCTTTTAGTGAGTGTTGAGCTAATTCATTAATTCCTGTTGCAGCCTACGGTATCTACATCCAGTGATCCCGCGCTCCCTCCATCCCCCAGTTAACGTGTACCGGATGTCCTCCATCAGCTGTCTGTTTGTCAGATCTGAGGCTTGGATCGATCCCCCCTTCGCATTTGGTGGACTGATTACAATCTACTAATCAATGACACCCCAGCGCTCCTTTCTCTCTCCCTCATTCTCTCTCTCGTTTCTCTATTTGCTTGATAAGAAACATCGGTGAACCTCTTTAAAGTCAGCCTGCCCTGTTCCCATCCCCACAGCCTCAGATTTAAGTAAGCAGAACGCTGGGTTCAAGGCCCCTGGTCAATAACCCCCAATCACCTTTCTATTCACTATAGAGTGCTGAAAGGTATTGTGGGGCTTGAGGTCCTTTCAGATGTCCGTCTGTTTGATGTGGTGTGTGTGTGAATGTTGAAGGAGAGGGTTGACAGGTCAACCTCGAGGTCTTGGATGAGTTGTTGGCGAAACTTTAGGAGATTTAAGACGAGTGAAAATGGACTCAAGGTGCATATTTCATTGAATTTGTTTTAGACATTTTATGGACGTCAATCTTGCTATTTATTTCCTCTCTAAAACTAATATCCCAGTAACTGAAATTTCTGCTTATGAGTGAGCTAACAGTGTAATTAAAATACTCTATGATAAACAGTGGAACCACAAAAGAAAGCACATGCCATTTACAAACAGAAAACACCATTTTGCATATTAATTATCCTTAGCAAGTTTTACTAAATCTATTGATGAGAGCCCCAAGGTAAGGCCTGAAGTAGTCCCCACAAAAAACAACCCATACTATTTTTATCTCCATGAATGTTCTTTAAAAATCAGAGAACTAAAGCTCTACCCCTTCTTGATTTTCTCAAGATTTTTTTACTTTTTCAAGTTTTGCTCTAATTTGATCAAAATACTGAATGCCAATCTAAAATTGTATTGAATTGCTTTCTAGGATTTAAAGTGCACGCTCTTATTTAAATACACAAGGTGTACAGGGACCCTTGCAGTACATCTGGGTCCGCCTGATTCAATGTCTGTGATCAGATAAATCCATTCAGCAAAGCTTCAGTCTACAATTGTATTCGGCCTGAAGCAGCACAGTTGAACCAGCGCCCTTTAAAGCAGGAAGAGGTGGGAGCTACTAGCATGGCGACAGCAGGACCTGACTGCTCGTACAGACATTAGCATAGATGCTAACAGCTTCAGTAGCAGTTTGATTAGATCTGGACTGCATTTCTTTATTAAATGAAAAAAACAGCAGTGATAGCACTTCTCAATTGAAACAAAAATTGAACTGTTTCAACATCAGCCGCTGATGCTGGGGCATTTTTCAGCTAAGAGTCAAAAGTGCTGAAAACACTGCGCTGCATTAGTTTTCTCTCAAATATGAGCTTCTGCAGCACAAAAAAATGGAGTTTCCCTATAAAGGAAAAGTTAGTCTTGTTGCTGAAGTTCTTGCTGGCCCCCATAGATCTTAAAAAAGGCATCAGTATTAGCTTCAGTCAGTTTCCTAACCGTCTAATAACTCCTCACAGGAGCCTCAACAAAAGCATGAACAGCATGAAGTTTGAGAAAAGTGTATCAAAATATTAGCACTTTTTAAAGTTCATGCATAACTTGATGACATGACAAATGAAATGCATTTGTTAGTTTCATTTGGACTCATTTTTTAACAGTTGTTAAGATCTTTAATGTATAAAAATAAAGTGTGTCTGTTTCTTTCTCCATAACATAACCAGAGGTGTCTAAGGAGTGTATCAGTCCTCACTGAAAAGTGTACTCTGGGTGTAGATACACTCAGTGCGTTTTTTCTGCAGACGGTTGCTGGTTAAAGCAGCCCTGTCTCATGTTTCAAAGGCCTCCACACTGGACTGGACTGATTTATATTCCTCCCCTAAGCCTCCACATGCAGCCATCGGCCTCTGTTTCATGTTGGACTTCTCCAGGGATTACGCAGAGTTGTATAAACAGCCCGTAAAACATATGGAGGACCTGTGACGGCCAATTACAGTGCAGTGAGGTTAATGGCTGATGCATGATTTGTCGTGGCAATAAAGTGTAGAAAGTGTGAAAAACAGAGCAGCGACAAATAATAAAAATTAACTCATATTCTTCGGGTTTCTGCAGGTTTTTCCACTCTCTCGCTGGCAGACCAGATGAGTCTACTACAGAGTGCCTGGATGGAGATCCTAGTGCTGAGCATTGTTTTCCGCTCACTGCCCTGTGAGGACGATATCGTGTACGCAGAGGACTATGTGGTGGATGAGGATCAGGCGAGGATTTCTGGCCTGCTGGACCTGCAAGTGGCCATCCTGCCGCTGGTGAGGCGCTACAAGAAGCTCCGCATGGAGAAGGAGGAGTTTGTGACGCTGAAGGCCATTGCTCTCGCCAACTCAGGTAAGAATGAACCTGTCAGCCATGTTAGGATGATTTTATGCAGCCAAAAATCAATCAGATCCACCAAACTTTCTTCAAAAATTGTGGGGAGATGCCAGAATTTGCAAAATGGCACAATACTTCAAGGCAAAAAAAGGATAATATTTCAATTTATCATTTAAGAGCTTATCTTAAAGGAGATAAGTTATCCCTATAAACATTATGGAGAAAAAGAAAGACTAAAACAAGGTGATACAGTGTATAACAGCTAACAATAAGGTTATTAAAATCTCAAATCCTAATGCACGTTTTGTTCCTGATGTACATTTTGTATATATGCTGCATTTGTTAAAAGTTATTTTCTTTTTTTAATTTCATTTTAATTTTAATGAATTTTATTCTCTATTTTTATTTTTATTTTAATTTTTACTACCTTTGTACTAGGGAAAACAACTGCGGGAGACAAATTTCTTGTATGTGTCGCATACTTGGTAATAAAAACCGATTCTTATTTTGTTTAATTTGTTGTGATCATCAGAGTCAAAAAGAACAGGAGCTTAAAAATGACTGGTCTTGGGTCAAATTTAATCCAAAGCCTCCTTTGCAAACTACAGAGAAAGAACAGGCAGTTATGTCAAATTCATTGGCAAATACAGTAGTTTTCAAGTCACTCTGACATAATGTTATGTTTATATTTTCATAAACCAATAGACAGCAGAGAAGGAAACTACAAAAGATGATCAGGGCTAAGCAGGGGAAATGCATATTAAACAGGAAGCTATTGTTATACACTTTAAGAAGAAAGTAAACTAATTCACAAAAAAGTAGAAATATTCTGAAAAATCTTGATATATAGTTCAGAGTTTTAAGTCAGAATGACGATAAAAAAAATCAAAATGTTGACCTCTCTCAAGCTTGTGTGTTTTATCAGACTTTCAAGACAATCTCTTCAAAGTCCCAATACTTAAAATGAAGCTGTGGTTATAAGCTAAAAAATATTTGTTACTGAAGCCAATTCGATGGTAAAGATGCACCAATTCACCTATTGGTTATTTTCAGTCACAAGACTGGCACGGAGGGCCAGAGGGCAAAAAAGTGTAGACTAATATTGAACCCCTCATGGAGCTTTAGCCCTGGCTTTTTATATTAATTATTTCCAACACTTTGCATGTTTACATCCTGTGACAACCACAGGGAAACTCAGATAATAAGGTGAGCCATATTGCATAGGTACTTTGGACTTTCATACAGCGTCCTGAACACTATATCAAAAATTAAAAGACAGACTCCTTGTCAGAGTTTCTCTTCAGGGATGTTTTCATATTGTAATAGTGGAGAATTATTTGTCTTGCATAATAAACAGGTTTATGTTTTTTTAATCTGTTTGAATGAATAATTCTGGTTTGGGAAGCATGCACAGGCTAGTGCTATTAAGCTGACTGAAATGACAGATTACCTGAGCTCTCTGAAAGATCCTCCGAGGAGAAAATCCTGGCAAGACTCAGTGACCGCAGATTATCTATTGAGAAGGGCTATCACAAAAAGAGCTGGCTCCCTCAGCTCCTCTTCCTCATATCCTACCCACATATGAGACTGTGAGAGAGGAATAGTATCCCCAAATAATAAACACACATCCAGTTTTTTTTTATTTACAAGTGATATTCAGAAAATCCCATATTAACTGGAGGAAAGACAAAACTGAGATTGTTGTGACAAATATATTAAAGTATGTGAGGACAACCAGTGAAACCTGAAAACACAACCACAGCAAACACGTTCCTTTATATTTGTTATAACATTTTTGTCATACATATTTAATCAGAAACATTTTTAACTCAATTTTTTCAAACTTTAGCTCTTCGTTTTTCAAACTAAAGCTCTTGAATTGTGACAGTAATACTCTGCTATAGTCAGTACAATATTCCATGGCAGGATACAACTACTCTCTATTGTAATCTAGATAGCACCTGACAGTATTAATCTACTATTTGCTCCTCTCTTGGTTTTTTCTCTTCAACATGGCCCTGTTAGTGCAATGATATGGACTTGTGTCCTCAGCAGTTGGTTTATTTAATTAAAAAATAATTTCCTTTTATTTAAAAAACAATAAAGGCTGCCAATGTTAAGCAAAGGGAAGCCCACCAGAAGGGTGATGCATAAAATAGGTGCTTTAAAATATATAAATATATGGTATTTTGTGTTTGTTATAGTTTAATAAGAATTACTTTATTCTTGATGTCATTTTTCAGCATGTTTCTGTATTTTCAACTATTCATTTTTTCACTCTATTCTTAACATTTTTACTTTTTTTTATTTTACCTAATTGTTGTGATTTTAATTTTTTTATTTTAATTTTTTATTTTAATTTTTTTTTCAGAATGGATGGAAAAGATGGAAAATCTGTTCCTTCTCTTTGACATTTGTTCACTTTAGCAGAAGACTCTCAGTTGCAAGCCAGAATTTTGTGGCTGTAAAAAGAAAAAAGAAACAATATTGGGTACCAAGGGACACTATTGTTGTTTCTTTGGTATTAAATCAAGTATTAGTACAGTTTGATTGCCATTACTGTTATTGTGACAGCATTAGTTTACATGGAGTGCAGATTAAAATCTTTATTGCTCTGTTCATGGTGCATTCACGTAGAAGCACCACAACGAATCTCTGCTGTGGTTACACCATAAAACAATTTACATCAATTCCACAGGGACATTTTATTCAACAATGTGTCAATTCAGAGTGCAATAGAGCTTTGGGGGAGCAAGAGAGAGGGTGATGCTGCACGTGTTGCACATACACACAGAGAGCGCTTCTATCCCTCGTTGACTCCACATGCTCCCTTCTCACCAACATTAAACCTCTGATACAACCTCTGGAGATGGAGCAAATGTAGTGTCAACGTGACTGCCCATTCTTCTCTCAGCAACATTCACAGCAGAAGCAAAACTGTATGGGGGTGTACCTCTAAAATTAAAAGCATGAATGTGGCTAAAGTTTAGAAATGTTTTAGACCAGTTAACATAATTAAATTTTAGAGTTCAAGACTTTATTTAAGCTAATTTTACTAGTACATTTGTTATGAATATTAGTTTTCGTGCAGGCAGTGTTTTAATTCTCCCACAAAGCAACAAAGACTTCATGAGCATTCCAGGAGGGTGCATCTCCATGTCCAATCTAAAATAAATCCAGATAGCTGGCATTCAATTAAAGCAAACAAAGAAATAAAGCAAAAATTGTCTTGTGATTGTCCATATCAGGTGAGCCCATCACCTCCACAATGAAGGATACCTGATAAGGAGGGACAAAAAGGTCACAGGCGGGGTGTTTAATTTAAAGCTGCCTTTGTGTGTGTATCTATATTTTAATTTGTGTGCACTTACATGCGTGTGTGTGACTGTCACATCGCGCTCTCATTCTCTCCATCTCCATAACAGTAGCTGCCAGCTCGCAGTGGCCCAGAGAGATATATTTAGCATTTCATTAGGAAAACAGGGGCTGTCAATAAAATGTGTTAAGTGGAGTGGAATGAGCGTCGGGGAGCGACGGGCCTCGTTTGTTCCAATGTGAAGATGCTGCTCCTGTATCGACAGTTTGCTTTTCATGAGACCAGGCCTGTCCCCCCTCCCGCTAATCAATGCCTGTTAGGAGTCTTTTCTCCTCCCTGACTGAAAAATGAAAAACGCTGAGCCCAGAGCTTTACTCTTCTGATGACAAACTCTCTGTGGGAGGGGAGGGAGGAGAGAGGAAAGGAGGGGAGGAAGGGTGATGGAAAAGAGGGGGGAGTAAAGGTAAGGGAGAAGTGTGAGAGAGGAAGGCCGGGGTGGACAGGGAGGCTCAGGGAGGGCGAGAGGGCAGCCTCGGCTCGTTTGAACACGGTCTCGGAGAGCTTGGGCTCCCGGGGTCCTGTGGGTGTGACAGCTGTGGAAATTCATGGCCATTGATTTTGTAATTAGCGGAGTATCGACGGGATTGACGCCAGGCTGCTGACGGATTACATGGAAATTGTTTCTTCAAAGTTAGTTTTGCATTCCGCCCCTAACCTCCTCGAACACACACACATTTAAACACACACTTCCTGTGCTTCCCCGTGCACTGACACACATTTCAAAACACACACGCACACACTCTGTCGCAGCCAAACGAGGATCAGATCAGTATTAACATGAAGGTTTCAAATGAAGAGTGCTGGAACACATGTGCGGTCCACATAGCCTAGTTAATTTCCCAAGATAGAAACGCAATTTACACAGAAGGCGACTGGTAAAAGAGACTTAATCAGTCAGTTAGGAACATAATTAGCCTTGTACTTTCCCTTTTTTCTGCCTCATTTACATGTTTGTACACGCTCTTTCTTCACTCCACAACTTTATGTCAAATAGCAGAGCTGATCTAATTCGCTCATGCTTCAATCAGCGGCCATGATTTGTGTTTAAGATGAGAGGAGTCCATTTTTGCTTGTTTATTAGATGAAATATCTGAGTTTAATCTGAATTTTCTCTGTTATTGTGGATATGTTGTACCCTCAGGCTTGACCCAACACTGTAAGCCTATTCTGTAAAATCATCTTGAGTCAAACCGCCACTTGTCATTTCAAACTGTCCCTGTCAGCTTGTCCTTTAGAGGACAAGCTGCTTTTTCTCCCTGACTTGTAGATTTACACATAGAGAGCAGTTTTTAATAAGTCTCAACTGGTTTTATTTTAGAGCCTATACATAAGGGGGCCAACTGCTCTTTCTTATGGAAATGAAGGCCATCTGCCGCCATCATTCAGCTGAACGATATCCGAGTAATGCAGCCATCTGAATTCATTAGCAGAGGGGGATGTATGTGGTTCATGATACCAAAAGAAATGAATGTCTTTCCTGTCCCACCGTATATTTATACAGACCTGCAGTAGCTCTTCTTCTTCCTCCCCAGAGTCTGGGCCACGTATAGGCATTTATTTAAGGAGCGTCATTAACCACAAACAGGAGAAAAATCTCACGGAGAAACTGCATGTTTGCAGAGAGCGGCTGCAGAATTTAAAGCTGCAAATATAAATGAAAATAATGATAATTACTTTATTGATAAAGTACCATGAAAAACAACACAAGTGTTTCTACAAAATCAGAAAGGCAGATACTCAGTGGAAAATAAAATGAACATTAACAGTTTGGCCAAACAGAAAACCCATTCACACATGTAGCTGAACAAAACCAGCAGGACTTTTACCCTTACATTACCCTGCCCCTTTATTAATTAAAAATAGCTTTTTTTTTAACTCGCAACAAAGGGTATCCTAGCTCAAAATTCCCTGTTGTTCTTGTTTACACCTATTCCTCACAGCAGCTTCTCCTGTGGTTTGCATATCAGTCAATGAGGGGATGGGGGGAGTGGGAAGAATACTCCCAACTCACACATGATTCAAATCGTTGAAAATGTCCAGACTTTACCCTGATGAGCTGCCATGTCAACACAAACAATAGTTGTTAATTGTTTTATTTGTTTACCCCAAATTTTTCCTGATTGCTGTAGCAGCCCCCAATATAACTCCCATACCCTGACCTGACTGACATGCAAGCTGAAGAAAACTTCTCTGAGGGACAGGGCTGTGCAGCAGGTAGATGCCGCCAAAGCTTAATACACAAACTCCTAATCTGAAAGCTTTGACACTGTGAGTCGTGGATTATACACAGCAGCAATCATAAATCCAGTGTGTTTGAACCATTTTGCTGTTGCAGCTTTATTCTGCAGATCAATTTAAAATGTTTGATTTTGATTTAATATTTGAATAGAATTGGATCAATCTTGTGTCTCTTCCTACAGACTCCATGCACATAGAAAACATCGAGGCTGTCCAAAGGCTCCAGGACTCTCTCCATGAGGCCCTGCAAGACTTTGAGGGCTCCCAGCACCCTGAGGACCCTCGGCGGGCGGGCAAGCTGCTAATGACCCTCCCTCTGCTCCGCCAGACCGCCACCAAGGCTGTGCAACACTTCTACAGCATCAAAATGCAGGGCAAGGTACCCATGCACAAACTATTCCTGGAGATGCTGGAGGCCAAGGCTTGACACTCAGGCCAGATGTCTGACGGACAGCTGCATCAGCCAATAGGAGGCGAGGGACGGCCGATTCAGAAGTAGAGGCAGTGTGCCAAGTGAAAGTCAAGACTCCTGAGTCGTTTGAACTCTTTTAAATGTATAATTTAACAGGACGGAGACTTGAAAAGGTGAATATCAACCTGATGAAATGGGATCATGATGTAAATAAAGATGTTGTGTACAGATATCAGGAAAACAGAGGTCTTGTTATAACCAGAGACCCCCTGCTCTATATCACCTGAAGCTTCTGTGAATTTGTTTCTTTTCTTATTTTCTTCTCTAAAAGAAAACCCGTTAATATAAATGTCCTAAAGAACTGAATGGCTATGAAGCCACACTGTGTTTTTGTTTTTTCTTTCATATTTTCAACCTAAGTTGTTAAAGCAATAGTCTCTAACTGGTCTACATATAATATGTGTACTGTATATTGTGTGAAATTGCACTGGGTGGGCGGGGGGGAAGGCAGAACTGTTAGACATTTGTCAACAGAGAGGTATCTACAGAGGACATGTAAGATTTCCTCCTGATATATTTACCTCAAAGTAGCTTCATGGACTCGGTGGCTTTTGGAGAATTGGTGCTTAAAGAAGGATGCTGGGTGGCCAGTGATTATAGTCACAGTTTGCACTAAGCTTCTATAAACAATACGGCAATAATGGGCATAATAGGAGTAGTGCCCAAGCCTCAGTCAGTGTGTTTGATTTTACAGACTAAAACCCCTCCTTAACTCTTTCTCTATTCAGTCTTGTACTCACATATTGGCAACTTCATACTGTGAAATACACACTTGCAATAAGCTAAACTCTAATACTGAAGATTCAAACTTTAAGGCTTTTTAAAAAGTATTTTAAGACAGAAAAACTGACTTTTTTTTGCAATGTACTGCAATCTAATCTGCTCTCTAATCCAACCTGAAACCCATTAATAAATACCATTTTAGCAAGTCCTGTCAGAAAGATTCCCACTCAAAAATATAATCTCATTTCAAAGTTCAACTTCTCTCATTGTTTTGTATTAGACTGCATTATATTGCAGAGGTTTGCTTTTGTTTCTTTTTTTAGACAAGTGTCACTATATTAAAAGACTAGACCCACTTCTCATTACAGATATTTACAGTTTTAACCCTTGTAACCCCTTTGACCATAATTTGGTCTTTGAGTTTTATTTTCTGTATCTATTTTGGTTGTGGTCATCTCCCAGACTTAGTATGAGGGAGGGATAGGTAGATATTATTGAAGTTTGATTTCTGATAAAGTTTTGGCGTAATGAAATTCTACACAGTAATTAAATAAAATAAACTGATACATGACAGTGCATAAAAACTCAAACATACATACCAATATGTAAAAGGATAAATTTAATAAAACCAAATTTCCCCGTTGCTGGTTTATTAAGTATATCTTATTCTGGTTCTGGAATATCTGATTTAATAATGACTTTAATTAACTTAATACTTGTGGTTATCTTTTTTTTTTATCAGGCTTTATTATTTATTTATAAAAAATCACAATCATATGAGGGAGACTATATTTTGGTCATAGGAGGAAATTAGGAACTTTTAAAGTCAATCTTACATTGCACCAAAAAATGTAATGCACCAAAATTAATGCAATAGGTTACTGATGACAATGTTAGCCTGCTGTAATAATTGTATAAACATTTCGTTACATTAAAGTATTTTAACATGATTTTGTTTGCAAATGTAAATCAGTGGAGTATGATACAAATTGACACGTAAAGGACTGATTCTTAATTTTGTATTAACTTGAATACATTTTTACAAAAGTGTACTTAAAACAAACAAAAAAGTGAAATTCTGGAGGAGTACATAAATGAAAAAGGTCATTAGTATGGCTCTTTGACCTTTTTGTTGTCATAGGAAATAATTGGTGTCATTTTTAATTGAATAAAAGTGGTACAAGGGTTAATGAGTTTGTACAAAAATCAAAGTCTGTTTGATGGCCAGTACTGTGTATCATTTTTATTACCTTATATTTTTGTTCTCTCGTGCAGATTGGACAGCAGGTTAAACATGTTTGTTCTAGACTTAATAACACTAAAAAAGGGGCTGTGAGTAGCTGTGGTAACATTTGCTGTTATTTCTCCCCTTTTATCACAGACATGACCCTTTGATTATTTAAGTTTACTCTACTTACCTGAGCTTTGACTGATGTTTTATCCTCTGTGCTTTAAGTTTAAATGTGACTCGTTTTTTTTTGTTTTTATCCAAGGGTCACTGGCCCCTTTGTTTTATGGACTGTTAAAACTTACCCTGCAGAGGAAAGAAAAGGGAGCTTTCAATGTTTTTGTGCAACACTAATGACACTTGTGAAACCAAGATGAATTTAATCTACCCTCTGATATAATACTCTATAACAGTAATGACAGACTATATCAACACTGAAAAAAGTCAAGCCATTGTCCTGTGTCCTTAAGAAGGTTTATTTTGTTCCTCATCTTTTATCATCGTTGTCAGGCCCAAACCTCATACCTCCAAAATGAATAATTTTTAGGGGAAAAAGTAAACTCATTTTTGTTCCTCCAGATTTTTTTAAAAACTAAACTCACATTTGTTTTTGTTTTGAACATTTATGTACTTAAGCAAAAGAATAAATTTTGAGTTTGACCTCTAGGCTCATACCTCATCACTCCTCACATTTTTTTACATGCAGAATTTGAGGAGTGGTGAGATACTATTGAAAACCGCTTTTCGTAAGGGTGATGGAGGGTTGAGAGCAAGAGTGTGGCCCTGATGCAGGCAGAGCTGGCAGAGGCAAGGGAAAATAATTTGGAAATCTTGCAGCTTAAATAGTCCTCTTATTGGTAGTTTGTCCGTCAGGTAATAAAACAAGTCAAGTGTGAAATCAGTGCAGCTTGAGTTGTCTGACTGAACTAGCTCACAGACCTTGCTCCATTTCTGATCTATGAGGGAACACCTGACTCAGTTTTTATAGAGGTCATATTTTGCCATAACTTAGGTTTATATATTTGATTCAGTGCCTGCTAGAGTGGGTTCACAGTCACTCCATGTTAAAACAGGTTGTCACATATTAAGTACCCCAAATACACCCTTATTCTTCTCCTGTCACTTTAAGGCCCCCTTTCCCACGTTGAACTGTCTCGCTGTGGTAGTTGGTCAGTTCAGTATGGTTCAGCACCATGTTTTCAACAACTCTGCAGTCTATACTCTGCATTGGGCTCATCCTAAGCCAATAGGCTTGAAATACTTACATGACAGCTGTATGATGTCACAGTGGGTTGGGGGATGAGTATTTGCTACTTTTCTTTCTCACAGGAGGAGAGGGAAAGTCCTGGTGCTCAGTACTTTGTTTTGTACAGAAGTATTCAGTCATGCAAAGGACACATTTAAGACACACTGAAGGGCACATAAAACTAAAAAAAGTAGAGTATGACCTCTAACTCAGTTAGTATAGGTTTATACTACAATTGAATATACATTTTACCCAGCTTTACTTCATTTATGAAAAAATAATAACAATGAAATGCAGATATGGAGTGATGCTTTGGCCTGCCAACATTGCCAGCATCAGTGCTACACTCTTGATTTCACCCCTCCGCCACATCAGCATCTGCCTGTGAGCTCAGAAAGGGGTTTTAATATACTGTCTCATCAGTCTTTCAATGCTGCTTGTAAAAGACTGATGAAGCAATAGCATAGACGCCAACCTCTGACTATGCTCTGCTGCTGCTATAGATTCTTAAACAAGTACGAATTGCCAGTACTATAGTACTACTATAGTAGTATGAAACAAGGGTTTTGTCCCACCAGCAGTGTTATGGAGGTGCTGCCTATTCAGATGTTATGTTCTGAAACACTGATGCGCACAAGCTACGTCTATACATCTGTTTAATCTAGAGGGGATTTTAGACTCTAGTGCAATTTCTGTCAGTTGCCAAATACATTTTTAAAAGCTATCAATATTAATATTATTAACTATAATGTGGCAGCTATCAATATGTTTTAGGATTAAACACAGTACTACATTAATTAGCTGCTCTTTGCATTTTAAAGAGACTTATATTCTTCCTCATACTGAAACTTTAAAGCGCTAGTGTCTTTAAAGTGTGAGGTGCCATTATCTTCTGCTCTAATATGAAGTCGAGCAGATGTTCGCTGTCGTTTGTGCACTTGAAAAAAATCCCCATAGGAGCAGTCACTATTGATTCTAGAAAATTTAATGTTTTTATAATTGTAGCCCAACAGAGTAGAGAATATAATTCCCATGATGCTCTTTGCTATATGTGTAACCTGTTAATTCATCCCCAGCTCAAGCAATAGATCAGATATTTATTGTTGCGACCCCAAGCGTAGCAGCCTCAGGACCTTAAAAATGACTCGCATATTACTGATAAGAAGCATTTTAAGATGTTAATGCATCCAACAGTGCAACAGTGTAATGGGGCTACTCAAAGAAAAAATAATCCATGTAACTTTTTGAGAGAAAAAAAACTCTCAGAAAAGTTCTATTTACAAGAATTAACTAACCAGAGGGAAGTAAAATGAGACTGTTGAGTATATAATAGACAATATTTAAAAGAAATTCATACTAGATGATGACGTTTGCTTTGCCTGCAGTTGAGAGGCTCAACAAATTATACTTTTCCTAGGACGATGTAATAAGAAAATACAAGCCCAAAACCATTAATTATCATCAGCATCCAGACTTTGAAGAGACGTTGTCATAAACTGGGCAAATTTGTGGGGAAAACAATGCACAGATTAAGATTAGATGATATTGTTTGTTTTTTTTATCAAGAACTAAGGTGCACTAGACAAAAAAAACAAGACAACGTTATAAATATATGATATTAAAATTTAAGAAAAATGTCAAAAACATAAATTTGTTTATATAAAATTTATGGCGCTTTAACTTGAAAACTCTTCATTAATTTATTTTACTTTTATGCTGTCATTTTAGAAATCCTGTTAACCTTTGATTGTTGTAAGAGAAGCTAAAAACTGATAACCTAAACATGTAGTTTAGTCAGTTAGCACATTGATTAGACACTGTAGAGTGGTACATGGGTAACTTTCTTTTGTTAGCCAACATGGAAGTTAGCATGGTGCTGGTTCCCTTGACAAAAAGTCTATGGAATTCTTCAATTGATTTTTTTTTGGTTATTGCTGGTGAAGAGCTTTGTTGAATGTGTTTGTGAAACGCAAACATTTTGTTAAGCATGATAATCTTGATGACCAATCACAGCTTTTATTTTTTTTTAAATGTAATTAGTGAGAGATTAAAGCTACTGTCAAGCTAAATACAACTACAACATGGCAGTTCAATTTGGAAGCTGCTACCATGCTTCAAAGTTGTAGCTCATGCTTTTACTTCTTGTTTGAGGGAATTTTTCTCAGCCTGATCAAATCAAGTTGGTGCTCATGGCTGTGACAGCCGTGTGCATAGCATTGGTCATAAAAGTTTATCAAAAATGACTACGTTTCAGGTCCCTGGATGTTTATGTAGCTCCCTGTTGCAGGTTGTTTGCAACTGTCCTTTTAAAGACACAATAACGCTTAGGAATTCACAACAAGGGAATTCCAGATGCTTTTTTTGTAAGAAAACATTTTAAAATCTTGTATGCATGTGATCATGATCTGAAAACCGCATTCAGACCTCAAAGACTTTAAAACAAAGGAACCGGAGGTGCTAAAATGCTTACTCACTTCTGCATTTTAGGACTCATTACTCCATTGTTTATGGCAACATTAGTTAAGTCTCAGATTCGATTACTGTGAGATGACATCAAGTTTTATGAAAGTAGGATTAAGGAGTCTTTTAAACATCAGTCAATGTTGTTTTGCTGTGTGAAGTGTTGGTGAACACATCCTGGCCACAGCAACACCCGGTGTCCCTATAAACTAGAGTTCCTCATGTACCTCTTTTGTGTGCACTGTGCACACTAATTGTTTCTGAACTTCTTGCTTCTCCAATTAATCTTAGAAAACAAAAGAAAAATGCCTAATTTTTTCAGACTTCTAAAAATGTTCTGCTGTGTCCAATTAACTCAAATTGTCTCCTAAGATGAAATTCTCAAAAGAAATGGAGCAATTAAATTTCTGCTTGGCTCTACCTTGGGGACGAGAGACGTTTTATTTCGGTTGTCGTTGGGGAGGGTTTGTGGAAACCTTTATGGAGGCGATTTCACGGCTGTCTGTAATAGTTTTATAACAGGCCGATCACTGGGCTATGCAAGGCAAAAACAGCCACTTCATGTTCCTTGTGTTGTGGAGCATCAGATGGACATTTACTCCTGCTTTGTTTACACACTGTACAGCGCTGTACACTGCAAATGTAATGTGCATTTTTCACCATAAATACTGTAGCTGCTGTGCACTGATGTTTAAGTTTCTCACACAAAAAAATCAAGGCCTACTTGAGCATCTGTATAATAAGAATCAATGTATTGAATCATGTAAGAGAAATTCTTTCATTATTGGTTCTTTTAGTGTTCTTGTGTCCCTCACTGCTGTAAAATCACCCATTCTGATCATCTGCACAGCAGGACGTATGGCAAGTGAAGTAGTCTAGACCCTATACCTCAAATCACGTTTTTTGAAATTTACTCTGCGTTTGGAAACGGGCCATGCTCTTCCTCCTGGGAATCAGTGGCACAGAAATAAAGTGACATCACTGACTGGGTATTAAAAAAATGTAGATGAACCTGCTGCGATTGGGGAGCACATTCCTCGGAGGAGAAAGCTGCTTATTCGCTGCTCCATTTGCGGACTTATCTTTGCTCTGTGCTCTCTGAGATGACGAGATTTACATAAAACATGGAGGAACCTCCCTGGCCGAGTAGAGGACCCTGCTAGGTGCGTGTACTGTAGACATGTAAATACCCCAGAGGTTCACTCTCCTCAAAAAAGCAATATGTTAGCAATAGTGTTACATAAATTGAGTTAAAAGGAAGCAGAGGTCCATTTTTGATGATTAACTTACCCTGTGCTCGGGTAAATATGCACTTGTGTTCTCCTGGTGAGGCAAAGGGTTAAAATGTTTGAAAGAAAAACCACGGCAGGTTTAACTGGAAAGTGTTTTGTGGCATTTGTTGTGTTTTTTTGTTTGTTTGTTGTGTTCATGCCTAATGTACCCATGTGTAAATATGCTTTTTTTCTGAGTGAGTCAGATCTAACAGTGCACTGAATGTACAGTGACAATAAAATCACATGGTTTATGTAAACACTGTAAATGATCTCTTTTCATATCTTGAAATCAAAAACGAGACAAATCCAAAAAAGCCAAATCTGATTGCACACTGAGGCCACGTTTACATGACAACTTTGTCACTAGAAATGGAAAGGTTTTTACTTTGCATTTTCAAAAGCACTCCGCATCCACACAGATCTGCGAGAACACCTGAAAACGCTGTAGCATGCATGCCAGGCCAGTAGTTGGTGATGTAGGTTTGGAGAGAGACAGCAGTGTTACAACACGCATATGCTTTCCAGTGAAGACAAACTTTTCACAAACCACAATGGCAAGTGGACGCACAAAGACGCAGGAGTTTCTTGTCTGGACAACAAATCTGTCTGGATATTTTTGTCTGGATAACAAACCGAGCACAGTAAGCTGCACACATGTTGCTTGGTAGATGGCCGAAGCTGTAGTTGTTTCTTAGGTGCATGCGCAACCTTCATCTTAAAGAGTACTGCGCATGCGCCTCACGTCATCGTTTTCCCTGAAAATGCTGATTCCTGTTTACACAAGATAGACACCAAAACGTTTTCAAAACTTTTCACTGTAGAACCTGATTTCATATATATATATATATATATATATATATATATATATATATATATATATATATATATATATATATATATATATATATATATATATATATATATATATATATATATTTTTTTTTTTATTTATCTATTTATTTATTTATTTATTCCGTCCCTGGTCACACCAAAGTACGGTAAAGATGCCCCCTCTGTTTGCTATTGTGTGTGTGTGCACTTGGACATTTAGTAAGACAGTGCCTTGGGTTGTAGCGGCATCCTCCTGCTCCGACTGTCAGTTGGTTCACTGTCTACACATCGTCCCGTTTGACCTTGCGTTTAGCTACAACACTGCCTGAATGCACATCTGACACACTTGCTTCCTTTGTGGTGCAATCCTGTGGAAGTCATTTCATTTACTGGGCTTTTTAACTTCAGCCCATGTGGGGGCTGCATGGGGGGATGAGTCTGTGTTTAATCAGGCTGCCAGAGGATCCCCTAAAACAAAATCAACTGTGGGATAATATAGAACTTTTAATACTAAAATTGAATTGGTATACAAATTGAAATGTCTGTAATATTTATTGTCCTTGTGAGATTGCACCGCCTCTTGTTATTGTTACTGAAAATAACTGAGTACTCACTTCTTGACTCATTTAACCACCTAAACTCTATTCCAAGAGCTCTTGTGTTCTCTGAATATTGTACTCTCTCCCTCCTTTTGTTTCATTTTGTGTTAATTAAACATTTACTTTAACTCAGTGTTAAGTAAGGAAAAGTTTACTGATTTATCTGGGTGAAGTAAAAGCAAACAATGATCACCAGATACTATTCCCATTGTTTTTGTTATCCCCTTTAATGGTAGTTTTTTTCAAACAAACATATCTATATATTCCTATACATACAGTAATGGGGCCAATCACCTGTTTGGGATAGCTGTCACTTGAAAGAAAAAATATAGCCATAACAACATCAATAAAAAGAAAGACAGATTGAAATAAGAGAAATGCAGTTAGGGTTGGAAACACAGTGTGTTTACATGCAGCTAAAGAAGTCAGGTTTCTTGTTTGAGGCTGTTGCACACCAGATGCAATTTTTTATGAGAATAGTTCACTTTATTTAAATCTACAACCAGACAATATAAACTTGGATATCAGCCACATAATGTCCCCAAGCAAAAATGCAGCTTTTACTTTTTTTGATCCGTGTCTGTGTTTAAGTTTCGAACCTGGTAAGCCCACATCTGGCCAATCAGAGCACTTGTTATAGACTCATACGTCACAGTCAGTCAGACATTCAACATGGCAACCAGCTTTATTGTGTTTCTGTTTCAGAGCTCCCTGTCTTATTTGATTAAAGTCAAAGATGATAAGCATAATGAATTTAAAAATAACATACAGAGGAATAGCTAAAGTGTAGGAGCTGCAGCAATATGACAGTAGTGAGTGTATACTAAAGCTAGTACCGTTGTGAACAGTTCGTCCTGAAGCAGCTGTGGTACAATTTCAGCTCCTGAATCAGACAAATTAATTCACCAAGTTCTTCCCTCCTTTACAGAATCAGATGGACCCATTTGGTTTCTGTCTTAATTCAAATGAGCACCAGGTTATAGCCACTTGAGCTTGTGTCCAATTGGGTTTTGTGGCGCAATGTTTTAGGAATGTACAAAAAAAACATAACTGAAAAGAAAGTGGCTTCAAAAATCACCTTACGTAATTGTGTGCCATTTAATTTCATCAACCTTGGTGTGTAAAGGCCTTTCATTTATGTGATCATTAAAGATAGATTTTTTTGTGTGTCAGCATCAAGGTTGTCACAGGAGCACATTTTTAAACTTTGAAAGAGTGCTAGTAAAAAAAACTTATTTTTGAAAAAATCATGATTATTGAAATACAAGTCTTCATGAAAAAAGTTTTGTGTGACTTAAATCTTATTGTGGACTTCTTTTTTTTGTTGTTTTTTAATATTTCCAGTTGTTTTGCATTACCAAAAGCTGACTGTGACAGAGGGAAATCTGAATGCATGTGCTGAACGCCATGAAAACAATGAGAAAGCGTGTTCCAAGTGAAACAGCTGTAAAGGCGCAAAAATAATTAGGTGAATGTAGTTTGGTTACTAATTAATTTTCTGCCCTGTGTAAATATCTGTTGCTTTTCTTAAACTATAAGTATAGATATTTTATTAAGAGTGTTCTGCAATTTTAAACAAGTAGGACCCCTGGCATTAAAAAAAATAATAATAATGTGGACCATCCAGACCAAAGTTGTCCATCCTTGCTTCAGTGCAGTTGATCTTCATGTGTAGTGCTGTTGTGAAAAATTCTGTTTTAAATTCTTCATGGCAGATTTTTTGTCATGTTTACTTTACGTTAACAGTTTATGGTAATTTGGGTTTACTTGAGGGTCACAAATAGTTTATAGGTTTTTTACATTATGTTAAAAAAAAAGGTTAGTTTATAATACTTCCAAATCTAGTTTGAGTTACCTCCTCTGTAAAATATTCTAAAGCATTATATGCAAACAAAAAGGAGGAAGCCCCAACTCCATCAAATTATAAAATATTTAATTTTTAAAAGATCAAATTCGGCTTTAAAAACAGAATAATCCTCTTAATGTTGTGCTAATTATCTGCCTTATAGAGGCCTGAGAAAAAAGTAGTCTTGAAGTCAAGAATGAAAAGCCCTTATTACAAGTTACTGATTGAAAATGCAAATGGCCACAGTTCATCCCTCATGAAGCACTTGAACCTCTGGATCACATTGCAAAAAGGGACTCAAAGAACTGAAAAAAATAAAAGTATTAGTAATAAGACACTGCAAGTGTTTCTTGACTTATGAAGGCATTTCACGCTGTCATTTATTATTTTTTCTTTCAAAGTGAAAATCTTCATGCTGCAAAAATACAGTATAGAGATTGTGACAGCTGATCAAGAAAATCTCCTCCCTTAATTATAGGATGGATATTTCCAAAGGGTCATTTCTTGGCCCACTGCTTTTGTTCTGTTTATAAATGATAACCCAAAAACGTTGTCCACAGGCCAGTTTCAAGCTTTACACAGATGACACAGTCACATGTGCTCCTGACCATGTCCTAACCATGTACTTGAATGAAGACCAGGCTGGATTACCGTGATTTGAATCTAAATAAAAAGGTTTTATTGTGTGCATCAGTGAACATGACTCACTTGAGAGTTTTAACATTAAGACAACAATGAAGAAATATAGAACATAGTTATAAACGTTTAAAAGTAGAAGTATTTCTTTCTACAGCCCTGCGTATAATGGTGCATGACTTAGTTTTCCCTCTTGCCATATTCCTCTGACCATCTTTTGAACTTTGCATCATGGCGGTTTCCCTCTCGTAGGATTTGCTGCAGTTTTTTTGGATTTCACTCTTGCAGAAGGGAATTAGGGCATGTCCCACTGTCCTCAGAGTGACTCTCCATTTGTAAACCATGTTTTATTCTCCTCATATCTCACCAGTCTGTGTGTGTTATAGTAGAGGCTTTGACTCCATCACACTTCGGCCAGTTAATCACACAACCTTGTTGCTTTCCTCTTCTCGAAAATCTATGATCACACAGTTAGAGCAACCTTGTACTGTCACCAGCTGCCAGCACACACTCCCTCTCCTTTACCTCATGTGAGGATTATTCAGCGTCCGAGGTGAGAGTCCGCTGAGAATAGGCTGTTAAGTGTCAGTCATGGTTACCCAGAGTGCTGTTGTCTTAGACAATGTAACCAGGTGAGAGTGAGTGAAGGAGATAGGAAACCATCAATATGCTCCCTGTGTAAATTGAACAAGGTCATGATTTATGGCTCCCGGCTGTGGCGTGCATACATGCTGAATCTACTCTTTTTTTTTTCACTCTGTCGCCCGGCTCAAGGACAGGTAAGGGTGCCTTTCTCCTCAGCTCATCCCCACCGCCATGCAGTGATGGACAGCCCTGTGGAGGAACGTGGAGCTTGAAAATGTGGTGAGCGCCATCTATAGGTAGCAGGAGGATTGCAAACCATGAGATCTGCAGAAAACTGCTAATGTACTTTTCACAGTACACAAGACCCTGGCACAGCAAAATCTCCTGGCATGATGTTGGTGATATACTTATAAGGAAATTAGCAACATTATTGACTACCCATTACCCTGCTTCAAATTAATTCAGCCACCATTACCCATTTCTATTTCAGAGGCACGACTTTGCGCTCGATGATGGCACTGTCACTTGTAAGCAATGCCTACCTGGGGATGTGTTTTGTAGAATTTTTCAGCTATCCCTGCTTTTTTGCCCCTTTCCCTTGTATTTTTAAAATATCTTGAAGACATGTTGCCAAAAAACTCTTAGTTTGAAGATTAGATATCCTGTCTTTGTGCTATATTATTTGAATATATGCTGTAAATGATCTTCAAGTCACTGTTTGTTTTATTCACATCATAAAAAAGTCCCACATTTTTGGAATAGTGTTGGTCATATTTATGTTTGAGATAAATGTAAATTAATTCTCTTTATTCTGAATGAATGTATACTCTTTGTCAATAACGTGATTTCCTGCTGTACCATGTTAAATTGAAGTTACCCTTTCCTACTCAAAGTAATTATAATGTTGTTGGTCTTTAATTTAGTACAGGTAATAAAACAATGTGTTTTGCTATTAGTATGAAACGTGCATAATACTGGCGTCAGGCCAAAACATCTTGTCTCCATTTTTTATGATTTCGACTGATTCAAAAAACAATGCCACTGGACACCTTCCACGTTGGTGACGTCTTTTTAAAATAAATTTTAAATCAAATATAAGTCCAAAACCATTTCTAAATTTGGACATTACAATATAAGTTTATTCACTAAAGAGAAAGAAACAGTTATTCAAAGAACATATGAAAGATCCTAATGTTGTAAAGATTTGTTTACATACAAAAATCAATGAAATTGGAGGGACACTCAAAAATGTATCCAGACAATAAATTATGTAATAAACCAAAGTTTACTATAAGCAGGAATGTGCACACTTTTGTAAATTAAAGCAATACAATATTAACACAAAAACTAAATAATTTAAACTTCGTAATGAAGATAAAGAATTGCCATCAGTCCTGATAATGCTTGAAGACATTCTGTTGCGTCAGTGTCCTCTGGCTCTTGGTGTGTCATGCATTTTACACCTGGGCCTTTAGTGTTGTGCAACTGTTTCAAAACAAGTCCCTGATAACCTCATTGTGATGTTATGGCCTAATGTTTTTATTTATTTATTTTTCTCATGAGAACCTTACAGTAGTGACCATGGAGCCTTGACACTTAACACCTAAAAGTTGTATACACGTTTTATGTTACCTTTTGTCTTATAAACACCACTTTCGTATAACGACATAAAAACAAAGAAACACAATTTGGACATGTCCTCTGCACATTACAGCCAAACTGTTGTGCTAATAAGCCACACTTTAAACATTCCAGCCAGACAGCTTCATCCAGGGCTGCCCACAGCGGGGAGGCCCCATATCTGGGTCCTGGATTGGTTCTTGCACATCTATACACATGGTCAGTACTGACCTAAAAAGTAAAGTTCTACCCAGTTATTTTATATTTATCAGGTTTTAGAGAGTCCTCATTGTCTCCATTACATAGAATACCTACATTACCTAAATCCACCACCAAATCCATTTTTTCTCCTCATTTATCCATCATGAGTTAAAAAAACAGAACTATGTAAAAATCTAAACCAAATGAGACACTACATACCCACTTGGTGTGTGGCCACCCCCTCTGGGAATGCGCCCTATTATTTCAGATACACTGAAGGAAAGGGATTGCTCCATTTTTATAAGTGGGGTTGTATTAAGTTAATTGTAATTGTAGAAAACACAATTAGAACAGTAATTTTGATCAGCTCTGCCCCTGTAAAGAAATACTGGCCAGAAGTTAGGCTATACATTGCTGAAGATGGGGCCAAGAGCTTTGCATGATTGACTGAATTTTAGGTGAAAAGAAACAGCTTTGAAGTGATTGTTCACTGTACTGAAAACACTTACAATTCTTTACCTTTATGCTTACAAGACCCCTTGTTTAGGTTCTACTTCTTTTCAGGAAGTAGGCTAAAATAAAGTAATTATAGTAATTATAAATTATAGTAATTATAAATCTCTTGGCCCCATTTTCAGTAAACTATGCCCCATCTTCCGAGCCAGTTCTTTCCTAACAGGGGCAGAGCTGATAAAAACCAGAGAGTCTAATACATTTACTATTGAAATTAACCTCATTGAACTGCCCCTCAAAAACATCAAATTATCTCAAGGGTGGCACGATTGGGGTCAGTCCATGTGCCTCACAGCAAGGCTGGTTACTGGTTCAACTGTTGTTGGTCAGTACCTTTCTGTGTGGAGTTTGCACGCTCTCCTGTGCCTGCGTGGGTTTTCTTAGGGCACTCCTGTTTCCTCCTACAGACCAAAAAACATGCTAGTTAGGTTAATGGATGACTCAAAATGCCCTTTAGTTTGGATGTGTGTGTAAATGTTTTTCTGTCTTCTCTGTGTGGTCCTGTGATCAGCTGCTGATTGGTTTAGGGTGCACTTGACCTCTCACTCAATAGCCATGTTTACAAATTACATGGACACAAGCAGTTGTAATATATACTCAAACAGCCCAAAAACACATAATTTAAACATGTCAGTTGGAAGATCCTGGACTGAAAAAGCTCATTTGGTAAGAAATTTCATTTGGAATGAGTAAAGAGAGTTATGCCAATTGTACCGAACAGTGTTCATGTTAACTCTCATTCTGAACAAGTCTTCCTGGTTCTCTCTCTTCTTGCCTTTCCACTCTATTGTACCTCAAAAGCCCTGAAGACATGTGCAGCTGAGTCGAGGGAACTGTCCCACTGTATAGGCTGCTGGCTGCTGCTGACTGAGATTTTCTTATCAAGCAGTTTTGAGTTCCTTAAGGAAGAGCAGCAGAAAAAAATATTTACAGTTCATGGTTTGGGCTCATTTTGAAATAAACAACCATAAAGACACCCAAAGTCATCAACGGCAGCATTGGAGAGCGGAAAGGAATAAAATTTCTGTCCCTGCGTAAGGGAGGACAAGTGACAGACAGTAGTGTTGACAGAGGAGTTGGTAACTATTGTGTCCATTTCTCAACCTAAGCTGTTAAATTAACAGAGTATCATATTCCTGATTAATTTTGCCTCCACAACAGAGGAAATCTTTATTAATAACACACTCATGAAGAGAATCACATACATACTGTGTTCATATGGAGGTTTTGCTGCCACTGTGCCTTTTTCCAAGTCAGGGCACATTTTATTTTATTTGAAGAGTATGGAGCAGCTGTTTCTTCTGCTGTTCCTGAGTTTAGGCCATAGCTCCAGGCATGCCCAAATGCTTTTTATTTTTATTAAATATTTAATGCAGGTGTCCACACGCCATTATTGGATTGTGTCCTTGTGAATGGAAATTTGGAAATTCCTGTCACAATGGTTTCAATCAGACTGAAGAAAATATGAACATGTTAACATTGTTAATGTCATCTGGGACAGACTTTAGCCCTCCATGACCCCAACAAGGGATAAGCAGTATAGATGTCGGAAGGATAAACAATCCCTTTCAGAAAGAAGAGAACAGGGACGCCACTGATAACTGGATGATGAACCACAGACTGATTTGACTTAGATTAACATTTATGAGCTGATACCCAAATTCATATTATGCAAAGTTACAGAAAAGTGTTTTTCCTCATTGTTTGTCCCCTTTAATAAGCACATCTACTTTAGTAAATGTCTTTGTGTAGTCTAAATCAAAAAGTGATGATTATAAAAAACATTATATTCATCACTTCACACATTTTAAGGCCTTTCTCACGCTAGGGGCATTTTTACGCCAGGAGCTTGTGCTACGGAGCTACAGCTGGATGCTACTCTGCTACCTGCTTCCCTCTTCATCCACCTGCCCCCTCTGCCTCTTCATCACCTCATCAGTCACGTCCGTCTCTCAGTCTCCTCTTACCCTGAGACCCAGACAGAGAGGGGACAGCTGTGGGTTTGTCTCAGGCCCTCGTGACAGCTGCAAACCCCGCATGGCTCTGCATCTGTTCGGTCCTCTACCATTCTGAGTTACATTTCAGTTCATAGTGGGCTCCTCTATGGTGTTAGCCTATTAAGCAGAGCGCAGATGGAAATTATATTGTAGGCCTGAAAGCGGACTCACAAGTATCTCGCCCTCTTAAAATGGGACAATTCAAATCTGGCCTCATGGGAGGAATCAGATCTCGGCTGTAAATTCATTCAAGGTGGCACAACAAAGTCTTCTCTGAATCTTAATCTTGATTATTTATTTGGATGATTTATTACGTCTGGCTGTCTCTGACGCTGTAGCTTTGCCTTTGGAGGGACCCAGACGTAACAAATGGAGCTCTCATTAGCATTTGACCTCCACATTACGCTTTGTTTACCTGCCTCGCCTCACCTCTACGTCTCCCCAGACTAAATCAGGGCTCCCTCACTCAGGCTGCCGCCGTGACACAGTTTTGTTTCTGGGCGGTAAAAGGTAAGTAGCGCATTTGCATTGCAGGATTTCTCAAACAACGCCAGCGTGCAGTCACAGGGAGGAGGAGGGGGAAGAGAGGGAAAAGATGCTCTGCTCCTCTGGGATGAAGCCACTCCCAGACGCTGTCATCGAGGCTCCTGAGTCCTGACAGCTGCTTTAGTCCCTAGAGATGCAGGAATAAAGCAAGAACTAAAGTTACAGTTAAGAGTCAGAGGGGCTTTGTAATATGCAAAGTGATGGTGTGTGTGGATAAAAACTTGTTGACTAATTGCTAACCACCAGAAATACCTGAATAAAGCATGAAACAAGGTTTTTAGTTTATAAATGAACGTCTTAAATGGGAGACAGGTTTACACCTATGATATTAGCATTATACAAAATTGTAAAGGGCAGTTTAAAAACAGATTTAGTGTCTGAAGCTTAACATATGTGTCCTACATACCAAGCAAAAGTGGTATTTTTCTTTTATACATACTGTATTGCCTTTAGAGTGGCACAAGGATGATGCATTTTTGTCAGCAAACCCTTAAGTTAGCACTAGAGCGTGACAATATAGACCAATAATGTCTCAGTATTTTTTAGCTGATTGGTGGTATTCAATATATTTCTCAATATTTTTTCTAGATAATTAATGGTAAATTAATCTCCAATTGGAGGACTTTGTGTGAATATATGAATAGTTTTTGCTATGAGTCTCTTTGCATACCTTTAATTATCCCATTATAGTTAAGGCTTGAGTGAACTTTATTCAGATGTGAAAAGGACTGTTCATGATAAATCTGTTATTTGTAGCTCTAGATTTTTATTTCTAGGTCAGATTTAAATTCTGTTTCAAATTCATGTTTTATCTCTTTAGTTATACAACTTTTCTTACATAAATCTGGCATCAGCACAGCACAATTATTCTGATAGCTCAGGCTGTCTTTAAAAACAAGATGTCTTTAGCTTAAAGCAGAAAATGGCTTGGAGATGTGAGAGTTACAAGGTGTCACGTGAAAGTCACCACTCAGGAATGTGTTGGGGGTCCTCTCTGGATTCTTGTTTTTACATGATGTTGAACAGTTGTGTTTAAATTTCTGATGGAGATTGTCCAGAACTGCATCGTAGAGTGGAGCTAAATGATGTCTTAGACCACCTCTCTGTTCGGAGATAGCTTGACAGAAGGCTTTTTAACGCCACGTTCAACTTGGAGGTTTTAGTATTTGAACTTTGCTGATTTTAAGGAGTATCTAGTATCATTTACATGTTAAGATTTACATCTTGGTTAATAATTTTTGTAATCTTATGTAATCCTCTCCAACGAACCTTGTGCTTTCAATTATCACAGGCACTATAACAAAATATAACAGATCTTTTATTATTCAGGAGAAACATTAAAATCAAATCCAAAATCATTTTTTATTTGTCTGTTTGTTTGTTCATTAATTCATTCATTCTTTCAATATTTACCCTGCTTAGGTAATTTTTTGCTCCTTATTAAAAAAAATACGTACTTATACACGTTAAGTCACAGTAAGTACATACTCATAATACAGATGGTAAGTGCCAGGTATGAGGTGATATCAAATTAGCTTCAAAAATGAAGAAAAAAAATGTAGCTGAAAACTTTTCCATTAAAAAAAGACAAAATCATTACAACTGCAATTTTATGCTTTGTGAAATATTAACATTTCCTCGTTTCATGGGTCATGCATACCGTGTTTGTAAAGAGAATCACAAGCAACAAGTAATGACAAGCTGGCAAATATCCAAATAAATTCACACTTTCACACACGCACACACACACACAGGTTGTATCAGCAAGCTGGGGGGTGTGGCAGGTAGCTGTGTGTGTGGTGGTTAATTGCACAACGGGAAACTGTTCTCTAATTTATTTCTCGCCCGTCCATACAAGAGTGATCATGAAACCCCATTCATTTCACAGAACACAATTTTCATATTTAATGAGCATGACTCCAATACAATTACAGTAATTAGTCAAATCTCACTCACGGCCAATGGAGCTCACCACCATTATTAGTGGATCTTATTAATGATGTTGCACATGTGCAGCTCACAGGGTAATTGAGGGCATGTGTGGGTATGGGAACAGGGGGACTGGGGATGGAAAGCACGGCTGGTGTCACTATTTTTTCTCTGACTATAGTGGGCTTTACGTTAAATGAGGGTCTGCTTCATATTAACACTGAGATGTTTAAACATGATGGCAGTGCTGTTGATCTGACAACATGGTCAACAGCTGTGTGCTTTAGATAAGCTTTACATAAAAACATTTTAAAAAATAATTAATTAAATTACAAAAAAATTGTAATTAAAAAATAACAATCTAAATTAATCAGATTCACTCACTGTATTGGGTGAGACAAACTAAGTAATCTGTTGCTTCACTGGCTCATGTTGACCAAAGTCGAAGAGGTGTTTAAACTTTTATATCTAGTTTAAGTGCTTTATAGTCAATATCTGACATTTTTTAAGTCCGATTGCCAAAAACTGTTTCAAATGTTTATCTTAACATTCCTAGTATCAGATTGAAATTTCTAGCTCTATCCTTGTGCCAAGCACTGTTGTTGTCACTGTTCGGTCAGTGCTTACTTGAACAGTTAAATCAAGCTAAAGTTAAAGCTCAGTTAGGCAACTTAACTAGACTTCTGTATCTAAGCATACAAGCACCAGGGAAGAGAGTGTTGATTTGTCGGCAGATTTATTGACTGGCGACTCCACGTTGAACAATCATATTCCCTTGTTCAGCTAACTACTAATGAACCCTCTTCTGGTTGTCCATTTTGTCAACTGGCCAAGCTGGCAGAGGTTTTATGGATAATACACGATATACGATAAAACTGAGCACTGATGGCCTTGCAATGTGGACTTGCCCCACACTGATAGCTTTCACCTGATGTCCCACTGACGGAGAAAAATCCGTCAGTGGGACATCACTGTCATGTTTAACTTCCATTTCCCTAAAATAAAGACAGTTGTTTTTTAATTAGATGAACTGATCACCAGGGGAAGAAGTTAAGATTATTTTCCACAGAGCTCTTTCTCAGAGAGAAAACCCAGAGAGAAGCAAAAGCTGATTAATACAGTCAAAAGCTCCCACATGGTGCTCCATGGTCATGTTAGGTTAGAGCTGATTGTGACATGATCACACTGTGACTGCCTTGTAACTATCAAAATCACCCTGTAAAACTGCCTTTCTTAAACCTGCTTGGTTTTTCTGCCTTTATTGATTGTGTAGAGAGAGAGTGGGCAGAGTTGAAAAGAGGACAAAAGAGAAGGACACATGGCAAAATGGCCTCCACCTGGCTCTGAGGGTGAGGGACCTGCCATGTAAAGGTCTTTGTATGGACATAACCACAAGGACATTGATGCCCCTGAACAGTCCACTGTCTTCATGCGACAGCTGCAGCAGTTCTTATACTTTTATTGAATAGTATTAACATGCTACTGCTAGCTTATTAGTCCTTACCTATATTTTGGTAATGAAGAATTTACTTTTCCCTGAGTCTCCAAACAGCAGCATTGTTGATACAAGTATATTGAAGCTACTTTACACTGTCGACATCTTTAGGTGTTACAGAATAGATTTACTACAATTTTAGAATGTAGACATGATTGAAGTGATGTTCTGTAAAAAGTATGCTGTTTAAGCCTCTTATAATAAAATGATATCTCTGTGTCTCTCTGATTGTGATGTACTGAATACATAAGTTAGAAAATTTAATAGTTGATGCCGAGTTCCACTTAGTTTTCAGCTTTGTTTTTGTTTTGTTCTGTTTTTTTTGCCTGTTTTGGCCCTTCAGGCGCCTGTACCAATACTTGGCTGAAAGAATATTGGAGAAAATATTACAAGATGTACTTTATGTCATTCATTATACCCAGAGGCAAATTTATCTTGGACGTCAACTACATGTCCTTTTCTGCTATCTTCAGGGCCAGAAGGGGATGCGCTGTGCCCATGAGCTGCAGTGGATCCCCCAAGAAGTTTCTGAATATCGTTATCAGCCACATGTCAAACATTTCAAAATTCAAATTCATCTTCTAACATTGATAATAAATAATTGTCACATTCACCTTGTTGGTGTAGTCCTTGCTAGTGAAGCTTTGATTTCGTGGTTTAAGAAAGAAAGAAACATCTCAGCTAACTTGGAGCAGTTGTGTTAACTGCTCACCATGAATTTTTCTTCCTCATTGACGAACGAATTTAAATGATCCATTTTTTATACAAGGGTCTGAAGTGTTCTCTACTGAATCTGAAGGTTTAAACACACTGTTCAAGGATGCTCTTGTCGTATTCCCTGTTGTTGCAGTGTGTTGTCAGTCAATAAGTAACTATCCATTAAAAAATAGTTGGCAGACCAGTTTGATGAAATGGTCTTAATGATACTTGTTGTTTATCTAAGTTCCTAAAAGCTGTAAGTGTATCATCAGATGTTTTTAAACCATAATGAGACTCACTTAAATATATGTATACGCCTTATTTCTTTACCAAGGCAGATTTCCTGAGCCTTTAGATAATTGCGTATCAGTGCCCAACATCACCACTGAGCTCTGGTCCCAGGAGAATTTCAACAAAAAGAGACAAAAGGAGACTAAGAGAGGAGAAGCCCATTTACTGTGACTGATGATACTGCAGTGTGTGACATTTTGGGGGTTTGTACAGCTCCTCTCTCCAAGATAGAACCTTATTAAACCTACAGAGCTGTGTTGTGTTTGCAACAAGCAGCAGCAGGTGACACTTCCACCTTATGCAAGAGAGGTAACTGTGAGTGTGGATTTTTCTTTCTGCCGTGGAGCTGCAGTGGAAATATTTTGACAAAACCTTCAAATTTTGATAAAACACACAGGCAGTAAGAGGCATACCATGCTTAAAGGTGTGCTGTATGTAATTCTATGTGTTTTAAAGTGCTGGATCTGATGTTTAAAAAGCAGTAACTCTAATCAAAGACAAGAGACTCAATGGGCTTTTATCCAATTAATAACAGTGTCACAGTTGAGGTAATGAGTGTGACGCCATTACAAAAAACCTCCATTAACAACACGTAATTAGCGGAACATGGTGGAATAAGACAGCACCAGTGAAAATACTCTGGTGTTCTTATAATTAAACATGGGAAAAGACGACAATTAAGCCCCATTTTAAAACCCCAGTCTCATTCGAACCGGAGAGGACATGTATTGTTTGAGGGAAGCTCTTGAGACGAGGCTGTTGTTGTGTGAAGTTTGACTTACAGTTGAAAGACCAGAGCTGAGAGTGAGGAAGGTCATGACAACAATGTGGGAGATTCAGGGAGGCCGCATGATGAACACACAGCTACAGTAGGTGCCATGTTGTATAATGTACTGAATAAGATGTAGAGTAAATGTCATAACCGTTCTCTGCCTTCAAGGGAACACAGAGGGGATTGGGTCTTAATTGGATAAATTTTCAGCACAGATTAGTGGTCCATATGGCGAATAATGCTGTTGCCTTGACAATGTGCACATCCAAAGTCACATCATCCTTTGTGTAACACGTTCTCAAGGAAGTTATTTTGCAATGAGAGGAAATATATTTGTTCTTGTATAAAAAGAAGCAGCAATGAATATTTTGAGAGAAACATGCTGTTTTAGACATAACTGATGTTTCTTCTACTGGCTTTATATCTGAAACTATATTCAAAGAGGAGCAGTAGGCCAAATCAGTGGTTCTCAAATGGTTTGCTGGGGCACACTGGTGTGCCCTGAAGGAAGTCCATGCGGAAATTTGTAAAACAATAAGTTTTTAGCAGCATGCTTTCTTTCAATTTAACTCCATCAGTGCTGGATTTGGTTTGGTTTCTAGGTAAAACTTAAAATTCAGAAACTTAAAAAATATATATAGTTCACTTGAACACCTTGATGTAGATCCAACCGGACTCCATTCTACATATTTTAAAACCCAAAGATCCATAACGTTTGAGCTAATCAATACTGGTGTTAAGTCATCATATACATCAAATATTCATCAGTGCTTGCAGGGGACACAATGCAATTTTGCCAGATCAAACCAAAATGTGCTGCTTATTTTAACTGTTGGCTTAAAAAAGGAAGCTCTCCACAAGTCCTGTTAGCTAAAAGAATGAATCTTGTGTGAAATCTGCTGGATAAATGCAAATTTACACACTTAAAATATTTGACATGCTGCACAGTAACATTATGATATGTTCCAGGTCAGGCCATAAAACAAATGGCTGAATTTGATTGAAGTGTCACCACAATTTGTTTAACTCAGACAGAGAAAAAGCTGATATTGGTGTGAAACTTAAATGAAGTCTTAAAAAAAAAAAAAAAATACAATCATGAGTGATCAAGTTGTTGTCAAGTTTTGTTCGCCATCAGTAGATAAAAATAAAGGTTTGTACTGATGAGATGCTTAAACACACATTAACAGGGCTCATTAGACTAGACATTAATGTGGTGTGCCTTGAGGTTTTTGCTGGATTTTTGGTGTGCCTTGGAAGTTTAAAAACCTCTGGGAAAAAAATGGGAAACCAAGAGATAAAACATCTTTACTAAATATGGAATAGTCTTAAAGGTAACCCCATGCATCCACAGTAAAAGGAAAAGCATTATCACTTGAGTCAAAATCATTCATATTTGGTTCAGTTATAGTTTCCTCTGCTGTCGTTGTGTTTTCCTGAGTGAAACGACAGATCGACTGAATCAAGCACACAGGCGGAATAACAGCCCTTTGCTGTATCATAAAATAGTGCCTAACACAGAGACCTCCTGGAGGAAAAATAAAGCACTCTTAAATGTTTTGCCCAAAACATTTAACATAGTTTCGTGGCTTATTTTTACTTAAAATCACACGATTATGTAAAATAACTGTACCTGCCAACAGAAGTGTACATTACCGGTAGACTTAGCTGTTGGGAGCCCTTTCAGCCTCTTCACTGACTGTTCAAAAATAATGCAATTTCCCTTTAAGCTTGTCTTTCTGCCAAACAGAGGCCAAATGATTCAGTAATAATAGACTGAAATAAGGTTAAAATTACTTGACAGTGACATTTCATTGTAAGTGAGAAATCAGTTGACCTTGCTGTGTTTTATTTACATGTAGTAATGCTCCTTGCAGGGCCTTGTTCAGAGCTTTGAATCAGCGGCAACAGTTTGTGATTGTTGATGCATTTCATTGTGAACCCACCGATTATTCTCGCCACAGCATGTTGCTGGAGGGCAGGCCTTATTACTGATGTGCTAATGTGACATTAATTGCTTTTAGTTTTTCACTCCATTAAGAGGCTACTATCTGTTTCAGGAGCTCGGCCAGATGGTTTATCGGCCCTGCCCTGGCAGTGATGTTGCTAATGGAATGAAGCATGGAGCTGCGAAAAAAACAGCAGCAACAGGCTGCAACAAAATACATCCACAACTATAAAATGTGGAGTGCAGAGCTGGGGCATCTGAAAAGCTGTGTAATGGTTTAAAAATTGGATTTTTGTCTGATTTGATCTGTTACTCAGACCTGACCTGACCTGACCTGGCAAAATGAGGAAAAAAAGTCATTTGGAAAGCTGAAAAAAGGAGAAACCTTTGACCTTAAAAAGATCAAGACTGTTTGTTTAAAGTGTCTTTAAGCTTCTGTTGAGGAGCAGGAACAAGTCTTCACTCAGAATATTGGCAGACATTGACTATGTGTTGAACATAAGGTGGCCGCATTAAGCAGTAAAGCCAAGAGCAGGGTCAAATGCTAAATAAGAGGAAACTGGCACTGGAGACACCCCAGGGAAACCTCCTCCTCTGTGTCCTTATTCTGTCTCTTTTCTGTCCTCACTCTCCCACCCACCACCCTTCATCCTCTCCCCTACCTTCATGCCAAACCTCCATGACCTAGGCCAAGATCAATAGTGCAGTTTAAAGAGGATGGACTGTGTAAATAGAGACGATGGATCCTGCCGATGAGGATGCCCTGACCACTGATGGCCTCTGACGGCTGTGGTAGCATTTGATCAAGTCCAACATTGATGGCTGTCAATACATTAAGCATCAGAGATGTTTGGATCCTGTAGGTGGGACACAAGGATTGTGAAATGTTTACAGGTTGGATCCAAAGATAGGTGGTCAATTTTAGATAATTTTCTGTTTGAGTGTTACAACTGAAAATGAAGAAAGGCCATGAGGGACCTGGAGTTAAAGGCCTGTATTGGAAAATGGACATCCAATAACAGTGTCTCATGGGTGTCTGGTGTGTGCATTCACTTTGTTCACTTCAGACAAACAGGAGCAAACATTTTTCCATTTTTCATGCATCTTAAAGACATAAAGTTGTAACAAGCTGCAACAAATTAGTGATAAGAGTTCATGCTAAATGGCCATAGAGGTATCTTCCATTTTGCTTGTTGTCTCTAAGCAGTTTCACACTGGAGACTTGGGTACAGTTCTGCGTACACTCATAATGGGACAATCCGGCTAAGTGTGAAAACAGCCTTGGTAGCAGACATATTGTAGTGTTCTGTGATAAAGATGCTACAAGATGTTGTCCAGCTTTGCATGGGCTTTTTTTACCCCACAGTGACCACTGTGGTCTTTATATTTTTTTCATTTTTTTAATAGAATTTCAAAGGAAATACTCTTAAGTGGTCGCGTTTAATTCAGTTTTGTTTATTTTTATTTAATAAAGAAATGTGGTCCAGATCTGATAAAGCTGCTACTGAAACTATTTGCATCTATCACTTCCCGCTGTAGCTCCCACTTCTTCCCGCTCTCAAGGACGTTGATTGGGCCGTGCTGCTTTGGGCCACTCACAGTTTTTGTAGATTGGAGCTTAGCAAGATCAATCTGATTATAGACATTAAATCAGGATAGTCCAGCTGCTGCGCAAGGTTAGACATCCCCTAACTTTAGCAAACTGTGATGGGCTTGTCTCCTGATAATGTTGGTTTTAACCCCTTAAAGCCTGTTGTATAATATTTGATACATACTTTTATGATACTTCTATCCAATCAATATGATCAACAGATTACTAAAAAAAATATCTGAATACAATCAGATAAACGATAAAAATGTCCTTAGATGGATTATCATTGCCAAAAAGACCTAATGTATCAAATGAGACTCAAAAAATATATTATGGAATATTTTTTTTTAAATTTCAGTATATAGTGAAATAAACATTTCAGCTCCAAAAAAAATTAGAATTTTCTGGCTATAATTTGTGTTTTAGGCTTTAAATGGTTAATAAAAATTTTTGAATGACAACAACCCCTCACAAAATCCCTGGAAACTAAAAAAAAGTAATGCAAACACTTGTCTTTTATTAACTTACATATCTTACAGTCAAGAGTATAATCTTGTTGGTCTTCTGTGTGTTGCATGTTCACTCCATTTTGCAGTTTCATTCTTGTCAATTCCAGTTGAAAGATATGCCATGAGTTTGAATATGTGAATAAAAAAGTATTGTGATTTTAGGCAAGACATGCCCTCCATTCTCATTCAACACAAATACAGATTAAGCTAAAGCATTGCTGCATGTCATTATTTGTTTACATGACAAATCATAATCTGTCAAGTGTTTGTGAACAGATCATCTTAATTTTGGGGAAATTTAACTGGAATAAAAAGGAATGATCAGCGAAGAAACAAGATGTACAGCCACACAGGAACATCAAAATCAACACTAACAGAAGCATCTTTTTTCCTGTTACATATTTTGTTTTGTTTTTGTTTGTTTGTTTCAGCAAGGACTCCAGCCTCAACTAAGACTAACTGAACTGATATTACATTGACTTTTTAACTAATAGTGGGCAGCTTCATCTGAGGCAATGATCGATTTTGTACTTTTTTATTCAATTTACCCTCCCCAGGACATACTGACAGACTTGTATTTGATGGAGTTTTCCTTTAGTTTCTCTGGCATTACTTTACTGTACATGGAGGAGAATGCTATATAAGCTGTGTAAGTCTTTAAAAAAATATGATAGATTAAATATAGAGGAGTAATAGCAGAGTAATTCATTTTGGCAACATGACTGAGCAAGATTAATATGTTTTTTGAATGTGTAAAGACGCTCTTTTTACTTCTTTGGATGGACCATATAAGCAGATAGCATCTGTCCACTGAGGCTAATATTTCCTGAAAATAAAAACAGTATTCACTTGCATTTACACAGCATGCATATCAAGCAAAATGTTGGTCATAACTCTGCTTATCTCACACGTGTGACAGCTCACATTTTTAGAATATAAACCAGCCCATTATTTCTCTGTCTGTTGTATTCAGCAACAAAATATTGAACCTGCAGCCACCTTTTTGTATAAATCAAACAGCCCACTTCCTTTCATGACACACAGCAAATAGTCATAAATGCCCCTATCAGCCTCTCTAATAGTGTGGATGTTACAATCAGATTCATGGTGGCGTAAACTATTACATTTCACTTTTATCGCAACATACCATCACTTCTTTTTCATGAGCATCATTTGTATCCAGCAGACAGTTTGTTGCGTAATGAAATTCAAAGCAGCCTATCGACCTGAGGGATCTCATACTCTGTTTACGTAGATTTACATATATTTATGTAAAGTTTGTTTCTCACTAGAGACTAACAGGCATGATAAATGTGTGGCTACAGCCTGCTGGGAAATGTGGCTCCCTACTGAACTGATCAGTGGTCAGACAACTTTAAGCACTGTAGTCTGTGCAATGTATTAATAGAGTGTAGCAGCAGCCTCTTTATCATCTCCACATGTTGGACAGACAATTCAATTCAAAATAAACACAAGAAATAAATAAAGGTTCTGGATTTCTGTCAGAAAACTGCATTGATGTATGATTCCACAAATATCTTTGAGTACATAATATTGTTTCATTGCTGTTTCCTGGCAATAAGGAAGAAAATTTCAAATAATTTGACTTGAAATCTTTCTAACTTGCCATCTTGTATAAATTGCAAGATGCAATAAACATTTATTTTCAAATGAAAAACATTTTCTTACCTTTATTTTCATAATATTCCCAGTGAGATACAAATTGTCCATTACAAGGGAGCCCATATCAGGACAGTAGCATAAAATCATACACAAACAAAAGACCAAACTTCTATAAGGATTATGTAACAAGTATTTTGCCCCCTATAGGACATTAGAGCTCTTACATCATTGAACACTTATTTGTTTATCAAAAAAGATACAGCAGAATAATCCACAACCTAGGAGGAAATATTCACACCTCTGCTTTGTATACTCCCCCTTTAATTTGCAGCACTTTGATTAATCAATTAATATTCCTTCCTCAAGGTCCTTTTATAAACCTCATCATTAATAAAGGCAGACATTCAATTAGCAGCCAAATCTTGATTGCCAATTTTGTCATAACAGTCTCCCTTTCTATGCTTTTTTTCTTGGTTATAGTTCGGAGTATGGTGTGGGAAGGAAGAATTAACTAATTTCATTAATCTAATTGTCATCGCTTTCAACCATCCCACTAATAAGTACAAATTAATATGATTAATCAATCTGACGACATAAACTCATTCAATTACAGCTTTTCAAAGGCGAGTGGGTGTGTGGGGGTGATAGGGAGGTGGGCGGCCAAGCAGCTTGCTCTGTGAGAGACCCAGCCCACAAAATTGAAGTCAAGTCGGGCAATTAGTCATCGTGAATGATAAATAAATGGTGATGAATAGTGTAGGGAAGATACCACACATACTTTAAGGCTGGTTTGACACAGTAAAACTTGATTGTTTTATTTAGAGCAATCATTTGGACTCAGATTACTGTCTGTATTTTTTTTAATTGGGTTCTCTTACCCCAGAAAAGTTATAAAAACTGTTACGGGGGGCAAAAGTGATGAGCAAGGTACTTGTGAAATGTAATGAATATATACTTGTATATTAAACATTTCCTCATATAATCAATTGGAAGGAAGATTTTGTTTTACTTAAATACTTTTATACAGATTAAAATACAGAGTATATCAATTCTGTGGTCAGGGGGGTCTCTCAGTCGAAACAATAACAAAAGATGACATTTAGTGTAGCAGGGAATCATGGGAGTAATTCCCCATCATGCTGTTGGTGTCACAGTGTAAAAGGTTGATTGTCCCTTTTTCTGGAAATGGTGTTTTTAAAAAAAAGAGAAATATTAAAAAAATGCTCTCCGTCCTGTAAGCAAGAGATACAAAATAAGTCTTAAAGTAACTTTATTATATAAAATAGACTTATTAATGGTTTCTATACAAAAAAGATGTGTTTATGGCCTCTCAACAAGCCAACACAAAAAGGTTTGCTCTCTGACACTTTCCTTTATTTCCAGAAAATATTTTCTCAAACAGTGTAAAAATTTCACTGATTAATATCATTAGGTCATATGCCACTTTCCCCAAATATGAGAAATACACGTGTCGTTCAGCCCACAGGTGGCTCCAGTTGAGGGAATATGTCAACACAGTACTGTTGGGCCACAGTAAACATTTGAGCACAATCTGGAAAGCCAAAGCTTCGTCTATCGCTTGAGAGGGGGCACAGTCAGACCCAGCTCATGTGGATTTACACAGAAACAGCCTTTTTCTGAGCAGGACTGAAACAGAGAGGTTTATAAGCATGCCAAAATCCAATACCTGAGAGGAATATTTGGCAAGAAATTAAAAAAAAAACTTTGCTCTTTACACCCTGAACCAGTGTAAACTTGTTGAACAATGGCAAATTATTGGACCTTTAAAATCAGCCCATCTTCATGATGATCCTGACTGCATGTCATATTTGTTTTAATTGTCTTTCTGAACAAGTAAAAATTTTTTTTTTTTTTTTGTAATTTACTTTTATTTTATATGTAAGGGTGTGTGGATGGGTGGCTATGAAGATCAGTGTCGTCATCATAAAACTTTACAGAAAAAAGACCACTTTAAAAAATCGTAAACGTTATTTTAAACAGTTTTGTGGGCTAGGGCTTTATATCAATGGGCTATATGTGTGACAGCTACAACACCTGACATTTTAACAAAGGTTTAATGATAGATGGCTATAGCTAGATAGCTGAGACAAATGGGCTGTCCACAGGGAGACAAATTCAGGCGTATCCGTCCAAGATTTTAATCATGTAGGCAATTCGTCCACACGCATTTGGGGTGCCCAAAAATGCACTTTTTTTTTTTTAAAGGGTACTCTCAGCAAATTATCTCTCAAATCTGTTAAGACGAGGAGTTGTGTGTAAATGCACTAATGGTATTTTAATGCACTGTCAGCCATGAGCAGCATGAACACTCCTGGATCCTAAAACTGGGGCATCTTATTTTTCCTTTTACACCTGTATTGTTTTGAGAATAAAAAGCATTTTTAATGAGAGATTGTTTACATGCCTCAAAGAGAAATTTATATCAATATATATAACATTCAACTGATAATTATTCAATTATTCAGCCAATAAACATTTTCAAGGCCAGTGATTTGAAAGAGTTCCCTCTGTATGTACAAACATGGCTTTTCACAAACATAATGATTATATAACCTGCTGTAGATTAACAAGTCTGGTCTGTATTTACCTGCAGCAGCTGCTCAGATTTTATTTGTATATCTACATCCACTGTGTGCAGAGAGGGAGATGTGCTGGTTCAGCACTTTGTGTGATGCCCTTTAATGCGCTCTATCTTATCAGCACAGCATCACCCCTATTCAAACCAGTGGCTGATTGAGAAGGCTGATGCTGTTTGGGTCTTACATTGGGAATAGTTTATAGAGGCAGCGTCTCTAATTTGTGAAGTGAGGTATTATAGAGGAGACAATTAGACCGAGCTTCGATTGGCGCGCAGAGGCTTGGATGCTGACAGTCAAGAGAAGGCTTTCAAATGTCATACCAATTAATCTATCCAGCCATCAAACAATATTCTGGAAACAAAGTCAGGGGGGGCGATCAATCCGCATCACTTTTCTCCTCACCGGGTTATGGGAAAATTGATTTGTCAAACAAAGCATTTTGGAAGCAGTGCATGGACTTGTTCGGGATCCATTAGCCTCCATTGAGCATTTTGTTTAACATAGGATTTTCATCACAGAGAAAATGCAGTGTCCTCAATACTGAGAGCTACAACTTTACGATTTCTGATTTCTTTGTTCTTGCTTAGGAAGCTTCAGAAAGTGCTGATGAAGATTGAAAAGTGCTTGCCTGTAGTGCAACTGTTGTGCTCTTTTACATCGTCCGAAAAATGGTGAAAAAAAGCTCAAAGTAGGATGGTTATTTATACACTTCACCAGCTGGTTGTAGCCTCTTTGTGGGCCACAGAAGTACTGCAGATGGGCCATGAGTGGTCAAGCAGTAAAGAATGATAATAAATATGATTGTATGTATTTTCTTTACATCCAGTGTACTAACATATTTGTTTGCATGTGGTCACACAGGGAACAAAGTACAATCTGTGTTACTATTAACGTGGGGACATGAGAGAATGAACTCTATCTTGTTAAATGCAACCCCATGTGCTTAAAAAGACAATAAAGAGACGGAATTGAAACCTGCAATATATAATGACACAAAAGGCAAAAAAGTGCAGAAAATAAAATAAAATAAAATAAAACATAAGAAAATATTACAGTAGTCATATAGATTGATCTAGATTCTCTGTGATACTGGAAGATAGTGCAGGGATCTGAGAATTGGACATATTTGTCATGTTTTTAATTCTGGTTTGAACTCTAGCAGCAGCATTTTGTATTTGCTGTTTTTGACAGGCCAGTAAAAAATCTGTTGTAATCCAGCCTGCAAGAGATTAGCGCATGTATCTCCAGAACATGTTGGAGGGCCCAGTTCTTAATGATAAAATGGCAAATGGACTTGAGCTTACAGAGTGCTTTCTAGACTTTCTGACTATTCAAAGCACTTTTACACCGCAGGTTGCATCTACCCATTCATACTCACATTCACTCACTGATGGTAATGGGTTTCTATGCAAGTTGTCCATCAGTATTAGCTAACATGTCCACGTCCTTTCTCATTCATGGACACTGACATGGCAGTGGGAGCAGCTTGTGGTTAAATATCTTGCCCAAGAACACATTGTGACAGCTGGAGCTGGGCTTGAACCCTTCCAATTGATAGTGGAGCAAACAACCAGACTAAGCCACCAACACCCACGTAATTATGCTTTTGAGGTTTAAAGGCAGATTTTTGACTGATCTGATGTGACTTCTTAGGTAGTATTCACCTAAATCTTAATGCAAAAAGTTTTAAATAGATGAAAGCAAACAAAACCTCTGCTGGATGCTTAAAACTGCCCCAAAGACAGACAGTACTGACATTACAGTTCATTTTGTTCTGTAGCCCTTTTAAATTGTGGAAAGTACCCTTTAATTGACCATAACCAGAGCCTGCAACAATGACACGTGTTGGGGGCAACACGTGTTTTCCAAAAGAAAATCATTGTTAATTAAACGTTAATGTGTTTATTTTTTCATAATGCAGGTATTTGAGCAATTTTACAGGGTATTGACTGTGCTGGAAGGGAGCCCACAACGATATCTTGTCAAGGGGCCCTCAATTTCTGCCAGCGCCCCTGATTACAGGATTGAACAACACTGACTGATTCAAAAACTTGTCAAGATTTCCAGGATTTAAGTAAAGATTTAGAAAATCTATCCTTCTTGAAGCTGCTCCCTATTTTCTGCATCACTGACAGTTTCTCTGTGGACACTTCTACAGGTGTACTGTTTTAATATGTTTCAATGCCATCTGGTGTCCTCTGTGGTCACTTTAGACACCGGTGTTAAAGGTGCCTCTTATTCACACACTGATATTGTTGAAATTAATAAAGTGTGCCAAGATTAATCTATGTTATCGTTCATAAGACATTTGACCTCCTCTGTTAAACAATGGCTCATTTTGTGAGTAGCTTAGCCTGCTAACTTCCTTGCCATAATGCAGAGTGCATCTCGTAGTGCTGCTCTGACTTAATGACCTGGGGCCATCCCTGCCGCCTTGTGTGATTTTCCCTGCTTCAAAATACTGCACTGTGAACATGAAACAATCAAAAGGAAATAATCAGATTTGGAGCATTTTTTAAAACTCAGTTGTAACAAAGCAAACGAGCTGCTATTGTCTTTTTGGACATCCAAGAGCTAATTTCTTTTGTGTTATGTCCCAAGGAATCAGTTTGGCTTTAAGTTATCGATGCTACAACTACCTCTATACAACTGGGTTTCGGCTGTTTACAACTGGAGCTGTGCTGATGGCAGAATTTACAGACTAAATTATAAAAGTCAAAGAATGTATCCTTGTGGAACCTCATATGTGGATAGAAAATCCTTTGACCCATGGTTCCTATTGGATGGAAAATAACTCAACTTTCGATATTATTTCGATAACTCAATATCAAAATAATATCTCATTTAATGCAGTCTTGAAACAGATATGCAAGTGTTCATTTCTTTAAGTTTAGATGTGGGTGGGTTCTTTAACCTCTTTACATTTCAATAGGATATTTATGCTTGTGTTGCACCTTGCAGTTGTGTTATGCACATATAGGATATACTCTTAACTTTGCAGTATTTGCAATGTATCATTTATCTGGATGGAATAAGAAACACAAGAGTTCACGATGAAAACATTTCTGTTTGCAAATTTTTTAAAATGGAGGTAAAACTTTGAGTCTTGTGTGATGGTTATATGAAGATCTTGATGTGCCCAAGAAGATTTTCAAGCTTCGAATTAGGCTGCAGGATACAAAAGCTTTGCAAAGGTTGCTCTTCACAATTTGGAGTATGACAATCTATCATCAGATTCCTTTCAATGAGCTGTAAGTATTAGTCCCTGGTATTAGTTTTGTTGTATACTGTGGGTCTATCCTGCTATCCTTTACAGCATGGCGGCCCTAAGCTGTATCATGAATTCCCTGTGCAGTGTATTGTTCTAAAGCAGAACTGTATCACATTGTGCCCGTCATGCTGTTTTAGAGGGGAGATAGCTTCCTCTATGGGATTTCTCCCAGCCCTATCCCCTGATAATGTATCTCTCCCTAAAGGCTAGGCCTCTGTGACCTTGTCTTATTCATCGAGGGCGTCTCAAGCGAAAGAACTGAATCCTGAATGGGCCATTTCCCCTCTTTTAACACCCCTTTAATGTCATCAGTGAAATATGAAGTCATTAGGCGATATTAAAACACTGCTGACAAACTAATTAACGGGAGACATTAAACAGGACGGGCTTGATTAATCCACTTTAACGATTCTTTTTAAGTGGTTCTGATCAAAATTAATACAGATTTACTGGTGATCCTAAGAAAAAAATACTCTTATGTGTATCAGACCTCAAGGGCAGCATAAAGTCGGGGGTCTTTTACCTCTTGCTGCTATCCCCTCCTAACCTGCCCTCTCTGTTGCTAAATAGTCCAAACCTGAGTCCCTAAGAAACTGACAACAAACTCTGAATACACACAATTTCTGAACCTATTTTTTTAAACAAATGCTTAGTCTGTTAGGTGTATTTTGTTATATTATATATTATTGTCAAGATATTTGTATCTATAACCAATTAAAAATCATTATACCTTGATTTGCTGCATCCTAATTTGTACAGCCAGAAATAAGACTGAAAGGATAACTCAAATACTGAAGATAATAAAACACCATGTCAATATTCAACTGATGTCATTTAGTTTGAGGCAGAGGTTGTGAAAGCAGGTAGAACCTTGTTCAGTTGATGTCTTTGTAAATGTCTCCCTCTTGTGGTACATTACAGACCTAAACTCAGCAGCTCAGAACATATGCGGATATCATGTCATTGCCTTTGCTTTGGGCAGCACTGACAGAAACATTACAATGGTTTTGTTTCTATTTGTATTTTGTTTTGACCTTTTGTTCTCAGTTGCATTGCTAATTGGTTTGTAATGCTGCATAGTTTGCTAGTTTAAATAGATAGCAGACAGACTGACAGACAGAAAATGACCAAGTTAATCAGTGTCTTTTCAGAGGGAAGAAGCAGTAGCTACAGGGGTGGTTTGGTTCTGATGAGTGAGAAGTGACTGCCAGGCTTGGACTGGCCTGTGACAAATGCAGTCTTCAGCAGTAACTTACTTGTAGTAGATTGATGCAATGATGTTATTTAAAAAATAAATAAATAAATAACTTGTAAAGTAAGGGTTTACAATGTTTTTTTAAAGTAATAGTATTACAGTTTTCTAATCAAAGTCATTTTTAGTTCCATTTTGTCCTATCTGGGGCAGATCTCAACAATTCAAAATATGACATCTATTTTGGGTTCATGCCAGTGAAATATGTGATGAACTTTGCTGCCTGTTTTACACTTTTTCAAACTGTGTTGTGGACCAGTTTTTAGAAGCTGTAAAAGTAATAAGTAACTTAAAGTAAAATAATTTATTTCTTTGGATGCCAAGTTATAAGTAAGGTAATACTATTTTTTATATAAAGTGTAATAAGTAATTTATAACAGTTTTCAGTTAACTCATCTGACACTGACCAGATTTGCCAGAGCATTCATCAAATCACCTTTCAATATATCTGAGGGGTTCTGCCCCTGACAACACACGGTCCATCTATTCCAAACATCCAGCTATCCATTACCCATGACACTTATCCCAATAGGGTCATGAAAGCTGGAGCCTATCGCAGTTGATCCAGCAACCTTGTTGTTGTGAGGCACCAGCACTACCTGCAGCACCACCATGCGTCCCTGGACATGATTTATTTTCTCATGAATATGTAACAGTCCATCTTGTTGTCCATCTATGTCAGGTAATTTCAATTTAGTCGTTTTCATGGATCAAGAATTGTGTTTTTACATTTTAGTTTTGTTTGGTGAGGTTTTCTTCACAATAATATAACACTACTGTAAGTCTTAATTCTCTCATTCTGACAAATCCCAAGCCATTTTCAGGCCCAAAGGCATAAAGTGGTGCATAATTTCATAATGATTTTAAGTATGTTGTATATGCGAACTTCAGTTTTTCTGATGGTTTTACATATCGCTTTAATATCTTAAGTGTCAATTCAGGAAATTATACCAGAGATATTTATGGATTAATAAGATATTGTCTTTTAGTCCATTTTTCGGACCACTTAACATATGGCTATTTTTTTCCAAAGTTAACAACAATTTGATTAATTGAATTATTTAATTCTGAAAAATCATGGGATAAATTAAAATTGTGAGACTTCGCGCTGGCGGAAGTCGTCACCGGATGTTAAGTCGTATTTCCGCTCTGAATGTGTGCCTTGCGCTGAAGCACCAAACGCTGTGAGATATCATGAACTTTACCGTTTAGAACAAAAATATTGAAGGGGTAAAGTAGATATTTAGAGCTTCTGTTGATACGTATTGATACAACAGGGTGTATTTGCATAACATACCTGCGATATGACCCATTCTTGATATGAAACGTATGTGTTGTCTTTATGCTAGGTCGTGAGCATTAGCTGTTAGCATTCCGAGCCGCCGGGGCCCGGCTTTATGTGAGCGCTGTGCACCGTGCTCTCCGCCCCGTGTTTTAACAATGTATCCCTCCTGGGGAGGTTATGGTGGATCTCAGGCGCAAAACTTCGGAGGGCCTGGACCCCGAAAACAGCCTGGGGGCGGCCCATCACCTGGTTTCGGCGGTTTCGAGGCCCCCGGCAGCGGCTCGCTGTTCGCTAGCCTTCAGGAGCAACACCTCCAGCAGATGCAGCAGCTCCAGATGCTGCACCAGAAACAGCTCCAGTCCGTCCTACACCACGGGAGCAGCAGTAGTTCTTACGCTGGAGGACATTCGGGCGGGTTTTCGGGGCCATCGTGGCACTCGGATTCATCGTACCCGATCCGTTCAGGCAGCAATGCAGGGGACCAGCCAACCTTTCAAGAGGATGAAATACCCGGGGGCAGAGGGCCCCCTCCTCCTCCACAGGCCAGCCAGCAGCCCCCTCCACCTCCACCAGGACCTGTCCCCAACGAGCCACCGCCAGGTCCTCCCCCACCAGAGCCCCCGGCAGTGAAGCCACCTGAGAGCACCGGGCCTCCCAAAGCCAAAGAGGCCGCCAGCCAAGATCCCAAGAAAGGAGACGACAACTCCTCCAATCTGCAGGTAAAGTCTTCAGTATGTCCTCGTTTGTTTGTTTGTTCGCTCTGCCTGAGGCAAAGAAAGCCAAGACACTATTGACTTAAAAGTTATGTTACCTCACCTACATTTGTTTCAGGTCCATTTGATTTCATTCGTATTTTATTTAATTATTATTGGACTGAATAGCTTTATCCAAAGCAGAAGCACTCCGTCTGGAGTAAGCATACACAAACACTTAGATTAACACTAATCAGAAAACCAAGACTTAACTGAGAAAAAGAAACTATGACACAAGAACTAACGACAACAGAATAGATGGAAGACATATTAAACCCTTATTACACTTTAAACACTGTCCTTTGCAGTCTAATTAATTGTTGTGCTCCAGTCAAATCACAATTCAGTCACCAGAGGAGGTTTTTAACTCAGCACCAAACAGCCTTTGACAGGATGCTTCACTTAAGGTGTGGATCTCTTTCAACAAACAAACAGCAAACATCTGACAAACAGTGGTTACCAGTCTTCACACCAAAACAAAATCAATCAGATGAAATTAACATTAGTTATGTTTAACCAGGACAGAAATGTTGCTTTAATGGAAATATAAATGGCATTTTTTGTGCTCAAATAAGCATCGTTAGACAGTAGAGCACTTTTTAATCCTTATATTCTTTCACTAAGAAATGTCATCAGGGGCACAGCATCAGTTTCAACAGCTATGCTGATGGTACACTGCTCCACATTGCCATGTCTGCTGATGGCACTGGGCCTATTGATGACCTTTTAACTGTATTTTAGAAGTCAAGTCTTGGATGACAGAGACCTTTTTACAGCTCAACCAGGATAAGTCATCAGTAAAGGTCCCCAGAGAGAAAAAATGGATGACAAACTCCAAGCACCGTTTTATAATTCCTGCCATCAAATTTAAAAACTAGGTCTTACATTTGATATGGACCTCGGTTTTAGCCAATGTTAGAGATTCTTTAAAAAGGCCTTTTATCATTTAAAGAACATATCTAAAGTGCACAAGTTTTTCTCTTAAGCCAACGCAGACTATTATTCATGCTTTTATTACCTGAATTAACCAGTGAACCAGTAGAATTAACCAGTATAATGCTCCTCTTTCACAAATGCTGACAAAGACCAGAAAGAGAGCACAAATAACACCAATTTTAAAGGCTCTGCATTGACAACATGTTGCTTTTAGAACAGATGATTTTAGTTCTTTTATTTGTTTGTAAAGCTCTTAATGGTCTTGCTCCTTTTAATCAGTCTGATTTGTGTTTACCGTGTGAGCAAAGAAAACATAACTAAAACTTACAGTGAGGTGTCTTTTTATTATTACTGCCCTCATCTGTGGAACAGACTACCTAAAAAGAGAGCACCTACTGTTCTTGTGTTTAAAAGCAAACTCAAGACCTACCTTCTTAGTCTGGTCTTTAACTGATTTCATTTTATTTTCTTAAGCTGTTTTTTGTATTTGCTTAACCCCATTTTAGTTTCAGAATTATTGTTTTGTGTTTTATAACCTCTCTTAATGAATTTTCTGTCCTACTATCCTACTTTAGCATGTCCTATCACAATTAGCTTTTTAATTATTGATATATTATTTTAAATTTGGTCTTTTGGTGTTTTTTATTTTGTCTGTTCCTTTATTAATATTGTCTGATTGCTTATTGTGGTTATTATCATCTAAGAGTTTCCTAATTTTTAGATCAGGGTAGTGTTTCCTTAGTCATGCATGCCTGCATTTTCAGAGCTCCCTTGTAATGTTTTTGGTTTCCAATTGTGCGTGTATGTGTGGGTGCTGATTTAGGATTGGGAAGATGGATGAGGGTTGGCGTCTTTATTGAGCTTCTCCTTTTAGTTATCTATTTTTTTAAAGAAAGCTGTCTGTGAGATCTTCATGAGATTCACCTGATCTTAAAATGTGGTATTAAATATGAGAGCACAGAGCACTTTTGGAAGATTTCTCAATGTCCCATGTATGTGTAAAGTGGCAGTTGGCTTATCATACCAAGCTATTTATCCTCGACTGCTTCATGTTTTCTGATGGAGGGATGAAATTTTTAAAGCGAACACTCCCTCTTCTCTGAATGAGGATTTATTTTCCCATCAAGATTTGGTATTTTCTTTGCTTTTTAATAATAAATATTTTTGCTCTTAATATAAAAAGAAATCGACTAAATTTGTTGTTACACTTTGGCAAAGGATTTTAATAATATTAACAACTGAATATTTTATCATGTGTCTGTAGAATGTAAATCTGGCGATTGTAGCCCATCTTATCAGCTGTTTCTCTTCATTATATTGATGACAGTGGGGGTTTGAAAAGATGATGCAGTCCTATGGTCTATTATTTAAATTTGACTTAGGATCAATAAATGGAAACTAATTATAATTGTTGTTTCCTGATGTTTATTTCTGAGCTCTGCAGGATTGTTGTGATTCTGATCTGCAGCTGTGTGCTGCTCAAAATCCAAAACTCTCTGCAAAATGACGCTTTATGTGCAGCTGAAAAAGTCGCACTCATGACATTTTTTATCATGGGAAAATACACTTATTTCTGTCTGGTATTCACTCTTTGTGTGGTTGCCCAACTCCTGACAGAGTCACTGATTGATTTATGTTGCTCAGTTATTTTGATGGCCACACACTCAAGAACATTTTAAAGATTTTTACAAAGGCTTGTGAAAAAAACTTGTTGAACAAACTCTCATGCATTAAGATAATTTGTTGTCTAAAACCCTCAAGAGTTTTTTTTTTCTTACCAACTGAGATTTTACCAGGCTGGGATCTTTTCTGCGTTTTCTAAATCTAGATTTGCTGCAATACATGCTGTATTGATACATAATAATTATATATTACTATTATTATCAAGACATTCAGTTTAATTGGTCCTCATGTTCTATCATATCATCATCTTATTTACATTGTGTGGATGTAGTATGTTTGGTGGAAGTATGTGTGTGTGTTTTGGTGCATGAGAGCTTTTGTTTATTTATATGAAATTTGTTGGTCACTTTAATTGAGCTGTGTGTTAGTGTTGGGCTTTAAACCCTCAAAAAAATAGATGATTTATCACAAGGGACTACTTTTCAATTTATTCATGGAATTTGACATCTCCCTGTCTGTAAACAACAGTAGCATGTAATGAACTAGAAGGACTGAATTTGCTGCAATCATCCAAATCTCTTTTAAGTATGCTGTAGCTAGCTACCAAAGAGCCACACACTGTCCTGAATGGGCCTGTGGTTAATAATTACCCTGCAGTCTATGGCAAGCTTTGGCTGTAGACTGCTGTTTAGTTTTTCTGCGCAAGTAAATCTTTCTGTACCTGAACATGTCTGAACATGAGAGAGATAAACTCATTGGATGCACTACAGCGTGATTTATATGACAAAGCATTCATCTTAAGCTAAAACATTTGCTCAGGCTTAGTGATGGAAACAAAACCCAATTCCAGTTGAGAATTAATTACAAAAAGCTCAAGCAATTGATATCATTTGTCCCCATGCTTAATTCCCTTACCAATCCTTCCACTTTGTTCTGTGTGCCTTGCAAATCAAGGACATCATGCTCCTAGTGAGTAGGAGCAAAAGCAAAGAAGACTAAGATGCGATCAGAGCAGACAGGAGATGAAAGTTGTCAAAATTGTGACTTTGTGGGTTTACCTGAAATCACACTCACTACAACACATTCAGGGTCAGTGTGATTTCAAGCGAGGGTGGAAACACAAGCAACTTGCAGGTGCATTCATCTGCATCAAATATCAGGAGTGCCATGTATTTGATGATTAAGACACTGAAACCAGTGTAGGCAGACTTTTCCCACACAGAAAAGGCTTTGATAATGGAACTGATAAAGAATCAGAATGACAGAAGAAACAACTGTGGAATTGGTGGAAATAAAATCACATCAGTTCCCATCCCCACTCACGTCTATAGTTTGTTCATAAGCTAGCTTTCTATACCATACTCAGACGTCAGTAAATTTTGTATGTTGTTTTTGCCCCTTTATTCTCCATGGCTGTTTAAAGAGGAGAAAATGTCTGAGAGGAATTCTTGCTCCCTCCACAAATCAGATCATTTTTTCTGGCTTTTCACAGTCCGGGAGAGATGTGCACTCTTTCACCTTTCTGCAATGTTTACAAGAAGCTTTGTGTTTGGTAATCATTAGTCTATTGTTATTGGTTTATTACAGCAGTTTTATCATTGAACACCCCAGTCTGCATGGGACTGAAGACCAACAGTAATGTTGAGCATGTGAAGTTTCTTATAAGTCCAAGAGTGGTGAAAGACTGCTTTAAAACCACAAAAATTGGGTCTTCAGACCAGCTCACATGTAATCGTAATCTCAGGAGTGTACCAGAACCGTAGCAAGACTCAGGGTTTTACCTCAACTTTAGAAAGTTTTCTCTGACTGAGGTTAAATCGTAAGGTGTAAGGCCAGCACAAACCTACCTTTAAGGCACCAATCCAAATGCTTTTTTAAAGTTGACATCACAAATGGGGTAAAATAATTATGAAAATAAATGTTACACATTCATTATGGAGTGCAGATCAAATACATGAAGGGATCAGGGATCCTGGTTGTTATGCTTGACAGATGTCCTTCTAACTTTTTACGCAGCATCAACAGCAGCAATGGTACAAACAACATCTACAGAATCTTCAGAAGAAGCAAGAAAAAGCAAAACAGAATCAGAAAGAGGGTCCTGCTCCGCCTCCACCTCAGAGCAAAGCAGTTCCTCCACCTCCTCCGGTAGAACCACCAAAAGGTGCACCACCTCCTCCTCCTCCAAGTGAAGAGCCTCCAGCACCTCCTCCACTGCCTGAGGAAGTTCGGGTAAGTAGTTTACAATGTTAAAGATGTATGATGCTACAAATTCGAGCTCTCTTTATAGAATGTTTATTTATCCAGGTTTGAAAGGTCAGCATTTGTTAACAGGTGTTGGTAAGCAATTCAGCAAATAAAAGAATCCTAATTAATTAAATGGCAGCTGATCTTTACCAGGTAGCGTTTGTTAAAGATACATGTTCAGTTGATCAGAATCATCTAGTCATGAATCATTGCCTGTGGTTTCTTTATACTTCATTTATTATCTGCAACCGAAATAAGTACTGCATGCAGAGTGGTGTTACGATAGAGGTCAATCAATTTGCCAGTTCAAATGAAGTGCATCTGCAATGAGAATCAAAGTCAACCAAGCAACAAAAATAAACTTTAAAGTAAAAAGTCAACTCTGCTGCTGGTGCACTGGTTCAGTTGTCGTCCTCCCCACAAAGCAGCCATTATGAGGCCATCAGAGTCTTTTGTAAGCTCTGCAAGTAAAGAATAGTTATCTCATGTTAAAGTCAGTGTTCAACTGGCAGGGCAAAGCAAGTTAGCTTAGTTAAGGAGGCAGCACTATTTTCTTATCATACGTTTAAGTTTAAGTTGCTGGAATAAAACTTAAGGATGGTTTGAGTATATCTCAAGGGAAAAAAGGTTTTTGGCATGAAACTTATTTCATCTCTTTGGCAGTAAAGTTTCTTTATTTTTGCAACATGATAATCTCATCAGTTGCAAAGTGCAACCGAGTTGCAGTTGTCAGAATTTATGTCTCTTAATAATCAGAATGTCAGCACTTTTTTGGCCCATGGATAATGCTCAGTATTTTTCACGGCCTTATAATTGCATCAGCTTCAATTTACAGATGAAATAAATCAGATTAGATTTAAACAGTTGCCATTTAACAAGTAAATAGACCAAAGAACAAAATTAACGTTGTGTCTGTTCAGTTTTAAGTAATCCTTACAGAAGAATATGTGTATATTTCTCTGTTGGAGGTTTTTATACTGTTCTGCTCAAGAAAGTATACTCAAAGTACGTGACAAATATGGATGAATTTATTGGCCAGTCTCACTCCTAGATTTTCACTACAGGTGCAAAGTCTCTGGTTCTTTTAGTAGGTGTTACTTTGATTGGTTTGTGCTGTGACTAACAACGCTTTTAAAAAGTCTAATGTCAGGGATGTTTGGTTGTTAAGATAAAACACAAGATCTCTGCTGCCTGTTTCTCTTCCCCTGTCAGCACTAGCATTTCAAGGCTTCTTTATCTCCATGAAGCATAACAAGAAACTTGACATTCTTTATATTTGTATGCATTTACAGAGTGAAAATGTAGGAAAATCACCTACATTTACGGATACAGTAAGTTTAAACGCCCAATGTTACGTCATTACCATCAAGCCTGTAGATGTTAAACATTTGTAATATATATATGAAATGTTTTGAACCCCTTGCATATTCATTCATCTCATCCCTTGAACTTGGTGACAGTGATCATTGTAGTGACTTTTGCCATCATTTTGTATTTCCCAACATTCCCCCACCCCTGTGTAAATAAGTATTTTAAACCAATGCACTTGTAAGCCTGTACTTAGCCTCCTCTTCCTTGTCTCCAGGACTGGGTATCATTTTAAATATAGATCACTGCTGTAAATATTGTAATTACATTGGTGACAAACTGTTGTATATTATCCAACCATTTAAAAGTATCCTTTCGACACCCAGGCCTGTTGGACAAATGTTGCACGATGAATGTTAATATGCAGTTAGTCCTTTTGCCTTTATTCAAAAGGAATTATGAAAAAGAAATAACCTTCACTATTGGGCTGAGTTTCTAGAATTGCTTTGCTTCAATCTTGCCTCATATATGTTCACAGCCTGAGGAGCCAAAAGACCCAGAGGAGGCTGCACGCCTACAGCAGTTGCAAGCTGCTGCAGCACAGTGGCAACAGGTGCAGCAGCAGAGAGCAGGTATGCAATACCAGGCTCTCATGCAGCAGCATGAAAAGCTTCAGCAAATCCTGGAACAATACCAGAAGATAATTCAGCAACCTGAAAATCTACAGGTACATAGTTGTGGTTTGTCTTAGTGTTTTTCTGCTGCGCTTTTACCTGATGCTTTAACCTGATCTCAGGAAATCTATGGTACATGTGTGTTGGATGACAGAAACTAACAGAAAGTATGCCTCAAATGATTGTGAGATAAAATGTACAAAAGATGAGTTTATTAGCACCAAAGATATTTAAGTAACATGTTAGTTTTGATAACCATCTCTGCTAACAAGGAACTATTAATGTCGTACAATAACTTATCTAAAAAAGGTATTCAAAGTGTAGGTTATGTAAAAATATCACACATTGTGCCTGGTATAGGTATTAGAGCCTTAGGCTATTTATTTCAAATAGACTAAAATGACCTGTATAGAAATGATCAAATGTCAAACATATGATAGTATTGTATATGTATCTGTAATCCATATCTGTAAATCTAAAAGCATCTCAGGGGTCATGAAATTTCCACTTGCATATTTTTTGCCTTTTTCATTTTTGTGTTACCTTTACCTTCATTATAATACTTTAAAAATAATCATAAATTTCACCAACTATGTCTTTTGTTACAGTCAATGTCTGCTGAAATGCAGCTGAGGCACTACGAAATGCAACAGCAGCAGTTCACTCCTTTATTCCAAAACTGGGATTGCTCCTTTGCCCTATGGCATGAACAGTTCAAGGTTTACCCCCACAAAGACCAACTGCAGGACTATGAGCACCAGTGGAAGCAGTGGAAGGAGCAGATGAACGCCACCAATGCTCACCTTATTGAGAGGGTCGCCACTTTGACTGCCATGGTGCCATTTGCCTCTGTCCAGTATAGTACTGGAATGATGGGACCTTATGGCCAGTACCCTGGACAAGACATGCAAATGCAGCAACAGTCAGTAACACCTACTATGCAGAATTCCCCTGGCATTAGACCACTGTCAGATTCATCTACTGGGCCGCCTGTGAGAGCAGATGGTCCTGCTGGCATTGTCAGACCCCCTGGTCCTACCACAGTTCAGACACCAGGCTTCAATGGAATAAGAGGCCCACGGTCAGTTGAAATTATTTTTGTGTACTTCCAACAGTAAGGATAATCTCTAAACCATGTCAAAGTTATATGTAGCAAATATTTCACTTGTTGAACTTTAGTTTTATATTGTCGAATATTTTCAGTCTTTTTACGAAGAATGTTTTGAAGTACGTTTCTTGTAATACTTATCACAAATTCTGTTATCCTTCTGATTTCAGTGGCAGTAACCCTAGGTTTGACCAACCACAACTAAGCTTTGATGGTGCCCCAAGGTTCAATCAGCCTGATGGCCCCCCTCAATTTGATCAACCACGGCAGCGCTTTGATGGTCCTCAAAGATTTGACCAACCACGGCAGCGCTTTGATGGTCCTCAAAGATTTGATCAGCCAAGGCAGCGCTTTGATGGTCCTCCAAGATTTGACCAGCCAAGGCAGCGTTTTGATGCTCCTCAAAGATTTGACCAGCCAAGGCAGCATTTTGATGGTCCACCAAGACTTGAACAACCAAGGCAACGCTTTGATGGTCCTCCAAGATTTGATCAACCAAGACAACGCTTTGATGGTCCACCAAGATTTGACCAACCAAGGCAGCGCTTTGATGGTCCACCAAGACATGAACAACCAAGATTTGGTCAGCAGCCTAGGTCTGAACAGCCACCTAGGCCCCCTGGCCCACTGCCTCGTTTTGAACGCCCACCTATGCCCCAGCAAAATCAACAGCAAGGTCCTCAGCCAAAGTCAGAACCAACCAAGAAAGAACCTACAAGCACAGACTCTAGCACACCAGGAAAATCAACTGAGAAGCCACAGTCTGAACAAGTAAAAAAAGAATCTGAGGCAGATAAGTCCAATGCTGAAGACATGACGAATGATAACTTGCTTAATAGTGGGGGGTTTTTTGTACAGAATGACCCCATTCCACAGACTTTACAGACAGATTCAAAACCTGAGGAATCTAATGACAAAAAGACTTCTAATGATAGTGAACAATCCAAACCTGTAACTTCTTCCACTGTGGCACCAAAAAATACTTCAACTGCACAAAAGCCTCTTAATCCTCAAGGACCAGTAACAAATGATAAGGCCCAAGTTGGTCAGAAGCCCCCTGGAAACCAACAAGGGGCACAAGCTTCTGACCAGACAAAGCCAGGACAGGGTCCTCCAAAACCTCCACCTGGTAGGGGACGAGGCCAGCCCCCGGCACCAGTTGCACCTGTAGGGCGAGGAAGAGGGCAACTGGGTAGTCAAGAGTTCAGGGGGCCTAACATTGAACCACTTGGAGAGAAGATGGAAAACTTGTCCTATAATTACATGCAACCTGAAGAGAACTATGAGATGCCTGAAGAACAAGAAGAATATCAGTGGGAAGACCCTTCATATGATGAGTTTGGTGGTGGGGAAGAGGCTCCACCTGAAGAAATGTGGATGCCAGATGATGATTACTTCCATGTAGAGGAAGAGCATTATGAGGAACCCATGGGAGGACCTCATAGGGGAAGAGGCATGCCTCCCATGATGAGGGGTGGACCTCCTAGAGGAATGGGAGGTCCACCATTTGGTAGAGGTGGTCTTCCTTTTGGAAGAGGAGGTCCACCGATGGGTAGGGGGCGACCTCCCATGGGAAGAGGAGGTCTACCTATGGGTAGAGGGGGACCCCCTTTTGTAAGAGGAGGCCCGCCCATGGTAAGAGGAGGCCCGCCCATGGGAAGAGGAGGTCCCCCCATGGGAAGGGGAGGTCCGCCCATGGGAAGAGGAGGACCCCCCATGGGAAGAGGAGGACCACCCATGGGAAGAGGGGGACCACCCATGGGAAGAGGAGCGCCACCCATGGGCAGGGGTGGACCGTCCATGGGGAGAGAACCAGTGGATATGTACTGGGAAGACCCTGAGTCAGCAGAGTACCCAGAGGAAGGAGACCCTTACTGGGAAGAAAGGGGACCTCCAATGAGAGGTATGAGACCCCCATTCCCACCAGGTCGTGGTCGCCCTCCACGAGGTCACCCTGGTTTTATGTATCCAGGACGTGGGCCCCCCCCTCACACACCTCATGGGCCAACAGAGCCAGATTTGGGAATAGAGGCTGATGAGGCAGAGATGGATCCAGCTATGATATACCATGACCCACATGGTCATCCAATCTACCCTGATGTAGGTAGAGGCAGGCGTCGTGTGCCACCGCTGCCATCTCATGAATTGGAGACACTGGAGGAACCCCCGTATGAAGAAGGAATGGAGGGAGATTTAAGATGGGAACATCCTCATGGCAGAGGTCCTCCTCCCGAGATGATGGACTCAGAAGGAATAAGCAGGAGGCCAGTGGGTCGAGTGATGGCTCGAGGAATGGCTAGAGGGATGCGGCCTGACCTACCACATGAAGAATACGAAGATGGATACAAAGAGGGTATTGTCGAAGATTATGGCCATGGGGAAGACAGGTATCGTTGGCGGCCCCCATCAGACTATCCCCCAGAAGATCCTTATCGTGAAGGAAGGTACCGCGAACCTGAGTGGGATAGAGAGCGTGCTTCCCTTGAAAGAGACTATCCTCCTCGCAAGCCATCACCAGAGCCCTACAGAGATAGCCGCTGGTTGGAAGAAAGAGAAAGAGAGAGAGAAAGAGGACCCCCATTTCCCTATGATGAACATGACCGGGGGAGAGGAGAGCTTAGAATCCGTGAATACAGGGATGAGCCCCCACCTCTACCACCCTCACCTTCAGAATGGGAAAGATCATCAAGACATGCGCCACTACCAGAGAGAGTGTATCCTGACTTTGAAGATCGCAGACCTTGCTATGTGGAGCACAGGGAAGGATCTCCATTGGATAGACCATCTTTACCTTCCTCTGCACCTGCTACAAACGTGCCAGAGAGTTCTGCTGATCTTGCGGGACAAGGCTCAAGTGGTGCAAATGTGCTTGCTCTATCTCAGAGACAGCATGAAATCATCTTGAAAGCAGCTCAAGAGCTTAAACTAATAAGGTAAGGTCAAGACATTTCTCTTTGACTGATTTAAGTAATATTTTTTTTGTCTCTTGTTGAGCTGGATAAATGATTTTTTTTTCCTCCCTAAGAGTGATAATTGGTATTATCTTGACTTGGTTATCTGCAAGGACAGAGCATGTTGTTCGCATTGTCATTAAATGAAAGATTAAAATATCTTCTTAAGTGATGACTTTACTACCTCAGAAAGTTGTAGTGAACAGAATTTCAGTAAAGTAGATGTCTCTGTTATTCTGATTACTGTTACCATTTTGCTTTGTGACCAGTGTCTTGGAAATATTATAATCTCCTTGTATGGTCAACAGAGAAATGCAGGAATGTAAGACTGAACCCCAGACTGCACCAACTGATGCCCTGCCCGAGCTTCCTCCTGGTCTCCTTGGTTTGGAGATCCCAGCAGATGTCAGGGATGTTTTAAAGGTAATTAATGTCTACACGACTCAATGTTTTGACCCTGTTTATGACATAAAGTGTGAGAGACTAACGGTATTTTCAGGGAAAGGTTTGGGGATGTGGATGTCCTAGCCCTTTTTAAGTCTTAAGGTTTCTCCCTTTTTTTGTCTCTTTTTATAGTAGACAGTTTATAGTTCATCAGGAGCAATTTTATAGTCTCCTAAATACAATACATTTAGTCTGAATAGCTTTTCTTGTGATTCTATCACACAGCTCAGCTGTGGAGGCCTATTGTCCGCAAGGTAACATATCAAAACAGAAGTTCCAGAGAGCTAGAAAGCAGGATAGAATTGGCAAACAAGCAGACTCAGAAAGGTGGTTAAAGGACAGAGTAAGAAGCTTTATTTTTAACACTCATAGTTCTCTGCATAGCAGAGAACTATGAGTGAATGTCTTTGTTAATATTTCCAAATAAAGATTAAGATGGCTGTAAACATACCTGGGTCAGCCAAGTATCGTCTATGACCCTTTTCACTGTAACTTTATTCACAAGTGCTGCAGTGAAGCTCTGCTGTCATTACACCTCAAGACACTCACAATTATTCTGCAAGGATGTGCTATCAGGGTACATTCACAGTTACAGCAATACTATAGCTTTGGGGGAGCATGAAAGAGCATGACAGCACATTACACAATTGCAGAGAGGCTCACACACTCAAAACTATTCCTGCTGGCTGGCTTTACATGCTCCCTTTTAACCTTCATGCCTGATACTCTGGAGACAGAATAGAGAAGGTGTGGGACAACCCATCCTACCAGCCCCACTGCACGATGTCCATAGTAAATGGGAAACATCACAGCAGTATAATTATCATGTTTCAAAATGGGACTGTAAAGGGATTTTGCATTGAAGGGTAAGTTGCATTTCAGTTAAAGGCAGAAATGAGAAGTGCAAAGAACAAGTGAATCTTTGTTGTTCTTAAATGTTTTAACTGCTGGATCATCATTAAAAGGAATTTGTCATCTTTAGGGCATGAGTGCAGCTGCACAAGTAGCAGCAACTGAATCTGCATCATGGACTGCTCAGCCTGCTGTAACAGATTACAAGTCATCTCTTTCTTCTGCATCTTCACATCACTTAATCCCAAAGACTGTGGATTATGGGCATGGACATGGTATGTGTGGCACATGTGGTCATGTTAATTTGTGAAATTTTTAGAGTTTTTAGGCCTTTATTGGTAACTTAAAGTTGATGTTTCAGAGCCTGGGGCCACTGTTGAGCGGATGTCTTATGGTGAGAGGATAATATTGAGACCTGATCCAGTGCCATCAGACAGAGGCTATGAAAAAGGTGAGTCCCAGGACTATGAAGCTCATCTATCTCCTCTCAATTAAAGCAGTTCACTGATGATTCTTTTTAATTTTCTCAGAGGCCCTTGGTCCCAGAGATCCTTACAGCAGAGACCCGTATTATGACAGAAGGTCCGACCCTTACATGGAACGCCGGGAATACAGCAGGGAGAGGGAATTGTATCGAGAGAAGCTACCACCTGAATATGAGAGAGACAGATATGAGCGGGAGCGCTACCCTCACAGAGAAAGGGATGACAGGTTAGTTCTGTTTCCTGAAACACTCCCTAACTGTTGGGAAGTACACAGCTTTCTTATTTGTGTAATATTTGTTTCTATTTGTCTGTTTTTTGGTCCAAGCACACAGCCCAAGGTTGAAGAAAGGTACTTAATCACACTGTGCCACACATTGTGATGAGTCATCAGTGTGTGTCAGTTTGAGGCAAGAAAATTTGTGATGAATTTAAACTTCATAACTCTTCTCTACCATTTAGATCTCCACTGGCATCTGCTCTACGCCCTGGATACAGGGAGAGAGACCGGGACCGAGAGAGAGAGCGAAGCGACAGTCGAGATCGAGATGATCATTACGGCAGGTCTGGTTATGAGAGAATACCATATGAGCGAAGTGGACTAGATCGTGGTGGACCTGAACGTTACAGCCACAGCTCTTCGCCTTATGGTATGTTGAATATTACAGCTTTGAACAGTTGAGGTTGAATTATTAAAAAAATTTTCACTCAGCTTTTTTAGTGTTTCAGATGCACATTTTGGAAAACTCCTGTCAGGGTTACATGTTCACAAACTTCTTTTATAGAGTTCATGTGAGGAAAGGAAAAATTGGTTATGGGCCTAAAGAAAGACAGTGTGTGTTGGTTTCTCTGTGCGACATAACTGTGCAAAGTTTTTACTGCTCTTTACATAAGAGCTGTGCTACAGTGGTCGTTGCTTAACTTCTGCAGTTTTCAAAGTTTCTCACTGGACTATTTACATGCTTTACACATCCTTACTCCAACTTTGTTGTTGCTTTATTCAAAGCTCAGTTGATACAACCCCCCAAAACATTTTGTGCAGGACCAGTTAATGCTGTTTTAAGGGTGACCATGTTAAAGGAATAGTTTCATAATTTTGAAGTGGGAATGTATGAGGTTCACAAAGTGGGGACAGTCGGCTCCCCTGTTGACACTGGAACTGCCTAGAAGGTCATTTTTAGCCCTTTGGCTTTTCAAATGTTTGTATCTCTGTTAAAATAAAACCCCCACAACTCTCTGTTCAAGACTTTTTCTACAATGGATTCAATAATTATGTAGTGAATAAAGGTGAGTGTGACAGAAAGAAAAAAAAAAAAAGAAATGACCATTCATACTAAGAACTGCAGAGGGGTCACTTTTACCCCCTCATACAATGCACTATTCAGCTTTATAGTGTGGTTCAGTCATTTTTCCCACCACACCCACTTGCTGAATCAATAACCCAAAAAAATATCATTTAGAGAAATTCTTTCATTTTGAATGATGTGATACAGTGGACAGAAGGAGTTATCCAGAGGAAAGAGTGCCTCCAGCTGCACCCTCCCTGCCACCTCCACCTCAGCCACCTCCCAGAGTCGAGAAGAAACCAGAAATCAAGAATATTGATGATATCCTCAAACCACCTGGCAGATCGTCACGACCTGAGAGGGTATAAAAGCGATGAAAAGCTTCTTCCTGAAACAAACCAGAGTGTTAGTTACATAGCCATGGATTCCTATTAATGTTGTTTGCATTTACAGATTGTGATAATCATGAGAGGGATTCCAGGAAGTGGAAAAAGTCATGTTGCAAAGCTAATACGGGTGAGTGGACCTAAATGACTATGTAATGCAGTGATAATGTAACCCCACTGATCTTTGTGATTAACAGTTACCAGCATTAGACCTGTTTTCTTTATATTATTAGCCTTTGAAAGTGAAATTTGTACCTTTGCTTTTTAATCCTGTTGACATTATTCAGGACAAAGAAGTAGATTGTGGTGGCGCACCTCCAAGAGTTCTCGTCCTGGATGACTATTTCATGACAGAGGTGGAGAAAGTTGAGAAAGACCCAGATACTGGCAAAAGAGTTAAAACCAAGGTCAGTGTGACTTCCAGCTATGGGTATGACTAAAAACACTTGACATGATATGACACAATTTGTCATACGTGGATTTAAAATATAACAATACAGCAATTCGACAACAATTGGTATATCAAAAGAACATTCACAAGTGAAGAATAAAAGATGTCCAGTCAAAAGGGTTAAGGGCAAGATTACAGTTACCATTTGCTATCCTTATTCATTTGGGGTCTGCTTTTTTGTTTCAAATGTACTGCGAAATAGTGTTTCATCTTACTATCAACTTCTGCTTGACCTTTTTAACCTGCTCAAGTAACCCCTAATCGTATCATAAGTGTCGTAACATGGTAGCTTAATTGTTTTTATTAAGGTTTAGAAAATAAATATATATAGATAATTCTCCATTGATATTTTACCCAGTCACAACTTCTCTGTAATTTCTACAGTTGTGTAATAAATTCAGTATAAAAAAAATCCTCTTTGAATTCTAGATTATTTTGATTGTAATTCTTCATATGGTAATATTTGAAGACAAAAATTTTGCCTCACAGGTTCTGGAGTATGAGTATGAACCGGAGATGGAGGATACCTACCGGAGCAGCATGCTTAAAACTTTTAAGAAAACTCTGGATGATGGATTTTTCCCCTTCATCATATTGGACACCATAAACGACAAGGTTAAGCATTTTGATCAGTTCTGGAGCGCAGCCAAAACAAAAGGCTTTGAGGTGAGTTTTGTTGCATGTGAATCCACAAAAAGAGTTTCTGTGTACGGACCTGAGCTGAAGACGTTTCTTTTTTTTTTTTTTTTTTTTGTCATTTAAGGTTTATCTGGCTGAAATCACAGCAGACAACCAGACCTGTGCCAAGAGAAATGTCCATGGCCGCTCACTCAAAGATATCACCAAGGTCTGGTAGACCCAGTCAGTCCTTGTGGGCTAACCTGTTTTTGTAAAAGTAACATCCACTTTAAAAATGCTGTCAACATGTCTAACAAGGCATTAAAATTACAGATGTCAAACAACTGGGAGCCTTCACCACGTCACATGGTGCGCCTTGATGTCCGCTCTCTGCTTCAGGATGCTGCTATAGAGGAGGTGAGGCCCTCATGACTTTATGGTTCCTTAAGTATTTTTGTCTTAGATTTGTAAAGTAAGGTATTTTTATATTTTTTTATTTCATAGGTGGAAATGGAAGACTTCAACCCAGATGACGAACTCAAGGAGCCCAAGAGGGAAGAGGAAGAAGAGGGAGATTTGGTAGGACATAAAAATCTTCTATTCATAGCCACATAGCTTTCACGATCATTTCATTTAGATTATTCCCATCTGACATCAGATCTGTCGAGTTATTCATTACTGAACTTAAAGTTTTGATTAAATTGTTAGTTTTTGTTGTGTAGGAGATTTTTTAACAGATTAAAGCTGAAAAAGTCAATGAACATGACAGAGAATAGCTAATTAGTCTTTTAAACGTACTGTTGTTTTGGTAGCATTTATAAGCTTTGTTAAAAACAAGCAAAAAAAATAGTCTAGCTGAATAGAGACAGCCAGCTGCTGTCCTGACATGAGGTTACAGCTGCAAAAGGTTTAAAGTTACTTTTTTTATGAAGAGAACAAAAGGAAACAAGAGAAAACAAAAATAAATGATTTCATCTGCCATAAAATTAAAAAGAAAAGGTCTGGACTAAACGAAACCTTCACTGAGACCTGGAGGGGGGAAACCCAGACGTGCACAATCCGGAGGTGAAAAAACAAATCAAATAAAAAATAAAATAAATACAAAAAAATCACATTCAGTAAAAGAAAATGACTTCTTTTCATGTCATAAAATTTTATCGATTTAAAAATTTTAGAATATCTGAAAAAATGGATGCGGTGTTGAAAATCCAAATATGCAATAACAATCCATTTTCAGGGTACATCACATCAGCTTTGGTAAAGTTTCAACAAAGTCTAGCACACAGTTGGACTTTCTGATACTCACTGAGCTGCTTCATCATTTTGTTAGCAGAGGTGATGTTTTGAAGATGAACTCGTCTGTGGTAACACATTCTGAAAACTTAAAGGTGAAGTTGTTTCTTTTGGTAACACTGTTTGAGGGATGTTTTAGCATATGGTGTTGACAAAGACCTAAGGTCTGATGAGGTGTTTTATTAAATATTATGGCTATGACAAAGTCATTTTCATTAAAAAAATAAATGAAAAAATATTGATGGAGCATGCTACTCCAGAATACTTCATGAAAATCAGCTTTCCCTTGTAATGGCGATGGTTATTCATTTATTTATTTTTTATTGAAATGATTTAAACCTCTGTGGTAGATTACGTGACCAAAGGGGCATTAAGTCAACCATACATTGTGCAACTTCAAGGCATTTTTACACAAATGTTGAGTTGTTTCTGGTTTTGAGGTCACAATGGAAATCATCCCAATGATGCATCGTTTTTCATAGCGTGTACAGGACACATAAATGACCGAAACAGCTGCTTCTGGGAGTTGGATGATTTTCAGTTTAGTTTGATATTTTGATTTATGACAGCACATAATGACTCATTAGATGAGGGATTAAGCTGATGTGTGTGTGCCATAATGAAAGAGTTTCTGTCTTTTTTGTAAGCCAGAAATGGCTGAAATTCAGGCATATATGCTGTCAACCTCCATCTATGGGAGTTTTTTTTTTTTTTTTTTAATTAAACTACAAGCTCAACACTCTGTCCTAATTGCACACAAACACCGTCAGCTCTCAGGTAATGCCCAACAACTGATCATACAGTGTGTCTCAGATGTTTACGGTTTGCAGTGTTAGCTGACATTTGACCTCGACTGATAAACCATCAGCTTGAAATCGCACAGTGTATCCTTGGCTTTTGAGTGACGAACCAACAAAGGATGAACACCTTTATATCCCCCTGCCAGTATCTGTGTAGCTTTAGATGTAGTTTCTTAGATAAAAACTTTGCCCAACAACTTTTTGAAGTCTTGTTCTGATGGTTTTATCTGTTTTTTATTCATTAAGCTGTAAACATCATTGGTATAATAAACTCAAACTATTGAGCTCAGCAGAGGTACGAATAGCTGTTGAAGATGACAGTAAATGCTTGCAGATACAGGCAACAGTCATTGTGGTTTTAGCCTTGTAAAAACAGCAGGCCCTGAGCTGCTGCAAGCAATCACAAATGTCAACTTAAAAAGTTAAATGGACCTAAGAGTCAAAAGTGATTCTGAAGTTGAACACAAAGAGAAAATAAAATTGATATAGATGCCTTTTTTATTTATAAAGTTGATATAATCTTTTTAATCACTATCTTTTGTAATTGAACAGTTTATACATTTTTCTCAATGTATTTCTTTTATTACTATGAAACATGGCCTTGTGTTCATGGTAATTTATTGAAATGCACTGAGTCAGTCAAACTGTCATTTTAATGATGCTTATCTGCATTATTTCTTTGAAATTTGCTCACTGTTACAGTCTAAGATAATACACTTTACACCAATAGATAAAGGAGAAAATAGCCACTTCACACTTGTTTGCTTTTACCAAAAGACAATTTAGACAACTTTTAAATTATTTTACATATTTTTCTTATCTCAGTAATGGTACAAGATACTTGCCTTGAAATTACATTAGAGCAATAATGTGAAGCCAGTACTCTGAAGGGTGCATCACTAATGATATTTGTACATAGAATCATGCACTCAAATCCACACTTGTTTATCAGGATTTGATATGCTTTCGTATTTCCAAACATTGAAGTGTTTTTCAGTCTAGTCTTCTGCTTTTAATTTAACAATCATTGAAATGAGATTTTCACATGTCTGTAAAGACGTAAAATCTTTGTGCAGATCCACTGAGTCTTTTGATAGATTTCCTTTTATTTTGGGACATCTTTGGGGGGTACTGAAGAAGCCCTAGTTCCAAAGAATTGGGTTGTTTTGTAAAAATGTGAATAAACAGAATACAGTGATTGGTAGGTTAAATATATTATTTAATGTACTATTTGTTTCATTTTAGATTAAAAGGATGTGCACTGTATTTTGTGTTTATCAACATTTTACATAATGTCCCAACTGTTTTGAAACAGGGCTGTGTACCTTGAATAGTGAGTTTTAAAATAACCAATATGTAGCTGAACAAGCCGTAAAACATGCCCTGTAATGACTCAGTGTGTTAGTCAGAACATTTACATTCAGTTAGAAAAACTCAATTTGTTGAGTCTGTCAGTTCTGGATGATTTAAATACATGTAAACATGTCATAGATGTGTAAACATGTCACACGTGTTTACACATTTGGCAATAATCTTACCCGTGTATGTGTATATGTGTATTCTCAGTTAAGCCCAAGCTGGCCGAGGGTCTCTGAGCACGCCCCATAGTGCCTTTGCTGGGTTTTGACCCAGACTTTGAAAAGCATCAATACAGTTTCTGTCTTTTTAAATGTGCTGTTAGTGTTGTGCCAGCTGAAGGGCGTAAACATATCACAGTGCATGGGTGGAAAGAAAATGTCAAATGAAGGCTTAAAATGGACAGTAGTTTAGTTTAATATCCTAATCCGGCTCTAACTGCAGTTCAGAGATTGGTGTAGAGATCTTTTACCCTGGAGTAACTGCTCTGCTTGAGGAAATTCTGATTTCAAACAGATTAATTATTTGCCTGGTTGTTTTGTCAGCCATGTAAGACCTACTATTCCTCAAAGTCCATGCTGTTCTTTTTAAACAACCCTGTAAGGTTGGTCTTACATAAGGTTTGAGTTTAAAGCCACAGCCTCTCTCATTACAGTTCAGATTCGTCACATCTGAACTGCTGGTCTCATACTGCTGCAGGGTGATTGTTCTCAAGAATCAAATAAGATGAGACTGGAAAGTTTGCCAGAAACTGAAACAAATTAGACATCTTGTCTTTTTTAGTATTTCATTTTGTGCTCATCACTGTGTTTACAGTCAGATAAATAACAATACAGTAAATTTATATACAACATAATACGTGGATCTCAGTTCACTGCACAGTTTTATATAGATTATTCACCATTTTCTGATTTTGTTAAGACTTGAAATCGAATTCACTTAATGAAAAAATGTCTTATTAATTCCTTTCACTAACCTAACCTGACATGCCAGACGGACAGTTTCATATATCCGCCCGGAAATATTTCACTAGACCATCTGGAGAAGAGCCCATAGAAAATGTTTTCAAGGGCAGAACCTTCAAAAACAACTGCATCTGGTGATTGGACAATTGTTCTGCCAGTTACACTCTTCACAGACCAATCATATCAAGCTACAGTATGACGTAGCAGCTTGACCCTGTTATTAGCCGTTAGCTTAAACTACGGTTTAGTCATTTGACTATCATCTTAGATTAAATTATACAACATGGATGTATCATTTCCCACTTAAATGTGACATGAACCTCGTCAACAATCCCCACCAAGTTCTCCCGGTAATTCTGAGGAAAGCATATTTCCCCAGGTATCGTTGAGTAACCACGACCCTGGGCTACCATAGACTCACCAGCATCGTCAGCGGAGGATCTCCACATCTCTCCCAGTTTCATGGCAGTGATCCCCGGTCGGTAGAAGAGCAAAAATATGATTCCCCATAAGAAAAGCTTTACGTGACAGTCTTTGCTCCTCTTTTATCCATCCACGGGGACCGCTTCTGAAGCCGCCATTGTTTTCAAACATGCAGTCTAGGGCTGAACGATTTCAGGAAAAGATCTAATTGTGTTTTTTCTGGCAGATATTGCAATTTCAATTTGAGTCACGATTTTCTCAAATCAAGCTTCAGTGCAGTATTCACTGTGTTTACAGTATAGACAACAGTAAGGAAATCAATGATCAAAAGCACATAACACATTATTCATCATCTAATGTTGATGATAAATAATCTGTTTTCATTATTTAAGGGATACTCCAACTTCTACTCCTAAACAGAGGCTTTGTGTTGTTGACCTGCTTAGCATTGCTCTCACGGTGGAGATGTGATGTTTGAGAACGAGTCAACTCTTTTGAATGGCTCTTCTAAGCGAAAAATGACAACTGATTTGCTGTTGTGAGTAAGCGATTCATTTGCGAGTCATTCTTAAATGCAGATTTCCTGCAAATTTGTAAAATAGTATGTATAAAATAGTTGACACAACAGATCCTGGGTCAGTCAGGAGTGCTGGAAAAACTTGGAGCTTTGGCGATCACATGATTGCGTTGTCTGAAATTGCGATTTCGATCCGAAAACGATAGATCTTTCAGCCCCAATGCAGTCAGTTCATGCTGTCATCACGTCTTCAGTTTCGGCCTCTCTTCCCTGATCGGGCTGCCCGGCTTTTAGCCATGAAGTCATTAGAGGTTGGAGCTTGGCAAGACGGATCTGCATGATTTCAGACAATGAATCAGGCGGGTCCGTCTGCTCTGCAAGGTTATCATTTCACTTCTTTGGCCATCGATTTTCAAAATACCATTTTCGATTTTTCTTAATAATTATGAACAGTGTTCTTTAATATTTTATCAGAGCAAAATACATGTTGTATTGTTCCTGTTAAAATGCATAATTCCTTTACACTTTCCTTCAATAAGAAAATGTATCAAATGCAAACAAAAAGGGGACATTTACGAGATTTGCTGTCCTCTGTTTGTCATGATTTTTCCTGACTTCTTATCTAAACCAAATCTTATATTAACACTTAATATAAGTTACAGCTGAATATGGCAATGATAAAGCATCAAGATAGAAAACATATTTAATGTAAGGAGTTTGATGGACAGATTTTCAGCTTTGTCAAAAACATAATGCCACCCTGCAACACTGCCAGCTGTGTGCCTGTAACCAAGAGCATCATCTGATGGGATGTATTTTACAGCTCCTCTGTCTGTGGGGGTTTGATGGACTCACCACTGTGTAGCTTTGTTACACGCTGCATCTTGCAGTTTCTCTTTGGACCCTTGGTGGTGGTATTCCTTGGCCAGCACCTGCTCTGTTTTAAGAAGATGGAGTATTGATTTGTGGCATAGTCATATGTTGGAAAAATTAACAACACAAACCTAAATGTGTTAATCAGTTCCTCTCTGATAACCATACCTGGCCATTTTCTCAAATGAATCTCCCCAAGCGAATTCACTTAACCTTGGATCTTTTTAAAAACAGTCCTTACATTATTCTAGAGACATATCTTTTGAACATCTTAAATTAGCTTCTCTCTCTTTGTGTTTGTGTGTTGTTGTTCTTTGTTTTTTGACACAGCTCAGGAGCTTAAATAAACATCTAAGAATTGAAAGCAAAGTAACAAACAGAAGTGATCAGTACAATTACAAATATACTGTACTTCATTTGATAGGAAAAAAATACTCCATGTCTAAGGGACCTTCATATTGAGGCAAAAGTTTTAAAATAGAAAAAAATGCTATCAAATGAAAACTTGACAACACTTCGTGTCACTGAATAGAATCTCCTAAAATAAAAGTGCTTCCTTCAAAAGTGACAAAACGTGGTGTGTTCTGGATTATACTTCGTTTAATTTTTTCAAGCTTTAGCCGTGAATGGCCATTTTTATAATTTGTTTTATTGTCATGTAACTAAGAAGCTTAAAATATACATAAAGCAAATATCCAAGTAAGGTGTACAATAATCATCAGCTGATTTTGTATTGGAAAACTGTTTCCTTACTAACAAGGGGTAGTGGTGATGGAGGATACTACCTTGCTGGTGTAGCATTATTCTAATGTCAATACATTTTTGTTTTTTATTTTCAATACCTGACCTTGTTGAAGGTTATGGTCTGATTTGATCAGTTTCTGCCCATTGTGCTTTATTGAATTGTCAACACAGTGTGCAAATGAAACTTGAACTTGAATATCAAGTCTAAATACTTTCCCTTTTTTGAAAAAAAGATTTGATCAGTCATGTGTTTGTATATTGAAACATCTCTTTAGTCACGATGACCTTTCACTGTGGTGGAGGAACTAGTGGCGTGTTGATTTAAAAAAATAAACCAACTGGTATTTGACTTTTTCCATGGTAAAATAAATGGATGTGGGGGACATTACAAGAAAAAGGATTTTCTCTGAGATGTGTGTTAACAGTTGCTATAGTGATGCCATTTCAATGGCAAACATTAAGTACCACTATAGACCATTAGAATTCAAAACCAAAGTAGCTGTCCAGCTAGAGGATTCCTTGTCTGTAATAAAGGAGTGAGATTCAGATTCACTCCATTACTAATGAAAATTTAGTTGCCTTTGAGGCTTCTGTACACAACAGTAATGTTGACATAACCCTTCGAAGAAGGTATCATACACTTCATCTTTTTAGATTTTCTGTCAGGACTGAGTGGACATGTAGAAAAAAACATACATTCTGAACCTGAGGTCTAATAAGAATAATTGTAATCACAGTGTCAGGAGTTCGGTTTATATAAAAAATAAAGTGGTGGAAAAATAGAATGATAAAAAATGTATTTCCTGATGTAGGGTACAGGTTAAAATTTTAAACATTTAGTACATTGTGAAGAGCATACAGCCACACCAGTTTAAAAGGGGCAATAATAAACATGAAAATATTAAAACAGCTTTAGACAAAAAAAAACTCTGAATTGAGTTGCTATTAGAGAAAAGGTGTCTAATCATACCAGGTTGACAGTTTCATGATAAGAAGTTAAAGCCTGGGCAGACCTTGTCTGAAGTGAAAGTGAGTAATTTATTGCCTTAATTGGACATTTTCACTGCTGGAGGTAAAAAAGAGTGATGTTCATGACACCTGAAATTGAAATTTCCAATGTACAATGCAAAAATTATCCATCTTAACAAGCCATCCTGCATAGTGTAAAAACACATGATGCTTGTTGTACTTTACAGATAATATAATGTTTATTTCTGTAACAGATGTTTAAGAAAACTCTGATGTCTCAACAGTTAGGAGCTTGCTAATGATAGTAGTTGACTGTTAGCTATGAGCTTTTTGTGAGTCATTTATCCTCAGTGTAATGTAACAGTCTGGTTTTGGTTTGAGAAAACTTTATATTCATGGAAGTGAAAGTTAAGTTCACAGTGATAGTCTTCATAATGTTTAGTGCTGCAAACAGAAAGGTCCTTTGGGTATATTAGCCACAGGACATGCTGGTCTAACCTGTCCCACCACTTCAGTATGTTCACTTGTCTCTGAGATTGGTAAGATGGATCTGTCTGAAAACAGACATTGAATGTGGCAGATCCGGTGATAAGTACTGGTCAGCGTGGAGCTTTAATGGAAGCTTGGCAATACTTTTAACTAGACGGGTATATTTGCTTCATGTCATCTTACTAGTAGTGAAAAACAAGGTGGCTTACAAGAGGAAAGGGACTGCAATTTTTCCATTGACTGCATACATTGTCATCTATCCATCCATTATTTATACCGCTTTTTCCTTTAGGGGTCGCAGGGGGCTACAGATGACATTCAGCGAGAGGCAGGACACACCCTGAACCAGTCACCAACAAATCGCAGGGCCACATAGAGAGACAGACAACCTCTCACTCACCCACACAAAAGGGCAATTTAGGGTTCCCAGTTAACCTAACAAGTATGTTTTTTGGTCACTGGGAAAAAGCCAGAGCACCTGGAGAGAACCCATGTATGCGCTGGAGAAAATGCAAACTCCACACAGAAAGGCCCTGACCGGGTCCAAACCAGCAATCTTCTTGCTGTGAGGCACGCGCACTACCTGCTTGGCCATGGTGCGGCCCTGTACACCCTGATGTTTTTAGCACAGTTTTCCTTAAATAGGCAAAAATATGTGGAGCAAAGGTTCCCCAACTCCTCCTGGCTCCTGAGTGGAGTGGTCAAACTGACCAAAGTCTCCTGTGGCTCATATCCCTCCTTTAACAACTAGCTCAAACAACCCGACATCAGAAATATCCGATTATCTTTTTTTATTGTTTGTGTTCTTCAGAGCAGAGCACAGGTGTTGTCTGCCCTTTCCTTTTGCACAGAAGTGAGAACAAAAGCAGTTTGGCCATTATTAGAAGATTTTAATAAATGCATGTAGTGTTACATTACATGTCTTAACAAGAAAAGTCTTAGAGCAGTCTCATCCTTCAGCTGTCTTTGTTCTTTAACCTCTGATGAACCAGTCTTCTCTCTTTCAGCCATCCCTGTTCCCCCCCCTCCCCTCCTTGTGTTAACGGTTGCAGTGTTTCTTTCTATAATCTAGGGCTACCTTCCAAAAAGCAAATGGGAGATGGACACGTCAGAGGCTAAACTCGGTAGGTATTTTTCCCCCTTCCAGTTTTTCAAAAACTACTACATGATTTTGTATCTCTGTAACTTAAGGTGCGTTCACACCGAATGCGCCTTGGCGACCGAGATTGCGTAGCCCGCCCAAGTCCCATCACTTGGCCATAACTCATTTGGTCGCCGTTGCACTGCTCAGTGACATCAAGCCTGCTCGAGTTTTACCCCAAAATCATATCATATATAATAAAATAGGATGTATTAGCTGACATGATTCCAACTGTATCCCTTTCACTCATCTACCAACCACAAAACACTGCAGCTGATGGCCCTGCAGCAGCATCGTCTGCGAGTTCTCCGTGGTCCTGTCTAGGCAGAACTAATGTACTCAACAACTAATGTTCCCACGCAGACATGAGTTGTCACTCTGAACCAGAATAAAAACAGTCTGTCACGGGTGTCGTCATGCACCCACACAACACTGATTGGCTGTTGCAGCACAGCCACATACGATTTCCCCTGAAAGGTTCAACTTTTTTAACTTTGGCAACTGAGCTCCGTGACCTGGTCGCGCGTCCAAATCGACCCCAATAGTTCCCATTTGCAGCAACAGGGGCGCCGCCACATGACTCCCAAGACGTGACCAAGTCACCCAAATCGTGTTTGTCACATTGTGTGATATCTGGTTGCGTCTGATGGCGGATGTACATTGACTTTGCATGGAGAGTGGTCGCTGAGGTCGCTCAAGTCGTGTTTGGTGTGAACTTACCTTTAGAGACATCTTTAAGTATCAGGGCACTTTTAAACCATCAGTTGAAATTTTCACAATTGTGATGTTACATATTTGTGTTTATTTTGTTTTATCAGTTGATGTGTAGATTTACTTTGTCATGCAGTGCTGGAAAGGTTACTTCTGAATTGTGGGTTACATTTATTTAATGTAAACTAATTTGTTTTTGAATATTTATGGCAACCTTTTTTTGACATGACTTAAGTCAGGCATCAGAAATAAAAAGCTCCATTATGTGAGCAAACACAAGTCTTAACCCTATCATTAGGGCCTTTTTCTGATGTAATTATGTAAATATTATTAACTTTATAAACTGGAAGAATTTTTGGTTTTTGACCTGACAATTAGCAAAATAATCTGGTGGCAGCAGCCAGGGCAAACCCAGGAAACCAATTCATTTGACTGGAGAAGAAGAGGTGATTTTAATTCAAACGTGGGGTGAAGTATGTGCATAAGCTGTACATGGACAGATCCTTGCATGCCTTTGTACTCATGATTCTACACGGCACAGATTTGTCCAAAACACTCTGCTAACCAACATTATCGTGCATTAACACAAAAAAGACGTTCCTCAAGCACTGGAAGATGCAAGTTTGAACTAAGATATTTTCAGGTGTTTGGGCTGATGGTCGTCACAATATGCACATTATTTCTCTGTTTCTGAAACAAAAGATTTTGTCTTTTACAAGATTCTCTCCCAGCAAATGTCAAGTCATGTTGGTTAGATGTTAAGAACAAGAGTACTGTTTCCTTTGATTAGTAAGTGTAATTTTGAATGTACAACTTATCTCCACAAGCATCCCAGACAAAATACCATACATACATTCACGGTCATGTTTATGAAGAGTGAATATCAGAGAAAACACTCACCATTTTTTATGCTTTGTTTCTCTGTGCACAACAATGGAATAAGCCAGGTTATTGACGATTATGCTGAACAATGTTTCAAATTCAACAGGATTTATTTGAAAACCTGTTTGGTTTATTCTGAAAGAAATTTGTCTTCATGCATTTTCTAAAATATTTTATATTATTTTATATTATATATTTTGAATACTTTGAAGCTTTGCTTAACACAAAGAAAACCATAGAGGGCGAATGAGGTTAAAGGTGTTTGTGACGCCTCAGAACTGACCTACAGCATAATGCTCTTTTATACAGACAAGTTGGACGGTCTTGGGAGCAGTGGGAAGAGGAAACGTGATGACATGACAGGCATGGATCACTTCCTTCAGCTGCCAGACGACTATGCTACACGCATGTCTGAACCAGGAAAGAAAAGGGTAAATAAACATAACAGGCAACAAAGCCTGACTTAAAGTTGATCAGTTTGCCTCCAGGATGAAGAGCAAAGTCTGAAGGTGAAAATTTGAGTGACAGGTTTGGTTTCATTTTTTTAAAACCAAACCTGCTTTGAAAATTGAAATTTTGGAAATTTCCAAATCATAAAAATTGGGTATTGTTTTGTACAGGTTCGATGGGCTGATCTTGAAGAGCAGAAAGAATCAGATCGAAAGCGTGCTATCGGCTTTGTGGTGGGTCAAACAGACTGGGAGAGGATAACAGATGAGAGCGGCCAGCTGGCGCAAAGAGCTCTCAACAGAACCAAGTATTTCTAAGAAGATACTCTAATGTCCTTTTTCCCTTCAATAAAGGTATGTTTCTGACCTTTTTGTGATATTTTCAAGATTGAAGATTTAACAAATAAAAAGTTAGAAGAAGAATTGCAGCTGATTATGAAATACAAATTGTTTTTTCTTTACTATATACTTAAATTCATCTCTTAAGGACTTTTTTCAGACCTCTTAAAACATGGTCTTAAATTGAATTGCGTTTTGCTTATAAAAGCAAATAGAAATTTGGGGTTTGGATGTTAATGTGATAAGACGTTTCCAGAGAAAGTGTAATTTTGTCCTGCTATTTGTTAAAGAATAATTTGACAGCTGCATTAACATTAAACGTGTATTACACAAGTTTATCAAATCTTAATAATGTACTTGTTTTTTTTATCTGAAAGTTTAAAATAAATAAAATAAACTTTGAGAAATAAATGTAAAATTTTAAAACTTTTTTTTCTCTTTTTAGGTGTCAGAATGTGAAACAGTGAGACTCTCAAGACAAAAGAAGAGACCTTGCCCGGTTACATCAAGTATTTTGCAGTTATTTCATTGAAAAGGACACTGCCGTGTTTTTTTTTTTTTTTTCATGCAGGCCCTACAGCTGTCCTTCAATTAATTAGTGATTTATGATTCTGTAGTTTTTGGTCATATGTGCAGTAGGCATTTTCAGTCCTGTTCTTTGCTGTTTTATATAATATATGCTTTCTGTACTGTGTGCTTGTAGCACTGTTTTATGGTCTGTACATACATGACAAAAGACAATAAAGTCCTCAAAATATCCAGCCTGGGGAGATTTTCTTGGGTACCTTTATTGGCTTGTTCACCAATTTATGCAAATTTTTGAGCTTGAAAACAGCCCTACCAAATGGGCTGAAAATGTATAAGTGGGCCACCTGACTGACTACATGCATCTAGTGTATGTTGACGTTCAGTTAAGTTCAAGTTCAGTTGAACTTGATGCCCGCAACATGTTCCAAATAAGCTTGGCATGGGATAACAGAAGATCGGGAAAGTTGAGGGTAGCTCAAAAACCACGTGTCTGGAAAACCGCACAGGTGAAAAGGTTGATTGGAAACGGCTGAGTGTCATGATTACGTATAAAAACGTCCAAAGTTCATTTAGTGTGTGGTGGTCAGATGAGTCCACACTTCAAATCATTTTTGAAAATCATAGATGTCGTGTCCTCTGGACTTCAGAGGAAAAGGACCATCCGTGATGGTATGAGGGAGTGTTAGTGCCTATGGCATGGGTAATTTGCAAATCTGTGACCCTTAATGCTGAAAGACGCATACAGGCTTGAAGCAACATACAGTGCCCAGCATAAATGAGTACACCCCCATTAAAAGTAATGTATTAACCAATATCTAAATGACCAAAAGAACAATTTCCAAGGTTTTAACAAAGCTGAGTTTAACATAACATTTTTTTTACCGTAAGATGAAAATAAGGGTAATATGATAACTAAAACTTAGCTTTGCTCCCACCCCTTTGATTGGGGTGTACTCATTTTTGCATCCTGATCTTAAATTGAGAAAAATACTTTTTTGTGTGCAACTTAAAAAAATCTTGTTTGCAGTCAATGGCCCACATTGGGGGAGTATTTTGTGGTATACTACGCCATAGAAAATGTTGATTTTGAAAGGAAACTAAAGGTTTTGTGACAGATCTGAAGGGGTGTACTCATTTATGCTGAGTACTGGATGCTGCCATCCAGGAGGATGTCATTTTAGGGACATCCCTCCTCATTTCAGCGAGACATTGCCAAGCCAAATTCTGCAGGTGTTACAACAGCGTGGCCTTCAAGTAGTGCAGGCACTAGACTGGGTTTCAGACCTCTCTCCCATTGAAATTGTGTGGCAGACATGAGGGGCATTATATGACAACAGAGACTTCGGACTGTTGAGCAACTGAAGGCAAGAATGGAAAAGAATTCCACCTAAAAAGCTTCAACAGTTACTGTCCTCAGTTCCCAAATGCTTATTGTTGTTAAAAGAAAAGGTCATTTAACACGGTGGTAAGCATGCCCCTGTCCCAGCTTTTTTTGAACATGTGGCAGACATTCAATTTAAAACAAGTATTTGCAAAAACACAAAGTTTATCAGTTTGAACATGAAATGTCTTTGTAGTATATTCAGTTGACTGTCAAAAAGTCATTGTATTTCTGTATTTAACACGATGTCCCAACTTCATTGGAAATGGGGTTTGTAGTTATTTGAATGTATGTTCAGTGTTTTTGTTAAGATTTTGTTGTCCACTCAAGTCTTTGTTGGCGATAAGAATTTCCAAGACAAGCATGCGGATCAATTTTTTAAGCTGACTGAAACGTGCCTTTGTTCTTATCTTATCTTCTGAGCTCTTCTATGCATACAGCAATGGTATGATTACAGCTTTGCAATAAGACGTCTCTGAGCTAAATGATGTTTTTACATCAGAGAAGAATTCATGCCCTCAAACTTCAGACTACAGAGCAAGCCTGGCATAATGTCGTCTTCTCCTGGCTACAACCAGGGTTTAAAATTTTGCACACAAAGAACGCAAATGTACCTGTGAAGTGCAAAAGCACTCAGATCGAACTGCGGGGGGCAAAGAGAAGGAAACATTGATCGCTCCAGCTCTTTGTCAAGTATAGCTGACTCAGAAAAGCACAACAGCAAAGGTGTTTTGTGAATTCAACCATCAGTTTCAAAAGCTGTTTCTTAAATTAGAAGTCGAGGCCCACATGACAGTTTGACAGCAGAAGTTTCTGGTCAGTAATTTGAGTTATGGTCTCTGGACTTCCTCATTTTGAAATAATGTCACATTTTCCAATTTTTGCCTTATATTTCTCCTTGTGATTAGTAATTCAAGTCATAGAAGCTCACAACTGCACTCATTTAAAATTGTACTGAGCCAGAGTATGATTCATTTTCTTTCTTGTACAAAGTGCTTTACAGGCCAGACGTAGTTGAAACTTTAATGGTTTACAAGAGAAGGACAAGCTCAAAAAATGTTTATTAACACATTATGTGCAAACTTCTGGAGGGAGGGAAACAATTTTATTGAAACAAATGACAATGTTTTCTTCCCCAAGTTAAGATGTTTTTTTTTTTTGCTTGTATTTTTTTTAAGCAGCTGTACACATGGCATGGATGGATCAACATTTCATTGCAGACTCTGTCCTTTTCAGTGAATTTTGCCAATAGTAATTGATCGAAACATTTCAGTCATATACAGTTATTAATGTGACATTCCTCATAAACCAGCTATCATGTTGCCCCGTCGTTTTTCCGAAACAGCTGAAACCATGACCGCTTACACATGATGCCCATCTTGACAACTTTGTTCCCATTCCAACTGCCCAATGAAATGTGTACAAAAGAAGCTCAAGTTAGCATGCAAGGTAAAAACATGTAGCATTGGATGTTACTGTTTTTCTGATAAATGGTGATTAGTTGATTTCCAGCATAATTTGTACCCTTATTAGTCAGCACTATTAACAGAGGCTTTCGTCCATGTAGTTCAGATTTCTGTTTGTGAAGTAGAGAGTTACAGTATCTTAGGTGTTGATATATTTGACTATAAGCCACAGTTTCCATTGTAAACACAGTGAAGCAACATCAGTGTTAAATGTTCATTTTTACATGTTAATTAAAAATTGCACAGAACCTATTATTTCCTCAAATGCCGGGATCTTTGAACTTTGAAGCAACAAGCAAGAAACTGGCTGCAGTTTAACGTGGACAACTTGCAAGGCAACAAATGGATCAAATCAGTCTTACTGTGTCATGATCAGTGCTGATATATATGTCAATGTTGGCATGTTCACTTATATTCAGAATTGAATTCATTATTTACAAACTCTTGAGTTGGGAAAAAGAGCTTCAGCACAAGAAATCTTTCTTGACAATCAAGCCTATTTTTGGAGACTCAGAACCATTGCTGGAGCCCATGCTGGAATTCTCAATGTGGGAGCAAGTAAAGTGAACAGTTTGGGAAGAGAGTGGATGGATCTGCTGCATGTAAGTATGGAAGAAAAATAGTCAATCTAACGCCAAGCGTATTAATATTACAAGTTCTGTACCTTAAAGGATTTTACAACATCATATGTCCTATTAAAATATTTTATGATCTGGTGTGCTTCTTGTTTTTGTTCTTTCAATGAAAAACATCTTCTGGATCCTCAGAAAACGGATATGATTCACTTTGACATTTCTCCGAAACTTATAATGAAATATGTATTTTTGCTGTTTGCAGAATACATGTCTCTCTAAGTTATGCTACAATAATGCACTTGGAAAACAATCATGTACAATCTGTGTTACCTTGTCCTCTTCAGTAGAAACAATAGTTTTCTAATATGCACGCGTAAGTCCACTTTGTGTCCGTAACCACTGTGGCACATGAAGTCTCCTGTTTCATCATCATCCAGTGTGGTGAAGTGTGAACTCTGCTGGAACGTCACTGTCCAGTTTACAGATCACTTTGTAGATTGCCTTCTTCCATGAAGGGTCCCGATCTTTTCCCAGAGAGATTGCGATGAAAAATTCTCTCAATGTTATCTCTGCAACTTCCAGGAAACTGTCAGGAACCTGTGAATTCATAGAGGATCTGGTCACTTTTACTATGACCACTGCACTGTGGACACTTACGGTGTATGTCCAGAGATGATTTATAAACTCCAGTTGTATTTAATTGAAACACAAATCAAGTCAAACACTTAAGGGTGACAGATCAAGTAAACAGATTGGCTTTAAACAATGTCCTGTGTCTTCAAAAATATGCACATTTGAGGACATGTAAAACTCATGCTTTTTAAATGTTGTACAAACTTGAACATTTCCAATTATTGTTGTAGATCTCAAAACTTAATTTTCACAAACAATTTAAATGGGTTATTGTTTTTCTTCCTCTGCTTCCTCCTGCTCCTATTTTTTGCAAACCTACCAGCATTCACTGGCAAACTGCGTTTATGTTTCGATGTTCTTAAAGACTTTGTAAGCTTGGGGGGGCAGTAAATGACACAAGTTATAATTTATGACATTAGTAAAAAAAAATCAAAAACAAAACAGAATGAGACTAAATGAAATGGATGTCATGTTTCAAATGTATTTTCATGGGTTTGTCTTACTGAAGTCGTTAATTCATGTTATAGAATTTATGAACCAAAATACTGACATTTGATCTCAATCTGTTATGACAGACCTAAAGTTTATTTAATAATTAAGATACACACTAGTAGCCTATTGATACCTAAATGGCCTCATTTATTAACCCGTAATAGCTGTGATTTTTATTATATATTCCCCGTTACGTAAAACTTCTGATTATGTGCTGTTAACTTGCAGGCAGACATCAAACTTGTAGTTTAGACATTTTCTCACAGATGGTCCGCTTTTAACATTTCAGTACCTCAGGGAAAAAGCATTCAATTCTCAAAGTGACCGATTGGAAATGAATATGGAGAAATTTTCTTAGACCTCACGCAGAACAAAAATAAAAATGCTCAGAAATTAGTTTTGTTGAGAACCACAGCCCAGACTGTGTCAATCACAAAAACAATTCCCTTTTATCATTGTGCATATGGATAATAATCTCTTTCTCTCATTATGTACAACAAAAGTCCTGAAAAGAATGAATCAGTTTTTATTTATAAAAAGGACTGAAGTTTGTTTAAGATATTTGATGCAGCAAAAGAAGACATTAATATTAATATACATCATAATTTTATATTACTTTTTGATACAGCAATTTTTAGGGTGCATATAGCTAATCAGCTTTTTTTCTCTAAGCCGACACAAATACATTTAATAAAAATGCTCAGAATAATCTGGTGGATTATCTTCGACATGCCTCATACTATGCTTATTCAAAACAAAGATTCACCGATAACATTTTAAATATAAAGAACTTTTTTAGTGGTTTATTTAAAAAACTAAGTAATTGTGTTCATACCAGCATTAGCTTGTTCTTTTCTATGAAATTTGAGGCGTTGTGTGCATAAAAAACAGTAATGGAGGCAGGATCACGTAGTGAATGACCTGCTGTGGTTATGACGGCATACGAGAGGTCATGGTGGTCTCTGTTTGACTCTATCAAGGTCAAGATTAACTTAAAGAAACTGATCACAGCTTCATTCATATCTAAACATTCAAACAGTTAAAGCAAGATCTCTAATAGTAAACAGACTGTGATATTTTCTGTGTAATGTCCTTTAATCCTGACACTTTAGGGAGGAGGTTGTGAAAAAACAGCTTTTGTTCAAATATTTTGGTAAGATTGTAAAATTAGTCTTGACACCTGTATTTTTAAAAAGTACAACTAAGCAGAACGCAAACATTTAAAAGCTTTTAAAAACATTAATATTTTCCTAATTATAAAAAAAGAGTGAAGAAAACGACTCCTCGCTGTACAGTATATGGTGTGGTGATTTTATTTTATGACAAGCAGTATTTGTCTGAGTTGCTCTGTGTTTGGTATTGTGTTTTTATTTGTGTTTTTTGAAGAGGTAATTCTCCTTCCTGCCATGACTTTTTTTTAAAATATAACATTTACATACTAAAGAAGTTGAATAGAGTTGTCTAGTCTAAAAGAAAGGAAAAAGTAAAATATAAGCAACCCAATAAAGTTGTCTTGATTTATACCTCTCTGCTTGCCGGTTATTATATACATAAATGAAAATATTGTCATTGTACTATTGAAGTTTTGCAACTGAACATCTCTTTGTTTGAGACTTATTTAAACATACAACCACTTTTATTAACTCAGTCTTTTGAATCAGTTTACTTTGGTGGATTTTTTTTATTTTCAAACCTTTATCAGTACAGTGAGATTCACTAAAGCAGGATGAAGGTTTACAGCTATGTGCATAAAAACAATCGTGTTGAATGCAAATTTAAAAAAAAAAAAAAGAGGAGACTATAAAACTGAATCACTAGAAGATGCAAGCCCAAACTAAGGAGTGACATACCTCTTTAAGATTTCACACACTAATAAGAACAAAATATGTGGAGTGACTTACACTGAAGTTGTTTGCTTTGTTGTAGTGCGTGTTCAGAGCCCTGAACAGCTCTGTTTCTCTCTCCACAGTCAGACTCCTCACGTCAGTCACTCCTTCAGTCAGAGCATGACGGGCAAACTTCTCCATCTGGATGTAGAAAAACTCCCTGAAGTTACTGAACCACTTGATGAGCTGAGAGGTGATGCAGCGCGTGAACTGAAGAGTGACAGAAAAAAAAACAGGTAAGTGAGGAAAACAAAGTATGTAACATGATACATTTTAATTAACTCAGATTAATGAGAGATGCCGCTGAAATGTAAAATAGTGATGTTCTATGAATTACTGAAAGGAATTATGATTTGAATAAACCTTTTTTTAACACCTCTGTGCTGTTTTTTCACATTTTTGATTAGTTTTATAGTTGAAATGTTGACTTTTTTTTTGCTTGATTTTAATGCTGCTGGAAAATAAAATACATATAAACTTGACTTGATCTTGTTCTCTGTTCTGAATTAACATGCAAGTTAACTCGTTTAAACAGGATTCCTGCAGTTTTTAAAATTTAAGACTGTAAAAAGTCTTTTAAAAGTTTTTTTTAACCTTTGAGAGGTCTTACGTGCTGAATGACACTTGGACTAAGATCATCTTTATCTAAAACATTAAGTCCCATGATTTTTATGGTATATTTAGCTATCTAGTTGGTGTTAAATGTTCTTTGTATTTTTGTTTGCTTATGAGACAACCAGCATTTAATACAAGACATGGTGCATGGAAATGGTAAAGATTTTTCTTAGTTTACTCTTAATAAGGCCTTAAGTCTTAAATTTGATATTAAAAAGTGTCAAGGAACCCCGTTTAAAATGCCCAACAAAACTCTTACAACCAAAATTCAGCTCTTTGAATAACAATTACACTGTTGGCAGTTCTAATTGTTTGTCTTAATGTTTATTTCATTCATTAGTCAGACAAAGCAATTAAAAACAAGAATAAAAGGTCAAGTCTTGAATTGAAATAAGCAGAAAGAGGAATAATCTTTAATGATCTGCTGTTTTGTTACAAAATACTTATCAACTGAGAACATCCTAAAACACAAAACTTTGAATAAAAAATCTGCAGGACAAAGAAGTCCTCACATCCCACTTTAAGGTACTGAGATTCAGTTTACACTTCATCCGACAAAGAAGATCACAAAATAATGAAGATGACACCACCACAAAAACAGAACAAAACATTTTTTAAATGTTGAAATATTTTTTTATAAATATAAAGTGTCTTTATTCAAATATAAGGAATTCTTTGATTTCTCTGTCAAGATTTTGTCATAAACTGACTCATTTCACAATTATGCACATAACCGCATGAGTTCTGAATCTCGGCTTTTTAATAATCTCCGTTCCCTTTAAGCTGTGATTTTTAAAAAAATCTTTTTCTGAGTGTTGGTTGGTAAGGTTTTCTTTTGAGCTTTATGAATAGTTTGAAGAATACTAAAATCCATTAATTTTATAATTTTTAACAACTTTAATTTTGCAGATATTAAGTTACATGGATCTCTGTATCTACTCCTGCTGATTTCTCCAGTGACTCTTCTGTAAAGCAGAATATGTTTTGCAAGCACTCCCCCAAAATTCACCACAAGGGTTCAGGTATGGAACAATCACTGAGTTTTATGAAAGGTACAGTGCTTTACAATTTAATGAATACTTTACTCTGTTTAACAGAGCAATTCTTTTTGATGTTTTCAACTTTTATGTTATTAATGTGAGGTTTCTGGTTCAGACTGTCATCGGTCATGATACCTAAAAATGTAATTTCCTTTATTTTATGAATGAACTTTACATATATTGGAGCATCAATGTTTTTCCTCTTTGTTACTGAATATCATGAAGTTTGATTTTACAAGATTTAGTTGTAACTTTAGTTGTAATTTCACACCTTTTTTTCAACCTTTTTGGACCACATCCAACATATGCCTTGATTTTTTCTAGAATAAAATAAAGAAGTATCATCTGCAAAAGAAAACGTTCAACCAGTTTGAATATATTGCCAATTTGGATATATAGCCAATATCAAATAGTTTCAGTCCTGGGACCCAAACCATTTACCATCAATTTAAGGCAAAGGACAATCAAATTACCTTTATTCAAAATGCATTATTTAACATTTATATTTTTAGCCTCAACTGCAAATAGTACTGCTAAATATGAGGATAGGCTACTTCTTTAGTTGAAGAATCACATAAACACATTTTACTTGCACGCCTATTCTTTTCAATTTCAAAATAGTCACGTTCAACAGTCTTTTCATTTCTTACAAAGAGCAAAACATTTGTTTTTCATGGTTTTATATTATCAACTCAGATACATAAGCTTAATGGCAGATTTGTCCTGTTTCTTTATTTTTACCCATTTAATAATATTTATCACTGACTTTCATTTGAGGGGAGGCAGGTTGCCCAGGGAGAAACAGTCTGCATTAATGTGAATATTTTGGTATAATTTGAATTGTTTTTTTTACATCTACATCTGTCAAAGTACAACTTAGCTGAGTACTGACGTCGGAAAGCAGCTTCAACACTTTAAGATTTTTTTACCTGCACATCGTGGAAACACAACCTCAGCACCATGGAGCTTGGGTAGCGGGTGTAGAAGAACATGAGCTTTGCTTTCTTCAGATGATTTGGGGTGAGACCGTCCTACATGCACCAGTGTAAAGGAAGAGACCACTTTCATGCTGAAGGTGAGACTTTCCTTTGTTTTGAAGGTTGGAAACATTTTTGTTCAATGAGTTTGACCTACAGTTTATCTTTGAAGTATTTACATGTTCTGAATAAAGAAGTTTTAAACCTTAAAAAGTGTACTACATGATTTAAAGACTGCAGCTTAAGACACAGACAAGAACTGAAATAAGTCTAATTGTTGGTTGAAACATTAAAGCAAGAATTCATATTTAACACTGGGTAATATCGTGAAGGATACATTTAGCATGTAGAGTCTACTCTTCATCAGACCGTCAGACTCCATCTTAACATGAGGGAGACACAAATTTTCTAAAAGCAGCGGCTCCACTGACACAGGACGGGTGTGTTGTCTCCTCACAGACCTGGAGTTGACCTTGGATCTCACTTTGATTGAATTCCAATGTGTATTAAACGTCTCAAGCTTTTCTGGTCTGACTTCATCTTTCAAGCCTTGCAGTGCATGATGGAGGATAACGGGGGGATCCTCCTCAGAGAGCTTGTCTTCACTCAAAGCAGATTCTTCACTTAGGGGGACTGGGGGATTAGGACTATAGAGATATCTTGATGCTGAGAGGCCAGGGAACTTCATTTCTAGTTGAGGCTTTTGAACAACTAAGGACAAAGCTTCTGTTTGAATATCTGGAATTGGCACCTCTGCATCTCCACAACACAAAAGTCTTTGGTTCTCATCTTTGAGAGCTGTTCCATCAAGATACAGATCAGTCTTCACATCACTCTTGCTGCTTGATGACGTCTGAAGAAGTGGCATGCTTTTGAAAATCGAGTCAACGCTCCTGCTGACCGCTCTGGAAAGTTCCTGCTTTAAAACATCTGATATTAATTTTATCCGCTCAGGTTTGGATTGGAAGTAGCTCATTAACTTCACCTTCTTCCATCCCCGTAATTTTCTTGAGTTGGTCTCCAACTCACCAAATGAGTCTGTGCAATCGTCTAGTGGAGAAGTCTCAAGTGAATCTTTGAAGGTGGGATAATGCTCTGTCCGATCCCCCTCTGATGTCTGATACAGTAGTGCCTCAGATTCTGCTCTGTGCTGTGGGAGGTCCTGATGCTGACCTATTTGGCTGTGGATTCTGCCAACAGATCCCCTCCTTTCCTTCTCCTCTATGCCGTCAGACTGTTCATACTGATTTGTTGTCTTTTCTGTGTACTGTGTCCCAGGACAGCTGCTCATGCCTTTTATGATGCTCTCCACTCTGGCTCGTTTTGCTTGATGGCTGCTCTTATAGTCACACTCAGGGTGACCACATGAGCTGGATGCAGTCGATGGGTGCTTTCTCATGGATGTTTGTCCGTTGTCGCTGTAAAGACTGAACATTGCTTGGCAGGAACAGATCACTCCTGAAGAAGCATCACTGTAATAACTTTGCTCATCAAGCACTTTATTCATTTCATGGTCTTTTTGTAGGGTCAAAGGAACTCCTGACAAGGAATCAGGCTGAAGACTGGAGATGTGGTCTGCAGTGCAGCCATTGTGACAAATGTTAGAATAATACATACCTTAACCAGAAACACTTTCATTCAGGGAAAAATCCAACTGTGAAGAAAAAACAGAGCCAATGTTATTAATGGATGCAGTTGTTAAGCTCTAAGTGAAAACACTTCTCAGAGTACCTGAAGGTTTTAAAGTAATAAAGGTCTATATTTAATTAGGACAAGCTAAAAGGTTAAAATGTGGCAATAAAAAAAGGTAAAAATATGTTTTTAAACTCTGGAGCAATGATATGGAAACATAGAATATATGCCACATTTGTACACAGTATACCAAACAAATAATTTAACATGTACATGTACTTGAAACACCAAAATCTTGTTAAATATAAAGCTAAAAAAACATTAGACACTAAGAAACAAATTCAATTTAATATCTCACCTGTTAAAGGAGGCTGGGGGTCTGAAGCTCACAGACGGAGGGACTCAAATATTTGTTCTCGTCCAGATGCAAGCCCTCTAAAAATAAGGAGGAGTGGTCTAACATCCAACCTATCCCATCACTATCTCACCATAACATCATGGACCATTTAAACACACTTTAACTGTGCTATTAATAAACTTAAAAAAACAAAACTATTTATATCACTGTTCTGAAAGAGAATAAAGTCATCTATCTGTCTATGTCTATCTCTCTATCTATATCTATCTAACTTTAAGTTTACTTTGTGGACAGGGACAGTGGGAGTCTCTTGCACTGTATTTTTGGGGTCACTGGCTGAAAGGTTTACAAACCCCTGTTTTGTTGTACATTTTTTTGTTTAGATATATATTACCAACCCTTTGTACATGAAGAGTTGATGATGTGATTCACTTTGATGCCCCCCATCTGGAAATTTGTCATGGACATCAGGTGCTAAATACATGTTTTTCTGCCAAAAGAATAAATCATTAATTTCATAGCTGGCACTCCCACACTGTGCTGAAATAAAGAGGAAAAATTAATTAATAAGATGGTGACCAGTATTGTTCCTAAAGTGTTGGCTTCAGCCTTGCTGGTGTGCCCCAGAGGTCACTAACAATAAATAAAAGTCATGAACATAACTTTGGAAAAATTATTCTTGATGCTTTCTTAAAATTATTTTTTCTCCTACAAGTGGACAGTATAGTATACTGTAAAATACTGCTCGTGCAAGTCAAAGTAACTCAACAAATCTACTCAAGTACTAGTCAGAAAAATGTACTTAAAGTACTAAATATTTTTGTACAGTTAGAGTCTGATAAGTTTCAGCATGTCAGAGTATAGTTTCTTAGTGCTCCAAGAGCACAAACCTCCGCCAAGTCATTGCCAACATAGTCAAGCGAGTTATTGTCAATGACGTGGAAAACTGCCCTTTCTCACAATGTTAACAAATCCTTAAAAAAAGTCCTGCATTCACATCCGGATTTGGATCACAACCAAAATTAAATCAGTTTACCCTTGTGCCATGACCATTCCCTGAAAATGTCACCAGAATCCTTTGAGAACGTGTTGTTATGAGTGACAATGTGGAAAACTGCCCTTTCTTGCAATGTTACAAATCCTTAAAATAATTCCTGGATCTGCATCCGGACGGTCGCAGGCAAAATCATAAGCACTTTGGCGGAGGTTAACATTTGTGCGACATATGAATGCTTAATATCCACAGAAACGCTTGTTAAAAATAAGTACTGAATGTATGAGTGACAATGCCCTTTGCAGAGGTACATACTGAGAGCTATGGTGTGAGCCAAAAGATGTTTTGGCTTCAAACTGGAATGACAAATACTTCAGTTGGAGAAAGGCTGACAAACAGCAAAGGCATCAATGGTACACTCCCTTAGTTTACCGTAGCGTCAAGTGTTTGCGCTGACATGTAAACAGAAATACAGAATATTTATCTATTAACAAGCTTTGCTCAACAAATAAAAAGTGAGATTGAGTGGCTTGTTTGTTTCTTTGTTGGTTTCTTGTTTTTTATCGAAACTCTCGCCGCCCTGTGCTTCAGTCCCCCCCCCGCTCTGAAGCCGCAGTGGTTCTTCCCACTCGGACCGCCCTCGCGCCCGGACCAGCGCGAGCTTCCGTACATTCAACCCGCTGTCAAGAGGCACCGCCGAGCGCTCGCGCCATGTTATCACGGTCCAGGTGTGCATACCGGACTCTGGGTCGTTCTCTGTCTGCGGTGAGCCAGGTAAGGCCGTGAAAGCTGCAGAAATGAATTGACCGTCCGCTCCAGGCAGTGAAAACAAGCCCCGGCTAACAGCTAGTTAGCCGGGCTTGGATAGATGTTAGCCTGTGAGGCAGGGCGGGCCTAGCCATCCAAGGACAGACAGACTGATAAATACAGAGGTAGTGAGTGAGCTCACCATTTAGACAAGAAATTCTTCATCACATACATTTATGAAGGAGAGAGAGAGAGTGTTTTAAGATTCAGAAAAAAGGTTAGCCAAACTAGCTAGCCAAACAAACAGCAACTTTTAAACGTGGTGCTAGTACTGTCCCATTAATAATTTATTTCAGTCTCAAAACATTTTGCCTACACTTCTAGATTTGTGGTTGTAAGTCAGGGTTTGTGGCAGGTCGGACAGAAATAGCTCATGACATGTTAATGTTAGACATGTATGTGTTGTGAGGGGTAGCATGTCAGTGCCCTCACAAGTTCAGCTGAAACATGATCATGAGAGGAAAATGTTTTTGTCCTCACAGGGTTGAACTGCACTTCTCACTGCTTTTCTTGCACTGTAGATTGAGTGTTGAAAGCAGTTAAATGCCTGTCTTATCAAACACCAAGTTGTCAAATTTGTCATCAATTTACAACAAGCTCAGGCTTTCTATAACTACAATAAAGCTCCCTTTCACATATAATCTTAGTCTGCATGTCATATTTAAAGAGGTGGGAAGAGCAAAGCTTAGCCACTTCAGAGGAGGTAGTTTAGTTTGTAGAATTGTATTACGGTAATATTGTAGGACTTCCTCACTGATTTGAGTGCTTTAGTTCTACTTCATGTCAAATTTATGCTTCTTGGTAAAACTGGTAATAAGGGGTGACAATTAAAAGCAGAAATAAAGGAGAGAAGTCCACATACTGTTCAGCTCCTGGTGACGAACTTTATTTGTTACAGGGCAACGTATAGATCAAATATGTTGCTGTTTTTGAAATAAAGTTTCTCATTTGCCTGGATGTGCACACACTAGCTTTCTTTCTGACAATATAAAATACCATATATATTTATCATTTATTCAATTTGGCAGCAAGAGCGGCTAAATAAAAAGAAGTACCTCTATGTTCAATATAGGTGTTAAAGATGAATAAAACACTCTGAAACAGTTAAACAGCAGAGGTCCTAAAGGCATTGACAGTGAATTAGGTATAACTGATATAATGTTAGAAATCTTGAAAACGAGACCAATTCAGAATTATTTTCATGGGTGCCAATTCTAACGTTAGATGTCAGTGCTGATAACTAACTCAAATGGCACAGGAATATTGAAGTCAATGTTATACCGCAGTATAATGGCAGCCCTTCATTGTCTGAGAAGAGAGAGAAAGTTGCAGCCATGTCTGCAGTTTTGTGGTTTTTAACTTGAATAAGAATGACAAAGCCATTGCAAAGTACGGCTAGAAAATGTTCATATCTTGTTGATACCAATGCCTTTATTGATACTATTCTCTATCGATCTCTTTTTGATTTCTGTGGATTCTCTATGTGGACAGAAAGAGACCAACACAGGTTGTCACTGTCAACAGTTTCCAATACATGACACTCCTGTCTTGTCCTGTAGGCATACTTTGGCAATTTTCTTGTGCTTCTACCTCTTTTGAAATCACACAGCCACAGTCACTGGACATTGTGCAGTTAGTGTCATACTGAGGCCCCGTTTACACGACAACGTTTTCACCAGAAACAGAAAGGTTTTTCCTTTGCGTTTTCAAAAACGATCTGCGTCCACATGACGACAACAATCTTCCTGGATAGTTTTGTCTGGATAACAAACTGAGCAGAGCAAACAGCACACATGTTGCTGTAGACGGCCGAAGTTGTTCCTGGTATGCACGCAGCCTTCATATGAAAGAGTATTGCACATGCGGTGAAGTCAGCATTTCAGAATCCCGCCTACACGAAGCTGGATAGCGATACGCTTTGAAAACTCTCCACCCTGGACCCTGGTTTCAAAAGTTTTCGGATTCAGGCACTCCGGGCACCGTTCTCGTTTAAACCGGAGGTGAAAACGAAATTAAAACTTTCCATTTTCGGCCGAAAACTGAGTCGTGTAAACAGGCCCTGAGGCAAACTGAGCCACACACAAGACTCCTGTCTGCCTTGATTACATCTTTGACTTCTTTGTTGTTATTTGTTCTGACTGCCTCGGATTAGGACTTGACATCCTTGATTTGCAGGTCATCCAAAACTTAATGGAAGGAATCAATAAGGGAATCGTTAAGCATAAATTTAAATGATATCATTTCCTTTAGCTGGTTTTTATATTTTCTCCATTGAATTGGTTTTTAACTCCTTTCCTAAGAGCAAAGTGTAGTGTGCAGTGCTGAATTACGAAGAGGATGGGTGAAGAACATTAGGAGAAAATAACTGTTATGGTATTAAGTGTTCATATTTGTGTTTGTATTGTTGAGTACCTTAATATAATTTGCACTGTTTGAAAAACAAAGTGCAATCAGTGCATGCATCCTGAATTATTCTTAAATATGTAATGAGGGCATCCATAAGTTATCTAAATGGACACGAAGCATTCAAAAAGCACTTTGACTTCTAGCTGCAGCATGTAATACATATAGTGATACAGCTCAGTGTATTTTTACTTAATAATTGTTTAATTTAAGAAGATCAAATCTGGATATGTTTGCAGTTTTGCTGTAAAGCTCCCGCTGATTGATAGACAAGTTGTTTCAGCTTCAGATTAAGATATGAATGCTCTGTAGTGTAGCTATAATATACCACATTGTAACTCTTCATTACTGTGAATGCACTTATTCGGTGGGCAAATGAGTGGTATGAAGCAAAATATTTGATTGGATCTATCAAGAGGACTCTAAATCCAAAGTTGATGTAGAAATACTACAGCAAAAACAGGAGTATATAAACTCTGTAAGTCATTCTTCATTCATACTCTTCCCAGTACATTATAAACACAAGCCTCTTGTGAGAGAGCTCAATGGAAACCTCTTTAAGTCAGTGGCTCCCTGCCTGCAAATGCCCCCGTCTACCTTTTAACTTAAAGTCAATTTCTGACAGCTCCACCCTCATCTGGCATCCCACATCAGTAGGTTTTTGTCAGGGATCCAAAGTGACTTTGGTAGACAAACATCAATGTAAAGGCAGACAGAACTCGACAGACTTCTTCTAAAAAGGCCCTGCCCTCAAAAACCAACACCCACATTATCCCACACAGCAGTGTTGCACAGACAGCAGCTTGTCTTTGTAAGCAAAAGCCTTTTTTTTCATAAGGTGAAAAGCTGTTTGTGAATATGACATGCCCTTTGATTCATATCTCTGGTGACAGTGCTTTTCTGCTTTTGTAATCAAGACCTTTGGAGACATAAGATGGTCTGTGAAAAATCTGGAAGCTTGATAACATGAGTTGACAATCAGTATAAGAGTTAATGTATACATTGTTAGAGAAGGTAGCCTCTGTGTAAACTGTATAAACAGAATTGTGAGTTTCTAATAATTGAAGTAATATTATTCTCTTTTTTTTATGTGTCCTTGCAGGTCAATAATGTGCTCGTCAGTACATCAGGTACGTGCATGTGCTTCTTACTTACTAGTTTGACTTAACTTTTGGATTTGACCATGTTAGAAATGTTGAGAAATACAGTGTCATCGCTCCAGTAGTTTTCATGCCCGACCTCAGTAAGCTAGTGGATACAGTCTAAAGCAGGGGAGACGATTCAGAGTCAGATTGTTTAAGCTGTCTTATACAAATTCCTTTAGTAATTGTACAAGAGTGGTGAACCAAATTTTGGATTTAAAAACTAAAATATAAATACCAGCTTAAACAGCCATAAGTTAAAAGGCCAGGATAAATCCCCTACTTAACATTGCTGTGGTTTTACACTTTATAAACATAAACGGAAAGCTGTTTTCAAAGTGAACAACAAACTACTAAGGACATTTTTGTGTTTTTCAAATTCAGCAGTGATATACCTAAGAAGTAGGAATTTGAAAATTTAAAGAAAGAGCATTGTTTCCCATAATTAAAGTGATTTACGTATTTCTTGGTGAAATATTTTTAAAGGGTTAAAAAAAATATATTTAAAAAAGCCTGACACAAAAACACTGTTAACAGAGCCCACAAAATAAACTGCATCTCTCAGAGGATTTCCTGTATTTTATAAAAGTATTCTGAGAAACTGTAGTAACATCTCTTGTTTATCTTCTTTTGTTTTTATCTTCCTAATCTTAAGGCGTCTCTGGCTGCAGTCGGCTCCTGTACAGAAATACTCAGCTGTAAGTGCATCCCTATGAAAGTGTATTGCATTCACTTGACAAAAAAACAACAGTTTTTTTCTGAGTTACTTATTTATTTATTTATTTATTGTGGTTATTACCTCTGTTTTTTTTAGTGATTTATTTATATATTTTTTTTTTGTGGTATTATCTCTGTTGTTTGAGTCATTTATTTTTTAGGTTGTATTTGTGTTAATTATTTCTGTTTTTCTGAGTAATTCTTTCCCTGAATTATCGAAAAAACTTCTGCGAGAACCTCCAGCCTATGGATCTATGGTGACTCCTGCCCATAGCTTCTGTCCCGCACATACAGTGCTGTGAAAAAGTATTTGCCCCCTTCCTGATTCTTCTTTTTTTTGTGCATATTTGTCACACTTAAATGTTTCAGATCATCACACAAATTTTAACATTAGACAAAGATAACCTGAGTAAATACAAAATGCAGTTTTAAATGATGATTTTATTTATTGAGGGGAAAAAAGCTCTCCAAACCTACATGACCTTATGTGAAAAAGTAATTGCCCCCTGAACCTAATAACTGGTTGTGTCACCTTTGGCAGCAATAACTGCAATCAAGTGTTTGCGATAACTGGCAATGAGTCTTTTACATCGCTGTGGAGGAATTTCGGCCCACTCTTCTGTGCAGAATTGTTTTAACTCAGCCACATTTCAGGGTTTTCGAACATGAACTGCCCGTTTAAGGTCACACCACAGCATCTCAATTGGATTTAAGTCTGGACTTTGACTCGGCCACTCCAAAACCTTAATTTTGTTTTTTTAAGCCATTCAGAGGTGGACTTGCTAGTGTGTTTCGGATCGTTGTCCTGTTGCATAACCCAAGTGCACTTGAGCTTGAGGTCACGAACTAATGGCCGAACGTTGTCCTTCAGGATTTTCTGGTAGACAGCAGAATTCATGGTTTCATCAATCACAGCAATTCTTCCAGGTCCTGAAGCAGCAAAGCAGCCCCAGACCATCACACTACCACCACCATGTTTGACTGTTGCTGTGATGTTCTTTTTATCAAATACTGTGTTATTTTTACACCAGATGTAACGGGACACACACCTTTCAAAAAATTTAACTTTTGTCTCGTCAGTCAACAGAATATTTTTTCCAAAAGTCTTGGGGATCATCAAGATGTTTTTTGGCACATGTGAGACGAGCCTTTGTTTTCTTTTTGGTCAGTAGTGGTTTTTGTCTTGGAGCTCTCCCATGGATGCCATTTTTGCTCAGCCTCTTTCTTATTGTTGGGTCATGAACTCTGACCTTAACTGAGGCCAGTGAGGCCTGTGGTTCTTTAGATATTGTTCTGGGTTCTTTTGTGACCTCCTGGATGAGTCGTCGTCGTGCTCTTGGCATAATTTTGGTAGGCTGACTACTCCTGGGAAGGTTCACCACTGTTCCCAGTTTTCTCCATTTGTGGATAATGGCTCTGACCGTGGTTCACTGGAGTCCTACAGCCTTAGAAATGGCTTTGTAATAGACTGACAGATTTCAGTCAGTTTGTTTCTCATTTGTTCTTGAATTTCTTTGGATCGTGGCATGATGTGTTTCTTTTTGAGATCTTGCAGCCTACTTCACTTTGTCAGACAGGTTCTATTTAAGTGATTTCTTAATTCAACAAACAGGTCTGGCAGTAATCAGGTCTGCTTGTGGTCAGTGAAATTGAACTCAGCTTCCAAAAAAATGTGGTTAATCACAGTTAACGCATGATTTAACAAGGGGAGGAGAATTACTTTTTCACATAGGGTCATGTAGGTTTGGAGAGCTTTTTTCCCTTAATAAATAAAATCATCATTTAAAAACTGCATTTTGTATTTACTCAGGTTATCTTTGTCTAATATTAAAATTTGTGTGATGATCTGAAACACTGAAGTGTGACAAATATGCGAAAAAAATAAGAAATCAGGAAGGGGGCAAATACTTTTCACAGCACTGTACATGCCCCATCCTTAACTTTCTACTGGTCTGTACCAGGTCAATAAAGTTAAGGCATGTTATTAGTCACACACAGGGTATGGTACCCTTGTTATCCGTAAGGATCCTGCATGAAATGTCCATATATCAGGTCCTTCCTCTAAAAAAAAAATACTTAGAAAAATTGAGGGAGGGGAATACCACGGAGAACAGGAAAAAGTAATACTGTGAAAACAGAAAATAAGCTACTCAGAAAACGTGGAAGCTTTTTTTTTCCCCCAAGTGAATGCAATAAGCTTCCATACATCCCCTCCTCTGGTTTTGTATCTTTAAAGGTCTCTTAGTAATGATGTCATGTTTAAATCTTAAAAGCACAAATCACAATTATGTTTTGTCATCCTTCAGTATTATATTTGAGCTCTTTACCTTTGTTACAAATGTCTGTTAGTAGTTTGGGTGTAGAAAACAAAAACAAATAGTATCTCTAATTAAAGCTTGTACTGAACACGGCGTGTCCCCTATACATTTGGATCTGTTTGCATGCCATATTTGTCAGAAAAAAACAACTTCTTTTTCGTTACCACAGATGTGAACTTTCAGCAGCAGCAAATGTCAACATTCGATACTTCAGGACATCTGCTCTTCACAGTAGGTGTAAAAACAAAACTCAGCATTATTTACTGACTTCACTAAGAAATGACCAACTTTTTTGAATTTGTACAGGGGACGAGGTAGTCGTGGTGAAAACTCCTGCATTTGCAGAGTCAGTAACAGAAGGGGATGTGAGGTGGGAGAAAGGTGGGTAAAATATATCTATACATCGCCAATTTATTGTGTTATGCTGTGCTTTGGATGAATAAAATGTTTCACTAAGTGCTTTTTATTTTTTTGTTGTAGCTGTGGGCGACTCGGTAACAGAAGATGAAGTTGTGTGTGAAATTGAGACTGACAAGGTGTGAACTTAACTGTCAGCACCTGAAATCATCCAAAGATTTTTCTTTTTGCCTTAACATAAAAGTTTGTATTTTCTCCTCCTAGACCTCAGTGCAAGTCCCTGCACCAGCAGCTGGGGTCATTGAGGAGCTGCTGGTTCCTGATGGAGGGAAAGTAGAGGGAGGGACACCTCTCTTCAAACTCCGAAAAGGAGGTGTGCTCCATTTAACATCAGTTATAACTTCAGCAGAGGGAACAGGCTTTTCACATGCTGCTGCCAATACCAACATGAAACTGTTTTTATACTTAACTTTTGTTGTAGTGACATACTGATAAACCAACGTATTTATTTTGATTTTAGAACCCAACTTGCCTTACTTACTCCAAAATATGAGAAACAAAATATTGCATATTATTGAAAATAAGAAACACTTTGTCTTCTATTGTGCTTAACGCTACAGACTTGTGTTACTAAATTTCAATACATTTAAAGGACACAGTATTTAATTTCTCTGCATGGAAACAAATAATTATACAGAAGATATTAAATTGCAATAGCAATAGAACATTTAGGGGTACTTTGTAAATGGTGGGACTCAATTACATTTGTCCTTCTCTACTTCTGTCTTTAGCTGCTGCTGCTGCTAAAGCTGCCCCCTCCCCAGCAGCAGAGGCACCAGCTGCAGCAGCTCCTCCTCCTCCTCCAACGCCACCTCCACCTCCTCCATCTCCAGCCCCTGCCGCAGTACCTCCAGTGCCACCACAGGCTGCCCCAGCCAGACCTGGTTTGTGTTTCTCTATGTAGTTTTAAAACATACATGTTGCATGTTTATAGTAATTATTATTATACATTATAGTATGTTTTATTTTGTGCTGCATTTGTCTCAGTCTATCTAAAGCCTGATTTATACTTTTGTGTTGCACTGAAGCAGAAGCCTACACACAAGCACCTCTACAGAATGGTGGCTGATCATTGAACCCAATTTATTTTTAGTTTTATTTAACATTTATTTAACCAGGTAAATTCTCATTGAGGTCATGATCTCATTTACAAGGGCGACCTGGCCAAGAGGTCAGCAGCACATGTCATAATAAATACATTTTCAGGAAAAAAAATTACCCCTGTCATTGTCCTGCTGCACAGCGCAGATTGACTGCAAGTGTCTTTGTGTACAGTGTTATTGAATGGCTACTGAAGACAGTCGAATACAACAAATCTATTTGTCAAGATATTAGAAGTATATTTCCTCATCCAAGTCTCATTGAGTGGCCAAAAGTTTATTGTCCTATTCAGCATTTCTGAATTCAATCTGTCTTCCCTCTTCTCCTCTCTGCAAAAATTGCATCGTAGTTAACTGCTGCTCATTATCTGTCAGCATCACGCTGCAACATTATGTGCTCTGTGTCAGTCGCCATGATTTCCTGTATACAAACAAACAGAGAATGTGTCAGGAATTGTCAACTAGTGCACTGACTGTGTGTTGCAGACAGGTATAAACCAGTCTTAACACTGACAGTTTTTGGTCACTAATGTCACATCCTGGCTCGTTGTTTCTATTTCAGCTGTCAAACCAGCCACTGCACCTCCTGCATCAGCAGGAGACAGAGGAGAAAGCAGGGTAAGACACACACTGTTCATCTATCATGGTTTCCCCACGTTTTGTTGACACTGTGTTACAGTGAGGCAAAATGTTTGGTCATTTGTCAAGGAGCTGCTTTACAGATCTTAATACTTTTTTATTTAGGTGAAGATGAACCGCATGAGGCTGAGGATTGCTCAAAGGCTAAAAGAGGCTCAGAATACCTGTGCCATGTTGACAACTTTCAATGAGGTGGACATGAGGTGAGCCACATCAGCTCCTCACTTCATCTAAACTCACAGTATTAGATCATTATAGGCTGTGGAGAACAGCAGGCCTATGGTCAAATTCTTAAATATGTCAACAACTTTTCCTCAGTAACATCCAACAGATGAGGACCTCTTACAAAGATGTTTTCCTAAAGAAACATGGAATCAAACTGGGTTTCATGTCAGCATTTGTAAAGGCTGCAGCTTACGCTCTGACTGACCAACCTGCTGTTAATGCTGGTGAGGTTCACACATTTTTCTTCTGTTTGTTTTGTTTGATGTACCATTTAACTTCACTTTATAGTCACTTTTTCCAAACATAATCACAAAATGCTTCACCACAGTTATTGATGATACAACAAAAGAGATCATCTACAGAGATTATGTAGACATCAGTGTTGCTGTGGCAACCCCTAAGGTAAGACTTTGAGCCAATTGAAACATCATTTTTACAATAGAAGCTTTGCTGTCAGATACTTGAAAACCCGCAATACAATGTAATAATATGGATTTGTTGTAGGGGCTTGTTGTACCAGTGATCCGTAATGTGGAGACCATGAACTTTACAGACATTGAGAAAGCCATAAATGCACTGGGAGAAAAGGTAAAAGTCTTTTATACAGTGTATGATAAAAGATCTTCAAAGATTATTGTATACCATACTGCAATATTTTGTTTCTAAACAATGCAGTATTTTAACACAGGTCAGGTTTGGTACTCCAGAGTATCTAATCAGGGACCACTTCTGTTTTTATTGCATATTGATAATTTTGTTGAAAATTTAAAATAGAAAATGAACTTTCTCCAAATGCAGACTAATTTTAATGCCTCCCATTAAAATCACCTGCGTCCCAAATGATTAGTCTCAAACCCCAATCACACTTGAAAAAAAAACGCTGAAATAATCCAGACATTATCCGGGTTGAGCCATATGTGTGAACGCAAACGGCCGATTTTTGAACTCAGACTTTTTCCGGATAATTTCCTTGCATCCCCCTTAGTATTTTATGCGAATAAAGTCTGAGTAGGCTCATGTCTGATTGCAGCAGAGAATTATCAGGGTAATTCACTGAGGCGAGTGAGGAGGGCTGGTGACATTCATCCTGTGTGACCAGCTGGAAACTAGAAAAAGGGAGCCCTGACAGGATGAATAATGACTAATGCTTAACCTCACAAACCAAATACAGGGTTCTCTTAATGCAAAATATCAATCCCATTAATGACTTAAGTTTGGAACAAACCAATTTTTTAGCGACTGTCATTTTAAACCACTGTTTGCATCTGTATTTGTCTCAGGCTCGTAAAAATGAGCTTGCTGTTGAAGACATGGATGGAGGCACCTTCACCATCAGTAACGGTGGTGTGTTTGGCTCCTTGTTTGGCACACCCATCATCAACCCCCCACAGTCTGCCATTCTGGGCATGCATGGCATCTTTGAGCGACCTGTGGCTATCAATGGCAAGGTATGAACCCCGTGTTCATAAGTACTGGTGTATTTAATTAAATTTAAATCCAGTTCAGTTGCATACAGTTATGTTCATAATAATAGCAGTGTGTTTAAAAAGGTGAGTAAACCTCAAAATTCTTCAAATAAATTTTATTTTAATGCACACAAATGCATTGGGGACACTGCACATTCTATTTCAAAGCAAGAAAATTAGAAAAAGTGATTGAATTTGATAATATTTTACGGAATGTCAAGAAATATAATGTTAAAAAAAATAGTGTTGACATCTTTATTTACAAACTCAAAAATGTAGTGTATAAACAAAGAATTGCTTGATGATTCAACTTTCCTGAGAATCATAAACTAATATTTAGTGGCATAACCACGGTTTCTGATAACTGCTTCACATCTGTGGTGCATGGAGCCTACCAACTTCTGGCACTGGTCAACAGGTAATGAAGCCCAGGACAATTGTACTACGTTCTGTTGGGTCTGTTGGTTTTCTATACCTTTACTAAACCTTCTAGAAACTTACTTGCAGTGTAGAAGTTGAAATTCTAACAAAAACAGTGATTTATCTTGCTAGTGATGTGGGACTGCTATTAATTTGAACACAACTGTTTATACATAAAAAAAAAAAAAAACTCTCTCAGACTCTTAAAACCAGTTGGAAAAATTGCAAGATTTTGCATTTGCACTGTTGGATCTTCAGATGGTTCTAAGTAGAGCTTCAAAATGCAAAAAGAAGAAATGGGGGTGAGAGACAAAAAAATCTGAGTAAGCACTTTATTTTCTTTCTTTCATTCTTTCTTTATCTCAAAAAGAGCACAACAGCTAAACAGAAATAGGCTATTCATCAGCTGATCAAAAGTTTAAGACCATAGCTCAAAACAACCTGAAAACCCCCTTAAAACAGAAATAAAAGCATCAAAAAAGGGCTCAATAATGAGTATCTCCACCATTCTTTTTGATCAGTTGAGGGTTCATCCTTATCCGTAAGCAAAAAATCTATTTGGCTCGCAGTGAAGTGTTTACTGAGGAGTCTGTTAGTGAACCTCTCTTTGCTACCTGGCACTACACACGTTTCTGGATATAATAAAAGCTCTTGATGTACTGGTAACGAGGGGAAACACAGGACATGGATTTAAATACTAAAAGGATTCAGTGTGGACAGCAAGCGTGAGAAACTGTGCGTTGTTGCACGTCTGACACTCTCATGCTGTCAGGACAAAGTGTGAAGTACAAAAACATGCAAATAGTAAAACTCTTTTGTGCTGTGGCAGGTGGAGATCCGACCCATGATGTACGTGGCGCTGACATACGATCATCGGCTCATCGATGGCAGAGAAGCGGTCACTTTCCTACGCAAGATCAAAGCAGTGGTTGAAGATCCTCGAGTTATGCTCCTGGACATGTGATGTGTCTTTCAACTCTTACCAAAATATATCTCAGCTGCAGAAAGTGACTTCATACAAAAAAATGCACAAGACGCACAAGATCACCTACACAACCTCTGTAGTTTTTAACTGTTCAGACTTCATGCACAGCTGAAATTTGTCACATTATCAGATGGATAAATACCAGGATTACACTTAAAATGGGTCTTTGCTGAATTAAAGAAAATAATTTCTGTTATATCCTCTGTCATGAGTTCATCTGCTACATTTTAAGTGAGCAGCAAGAGATTTATATTTATATTGCGCTCATGTTGACAGGAAACTGATATACACTGGCTGAAGTGTTATTTCAGGTGGGAATATGAAACACTAGATACGTATGGCTGCATCTTATTCAAAGTTGTGTTACAATGAAACAAAATAGCTTTTCAAGGCAAACGTTGGCTGCATGACTTTCTCCCCAGCTCATTAGTCTGTGCTTCTGAGCCACTTTTTCCACAGCAGCTTAAATTACTTCAAGATGGTTGTAATGGTAAAACAGGATTGCTTGGTTTGATAGTCTTTCCGAGAAGAAATGGTCTGACAAAAACCTCCACAACTGTCCGACTAGTTCAGTTACAATCCTGCTTCACAAGTAATTCATCTCTGTCTTTTTATTAGTTACAGCCTTCCTTTGGCGGATTGCTTTTTTATACAGCTGTTGTGAGCATTTAGTAAATCTGACACATGAATTCACTTCAGCAAACGTGTTCAGAACACAACCAAATAATACTTTTTTTAACCATATATTGTTACATATAAATTGTCAGTTTTAATGTTCAAAACGCACAATTCTGCTGCAGGTTTTAATGTTAAGCTGGTTGGAGAACATTTGCTTTGTGCTGTCATGTTTATGAAATACTTCTATTTAAACTACCAGTTCAAACATTAAACATCTCAAGAACTTTATGTTCTTAAACTTGTCATGAACCTTGACTTTGTATTTATGGATTCACTGTTAACTTATGGTAGGCAGTACAACTGTGGAAAGAAAAATGTTTATACTTGACTACCACCGTCTGATCAATTTATCTGAAACAATTCTTGATAATTGTCAAAGTTATGAGCAGCAGTAAAAGAACAGATTTTTGCATTAAAAGGACAAGGGTTCAATTTTAACCCTCTGGTGTCATTCATTAACGTCAAAGCAACAACATGGAGCTTTTGTGCCTGAAATAGTTTGAAAATTGAAGTGAACAAAAATGATTTACAAGGAGAATGGCTCTGCTTCCTGCATTCAGCACTGTGTAACTATCACATGGCTTCACAGCGCTCTTGTGAAAAATATGAAGGCTTCATGGCACTTGTTAACACACCAGCCTTAAGCTGAAAAGAAGCGAGTCAGCTCATCACATTTAACAACGGAATCAGTGATAGAGGCTAAAAGGCAGAAGAGGATGGTGACGGATGAACCAAGTGAGTGTTTCCAAGCACAAAGCTGATAGAATAGAATAGCTGCCATTCTTCCTCTTTAAAGTTACTGTAGTGCTTCTTCAGCAACAGTTGTTCTGTTGCATGTTGTTGCTTTAAGGTCACTGAGGACAAAAATATTGATAAAAGTTTTATATTTTGGTACTTTCAAGCCTTCATAGTTCAGTCCATTAATCTTCTTCACTCTTCATCAGAACCATCAGATATTTAAGAGAAAAAAAATACTCTCAGAAATGAATGATTTTCTTTAAAAAATGCTGCTTAGCCAGAGGAATTTTTATCATTAGCATTGATACGTCAAAGCCTTTCCAAGGCCTGAAATGGGAAAATCTGGAGGTTTACAGCAAAAATGCTAGATTTTTCTTTTTTTCTCTCCGTTTTTTTCATCACTTTACAGAATACATTGATTCATTTTGAAGTGATTAAATAATGTGGTTTGAATGTTACTAGATAGGAGGCTTTTGTCCTCTTAAGACTTAAAGGGAAGATATTTTATCTGATTGTGCTCAAAAAATGAAACGGCATCAAAGTCAATCTTGTCCCTAATATTTGACAAAATAATACTTAAAAAATAAACAATCCTGCCTTTTTATTATGTATAAATAATGTATTCTGTTTAAAGACTTTCAGCGAAGTAAAGGGGTTTTTTTATGTTTTTGCACAAAAACTAAAAAGGCCTCAGTCAATTTTGTTGGTGATATTTGACATATACATGACCTAAAAACAACAACCTGCAACATTTAGTATGTATAAATAATGCTTTTTTATACATTTATTTATAAAGTGACATATCAAATTGGCAGTTAAGGGGTTACAATTCAGATAATAATTGAGTATTCGGTAGCTTCCCTAGAACTGACATTTATTAAAGCATTTTACCTAGAAGTGTGTTCATATATTCAGTGTTTTTAACTGAGGGTTTAGGAAGTAAACTTTTTTGACTTTAATGGCTTTAAAGTAGTGATCATCAACTGGCAGCCCGGGTGCCACATCCAGTGCTCCACAGCTTCCCATCCTGGCATTCAGAATTATATTAAATCGTCAATTGCATTAGTATTTGTAAATCCTTTCAAATACCTCAGAGCAACTGGGATTGAAACCTTTTTTGTATCAGGATTGACTTCATGTTAAATCTGTTTTATAGAAATCCATCCATCAGTTATTTTTATTTAAAATATAACCAGAAGAACAAATGAATTGATATCAAACATGAAGGAAAGCATGACAGCCGTAAGTAAAAACCAACATATTGCAACTGCCCCAAGTTGCTGGTAGCAATGTGGTTGATAGGAATTGATCTCACGTGAAAAGGCCAAGAAATACAACAACTTCGAGAAGAAGATGATAAAGTATTATCATGATAATCAGACCAAAATATTTACATTGTTAAAGGATTTTTGAATACAATTCAAACAGCACATGTCAAGAAAAAAACAGCCCTTTTGCAAGCGCAGTGATGACCCCTGCTTTAAAGGAAAGTCAGTTTACACACACTTCATCTAAACTTGTCAGAAATCTTAAAATTCAAATTTTATTTAAAATATGTTCATTTACACAGTCAAAATAATTGCCAATTAAAATTGAAATATAACTGTCCACAGTAACACCAGAGGGTTAGGTTTCAGCTTGTCAGTTGTTATTCTTTCTTGTTTTTATGATTTTGAGTCGATTCTTTGAGTTTTTAATAGATACACAGACATAACGGACATATCTAATCAGATTATTGGATTTTTCTGATGCTGGACTGTCCAAACAACTAATAAGTAGTCCTCATCATAACCAAGAATAAACATGTATGTTTTTGCTCTCATACATATGCTGCACTCTGCAATCAGACTGTGAAATTGACAATTAAACTCAGTCTACTTGTGTTAGACAGAAAGGAAACAGCCAGGCTGGGAGGCAAGGAGCATCTTCACTGTCTATCTGGACCTAAGTATTTCATCCCGTGCCAAATCTATTAAGCTCCTGAGTTCTCCGCTCCCTGTAAATCCTGTGCCACCGTCCGATCTTCAAAGCCTCATTAGTGGGCCGAGCGCTCGGCTCTTGAGAAAGATCCATATAATGGGATCATCTCTGACAAAGTCTTGAGGGCTGATCGGCCCTTTCTCCCACTTTACAAACACAGGCTCAAGTGTGTGCAGCTGTGTATGATACCCCTTCACTATCTCTGTTTACTTTAATAATCACAGGGGACAATGGGGTCCTTATGTACGTCTTTGTTTCTCTGCCAGCACCTACACAAATGTCTAAACAACACTGTTTGGAGAAAAAACACAGAATTCATTACCAGAACACAGAAAAAAAACAAATATTAGATTACCATGAGAATACTGGAGGTCCAAATGGGTCTGAATACAGCTAACAATGATACAAGGGTTCTTTTAATTTAATTATTTACTTTTATTAGCGCTCAAGATGCCATTAGCGCTTTCCAGGTCATGCTAATTGGCAGCGTGTGCCAGTGGGTGCATAGATATCTGAAGGATTTGTTGGCTGGTTTTTGTTTTGTCTTCAAAATTTGGCCAAATCTCTGAATTTCCAATGTGACTGTTCAATAAGATGTGGGTTTAAGGTCTTTGTGTTGATTCAGATGAAAGATGGCCCATTAGAGATTGGCAGCCAGCTGTTTGTTTTCATTAAGCCACATCACAGAGGTAATTTACCTAAATTATTCTGTTATTTTTTATTTCATTTAGTCGATAATTATACCATTCTTTTATAAAACATTTGTAAGCTAGTCCTTAAAATGTCTGTAATGAATGAACTGGCCTCTGACATTTCAGCTCTCAGGGACTTTTACTTTTAGATGACTGAGCTCATCAGGTTTGGTACTTAAAGACTTCAGTTTTAAAATTTCAAAGCTTTTCCACTATTTTTATTTTCATCATAAAACGTCAACACTTCTTCTAAATGGATATTTTTATTGATACTTTAATTGTTTAGTTAATTGATTTGATCCTGTTTCTTACAGATAAATATATATTTATGTGTGTGTGCGTGTGTGTATGTATATATTCACATACACACTTGTTGAGTAAGGTAACTTGTCTCCTCTTGCTTTACTCCTACCAGAAATCTTAATTATGCTTAAATGATCAAGAGTTATCGCGGTTTAAATTGTTTGGATGTGATTTTGTGTAGATAACTGTTGCTATTACAAACCACTAAAAAACTGTGAAAGTGAAAACAGACAGAAATTTTCACTTAAATTGATTTCCTGTGTGTATATATATACTGTTTTTAGAATGAGGCTGCAAAAACAAATAGACAGAATAGACAGAGACAAAGGTAAGGTCTCTTGCTTTTCTGTGGACAAACTTGTGTCTACACCTGCACTTAAAGGTAAACTCCGGAGGCCTAAATCGTCAGGTTTCTTTTGGGAGCTTTATTTATTATTTGAACAAATCTTATATAGCCTTGTCTTTTTGCATTGTTGATCAAAAGAAGCTTGGAAAGGTCTGATTACTGTCTCAGGAGGGCGTTAGAGGAGAAACATCCAGCCATTTCTATTTAACTTAAATAATTAGGAGAATATGAAAAGCTTTGATCACAATGTGCCACCTGGAGGTCCAAAAAAAGCATTAAATTCAATTTGCATGTAGGTTTAAATGTTCCCTAATGACCCAGCATGCAACAATGTGAGACAGCCCTGTCTCATCATCTCCTTTGTGCTCACCTGACACATCTCACTGTTTGATATCACACCTTGAGACAATTCATTATCAGCATCCTCAATAATCCTGCTCTGCGAGGCCTGCATAAGTAACTCTAGCATGCATATTCATCCCATGTCCTCTACAGAATGTTTCATTCAAAGCTGACCAATGTGGCGAAACAACTGGCCCACATCTGGCCCTATTCTTCCTTCCCCCTCGGCCCTTTGATCTGGATGCCAGCTCTCTTTTTCTTCTTCCTCCTGTTCTGTTGTCATACCTGAAGATTATTTTTGAATGGAATGGCCGAGGCGGAGGATACAGCGCAGCAGTAGACTCAGCTGGCAGTGCTCAGGTGGGTGCAGCTGGATGGTGTCAGGGGTTCAAGTATTCACACAGGACTGAATCCAGTCGAGCAGAGAGCTAAAGCAGAAGTGGAGGGGGGCTAGCTGAGGTCATAGGAGGCTCCTGCTGGGCTAAATCTGTTAGCTTGGGTTTGTGATGCCAGTTCTTGTTCCTTAAAAATACAGAGATTTTTTTAATGCTTTGTCTTTTAAAGTTGATTCTCGTATCTGTAGAACTCAATCAAACATTGGACTTATGAATCTTTATTTAATATTGCTCTGGGGTCAGAACAAATCCTCACCTACGACAGCTCAGCAAACTGACTGTAACAAAGAAGGAAAGCTTGAAGTAAACATCAGACATTTTTAAAGTTTACACATAACTTACTGGGAATAAGTACATTTTCTCTTGACTGTATTTGGCTGTTTTATGCATTAATGAGAAGTGCTTCATTCCTTACAGCCCAACGTTATCTTTTTGTTCATTTTTTATTTTTTTGTTGCAGCCATGCGAAATTATTCACATGTATAACTTGTTTTTTTTCCAGATGCATATGCAAATACTGACAGGGGAAAAAACAGTCCACCTTAGCCTCTCTAAAATGGCATGAAGTACTTTTTACAGACTTAATCCATCTGTTAAAATATGCACTACCTTGCCTTGGCCTCTGGGGTGTATCATCTGCTTATTTACAGATCTACAGACAACAGCCATACATGACAGTGCAAACAAGGTGATAAGGATTAAATGAATATGGAGGACAGACAGAAGCTTCTCTCTGTATCATGTTCATATCAAACACAGAGCATAAATAAGCCTTAAAGTCATTCATAAATCTTAATAATTAGTGTCAACTCAAATGTTTACCATTGAGCTAATGTTTCCAACACATTGGCTACCATTATTGTTCCCTTAAAAAATGCATCATCAGATACCAGTAGGTGGCATCCATATTTTAAATATTTATAAAGAATTTACTCTGGTATAAGGCTGGTAATAACATGTTAACACAGCCTGTATCACAAAATTCAATTCATATTGTGTCAACTGAACGCATTCACACTTTAAATTCAATGTCAAGATAGCTTTGGAAAAATTCCCAATGCATTTCCAGCATACTGCAAAAAAATGTTGGGGGTACCTTGATTTTCTGGGTGTTCAGAGTCTGATGTTATTATTAGAATAATTATCCTTTGTATACCAGAGTAATCACAAACCTGTATTGGATGGTCGCTGTTCAGGCAGGGTCAAACTTCCTGATCAACCAACCAAGCTGTCCCTGATCCAGAGGTAATTTGGCCTCCTGCATGCATGGAAACAACATTTCTCATCAATAAAAATAGATTGAGTCTGTGAATTCACTAGTTTGACAAAGTAATCTCTGATAAACGTGCATTATGTAGAAATCCACCACCAGGATAAGCAGTCACCTCCAGTGTTTACGTCTGGTTTTATAATAAGTTGTTTTGAAATAAAAATGACACTCAGCAAGTTGTATTAACTAAATGGTAAATTAAAATTTTCTTTCATTGAAGAATTTTTCTAAATGAGGGAGAAAAGCTCTTAAAAGTGAACTTCCTGGTTAGAACTGCAAGCTACTCCATAAGCATTCTGGAGAACTTTGACACTATTTCAGCAAACCACAACAACAAAGCTCTGATCGTTGCATGTCGTATTTGTGTCAACTCATAGTGGGATATGGCTTTGGTTGCACTCGAGCGTAGGAAAAGCTGCGTGTTCCACATGCACACAAAGGCAGAGACACACGGCAATGACAAACAAAGCCCCCAACTCTTAGTCCCCATCCCCCCTTTCACCGATATTGCGCCTCTGATACCTGACATATTCATGGATCAAATGGGGGTCCACCTCATTCCCTCTTTGTGACACTGAGAGAGAATGTGAAGGATAACATTGGCGTAAATATTGTGCTTTACAATGGTAGCATGAATTGGGCTGAGAATTGCTTAAGGCACAAACAGGAAGTCCACTTTAAAGAGTTTTTTTCTCATTATGTGAAATTCACCCACAAAATGAGAACGCTGGTTTACTTTTAGTAAATGCACCTTCTTTACATGATGTTTATTGAACAGAGTCCTAAATTTAAAACAAGAGGTTAACACTTAAGGAGGTTCTAGGTGACAGCAGGTCTCTGCTTGACATGGAAATGTCTAGTTTGGCCATCCAGTGTGGCGTGTTTTGACATAAGTTCCAAAACAATAATCAAAGATTTCTCTGTATTTGGGGGTTTGAGGTTCACCGAGTACTCAACTAAAGACATACAGGATGTGTTAGTTTTGAAAAACAATGCAGACATTTGAGTTTCCAATTTTCTGAAATGTCTACACATTGTTTCTCTAAAAAGTTATTATACTGACCTTAACAGCCTTCCTGAAGGTGGAGATTGAGATCTGCTGGGTTCTCTCTTTATCTAAAGCTCAGAAGAAGTCCATAATGCTCTCATCACGCTCCTCAAAGAATTTCTATTAAAGTGTGACAACATTTTTTTGTTTTGAAAAACAATTGGAAAATCAAGCATGCAACACACTCTTGGACAATTTCAGTGAGGTTGTGCATATAAAGATTTATGCTCTGTAGCAGGATTCCCTTGAATTTATGACCACTGACCTGAAAGACTTTGAGGGCAGATAAGTTCTTGGTGACAGAGTCCATGAGGGTGTACTGAACTTCAGAAACAGAATGGCTCTGACGTACATCCTCCAACAGCTCCACAAAGTCCTCATTCACATACACTGTCTGCACTCAAACAGGTAAATATAATGATCAACTGAGCATTAAATACAAGTTTCAGACATTTACTGGAGTTCATACATTTTACTTACAGCTATATCAATCTCCTCTAAAGCCGATCTCCTGTTGTCTTTCACAGTTGTGAGCAGCATCAGAGCTCCAGTGTTGGTCAGGGGGTTCAAGGAGAGCTGAACACAAAGGACATTAAATAAGGTAAGACTAATAACAACAGCTAATATGCACTGGTTCTGCATTTGTGGTTAACTGTAAAAACATAACTGGCATTTATATGGCATTTTTTGTTTTTAACAAATAAAATACACCACTGATTGAATAGTAGCCTTAATAAGTGCCACAGCCATCATCTGCCATGTATTGTTAACTAAGTTAAATATTTTTACTTGCACAGGAAAAATGCATTTGCAATGTTTTTGTAAATCTTCAATAATACTAGGTTAATCATTTATAAAGAAATGTCTATTTAAAGTTTAACTTCTCTGCAGTAAGGGCCTGGGTCCACCCTAAATAAACAGGTAATACTGGTCTTTTCTTTGCTCATTCATTCATTCATTTATGTGCTTTACTTGCATCCATTAATAAATCATTAGAGTTGCGATTAGCCCATATGTAAACAGAAGGCTGTCTCTACACAAAGTGTAGACCTTAAAGCCTTAAAGTGACATTTAGTATAAAAGGAGGTGTCAATAGCCTTGTGAGTTATGTGCACTTAGGCTTTCACCTTTTTCAGATGCCCCAGGTTCAAATTAAGCCTCTGTCCACTATCACTTAAGGCAAAGAGGACAAAAAAACAACTTTAACTTAAGATATTGACAGGCCCGCCCAAGATTACGTTGGTCAGTCCAAAACAGAAGCTGTGGTGCTGTATCTGCCTTCACCTTAACCTTTACCAAAATCCTAAATCAATCTCTCCCTGGTGTTGATAGTCCTTTACAGATTATGATTTTAGAATATACTAATGATTTACATATGCAAAGTGTTTATAAATGATTGGTTAATAAATGAACGGTGCCTTATAGATGATGATTAAGTACTGATAAATGCTTCACGTATGCTATACAAATGTTTAATAGTGTGTAGTTTAGTACCAAAAAAAACTTCACAATCATCCTGAGAGACTTGACAGTTCTGTACTGTTCAGAACATCAAAACCATCATGCTGATGAACAATCCAATAAAGAAAATTATGATATTTCAACTTGAATCTTTCTGAGCACTCACATTAAGGACCTTGAGGGTGTCATTGATGGTCAGTCCCTGGCAGAGCTGTGTTACAGCTCTATCTTCTAAAAGGTTACTGCTTAGGTCCAGCAGCACCAGCGTGTGGTTGCGTTTCAGTGCCACTGGCATCAGTCTTTAAACCGCTGAGACCAAAAAAGCAAAACAGGACCCAAACTACAACTTCATATTCCTTGTGTTTGTTGCTGTTATCTGTTTGTGCTGTCAATATTACTCTTTAATTTTTGCTATAAAACTCTTCGTGATTCTAATCTATAGCTCAAAGACATGAAAAAACAGCATCCCAAAGCAGCGTTGGGCAGTTAATATTCATTTTTGAGAAACTAGTAAGGTAAGGATTGCAATTTATAGAACCCTACTTTAGCAGAGCATTGACTTTTCTGATACCTAACTGGTATTGCATATGCATTTAAAGATTTAGCATCAGCAGTATCAAGCTCATAAAGCACGTTCTGTACCCAACATTCGACCCAGGTGTTGTCCTCCAGTGACACCAAAGAGATTGTGACTGAGGTCAAGCTCCTTCACCACATTGTTGACCTGAGAAATGAGAACAATGCATTGAAGTTTAATGCAGCTTCAGATGAGAACGACTCCTCTCAGGACATATTTTTCTAAAAAAAAAAAAAAAAAAAAAAAAAAAATGCTTGAATCATTTTCAGAATGGGTCAATATTTTGGGCACTGACCTCGAAAGCTTCAGCAATACATTTAACAGCAGCGTCATCAAAACAATTTGCTAAGAGGAGGAAGGAGAAAATAATTCAGTAATCCTGCAACATAGTGTGTCTTTTTTCTGACTGATGATTAACATTTTTTTATGAAGGTAAACATTAAAAAGCTCATATTTTGCTTTTCCAAGTTTCAAATGCCCTTTAGAGTGTTCTTTATGTCTCTTTCGTGTGATACGGTACTTCTTTGCACAAGATAAAAGTCTGCAGCATAAGGACTTCGACCCCTCTTTATGGAGCCAGTAGCTGCCTGAAACAGCCCCTCTGAATGGACAAACCAGTGTGACGTCCTGCCAATAATTTGTCAGCAGTTTAAGCCCATTGGCTCAGAACGGTTAACCTGACACACTAGATGGACTGTTCAATATACTTTACTACTTTACTTTACTCTGGACAACAGCCCATAGAAAGCGTTTGGGAATGGGCAGAACCTCTCAAGAGCATATCCGTCAGGTGATTGTAAGATCGCTCTGTTGATTGTATTCATTACAGGCCAATCAGGTAATGTAACGGATGGGCACTACTGCCTCAATGTAAAATGCAAAATGTAAGAAACTTGGTAGAACAAACTCTCAGCAAAACATGTTGGAAGTAGAGCGAAAATATCCTTTCTATTGAGAAATGCTTTCAGTGTTGTAACTTGTTTTTAATTTAATAAAGAATAGCCGTCCACATCTGATAGAACGGCTTCTGAAGCTGTTAGCATTGATGCTAATCTCTGTACAAACAGTCAGTTCCTGCTATTATCTTGCTCTTAGCCCAATCCTCTTCCTGCTCTAAAAGATGCTGATTGAGCCGCTCACAATCATTGCAGATTGGAGCTTGGCAAAATGGATCTGTCTGATTACAGACAACAAATCAGGCAGATCCAGCTGCACTGCAAGGTTACAGAATGGCAAGCCCAGTGCAGAGAAGATACATTGAATGCAGAACCGTTGACAACAAGGCGTCAAGCAGAGCTGAACTGGCCAGTCACTACAGACATTATTGGTTGACCAATCAGAGCAGAGTGGGCCCACAAGAGGAAGGGAGCCTAAAATGGAAAGGAGTTCCAACAGAGTCTCTCATACAGACTGGGAATACAGCTGGATCAGGGGTACTTAGTCTATGATCACCAGAAGATTATTTTAACATTAGCAATTGTGAACATACAATCTTTCAAATCTGAATATATGAACCTGAGTTTAGGCAAAATATGGGCACTGTAAATGGTGAAAAAGTCTGAGCTGATCACCTGACCGTTTGATTGACTTGATGTCGTAATTATGTAACATCATTTTGGAGATGACTTCTGCTCTTTTAAGGTGCAGCTTGTTGGACAGATTCTGGTGTAAAGACATGAAAATGTTGTTATTACAAAAAACATCTACATATTCCAAAAAAGACACATAAAGGAAGATTAATTCAAACTGATGAATTCAAACTTATGAATTCAACAAAGTCCATTACTCACAACGCTCTGAATAGTCACATTCCTGTTAAGCATCTGAGCCAGATAGTACACCCCCTCTGCACGAAGATCGTTGTCTTCCAGCTCAAGATTGGTGACAATTTTGTCAGTCTAACCCATGAAAAAGAACAAAAAATATGATATTCTTTTCCCTATTTTCATATTATCATCTTCCATCCATTCATTAGATACTATTATAAGCATTTAAAGATGAGAGTAAAACCTTGCTCGGCTTACTTCTAGGTTTTAGGATTTTTTATAATCTAGTTTAAACTTTTTGTTTGTTGAAGTTAGCATCTAGTTAAGTTGTTCTCAACTGGAGGGTTAGGACCCAAAAGTGGGTTTCTGAGTTGTTTTCTTTGATTTGTGACTGCCCAGAGTCAAAAGAAACGAAAACGCTAAGCAGACTAACATCCAAATGTTATTCTACTCCACTTTGTTGTGATAACAGGAAATTATTTTTGTTTTCCCCAGACCCAGACTTATGAAATAGACTGCCTGGCCAAAAAAAAAGTCTCCGCCAAATGAAAAGGTCACAAACTCTAATATTTTGTTGGACCGCCTTTAGATTTGATTACAGCAAGCATTCGCTGTGGCATTGTTTCCATAAGCTTCTGCAATGTCACAAGATTTACTTCCATTCAGTGTTGCATTAATTTTTCACCAAGATCTTGTATTGATGATGGGAGAGTCTGACCACTGCGCAAAGCCTTCTCCAGCACATCCCAAAGATTCTCAATGGGGTTAAAGGCAGGGTTGGTAATGTTGGAAAACTAGCATGAATTTGAATGTAGCATCTCCTCAGGACTCCGCCAAATTAGGCCAAATGTTTAAGTGATCGCAGATCATGATCAGGATCAGGATTTTTTTCTGACCACATTTCTTCCTCGAAGACAATGGTTCCCTACTATCCTTCCAGTTTTTAATAATGCGTTGGACAGTTCTTAGCCCAATTTTAGTAGTTTCTGCAACCTCCTTAGATGTTTTCTCTGCTTGATGCATGCCAATGATTTGACCCTTCTTAAACAGACTAACCTCTTTTCCACAACCACAGGATGTGTCTTTCAACATCGTTGTTTAAGAAATGAGAGGCTACTCATTGCATAACTTTTTGCCAGCTGAAAAATAATCGCCCATGTAGTAATTATCCAATAATCCAGTAATTATCCCCTCACAAAGATCTTTAAAAACCACCAAAACGTTCATGTTATCACTGGAGATAATTAAGTAAAGTATGCCTGTCCTTTCAGGGCTTTTGTAAAATGGACTTTTAAGTCATGTTTTTCTTTTGGTTTGTGTCTTTGTTCTACCACATATGTTGTTCCATTTAAGGTCCAAACTACATCTTTTTACATTTAGACAAATGTTAATGGTTACATGTGATTGTGTTGGGGAATATTCTGGTCTTAAATTCTCATTGAGAGGGTGGTATTTGGTTCTATGGCTGAATCAGTTGAAATCCACATATCTAACAATAGAAACTCAATGCTCCTACTTGCAGGGCTATAGCCAGAGCCCTGGCTCCTTGAGGTCCCACACCATGATGGTTCAAGTTGAGATCTGCTTCCTCCAATTTTAGGAAGGATGACACAGGAATGGCCCCCGTCCGAAGACAAGCCTGCAAGTACTGCTGAGCACCGGACTGACTGGTTGATAGTGACAATAATTAGGACAAAGCAGTACAAAACAACAGTAAGTCAGGGGGTTACAAACTGTACATCCATCCTTTGTGGTCTCCTTGACTTACTGTCAGTTTCCAGATCAACATCCTCCACATCACCACTGTCATCCACATTTTTGGTTAGCCCCTGGATTTGTTCCTGGTTTTCTCTGGGCGGGATTTCTTCATTGTCCTGAAGAGCTGCAACGTCTTCCTCACATTGGTCCATTAAGTACAGAGTCTCACAAAGATCTAATCTGCAAACCCAAGGAAGAAGACAGGTGCTGAATGTAAAAGAACTGGCCTGTATAAAGAAACATTATGAAGCTCACTCTACTCCTAAAAATTATCAATAGTATTACTGAATATTACTTAACTTCAAACAGTTTTAAAGCTTATTATTCATTATTAAAACCAAATATCACTTAATTACGAACATTTTAAAGCTAATTTCCATCTGTAATAATCAGTTTTACTCAAAAGACAACAGTTTTAAAGCTCATTATTCATAATCAAAACCAAATATTACTTGCTAACAGTTTAAAGGCTTATTTCCATCAGTAGGACCAAATAGCCAACAATTTTATAGTAATCCCAAATATTACTTCATAGCTAACAGTTTAAAGCACATTTTTTATTATCAATACCAAATATTATTTCATTGCCAACAGTTTCAAAGACTTTTTATCAGACATCAAATATTGCTCCACTGCCAATTTTTCAAGCATATTTTTCAAAAGTAATACCTAATATTACTCCATATTTAACAGTTTTGAAGCTCATCTTTCATTATTAATACCATATGTTACTCAATAGATCACAGTTTTATATATTTTTTATTACTAATACCAAATATTACTTCATAGCCAACAGTTTCAAAGCTTATTTTTCATTAGTAATACCAACGAGGAAGTGCCACTTTTGCTAGCGTGGTGCAGTGGTTAGGGCAGACCACTCCTGTGATAATGAACCTAATGACATTTTACCCCCAAATGACCTTGAAGTAACCAAAAAATCGAGTATTTCAAATAAATGTGTGACTTATTAAACATTTCATACTAATTCGTGGAGAAAATAGCGTCTTACCTGGGCAGGTTTTGACGTTTTTGCTGATAACGGAAGCAGCTAAAGGAACAAACGGTTAATGCAAACGAATTCTAACGGACGATGAAAAACACAAACAATCGTAAATAACGACAAAATGGCCGAAAACCTGTTGAAAAACAAAACGATTACGTTTGTTTTCACATACATTTGTTAGCTGTAGGTCAGACTGCATTTCATGTCGTTTACTAAATACGCCACTAGATAGAGCAGTTTACCGTGGTATGAGCCGGGACGGGCAACTGGCGCCCCGGGGCCACAAACGGCCCCCATAACTCTCAATGCGGCCCTCAAGTCAGTCTCAAGTCTATTTAAAACGATAAACATGAGGAAATCCATTTCAGTGCAGTTATTACAATCACGCCATGCCCAAGATCATATCTGGTATTTATCATCATTTTTATAAAGAGAATTCGGTTTTTGCACTGAATTTATGAATGTAATTGTCAGTAATTATTCCTGAAAGGTCTATTATGAAGACTATAAATGAATTTAAAAATGAAGTCTAACTGGTTAATAATTTGTACAATGCACTGAAAAAGAAGCAACATTTTTATGTGGCTTTTTTTATGTAAACAATGTTTTTTGCATCTGTGTTTAAAATCCTATATATTGATTTGATGTCCTAAAGAGAGTTTATATTATTTTGTTTAATTATGAACAGTTTTAATTTCTTGTTGAATGTTTTTTACGTTTGTAAAAATTGCCACACTGGCTGTAAGAAAAGCATTAATGTGGCTCTCTCAAAGTTGCCTATCCCTGTCCTAGGCAGACTGTTACTAAAACACAGTTAAGGCCTCTTAGAACATGGTTGGTGCCATAATAACAAAAAACCTTTTTGTCTTAATGTCCATTCCACTTAACTGTAAGTAAATCAACAGTGAAGATTGTTTTGAGTAGATTTTGCGTCTGTTAAATCTGGGTGTACACAGGGCTCATTCATCGACCTTCAGTTGTTAGGAGGAGACACATAAATAACAGCACAGGTGCTCTATTCACGGAAATGATAAACTTTGAAAATGCCTCATGTTCTAATGTTGATGATTTGTTGAACTTTGTTACTTCGAGTGTTTTGAATGTTCTGGACACCGTTGCTCCTGTGAAGGTTAAAATGGTTAAAAATAAGCAGAAGGTGCCATGGAGGAATGACGACTCGGTCATGGCACAGTAAAGGGAGTGCCGGAGCGCTGAGCGGAAATGGCACAAGTCAAAGCTTCATGTTCATTATGAAGTTTATACAGAAAAGTTGTACGTGTTCAATCAGATCTTACGTAGAACAAGGGAGAGGTACTTTTCTGAAATTATTGGAAACTGCAGTAACAACTTGCGTGTCTCATTTGCAACAGTGAACAGATTAACAAATCCTCCAGCTCAACTGCCATTGGAACTAATCTCAACATCTAAGTGTAATGAGTTTGCAGTATTCTTTTGCGACAAGGTTCAGACCGTTAAAAATGCCATCAATTCCACAAAACCAATAACAACCCTGCAGCCACCTAGGCACTTAGAGCTGACTCATTTTGCACCTGTAACTGACAAAACTCCAAGAGATCATCACCAGTCTGAGTTAGTCTACATGCTGCCTCGATGTGTTACCCTCTAGATTTCTAAAGTCTGTGCTGAGCAGTTTGTTACCACCACTCGCTCACATAGTTAACATGTCACTACAATCTGGAACATTCCCAAAGGCCTTGAAAACTGCGGTCATAAAGCCTCTCCTAAAGAAGAGCAGTATTGATGCCACAGTACTGAACAACTACCGGCCCATCTCAAATCTGCCGTTTGTCAGCAAAGTCCTTGAAAAAGTTGTTTACCAACAGCTTACTGACTTTCTCCTAATGAACAACTCCTTTGATGTTTTCCAGTCAGGTTTTAGACCCCATCACAGCACTGAGACCGCTCTTATCAAGGTGACAAATGACATCCGGCTGAACACTGACGCAGACAAAGTCTCAGGTTTAGTCCTGCTAGATCTGAGTGCTGCTTTTGACACTGTCGATCATGAGATCCTCTTACAGAGACTACAGGACTGGGTGGGCATCTCTGGCACTGCCCTAAACTGGTTGAAGTCCTCTTTAGAAGACAGGAAGGACTTTGTTGAAATTGGTAACTGTGTCTCAGACCCCAAGGGTCAATCCTGGGACCCCTTCTGTTCAATCTCTACATGCTGCCTTTAGGCCAGTTAATACAAAGTAGTAATGTGTCCCACCACAGCTATACAGACGACACTCAGATCTATGTCTCACTGACAGGAGGTGAATATGGACCAGTGGATTCACTCTGTCACTGCCTCTAACAGGTCAGTGTGTGGATGCTACACAACTTTCTCCAGCTAAATTCAGACAAGACTGAAGTCATTGTATTTGGTCCACAGAAACAAAGAGAAAGTGTCAGCAGTCACCTCCAGTCTCTCTCTCTAAAACCTACGAATCAGGTTAGAAATCTCAGGGTAATAATGGACTCAGACTTGAACTTTAACAGCCACATCAAATCAATAACATCAGCAGCATTTTGCCATCTAAAAATCATCACCAAAATCAAAGGTATAGTGTCTAAACCTGACTTGGAGAGACTTATCCATGCATTTGTCTCCAGTAGGTTAGACCACTGTAATGGCCTGCTCACTGGCCTCTCCAAACGAGCGGTAAGACAGCTGCAGTACATCCAGAATGCTGCTGCTCGGGTCCTGACCAGAACCAGGAAGTACAAGCACATTAGTCCTGTGCTCTGGTCCCTACACTGGCTTCCTGTGGCTCAGAGAATAGACTTTAAAGCAGTTCTGCTTGTGTACAAGTCTCTCCACGGCCTAGCACCAAAGTACATCTCTGACATGTTAGTGCCATATGAACCATCTCGGACTCTGAGGACCTCAGGGGCCTCCTGCTGGTGCCCAGAGTCAGGACTAAACATGGGGAATCAGGGTTCCAGTTTTATGCAGCTAAAATCTGGAACAGTCTTTCTGAAGATGTGAGACAGGCCTCTACACTGATAATGTTCAAATCTAGGCTCAAAACAGCTCTATTTAACTGTGCATATGGCTGAAAGGATCTTATTTGCACTCTTCTCTTTTAAAGTTAATTTTATAATCACTATTTTTGTTTTTATTTTGTATTGTTATTTTAATGCAGTTTTCTTGTTCTGTAAAGCACTTTGAATTACCTTGTGTACGAATTGTGCTCTACAAATAAACTTGCCTTGCCTTTTGTCTTTTCATTTTCTAAATACACCTTATCAGTAAAATACTTAAATACGGAGCCACGTTTGGCTTCTTTGGCTTTACTCCATTTTCAAGAAAACGTGTATTGTTTGTTTACATTTTGTACAATTTTACTGACTTTGGATAGATCAGTGGTTTTCAAACTAGATTAAGACAAAATCTCAAGGTGCACCATATTCATGTTTTATGATGTCCAATAAAATTTTACAAATAGCTTCAAGACTAATGAAGTAATATTTTACAAGGTTTTTAAAAAAGTTCATTTGAAATATTTCCTGACTCCAGCGACACAAATTTAAACCTGACAGATCACATTTTTTAAAAATTAGGTGAACTAATAACTGAGGGAGACAAAAAAAAATCCCTCCCTTTATTACTTCTGTTGATTGTTATATATAGTTTCCCCTTGGAGGTTTTATAAAACTTTTAAAGTTACATGACTCACAGCTGTTTATGGGAAACTGAAAACTCTTTCACTTGTTGTTGTGCAGTTGTAAACATAGATAGAAACTGAAGTTCCATATATTCCGCTAAACACACACTGCAAAAATAAGATAAAACACTGAACCAGTATGGGGTGTATCTTAACAGGAACAACATAAGCAACAGTGATTTTGATCAGCTCTGCCCCTGTAAGGAGAGAACTGACATTAAAGTAAGGCTATACACTGTTGCAGTTGAATTTTAAGTGACAGCTAACTAAAGCATAGCAGTGTCAGTGTGATTTTTTCACTGTACTGAACACAGTTGCAATGCTTTACTTTTATTCTGACAAGCCAGTTTTGTTTTGTATCCACTCCTGCACATTGCATTGCCCATGTGACCTTCAACCTAGACTGAAGTAAAATGAAAACAAAGCTGCAAATGAGTTCAGTAAAGCAAGCAATCCCCCCAGTGATGTATTTTTAAGTTTGCTTTTACCTAAAATTTAAAAAATTATGCAAAGCTCTCGGCCCCATCTACAACAATGTACAGCCCAACTTTCACTCAGGTTCTTCTTACAGGGGCAGATATGAACAAAATCACAGGTGCTAATGATTTTACTAATGAAATAAGTCACATACAACCATGTTTTAAAAGTCTGAATACTCCCTCTAGCTACACAGTACTTTGTATTTAAAACTTTCATATTTCTTTCACATCTGCTCATTACATTTATAGATATAAGATTTACAGGTTATGTGGAGACAGGGTCATGATGAACAGGCCTATTTTTTTCTGACTCTAATTTCACATCGAAATGTTTGCAGGTATGTTTTCATGATCAAAGAATTTATGAAGCTCATATTGGCTAAAACAGTCTTTAAAAGCATGTTTAACCCAAGGGGATGTTTTTCAGGTTTTTCAAAGCATCAAGTGTTTCGTGTTAATAATTTTATGTTTTTTTTTTGGTAGACATGACTCAATTTGAGTGTTTTTTTGTTTTACTTTAAAAATGTCAGATGAAAGTCAGGTAATAGTTTGGTTGTGTTTTTTTTTTTTTTTTAGATCAGGAGTGCTCCTTAAATTACGTCATACTGCTACTAAAACCAGTATCACTACAACTAATAGTGATATTAATAATAGAACTCAAGATATCACACACTCTAGTATTTCAGTTAAAACAAAGAAAAGTGAGGGGGTTAAAGAAAGTCAAAAAAGCATTACTGATCTTTTTGTTTTGAAAATGAAAGTTAAATGTAGATCTCTCAATCTGACTCAGCACAGGAAAATATGATTGTGTAACATTTGGCATTTGATAGTTCTGCTGACTGCAAGGAACAAAAACAATTTTATTTTCACTTGAGAAAACTGAGTGAAAAAAAAGTCTCCTCTTTGTTGTAGTTAGAAAATAAAATTTAATCTATTCAGAGTACCAGAGTCATACATAGCAGATAAAAGTCAAGAACAGACACTGAAATACTGCTCAGCTGAAAAGATTTCCTTTTTGTGTTCACAGCTGTTTGACAGCGCAACATGACAAGACACAGACTGAAAAGACAAATCACATCAAGTGATGAACAAGTATTACATATATGTTCATGTATACAAAGCAGTATAAAACAATAATGGACAGGAAAAAAGTCCAAAAAACAACTGTGTAAACATTTTGTGTATATGTGCTTTATATGACGCCAGCGTCACCACAAATCGGATCAACCGGTATCTGCCACTTTTGAGGCAGGGTATACAAATCCATAATAGAAAACAAAAAAACTCCACTTCTTCTGGTGTACTTGTACTGAGTATTGTATACTATAAAATTCTACTCCTGTATATTTCAGCTAGCATACAAAAGAAAACTGCAGAACACTGAGGCTTTGTGAGCTCTGCATTCAAACAATGCCACACGATCTACACAGGGCTTTAGTAACAGAGCACCGTACTGGTATTAGTGTGTTTCCCCACTGTTGTTTCCATTCATGCTCTGCTGTTTCCATTGGTCCCTTTATGTAGAGATGGTTGAAGTAACAGCTAGGCACAGCAGGTGTCATCAACAACACTTAATGCAGAGATAAAACTGGGTGTATCCAGTCCTCCAATGGACAGAGCCAGCTCATGTAGCAGTACTAAAAAAGCCCTTAAAACCTCGGGTCTTTGGGCAGAGTCTCCGTAAGTCCTCAGCCTGGAGCTCAAGTGCTTGTTTAGAAATGTATTGCCAGTATCTGTTTCATAAAAATGGCTGCCACAGTGGTGCTAGTTTGTAAAACAGGGATTCTGTGTCCCTGATTTTCCTTTTTCACTTTTTGTCGGTGGACAGCTGCTCCAGCAAGGGGTTGGCCTCATTCTCAGGTGTTTTGACACTGTCAGTCCTCACGATGCAGGTAGGCCGATGGAGGTTTAGCATCATCATTAGCTGCTGCCTTTCAATGCGGAGCTCCTCGATCTGGGCCTTCAACTCTGAGTTCACCATCTCCAGACGCTCTGATTCCTGGAAGCATACGTTGAATAATCAATCACTTTTCAAATAATTACAGTCATGGATCTGACATCAGTTCAGAAAATGCTTGTCTGAACCAGGCTTGAGTTAGCCTGGATGTGTTTGATCTGCTTTGAACAAGCTAACTGTTTAGGTTAACTAAAGTCAGACTATTCTTAGCTACCACCCAGAGTTACTCTGCTCCTGCTGTGTCATGAACTCACCCTTTGAAGGAAGTCAGTCCGTTCCTTCTTTTTGTTTCGGCATCGAGCTGCTGCTACCTTATTTTTCTCTCGCCTCCGTTTCCTCCTCTCCTCATCTTCATCCATCTGCAAACACAATGGTTTCTCAGTTAGGGGATCAGGCATACAGAAATGCATCATATAAATATTATTGTTCACTGACAAGCAGGAATGAAGACCTACAATCAAAATAAGTAATCATCTGGTTGAGGTTAAAAAAAAGAAAAAAAAGAAAACAACTATTGTTCAATGTGTATTGTAATTCTCATTTAAGCACTAGAGGGGGCAAAGATGTCAACAAGTAACCCTGTCTATAGTACAGATGAAAAGGGAAAATTGAATGCAATGTAAAACAAACTTTCTCTCAGCGCACTTCAATTCAGTTGGCAGACCAAACATTTAAGCAAAATGAACATTGCTTTCTTATTTTCTCAAGAAATAAAGTTTTTTTTTTTTTTTTTACAAAATTCCAACATTCTGTGATTTTGGCTGAAACAATAGAAGGGGACTGATTTCTTGAAACATACAAAAGCTCCTTTGGGGATCTGAAAACTCATTCCTCTGATGCACATCTTTCGCACACACTATCGCTGAACCATTTCCCCTTTTTTCTGTTCCTCTCTTCCTCCTCCTCACCTCAGTCTTGATGGCCAGCGGCCTCTTCCCCAGCCTCCCCAGGAAGTGCAGCGGGGACAGCATGGCACCCAGCTGGCGGAAGTCTGCCAGTTTGAGCTGATCGGTTAGCGTGGTGGCCGAGATGCCTGCCAGCGGACCAAGGCTGGGCAGGGAGCCTGCTGCCAGCGAGGGGTCAGGTATCTGTCCCGGCATCATGTCCGACCAGGCCACCTCCGCCCCTGAGGGGAGAAAGAAAAAGGAAGATGGAGGATGATTAGCCAGGTACAAGATTTCTAAACGGTGATGCAGGAGTATAATGCCAATGAGCAGTATCCCTGTTTTGATCCTATTTGGAATGTGGTATTTACATGCACACAGAGAAACCTGGCTGTTAATTTACTCCTGTATACATATGATTCTAGTTTCTGATCACAGTATCTTATTTGTGCAGGTTTATTTGGGTCAGAACCCTAGGTTTTAAAACCAGGATATGTTGTTTACATGTCCAAAGAAAAAAAAATAGAAAAATACACTTCAGTCCACGGAAATGGAGTCAATCCAATTTTTTTCCCATGTTTCAAACATAAGAATGTACGTACAAGTCAAGTTTTCCTTGTAGTGATGCATGATCAACACTAGGGATGCAGGACATGGTATTGCTCTTGGCAGATAATGGATAAAAAAGTTAACATATTTGTAGATGGAATTATTTCTGCCAATTTTTACAGCCAGCAATGTAGTTTATGGAGTGTTTGTGGCATAAGAGAGTCACTTCATTATCAATTGGGAGGTCGGATATGTTGATGTGTTCTTGGTAAGATACTAACCCTAAATTGCTCCCGCTTCTGTGTCAGTGGCATGTAAATCAATGTGAAAGCAGGTGGATGTGTTCACTAATATTAATGGATAATTTAAATAGGAACTTCAAACATCAGTGAGTGTATGTGGGGTGAATGTCTGTGAATGTGGTGTTAATAGTACTTTGAGTTGTTAGAAGACTGGAAAAGTGCTACACACGCTGAAATACATTTATCATTTATTAGCCATGGTATCGGCAGAATGCACAAATGCACACCACCAGAGATTGGGATTCAAGTCTGAGACTCTGACTCGTGTCATACACAAAGGTAACTTCACACTTGACTTGGACTCGCCCCTAAAAGACTCCAGACTCGACTTGGATTCAAGGTTTGAGAACCACATTCAATCATTATTTTTGTATCTGGCTGATTGTAAATAAGAGTCATCTGTAATTCCCACACATTGAACTTCCCCTTCCACCTGATGCACGAGCGACAAACCTCACCACAGAAGAGCTCTGCACCCACAGCTGCCTCAGGCTCGGGACATTGCTTATAGTACTGGGCACTGACTGGGGTGTCAAGTTCAAGAGGTGAACTGCCTCAAACCCTAACTTTTCACCCCAAATGTTCTAAAGACGGCACTTACACAACGTTACACAGTGGAAGTTACTCCCTGCTTTCCTCACTCACCTGTGTGCTTAAGCACAGCCGTCACAGGTTACAGCAGTGGAAACAACTGTCTTAACTGAGGGCCTCTAAATGTTTAGAAACATGGGGGTTGGGAAGCCCCATGCATTAATGTATGCATAAAACATAAGAATCCTCTTTAAGATGGACAGATGCACCCACAGGTAGTTGTGCATGATGGAGAGAAAAGATGAAGTACGAACAGTGACTGTAAAGAGTAAAAATCAGCAGCTTCACGCTGAACTTTTCAGAATGTGTGGGAATGAAAGACAGCTTGTTGCAATAGGGGACAACGGGGACAGGTGTAACAGAGCAGTTCAAACACTAATTTCTCCCCACAAGAAGCAAGCTTGAGTGCTGACAATAAGTCTGCAAATGCTCAGTGATGAAAATGATTGTGTTTCTTAATTTACAAGATGAGAAAAGTCTTTTAGAATTAAATGTGAAAATGTGTTACAGTTTTCCTGATCATCCCAATTATTTAATTCTAGCATCATTAAACAGAACTATTTGATCATACTGTGATACTTGACATCATCCAAAGGTAAGTTTAGGTAACAGATACATTATTGACCATGTGATGTGGTTTTACTGGCCTAATTTGTTACCATTGCTCTGTTTGAAAGGTTAGTTTGTTGTTTTTCATTTACACTATATTTCTGGGACACTGCACATTCATACTCAAACTTGTATTATCATTTACAGTGAGATTGAATTTAGTTTCTTAATTATTGTTATTTTTCGTATGTTTCTCATGCACACAGTATGTCACAGTAAGAGGAACAATTAACTTTGAGTTTAGGAATAATCTGGTATTCTTTGCAAAAAAAATCGAGTTCCATAAATCCTTAATTTCTGGTGTTATTTAAATAGCCTGCAGTAACTTCTGAAGCCCAGAACATTCTACAAAATCATGGTTAAAACAACCTGAATTAAGTAATGTGGGAAAGACATCTTAAATGTTAAGACTACATGCATTATCTTCATCCTTCTGAATATCATTTAAATTCTGTCCAGAACAAGATGAATTTGTCTTCAGTCTTGGCATTCAAAAAACATCTTTCAATAAATGACCTGTTGTTTCCAAGAATGCACTCAAACGCTGACAGCTTTCACAGCTGTGTTATCTTTCTAGTCAGCAGCTCATAGAAAAAAAAACAATCTTCATACTGTCAGCAGCAACACACTTATCTCTGGAGTTTCACATGCAAATAGAAGCCATGTAGCTCCTCAGTATAATTACATAAACAGAGGGAAATATGCTGCACTTATGCCTCTGATCAATCACAGAGTGGTTTTTATCTTGAGTGTCCCTCTGGTTTCAAGTGAAAGAAGATTCAGAGGATATCAAAAGCATTCATGTCAACAGACGTGCATTCTGCCACCACCCTCTTTTAGCAATTTGGGATGGTTTGTAGGGGTTTACCACAGCACTTTTTAATGTAATCAGAGAGGAATGAAGGACCGAGAGGAGAAAAAGGAGAACTTGTGCAGACCTAAAGGAAGTGGCTGCAGAATTAAGACGGCTCTCTAATTACTGTAAGACCAAGAGCTGGAAAACTTCTGATGGCCAAATAAAAAACAAATGTTACAGATGGGAACGGTGAAACATGAGCCGACTGTACCCTGCCTATCCCTGCAAGGGAAAGTGAGACCACTGAGTTTTGAAGTTTCTGGGTTTCTCTCAATCTCCAGTGTTAATTTCCTAAAATAAATAACCTAAATGTGTACAGTATATACAGAAGACGAGATTCATCTGCAATTTAACAAAGTGAATCAAATAAGTTTGACATAATCCTTCATGAATGATACAAATGAACATCCGATAACTCAAAATATTTGGCACACTGACAAGGTATCAGCCAGGATTAGCTGCTAAACCAAAAAGTATGAAGTCTCTACAAAGACTGATAATATCAGCGTGACTTCTGCTCTAACATTTTATTTCACATTTGCCTCACGAACCTCTGCAGGTTGAGCACAAACCACACAAAGCCCCTCTCATATGGATCCAACAAAGACGGTTATTGTGAGTTGTGGCAGAAACAGCTGACAGTGCTGGTGGGTGACGAGCTGACAGGCCGACTGTATTGTAAGTTAAACCAAGTTTTTCTTTCTTTGCTAAAGGGGTGAAAGACACGCTCTATTACAAAAGCCATAAAAGAGGTAATGAAAAAGAACAAGGTTATGTAACTCTATTCTAATGCACTCCACCCTGCTTATGGGCTGGTCTCTCAATGTTTTTACAGTTGGACTGGAGTTTACTGTTGAGCATGGGGGAACCAAATCAGCTCAATTTTAACTAGAGGAAATCTTTTTTAAAGCACAGTAAGATTCTCAAGAGATATATGTCACTGATGCTTTTCCTGTCCTCCAGTACTTTCCATTAGCTTGTAGTTTTGGAAATCAATGTTTTATGTTAAAGAAACATTGGTGCAAAATGGTCATTCAAGGTAAAGTAATTTTCTTATATGGATTTCAAATGATTTCCCTTATGTATGGGTTGAATATTGCAGCGATTAGCATCTAAAACCACTGTATTTATCACCATAAAGCAAGGATTTTGGTTTGTGTGGGATCTGTTGCCCCCCTGGACAAAGTGGGATTATGCAGCTCTTTGCTGATGCTCTTTCTGTTTATATTTATTATTTTTCTAATGGAAAATGAAAAGACAAACTGAGGATACAAACAGCTAACTTGCTAGCTAAAGGAGGGTGACTGAATAGTTAGTACCAGATTTAGATGTTGGTTTAACTAATTCTTTCTTATATTTATGAATGAAGACCCGAAGTCCTGGTAAAACACTCTATCTAGAATGTAACATTGTCGGTTGCCACTTGTAACCACTTTAACTCCCCTTGATGGCTACTGCCTTGCTGCTAAAATGTCCTCCATGTAAACAGATGATGTTGTAACAGAAATTTGACAGAACTGATTTTGTGAAATGACTGGATGGCTTTGTTATTGTCTCAGAGGAACAGCATGGTTTGGCAGTATTTCCATCTATAACCTTGAGATTAAGGGGCTGTCCACATGGAGAATTTTTAATCATATAGGCATTTCCACAAGGATACCGTATTCAGTCTGCATTCACAGTCCCAGCTAAATTGGTAAATCTGGTCACCCAAGTGTAGAATGTATATTAAACATGCAGAACCAGAAATAATGTCTTTATTTTTCGAAAACCACTTAGCTGTTCTCTAACTTGTTTTTAAGGTCAACAGGGAGAAGGTCCATGGTAACTGGATGATGGGGGGGAACATCTCCACCTTTTGAAGTGGAGGCGCAAAAGCCTTGAGCAATAACTATTTTCCTCTGCTGCATATATGCTGAGGACAGTCCTTCATTCACATTGCCTAATCAAGATATTTCCATAGCCTGACTGAGAAGTGCATGTGTCAACATCAAACTCCTGAGGACTTTTTGGGCAGTCCTCTTGAAATTTTCAAAAACTTTTCTGGAGTGTAAATGTGAAAAAGCTAAAGGCTGCACCGTTTTAAATTGCCTCAAAAATACATTCTTACAGGAGAGGAAGTTCAAAGTAACAATATAGAATGGTTTATCTTCTTGTCATCATAATATTTTGCTCTTGAAGCTCATAAAAAGGAATTAGTAATAATTTCAGTCTGTTGCATAACCAGCTAAAATCTCCTTGCAGGAGCTTTAAACATTTGAGGGATAACAGAACATCCACAGTCTTCAACCAATCTCTCCCTACCTGTTCCCAACTACCTCCAGCTTGCATGATTTAGTCTCTTCAAGGACAAGTTGCTGAGTGGAGCCAGTGTCCAATGAGGCATTTTATTATTCAAATCCCGACAGCCCCCTCCCTTTTGCTCCCTCTCTGTCCCTCCCTCTCTCTCTCAGCCCTCACACCCTCTGTATGTATACTCCCATTAACACTGCACTTGGCAGCAGCCTGTTGTTTTTACTGGGGAGAAAAAGAACAAGACAGCTCTGGTAAAAATCTCTCTCAAACAAATTTCCTTCTCTCTCTGAAAAACCCAGGAGATATGGAGGAATGAGAGGTGCCAAAGCTTTCTCTTCCTGCAGTCTGACTAAGAACAAGGCAAAACATATGGCTTGTGACTGATGCAAGGGAGAGTAGGAGAAAGTGCTTGGCAACAGCTGGAATACAGCATAAAAAATCTTTAAATACAACATTTGAATATTTCATATTATGCAAAATACACCTTTTACTTATGTTCATACAAAAATGTGTCCATGGCCTGTTGACAAATCCCCCAACATGAAAAAGCATCCCTCCTCCCCCGCTGATGCCTGATCCATTTATAAGAATATGTCATGATTGTTTGTTTGAAAAATTACCCCCCATGATGTCATTAAGTGATTAGCCACCTCCCCCAGATGGCAGACACTCCCTGAGTCGGGTGTGTGTTTGACCTACACTCAGCTCCAGTTGAAGGTGCATGACATGTCTGTGCAGCCGCAGTAAACATTAGAGCACAGCACTGAACTTCAGTGAGGTGTGTTCAGATACAAATAATGAGGATTTACACATAAGCTGGTGGCTCTGGTTTGGGCTAAACTGAGGGGTTTATATTCATGCCAAAATCTAATGTCTGAGTTTTTAAGCAAGATACTTCAAATATATATTTTCAGGAACATCTGGGGCAAATGTTAACTTGTTGAAAAAATGTCAAATGGCTGATTTTAAGGACTTTGATCAAAACATTTTTGTACATTTCTCACTGCAGACAACAAAAACCTTGCAAGAATTCAAACAATGCAATCCCAGCTACACCCAGTGTCTAGAGAATGGCCACAAGACTCAAGCACCCATTAGGAGGGACTGAGTAAATCACGTTCAGAGCCAAAATGGGGTCCAGTTTCAAGTTGGCCAGACAGTCAGGACCGGCATTCAGACTCAGATTATACTCCTTCTGGACAAACCTGATTTTTTAAATGGATATTGACACTAAGAAAATAAGTCAATTCAAGAATAATCATATTTCATGTCTATTCGTCAGGCTCCCATGAAGCACACTGAAATGTAACCCTGCCCGGCTAGACAGACTGCAAAGGAAAGCCCCCATTCCTTGCTATGGCTTGTTGAGACATGCAGCTCAGGCTCACCTTGCCACACATACACCCACACACTCACACACACACATATTTTAAGTACATAAACATACATTTGTCAGCATGACATCAGATCACACAAATTCAAAATCCACAGAGGCAGGTTCGCCTGCAGCCTTCAAAACAAAATGCCGTCTGAAGTGAGTAACCTATCAATTAAGACACATAAAAGTGACTCGCAGACAATTTATAGTGCTGCTGTAAACACATAACAGAGACTTGACGCAGCCTTCTTTTGATTTCAGAGTTACTTTTAAGTTTGGAAGAAAGTTTCTTTTAATCTCTTTATTCGCTTTCAACCTGCCACACAAGTGTCTTAAAATCCCCCTCAGAATTTCACAACTCTATAAGCCTCCAAACACAAAACTCTGAAGATGTCTCAACTGTACAGCGTAGGAAAACTTCAGCACTTATGCTGCATCTTGATGCCCAAAACTATGAGGTAAAGTGATTCATGCATTTCTCAGGAAAGAGCCATTTTCTCCCCATCTTTTCTCCTGTGAGAGGTAGACCTCAGCCCAGGATTAGCGGTCAGCGTTTGATGATGCAACGCCATCACTGTGCTTTTGCAGTGGAGCAGAAAAGCCAGTGCCACAGCCTTTTCGGCCCACGCTGGCCCCAGACAAAGACACCTACACAGCCCGGCTCTGCTGCCTCTCAGGAGCTGAGCAGAGAAGAGACGAGCTGCAGCCAAGGGCGGGGAGCGGAAATGTCATGTATTAGTTATGAAATATAGGAGCGTACCCGATGCAGGTCCCTGGCTTCAGCCCAAAACTAATCTTACTGTATGAGGGCAGATAGCTGGAGGTGTGTGTGAGGAGTGTGTGCTTGTGAGGGGGTCCTATATGCGCTGGCGGTCACTGCGTCCTACATATATATATAGTTACAATCTGCTGCTTTGCTTTGCACACACACTATCTGTCTTTGGCTCAACCAAATGTGTCCATTTCCTGACTCATTCCTGAGTGCAATTAGCAGAGCTGAGGAATTTAGACCCTTACCAATAGCCAGCAGCACGACTAGAGGCCCTATTATCCTCGTCCCCTATAGAGATGCTGAAGGGGGGCTACGGGGGGCTTTCAAACCCTCCTCATTACCTTTATATACTGTTGCTTCTAAAAAGGAGCCCACAAACCACTAACCTCTACAGCCTGGTCATTTTGAAGGCAAGAGTCAAACATAATTGCTTTCTAATTTATCTCTGCCTGGGACACAAAGTTGCATTATTGCGCTGCCAGACTGCCCGGTGTTAAATCACAGGATCATGGCGTGCAGACTTTCCAAGACCGCTTTTTTTGTCAGCATACTTTATTCACATCTAATTCTGGACTAATAAAGCAAGGAGCTGCACGGCCCACACACCAGTGTCTTGCAAAACTCATGCAAACAGCTCCTACAGCTCAAACCCTACGCAAGCCCTCCCTGAAAATGAACAATGTGCAAAAAAGGATCAGGCCAAGGCACGCTCACTCAATCTGTGGCCAAGGTCTGAGCGATCATCATTACCGTCTGCCCTCCGTCAGGCTCTGTGTGGGTTGAGTTACAGACTTTCGCAATCCTCTGAGGAAACCAGGGAATTTGGCAGCAACGTTCCTCGAGGACAGGACAGTCCAAATATACAGAGTACTCATACCTCCTCCGACGCTTAATTATATTTTCATGGGAGGGACAAGACACCAGAGAACAAGGAGGGAAGAGACGCTATGAAACTGGCTCCTGTCCTGATCAAGCTGTGGTCATCTCTGATCAGTTAACTTGATTATGACGACAGAAAATAAGATCTCTTCACAGTTTAGATTTCATTTCTCTTTCCACTGCCCTTCTGAACTGAACAGTTGTCACAGATAGAAGGAATCTTGTAACCCTCCTGTCCTAGGGTTGGAAAAGTAATTGGGTTTCAGTTTCAGTAACAAATTTGTCTCCCTACAACCGAAACAAATAATCAAGATTAACTATGCTGTGGTATTTTATTCTGCGTTACTTGTTATTTGCTTATTATTTATCATTTTTGGGTCCTAGTATTTTCATATATATATATATATATATATATATATATATATATATATATATATATATGTATCACTACTTTGTTATTCAACGTGTTCAGGGAGTTAAATTGTTAAGTGTTCATGTTTAACCCTTGAATGCCTGAAAACACAAATTACAGACAGAAAATTCTACATTTTTGGAGCTGAAGTGTTTATTTCACCTTCTACTGAAATCCTAAAAAATAAAAATTTCCATAAAATTTAACATATATATTTTTTTGTATCTCATTTGATACATTAGGTGTGTTTGGCAACTGATAATCCATTTGAGGACATTTTTATCATTCATCTGATTGTATTCAGATTTTTTTTAGTAATTTGTTGATCATATTGATTAGATAGAGGTATCATAAAAATATGTATCAAATATGATACAACAGGCATTAAAGGGTTAAAATCACATGAGATTCAAATATTTTCCAATAAACGTGTAATCTTCTTTAATAATTGCATTCTCAATACCAATTTAAAAAAATGTAATTTTTATTATTTTTCTACAATTGAGCAGCCCTGTCGTGTCCTACTAGAAAGTTAAAAAAAAATACTAATCTTTACTGTGACAACATCAAATATTTTTACAAACTTCAGCCTTGTTCATAACTCCAAAACAATCTGAGGTTTACCCTTAACGTAAAAGTTGTATTACATGGTGACAAAGAAATGCTAAACAACAAATCATTCAAAAACAATACAGAATGCCAGAATGGAGAGATGAATTGAGGTGGTCTGGTATATGTCATTAATTCTATTTTATATGTGAATAATGTTTACGACTTTTATTGCATCAGATCTTAACACCAACTTCAGTCCTGTTCATAAATAAATGTTTTTGGAGCTTTCAAGCTTTGTATGCCACTTTGTTTACTTCATATCAATTACACGTCTGTTTGAAAAAATCATTTCTTAACTTAATACAAAATAATGACAGGAGGTTTTTTCTGATTAACACATTATGGAACATGTCAATGAGTATTGGGAAAAAATGTTTTGGGTAAAATTTCAGTTTTATATGCTCTGTCAGCTTCAAGAAACAAATTACACTCAGCCCACTGGGTCCAAAAAGTGCACACAGTGAAAAACTTCACTAAAATTATCATATAATTATATTTTCAACTTTGACTGCACAAATTATAACCACCTTTAGTCTTGTTAAAAAAAAAAAAAATCAAACTTAAACCATTTTTTTTTTTTTTTACACATGATATGTAAAATAGCTTTTTTCCTATACAATGAAAAGCTAAGGAAGAAATTATTTTGGATTAACATAGTCTGAAAATTTTGATTCATTATACACAAAAATAGGTTTTTGGTACACTTTTGTCCTTGAACCTTTGTCAGCAGAGAGGAAAATTCCCTATTGCTCAGTAGTAGAATTGCATGTTTCTTGTTGCCTCAAGAGGAAATTCATTGAGAAAGTGGGTCATCTGCTTGGTCATAAAAATTACAAATCTGAAGCCTGGCCTGCAACATAAAAGGGTCTTTTAAGACATAATATTTTACGACCTTATTAGGTAAAGTGTGATCATTTGATACCTATCATCGCTTGATAGTGACTTAGTGTGATATTTTGATGCAGAGAACTAATACCCTCTTATAACAGACAGAGTTCAGATGTATACATTTGTAAAAAGTAAAAAATGTATCCAGATATTCTGCCAAATTACATGCTGTCTGAATTACAGATGGAAAAGCAAACATAGCATAATAACTTGTGCTTTCAAAGAGAGCAGTGGAACCTGAGGGTTAAGAATCCTTTTCCATGATGACTCCGTTTTCCCGAACATTTCAAAGCAGTAAAATCATCAGTATAGATGAGATCTTGGTTACATCAGTGTGCAAACAGGAGTGCACTCAGAGTTTATCTTTTGTTCATCATGAGGTTACACAAGAGCGCAGGAAGTTTATCTATTGCCTTTTATTGTAGACTTCTCTGTAAGAGTGATTTTTTTCCAGGCAAACGGAAACACAAAGCACCTGCAGATATGCACAAAGCTCTGAGTACTGTGGCTGCCTTCATTCAAACCTTTCTATGTGATCATTGGCTGGATTCCTGCTCGGCCTGCTTCATGCCATTCAAACAGTCACACATCTATATTCTACACCTGGGTGGTCCTGCTTGACTTATTATACTGTTACCATTTTTTCCCCACATTGTAAGTCAGGATTAGACTTTTTGTGGCAGTGAGCTTTGCCTTGGCTCAGACGTGGATTAAAGGAATCAAAATACAAACTGCAGACAAAAGCCATTTCAGACGTATGGAGTTCACGTCTATGACAAATCCCCTGCGAGTTACATGAAATCCCTGAATATAAGATATTGGCCAACCAAGTCCAGAAAATCAGATTTAAAGCTGCCTGTTGAGGCAATCACAGTAATTGTGTAATGTGATGTTGTCACTTTAATGCTGCCTCACACTTTGTACTCTGAGATTTCTTCATCTGCCCAACGTCAAGCACACATTATGTGGTTCAACAAGTACAACTACAATATATGCACTTCACTATACTCTCAATGTTTTTGTTGCTCTGGGGCACGGTGAACTAAAGGTTGGCGTTAAGGTCTATATTACAAATGCTGATAGAGTTTTATTACTGTTGGTCAGAAAGCCCAGGTTACTTTTAGTTTGAGGGGATTTTCTTTTATTTTAATTGATCAGAGCTACCAGTAATGACAATGCACTATTTTTTCATGAAAAATAGCAATTTTGAAGATATTGGGTTTCCTGATCTCAAAGATTTGTGACTACATGTCACACAAAAAAACATGCTCCTGTTAAGGATATTATTAATAAATTAACAAATGCAAAATGTGCTTTTATAATTATTAATTTTATGCTTGTTTGTTTTAAAGTTCCCAAATTATACCAATGCCCCTTTGACTGGTTGTTATAAAAATATGTCAATCAATATCAGTCAATCAATATTTATTTGTATAGCACACGGTCATGACAGGTGCTATCTCAAGGCACTTTACAATAGAGCAGGCTGAAGCCATACTCTTCATTATGAGTCCATGGCTTGTCTATGTACACGAGCAACATATAGAACATCCACCCCCTCTCTGGCTTGCTCCACCTATCTGAAGATGTGTGCTCAAACAGTCAGATTGAAAACTTTCCCCTTATGTTGCCTTTAGGGGTTTATGCCACCTCCCCCAGGTGGGAGACACTCTCTGAGCCAGACCTTGTTCAGCCCACAGGCTGCTCCAGTAGCTGTATCTATGTGCACCCAAAGTAAACATAAGAGCACGATACTGAAAGACTGAAGCCACTTCCACTCTTGAGAGGGGTATGGTCAGAAGCAGCCATGAGAACTTAAACTAGAACAGCTTGCTCTGAGCAGGGCTGAAACTGAGAGGTTTATAGTACAAGTATCATGAAAAATCAATGCATGTCCGAATTGCTATTCTTACTACAATATTCTCAATTGATTTGAATTTTTAAATCAATATTTAAACAGATGCTTGTCATCCTATTTGAAGCTCGGTGCATCAGTAAGCTTCTGAGCGGTCTATCAATATTAAGCACACAACAAAATGTAGTAAATCTTGACATGAACACCTTTTGTAACAAGAAGAATTTTGACTGAGAATCATAAACCAATTCTGAATCAAATAGTCACCTTTCAGAATCAAAATTGAGTCGTGAGATTCACATCATTCTGAGTAGGGCTGAAACAAGGGGGTTTTTAGGCATGCCAAATCAAATATTAAGGCTGGAAACTTCAAAAATATATTCTGGGACTTCTGAGACCAGTGTAAAACTGTTGGAAAGAAATAAAATATGTAACTTCTAATTTTGTATCTCCACACCCAAAAACCACAGGCTTGTAAATCCAATCAAAAAAACAAAATCTGCTGTCTAGGAATGCATATTATTGGCACAATATAAGTATCAGCAGCCAAAAAAAAGTTAATAAATGGTATCCGGTGATATGATGATTTCAGCCCATAACTACAACAAAAGTATAAATACTAGAACAACGTCAACCAAGCAACAGAAGAATGAACAGACCAACCTTAACTGAAAATTAATTTTCATTTAATCTTTTTTAATTTGATTTGAGAGTGGGTTATAAGAACTAAAGTTTGAGGTCTGAACTTCAGGAATCAACCTACAAACCTGTTATTCAGTAAGAGCAATCAGATCTAATTTGTTAGTATAAGCTCCTTACAAAAAAGTCACCTTTTATTTTGGGCTCTTTAGATCTCACAGTTTATACATCGCTGTTTTAGCCATCAAGAAGGCATATGAGTCCTGTCTCTACTGGCTAAACAAGTTTGTCTTTATCTGTACTGATATTGGTACTGGCTGAAACAAGTTTGAAAATCCACAAATCAGATATCAACAAAGTCCAAGATTCTTTCATGTTTATATTTTTGTTTCTCATCATAAAGAAATCATGGCTTAGCTGTATAGAATTTGAGCACAGTATTTCATTTTCAATTTGTAAATCTTTGAAGTTAGGCTCAAACTTTTTGCATTCATATTTAATCTAATAGTGTAGACCACATACCTATCACTAACATCTGTGATTTATCTGCTGTGTTATATTTGAAAACTTACTTGGCTGTTATTTGTTTTCTGTGCAAATCGAGAAAACCATCCACCAATCCAAAATAAAAATTCAGGAAATCTGGAAATCATAACTATGTAACCAGGCCTGTTAAAAGGAGCTTTTACTGGTCTCTTTTCTGAAAGAAAAAACCTACAGGCTTTAATGATTCTTCTCTCTGTTACACCTCTGGACATTTGAGTGTTTGCTTCCACATCCAGCCTGTCCTGACACTGTTTTTACAGACCATGTGGAAAGGCTTATGGGGACTACAATGTGAGACTGATAATGTGATACATGCAGCAGTGAATGGCTGCTCCCCCAGCATCAGCATTAGTATCACTGGGCCTGGCTGTTGCATAGTTGGCTGTCTCGCCTGCAATGCGTCTGCTGTCTATTCAGCGTGCTGGGGTGCAGCTTGGCAATTTCAGCTCTCCAGAGACGCACTGGAAGGCATTTCTACTTAAAATAAACCCTGTGCGCCCACGTCCAGCTTCTCAGCCCTGTCGGCCCTGCGCTGCTTGTCGGCTCGCCAGCCCTTCCCCATTAATCCACTGCGGCGTTCCATTTATGCAGGAACCATCCCACCGATGTGCCCAGGCAGGCGCTGGAGCATTTAAACCCTCTGCAACACACGCTGGATCTTCCAGACACACGCAAACACAGATAAAGACACAAAGGAAACACATATATATAAAGAGCACAAATAGTTTCCTCTGCATGGCATTTTGCTGTTCGAGCGGGCACTGCAGCAGCTGAGGAGCATGCAGCTGGAAAACACTGAACCTATGAACCTGCAAGTCACAAACGCAGACACATGCCCACAGTCCAACACCATTCATCATTTTTCCCATTCCCTGATTGGCCTTTAGCACTCCGGCCAACACGGGCAGATAACTGCAGCTCCTATTGCTGCCCCTGTCATTCAGTAAAGTGTAAATCTTTTCGAAGATCCTGATCTGGACAGCAAGATGATACTTAATGTACTGGCTCATCTGACAGGGAAAGAACATGATTGCTCTGGTGATTGAGTAGGGATTCAAGACTCAAAATGTTTCACAGGTTGTACACGCATGCTTAAAAAGTTTCCCTTAAATATGTTTAAACATACAGAGAATATCCGCTATGATTAGCCAAAGGAAAGATTTCAAATGAAGCCAATCTGATCACACATCACTGGCTGCGCTTACACACTGCCAAAAATACTTCACACTTGATTTACATCACTTATTTTTCAAAGTAATCTAGTGAAGCCAAGAAAAGTTTTCTGTGCTGCAGAAGGTAATACTTGAGAGCTTCTTGATGAATCAAACTTTTAAAAAAAAGTATTAAATACACAATACTTACTCAGAGAAAACCTGTCAGGCGTCTTCTGTCAATGATGCAACTGTGCTTGGACGCTGTGAAAATACATTGAGGCGTGTTTTAGTATTCATGGTACACTTCAGTATTACACGGAAGGCTGAAATGATTGACTGACATGAACCAAAATATAACATATGACTAACTTCCTTCTCAGAAATTTCTTTACTTTCTTGTTCCTATTTATTGAAAAAGACCTTGATTTCTCATTTCTTTAAGACTCATTCACGCTGCCATTTCAAGCTGTAATATTTGCACTCCTGTGATGTTTAGCTGCCACTGTGTACGACACAAAGACTGAACTGGGGGAAGCAAGTTGACCCTCCAATTTGTCCAGCCCCCAGAGATATAATCAGAGCGTAATGGTGCATTCCATTTACCTCGGAGCTCGGACATGGGTCCACATCCCACTTAAAAAGTTTCCAGTTACGAGCTACTTCAATCAGGGTACCTGAAGATCGTCAGACTTCCCAGCAGGAAATTCACACCAAAGGGGACAACTCAGACAATCCCACTTTTGAGATCAACTGGAACGCACCACAATATTGGGGACTCAGCTGGAGTTAGCACTGCATGTGTGTGTTTGTGAAGAGTGTCATGTCATGCTCCTCCCAAGTCGTACCTCCCTGTGCCTTGAAACACAATTACATCCTCACAGAACTGATGTGAATGCCTGGAGGTCTAGTGAGGACAGATGCAGCACTTCTGAGGAAATGAACTGTGATAAGGGCTTGAGTTTACTTATATTTAATATAAGCTCAATATATTGGGGTTGATGTATGAAACAAAACATTTACCAATAGCAACATGTTTCTGTAGATGTGTGGTATTTAATGGAAAATACAAAAAAATGTACTGATTGGTTAGAAGTAATATAGTAAGCATTATGGCTGGTTAATATGCACCAAACATCGTATCTTGATATTCCTGAGTGGTATAATTCCAAGAGGGGAGGTCAGGACCTTTCAGGAGGTTGCAGATGAAACAGAAAAAAAATCTAAATGATTTCAAAAAGTAACAGTTATACATAGTTGTAGAAATATACATTAAATTGGACCAATAAAATCAGCCCATGTCATGAGCTGAATGCTTAAACTGGGGTAATATGCAGGCATTCTTTAAAAAGTGAGTTAACAAGTGTAATGTAGGGGTCAGCTGCTTTATAAAACACACACACAGTGGGGGTCCCCAGTCCCATATAGGGATCGGAACTGAAAACTAATTCTAGTTGAGAATTGATAACAACTTCCTTAAGGAATCAATAGTGCTTGTCTTTTTGCTTATCAGTTCCCTTCTACTTTGTTAGGCATGTTTCCAAATCAAAGACACCATGCTATCATTAGAGGCAGTCAGCACAAATGATGGCAAAAATAGTAAAAACTCATGGGGCAGAAATGGTCAAAATTGTGTCTTAATTTTTAACAAAAAGACACTTACTGTACAACCTTAGGTGCGTGGAAAACCAGCAACTTGCATGTAAAGATTGCATTTTCCTATGTGCCATGTGTTTGACATTGTTGCCTCTAAAAACCTATATAGGCCAGCTTTTGTCCACACACAAGAAATTAAACAGAAATGGATGAGGGAATCCTTAAAGAATCGGATCAATTAGCAAAATTGTTAATTGCAATAAAGTCTTATCAGTTCCCATCCCGAGCACCATGGTATCTAGTGGTGGGACTCAAAAACCAATCCAGTTGAGAACCGTTAACAGCTCCATCAAAGTATTGATATCATGAGTCTTTTTGCTAATCAATTCCCTTATCAATTCCTTCCACTGACAGGGTTCAGAAGCGGTCAGAATTGTGGCTTAATTTTTTACAAAAGGCGCCTTCTGCACCACCTTAATTGAGTGGAAACACCAGCAACTTGCAGAAGCAGTTATCTATGCTGTGACATGTGTGTTTGACATTGTTGCCACTGAAAATCTACAGGCCAACATTTGCCCACACAGAAAATCTGCACAAATCAATTAGGGAATTGTTAAAGAATTGGATCGATTAGCAGGATCGTTAATGGCATTGGTATCAATAAAATTTTATCAATTCCCATCCCTAATGGTATCCTTATTTTGGTGGTCAAGGACCAAAAATGTGGAAACACTTGTCTTGGCTGAATGACAATAACAGTCATATAATGTTCTCAGCGATAAAAGTAGGAAGTCACACAGCCAGATTTCCAATGTCAACAAGTACAGGAAAAAAATGCATAACAAATAAAACAACCTTGTGGAAAATACAGAAAGATCTTTTACATATCTTTTATAATCTTTGAATATGACAAGATAATAAAATGATTATTATTCACTCACTCAAACATTTTATATAGATTATCCTCTGAATATTAATCCTGTTAGGGTCAGTGGTTAGGGTCCCACTGTAAACAATATTTAAATGAGAAATGATCAGACCTGCCATGTAACAGAAACTACAACAAAGAGGACATTATATCGTTTGAGAAATGCATTGATGTATCACCTGAAACTTGATCCAATTTCCAGTCATAACAAGCATCAGAGTTGACATCCCTGTTAAGATAAACTGTCCATATACACAAGCCCAGAATCAGTGCTGTCAACAGTGCTTTTGCAAAACTGGAAGTTTTATCATGGCCTCTCTTCTGCAGCTGAAGGCAATGAGATAGACATAATAAAACTAGCAAATAAAAGATCAAATTGGCCGATGATTTTGTAGCTACTGTCTGAATGAGTTAGATGACTTTCGATCCATATCAAAGACCAATTTACGTCTTAGTTTCATGTCAAGTTGAAAACTCCCCGCAGACTCCATGTAGTCTGGTGCAGCGGGCTCCGTTAGCTAACAGCTAGCCCTCTGAGCAAACCCACAGCGTGTGGCGGGGATAGAGTTACATAACTGCTTTCACTGAGCAAACCGACACTTCTCCTGTTCAGTAACACTGAAATGGAAACTCCTGCGATGAAAATGCCATCAGTCGTACTCGGGCCGGGGTGTATTTTAGCTCCTGTTTTGAGTAAATAACGAGGTGAGGGGCGACAGTTGCTACAGCAGTTGTAACAACAACGTAACGTACTTAACGGTTGTGGTTAGTGACGCTAATTGACTTCAGTGACGGAACTTTAAACTGTTAAAACCTCCTACTTTCTTATCAAGAATATTAGTCTAAAAGTGATACAGTTTATAACTAAAATATCACATAAAACTCAAATAAATGTAAGTTGAGGAGGTAACGAGAAAAAAAATCAAAAACATGCAAAAATGCCTAAACTTAAGTAACATTACTTCACTACTGATGTGAAAACAAAGCGAGAAGTATAAAACATTAGCATAACAAGACAAGTTCAGTGGATCAAAATAACACCCACCTTTTATTGCGTCCAAAATCCGCAGTAGTAATAACAATGAGAGGGAGTTCTGAGTCGGATGTAGGTTTTGGGACTAGCTGAGGTCGTTGCATCAGCTCGTTTAAGTACTCCTCTTGTCTGCGAGAGCTCAGGAATGCGGAAGTCCTCTGCCCTACGTAAGCATGGATGAAAATAATACAAGAGGAGGGCTAAGCACACCGACGGCTGTTTGCTCCACCCATAGCAACCAAAAAACATACACAGACTGGAGAGGAGGAAAGTTTCAGCTGAGGGGACACACAGGAAGATAGACAGCACATGCAGCCTGCAGCCAGAAACCACTTAATAAATATAGTCACAACTATAAACACATACAGAAGTCTTAGCTGCTGGGGTTTTATTATTTGACACAATGTGGGGGTGAGGAAATGGAGCCCTCACTTGTACTTGAGGGTGACTAGGCACACTAAAAAAGATCTTTAACCTGCAGTAAAGCAGAATTTAATAGGGTCTGGGCCGAGCATGAGTGCAAGGGGGCAGCAAGATGGTACTGCGGGTAGTGTGCGTGCCTCACAGCAAGAAGGGTGCTGGTTTGAACCCCGGGTTGGTAAGGGCCTTTATGTGCGAAGCCTGCGTATTCTCCCCGTGCATGCGAGGGCTCTCTCCAGGCAGGGGAGGATCTATGGGTTGGCCTGGATGTGCACAGTGCATCTTTCACAGGCACTCACTCAGAATTAAGATAGTTCTTCAAGTTGCTGAAAACACTACTCATCCTTTTTCCTTTTCCTCTCATCCTCAGTGCTGTGTAGAACTTTTTGAAGTTAATCACAACACAAACATTTCATTTCCAGCTGACTTGCAACCCCTATAAGTGCCATGTTTTGATTTGTTTTGTTTTCTTTTTTTCAATCTAGGGGAATTTTATGGGGTTCAGGGATCTACTCAGAGGAAAAATGTGGCCAAGGCAAGGATATTTAAAGACAGTGTTGGGCAAGTTACACAAAAAGTATTAGGTTATTCATAGATAATTAATCATTACTCCTTAAAAAGAAATAATATTACTTTACTTATTAAAGTTGTTATTAGTTTTTCGTCTTCACAAAAACTACAAAGTTCACCACAGATTGCATTGTCAATGGCGAGAGACTTGATGTGGTTGAGCAGTTTCAATACCTAGGAGTCATCTTTAAGTTAAATCTTAAGTTTAACCAACACATTAAAAACACAAATATCATCGAATTCAAGTTGGTATATTTTCATCGTAAAGGACCCTTTCTCATCTCACAGTCAGAAAAAGCTAATACGCACTCAATGATTTCTTTTTCTCATATGACATATTTTTTTACAACCCGTTCTCATACAGAAGCAAGTACATTAAAAACCATCAAATCTCTTTTCATGAAGACACTAAATCCTGAGCAGGAAACCTTTATATGTTTATTACTGAATGATCATTAATAAGTATCAAATCTTTGACTCTGACAGTTATAAAACATTTACAGTTGTGTGCCTTCGTTTTAAAGTTTTAGATGAGCTTGTTGATTAATATGCACTGTCCTATTTCAATAAATTAAATAAATATATAAAGATTAAATATTTAAGTGTTGAAAGTACTGCTCACTCTTTTTTTCACTCATCCTCAATTCTGTTTTGATATTTTAGCTTGTCACTGCATATACATGTCATTGTGAACAAAGTATTATTTTGAGTTGTAACTGTAAGTATTGCTTTTTACAAATTGTAATCTTTTGCTTCAACATTTACTTAAAAGTGTAATGTTATGGAAGTTTATTACGACTAATTAAGTGATGCCAGCACTGTCTGTAGAGTACCATTCATGCACAAAGCAATTTAAAGTGATTTATTGAGCTCATGTAAAAATAGGTTAAGAAAAACACTAACTAAAAAAATGAGAACTTATAAGAGTATATGGTAAATATTCTCAATTGTTAATCTGCTTTATCCTCATTGGTGCTCTTAAAGTCCTTACAATAGAGTCTTACTTTCCAGTACAGGGATGGGAATTAAAATGATTTTTATTGATATAAGTGCTGTCATCCTTTCTGTTTATCCATCTAATTCTTTTTTTTTGTGTGGGGAAAAAGTAGGCCTGTGTGTCTTTTTTGCATCAACTGTGTCAGACACATGTCACTTCTATTTAATTCTGCTCTCTCATATTAGCATGTTTTCAGTGTTTCCATCCTTGTATAAACTCAGCCTGCAACAGACAGTGCACACTGCTATTTTTGAAGTGGTCGTAATTAAGTGGTCTTAATTTTGTGCAAAATTAGGACCACTTTAGACCTTTTCTGTGCACTGCCCACCATGAATACTTCCTCGTCTCCTTTGTTATTGTTTGTTCGTACTGCCTTTCATGAGACCTGCCTTTCATTCTTTCAAAAGGCTAAGTCAAAGGAAATGATCAGGGAGTTGTTTATCATAAAGGCAAAATTTATAGATTCCTCAAAGTTATTGGAATCAACTGCCAGTTAGGACCAACTCTTTTTGATCCCTGCTTATATCTTTCCATTTCATCGTACTCTGTTTTTCCATGTTTTTGGTCCAATTTTGGGTTTTTCTTAAGATCACTTTGTATCTCTTCTTCTTGGAATAACCAAACCAGGTTTTCCACAGTTACAAGAAAGTTCCTGAAGAATGGCCAAAATATAAAAGATAAGGCAGTAAAATGAGGTGAAATAAAATGTATGTCCCCTGAGGAACTTCTGTAGTGATGCTTTTTCATCGTCTCAGTCACACTTCGTTCGGTCTTTGGTCCAAAGGGCATCTTTTTTCAGCAAAAATATCCTCGATTTGTGACTGATTTACAGCCTTAGGAACAAATATTACTAAATCCAAAGTCTACTGGCTTATTTTAATCTCAAATGTTTACTCCTCTGACTTTTATGAGGGAAAATGCAGAGCATCTTATTCCCCAATATGAGTCATCACATCCTCCTTTAGCTATTTACATATTTGCTGTTGAAACAGAGTACTCTGGTGGTTTTGAAGAGATGAAATGTTTAGAGTATTAATTTAGTTTATATCATTCAGATCATTCAAAGGTGCTGCCTTTTTATGAAGGGGAAGGTTTGGGGTCTACATAAGCCAATGTGTCATCAAGGGAATAAACATACTGGGCCCATTTTTTTCCATACAAAGAGTTTATTAATCTATAACAAATCAAACCAAAGAGCGAAGTGTCTGATGAATGTTCCAGAAAGTTCTTGAAGACCTTCCCCTGACAGACCTTCTGTGCTGCTTCCCTCTGGTGTTTACAACTGAAACTACATCCCACTGGGAATGAACTCCCTCACATTGTTTAAGTTTAAAATAGATGACAAAACCTAACACTGAACTTTAACCCTTTAACTCCCAGCCCAACTGTTTGGCAGACCATACTTCAAGTCGGTTTTGAGACTGTTAAATTTTGTCATATAAACCTCATAAGACCTTCTCCCCCACTTGACTGTGGTACAATACGCAAGCAAAAACCTTGAGTTGTCTCTGTTTCCAGAGAGTGTGAGGCTTTAAAGTCTTAGATCTGGCCTTGGTCCAGCATAAGTTTTAAAGATGACATTTTGAACCAATTGTTTACCAGAGACTCCTCTGAAAGAATGTTGGAACTTTGTTCAGTAAACAAGCCTTAAATGTAATTTCTTGAGAGTATTTTCTACCACATGATTTAGCTTGGAGTTAAACTACAAAGCTGATATTAATCAAATGTGAGAAAAGAAAACGTAAAATCCATCCATTCATCATCTTAACTGCTTATCCCCTTCAGGGTAGCATGGGGCTGGAGCCTATCCCAGCTGACACTGTCTCTTGCGGCAGGATACACACTGAACCACTCACCAGCCAATCATTGGGCCACACATAGAGACAGACATCTGTTCATGCTCACTCTCACACTTAAGGGCAATTTAAAGTTACCAATTAACCTAGTGAGCATGTTTTTAGTCGGTGGGAAGAAGCCAGATAGCCTGGAGAAAAGCCCATGCAGGCACAGGGAGACCATGCAAACTTGTACCATACAATCACTCATAAATAAATAATGACACTACAAAAGAGTAATTCTTTAAATCAGTCTTTTAACATTTCGAAAAAGTACTTTCTTCCCCTAACAAGACTATCAGTGTTGTTACATCACACAAAAGTATCAAGACATTAATATAAGAATGGGATATTTTCCTTTGTTTTGCATCCACCCATTATCTGTTCCACTTATCCCTTTCAGGGTAGCAGGGGGCTTGAGCCTACCCCAGCTGATGTTGGGCTCGAGGCAGAGTTTACGTTGGAATACCACTCACACTAACACTAAAACCTAAGGGCAATTTAGAGTCACTAACTAGAAAGCACTTGGGGAGCGCAAACCTCCACCAAGGTAGCTCACATATTGCTGTTACATCAATAAACAATAGCTACATGATACAGTTACCATCATAATATGATTCCTTGACCCTGAAAACTCACACCTAGCACTCAGAATCATGTTGATATCATTATTAGTTAGACAGTTATTGAGCAAAAATGATCGTTCGCTAATGGCGGTTATCTGGATCACCACCAAAATTTAATCATTTCTAAGTTTCATCTCCTGAAAATTTCAGCAAAGTCCAGTAGTTATTCTGTAATCTTGCTTTCAAACAAACAAATAGACAAACAAACAAACAAACATATGCCAGCAAAAACATTACCTGGCGGAGGTAATTGACCTAGCAAGCATGATTTTGGTCTGTTAGAGGAAACCAGAGTACATGGAGAACAGTCCCACATGCACAGGGAGAAGCTGCTCCACAATTCCACACAGAGAGGTTTGACCAACACAAGGAGTCGAACCGGGAAGCTTTTTGCTTTGAGATACCAGCACCACCTGCTGCAGCACTGTGCAGCTTCTTTGTTCTGCAGAGTTTTCTTCTTTTGAACACTAAATAGCAATGTCACTCCTTGTATGTTTTACTAAGATCTGTAATAATATAATCAAAAACTCATGTCTGTTGCTGTAACACCATGCAGACAGGAAATTACTTGTTGGAATGACCAGAAGTGCATTATATTAAGTAAAATGGGAAATCAAGAACGGCCTCTTTATGAACAATATCCATAAAGTAAAAATATGTGTTTATTTCTTGAAAACATAGAATTTCATTTAAATATTTCTAATTTTCTTTCCTATCACCACATTGTTAGCCATAAACTTCCAACTCAATTATTAGGTAGAAAACAAAAACGTTATAAATGTGAATTATAATATAATAAAAACATTGATTGTTGCAAAAAGAGGTAAAAGGGACAAAAACTGCAAAACTGATAAAGTAGTTTGCGGCATTTTAAAAGGTTAAAATGTGTCTTAAAGGTATGCAATAAAGTACCAAACGCTTTTGCTCTCCTGAATGCGAGTTGCACAAGGGATTATGTATTGTAACTTCACTGCAATCGCACAAAGATGCCAGTATCATAACAATAATTACCTTAAAATTGCTTTTCAGATATGTGCATAATTGGCAAAAAGAACTTAAATAAAATACCTAAAGTGATGAACATTTTGGGGGTGTATTGATGAAATTGTAAACACAGAAAGTACTTTCTGTGTCATTTTAATCAAGCACAACTTGAGCAATAATAACCTACATTCCGGTGCAGCTTTTTATTGCATCTCAGGTTTTTATCTGAGGCATCGGGGGGCTTTACGTGATACCATCTCATCTGTTCCACCTCCAACAAGCAGCTGAGTTATTAAAGGTCCACCAAAATACCCCACTCTGTTCCTTTTTTTAGATTCTAATTTGGCTCTGCTGTGATTTATGTCTCACATCTGAGGGGAGGTCGAGGAGGGGGGCACAGTGCGTCACAGTCGCTCCTAACATAGATGACAAATGTCAGGGGTGGAGTTTTGGGTTAAAAAAGCAGAACTGAAGCGACAAGCAGACAGATTTCATAAAACAGGAGGATCCTGAACATCTTTTGCCAACACAACAGTTCAGAGGGTATTTTCCCTGTCTCCCAGGTTCAGAGTTTGAGCTGAATTCCTCTGTCTGTGTGTGGGTGTGGGTGTGGGTGTGGGTGGGTGTGTGTGTGTGTCTGTGTGTGTGTGTGGGTGTGGGTGGGTGTGTGTGTGTGGGGGGGGGGGGTTGAGATGTCACTCAGTACTCGGACACACATGCTGCTGGCCCATTTGGCATTTTAAGCTTTTAAGAGGGAATTGTCCCCGCCAAGAACAATAAGCCTTGATAATGGCACCCTGAAAAAACATACCAGGCTGAATATGCAGGCAAGGTATGAGAGGCATGTTAATTTGTTCAAGAAAAGATAACTCAAGTGCTTTTTTACTGTAGGCATGCTTTTACAGAGTAGGACGGCACACCAACACTTTAAGTTCTTTATGCTCTGTTGAAAAGGTGGTTCTTGACGGGTCAGGACCCAACAGTGGGGAAAAGTTAATAATGCATAGAGCTCTTCATGGACACAAATCCAGATAAATTAGCAAGCTATTTTTATTTGATAATGAAGGTTTATTTTTGCTCAATAGTTTTTACTGAAGCATGGAAAAATAAATACTCAAATGTATTTGTAAATATTTGATGATGTTCAAATCAGTGGTTTTCAAATGGCGGGTCAGGACCCAGAAGTGAGTCACTGTTTGCATTGACTTGCAAATATGTGCCTGAAAAAAAATCCTAACAGTGATGTAAAATCTTCAGGAGTCATCTGTGGATATAAACCCATTTTAATTTTCCTATTTTCCTTCTGATAATTATTGTTTCTCTTAGCTTGTTTTCTCCTTTTATGGGAAAGAAGAGAATTATTTTTTTAAAAAGTAATCAGTCATGCTGCTGTTGGTCTTTACGAGCCGCTGGTGTTTATTTCTGTTTTATAAACTTCCTATAAAGGTGTAAAATTCCTATAAAGGTGTTTTAGATAAACATCTGTATCACTATTAAGAAAACCTAAACTTCTTGTAGGCTTTAGTGTAGGAAAATGTGTCATCTGCATACAGATGAATGGTTTGGTGCATTATGATTTCATGTAAAACATAATTAGTTTATACATGCTTTCATGTCTAAACCAATGAGTCTCAACTTGTTGGTTGGGGCCTGATAGTAGGTTGCAGACTGTTTTGAGTGGGAAGAGAGAATGTGCTAGAAAAAATGTGGCAAAAAGTTTAAAATGTTCAAGAGCCTTTTGAGGACATAAATCCATATATTCTATTTAACTGTACACCCTATAATGACTTTTTTTTTAAGGTCTTGACTCATTTTCATCTTTTATGAGAGAACAGAAAGAAACACAAACACGAATCAGTCTTGCTGCTGATAGTCAATAAGAGTCATTAATTATTATTTTTCTTTTTCATAACCATTTAAAATTCCTCAAAGCTGATTTTGATAAACAACTGTGTTTCATTAAAAAAAGTAGACATCTTACAGACTCCATTGTAGATACAGTTATCATCTGCATGTAGACTGACTTTATATAAAAAGGGAATACAAAAATAGTGCAAAGTCCAAATTTTTTTCTGATAAGTATTATTGCAGTTAAATCAGTGGTTCTCAGCTGGTGATTCAGGACCCAAAAGGAAGTCACTAAGCCGTTTTCACTGGGTAAATAGGCAAATATGTGCCTATAAAAATTTGTGAGGAATTGGTTTTAATTTTTTTCCCTTTGATTATGAGAACATTTTGTTCTGCCAAAATCTGGATGTGTTTTTCTCATCCAGTTAGAATAAAAACTGCTGTTCTCACTTTAATAATCTATTTGAAAATAATACAGTCTTTGTCATGGAAAACGATGAGTCAAACTAAATGCATATTTCTTTACATTTTACATAATGATGCATTTTTAAAAGTTTTTTTTTTGTACTTTCTGTCCGTGTCTTGTTTCCAGACAATATGGTCAGACTTTCTCAGTCAAGAGGTGGTGGCGGTGAGTCCTGAGACCAGACTAGTTAAGTACCACTGTTTTTTCTGAGTAACATCAAGATCTAAATTCTTCAACTTCCAGAAAGTCTCTGCTTGAAAAGATAATCGTGGTTGTTCTTTCCAGCAGCTGCCTGAGTGATGAATGGAGAGGGCGAGCAGTTTGTGGTTTTGCAGTTTTGCTAAACTTTTGCAGAGATCTTGATGTGTGGGCGTCAGTCGAGGTAAAAAACAATACTTCTTGCTGCTTTCCTGTTCATATCTTATTTTCTCTTGTATTTACACATCAGTTTCTTCTTCATAATTTATATCAACGCTAATTTAAAAGAAGTAAAGACATTTTTTGTTCCCTTTCTTTTCCTCCAGTAACAAACTGATCTGCAGGCTAAGCTAAAATGCTTCATTATGATAATATCCAACAAAACATGTTTAGGAAATACCCAACAAACCAGACACCTCCAGACACAATCCTGACTCACTGCCTGTCGCTCTGCAGACAGTATGGACGACACTTGTTTTTGCCATTTGTTCATTTGATTTCCTTCCTCTCTTCTTTTTCTCTCTTTAAAAAAAATATCAGACACTTGTCACTGAATCACGTCAAAATATGTCCAGCAAATTTGGACCAATGCACAATCATCAGTCAAGTTATTTAAAACTTTAAGACAGCAGAAGTTGAAATTCTTGGGAGAGATTTAAAATGTCACAGTTATGGTTCCCTTTTTTTGTGGCGCTTTGGTTTATGGGCAAATGGAAACTCTTATGGGAGTTTAGTGACAGTCTGAGGCGATGCACTATTTGAGGTGTACAATTGCAGGCCTTGATACTTACAAAAATCTTCCATAGAACAAACATATTGTAAACATAATAATATATAAACTTAGCATCTCAACTGTAACGTATATATTGAGTGAAAAAACCCTCTTTTTGCAGCCTTCATCTTGCACCTCAAAGCCTTGACCTTTGATTGTCAAATCTAGTTAGTTAATCATTGAGTCAGAATAAACATTTCTGTAAAGTAAAAAAAAAAAAAAAATCCTAAGAGTATTCTTCAGATATCATGTTTTGAAGCAAATGATATGTGTGAGGCTCCAAGCCCTTGATTATTAACCTAAGACCTCAAAGTCTAATCATTTTGACATTTGACATTTGTGAAAAGATAGAGGAAAACCCTTGTTTGCATTCTTGAGATCTTGCATTGACAAATAAAAGATAAACATGAGTCACCAAGACCTTGACTTTTGACCTATAGCTATCAAAGCCTAAAGTCTTCATTCAGTCAGAGTGGATATTGGTCCAAAAACTGAAGAAAATCTCTTTAAGACAATATGACATTAACAGGCACAGGATGAACATGGGACCCCAAGACCTTGATCTTCGACTTATGACCTCCAAATTCTATTCAAGTTATTCCTGAGTCAAAGTGAACATGCCTGCAAAGTAAAAGGAAAATCACTCAAAATCACTCTGAAGAGATTTCGTTTCCAAGCAGAACACACTAACTCACTGTTAATATATATTCACTCATCTATCTGGGAAAGAGCTCATAGAGAGTCTTTGAGAATGGGAAGAGCCTTTCCAAAAGCATATCCAGCAGGTGATTGGATGATCATTCTGTCAGTCACACTCATTACAGGTCAGTCAGATGATATAGTAGGTGGGCACTACTGCTGTGACGTAAGCGACAAAATGTGAGGCACTTTGTAAAACAAACTCTTGTCAAAACATGTCAAAAGTGACGGGAATATAGAATTTCAGTCAAAACATTTTATAACGTTGTAGTGTTGTTATTTGTTTTTTCAGTTAATAAAGATGTGGTCCGGATCTGATAAAAGTGTTTCTGATGCTGTTAGCATCTATCTAGGACTTTGATTGGGCCATCTCACTTAGGGCTACTTACAGTCATTGTAGACTGGAGCATTGCAAGATGGATCTGCATGATTATTGACACTGAATCAGGCTGATCTATCTGCATTACAAGGTCAAGAGCAAACATGAGGGCCTAATACCTAGAACTTTGACCTTTGACTTTGAAAATGTAATCAGATGATCCCTAAGTTGGAGTGGGCCTTTGTGTGAAGAAAGCAAGAAATCCTCAAAAACATTCTTGGTGCTGTGCTTAGTGGGAAAGGATGGACGTGAGACTCCACCATATGACATTTGACCTTTGACCTCCAAAATCTAAATATTTTCTCACTGTGATAGAGTGGGCCTGAGTGCAAAATTGGAATTAAGTGCCTCAAAGATTATTCAGATTTGCTGCACACAAGATCTTGATGATGTCCACAGGATTAACACAGGACTTCCCGGACCTTGACATTTGACCGCTGAAGTGTGAAGTGTAATCAGTTCAAGTGCGTGGTTTGTCCTTTACAGAAATGGATTAAGAAACTCCTTAAAAGCAGTAATAGTAAATTGGACACACAAGCAACAGATGAACATGAGACACCACAACATTGACCTTTGACCTTTTGCCTCCAAAATCTAATAACATCATTATTGTGAAGAAAAACCTCTGGAGTTTTCTGTAGATATTGTCTTTTCAAGCAAATGACGAACATGAGGCCCAAAGACCATGACCTTTGTCCAAAATCCAATTTGCTCATCCTTAAGCCAGAGTGGACTTTAGTGCAAAGCTTAAGGCAAATCAACATGGGCTGAGAACTTTACCTTTGACCTCCAAAGTTTATCCAATTCACTCTTGAGTCAAAGTTGACATCTGGGTTGTGTTTGAAGTAAATCTCTTGAAACGTTTTTAAGAGATGGCACTGACAAGAATCAAGAAGAAGGACAAATAACCTGAAGAAAATGCATCTAGTCCTGGCTGCTGCTGACTTGCGTTTATAGTAAATGATAAATACTCTGTTTGTTGTTTTAGAAAAATGAGTGTTATTTTGTTTTATTTCTGCATTTGGCTCATAAAACTGCATTCCACCTATTTAAGTTGACTTTAAAGATTTCAATCTTGGCGCAGTAAACCCTAATCAGAGCTTTAGTTTTGTTTAGATTTGTATCTTTAGTAAAATAAAAGAGATAATTGGCAGATTTAGAGTGTTCTAAGGTGTATCAGTATGACCCTTTGGCAGCATGAATAATAAGGTTTATTTGACAAGCAAAGTTGATTTTCCCTGATCTACAAGAATATATGCACAAGAAAGTACATTTTGTTGATAAATTCAAAACAGATCAGAGGATTGCTTCTCTTTAAGATTTAATTATGTTGTAGCAGACTCCATTCACAGAAATCAACTTAATCACTTAGCATGCTGCTCGTTTGCCTCCTCCTCATCTTCCTTTTTCAATAACAGACTGTCATCCACCCAACCTGTACAAACTCCATCCTCCCTCACTGACTCTGTTTCCATTTGAGTAAATTCTCCCGCTGTTATTTGTCCTTTAGATTTGACGTTGATCCATAGTATCACGTTATGTCTGCCTCTATATAAAGCATATCATTATCTAAGGGTACAGTCATAAAGAACAGGAGCAATTTTAAAATAACCTCCCAAACCAACACATGATCTTCCTTCTTATGATTCTATCATTGATGCCATTATCTTAAGTCAGGTGACCAAGTCTTCCAGGAACCTGTATGACATTGATTTATCCCTGTAAATATAACACTTCCTTGGGAATATCACAGCAGGCAGGAAACACAGTGGTCAGGAGGTGCATTGGGATGAGATAACAAAAGTGGAAACAGTGAGCACACAACAGATAATGGAAAGATGCAGTATAAATCTGTATACTGGCAGTGTGAGACATATCACAGTGTGATGGTGTTAGGAGGAGACAAATCCTGAGACATGACTGCATTACAACAAGACCAGTCTTACAAACTTTTGTGTTTATTGGTATTTTTAGGTGGTGTCAGTGCTTACTAGTCAGTGCTTATTTTTTAAAGCAATTTATTTTTTGTCGGTGGAGAAAATGAGTTTCAGTTTTAGCCACATTTCAGCCAGTTTTGTCATCTGAAGTAAATGAAGACTCAAATTTAGTCCTGTTTTGGTCAATATAAGTTCTCATTCAGTCATGGCTTTAGTCAAAGTTTCTTTTCTCTTCAGACTAGCTTAACATTTACTGAGACTTATTCAAAATAAACAGATGATTATACTGACGTGCACTAAATGAAGAACATTTCAACTGAAGAGATTGTATTGCACTGTGCATGAGGTCTACAAGTCACAGCCACCTACACAATGTCAACATCCATCCCAGCCCATCATTTATATTGTTAAATCCTTTCAAGGCTGCGGGGGGCTGGAGGGTGTCCAGCTGATATTGGGCGAGAGGCGGGGTACACCCTAGACTGGTTGCCAGTCGATCACAGGGCATCATAGAAAGATAGACAACCATTCATACACTCCCATACCCACACCTAAGGGCAATGTAGGGTCACCAATTAACCCAGCAAGCATGTTTTTTGGTCTGTTGGAGGAAGTTTTCCAGGAGGAAGGCTCTGATCGACACAGGGTTCGAACTAGCAACCCTCTTGCTGGGATGCACGTGTATCTTTGTGGTTGAATTGAGTTTTATTTATTCTTCATGAACATTTTATTAGAAGTATTAAAGCTATGAAAGTTAAGTTTAAAACCACTACATTCCATATTATATTGCACAATATTAAACCAATTATAACAATGATATTATAACAGAGCAACAATACAATAACTTGGATAATGGTGATATTGTGATAAAACTCATAACAATGATAATATGATTGTAATTAAAAATAGTAATAAAGTTAAAACAATAGTAGTCATGATAATGATAATCATGATACTGCTGATAATAATTACTGACCTGTCATACCATTCATATGTATAATTATTATAGCAATAGACTTCCCAATGCTGATCGTTACCCATTGTTGTCACTGCATTGTCATCCTGCTGCTACAAGCTCACTTTATTGTGGTAATGTGTTAATGTGTTGTCATTTTCTGCACTATTGTATGTTCTGTTTGTATTTATGTTGTTAAATTGTATGTCATTCTGTTTAAAGTCTTATGATCATTTGAAGATGTGAGAATTCAGGTCACTCTCATATTGTGAACTTGCTGTGGACCCTACAAAAGATAGCTACACCTGCACTTAGAGTCTTAGATGTCGTCAAAAATAAAAAATCTTGTTAAAGTAGGCTTTTGTTTTCAGGGCAACGTTTATGTTTACACTCATGTTACACAAGCCCTGTGGTTATTATTGTGCTATTTAAAGCTTCATTCAGATTGTGTGGGTGTGTTCAGGCTGCTTTCAGGACAACTTTCACTGGTGTGTCACTGTGGTTGCACCCATGACGACAAGACAACTTTTACCTTTGTTGTTATTTATTTACAAGGTTTGATGACTTCATTTAATTCCTGTCATTCTCATGTCTGTGCAGGAGAACAGAGAATGAAGACAAGGCATGGCAAAAAAAAGAATGAGATGAGGAGGATAATTCTTTATTATGTACGACAAGAACAGAGACAAAAAAGGAATTATAATGAAATTTAGAAATATATGTTAAAAAAAACATTTCAAGAATAATGTCAAGAATAAAGCTGAAATGCAACTTTGATCTTTTTCTCAACATTTCAGTTTTATTCTTCATGTTGTATTTTCATTTTCTTTATTTTTTCTATCTTTTTCCTGAACATTTAAACTAAAATCATTATACCATATACACATTTCATCTTCATCTTTGAAATTTAAATATATTACCCTAAGACACTGATTTCACTCAAGAAATTGTTGGTCTGTTTAAACTTATGTCTTGAAATAAGACTTCCCTCTCCATGTTTTGATTTTTTCTCAACACCGAATTTTGACTCTATTCTCCACTTTTACTTTCTTTCAACATAATTCTCCTGATCTTTACTTTTTTTGTCAAAGCACATAATGACAAAATAATTGTTCCTCAGCTTATTCATTAATTTTTATTACCCAGATTGAATCAGCAAGATAACATGTGGTGAGCCCTGCAAAATCTTTGAAAACACTGGTGTTATTTATCATTTTAAGATGACTGTTCTGTTATTAAATGGTATTATGTCGGCATTACTTTAATGCAATATTTTTTTTACTCCTTTTAAAGAAGTTTACATTGCCCCCAGATGTCCTTGGAATATATATTTGAAGTTACTTGACCAAAAATCCTTTCAGATATTGGATTTTGGCATGTCTGTAAACCCCTCACTTTCAGCCCTGCACAAAACAGACTCTATTGGTGTCTGCATTTTTATACCCTCATGAGCCTGGTCTTTGCCCCTACAAGAAGTGGATAGCCCCATGCTGTTTTTAAGCCATAATATTTATGCCCCTGTAACCCTTTGCCTCCACTTTGAATGACACACAGACTGAATAGGGGTGTGAGTTGACCCCTCACTTGCTCTGTCTCAGAGGTTGTATCAGAGGAGTTATACTGGAGAGAGGGTGGCATGCCAGCTCAGCAGGAGACAGGAGCACTGTGAGTGAATGTCTGCCATTGTGTGTGGGAAGCATGCGTGGTGTCGCACATATAAAAGCCATGTTGCAGTATGAATTGAAACAGATATAACAACCTCAAAGAATTAATGCAAATTTCTGGAGGTGTAAAGGTGACAAAGCTTTGTTGTGGCACTTTAGTGCAAAAGTGAAAAGGGCTAATGTGGCTTCAGCTTCCCAGAACTGTGCTCTAATGTTTATTGCGGCTGCATAGGCATGCACTTACCATTGGAGGTGGATGTGGGCTGAAATAACACCTGTATTATGAAGTGTTTTCCATTTGGGGGTAGGTGACATATTTCAGATAGACTGTGTAGGCACACATCTTTGTGAGGCGGTGCAAGCAACAGAGGGAAATAAGGGTTTGTCTCATGTTGGGGCTTTTGTAGACAGGACACGGACACGTTTTTGTATAAAAACATGTATTTCACATAATATGTGGCCTTTAAGAATTGTATGATACCCACATGCTTTTAAAAATATTAAATCAAAGAAACATTTCAAGGTTGTTGGACCCCAGCTTGTATACCATACAGCATGAATGAGGCCAAGTGGACGATAGTGTATTTCAGATCTTTTTTTGGGTGCTGTTGCCTGGGGTGCTAGCCAAAATTTTGGGCCACATAAAAAAATGTTATTGTTGGTCCCCATCAGCATAGTCCAAACTGACCTCAATCACCCTTAATACATTGAAAGTTTTATTAAGTATAACTTTACGTAAAATACCATTTAATTGAAGCACCAATGCCATAGTCGTAATGCCTGTGTACACCTTTCAGAGTTTGTTCTCCCCAATGCAGGTGGGATAAGTGCAGGCTCTGTATAGGGACCTTTTCCCCAATGAAAGGGGCCAAAGAGAAATAAATCTGTTATACAAGGACTCTCTGGTGCTAGGACCATTTTAAGCATCTTCCTTTTTTCAGTCCTTCCGGGAAACAAGGTAATCAGCATGACTCCCTTTCTGTAATACAACAAGAAATACATGTTTTGAAAAGTCTTTGCTTATTTCGACAAGTTCAAAATATATGGAAAAGAATGACTATTTTTTTGTCCCCTGTTGGGCCCTAAGCATTGTCCCAACTTCCGCACCCCTTCTGGCACCCCTGGCTGGAGCTGCTCTAAATTTTCATCTCAGCACCCCAGAATTACCATCAAAAAGGGTATGTTGCCCACCAGATTTCACAAATGTGACAAAAACTTTTCAAATATCTTTAATTTATTTTTCATCTATCATTTTGAGAAGTTTTGTAATTATTAATTATATTTTCAGTCAAACTTATTCCTGTACAGGTGCAGTGTGTTGTGTACCATTTATGCAGACAGAAGTGAGATAATTTACCTAATTAAAAATAGCAATTAAAGACAATGAAGTGATGCAGTGATGAGTTCTGGATTTTTAACTTTTTTTTTTTGTATTGGAGTAGGAAGACTTTAACACGCTTTAGCATGGCTGAGTACTAATACCAAAATAATACTTTATCTTAATGTCACTTGTTTAACTTGTGTTATGCCACCCATTTTAACATATTTTGTCTAGTGGAAACTCACATTTCATCTTGGGACTCTATTGTTGTTGTCAGAACTCTATATAGGGAAGTGATTCTTGTTATTCAGTGCATGTGTGGTTCAGCAGGAGAATTGAAAATGTCATAAAGCACATTGTAAACACCTGTTTTTAAAAGTGCTATATAAATAAAGTTTATTATTATTATTATTATTATTATCTCTTCAAGCGCTGAGCACCTCTAAAGGTCTGATCCTAAAACCACCTGAGGTTTTTTTTGTAAAAATCCAGCTCTGTGATATTTACAGCTGTGAGACAGACAGCAGAGGTGACAGGCACCACGCTGCTGGACACACAGCAGCGGTCTGATGGAACAAGTGGTGCAGACAGAGAGTGAGTCAGTGCACATCAGAGCTGCTGACAGGTTCATCAATCATCTCTTTAAAATAGCAGGACACTGAGACAAAACATAAATACCTTGCTCACAAATGAGGGGCTCTGACACTGCTCATACTGTAGCTCCCCCTACTGATCAAAAAAATAACTGCATTTCTCATGTTCTTGAACAGTGTTGAAAACTGTCAACTGCGAAATTCTGGAAAGGAATGAGAATTTGGCTTTGGTGCAGAAAGCGGTCAAGCCCTCAGTGAGTGCACCCTGTGAATATTTTTGAATTACTGAACTACTGTCCTCTTAAGGATCAAAACCAAACAGTCTGTGGTCCTTCAGAGCCCCGTTTGTTGTTCCGGGAAAGGCTTTGGCTTCGCTTAATAACTTATTACCATCAAGCACGTGATGGTCGCTCTGGAACTGATAAGAGGTTTGGTCTGTTTACTCCGGATCGCCCTCCAGCCCGCTCCGACTTTTTCCGGTAACATCCTCGAGCCACGAAACTTGACACCCGTTGCCATGGAAACAAAACAACTGCAATGCCAAATATGGTCAGAGTGGAAGTGAGACGTAGTGACATTCGCGTGTTGACGTCACACTGAGCACGCACTGTGATCGGATTCCCTTGACCGTGACAACAGAGGAGCAGAGTACGAGCTATGAATGAATAATTAACCTGCTTTTTCTGCTGCTCCCACTCTTTTTTAACACAACTCCTGCTGTGGATGTTCTTTATGTAATCCTGCATCCAAAAATAGACACACTGACATCTTTATGGACTGATGCAGAGACAAAACTACTAAAACTACCGAGGTTTAAGGTTCTTTTGTCTTCGTGGGCCATGTTTCATGTTTCTAAAGCTAGTGTCGCATATTATGCAACATAAGCTTTCCCTGTAGCACTTAGTGATCAGTTTCTCTCCTTGTCATCCATTTGTCTGGAGATGACGTTCACTTTCATTCTTACCTCAGGGATGTAGAAAGGTGGGAGGGCAAATCAAGTTGGCAAGCTAATTTTAGTCTTCTGTTTCGGAAGCTTCATATTAACCTTTATGTAACTTTTAATTTAACATTTGCAGCTCTTAGGGTCAGTTCTGCGCATTCTATGCACTTTTCGTGCTTAATTTTTGATCATTTTGCCTGTGTTCATGCATATGGTATGAATTGTGGCAGGACTGTGTACTTTTATTTGATCTTGTTTTTTCCAGCTCAGACCCTGTAAGTCTGAAATACACTGTGTACAAACAAGTGTTACACTGGCTGTTAAGCGCAAAAAATGCTCAATTGAAACCCAGTCAACTGCATTTTTTCAATGTCATTTCCATCAAAGCATAATACTAGCATTTTAATTTATCTGGATGTCAACCTGGGATTTTGCCTTGGAATTGATCATTATTTACTTCTCTCCACCAGATGGTGTCATTTTAACCATAAAGAAAGTATGAGGGTGAGTATTTGACACTACAGAAAAAAATAACACATGAAAATCAGTGTTGCAGCTAATCATTGACGTATCCCAGGCTGTAATAATTCAACACAAAAAAGTCTACTTTACATGTAGTATACTAAAAATAATTCGTTTTATCTATTTTTTTTTTACATCTGAAAACATGGTGGCATCATGGCAATAACATGGCATTTAAATGGTTAAAATCTTTTTAAAAAATCATTCATGTTTGATGTGCAGGATGTCGATTTAAAAATCAAGCCCAAAATAGAGCTTTTTTGTTTCTTAACGACATGAGTGTGAGTATTTGACACTGTGCAGAAAATAGTAATTCATAAAATCCGTGTTGCTGCTAATCACTGACATATAATCCAAAACATTAAAAAATCTACTTTGCATGTAGTGTATTGAATTTTTTTATTTTTTATTTTTTTTCATAAACATGATGCCATTATGACAAAAACCTGGCATTCAAAGGGTTAAAATCTTTAAGAAAACAAGTGGTATTTGATATCTATCATAAGGTCATTTGTATTTTTAAAAACTAGCTAAATGAAAGCCAAATTAAAATAACTGTGTAATAATTTTATAGCTTGCTTCTGAAAAACATTTTTTTTTTGTTCTTAACAATATGGGTGCAACAAATATGAGACTCAGCCATGTGCCTGTTTTTTAGGTCTGCTCCATGGCCTGTAACCTCTCCTCCCTCCTCTCATCAGGCGTCATTTGGGCAGCCAGTCAGCAAAAAGCTCAGAGCCAAGTGTTTCCAAAGGGGAGGAAAATGAGCTGTATTAACAACAACAGAGATGAAGTCTTTTATTTTTTATACATCTTAAATCATATGCTTAATAGACATCCAAACATGATGTGAACAGTCAAACTCACCAGGACCAGGGACCTTTAAGGAAATCTACATACATATGTATTCAACAGCTCATAGTGGTGCACAATGTTCCTGGTACTCAGCATCTTTATTTCAAACATGATATTCACGTCACATGGTCTTCTTTAACTAATTGACAGCCCCAGTAATCTATTAATTATATAATAGCATTGAATAAATTGTTGCAAGAGATCTGTGGTAGCCGATCTTATTCTGGAGCTTTTTGATCTAATTTCTTTTTAATTCATATGATTTTTAACAGGGGGAATGCAATTGAATTAAAATAAAGAGCATGAATCTAATGTGCTGCACATAGAGTTCATAGCTGTGGCTATTCGCAACCTTTGTCTGTAGTTTTGATCTTTAGCATACAGTGTTAAAAATGCAGAACTTTTAGTGTACTACAACAACATATCATAATTTTGTGTATAGATACGCTAAAAACATACACCCCAATAAACCTGTCAGAAATACATAAACTAAAGTGGCTAAAACCAATCTAAATTAGAAATTAAACACAACAATATTGACATGAGCCCAATTCTGGTCCTCTTTTTTTTCTCAGTACTTGCCCTTTGTTGTAAAAGATTTTAAATCTGTGACTTATTGAAATTATTTTTTTTCTTTTATTTACTAGATTTTACTTTATTTAAGCAACAATATGAAACTTTTCCATCCTGAAACTATAGTGCACAGTGGATCAAATATTACAATATACTGTATCTTAACAAGGAAAATGTCATCTGTCTTATTCCTTTGTCAAGCTTTTTGCTCAATCTCACCCTAATTTCTCTTTCTTTAAGCGTTATTCATCATCATCCTCCCCCAACTTTAGTTTAAGTCAGTATATCAAATTGCACTAAAACAGACTAAATGGCTTCATATCAGCTCAAAACTGGTGTGTGAACCATTGCAGGCCCTGGGGCCACATTTGGTCCCTTACCGCCTCACTCAGCCCTCAGAATATTATCAAATTATGAAAATGTAAGGAGGAAAAGCATGCTGTAGTTTTAAGGATATATGTTTTTTAATCTGTAACGATAATAAAATTAATAAAATTTAACTGAGATTGAAAGAGTTTTGCCTGGAACTACCTCATGTTTGATCCTTTTTTTCATACATACATCTGTCAGCCATTATCAGCAAAAATTTAACCTGCTGCAGAATACAGAAGTGTCAAACCCAGGGCTCGACAACACAACCAGAGCCAAAAATCTTAGTGTGGCTGGCAGTATGGGCGATAGGGACTGATCTTATTTTTGAAGGCTGAGAATTGCAACCAGTTTAGAAAATGATTAAAATAATACATTTTGTTCTGAATCTGTTGATCATTTGTTTATTTAAGAGGTAAACTCCCCCACCCCCCGAAACAATTATAATTGATGATCCCTGCTATAAAGCCTCCATATAGCTCACAAGAGAATTGTTGCCTGCTGCCATAATTATATAACACTGAAGAAGGGTAACTGGGGTCATTATATCTGCTGAAAGGTATTTTGCTCTTCAACTTTGAAACCACAGTTTTAAAGGCAGAAAATTTACATATTGTTGCTTTAATGGAGAAACCTGACTTAGGCAATCAATGGTGTATGTTACAGTTTCCCTTTAGCGTGCCTCAAGTTGGGCTGTACAGCAGGTAATGCTGTTTCCTCACAGCAGGATGGTTGCTGAATGGGCTTCCTGGTCTAATTGGGCCTTTCTATGTGGAGTTTACATGCTCTCACTGTGTATGCAAGGGTTTTCTCTAGATTCCCCACTTTCCTTCCATAGACCAATAACTTGCTTGTTGGGTAAATTGGTGACTCTAAATTGCCCTTTGGTGTGAGTTTGTGTGTGCATGGTTGTCTGTCTCTCTATGTCAGCCCTATGATTGGCTGGTGACCAGTTCAGGGCGTACCCAATAACATCTGGGATAGGTTCCGGCCACTGGTGGCCCCATATGGGATAAACAAATATGGATAATGATTTGTAAAACATTAAACTTACAAACTACAAAGGATGTGATTCAGTATGTGGCATTAGTTCCTGTGAATTGGTCTAAAATGCTGTTTATTATGATTTTCATAACAACAGTTAATAAAGAAAATCAGAATATTTTTTGAGTGATTATTAGCCTCTGTAAGACACTTTAGACTCTTCATAGGACAGGATACGCACCCTAAAATGTTGAGGGAAAAAGGTAACTTAACTGATAACTCAGTATAATTATCTGTTAATGAAATACAAGTGATGAGACCATAAGCTCCAGAACACCTACAGCCAGGTTGAAATGTTAGTTAAACTCAATAAGCTACTTCTGACTAAACAATTAAATACGAAAGAAAATCATCTTGTTTCTTTTATTTCATCTCCAGTGTTATACATTTTTTGCATCGGAACATTTTTGATAAGTAAAAAAATAAACTATGTCATAAAATACATCTTGATAAAATACATGGCATGATCACTTTTTTCATGGAAATATCAAGTTAGTGGACACCTTACAATAAGCTGTTACAGCTACACGCTACACATTAGTAACCCTGCTATTTTCACATGTTGGCTACAACACAACTTTGTCAACAGTATTACACATATGTTAGAAGGTACTGAGCTTCAACTGACTTCACATCACATTGAGGGCTGTTTAAAACACAACATACCACCTCTCTGGAACACAGATGACTTGTTTTTGCATGCATTTTTGTAACAGCACAAAGTCTCCTTTAAGAGAATCGCACCAGCAAAATGGAAGAAGTCGACCCTGATACATCCACAGACATGTCATCAACACAACCTTTGATGTTTATGCTTCACAACACCAAAAAACTCGAAAGAGATTATTCAAGAGAGAGCGAGATCATAGCTTGCTGGCTGGTTAGATTACAATAACAGTATTGTTGCATAATTTGTTTGCATTCACAAGGCCAGAAGTGTTGGAGAGTTAAGATTATCTTTCATTAACTCAGATGCTCCCAGGCTGCCTTTGAGGCCCTCCAAGCCCTCAGACAGGGAATCAATGTCAGAGTAATTAAAGGAAAACACTGTGCGGTAATTGCTACAACTGGGACTGGAAGACATGACTGGCATGTTCAAAGATTCTAGGTCGTTGGCCACAGACTTGTACAGGGTTTCCCAGTCTGAGAGGCAGAAGGAGCCACTCAGGTCGATGTCAGGGACAGATGCAGCCATCTCGAGACTAGGCACCAGATCATCCAGGTCATCTCCTTTCAAGTCCGCAAGGGCCTCTTCTTCCTCTGCACTTGAACACAGCAGGATGTTGGAGTTACCCAAGATGGCTGCTGCAGGGATGCAAGGGATGTTGTCCACGTCTTGACCGAGTGGGACTTCTGCGACAGTCATGTTGCTCTCTGGGATTTTTACTGTCTCTAACATGGAGAGCAGTTGTGGGGAGGCTGGAGGGTCCTGCAGCATTGTATTGGCATCATCTTCATTGTTGCTCTCCTCCATCTCTTCATTGTCCTCTGCAGAGAGTTTGCAGGTGGGTTTATGGGAGGCTAGGATGTGTTCTAGTCTCTCCTTCTCCTTCAGCAGGTCATCAATCTCCGTCTGAAGAGCCGACTTCTCTTCTTCAAGCTTGTCAGTTTCCTGAGGTAAAGAGGAAGCCAATAAGAGAATGAACATCTGACATTAAGAAACTGGTAATGTGTTGTCCATGAATGAGATAATTCAAAATAAAAACAAAATCAGACCAAATGAAGCACCACTTGAAAGAAATCAACTCTTATTTCAGAGTGGAGCCGAATAATACAGATCACATGAAGAATCTGAAATTCCGTCTATTAATATTAACACTGAAAAAACTGAAACGCATTGGTGCCCAGCAGTCCTCCCTGTGGTGCCACCTCACAAAAGAGCAAAAGTAAAATGAAAGTAGCGCACAGAGTGGCCCTGAAGTGTGAAGCACAAGGGCAAATAAGGAATTACTGCAACACAAAACAAACAAAAAACAACAAATAGGATGCACTACAGAAAGTAAAAAAACCATACACATACAAAATCATTTTAGATGCACAATGTCAGGAAACACCAAATTGGATTAAAGGCATTAAAGCACAACAGCAAATAAAAACAAATATTTTGGTTGTTTTTTTAGATATTGTGTTTTTAATGTTGTTGTGTTTTTCTGTTTGTGGTTTTTATTAATTGAGGTTATCTGTTGTGTTTTTTTAATTTGTTGTATTTTGAAAATTTGTTATAAATTTTCAGATTTTTTATGTTAATGATTTTTGTTTTTGTTTCATGTTTTTTTAGTTGCTTTTTTAGATAATCAGATTTGTTGTTTTTTTATTGTTTTGCCCTTAAATTGTTGTCACCGCATCACTGCAGGAAACTTGAAAATAGAAATCCTTCAGTGCCCCGCAGCCATCCCTGTGGTACTCCTGTCATGTTTGATCACAAGTGACATGAAAGGCAGCAGTGCATAAGTCCACGTGCTGGTTAGATGCTCTACAGGCTCAAAACAGCTCTATTTAACTGTGCATGTGACTGAAAGGATCTTATGTGCACTCTTCTCTTTTAAAGTTCCTCTTACAATGATTATTTTTGTTTTTATTTTGTATTGTGATTTTAATGCATTTTTCTTGTTCTGTAAAGCACTTCGAATTGCCTTGTGTACGAATTGTGCTCTACAAATAAACGTGCCTTGTCTTACATCAGGGATGGGCAAGGGGTGGCATGGGGGCCAAATTCGCTGCCCCCATCTCCAGATGTGGCCCACCAGTCAGTTTCAAATTTTAAAAATTATAAACATGGTGACAATCCATCATGTATTACAGTGAAATTTGTCTCTACAATTCTATGTTCAGAGAATTTACAAGTAATTGATAGACATGATTTGTTGAAATGAATCTGTGAAGATCTTTTTTATAGCACAATGTGTTTGAGAAAAAAGATCAATTAAATTTCAATGAACAGTCATACATTAAATTAAAATAATAATAACAATAATAATCTTTAATGGGTATTGATTCAATATTTAGCTCACTAATTAGGGTTTTACTTTTGGCTTATTTTTAGCCTGAAAGTTAAAAATAATAATGTTGGCTATCATAAATTGTGATGTAAGATATATATCTATGCAGAACCCACTTCCACTTCCAGCTGTGAATGTTGATCATGTGGACTACTTTTAGGAAAAATGGAAATCCTGAAAAATATAGATATAAATTTTGTACCTGACTTTATTATTCTTACTTTGTCAGATTATTATTATTTATGATTGTCTTACACAACGCCTGCTTCCATTTGAAACGATTTTGCCCCAAAGTAGGAGCAAGATTTGAGGTAACCCATAGGGTCACCAAAATTGCCCATCCTTGCTCTCATGTGGTTGTCTATAAACAGTATACTTACAGCCTGCAGAGTGTCTATCAGCTCCCTCCGCCTGTTGCGACACTTTGCTGCAGCAATCTTGTTCCTCTCCCTCCTGATCCTCCTCCTCTCCTCCTCCTCCTTGGTCGCCTGGAATCAATCACAAATCACCGAGTTTAATGCGCATACGTTACACTTCTTGCCATATCAGCAGCTGGCTCCTCAACACCATCGCTCTTGCCAAAAATGTAAGACGAGGAAGACAAATCTTGGTCGCAGTGTATGCCGGGAATACTGATGGAGTCGGTGCAGACGCTCCGGTTCACTTGAGGCGTTAAAATGCTGCACCACTGGCACGGGCCAGCCAGGCACGTGAACGCGCACGTTTATGCAATTTGGTGTCCCATTCATAAACACTGCTGCGCTCTTCACTGCAAGAGTATTTACACTGACACTAAGGTCAGCAGTTCTCAAATTACACTGAAAACATAATTACATCTGTATTCACGGGCTGTTAAAATATCACGATAACTCGTGTTTAGGAATATATTTACTTTCTTCAGTTATGGCTGTATTATATTAACTTCTGATAAGTTAAAGAGGTCTTCGGGGAGATGGAAACGATTAAAGAAGAGAATGCATTGACTGTTCCGTTCACTGATTAATTTATTGTTCTATTGATTAATTATGCAAGATTTACTATGCATTCATTTACAATTCATGTATTTTTTTCTTACCTTGTCTTTTAGCCCCTTCCTGTTGCAGGGCTTCGCCTTGTTTGCTCCCGCTGGAGAAGACGCCTGGTTCTTGCCTTGGGTTCTGCTCTTCGCACGGCCAGATGTGATCACTGTCGGCTGCACCATCCACTTCAGGTCAGGAGAGGTGGAGATTGCAGTCAGAGTCGGAACAAAGGAGCCCGCTGTAGTGGTCTCAGTGTCCTGTTAGAAGCCAACATTACAAAGAAAATAAAAATCACATTCTGTTAAGCAGACATTTTGATTATCTGATGAATGAGAATCACGTCCGTGGGTGACCTTAACGTCTGCAAAAAGACTACATTTTATGCATCCATCAAAATGAGTTACAAGCTCCATAAATCTCATAATATCACCCCAACCCCCGACCCAAAAAAATGTAAATCAATGTGTGCATTACACAGATGCTCGAAACTGATGATATGGAAGGATTATAAACGCGGAATTATCTTCAAGAATGTGCCGTCTATTAAATGTACTTGGACATGTGTGGACATTTTGTACCATCACGCAAGCCTCTTGCATCCTACATTGTCATTTTGCATGACCTATCTGGCACTTTCGAGGAGTGTACCCCTCTTCTCTATCCCCGTTTATACCTTGTCGCTGTCCACTGATGATGAAAGCGAGTCGGAAGGATGCTGACTGCACCCAGGGGTGTCCCCGCCAGGCGATGCTGAGCTGCAGCTGGACGAAGAGTCGGACTCAGAGCTGCAGTCTGGATGCATGTCATGGTCTAACATCTCTACCTACAAAAGAGATCAGGCTGTCTATAGAGAAGAGGAAGAATGACGCCTGGACGTCTTTATGTTATATTCCATTTGCCAGCCTCATGAATGAGGAGAGTGCAGATAGTGGAGAGGCCCGCCTTTTATAGTGAGCCGGATTTTTATGAATGAAATCTGTGAGGTGAGACTGAACCATTTCACACGGGGTAGGGGTGAGAGGGAACAATGAGCAGATGTTTTTACAGTGGGTGAAATAAATCCATTAAATGTTCGTACATTAATGTTTGCACTATTTTTATTTTTGCTTTTTGTATTTTCTCTGATATATTAAGAAATGAAAATAAACGTGAAAAGTAAAGGGACACCCCTGCCTGCATGAGGTGCCCATCGTCATGAATGATCTACGTCACATCATGTATGCAGCATCTGCATCATATGGGCTACATGATGTTCCCTTTGTGTCCTCATGTGATCACATCATGTACCTAAATGTCCCTGCTGCATTCAATGTATCAGATATTTCATCAAGACGGTGGGGGGGGATTTCAACAAGATATTTTCAATTTAATCAGGTGTCTCATGACAAAAGATCAAGCTAGTTTTATGAGGTCCACAGTGAAATGACAGAGATACTCAATTTCACATTCTGCGCTGATACAGCAATCCATCGTGATTTTACACGCTTCCCAGCACCCCAGCTTATTTTCAAATGATCTCCGTGGAGTCTCATCCATATATCACATTGCCGTTCACCTGTCTGTGTATATGGATGCAGCTCCAGCAACAAAATAGTCTCTGTAGTGAAATAGCCAATCGTCGAATGGACCGGTCGAGCCATATATGGTGTTTCCGGTGAGCAGGGGGCGCGCTGACGGCGAAGGGACAGAGCGCGCGCCGACGGACGTTTGTGTGTGGGGCTGTGTGTGGCCCACTCACTCAATTCAGAAAGAGTAAAACATTTGCTGAAAGACTGTCCCGTCATGCATTGTGGGGTACCTGATGCGTCACTGCATGCGTCTGGACTGGACACAGAGGCGTTAGTTTTGGGACACGGAGGGAGGGTGAATCCCTGCATCTGACACACCTTTGGAAAAGAATAGGATGAAATTCGTGCAAAAGCAGAAATTTGTCATCAACTTGCATTTGAAAATTGGCCTTCAGAATCTGAAACTGTAGAATACTGGCACATTTAAAGAAACCCCAGACTACATAGGATGAAGGACCCAGGGGCCACAGGCAACCCCCCCCCATTCATTGTGGTCTCCAGTTATTTTTAAATATTGATCAGTTGAAAACACAAAAAAAACACAAAAATTATTTGCCATGAAGGATTTTTGTTTGTTTTGATGGTAACAAATTTAGCACAGAAACCTGGGCACCGATTGGGGATTTGTTTTTGGTTTTTTTTGCTACAGGTGCTAAAGGGGAGCTTTACCAATACGTGTGTGTGCTATAAAATGACTGACTAGATAGATAGATAGATAGATAGACAGATAGATATAAAATTTAGCAAAGAGTGTACACAAGTTAAGACAAAACAAGACAAAAGAGAATCCAAGTGTGTACAAAATGAGCTAAAGCTTCATTTCAACTGCACATACAGTATTTGCACAGCAGTTGCTACTAGTTTTTCAACATTATTTTCAATATGATAACTCAAATCTGACTTCTGTAGGTGCCAAATGCCCTAAGTGAGGCTATGCAGTTTTGGCAGGGCTATAGCTTCCGTTAGTCCAAGTGTAGAGCCAACCTCACAAAAAATATATTTATTAGAAAACTAAAAATGGAAACATTTTACATTATTGATATTAAAAGTTGACCTTGACCTTTGACCGCTAGAGTGTAAGCAGTTAATTTTTTTACCAGACCAACTGACATTTGTACATAGTTTGACAGACATCCCCGAAAGTTTTTATAACACTGTGTCCTACTGCAAGCACTGTCCACACTGCATCTGTTTAATATTTAACTCTATTTCCCGTATTTCCCTTCGTAAGCAGTACATCAAGTGCTTTGATTGTAGAGGTGAAGCAACAGACTTGTAATCCTTTGTACTGACTAGTAGTGGAGTCAGGGACTCAGCAATACACAGTGAGCCAATTTAAGTTTGTCCCTCTGTTATGAAAGTGAAAGTAAAGCATTTAACTAACAGAAATAGAGGAATGCTACACTGTCTCTGCTGTGTTAAATTGATAAACAAGCTCTGCTGACTGAAAAGAGTCAAATTAAACCAAGAAGCACTTTATTAACTCTCTTTCTTTCCTCATTCCATGTCCACATGGACAGCAATGAAGAGGAAAATAGACATGGTGCGTTGAGGCAAAAACTGCATAATGCTCCGTCACGCAGATTGATTATTACCTCTGCCAAGGAGGTTATGTTTTTGCCGGCGTTTATCTATCTGTCTTTTTTTTTGTCTGTGTTCAGAATAACTTGAAAAGTTCGGATTTGGATGAAATTTTCAGGAATTGTCGGAAATGGGATATGGAAGAACTGATTAAATATTGGGACTGATCCGGATCATTTCGGCCGCGGCCGAAATGAGTTTCCTTCGCAGGGTGTCCGGACTCTCCCTTAGAGACAGGGTCAGAAGCTCGGTCATCCGGGAGGGGCTCGGAGTAGAGCCGCTGCTCCTCCGCGTTGAGAGGAGCCAGATGAAGTGGCTCGGGCATCTGCTTAGGATGCCTCCTGGACGCCTCCCTGGTGAGGTGTTCTGGGCACGTCCCACTGGTAGGCGGCCCCGGGGAAGACCCAGGACACGCTGGAGGGACTATGTCTCTCAGCTGGCCTGGGAACGTCTCGGGATCCCCCGGGAGGAGCTGGACGAAGTAGCTGGGGAGAGGGAAGTCTGGGCTCCCCTGCCCAGGCTGCTGCCCCCGCGACCCGACTACGGATAAGCGGAAGAAGATGGATGGATGGATGGATGGACTGATCCGGATCACCCTGGCGCAGCTGGATAGTGCGCTTGGTCAGTGATCAGGAGGTTGCAGGTTCAAGCCCAGCTCCGGGCGACACATGGTGATGTGTCCTTGGGCAAGACACTTAACCCCAAGTTGCTTCCACTGCTGCGTCAGTGGCGTGTAAATGGGCATGAAAGGGCGTGAAAGTGTTAGCTGATACTGATGGATAATTAACTTAGAAACTCTGAGCCATCAGTGAGTGAATGTGAGAGCAAATGGGTGTGAATGGGTAAGTGTGACCTGCGGTGTAAAGCAGCTTTGAGTAGTCGAAAGGCGCTATATAAGCTCAAGTCCATTTTCTAGTCTTTATTTTATTTCTGACACTTATTCGCATTGTGTTCAGTTAGGACATGGTGTAAATAGAGTATTTACAAGTAATGGATGATTATGACACCCAAAGAGCTTTGACCTTCGGCATTTTAAATGTATCCAGTTAAATCCTCAAGTGAGGTTGGGCCTGTGAACAATGAAAGTAAGAAAATTTTGACAATTGTTTTTGACAAGTTAAGCTCAAGTGCAAAAGTAGAACATTTGGCACCACAACCTTCAGGTTTGACGATTTACTTCTAGATCTATAATTTTCATCCTTGAGTCAGAGTCGGCCTATGCACAAAGCATGAAGGAAATCCCTTAAAGATTCAGGAGATTCTGTGTTCAGAATATCCTGTTCCCAAAAAAATGAAAATCATGAGACTCCACAACCTTGACCTCCAAATCAAACAAGGTAATCCCTGGGTCTTAATAGGTTAAGTCTTTATATTATTGTGAAGTTTGAAAAAAATCTTATGAAGCAATCTTTTGATATTGTATACCCAGGCAAGTGATGGACATGAGACTCCACAGCCGTGACATCTGACCTTTGACCTCCAAATTGTAATCAGTCCATCCCTAAGTTGGAGTGGACCTTTGTGCAGAAGAAACAAGAATTTTTTTTAAAGATCTTTGAGATTCGGTGCTTTCAAACAAAGGATGGACATGAGACACAACAACATTGACATTTGGCCTTTGACCTCCAAAACGTCATTATTTTATTATTTATGTCAGAGTGGGCCTATGTGCAAAGGTTGAAGAAAATCCCTCAAGAAATTCAGGGTCTAGTTATACATGATGCCCCCACTACTTTGAAATTGGGGTTGTTAATAATCCAACATTATTAACATCATCAAATGGCTGTAATCTACTCTCTGTGTGAAACTTTGACACAGCAAAGGGCCTCCAAGAAAGGGGGGGGGGGGCAATTTAAGACCAAAGTTTTGCAGAAATGTTCAGTTAAAAAAATCCTGGCATCTTCCTGGGTGTCAGGTTTCTGCAGCAAGCTTCAAGAGGACAATCAGGGTACTACAAGTTTTGACACTTCAACATGGGCTTCAACCCCAGAGGTTACCGTCTGATCAGAATTTGCCTTAGTGCAAAGTTTGAATAAAATCTCTTTAAGGATTTGTCCAATTCTGATCCGGCAAGATGCTATTTATGTCCATAGGATGAACATGGCACTTCACAACATTGCCATTTTGACCTCAAAGGCTTGTCATTTCATCAAGACAGGGTGGACATTTTTGCTTAGCTCAAAGAAAGCCTTAAAGATTCTGTGTTCACAAGATCCCATTCACAAAGGATGAACATTTGACCTTTGACCTCCAATGTCAAATCGTTTACTGCTGACCCTAATAGGTAGAGTCTTAATATTTGAGTTAAGATTGAAGAAAATCATACCAAGCAAACTTTAGATTTTGCATACTCAGGCAAGGGATGAACATGAGACTCCACAACATTGATTTTTGACCTTTGACCTTTGAAATGTAATCTGTATATATGGAAGTAAGAGTGGAAATGTCTACAGCCTTTGTAAAAAGTCCCTAAAAGCATTTATAGTTCTCTGTTGATAGAATAAAAGGAGCTCTATGCAGTGTTGGGTTAATGACTTCAAAGTTCTTACTGATAGAGATATTTGCCTGAAACACTTGAATATTAATCTTCTCAGTTATACAAACAAAGATCTTAGCACCTGTTAAGGAATAACAGACTGCGGTAATGATGGATCACTGAATCTGGCTTCTGCTTTCCAGTATTCAGTACTTTGGTGATTTACTGGACTCAGTAAAAGAGGACAAAATGCTGGCACCAATTAAGCAAAGCTTTATTCCTACAGACACAGTGAGCCCTTACAAGAAAAGGGATTGTATATGCTGCATATGCTGGGCTATATTTAGGTCTCAGATGACTTCACACATCCACTGGAGTGAAAGTGATAGTTGGTGAAAAGACGGGGCCTCTCCTCGCTTAGAAGGGCTGTGCTCTGGGCTGTTTCCCGGCAGTCACAGCCCCCTTGGACTATATTTACTGGCACATCATTAGGTGGTCCGCTTGAGCCCATTCAGAGCGCGGCGGCTAAACACAAGAGAAGTTCAAAAGGTCTGACATAACTACTGAAACCCCTCACTACAGCACAAAGGCTTGCTTTCATCACAGAAACTGAGTGTGAAGGTTTACACTGAGCAAGGAGTTTATTTATAGAACAAGAGATATCCGGGGTTAAAGTTCATGTAAATGAGGCAAAAAAGAGCATTTACTTTTGTTGTGATCCTGTTGCTTTATAATGAAACTTCAGATTAACTGTTGAAGGTTTAAAAGACACTTTAAATTAAGTAAAAAATAATGTTACATAAATTAAACAAAAATAGAACAATTCATAAACTACTTGTGGAAGAGTGAGAAAGCAGCTTCTGAAAAATAGGATATGTATCAAATACTTTCCCTATAATTTATATAATTAATAATGAATATCTTCTTAGGTCAGTGTTTTCAGTGTAGGAGTACTGACCTATCAGGGGTCACCAGGAGGCTCTGGGAGGGGGTCATGGACCCTTAGGGGAATAAGGAAAACAACCAAAATTATGACAGTAAAGTAGATTACTGTTTAGGTGTTGTTAATCACCAAATCCATGTCATCTTATAAACCATTTTATTAGGATATATAGAAGATTCTTCAATACTGAGAAGTAGGCGAAGCACATTTTAAAGGGATTGTTCAGTATTTTTGATATGGGCTGTATTTGGTTTGTGCCAATGGTTTTAACATATTAGCCACAGCAATGGTGATCAGCATTGTCCCCATGGAAGTTAGGCTGTGCATTGTTGCAGATGGGGCCAAGAGTGAGGCAGAATTAAATCCATTTCAGGTAAGAACAGATTTAAAAACAGCATTGGAGCAACACATTTACAAAGCTTTCCTTTAACAATGTCAGACCCTTTTTATACCACCTGCGCACACCAAATAGTTTACATGTCCTTTTGCCTGGAGTAAAATAGTATCAAAGCAAAGGGGCTTTATAGCAGGAAGGTGTTGAAACTGTCCGGTCAAGTGCATCATTACCCAAATGCTGTTTTTGTTTGTTTGTTGGATTTCAACCAGAAGTCCCATAATTACTCAGAGCCTTTGGCCCCATATGCAGCAATGTACAGCCTTGCCTCTTTGTTTTCTTTCTTCTCACGGGGGTCGAGTTGACCAGAATCACTGTGGCTAATATATTAACAATTAATGTAAACTCAAAACAACCTCAATTCAAAACTACCAAACTATCCCTTTATTGTTTGATATTTGCCATTGAAGAGTACAGATAATTTAATACATTTTGCAGGGGGGTATTTTTGTAATCCCTGGTTCAGGACATGTTATCTGTTAATAAGCATCCCTCTATATTGATTTAAGGTAACTGATTACATGTTTTTTTATTTCGTAATAGTAGGCTTGTGGAGTAATGGAGGCTAATTGTTTTTGCCACAGTGTACCATTCCCAAGCATGCTATATTCATCTCTTATGTTGTTTTACCGTGTCCTATTTCTACTGAAAACTAAAACACATTGTTCCAAACAAACAGTTAAGGTCAGAATTCCATTGCTAAAAGCTGCTGTTCTTGCCAACCAGTCAAACAAAGTGATCAAACAATTCTCAAGGCAGAAGGGTTGTTTTGGTGTCCTGTTTCAGAACGCAAACACCATCGAGGGAGAACTGTCTGAGATGCACAATAAAAAAACAGAGCTCACACTCTGACTCTCATTCAGGAAACCAGAAATTCCGGGCAGCGGGCTGACATAACGTCGAGACGTAGGGTGTTACACGAGAGTCGTCACTGATAAGCCGGTCTGACATTGGTGTGTCGAGTGAGCTGTCTCCACAACAGATACGATCTTCGTTGCCATGCAAAATGAGGACGTCACTGACGCGAAGGGGTGGAGTGTTGCTGAGGCAACCAAGAATGTTGAACAAAACAGGAGCGCGTGAACCAGAGCAGGAGCCCTCTAACCCACATTGGTGCTGTTTGGGATAATAACAGTGTTGTTGAATTATTTCATCATTATTTATAGCGTGTTGAGACTTTATATAGACCTACTTATTTATTTTCAAGAATGGCTCAGCTTGAACAGGTTAAGTATTTACTTTCATCAGAATTTTAAGGATCACAGAGTAGAAGTTAGCCTAAAAGCAGAAAAAGTGGCGACAGCTGAATAAAAACTGGTATTTTAAAATGATTTAAGGAAAATTCGGTTATAGACAGAGGAAAACTCAGTGTCTGTGGAAGGTGGAGAGAATTCATTTCATCATTGTGAAGATTCATTTAAATTTCATTATTGCCACTTTAGTATATCACTGCTGGGATCTGTTTGTTTAAAGGCTTACTTATGTGTTAATGGCTAAAATACAGGTGCCTTATGAATAATTATGCTAAGATTGCTCATGGGAAATATAACATTGTGCAGAACAATGGAGCAACTATTCATAGGCTATGGCATGTTATTTTAGAGAGAAACATAAATCTGACTGCTGGCTCAATTATGTAAATCCCACAGGGATAGGCCTAAGGATTCCCTCTAACCTCTTTTGTGGGAAAGACCTTTATGATCAAGTGCAGACACTCAAAAGTAAAGCTGTTGTGGAAAAGTACACACTACAAACCGGTTACCAGTTTGCTGCGTAACCAGTACACGCCCAGACTTGTACTGCACACATAAGGTACAAGAAGTGCCTGAAGTCAAACACACAAGTAACTGCGTCTGCTCTGACATGATTTAATGAAGTACATCAAGTCTGTTTACATAGACAGACATATGTTTGAGACCACAGGCAAATTAGGAGCATTCTTTTTACACCTACAAATAAAAAAATTGCAAAGGGATAGCTTTAGTGCGAAATAAGCTCAGGTTTCAGCAGTTATACAGCTGTTTTAATTCTTAAAATGGCATCAAACTCTAGCTAATTTCTGAGTATACTTTCCATCCAGTCTAAAATCTTGTCACAAATTATGTTCTAAATTAATTTTTAAAGGCATTATTTTGAACATAGTTTGACAAAAGTGTACAGCACCATTTCATGGCTGAAAATAGTTGTGTTCATATGACATAATTTGGAATGTCATAAAACTTGACCCTCTGATTCTCTTAAACTTATTTATGATTTAAATTTGTTGTTGTTTTTTACAGTTCCTTTTGTTTTGTTTCATTCATATTTCACAAGCATATTATTTCACCAATTTTAAATAAGTAGGTTAATGCTTTCTTCCCACACTGATAGGACACATGCTTTCAGCTCTCTGCTCAATCTGGCCAAACATTTAGTTATTACATCAGTTTTGTTTCATTGAGACATTGTTCTTTGCTGTGATGCTCAGAGTGAGGTTAACATCAGGTACTTGTGTGTTAAAGTAAGATCAAGTGGAGTCGCAGGAGGTCAGGTGGAGTTAATTATGAGAGGTGGAGCCCTGACAGACATACCATAGATAGATCAGGGTGGTGTCTGAAATAAGTTGGAAAGAGGACAAAATGTTTGCAAGTTAAAGGGTGCTTCTGGAGAAGAGCACACCCAGATATATTCTAGCTCCACAAGTAAAGAAGTATCATTTTACCTGTTACTTGGAGCTCATAGAGATGTGTCCTTATATCCAGCATTATGGTCTTAATCCATATAAACGGCACTGTCCTCACAAAGGAAATAATGTAACAGTTAGAGAAACTTGACAAAAGTGTCAGTCTTAGTTTAGAAATAAAGTATCTTTTACTAGCCAAATGATGCTGTAGATTTTGATAAACAATCAGAGGCGCCTATGCATTTACTGCTGAAACAGTCTGCAGAGGAGGGCACGGTCGTGCAGCAGGTTGTACGTGTGCCTTCCAGCAAGAAGGTTGCTGATTTAAACCCTATGTCTTAAGGGCCTTTTGTGTGGAGTTTGTGTGTTCTCCCCATGCAAGTGTGGGTTCTCTTTGGGTACTCTGGCTTCCTCCCATGACCAAAAAGACATGCTCTTTAGGCTAACTAGTGACTCTAAATTGCCCTTAGGTGCCATCGGCTGGCGACTAGTTCAGGTTGTACCCTGCCTCTAACCCAGTGTCAGCTGGAATAGGCTCCAGCCCCCCATAACCCCAAAAGGGATAAGCCATATAGACAACGGATGGACAACTAGTGAGCAGATTGAAATCCTATTACAAAGCTTGACATTAATTTGGTGTCACTTTACAAATGCATATTTCATCTAATCATTTCTGTGCAAAAGTTTTGTTAAAAACTGTAAAACATCCACCTTGTATTGATTCTTCTCCTAAATGAAGGCAGGTCCCTTCCACAGTCTGTACTAAATTGATGCTTAGGCTATTAATGCAAATACTTTGATTTAATCTTTGTATTCAAAGTGAATAACCAGATAACTCTTAGGCTACAGTAAGATATTTCATGCATAAAATAGCCCATCATTAGGTTTTTTTCAGGTGCAAGAAGAGCACAGCATATGTAATATTATATTCATATCACACATCAGTTTAACACTATTAGGTAGTTCAATCTGTTATGCTATAGAGCTATGAGCATACATGAAATATATTTGCACAAGATTAAGCACAATAGTTTGTACTGAATATGGACAAAACAAGCAGATAGATATAAACTCAAGAAAGATTTAAAGATGTAAAAAAGAGGTTAAAAAAGTCTGCATGTTAAACATAAAGTGTGTTCATTCTTTGGTGAGCTGCAGCATTTCAGTAACCCCAATAGAGGTCATGTTAAATTTTGCAAAAGACATGTTAACTGTCTGAGCGCAATATTAAAATGTTTCATGTCTGACGTTTTTCATTTCACAACAGACAGCTGATCTTGTTAAAAATGTACCACACTGATGTACTTTGGTGAGTAGGATCTACTTTTGCTGACCATTATCCCACTTCTCCAGTTTTCACAACAGCCTCTGTTTGTTGTCTTACATAACGTCATCCCGCTGTCTGCCCCTCGGATGGTCTATTTACCAGCAAGCCCCGCCCCTATACAGGATGCACCATATTTGGAAAATGACGTATTGGGGATACCGCTTGTGGAATATTCCATTTCTTGAAGGCAAGTGTGCGACTTTCTCTGTGTTTGTTTATTTCTGTCGTTAACAGAACAATTTGGTGTTTGTTAGTAATATTTCAGTGACTGTGAACTATTTTTGAGTAGAACAGTGTGATTTCGCTGCGTTGTTATGTCCGTGTTTTGGTGTTTTCTCCCCGCGGTGTCAGGTTTAGGAGCGCCCCTCCTGCCTGCGTCATGTGACGTACCGTCTCAGGGTATATAACCGCGCTGGTTGCGAGTTGGCAGTCAAACTTTCAGTAAGCAAAACAGGACAAGGACAAAATACATCGGGAGCAGAGTTTGAGAGTTCATCACAAGCCTTTTTAAGGGATTTCCTCACTCAAGGAACCTTTCCTGGTTTATTTGGATCTTCCGTCTTGTTACTTTTGAGTGAAGATGATGTTTACCGCTTTCAACACGGAGTGTGATTCCTCCTCCCGCTGCAGCACTGCTTCTCCGTCCGGAGACAACTTGACTTACTTCAACTCACCAGCGGGATCTTACTCAAGCATGGGATCCCCCCAGTCTCAGGTATGTCAATGCATTTATTATGTATGTCATTATTTAAATTTAAGCTTGATAAATAAGCGTGATAAGACTGTTAAGCTTAATGTATGTAGCCTATTTGTTATAATCTCGAGCAAGAAAGGAGTAAAAATCCCCTCAATAACACTGATCATGCTTTAATAATTTTCAAATAACCTATTGATTGGTAGTATCTCACATCGTCTACTGACCTGCACTCCACAGTGCAGGGCAGCTTCATTCATCCACCTGGAAACTCCTCTGAGAGAGTGTAACGTCACAGCTGACATCATATGGATATTTTTAACCCCCCTAGCTTTTTATAGGCCCCTTCTTTCATTCATAGACACCCTGCAGTGCTGCACCCACCTCCTTTCCAGCCTCTACAACATGTTCTGATCATTCTCTTGCTTCATTTCTCCACAGGAATACACTGACCTGACAGCATCAAGTGCCTTCATCCCCACCGTTACAGCCATTTCAACAAGCCCAGACCTACAGTGGATGGTGCAGCCTCTGATCTCCTCAGTGGCCCCCTCACACAGAGCTCAACCCTACACCTCTAGCCCCAGCCCTGCCTACTCCAGACCAGCCATGAGGTCTGCAGCCTCCAAGGCTCACAACTCCTTGAAGAGGGGCAGAATGGAGCAGGTAATTATCATCAGAATATCAGCTCTAAGGTGTTGCATAACCGCTTCTGATTGTTGAAGAGCTGGAGGTTTAACTTTTTCTATTATGTGCAGACAACACCCGAGGAGGAGGAGAAGAAGAGAATTCGCAGAGAGAGAAACAAGCAGGCAGCAGCTAAATGCCGCAACAGGAGGCGAGAGCTTACAGACACTTTGCAAGCTGTAAGTATGCAACAAGCTCACCAACATTCATCTAAATACATTAACACCACAGCTAGGACTTCCATCCAACAGCCAAGCTAACGCCACTTCCTCTTTTTCTCTCCTCACAGGAAACAGATCAGCTCGAAGATGAGAAGTCCAGCCTGCAGAATGATATTGCAAATCTCCTGAAGGAGAAGGAGAGGCTTGAGTTTATTCTTGCTGCTCACCAACCAATCTGCAAAATCCCCTCAGAGCTGGACACTGAGTTCTCCGTCACCGCCATCTCCCCCGTTCACTCCTGCCACTCCACCGAGCCTCAGACCACCCTCCCAGCAGTATGCACTATCACCTCCAGCCAGCCCACCTTCACCTCAACCTCCAACTCCATCTTCTCAAGCAGTACCTCTGTCCTCTCTACTGCCACCACCTCCAACAGCACAGTAAAGATGGCAGACCTGGAGTCCTCCGTCCTGGAGGAATCCCTGGACCTGCTGGCAAAGACGGAGATGGAGACCGCACGCTCGGTTCCAGAGGTTGACCTGTCCAACTCCATCTACACGTCTCAGGACTGGGAGCCCCTCCATGCCACAACCAATCACAATGACTTTGAGCCCCTGTGCACGCCTGTAGTGACCTGCACACCCGCCTGCACCACCTTCACTTCTTCTTTCGTGTTTACCTTCCCAGAGGCAGAGACCCTCCCCACCTGTGGGATTGCCCACAGGAGAGGAAGTAACAGCAACGACCAGTCCTCCGACTCACTCAGCTCGCCCACCCTACTGGCCCTTTAAAGACTCTTCCACAAACAATAAATCTTCCTAGAAAGCACATTTTCTTTATGTATGAGACAGATGTGCAGATCACAGGGCTATGGAAAGGACTTCAACCAATTATTTATTATTTTACTCGCCTATCTATACTTGCCTATTACACCAATGTAGCAAGTTATAAAGCATGTTTCAAGTAATACCACCTAGTTGTTTTATGAGTTACTATGATTTTCTGGTGCTAGATAATAACAACAACAAAAAATATCGTAGTGTTAATGTGTTTCAGAGCAATATTTATTATTGATCCTGTTTGTTTCCTGGATGATGAAATGTGAGAGTAATTTTGAACTTTTTGTGAAACTTTAAACTGACGTGCTTTGTCTTAACCATGGTCTGAGTGGTCTTTAGTATAAGGTTTTCTGTGAAAACATTAGTGGTTTTAATTTATGAAATTTCAATTTATTTTTTTACAGAGAGTATTGCTGTTTGCAAGATATGTAAATAAAAATAGTGATATTTCAATTCAGTTAAAAGTCTGGTTGACTTATTTTGAGCATACATACCTTTTTATTTTTTTTCTTTAAAATGCTTTACTAGCAGGGACATAGAAAGCATCTTCAGTGGGGCTTCACGAATAATTAACAAATATCTAAAATTAGTCTCTTTAAGGAATAGCTGCTTTTTCCCTGCACCTCCTCTGGCTCTATTTATTGTTCCGTCTGTTGCCAAGGTTAACTATACGTCAGGGCTCTGACGTCAGTGCGTTCTTTCCATTTTTTTTTTAAATTTGCAGGCAAAGCGCGATGACGTTTCACTTCCGTGCCCAAATATAGAACAGCAGCACGGGCTGTTGCTGTCAGCCATAGCAGAGAGCAGGCAGTTGACTGGTAAAGGCTGCTCTATTTACCACCGCAACTTTGGACTAATTGATCGTTTCTAAGTTTTATGAACGGATAATTACTGTGCGACCGTCAGTTAGTCCGTAGGAATTTAGAAAACCATTTTTTATCTTCCCTTTTCGACTCGATTCGTCTCTCAGCCGCTGCACGTTCATGGTTACACAACAGAAATCTCAGGAGGATCCGAAAGAATCATTTTAGGCACTTTGGTGCGTCTTATTCATTCGGGAAAGCTTTAATCACCTCCCACTGTCAGGATGTAAGTGACAGAACAATGCCAGCGAGAGTTTGGCTGCAGGAATCATTCCTGGAGGCAATGGCAGGAGTTTGGGTTTTAGGGAAATGGACTCGCCTGGAGCCCGCAGACAGATGAGAGGAGAGGAGGCAGTCTGTTTTTTTTACTCGTCCTCCTATCCAGACACAAAACCTCTGAAGGGGGGCTGCGAATCTGGACCAGAATTGATGTCACTTATATAAATATCTTTAGTGGTGAATGGCTCAGAACTGAATAGTAAATTCTTTTGTCATTACATTTTTTTTTAGAAAGTATAGAATATCCATTCCCCTCCTTAAAAGGAAAATAAGAGCAGTGCTTGACAAATATATTCGACCACCACCCAATGTAAGGTTTATGCCACAGCTGCCCTAAATTAACAGCATTGATAATTACCAAAATCATTTTTTGTTCCTGTAATGGTTAATACACCAGTATGTAGAAGTTCTTTAACCAAAATGATAATTTTAATGCAAAAATATAATTATTATTTTTAGTCATACATTTTCAACTTAACTGTTTCACAGAAAAATCCCAGAAAATAGAGATTAAGATGTCTAATTATAGGTATAGTCTTGCATCCCTGAACAGAAAAAATAGTTTTATGGATTAAATGTTAAACTTGATTATTTTCTGACTTCTCAGATAAGCCCAGTGAGCTGGCTCAAATTAAAAGTTGAATTCAGTTTGAAATTCTTCATTTCTGTTCAAAATATATGTTAAAAAAAAAAACAACAACAATTTTAAACAAGTTTTTGAAAGACTGCAAAAAATATGGTTTCTCATTTTTCAGGCACGTGGACAGTACTTCATAAATGTATGAAATACTGTCCATCTGAAAAGGCTGGTAACACTTTACATAAGTGGTTCTCAAAGTAGGGTTCGAGACCCCATGAGGGGCCAAGAGACAATAGCTCTTTTCACAATACCTTTACGTTAAAGTGCCGCAGAGAAGCTCCGTCATGTTTACGTCAAGAGGCATTCACATAAAATCCGTGAGGCTGTAATATCTTTGCCAGTTCACACTGCAATACTTCTTGGATGCACAGGCACAGCACGTGACCCGATATACACAGAGGCAGAAATAACCACGGCGCTCATGCTTCCCACTGAGGCCGCTTGCCTCCTCTCTAATAAAAGTCTGTTACTCCCTCTGGAGATGGAAAAGATGAAGGGTCAACTTGATCCCCCCATTCCATCTCTGCAACGTTCACAGGAGGCAAAGCACCTCAAGGGTGTAAATATAACAGCTTAAAAAGGCAGTGTTAATTGAGCTACTGTAAGGAGGATGGCAAGATTAATTCCAAAGAATTAAGAAAAATCTTAAGTGACTTAAAATCTCTATATTTTTTGTTTTAGTAAATACAATCAAAACCAGACAGACTGGATCAAAACCATGATCATTTGTGGAGACTAATGCTGAAATAAAAGCAATGTCTGTCTTGATGCATCATTTAAATGAAGTAAGTTCATGTGGAATAATAAACAGTTAATAAATGTACTGGCTAAGTGAGCAGCAGGATGTGCTTATGGACTGGATCAGAGCAAGAATTAGATTTTCTTAATCGGGAAAAAACACTTAACTCCAAGATACACAGAACAAATCCATTAGATAGGGGGTTCCATTTTGTCCCTTAAGAGCATCCATTAACACGAAACAAAAGATCCTCTCAGGAGTTTTAACTTCTAATTTTTTTAATAAATAAAGGGAAATGAGGTACTTTATATCAACTTGTAGTTTCATAGTCCAGGTGCATGTAAGGTTTCATCATAGGCTGAGTGTTAAGTCTTCCTCTCTAAACACTGATGCCATCATATCTCCACTTTATTTTCTTGATGAACCAAAAGCTGCCATGGGCACTTAAATTGTAAATATGTCCCTGGCACAACAGTTGGTAGGGAATGTTTCTCCAAGTGAGTGATTACAGTGTCATTTCATTAAAACTTTGCCAACCACTCCCTCTTGACACTCTCTCTCAAGGCGAGGCAGGTTGCTTAATGGCTTTTCACAGGAAATGCGTGGCGTATGCGCACGAGGGAGACTCTGGGTGGAAGACTACTAGTGTGCAACAAGTAACCTTCTCTGACGTTTGAACCCTTTCAGTGTGGTCACACCTCTTTTTGTGCAACTCTAAGATATCATCAGCAGTTTGTTTGCTTCCTGTTGGCCAACTCCTCCAAAGTAAACCCCATAAAACACTTGTGTATTTTATGAAGTTTAAAGCTAAAGATTAAACATCCCTCCTCCCTGCAGGAAACTTGACCTCACTTGGAATTAATTTGTTTCTTAAAGCATTTCATCTGTCAGAAATGTGCTGTTGTGTAACCTCTGTTTCTGTGTTTTCTTCGAGCTCTATTTTTTCCTTTCTTTGTGCGACCATGCAGTGCCCAATAACTCTGTCTATTAATACCCCTGTGCCAACCCCGGGGAGATGGGGAAGCAGCAGAAATAGCAGGTGCCTCTTGCTTCTTTTAACATCAGCATCAACAGCAGTAAATTTAGACCACTGTGACGCCAACCTGCGTCGGTGCTGCAACCCAGGGGAGGAAGCAGGCAGCGTACGCCTGATAGAGGGAGAGGAGGAAAAGAAGAGCAAGGGGAGGAGGCAGGCAGACAGAGATCCCTGCTTTTGTGTAACTATGAGCACAGTGATGATTAAATATTTGAGTTCGCCAACGTGTCACAGACCCATCCTTCGATGCCTTGCTTTTGTCGAGAGAGGATATAAGTGCTCTAATTATCCATGGTTGCTCCAGTTTTTTCTTTCTTCTGGTTTTCAGATTGATTAACAAGTGATGCATTAACATTAGCACCTAGAGACATGGTATGCCTCTGTGTGGGAGACAGCTGGAAACAGAGGCATAATGGTTTTGGGCTGTCTGCCCATCTGTGCAGTTCTTGTGAACACAATATCTCAGGAATATTTTTAGATTCAACTTCATACAAATGTCTACTATTGCTCAAAGATGAACCACTTTCATTTAAGGTGTGGGTCAAAGGCAATGGTCATTGAGTCTCATGGTCATCCCTTGGTGGTAAGGCAGTATCTTAACTGAGGTGTTTCAAAAGCACAGACCTCCACCAAGGAATTTCTGACATTCTACCCGGAGTTATTAGCAAAAAGTTAGGAAAGTGCCCTATCAAGCAATGCTAACAAATATTTACAAAAAACCCTGGAACAACATTCGACTTTGGATCGCAACCACCACTGAATTCCTTTGACTTCTTCCTTGTGACATGACAACATTCCTTGAAAAAGTCAACTGAATTTGTTGAGAACTCTGAGTTTTTAGCAATAATGTAGAAAACTTCCCTATCTTGCAATATAAATAAATGCATGATAAAAACTCCTGGATACCCTCCAAAATCCACTTTTTCCTTGTGCCACTACCAACATCCCATGCAAATTTCATCAAAATCCTTTGAGATCTTTTTGAATTTTCCTCCATATCCAATATACAAACAAATGCTATCAAAAACATTAGCTCCTTGGCAGAGCTAATAAATCTTTTCTTCTTTTTTCTTTTCTATTAACTAAAGTACACTCTGACTCAAGGGTAAACAAATCAGATTTTTGAGGTCAAAGTACAAGGGTTAAGGCCATGAAGCCTCATGTTCGCCCTTTGCTTGTGAATGCCATATCCAAAGACCCTGGAATGGGACTTTCCTCAAATTTTGCATTGGTGTCCACTGTGTCAGGGGGCCTTATATTCATCTTGTGCTTCTGAATGTGTTATCTAAAGAATATTGCAAGGGGTTTTACTAAAAGTGTTTATAAATGTCCACTCTGACTTAAGAATCAGACAGAAGTCGTAGAGCCTCATGCTAATCCCTTGCCTGTTAACACAATATATAAATAATGCTCCACAGAATTTTGTTCAAAGTTCATGCAAATGTCCACTCTGACTGAAAGATCAATTAATTCATTTTTTAGCTCATGGATCAAAGGTAATGGAGGCTCATTTACAGTCTTTGTACCTTAACATATTTAACCTTGCAAAGCAGCAGAATTTGTCAGACCTCATGTCTGTCATCGGGCTGATCCAACCTGAACAGCTTCAAGATGAGATGTTAGTTCCTGGTCAGAAAATAAACAGGCTTTTCAGCATCCTTTTACACACAAATAGGCAGTTGAACTAGTGTAAGTTAGTTGTGTGGAAAGCAAGAAGTGACTGCAAAGCTCTGACTGGCTAACAGACAAAACATTTGTTCTACCTCTGGTCTTCTGTACCTGTTCTGCCCTTCCCAGTCACCCTCTATGTGCTGTGTTAACCAGATGGACTTGAAATATTTCCCATTGCTAAATGAAACAGTCCACCTGCTGTTTCAGGTTGGAACATAACCTAAAGAATGCTGAGCCTCATGTTCGTCCTTTTGATTGTGAACGCAAATAAGAATTCTTTCAAGGATTTTCATTAAATTTTGCATAAATGCCCACTCTGACTCAAGGACAAATTGGCTCAATTTAGTACTTTGCCCAGTCAGGGTCTTCTGACTCAAGTGCTTAAACATTTTTACCACTTACACTACCACAAAACCTTCTCCAGCCTTCCATATGATCGACCATTGTGTTCCCAGTGTGCTTAATTTGTATACCTCACAGAAGAATATGATCAGGTGGTAATTCTAGTTATTAAGCAAATTTCTCTCTTACCTCATCTTATTTTCCAACAAACTGTATTAATCTTATGTATATATATTTTAATTACTCAAAATCTGTGACAATCATTTGTCTGAACTGAAACAACTAATTTGGTTTAAATTCTGTGCTTGGTGTGTTTATCTGCAATGTTTGAATGCGCAGTGGTTCGAAATGATAAGAGGCACAATACAAAAATGGCAGCAATCCCATGAAGGGTGTGTCAACTCTTTCCTCAGAACAGAACAGAACACCTTTCATAATGACTTTCTGAACCATTGCCCAGTGTTGGTTAAAATGTTGGTCAATCAATAGTGAAATTACAAGGTAACTTTCCAGGGTGGTTAGAAACTTCACTTTGTCCTTTGAAGTATTAAATGCTTAACAAAAGCATGTAGAAAACAGAGAAGTCTTATTTAATAACTAGAACATGATACAAGTATAGATCAGTGACGAGAGCTGAAATTTTAAGGATTTCATGTCTTGCGTAGAAGCTTTGTATCATGGAGGTGTGATGAGCTATTCTTAGAGCTTTTTGACGCACTAAGCTACAACGCTGAGGGGATTTCTCTTTTCAATAATTACTGTTCACTTAGTGCCAGACTCCCCACACAGCAGCGTGTCCTCATCTCGTCTCGTGGGATCAGAAGCAAGGATGTTTCCCTGGAAACTGGACAGGGCTATCATATGTAACTGGGTAATCTCACAGCTGCTGACAGAAAAATAATAGCTTTTGGGATCTTCAAGATACCCCAGCAAACACTGAGTGTGATATGTCTGTTACATAATCCAGATTCACCATCACTACTCGACAGATTATTATATAATTATGGTAATATTAAAGGCATTGTGGAGGGCAGAGATGTACATTTCAGTCAATCACAATAAGACAAATCATAGAAAACTTAGAAAGAGATCTCCTCTTAGGTTAGAATTGCAGATCAATTTTCCTGCAGTAGGCTGTTTTAGGATGTAAAGGAAGATAAATCAGCCATTCCTCATCCTTGAAAGCAAGTGTTTACTGCCAAGAGGGTTCATATGGTATAAATAACACATTCATTCTCATTTCAGAGACCAGCTAGGAGTTTATCTCATACTGGTACAGCACTATAAAAAAAGGAGACATTTTAAAATATCTGTGTTATGTGATATGTTTGGTGCTGCATGGTGGTCCTCATGTACTCTGGCTTCCTCAGAAGAAGAAGACAGTTTTCAAAACTGCCACAACATACCACCATCTAATGCATGTTTGTCAGTGGTGTGTTGTTTAGCTGCCTTACAAATGGTAGTTTGCAACTTTTATATTTTGCAGTAAGTGAGACCAGGCTAAGCTTATTCTTCTTCATTTTGTTTCTTTTGCTTTTTTGGCACTCGACAAGCAACTGTAAAAGTGCAAATCTGCAATCAACTGTGCTGGGGTGTGGGGCAAAGAGGCTGTTTCTACTACACAAATAATATACTAAATGCTTCTAGATAATCCAGTTTCTTTAAGAGCATAAAATACCAATGCTTGAGGTTCTTAGGTGATCTATCGTTCAGGTCTTGAAGACAAAAGTAAACATTTGCTCAACCAGTGGCTTACAGTTCTAAATTGTAGCATCTATTCATGAAGTAAAAAAAAACTTACAAGCAATTCATTTAGATTTTCATGATTTTCTCCGTACATTTACTTGTGATATATGTAATGTATGTAACAATTTGAAAATGTAAATGTACGCTCTGAACTGTAAATGTAACCGAATTTATGCTATTGCTAATAGGCTAATTTGGATGATTACATTGTCCAGGCACAAATCTCTTATCTCTAAAACTGCTACTTTTTAGGAAATGAAAAAATGTATATTATATGTTTTGCTACAGCCTGTCCCAACTGTGTCTGCATGCTCCACTTTTAGCAATAATATGTATAAATGTTATGCCTCTCATACTGCCTCCGATGATGAAAAAAATCAGTGATTGACTTGTTTCTTCCATTACATCTCTGAGATGTTCACAGCGCAGGGGAAGCTTTACAGGGACGTAAATATTACAGCCTGAACTTGCAGCATTAATGAAGCCATAGTAAATGGGGGCAGGCAATTAGAATTGAAAGACATGACAATATTGCAGAAGGTTGTTAATTACAATTTTACTATAATTTAGGATAGGACATGCCAACATTGTTCATAGGTTATTATTATTATTATTGCATTTTTTATTTTTATCCTTATTATTAATATTAGTAATGTTATTATTTATTATTATTTTGCACAATGCAAGCAACTTTTTTCTCCATTATTATTATGATGATGATGATGATGAATTTATGCTATTATTTGTGTTGTTGTTTTTATTATAATCATGTATTTTTTTTATTACTGACGTTATCAAAAGTACAGCTTTGCTATTTTTACAATTTATCTACATTTTTTTATATTCTATAAGTAATTTTGCCATTACTGTATCTAAATGTAGAAAGCTCTGTTATTTTTGTACCCTATGTGACAATGTATTCTGAATATTATCATTTAGATTGGATTAGATTAGATTAGATTAGATTAGATTAGATAGAACTTCATTTGTCCCCTTGGAAAACTAACTCAGGGAATACGGATTCCAGTAGCAGTTTAGTATAATAGAAAAACAGATAGATAGAAACAAAAATATAGATAAAAATAAAAATTGTTCTATCTAATCTAATCTATAGATAGAAAGATAGATAGACAGATATAAATGCCTAAATTGTACAAATGCTGGGCAGCACAGTGGCACAGCAGGTGGTGCTTGTAAATCACAGAAAGAAGCCAGAAGGTTGCTGATTGGATCCCCGTGTCAGTCAGAGCCTTTTCTGTGTGGAGTTTGCATGCTCTTCAGTGCATGTGGAGGTTCTCTCCAGGCACTCTGGCTTCCAGGACAAAAAAAATACATGCTCATCTGGTCAATTGGGGACTCTAAATTTCCCCCAGGTATGAGTGTGAGCGTGAATGGTTGTCTGTTTCTCTATGTGGCCCTATGATCAGCCGGCAAGTGGTCCAGGGTGTACCCTGGGATAGGCTCCAGCCCCTGATAATGGATAGATAATGGATGGATAGATGGTCCAAATGCCAGAAGTGGTCTGTATGGTACATTTATTCTATAATTTCAACTGAAGAGTGTTTTCTCCCCTGTTTGAAGCCTGTGTCTTTAAACAGAATAACTTGACTGCAAAAAAAAATGTAAGTGGGCCACTAAGAATTGTATATATACATCTTCATTCATAAGTTTGCTTTACAGACGCAGCTGGTTTAAGATGGGGCCCAATCTGACATCTTGTCATGGGACCCAAAATGTCTGGCAGCGCTCCTTCTTCAATTCTTCCCCCTGGTTTGCACTCTGGAGTCACGGTTCAGTTCAGAGGACTTCCCGTCTACCCGCAGAAGAGGCTGACTTGTAGTTCCTCCTCCGGGCCAGGGGCGGCGCTGCGGAGCTCGGTCAGGCCGGTAGTGTGAGTTGGAGCTCGGTAAAGCTGGTCGGTCTGGCACGGGCTGGTTGGTCGGTTTGTTGAGGGTAGCCATGGCTCGAGTCGCTGTGCTGCTGCTGTTACCGGTTCTTTTTGAATCTGTGTTTTCCATTTCTTTCTTTATACCGGTTAATACAAGAAAGTGTTTACGAGAGGAGATCCACAAAGATGTGCTGGTGACGGGGGAGTATGAAATAAGCGAACAGGCGAACACGAAAACTAATCTGAAGGTGAGCACAGACCTGACGCTTCCGCTACACACACTGACGTGAGGTATCCTCAGTCTGTTATCATGTGTGTTTAATCATGGCAGTGGTAACAAGTTAAAATCATCAGCTGAGTGAAGTGAGACATGTCTCTGCAGTGTTACCATGTCTTTGCCAACTGTTGTTAGCATAGCAGCTAGCTAGGCCTCAGAAACTCGTCTTCCTGGTTTCAGTTGCTAATTAGCATGCTAACGTCAGAGCTGTATTCGCTCAATTTTATTTGATATTTTGGCATGCAATCACGATAAGTATACACCAACAACACTCATACAAGTCTGCAGCCGTGTATACTTATGTGACGATATATGTTCGGTAAAAAGGGGAAATAATCCCCCCAGTGTCGGCGGCTGTGCTCTGCTGCTGTAACACGTCAGTCTTACCGTCCATTCAGCCTGGACACAAGCTAGCCGCATTAGCATATTAGCTGTGACATGTCAAACTACAACTTGTAAGTGAAATTGCAAGAAATAAGAACTGTAGGGGTTTTATACATAATATAATCTAAGGCCTGCCACCCCGCTATTAGCAGACTGCACCATATATTAAACATTTTCAAACCGGCATCACTAAACAGTCCATCTGCCCAACAGCTGTGAGAGTAAATCAGCATTAGTGTAAAAGTGGGGTCATTGTAGTATTTGTTTGACTTTGTAAAACTGCTTAAAATGCCATTTAGTCACCTGAGGATGGAACTCTGTAAGAGTTAAATGTGGTTTGCGTTTTGAAGTAGTTAAGCAGGTCAGATTTATCTACAGTGCAGTGCTTTCTCATTCTCAGCAAGGCACAACGAAAGTCAACAAACTAAAAGTTTAATATGCTCTGCAATGTCTTCATGTGTCTTATCCGTCTTATTTGTATTTTTATCTAAATGGCAAAGAAAATGCGATGTTTCCTGCATTGATAATAAAATGTTAAGTAACAAATCTATCCAATATATTTATGCCAAGTGAATTCAAAACTCATTCATTAGTTGTTAATTGTATCAGTTACATGATTTTTTTACAAACTACAGAGGCACACCTAAACTTTCACCCCAGTGTGCTTTGGTACACCATTTGAGATCCACTGACCTAATGTATCATTTTTGTAGTATGTAATCTGGACCTTTGGTAAGAAGCATCATTGAAATATAAGCAGAAACTGAGTTAAAATTCAGGTTTAATGGACTTAGACAAGTTGTCAATTTTTTAAATTGGGGTTAGGGGTGTGTAATAGTAAAAATCGGGGGTTAAGGTACATGTGACTAGGATATGTTATGTAAAGATATACTGCAGTACAGTGAGCAGGAAGACACATATTATTGTTTTCCCTCAATTAATAGTCACATATTTGAAATTCTTTTAAATTGTGAGAACCCACAGTATTGTATGAATTCAAAAGCAGTCATTGTCACTAATTAAAAAAATATGGTCCTTGCTACATGGATACATTTTGTTGTCTGTTCCAGGAACAGAAATAATAACATTAACAGTAACAGAGGAGAAGCTGAACTAAAATAGAAAACAAATGCCCTGAATTTCTGTACATTTTAAATAATAGAATAATGCAAGATTGATATATTGGCATGTTGATTTATGCTCCCTATTTGGGCTGAACATTTCATTAATGTCCAGGGGATACAGTACCCTCTGATCTCAACCAGTGTTCTCCAGTTATAGACAATACTTTGACAAGCTGTCAAGGTATATATTCTCCCCTTTTTTTATTTCTCAAAATTTCAGTATGTTTACAATATGCCCACAGACGCTATTGAAAATGCACGAGTATGTCCGTCCCTGAAATTAAAAACTGAAATTATCCGGGTGAACCATGTGTGAACACAAACAGACGACTTTTTCACTCTGACTTTACATGGATAATTTCCTCACACCTCCCTGGTATTTTATCGGCATAAAGTCCCAGTAGGCTCATGAACACTGCAATCATCAGGGAAATTCACTGAGGCGAGTGGGGAAGGCTGACATCATACTGTGGGACCGTTGTGAACCAGGAAAACAGAGACCTGACAGGATGGATAAAAACAACTGCTACAGTAGGAGTTTATCTGACTGTAAGGGGATATCACAACTCATACGTGTGTCTGGACATTGGAAGTGTTGTTTCCACTGCAAATTATCAAAGTTTGTAGAAACTCTGCTCCAAAACCATCACCAGCAGGACTCTCTTCCATCCAAAGAGCCGCTGTTGAATATGGAGATGAAACCCTGCAGCCCCTTTCTCAGGTGTAATCTTTGTGCATGTAGTGACACTGCGTCATCTTCACTTCTGTGTGCTTCAGTGCTCCCCTCAACTCTTTAATCGATTTGCTTTTTAACATGTAAAACTGAAGTCAGGATAGAAATTGTTTGTCCGCTAGCATATTATTAACACTGATTTCCCCTGTGTATATTTGACGTCATGTGCCGCCTGTTTGTGACGTCCCCCTCTACCTCTTCTCCCCTGTCTAGCAGGGCATGCTCCCTGCTGAGAGGAGCAAGTGTGAACAACCACGTCAGTGAATTACCTGGCAGACTCCTGATAATATCAGGGTTGCATGTGTTGTAAAGGGCTCCTGATGAGCACATATTTAGGAGTGACTTTGCATGTTAAAAATGAAGCTTTGTATGCAGTTCTTTCAGCACATCTCTGCTGCTTCTTGCTATCAATAATATCCTAAAATCCAACAATTAGGATGACGGACAAACCTTGAACTCATCATGAGCCAGCCTGCACACATGCAGCTCACACAAACAGAAAACGGAGTAATGGGTTTAGAAATGCATGTCGTGTTATTTTTGTTTTTTATGAATGTACAAATATATACTGTTAAAAGACCAGGAACACCGAACTTAAACCTGCAGAGTGAAGTCAGAAGGGGTCACCCGGCTCAGCACCTCTTCCCTTAAGTACAGTATCACTTTGTGGGAAACGCTGACCTTTTTGGATATCATGATACATTATATTAAACTGTATCCTCAGTTTTCCATTACTGCACATAGACACTTTTATCACAACAAATACCAGCAGTGGGATTAATATGACCTCAGTATTTCAAAAGTGCTTTGGAAATCAACCTTCATATAAATGTCTGGTTGTCTGAAAGCAAAAAGTTATATTCCATCTGAAGCCATGTAATCTACATGAAACTTTCATTTCATAAAACAAAATATCAGTCAGTGCATCAGCTAAGACTGCATCAGCATTACAGGGCATAAAAGTAACAATAGGAATTGATCATTTCATTGTCCTTCCTTCTAAAAGCATTAACTGCACTAAATCCTCAAAATATCCTACAAACATTAAATGACTTTTTTTGTCTTGATGACTTAAAGCAACTATATGTTACTTTTCCAGCTCAAGATGGTAGCTTAAAAGTTGATAGAATAGCCCAATAACTTTGAGTAGGGTTACTTGTGTCTGTCCCAGAGCGCCAAAGCAGTACATCTGTCAGAACTTTCTCTTGCACACTCAAATGCTGCCTCACGGAAGACACTCACATTTACATTTTCTTTTTCACTAACATAACTACTCTCATACAGATACATACATAAACAAAAACCCTCTCTCAGACACAGAATTAACCTCATACAATACATACAGTTTGAGTTTATGTTGCTAGCTGATATCACCGCTGGCATCACCTACTTGTTAGTTAAACAGACAAACAGATGTCTACACGGCTGAAAAGTTTCTGTGCACGTCTTATTGTTAAATAAGGACTATGCCATCATTCCCATATTCCACAAATTTGTTTTATTTAATTAAAAATATTAGTGTTCACAAACCTTTGCTTCTCCAGCCAGCTTTCTGCATGTGAACCATACACTGAAAATTACATTAGAATGTGAATAATGTCCTCACATTACTTTAGATGTGTTTCTTTATTGTTTTCACAGGGAAACCAAAGTGTTCCCTAGCTGAAGACACCATTTCTCCCCTATTATGTAACAATGGCAGTGAGCCACAGTTTCTTATACTTTATGTATGGTTACATTTTTTAGCACTACTTTCAAGAGCTCAAAAGAAGCCAATTAGACTCTTGGAATAATGAATCATCTTATATATGCTGATGATGCGGCCATTTGCCCCCTCTAGCAGTGCTGGGTTTCAGCAGCTGCTGAATATTTGTTCTGAGTGTGGAGCAAAACAGGATGTACAAGACAATGCTAAATAAAGTACTGCGCTGCTATGTAGATGTAAAGCGGATACGTTCCATCTGTCAGGGCAAGGGTTCAGTCTTGGGGACAAAACCAAATATCTTTGGCACTTCATTAATGATTCCTTGTGTGATGACGATGATTTGTATAGACAGTGTTTTATGCTTGGGTCAATATGTAAATTCTCCATGTGTTCTGACAGTGTTGAGAGAACTCTTCAGGAGGCACTGTGCTCCTCTTAATGCTGCTCCCCTGTGGGTTCATTATAAAACTGCGTAAAGAAGTTTAATGCAGAATATAATGATGCATTGAGGATACTATGGAAGAACACCTATGTGGACCAGTGTTAGTGCATTTGTTTTTAATGCTGGACTTTTTCTTTTCGCGCACTCTTGACTAATATGACATATAAATGTATGTGCAGATTAAGAGACTCTCAGAAATCCGTATTATGCTTATAAATCCCAGACTGACATCTGTTCGACACCAGTCTTACTTGTGGAGAAGCTGGTATAGATGTCTTGAACAATGTTGGGGATGCTTTTATTCAGTTGCTGTCGAAGTCTGTGAGTGTATTTATATCTTTTGTCTGTCCGTCTGTCTTTCAATCCATCTCAACGACTGAGATTTATAGGCAACAATCTGATTGCAGAGGGAGTGTACATCTCTGCTCATATTAATAATATGTCATGTAACAGTGTCATAGCTCACCAAATCAAACTCTTACATTTGGTTTCATTTACAGAATTAAATAAAAAACAACTGCATTTAGTTTATAGTGTACACAGTAAAAAGTATACTATACCTCTCTAACTTCACAGATCACAGACTCCTCCAGCCACACTCTTTACTCCAAGGAAGATGCAACAAAAGGGAAGTTTGCATTCACCACAGAGGACTATGACATGTTTGAGGTGTGCTTTGAGAGCAAATCACCTATGGGTAAGTGTTACTATCAGGATGCTTAGAGGCACAAAAATATGATTGGTTAAGATAAAAAGATATCTTTCTTACTAATTATTCATGTTGAAATGGTCATATGAGGAACATATTGCTTGTGTGAATTAATAAATGTCACTGGTGTACAAATGGGCACAGCAGATGTAAGAGAACATGTAAAGATACTTAGGATGAGTAAGAGGAACTGATCACAGTTCACACTAAGTAATTGGATAATTCAGACAAATAAAAATTATGTTTAAATACTATTTTTTTTAACACAGGGACTGGAAGAGTACCTGACCAGCTGGTCAACCTGGACATGAAGCATGGTGTGGAGGCGAAAAACTATGAGGAGGTAAGCATAGTCTAAGCAGTTTGCTTGCTTTTACCTGGTACAGATACTGTGGATTTTGTGAATATATCTCTGCAGTGATAAGACTGCCGGAGGAGTTTCACTGCATTGGTTTTGTCTATACATTATAGAGTCAAATGAACTAGATCTGATCTCTGCCATCTGCCAATATCAGCCAGTTGAAAGTAATCTGTGACATCCAATCATCCTTAACACTGTCCAAGCATTGGTTGTTCTTTCGTTTGTCTTGAAGACATTGGTAGATCCACACAGTTAGAGTGCCATTAAATGTGTGCTGTACTTAATCATAAGGCTAATCAGTCTAAATAGAGTCAGATATACTGGGAACTTTGGGTATGACCAAAGTGACTCGTTTTCAGTATTATGGAGCCCATATTCTTTTTTTAGTGTTATATGCCCCTTAGATAAGATTAGGTAGCCTTTATTGTCCCTCACAAGTAACAGAAATTTATGTTTGACACACTTTAATATAACTAGATAATGCAAGATGTGTCGTATAAACACAGTAACAGAAGTGCGATAGAGCACTTCTATGAACAAGGCAATCAATCTGCAGCATGAGGACTTCTCCCTCTCCCCATATATATGCTGCCAGCAGTTACCTAAAATGTCTTGTTCCCCTGGCCCTCTGAATAGACCTACCAGTATAATGTCCTACCATTTTTTTGTCATCCATTTGCCTACAGTAACAAGCCCATTGGATGCAGGGTTTTTGACATATGGCATGTAGCACTGACCAATCACCACAGAGCTGACCTGTGAGTCACCTGTAAAGTGTGTTGAACCTTTACTGTTTACTGAAATTTTACATTTCAAATCTCAGTAATTACCTTATTGTTCAAAGTATTTTCACAAGGAAAATCAGAGGAGGAGGGTCCTTTTTCTCTATGTCACTCCATATTTTCCATATTAGGGACTTGTTCTTGTGCATCATCACTTACATTACGCAGTTTTCATTCTGAGGATGGATCACACTCAGTGCTGTGGGTGCCTCAGACAACACTTAAAAATAAGAGGTGATAAAGCTCTGCAAGGCGAGAATCTCCCTCCCTCCCACACGCTGCACAAAAATCCTGATGCTCTGCAGAGTGTGCAGGCGGATGTTCAGGGAGAGCTCAGGTGGGCATGCCTGTCTGTGGGGGCTGGTGATGGAGCTGGATTTCCGCATGGATTTACCCACGTAAGATGGGTGTGTTACTGTGAACACCAATGATGAATTTGTTTAATATGCTGAACAGTCCACGCTGGTTACTCACTGTTTGAGAATGTGTACTTGGCAGATCTAACGCCTGCTATCAGTGTTTTCTTTGTTCCGCTCTCATTTGATGTGATTAGTATTCTGCATATTTGGCATATTTTACTTTTTGAAAGTTTGATAAGCAGGATGACGCAATATCTCTAAAAGAATTAAAAGTGGATGTAGTGATCAAGCGCAAGTTAAGGCCTTCAGAATGTGAAAATACATAATATTGAATTATGACTTGTTTTAGAGCTTTTATGAATCCATACTGGTTGTAGGCTACAATTTATTTTTCTTACTTTCATGATCTTCTATTTTTGGAAACATTACATCGTTTTGCTCATAATAAAAATGTTTGAATTAACAATGGTAATGTTCAGAATCTGAAATAGTGCACCTGTAGATGTCTTCATATTTTAAACTTAATTTCAATTGTTTAGTTATTTGGTCCATTGTTTTTTTCTCCAAGCTTTCTTTTTTGCCTTAATAAACTTTGCATTAGGTTTGTTACTCAACTCATTTCCTCTTGGATTAAAATCAAAATCCTACATTAACCAAGACAGATCACAAACTGAGAATTTTCAGCTGTGCTTTCTTACAATTGGTGCAAATCTAACAGTACAAATGTGTCTTTGTTGTAACTAACTAGAAATGGGTTTATTAGGTCCAGTCCAAGGATAGAACGACAAACACAGCGGTACATTTAAAGCTGATCCTGCGAACATTTTGAAAGCCAACAGTACCCTAGCTTGGTAGACGGCAGCGTGAATAGCTGCAGCCTTTGATGTTGTTTTAATGTTTGCTTTTCTGGTTTGATACCCTATCAGAAAGGTGCCAAAAAGTAGGGTGGTACAAACTGGTTAGCTTTAGACCTTTCCCAAATCAGGAAAGTGAAAATTCATATAATGTCATATTATAACAAACCAAACTAAAATCAACTGATTGGTGGAGACACATAAGTTGTTTGATCAATGTGTATCTTAAAGTCCATGTATAATAATGTAAATGCAATGTAGTCTATGTAAAATAATGGTTTTATGCTAAAGGTATTGTGAATACCAGTTCAAAATGCTCAAAATACTCCAAATCATGATTCTGCAAATACTTTGCTCCCATAGATCCTTAAATTTCATGATCCTAAAATGTCATTTTCACTTTCGAGGGGCTCTGAATTGTTTGGTTCCACATCTCTTGCAGATGGTCTAATTACTTTTAAAAATCAAAATGGCTTTTTTTTTTCTGTGAACATTTTCATCAGTGGATTTGGTTGTTTAGATAAAATATCAGAGCAGAGGTAGGATCTACAACAGAGATTTTATGCAAGGGTTCACAAACTTAGAAGGATATAGTAGATACGCACATCCTATTTACGGTGCTGGATCCCAAAAAAACTAAATGAAAAGGTACAAAATGGTCCGCACACCAAAAAAGCTCCCTTGCAACTTTATGATTTATTCCAAAGTGACATTTCGAGCCATGCGGCTCTTCCTCAGACTAAAAGTCCTCAGACTAAAAATCTGAGGAAGAGCCGCATGGCTCGAAATGTCACTTTGGAATAAATCATAAAGTTGCAAGGGAGCTTTTTTGGTGTGCGGACCATTTTGTACCTTTTCACAGGGTTCACAAACTTACAATTGAATAGGAAGGAAATGCAACTTAAAGGACATTCAGCCTCAAGATGAAAAATAAAGAAAATGGTTGGTAAAAAAAAAAAGAAAGAAAGAAAGAAAAGGGTTATGGGCTAAGACGTGCCAAAGAGCTTTTAAACTTGGGACAGTGAGAGTCAAACTGTATAGTTCCACAAATGAATCTGTCCAGAGTCCCAAAGATTATTAATTCCTATCAGACGGGACAAACTGCTTTAAATTTTTTTTTTTTTTGTCTTCATCAAAGTTTGCCTTTGCTTATAAGTTCATAAGCCTTTGACAGAAATGCAGCATCACTGCATCACTCTCACATGGACTTTTATTTGTAAGTTGCTTTGAGTTTTTGCGAACTTTACTGTGTTGAAGTCTGTAACCTGCTCTGCATCATCAGCACCACCACATACGTGATTCTGTAACCTGCATTTATGGACACAGAGAAGTCTTTTTTTCCTCTTTAAAAGCTTTGAAATTAGTACACGTCACCTTTTATGTCCACGTTCGCCTTTTGGATTATCAGCACATTTGAACCGCAGAGTCAAAGATAAAGAGTCTCCTCAGGCCGTGCAGCTGTTCAGTTCCCATCACGATTCAAACAGAAAACGTCGTGGCGACTTTTCGAGGAGCTTTCACAGCTTACCAGCAACACCCAGTGGACAAACTTAATAACGACAGGCTTCTAAAAGGAGTTCCTGCTCATTGTTAAATGGGGCTCTCAGGCATCATTATTGTAACAGCTTTGTATTTTTCCTCCAGATTGCTAAGGTGGAGAAGCTGAAGCCTCTGGAGGTGGAGCTGAGGCGATTGGAGGACCTGTCAGAGTCCATTGTGAACGACTTTGCTTACATGAAGAAGAGAGAGGAGGAGATGAGGGATACCAATGGTGAGAAAACAAACCAAAAACCACAAACGGCTGCCTGATGACTAAATGACAGATTTTATTATACTTTAAATCATTCCCTGCATCGATCGCATACATGTTGTTTTAATGTTTGCTTTTCTGTTTTTTTTTCTTTTTTGAGTGTTTTGGTTGTTTGTCTCCAAGATTGAGTCACTTTTCTTTGTGTAACAGAGCAGCTGCAGAGAGGGAGAGGAATAGTTGGTAAAGAGAAACAATAGATCATTTATTTATTGCATAACACAGTGTTTACAACAAGGCTTTTCAATCCTGGCTTGTCAGATTTTTTTATTACAATCTTTCAGTTTCGGCCTGTTCTAGGAGAGACTTTCCATCATCATGGGCTCAAAATATTAGCGTTTAAGTGTGGTGATATTTTGCATTTCTCACGTAGCATTTTACACTTAGAATTTTGAATGTTAAAACTTAAAAAGTTGTCTGACATAAAAAAAGCCATCTGCACCATCTCATTACTTTATGTCTTTCAGCATTCAGGTATGTAATTACTACAAAAAAAAAACACCTTTTTATTTTTCTGATCAAGTTAAATAAACATGGTACATTTATCTAATATTCACAGAAAAGCCTGACCCATTTAACATCCACTGAAGACAGGCAGTCCACAGGTTCTGGACTCTCATTAATTAAACACTGTCTAGAATCCACACTAAAATTATGTTTGCCAAAGACCAAAATGAACTTCCATCTAAAATATCAATCATAATTGTTAAGGTATTTCTTGCACACACCACACAATGTTCTCTTTATGAATAATGATCTGAATATGTGCGCATGGATTTGTTGCATACTCTTCCACCCACACACTCTTATTTAACCATAAACTGTTGGTATTAAACACCTCATTTATTAAAATGCACAGAAATGAGTCAGCAGATCAGTTTCCAGCTGTGTATCGTGACAGCGTTCAGACGGATTGTGAATGAAATGAAATGTTTGGACTCAGAAAGTGAGGTGCTTTTGAGGTGCCTAGACTTTTTCATGGTATGTTTGTTACAGCATGAGGGATGAAAACAAAAGAAGAAATAAAAGGTATTTGTTAAGTGCTTTACAAACAAGGAGAAGGAGTTTAAACTCTATCCTCTGACTCACAGGAAGCCAGTAAATTGATCTAAGGTCAGGTACAATATGATCTACTGTCTTGGTGTTGATGAGGTTCTGGATGAACTTATTCTGTCTGATGGATTTTTTAAAGTTAGACCTGTATCAACCCCGTTACAGTAATCTAATCTGCTAAAAGAAAAAGCATGAAACTGAAACCCAGAATTTCAAGGGGTATGCCAACATTTTATTTGTTGTTGTGTCTTGCCTCACTGCTGAGTCCATGACGAGCAGATAGACACCATTCTTTCGTCTGTGCGTGCAGTAACAAGAAAGAGACGGCCAAAGCCTGCCCACCGCTAGTTAGCTTAGCTCAAACACTGGGAGTCAACTGGCATGGCTAGCCTGCCTCTGTCTGCAGTCTTCAGATAAACTCTTCGGCAACTCTAAATGGTCCTGTAGGCTTGTTGTAACTCATTTTTTTAATCACGTTATGTTTTGTTATCTTCTACTATCGTCGTATTATCTTCTATTATCTTCTTCTACTCTTAAACAGAGACTTTGTTTTGTTGACCTACTTCTGCGCTTCTGCGTTTGTGCGAGAGGTGTAACGTTCGCAGACGATTTGAGTCTTTTGAATGGCTCTTTTAAGTGAACGATGAAAACCAATTCTCAGTTGTAAGTGAGCTGTTTGTTTGTGAGCCATTCTGAAATTTGCAGGCAATTTGCATTTAAGGATGGCACTTAAAAGAGCTGTTCAAAAGACTCGACTCGTTTCTGAAAGATACATCTCTAGTGCAAACCAGCGCAGAAGTAGGTTAACGAAACAAGGCCTCTGTTTAGGAGTAGAAAAAGATAATATGAAGATAGTAGAAGGTAACATAACATCGTAAACAAACGAGTTACAACAAGCGCACAGGATCGTTTAGAGATGCTGAATAGTTTACCTGAGGACTGTAGGCAGAGGTAGGCTAGCTATAACCATTGACTCCCAGTGTTTGAGTTAAGGTAACTAGCGGTGGGCAAACCTTGGTCGTCTCCTTCTTGTTACTGGACGCACAGTCAAAAGAATGGTGTCTATCTGCTTGTCATGGACTCAGGACTGAGGTAAGACTAGGGATGGGAATTGATAATATTTTATCGATACCAATGCTAATCTATCCAGTTCTTTAGTGATTCCCTAATTGATTCCTGCAGATTTTCCGTGTGGGCAAACGTTGGCCTGTAGATTTTCAGTGGCAACAATGTCAAACACACATGTCACAGCATAGATAACTGCTTCTGCAAGTTGCTGGTGTTTCCACTCACTAAAGGTCGTGCAGAAGGTGCCTTTTGTAAAAAAAAAAAAAAAAAAATTGGCCACAATTCTGACCGCTTCTGAACCCTGTCAGTGGAAGGAATTGGTAATGGAATTGATTAGCAAAAAGACTCATGATATCGATACTTTGATGGAGCTGTTAACAATTCTCAACTGGAATTGGTTTTCGATTCCCATCCCTAGGCAAGACACAAAAACAAAGAAAATGTTGGCGTATCCCTTTAAATACTGCGTGACATAAAGGAGAGTGAAAAGATTTATTACAACATAATTTGTCAGACTTCAGAGGGTTTTTTTTTTTTTGTAGGTAGAGGAAATAACTCTACTGCCTCCTCCTTAGTTGGTGACACCACTGCATGAACCAAAACTCACCGTCCACCATTTCCTTCTTTTCCCCTCCAGAGTCCACCAACACACGTGTGCTGTACTTCAGCATATTCTCCATGTGCTGTCTCATCGGGCTGGCCACATGGCAGGTCTTCTATTTGCGGCGCTTCTTCAAGGCAAAGAAGCTGATCGAGTAGAGCGCCTCCTGGCTCTTTTACCTCGGGGGAAGCTGCCTGCCAGCCAACACATCCCAACATCCACCCTCCTTGGACTAGCTTCAGCAAAACAACAGCGAGTGGGGCCGAGGGGCTCAAATTCTGGTTTTCACGGCTGCAAGAGAACCCGGGTTGTCCTCTGAGAGAGAAAAAAAAAAAAGATTCACCTGCTTCTTGAGTGATTTGAAACATGTAAAGCGCTGTAGGGAGAAATGTAATGTGAGGTTTGGCAGATGTCAGAGGCACCTTTCATTTCTGTCTGCACTGCTTTAGATGTCGCAGCTCACTGAATTAGAACTTGTTCCTTCAATCAGTTGAACAGCAATGTTTGATTTGAGCTCAGTTTGAATGGATGTGCCATGAGCGAACGTCTTTTGCCCTTCTGTTGATGTACACATATTTTGCCACACCAAGCAGACTAGACCCTTGGTGCCCTTTTTAACAAGTGAAGGCCCTTTGAAAAGTGGTTGTTGTTACTTTGATAAGAAAATTGGCGACCACTGAACTTCTGTGTTATGTCAGTTAATTTGCATACATGTTTGGTAGCTAAATTTAACCGTGTCTTTAGTTTGTTTCATATTGTAAATGCTACTTAGTTGCTTCAGTTGGTTTATGTTTTTGGGTGGGGGGCTTTGAGCTTTCACTGAATTATTCTGAGGTATGAAAAGGTCACTTCTATGAGCTCTTGCACGTCCTAGTTTAGTTTTGGAAACAGCTGAATATTAATTTATCAACAATGAGAGAAGCCAGAAACCAAAAACCTTTGTCTTTATAATTGAGCGAGATACTCTTGTTGGAATAGATGGATGGAGGTTTTAACAACAGTTGTAAAATAGAAACCCAAACACTTTTGGAAAGTCCTTCTTAGTCATTCATCCTTTATCTCAACACTGGTAAATTTAGCAATGTTTGTTTTTTCAGAATAACGTCATGATTACAGTACTTTGCACATCCATCCAGCTTGCTTTTTTTCTCCATAAAACCATTTGAGGCTTGGGTTACATGAGAGCGTGGGATCGTTTTTGACAGGGATTGATTGAGACATCTGTCATGGAAACATTTTTAACAATGGACATGCACATTGTGCGTAATCAATAATTTTTATGTTGACTTGATAAGTTTTGTAAATTTGTGTTGGGCTTTTATTCAATAAAATATTGGATGGATTTACAGTATTTAAGATGCTGTCTTGCATGTTTTTACCTCTTTTTTTACATTTAAGTCAGGTATCTGGAACCTGAATTTTGACGTAACACCAACAATGTTGACTGTCTCATCACAGAACTGTAACAACTACCAAATCCCGTAGACCTGCACTTCTCCACCTTTTTGGATAGAGTGGTGCAGGAATGAGTCCAAATATGCTGAAGTGAATTAGCATTTAGCACATCCTGGTTCCAAACCCTACAGAGTAATGTCAGTTTCAGATAAATGCCTGAAATAAGGGTCATGGTGAACACAGGCACATGAGATGTTAATGTTTAATCTGAAATAATAAAATGCATCTGATGTTGCCCCCTCATAAATCTTAAACAACTGCTGTGTGTTTAAAATGAGGGTTGCTAACTAACTGCTAAAAGGAACTACAAAAATGGCTGGGAACCAACTGCAAGCATTTCTGGTTGTTTTATTACTAATCAATAATTAATAAACTAACTTGATCAAGTCACCTGATTATGAGGGAAGTCTCAAACAAGAGGTCACAATAAGATGTTATACATTGGAAATATTGTCTTTTATTGACTATAGCAACTTTGCTTCCAAGACAAACTGCCATGTTGTAGTTTCTTAGCTTACTAATAGCTTTTCACTCTTGCCAATTACATTTAAGCTTAAAACATTGTGAAAAGGAAGTTTGTTAACATTATCACAAAGAGCAGAACATATAAGTGTCATCAGTTTTTGTTCTCTGCAGAGCTTATTACCAGCAATGATCCAAAACACTATGAGGAAATTAGTGGGCTTGCAGTCGAGGTTGCTAACTTCTGCACTTGCTTACAAAAATATGTCATCCCTGAATCACTCCATTGAGGAGCCTAAAGAAAAATCAAAAACATCAAGTCACCCCGGACAAGATATACTCATAAAAAAGGAGCATTCTACATCCATCTGACCACAAAGTTAGACACAAAAGAGGTTGTGAGACATTTTACAATTGATTACTGTCAACTACAATTAATGGGAATCATGAACCTGGAACAATGTACTCGGCCTTGACATCATTGTAGTGGCATAATGACTAGCTTCTGGGCCTTTCCCGTATAAATTTGTAGATGTCATCATTACTTGTAAATGTTGCTGACTTAAAAAACACTAAAGTAAGTTTCTCTTCCGTCATTGTTTAAGTAATACTGGATGACGATGATGATGGCTCAGATTCAGAATTATGAGGAGGAAAATGCAGCAGTTGCCAAAGTTCTATGCGCATGCTCCACAAGACAAATGCCATTTTAATAGGTCTGCTATTTTAATAGTGTTTATTGACATAAGACAGTTCATGTACCAGGCATTAAAACTGTGATTTCAGGGACAATGGTGTACGATATTTTATCTCAAACACTACAAATCCACATATTTAGAGTAACACATGGTCAAATTTTCAAATATTTTCAAGGCAACCCTGACAAAGCCAGAAGTCCCCCTGTTGAAAAAGGCTGCCATAAACCAATGTTACTTTTTTAAGTGTCAGGGGGATAACAGAGGCACAACGTAAGAACATAAGTGAGAAAGTGATCTGCTTGGCTAAGGTTTGCAATGTGTGGAGGAAAATGCACGATTTTCTGAGCAGAAAGAGTAGAATATGGAGTAAGTCCAACATTAATTATTTAGGGTAAGGAGTGACATGATTGGTCCTGACATTGTTCCATGGCCACACTATGTAACTTTGAACTGTGAGCTCATTAAAACTTCAGCAAATTACTAAGAATATGACCCAAAGCTGGGTGATTAAGTAGATTCTACTTAGAGTTTTAGAACTGAAGCTGATGGATTTCACGGTTGCAGTCAAGTGTTTTAGACTCGTTGTTCACACTAAGTCAGCACTGAGCATTATTAAGGAAATAATGGCAATGAGTTTATTCGCCAAAGGCATATTAGCACAATGCTCTTTTGGCTAAGTAACATTTATCTTGTGTTGGACTGCTCTATGTTTTATATTCATTTATGTTTTGAATAGACCTTAGAGGTTAGGTTGGTCCATTTTTAGGCTGCTTTCTTGTCTTGGCTTTGAATCTAATAATTACATTGAAAAGAAAAGTAATTTGTAATGATGCAAACAAAATGACGAATTTCTAAAAATGTTGGAAGTTGAGAAAAAGATGTTTTTTGAATCTTAAAAGATATTTTGAAAAAAGGAGATGAGATGAGAGAGGGAGCTAGAGATATAAGACATTCAACACTGTCAGGTTGTCAAAGCAGGGTTGACATCTTCAATAAGCCACCTCATTGCACCATCCCTAAAGTAACCATCTGTGCAGTGTTTTGGTCAAAATATATATGATAAACATTATTGAAAAATCATCATAGGACGTTTCTGATTCTCCATAAACCAGCACTAATCAGCCATTTACAGAATGTTCTGTTTTGGTGTGTCTCCTGCAAATGAATACAAATAAGTGCCCCTCTACATCCTGGGATGTGGTGACAGAAGTACAGTTGTGTTCTTCCATGGCCGTGAGAGGCAGGTATTATTATTGTGGTTACAAGTAATGTTTAATAAGCACAGGTTCTGAATAGACCAGTGACTAGTGTGAAATCAGTCTATAAAAGAACACTGCAGGATGTGTCTGATAATGAATTTGTATTAAAAATAAACAATCAGCAGATTTATAATCAAAATAAACAAAATAGGGTAGAGTGGAGATGAGTGTAACACAGGGAGAATGTAACACCTCCACTTTCTCCGAACAGGAATGTGACATAGGAGTTATATGATGATTTTTGATATTTTCCTACTTCCTCCCTGATCACTCAGTAGGCTGTCAAGGCTAGAAACTGTTGCATGTGGATTTAAAAAGAAATAGGTGAGAAAGTTCTTTTTTTCTTTTCATCAAGACTAAATGTTGTATAGCACTAAATCTACTGTGGATAAAATCACAAAACCTGCCATGAATGAAACTGCATTCCCCTTAATAATGCAGACAGCCATTTGCTGCATCATAAAATAATGCAAAACACAGAGACTTTCTGGAGGAAAAATACTGCTCTGAAATGTTTCGCCCAACCCTACATTCAATCCAACATAGTTTCATGGCTGATTTTTATGTAAAACTCAAACAATTGTGTGAAATAACTGTACCTGCCAACAGCAGTGTACCTTACCAGTAGTCTTAGCTCGTTCTCTTTAAAGGTTCAGTGCTGCTGGAACCCTTTCAGCCACCGCATGGTCTTTTGTCAAGTACCTGAAAAACCCAACTTCAAAAACACTGAAATAACTTTAAAATATCTTGAAGAATGTTTAATCTTGTATAAAATAGACAATTCATGAAGTCTTCAGAATTCAGGGCCGTACTAAGTCTCTTGTCTACAGAGAGTACTGCAGAGTGTTTATATCTTGTTTCAGGGTCAGTTGAGTTTGGGGTAAGGTGTTTAAGACATTTCAATTCAGTAGAAATGTAAGTCTATTTCTCAGATTTGCATGTGTCACTTCTGTTTTCTTCTTTTCTAAACTGTTACAACCTGCCCCAGCATGTGTTTTAGGTCTAACAAAGGACCACCTTGTATTTGACCTCAACACATGAGGGTAATTATACTCTTGCAGAAGTCTGAATTGGTCCATTTGTAGTGTAACTGTGGGAACATCACACGAGTTACAGGTGCTGAAACAATAAATGTCACAACCATTCCCAGTCTCCCCTATTAGTCTATCGCGATTTTGACTCATAATAAAACATCCAGGATCTGACTAAAGCTCTGCCTCTGCTTTCCACTCCATCGCTTAACACCACTGTGGTGTTGTCCTTGCGTCATGACGTCACTCAGTCCACCTGCAGTCCCTGTGAAAACAGCTGTCCAGCGCCGGGTGCGGTGGCGCGCGCCTGTAATCCAAGTCACCGGGAGGCTGAGTCTGGAGGATGGTTTGAGCTCAGGACCTCTGAGCTGCAGTGGTCTATGCTGATCGGGTGTCCGCACTAAGTTCGGGATCGATATGGTGTTCCTGGGGGAGCCCGGGACCACCAGGTCGTCTAAGGAGGGGTGCACCGGCCCAGGTCGGACACGGAGCAGGCCAAAGCCCCCGTGCCGCTCAGTAGTGGGATCGCGCCTGAGAATAGACGCTGTGGTTCAACCTGAGTGATACAGCGAGACCCAGACTTTTAACACCTGCTGGATCAACACTCTCTCTGTTACACCTGATCATCAAACAGTCTGTCTTAACTCATCTTTTTTTATTTACAGTCAAAACTCAAACACCCCTGCTGCTCTGCTCTCCTGCAGCGCCTCCACCAGGACAAAACATCACACAACAACACAATAGAGGCCTATGAGGCAGCAACAGGTATATTGTTTGTAATATAAACAGGGGGCGAACTGGAAGGACGGAAAGATACTTAACAGTTAAATTTAGTATTGTCTGATACCAGGTAACAGTAATTTCATTACATTTTCAGGAGCAATCAAACATCTTACAAAACAACAAACTCTCACTCAGCAGCTTCTTCTTTTGGCAGCAAAAACTTTAATACACCTGCTGCTCTGCTCTCCTGCACCACCTCCACCTGGATCACACAAAACATTAAAACAAAGACACACATCCTCTTCATATTTGTGTGCTTATTAAGTCCACCTGAATCCTCTCATCTTAAACATCACTTCATTTCATATTGAGCTTCAAAATTTCAGGACTCTTAACGCAAAGTGTTAAGAAACAAACAAAAAAAAAACCTTAAAATAGTCTCATCTTTTGTGAAATGTTAGACTCAATAGCCAGATGATTTATTCAGTGAGTTTTCTGCTTTTAAAATATATTCCTTAATTTGATTTTTAATTTTGTTGAATTTTCTAGGCCACTTTTGTATATGCTATCAAATTCAAGTTATTTCAGTGTAAATTAGCCTAGCTTTTATGTGCACTTATGTGGAAATTTTGCATGTATTATTCCAACGGTCCCTGAACTCCTTTGTACTTGTGCTGTTATGTTGAATATAGTCAATTGTTTTTTGAATAAAGTTCATTTGAAAGACTAGAAAGCACCCGGAGAGTGCAGACCTCCGCCAAGCGCCACAGTTCCCCCTATTTGTCATTTGCACCATGAATCTTAGTCCCATGTTTATTTTGACTGCATTTTTAGATTCCTTGGCCATGAAAACATACCATTGGCAACTGAATTCATAATGATATCAACGTTCGTTCAGTAGTTATTCACGAAAATCGCATGTTCCGTAATGGCGGTTTTCTTCTGGATTGGATCGCTTTCAAAATCTAATCATTTGTTCCTTATCCCAACCCGGACATTCCCCGAAAATTTCATCAATATCCGTACATACCTTTTTGAGTAATGTTGCTAACTGACAGACAGACAAACAAACAAACCCTCCCAAAAACATAACCTCCTTGACGGAAGTAAACAACACTCCACCTGAAGTCCCTGTGAAAACACCTGTCCAGCGCCGGGTGCAGTGGCGCGCGCCTGTAATCCAAGTCACCGGGAGGCTGAGTCTGGAGGATGGTTTGAGCTCAGGACCTCTGAGCTGCAGTGGTCTATGCTGATCGGGTGTCCGCACTAAGTTCGGGATCGATATGATGCTCCTGGGGGAGCCCGGGACCACCAGGTCGTCTAAGGAGGGGTGCACCGGCCCAGGTCGGACACGGAGCAGGCCAAAGCCCCCGTGCCGCTCAGTAGTGGGATCGCGCCTGAGAATAGACGCTGTGGTTCAACCTGAGTGATACAGCGAGACCCAGACTTTTAACACCTGCTGGATCAACACTCTCTCTGTTACACCTGATCATCAAACAGTCTGTCTTAACTCATCTTTTTTTATTTACAGTCAAAACTCAAACACCCCTGCTGCTCTGCTCTCCTGCAGCGCCTCCACCTGGACAAAACATCACACAACAACAAACATAAACTAAACTGAGGCCTATGAGGCACCAGCAGGTTTATTATTTGCAATTTAAACAGGGGACAAATTGCAGGCCGATAAAGCGCTTAACAGTTAAGTTTAGTATTGTCTGATTCCAGGTAACAGTAATTTCATTACATCTCTAGGAGCAATCAAACATCTTACAAAACAACAAACTCTCACTCAGCAGCTTCTTCTTTTGGCAGCAAAAACACCTGCTGCTCTGCTCTCCTGCACCACCTCCACCTGGATCACACAAAATATTCAAACAAAGACAGCCAAAAAAATCTACACTCAATGATAAGAGAAAACATTTAAGTAGCGGAGATATTTGGTGGTCTGGGTACATTTATTGAAAAATATATATAACATTATGTTGATGGGAACAGCCAATGTTTGATGGCATAAAGTTTATTTCACTCGAAATTCTGCTTATTATTTTTGATAGATTTGTAAAGATTTACTGTAGTCTTGTCAGTGTGTTTTCACACACGCAAAATCTGAAAAATAAGCAATTAAAAGTAAATATAAATGAAAGTTTATCAAAAAAAAGTGAGTTATTTTAATTTTTTTTTCAAATCAAAGGCCTGGAACATAAGATTTTGTCTAACCTAGTAACAAAAACTAAGGAGGATGGGGCTTGACAGACAAGGAACTCATAGTTAACACCGTCATATTTTTTTAAGCTAACAGTCAAAACGTTTGTCATTTTGGTATAACATTTTGACATAACAGTCAAGTCTGGGAAGGGGCCACAGCACCAAATTTATTACTCCCAGGGCACCACCGCACCATTTCAGGACCTCTGGTCTAACTCACACTCCTGACCAGTAGGTGGCGGAAATGTACCAAGAGAAACGAAGAAGAATGTAACCCGGAAGTTTTTAGTGACAGATGCATGGTGAAATCAGACGTCAGGGCTAGCACCCTTCTCTCTAATCTTTGAGCAAGTCTTCTAACAACAGCTATGCCGGGCCCTGACAAAGAAATAGACCTGACAGAGAGGATCGAGGCCTTCCTGTCCGACCTGAAGCGCGGAGGCAGCGGGACCGGCCCCCTGCGGGGCTCCGCAGAGACAGCCCGAGAGACCACCGCCTTGCTCCGCAGGATCACCGCTCAGGCTCGGTGGAGCAGTGCGGGTACGTTAGGGTCCCATTTCTGTATTTACAGCTCATTACAGACAGCACAGCAACCCAGAGTCTGAGAGAGTCAGCGGGCATTGTGGCGTACAAGTGTTTATTTTTCTAAAACAGCTGAAACTCCCCACATCAGTGACATGTCGTTCATAGACGCTACATAAGGGTGGGCGACGTGGACCTTATATCATAGCATTATACTGCTTTGAACAGTGATGTATAATATTTATGTCTATATATTTATTTTCAAATTCATCACTTAGATATTCTGTAATTAGTTAGATCAACGGAGAGCAAACACAAGTATCCTACGTGCACTTCTATCAGCCATCTGCACAATGTCAACATGACATGAAAACAAAAACAAACCTCCTGTTAGAGCTGGGCAATTAATCAAGTTTTGACCTCAGTTACAACTACTGCCTCCCACAATTAAGAAAACTGAAAAATTCTTGGTAAAGTTTTACTGTGCCACATGACATGTTTCACTTAATGTTGTCGTCTATTTCTTTAAATATTTTAAGGTATTTGTATTTTTCACATATTTTGATTGCTAACTTGTTGTTAAATGTTCATAGGGATAGTGCTAAGAGCCTTTAAATTAAAAGTTAGGATGTGGTACATGTTGTAAAATCACTGCTAAATCGGGTTTTATAGTCGTGATCTCAGTATCCACCAAAATAATCACAATGATGATTTTTTGCCATAATGGAGCAGCTCTACACCCTGTCAGAAAATATAGGTATTAATAACGAATGCCCAAAAATAAAACAAGGTGATAGATTCCAATTTGATCTCAGAAATTTAGGTAGATTATTCAGTTGTCTGTCTGTCAGTGATTCTTACAGGCAACCTGTAGCTTTAGGACTGACTTCTACTTTTTATCATTTCATTAAACATTGTTATGATGGAGCCAGATGCTGTTGGATAAATTGTATTATTTTAAAGAAACACAATCAGCATGAAGATAAATGATAAATTCTCCCCTTATTTCACATTTGAACGCTCACTGATCTGTACAACAGTGTCTAAGTTTTAAGCAGGTGTGATAAAACGATATAAATTAAAAATTTGTTTATTTTGCCTTAACTCAGCTTCATATAATTGATTTTGAAGTCTGCTACAGTACGTTCACTATCACTCATGTTAAAGTAAACCTACACTTTTTCATTTACTGAGTACCCCTGATCCACCTTTTTTTCAGTCTGTCCGAGACTCTTTGTTAGAGCTCCTGACACTGTGTGGACCCCTTACCCATGTGGGCCCTTTTCACTTTGATTGGCTGATCAGCCTACTCTGTGATGATTGGTCAGTTCAGCACTGCTTGGCACAGTGTTGTCAACTGCTCTGCCGTCTATGCTCTGCTCAGAAATCGTAGCCCGAACCAATAGGCATAAATTGCTTAAACAATGTACTAAGCTGGTAGGTCTGTTGGGGTGAGGGGGTCCTGATACCTTGGTGTTTTTGTCTTGTTCGTAGAAATACTCTATCACACAGAGGAGGCATGTAAAACACACAAAAGGTCAAAACTCGAAAAGCTTATTATGGGCTCTTTTAGGTTCATTTTAATTGTTTGTTGTTATCAATGTAGAAAATACCAAGTTAGCAGAAAGAAAAAACATCAGAATCAAATCAATATTTGGTGTGACCACTCTTTGCCATCAATCTTAATGGTACATTTCAAAGTAAGGTTTTTAATGACCATAGTCAGGTGTACAATTAACTAATGATACTTAACAGGCGTTAGTGATTATCATTTTCATCTTTAGGCTTAAACACAGTCATTAACTGTTAAAGAACAGCTGTGTGAGTGCCTTAAAACTCAGTGAGGAACAGCCAAACTCTGCTACCAAGGTGAAGGTTGTGGGGGACAGTTTCATGTCACAGGTCATACATCATAGCAAGACAGAGCTCAGCAACAAGACGCAAGGTGGGGTTACTACATCAGCAAGGTATCTTCCAAACAAAGATTTCAAAGCAGACTGGGGTTTCAAGATGTGCTGTTTGCTGAGGAAACCTCATGCAGCAGATTAAAGACACATCATGCTTTTCTACTCAACTTCAAAGGTAGCTGATTTGTGCTGAAATGTTCTTTGTTTCAGGTGATCTGATGGAATTAATAAGAAAAGAGGGCAGGAGAATGACTGCCGCCCAGCCATCAGAGACCACTGTGGGAAACATGATCAGACGAGTGCTGAAGATCATCAGAGAGGAATATGCAAGGTGAGGAGACCTCAGGAGAAAACAGAGTAAAAGGGGTTTAGCTCAATAGCTGTACTGGGACGACAGACTGAGGTTTCTGTGCATTTCTGTGTACTGGCATGGAAGATATTTAGAAGGTCACCATGAGCTGTCACCTTATGGCCTAATGGAAGGTGGGTGCTTCGGTGTCACAGTTGGATAATGTGCTTGGTCAGTAATCGGGAGGTTGCAGGTTTGAGCTCAGCACCGGAAGGCACATGGCGATGTGTCCTTGGGTGAGCAAATGTGAGAGCGAATGGGTGTGAATGGTTAGGTGTGACCTGCAGTGTAAAGCTGCTTTGAGTAGTCAAAGATTAGTAAAGCACTTTTTAAGCTCAAGTCCATTTAAATGATTGATTGAAAGAGGTCTCTGTCTAACTATTGTTAGTTGCGTCCATGAAGATAACTTTAATATGAACTAATTGAAAAAATCTGGTGAATTGTCCAAACTTTCAATATATGAGATTCACCCTAAATAGACTTGGTTTTGCATTTTGAAACTCTTTATTTAATATTCAATATCTTTTAAAATACTACAGATTCCCAAGATTTTTATTAAAGAAAACCATGTCCATAGATCTAAGTTAGCCACTTTTGCGTGGGATGCTAAGACAATGACAAACTTAAATAGACTGATGACAATTTAAAAACCCGGCCAAAATGTATGCAACATTTCCATCAACTGGACAAGACTAGACAGAAAGGTTAGTGGTGAGCTGTTAGACAGACATTCAGAATCCACCATGTAAGTCTGATCCATCAGTAACTAGAAATGCTTCAAGAGCAAACACCTCTGCCAAGGCATTTCCAACATTATTGAGCGAGTTATGGTCCAAAATGTGGAAAACTATCTCACACTGGCCACAAATCCTGAAAAAACTTCTTGGATCCACATTTGGATTCATATCAGCTCTATCATGTAACCACTTCTCACTAGTGCTATGGCCAATTTTCCCTGATAATGTCATGAAAAGCTGTTGAGAACTTCAGAAAATGCAGAAAACTGCCCTATCTCGCAATGTTAACAAATCCTTTGCTAACAAAAAAATCCTGGAGCAGATCACCACCAAAATCTAATCATGTCTTCCTTGCTCTATGACCAACATTCTCTGAAAATCTCATCCAAATCCATTAGTGGTTTTCTCAGTTATCCTGTTCACAAACAAAGAAAATAACAAACGCCGGCAAAAAAAATGATGTCCTTGGTGGAAGTCATATATACAAACAAAGAGCTGTGTATGTGTGAGTGTATTTGTGCTTGATGTGGATTAGGAGGGTGAGCAGGTATTTTCTACTTTTTTTCAGAAAAGCACTTGTTACAAGATTTTGTATGAAAAGTTCTATATAAATAAAGTTTGATTGATTGATTAATTGATTGATTGTATTGTTGTCTGTCTTTATATGTGACCCTGTGACTGGCCGGAGACTGGTTCAGGGTGTACCTCACCTCTCGCTCATTGTCAGCTGGGACAGGTTCTAGCCCCAGAGAGGGATAGTTGGTTTAGATAAGGGATGGATGGATGGTTGACATAAACCACGAGGGCAAAAACGTTTGAAGCTAATAGCTGCCAGCGTTTATGCCAGTGGAGTAAAATGGCTAAATCTAAAATGGCTTCCAAAAGGCTTGAAATACTTGCAAAGTAATTTCTTCATGCAAATGGCTCAATTAAAACTTTAATAAATGGAAATAATATGGGACAAAAATGTAAGCGGAGATGCCGGCCTGCCCAGAACACAGTGTTCAAGGACACATGAACCACAGCTACACTAATGCAACTTTTTTTGTCTAATAAGATTTTTCTTTCATCCCCTGGTGTTTCCCTGTCATGCCTCTGTGTCAAAATGGACTTATTGTATTCTCCTCTTTTTTATTTACTACATCTACATGCAGAATACCCCCCTCCTGGTCTAGTGCCTTTATAGTACAAAAAATGTCTGTAGTTCTTGTATAAAAACAACTAAGCTCTGCAAATCTTCTCATTTGCTTGTTTGTTCTGTTGTTTTCTTCAGATCTCGAGGTAGCAGTGAGGAAGCAGACCAGCAGGAATCTCTCCACAAGCTGCTGACCTCTGGAGGACTCAGTGAGGAGAACTTCAGGCAGCATTTTGCCGCCCTGAAAGCAAATGTGATTGAGGCCATTAATGAGTTACTGACCGAGCTGGGTACGCTTCAGGTTTTAATTTTGTTTTTCTGTCAGCAGGTCTTAGATATTTACAAAGTCCTGTATTTGTTTAATGAGGTTTAAATTAAATTTGATGTTCTCCAACAATACACTCTGCAGAGGGGACCACTGACAACATAGCGATGCAGGCCCTGGAGCACATTCACTCTAATGAGGTCATCATGACTATTGGACGTTCTCGCACCGTGGAGGCCTTCCTTGAAAACGCTGCACGAAAACGCAAGTTCCACGTCATTGTGGCAGAGTGTGCTCCCTTCTGCCAGGTACCTTAGACACATCATAGATACAAGAATCAGTATAATGTTTCGATGTAGGACATTTTCATATTTTCTGTGTTTTGTTTTTCCAGGGTCATGAGATGGCCACCAGTCTGTCCAAAGCTGGAATTGAAACAACCGTGATAACCGATGCTGCCATATTTGCAGTCATGTCTCGTGTTAATAAGGTATGAAGCACTACAGACAGGTTAAATCCATTATGTCAGAGCAGGTGGGCTTACCTGCACCGGGATCTCTTTCAGGTCATCATTGGTACACAGACAGTTCTAGCGAATGGTGGGCTGAAGGCCGTTAATGGGACACACACTCTGGCACTTGCAGCCAAGCATCACTCGACCCCGCTGATTGTTTGTGCTCCCATGTTCAAGCTCTCTCCTCAGGTAATGACCTCTCTTCCAACAGATTCTGTCATTTCTGCTGACAAGACGTGTTCTGATGTTGGTATTTTGTGTCTTTAGTTTCCCAATGAAGAAGATACCTTCCATAAGTTTGTCTCTCCACATGAAGTGCTGCCATTCACTGAAGGTAACTGCCTCATTTTTTTACAAAAATCTCAATCTTTAAACTGAGCTTTTCTGTGTTATAACTCAGTCTACACCCTTTGTACTTCAGGTGAGATCCTCTCAAAGGTGAATGTGCACTGTCCTGTGTTTGACTACGTCCCCCCTGAGCTCATCACGCTGTTCATCTCAAACATCGGAGGACACGCACCGTCATATATCTACCGACTGATGAGTGAACTTTACCACCCAGATGACCATGAGCTTTAACCAGTTTTGACAATAAAATAGATTAATTAAATGACCAGAACTGCATCCAGTTTGTCTCTTTGATCAGTTACCTCAAGCTGAACCACAGTTCTTAATCTCCTTACTTCTTGTCTAAGCACTTTATTCTGTTTTTTTTTTTTGAGGCATTTATTTCAGATTTGCCTTTATGTTTTTCATTTAAAATATTCTTCATTTTCATCAGTTATTCAAAGTCTTTGCTGAGGAAATGTAAGCAAAGGCTGTTTATAACTTTGCCTAACAGCGCTCTCAGGGGATGACCACAACACTACAGAAACTGTAAGTCTTCATTCTCGTGGTCTTGCCTCATTTGTATCCTATAAGAAGTAAGCAGTTAGAAAACCACAGGAGCTTTATCACCCATAATTCATCATGTTGATGTTACAAAATAACATCTAAATATTAAAACATCTAAATAGATATTTTGGAGAGGTAAACTTCCTCTAACTTGAAAGGCTTGACACATTTAACAGTGCCTTCTTCACCCTTCATACAGACTGATCAAATTTTTGGCCCTCTGGCAATAAGGATTATTTTGATGTGGCTGTCTTGGTTACCTAAAGTTGCCCGTTCTTGAGTTACAGTTAAATCTCTCCTGTCCACTGACGGATGCTGTGGTATAAAGATAATTGATTTTACTCACATCACCTGTAAGAATGTTTTGACTGACGAGTGTAGGTGTGTTGCAGTGTGACTTAAGTGTTGCTGCTTTAGCCTCAGTGGGTTTATGTTTGTTGTAGTGTGATGCTTTGTCCTGGTGGAGGCGCTGCAGGAGAGCAGAGCAGCAGGGGTGTTTGAGCTCTTGGTGCTACAAAGAAGATGAAGACTGAGGGCCTGTCATGGTGTTGATGATCAGGTGTAACAGAGAGAGAGTTGATCCAGCCGTTCTGTGTGTTAAAAGTCTGGGTCTCGCTGTATCACCCAGGTTGAACCACAGCGTCTATTCTCAGGCGCGATCCCACTACTGAGCGGCACGGGGGCTTTGGCCTGCTCCGTGTCCGACCTGGGCCGGTGCACCCCTCCTTAGACGACCTGGTGGTCCCGGGCTCCCCCAGGAGCACCATATCGATCCCGAACTTAGTGCGGACACCCGATCAGCATAGACCACTGCAGCTCAGAGGTCCTGAGCTCAAACCATCCTCCAGACTCAGCCTCCCGGTGACTTGGATTACAGGCGCGCGCCACCGCACCCGGCGCTGGACAGCTGTTTTCACAGGGACTTCAGGTGGACGGAGTGACGTCATGACGCAAGGACAACACCACAGTGGTGTTAAGCGATGGAGGCGAAAGCAGAGGCAGAGCTTTAGTCAGATCCTGGATGTTTTATTATGAGTCAAAATCGCGATAGACTATTAGGGGAGATCGGGAATGGTTGTGACATTTATTGTTTCAGCACCTGTAACTCGTGTGATGTTCCCACAGTTACTCTACAAATGGACCAATTCAGACTTCTGCGAGAGTATAATTACCCTCATATGTTGAGGTCAAATACAAGGTGGTCCTTTGTTAGACCTAAAACACATGCTGGGGTATTGTAACAGTTTAGAAAAGAAGAAAACAGAAGTGACACATGCAAATCTGAGAAATAGACTTACATTTCTACTGAATTGAAATGTCGTAAACACCTTCCCCAAAATCAACTGACCCTGAAACAAGATATAAACACTCTGCAGTACTCTCTGTAGACAAGAGACTTATTACGGCCCTGAATTCTGAAGACTTCATGAATTGTCTATTTTATACAAGATTAAACATTCTTCAAGATATTTTAAAGTTATTTCAGTGTTTTTGAAGTTGGGTTTTTCAGGTACTTGACAAAAGACCATGCGGTGGCTGAAATGGTTCCAGCAGCACTGAACCTTTAAAGAGAACGAGCTAAGACTACCGGTAAGGTACACTGCTGTTGGCAGGTACAGTTATTTCACACAATTGTTTGAGTTTTACATAAAAATCAGCCATGAAACTATGTTGGATTGAATGTAGGGTTGGGCGAAACATTTCAGAGCAGTATTTTTCCTCCAGAAAGTCTCTGTGTTTTGCACTATTTAACAATTGCAGCAAATGGCTGTCTGCATTATTAAGGGGAATGCAGTTTCATTCATGGTAGGTTTTGTGATTTTATCCAAAGTATTTTTAGTGCTAGACAACATGTAGTCTTGATGAAAAGAAAACAAACTTTCTCACCTATTTCTCTTTAAATCCACATGCAACAGTTTCTAGCCTTGACAGCCTACTGAGTGATCAGGGAGGAAGTAGGAAAATATCAAAAATCATCATATCTCCTATGTCACATTCCTGTTCGGAGAAAGTGGAGGTGTTACATTCTCCCTGTGTTACACTCATCTCCACTCTACCCTATTTTGTTTATTTTGATTATAAATCTGCTGATTGTTTATTTTTTTATACAAATTCATTATCAGACACATCCTGCAGTGTTCTTTTATAGACTGATTTCACACTAGTCACTGCAAATTACAGTCAACAAAGAGCTATTCCACTTGTGATACATAGACATACAAGTGCACCATCCTATTTTTTATGTGACTGAATAACAGAACATAAAACTTAGAGTTGTTATTTGTGGCTATAAACTTGTGATATTTCTTTAAAAAAATCACAGTGCTGTATTTTGGTTTTAAGTCTTATTCTCATCATTTTTAGGAGTCTTGAGGCTGAATTAAAAAATTAGGTTAGAAGACAAAAACCTGTCCTTGTAGAAACTATTGAACCATGATGTGCATGAACAGTTTTATCATACTATGCCAAATCCTGGCCACTGCCTGGGGCCTACTGCATTAAGTGGTCTCGAGGCATTGGCAGAGGTATGCATTCATTGCAACATACACTACCAGAATTATTTCAGTGTTTATGATGATCGTTTAGCATGGAAGTAAGGTCCCCCGAGAGTAAAATGCTGCATCACATTAGAGTTTGAAAACGAGTGACACATTTCTGTCTTGAATTAACAGACTTTTAATGCTTTAATTGATAAAATCCAGATCAAATATACCTACACATATGTTCTTATAAAAAACTTTAAAGGTAGTATACAGTAAGTGGGTGATCACTATATGAGATGAGGGGACACACCATGAAAAACCTGTTTGTGCTACTTCTGCTCACATATTTTTGTCCATAGAGTACCTTCCAACCTATAAGTGTGAAATAAATCAACCCAGTCCTGTTATATTGGCCACTTATATCTGAAATCTGGCTGTCTGTTCAGAACCTGTGCGGATTGAATGTTACATTTAACCACTATAATAATTCCATCCATTGAGTGTAGATATTTGTCCAGTGCTGAAGTAACAAAATTAAGAGAACAGATTCCCCACAGTGCATCTAAATAGACTCTGCCGTCATGGAAGGTGTCTGACTGTGTCTTTGTTTTAATGTTTTGTGTGATCCAGGTGGAGATGGTGCAGGAGAGCAGAGCAGCAGGTGTATTAAAGTTTTTGGTGTTAAAAGAAGAAGCTGCTAAGTATCTTTCCCTCCTTCCAGTTCGCCCCCTGTTTATATTACAAACAATATACCTGTTGCTGCCTCATAGGCCTCTATTGTGTTGTTGTGTGATGTTTTGTCCAGGTGGAGGCGCTGCAGGAGACCGGAGCAGCAGGGGTGTTTGAGATTTGACTGTTAATAAGAAAAGATGAGTTGAGACAGACTGTTTGATGATCAGGTGTAACAGAGAGAGTGTTGATCCAGCAGGTGTTAAAAGTCTGGGTCTCGCTGTATCACTCAGGTTGAACCACAGCGTCTATTCTCAGGCGCGATCCCACTACTGAGCGGCACGGGGGCTTTGGCCTGCTCCGTGTCCGACCTGGGCCGGTGCACCCCTCCTTAGACGACCTGGTGGTCCCGGGCTCCCCCAGGAGCACCATATCGATCCCGAACTTAGTGCGGACACCCGATCAGCATAGACCACTGCAGCTCAGAGGTCCTGAGCTCAAACCATCCTCCAGACTCAGCCTCCCGGTGACTTGGATTACAGGCGCGCGCCACCGCACCCGGCGCTGGACAGCTGTTTTCACAGGGACTTCAGGTGAAGTGTTTCTCTTTCAAATGAATGAATGAATGATTTATGCAAATAACAATTGATTATATTCAACTTAACGGCACAAGTACAAAGGAGTTCAGGGACCGTTGGAATAATACATGCAAAATTTCCACATAAGTGCACATAAAAGATAGGCTAATTGACACTGAAATAACTTAAATTTGATAGCATATACAAAAGTAGCCTAGAAAATTCAACAAAATTAAAAATCAAATTAAAGAATATATTTAAAAAGCAGAAAATTCACTGAATAAATCATCTGGCTATTGATTCTAACGTTTCTCAAAAGATGAGACTATTTTAAGGTTTTATTTGTTGTTGTTTCTTAACACTTTGCATTAAGAGTCCTGAAATTTTGAAGCTCAATATGAAATGAAGTGATGTTTAAGATGAGAGGATTCAGGTGGACTTAATAAGCACACATATATGAGGAGGATTAGGGACACTGAAAAAAAAACATTTTAGAGGCAAAAAAGAAAGTCCAAAAAAGTCTGAATTCCGACTCCGTTCTCAAATTCTGTCTTTAATTTCAGAAGACAGTCACTTTTGTGATGATCCTTTTACTTTTGGAATAGGGTAGATACACGACCGTGATACTTCTTTAACTATAGCATGTGGGGTCAAACTGATGCATGAAGTAATTCACGCGGAGTAAGACATTGATTGAGGCACTGTTAATACAATACGCTTATTTGCTGACTAAATACATGAAATTACGAACAAACCACAAAACCATCTTCCTCTGAACTGAAGCTGAGAAACCAGATTATAGAGCAGTATTAACACTGTAAGCTCTCATTTGTGTGACATCAAACAATCGGACAGGGCAAGACTGGAACAGGAAGCTGATCCTCAAATTTATGAGCTGGGTTAAATGTGCTTTTGGTGGTTTAATTATCAGATTGTTAGCTGGTAAATTAACCCTTTGTCAAGCCTCGTCCTTCTCAATGAAGGAATTCTGTCTCAGGATCTACCCTCCTGACTGTCCAACCAGGTTAGAGAAAATCTGTTGAGGCTGACTTATCCCATTTGAAACAATTGAAAATAACTTGCTTTTTGGCTAACTTTTATGCATATTTATTCAATTTGGCCTCAGTGTAAGAATAAGGGCAAAGCTACAGTAAGGTGTAAAAGAAAATTCATAACCTTTACGATTATGTCAAAATAATGAAAAACATTACTGGCGAATGACCTTAGTGAACACCGGCTGTTCACATCAGCAAAATGCATTTTGTTTTTGCCAGTTATTCCATGTACATTATATTATTAAAATGTTGCTTCCTATCTTTGATTGTTCGTCCTTTATCTTTATGATTTTTGAAATAGCAAAATAAAAATAACAATTTCACCACAGTTCACCAAAACGACTCTGCCTAATATAATAAAAATATTGATATTATAGATTTTATTCTATATGTTGGTTAGTTATGTAAAACTATTAGCAAAAAAAGTTTCATGTTGCAATAATTTGGCCCCTTTGGCACTGAAGCAAACTTACCATGGTGACCCATCTCAGCAATAGATAGATAGATAACCAGATCGATTGACAGTGTGTAATTTCAGTGTCTAACCACAAGGTGTCTCCCCCCCTGCACTGGTCAGACTTATGTAGCCCACCCCCACTAAACAAGTTGCCTTGCAGTGTGGTGTGTTGTAAACTTGGGAGTTTTGTGAGTGGTTTGATGTGAAGGCTTTGGATGAGGGTCAGTGGGGAGCATGAGAAGGGTTTCGGCACCCTGCTACCGTCTGACAGAGAGAGTGCATTGTTCACTGACCCAAATTACTTGACCTGGAACAGCAGGAGAAAAAATGATAATGAATGGGACGCAGCAACATGTCTTCACTCTCTGCTGCGCCACACTCGCTGACCAGACGATGACATCACCCAACCGTCAAACAGCATTTTTATTTACCCATCAGCCCCCTGAAGAGGAGAGAGCTGGTGAGAGGAAGACCCAGAGGGGGACCAAGACTGTTAGATTTTCATAAAACATATGCAGAAACCAAGAAAAGCTTTGAATTTGTTTCATTGTTTTTGGTATTGAACATAAAAAGTTGGATAGTCTTGTGATAACATTCACATAAAAAGTTGCACATTGTTTTAGCTATATGATGGAAAACAAACATCAAAATGAGCTTTGGATAAATCAAACATCTTAACTTACCTTGCATAAGTCTTTAAACTCTTTTATGAATGAATCAATCAATAATTAAATACATAAAAACATAAATAAATATTATTTGAAATGAAAGAATCACTATATGCACTTCCTTTCACGTCTGTGAAAGTCATCTGAGCACTTCCTTATGGATTTTTATGTGTAAGCAAAAAAACACCACTTGATTTTCTTTGTTTTCAAAGTCAAAAGACAACAAAAAGCCCTAAAAGGTGGAGAAACAGTAATCAGATTTATTCTTATATTTGAACAAAATGGCCTTTTTCATCACCACTGTCAATTTTTAATCCAAGCTTGAATCTTCAAAGCCTTTCACATATTTAAAAACTCTAGAGTCCATAAATGCATTTAGTTTAATAATTTGTAACAGAACATGATTTCAACATGCTGATGAAAGTATTATATATATGCAAGAATAGAATCATCTTTAAGGAGTTTCATAAAAGAAAAAAATAGGTTTTATCTTAATGTTAATATCACTGGTAAATGTTTCAAAGACAGTAATGTACAATGAATATTATTATTGTCACAATTTGTGTTGCCCTTGTCTGCATGCATCATAATTCCCAACAGTTTTGTTTTTTTCCCTTTTGCTACCCATTGCAACTTTTGGCAAAGAGTGGCCAAATTTTCAGAGAGGTGTAAATAAAGTATTCTCTTATGATGACAAGTTGTTAATTTCTTTAATAGAGTTACTACTCCTCTGTTCTGGGGCCTCCTTTCATTTATGACGTTGTAACTTTACTTGCCCTTACACCACCCCTGTACAAAGGGTTATGTCAGAAATCAGCTTTTTGTGGGCCACATGCTTGTGTAATAAAGTTAAAATATTTGATCTTACGACATACATGTTCTCCAGTTACAACAAGTGCTTGTGATGGGTGATTTTAAATTATTCATTTATTCATTCATTTTCTATACTGCTTGTCCCTTTCCGGTTCACAAGATTTTAACTTAATTTAAGTCATCTACTTATGTGATTAGGACAGTGCACATCAATCAACAATTTCGCAATACACATCACTGCAAATATGCCGGAATTAGCACAATAGCTACATTTCATCCATTGTCCTAAGGCAGGTGGTTACATGGAAAGGAAAAAACAAATTAAAATAACAACACATTTTACAGGACAATAAACAGAAAACACACAGTTTTAACAAACAAGATGGACACAATGTGTACACAACAAATAACTCACAATCTATCTAAAAACAGGAAACATCAAAGCTCTCAACAGCAACAGCAGCAGCAATGGAGGAGGAGATGCCCAAACTTATTTTATGAAATTTCACTTTTTTGTGCTAATTCTTTTCCATTTTGAGATAGTTGAAAAATTTAAAGCAAATAGCAGCTTGTAATTGTAGCTTTGTGTCTGACTTGCCTTTGAGCTCCTGGATTTTAGAAAACATCTTTCTCCTTTGGAGAGAAGTGACAGCAGACTCATTAGCATCTCATACAAATCTAGCAGTATCATTACATTCATGGGTGTGTCTAGGCAAGGTCCCACATTTCATTTTTTGCGCACAGGAGCTTGTTCTGTGTGTAGTTGAGGACAAGGAGGGGGGAGCAGATAAATCTCGTTCTGTTTTTCATCACAGTGTCTTCATTCTTCACAGCTCTTTGATGAGACAGGACAGCATACCTGGGAGGAGTCTGGAGATTTACGGATGACAGAAGCGTGCAGGCAGTTAAAGCCCAGCACCTCGCTAATGAACAGCCAGTGCAATCACACAGTGAGGAGCACAGTGTGTTTAGAGCTCATCGATCCACTGACACCCTAAGGGACATGTAAGCTGTGGTCTGACCCTGTCACATGAAAGGACAACCAGATTCATTTACTGTCTAATTCAAAACCACACTGGATTTTTATTATCGTAGATGAGGGGTGACATTACACTATTATCAGCATGGCTTTAGATCAGTCAAGCTACAGGCTGCTGAGTGTAAAGATAATCACAGCAGTGCTGATATTCAGCATAACAACATGCCCCTAAGTGTGTTATACAAGTGTCAACAGTTTTTCATGCCACTTCAATCCATAAAAAGGAATAAACAAGGACATGTTTTTTTCTTCTTTCTTCTTTTCTTTTGTTCAACCCTTTGAGTCTTCACCAACACAGCCTCTTCTTTTTCCCTGTAATCTCTATGCTTTTTGACAAATCACGTTTTGCCAAAGACCAAATATAAAAGCACATAGAAGTTTATGTTTCCATGAAACATGTAATTTGTGAAATGTGTTTTTTTAGTAAGGTCCCCAGAAAAAAAACATCACACCAGAGCATAGACTGTAGAATGAAAGCAGAGTTGTTGACAAGAGTGCCTTGAGTAATTACCAGTAATCACAGAGTAGACCTGTCAACCAATCAGAGTGGACTGGGCCCATGCAGGGAAAGGGACCTTAAAATGACAGGAGCTTCAACAGAGCATCTTAGATAGACTGAGAATGCAGGTGGATACACAGAATATGAAAAACTAGATGTTTTTTTAACATTAGCAGTTGTGACTGTACACAAGCAGTCATCGAAATCGAATATATGTACCAGAGTTCAAGCAAGAAATGGACTCTTTAAAATGTAGTTGTGTGAGTTACAGTTTTAACTATGTACATTACCCACAGGGATTCTGGTCTGGCCTCATGAAATTCCTGTAGTCCAATCCAGTAATTGGACAGAACATACAATTGTGCATTTTCGCTGTCTTGTCTAAATTAAGGAATAAAAGCCCCCAAATTAGTCTTTGAAATATGTTCATATAAATAAATGTGTCAAACTTTGCTGAAGTGTTGATCAGAGTTTTAGGTTTCCTGCAATATAGCAACAAGATGTTCTCCACATGGTGTGAATAAAAACATCTATATGCGAGCTCCCCCAGCATACTCACAGCATCATTATTCCTCTCACCCCCCTGAGTATTGACGTGCAGCCGGCAGCCCCAGCTGCTGCCTGGTGATGCAGCGCTCCAAGCTGTGCGGCGTGTTGTCATCAGAGCGGCAGGGTCTCATGGGAGAGCAGAGATGAGAGCTGTAATTAGCGAGGAACGAGGCCAGCGGCAAGCCAAGTGCTCCTTTGGGGGCCCACTGTGTCTCAGGGGACTTTGAGACGCGTGGCTAACCTGTGGGGCCACTACCTGTGAATTTAAGTGTTTCTGACTGACACATTTAACAAGTGTTTACATAGAACAATGACAACAAAAACGTTTGACAGAAAATATCAAGATGGCCATCATTTTTAAATCAGTTTTTGGTAAAAACATTCAAAGTGAAATAAACAACTGATTCTGAATTGAAATAATAGTTGTAATATTTAGAGGATAATATTGTTTATAATTATATTCAAATTAAGTTCAGTTTTGATCTTTGGGCAGATTCTCAAAGTAACAAATCTTCCATCACAGATGGACTGACATCCCAGAGATGTAATTTAGTCTGTTTTAATTGGATGATTTCAGAAGGTTGAAATCAATCATACTATACAATTTAATCATGATATAGTCTTTTTTTTTTTTTAATACAACCTTCGTTAATGTTTTATTTTTTAAACAGAAGACAGTGACATTTTATATGTTCATTTATAGGGCAGCACAGTGGTGCAGCAGGTAGTGCAAGTGCCTCACAGCAAGAAGGTTATTGGTTCACTCCCTGTGTTGGTCATGGCCTTTCTGTGTGGAGTTTGCATGTTCACCCTGTGCATGGTGGGTTCTCTCCAGACACTCCGGCTTCCTCCCATAGACCAAAAACATTTTCATTAGGTTAACTGATGACTCCAAATTCCCCTTAGGTATGGATGTGAGTGCGATTGGTTGTTGGTCTCTCTATGTGGCCCTGCGCTCGGCTGGTGACTGGTTCAGGGTGTACCCACCTCTCGCCTGAAGTCAACTGGGATAGGCTCCAGCCCCCCACGACCCCAAAAGGGAAAAGCGGTATAGATAATGGATGGCTTATTCAGTTGATTATATAAAAGAAAACTTATTTGCAACATTTAAGCTAATTGTCTCTGGTTTGTGTTGTTCATGTTCAGTTTATGTTAGGCTACAAACCTGCACTCCTCGTCTCTCACTGATTTTCTTTCTATCTAGCTTTAAATTGCTAACTTTAAGATATTTTGGGGGCATATATAAGTGTCCTGAGATAACATTTGTTAAGATTTGGCACTACGCAAATTGAGACTGATTGATTGATGATTGTTTGATTTTGATTGGGTGATACATGTTATAGTCTTTTAAAGGGCTGAACATTTCTTAAGGTCTAATCCTAACCTTAGGGGGCTTGTCAGCTCCTGTCTATGGAGTGAGGGGAAAAAGGTTTCCATGTGATTGTCTAAATGTATTTTATGGGCTTTTTAATGTCTTTTTGTTCTGATCCTTCAGTCTTTATTTGGCCTTCTTCTATTATTTAATTGTTTTTACTAATTATCAAATGAGAAATATCTTGATTCTGACTTTAAATGTGGTATGGGTGATTTATTCATTAAATTTTAAGCAATTGTATCTAAGATGATGTTGTCCTCTCAATTTAAAATGGCTTTTTCTCCACCATCTTACTCTGTCTGCTAAGAACAATATCAAACAGTCTATGTTTTGTATTTCAGTGTGGGTGAGTGTGTTATGTCCGTGTGTGTGCTGGTGTGTGCAGGTGTGTGCAGGTGTGTGACGGCTGCCAGCTCCATCTGCGTCTGCTGCTGATGAGTAAAGCCATGAAATAGATCCAGCTGGAGATGTGCAGAGGAGACGGTGGCCTCCTGGGAAATCATCCACACCTCCACCGGCACTGTGTCAACTCCTCCTGCACCCCAGAGAGCTATCAATAAGTGGGTAATTGAATTTTAAGCACAAACACTGCCGTCAAATGAGTATCAACTTATGTGTGTGTGTGAGTGTGTGTGAGAGGGAGAGGGAGTTTAGCCGTGTGAACATGGTGAGGCTGTCGTCAGGCCCTAAGGGGTTTGCACAGGAAGGATGAATGTTTAATCTATTAAATAACAATTACTGCCTGTAATGGCCTGAGTGGCTTGTGGATCAGGGAGGAGGGAGGGGGCAAAATGGCTGAACTGCTCTCATCACTGGAGATGAGTTTGCCTCTTTGTGACACAAAGCTTCTGTACAAAACAGCGTTGTGTGAACATATTCACCAGCACTCACAAAAGATCAGGCTCAGTGTGTGATGTTTTTAGCAAAAGGGGGTTCAGCAGTTTTCTGCAGTTTAAGTGCACGTAGTGTCTTTGGCAGACGAATTGCAAAAGTAAATATAGAATCAATCTTAATGGGATGGATCCTGAAATATTGCTCTGGTTCTAGTGCCGTACTAGGACCAAAAGGGCTATTTGATTTTGGAAAGAAAACTAATCTTTATTATTTTTGATTGACATTTGCAACATTTGCATTGTCTTAAAAATTACAAAATCCTCAGATATTATACATTTCAGAGTGACACAGTGATGCAGCAAGTCAGTGTGCGTGCTTCACAGCAAGAAGATTGATGGTTTGATTCCTCGTGTCGACCAGGGTCTTTCTGTGTGGAGTTTGCATGGCTTCCCTATCCTGCAAGGGTTTTCTCCAGGCACTATGGTTTCCTCCAACAGACCAAAAACATGCTAATTAGGTTAACTGGTGACTCTAAAGTTATTGGTATGAGTGTGAATGGTTGTCCGTCTCTCTGTGTGGCTCTGTAATTGGCTGGCAACCAGTCCAGGGTGTAACCTGCATCTCGCCCAGAGACATAGGTTTCATCTGCTTATCCCAAAAAGGATATGCAGTTAAGATGAAGGATGGATAGATACAGGAGAGGTTAAAAAGCAATGTGATTAATTGAACATGATAATAAAATAGGTAATGAATTACATCTCATTTTTGGTGTGCTGATAGCCGTGTAGCCTGTGGCTGTACATCCCACATATTGAGGTTCTCAACTCATGTGGTCAGTCTGGATTTTTAAAATCTAAATGTTGTAGTGATTAATCTCTGTTCAAGGAAAATGTGACAGAGTTTATTCAGTGAGTTCTGACTCAATACTGCGAAAGGTGAAACATGATGAGAGACATTTATTTATTTATTTATTTCTACATATTTTTTGTACAGCACTTTGTTCGACTGCTGTCCTTATGAAGGTGCTCTATAAATAAAGTTTGACTTGACTTGACTGGACACATGACAGAGGAAGCTCAACCCAACATGTTGTTATGTTGTGCTTGTTTTTCTCATGCTAATCATCTTGTTTTTATGATTGTAAGAGGCTAAAATTGTAACCAGAATTGAAACCAATTTAGTCTCCCAGTAATAAGTACCTAACATAACACACCATATGGACTATTTGGTATATCCATGGGTTATATTTCAAGTCCATTTGAGACACAGAAACTGATTGGAAAGTGAAAAACTGTTCAAGAGGAATTAAAGGGGATTGAATAAATGTTTTGTGGGTCACATTCACTATGGGTTAGCAGGAGGCTTGCAGTCACTTCTCTTTTCTGCACAACAAACCTACACTCAGAGCTACTGGTTATTTGTCCGTAAAAGGATGCTGATAAGCCTGCTCGTGAATGGGGACTATAATTTTTGCTTGAAACTTTGCAAGATGGATCTGCCTGATGAGAGACATAGAATCTAGCTAGTACAACTGCTTTGCAAGGTTAAATTAGTTACCAACAAGCCTGATATTTACAGAAAAAATGCAACACAGATAACAGTGCTTCAGTTCAGTACCATTCAAAAAATGTCAGAGAGAGAGATGCCGAACACTCTCTGTCTTGTCTGCTTAATATTTTCCTTTTGCAAGAGAAACATCACCACAGCATGAGCCAGCACAATGGCCATTTTAACCTTAAAAGTGTTTTGATCCAGGGTCTCTTAGACACCGAAACTGCTTTAAAAGTACTGATTTAGCACCAGTATCAAATAAAAGAAAGACAGGAAAAACAATCAAAACCTAATTTTAATTCTAAATCCACCTTATGCTGGCCACCATAACTGTGGCGACATCTCAGCTTCTGCTGTTGTCAAATAATAATTGTCTTTTTTTAAATCAGACATGAAATGACAAAAAAAAGATTTATATGAAATTCTTAAACAACAACTGAATGAGGTTAGTGGGGTATTGTCTTGCATGTTTACTTGTTTTGTACAAACAAAAACTACAATTTGGCTCATTATTCACTAAAAACACAATGTAGCAATCAGTTTGCATTGCTTGATTGCTGTAGCATAAAGTGTGTGACTTCACCCCATAAAAACACACACACACGCAGAGCCCCGTGAACACAGTGTGTCAGCGTGATCGTTAAATTGCACTCGTGATCCAAAGTGAGTTTGCTAGCTGCGGTTTTCTCATGCTGCTCACACAATGGCCTGTATCTGGGAGCTGCCTGGTGGCATTGCTTAATTAGGCGAAGAGTTGATTCATTTGCACTAATTGACAGCTAATTAAAGGAGTGAGGGCACATCGACTTGACGTTCAGTGCTGAGCAGAGAGGCCTTTACTGCTGGGGAGGTTAAAGAAAGAGGGAATTATTATGAAATATTGAGTCCAAAGGCTACCACCTGCCATTAGACATGGCCTCAAACATATGGACCGGTCTGTGTCTGAGTGTGTGCGTGTGTGCATGTGGATGACTGGGCCCTCCTCAAGTATCGACATGCAGCCCAGATGCTTGTGGTTAAAAGTTGTCTTAAGCAGCCAGGGAAAAGAAAGTGAATCAAATCTTGTAATAAATATTTTACTAAATGATCATAATAAGTTCAACTTCAGCTCTCATTGTTGTCTGATTTTTTTTAAAACTTTTCCATGTAGTTTTTACTAGTTGTTTTGCTTTTTGACTTGGTGTTTTCTTGTTATTTTTTAATTAATGTTGTGTTTTTAAGAGCTGTTGGTGGCTTGTTTTCTATTCTGTTTTGCAACTCAGCATCTCACTGAGGAAGTATAAATGCCCTTTTCAGAGTCAGAATCAGATTTGATGTTCAGATATGTTAGACAACCAAGGAATTTGACCTGGTTAACTTTACTCCTTAAGTACAGACTAGAGGATATATACGTATGAAAAGAAGAATAGCAAAAAAGGAATTAAATTTTTAATTAAAATAAGCTTGTCACAATACTAAACCAAGAAGGATCAAAATGCACAACTAGACAAAGTCCAATATCTTAAAAAGCCTTTAATCAGACAGAGGTTCGGTACACAGAAAGAGCAGTGAAAATCAGGCAGAGGTATCAGAATCAGCAGGCAAAAAGTGAGGTCAAAAATAAACTTAACAAGACCAGAAACATGGAGGGACACATAAGGAATGCTGGAAAACGATGACACAGGGGGAAAAGACAATCTGGCAGAGAACCAGAGGGGAAGCAGGGTTTAAATACACACAACAGGTAATCAGACACAGGTAAAGCAGGAGGGAACACAGGTGCAGGGAATCAACAATCAGGGAGACAGAGAGAGGGGAGGGCAGGAAACAATACCTGAAACGTGAGACAAGGGTGAGGCTTTCAAAATAAAACAGGAATGACAAGAAATGACACATGAGGATAAAACAAAAGGGAATCTTTACCAGGAGATGTGACAAAGGTAAGAACGGGAAATGTACAAGCGAACATTAAGCGAGAGGTCAGAGCTAACAAATACAAGCCTGCAAAGACAATAGCACATAATAGTACGATTGGGAGCAAATGATGCAGTAAACACTATTGAATATGGTAATATGGACAGGAGTGATAGTTAAGGGAGGCAGAATAAAATAGTGTCCATGGATCTGTAGGATTGAAGAGGTGATATTTACATGTTAAAGGAGTGTCTAAATGGAATAAAAATAATCTCAAATACAGGCACACTGGTGCAGAATTGACATTAAACAGAGTGCACAGTGATATGTAGGAGTGAAGCACCAATGCAGCTGCTTGCTGTACCATCTTGGTTGTTCTGGTTTGTTGGTTCTTTGTTGGTTGTTCTCTCGTTTAAGTTTATTGAGAATTTTGTTTTGAATTGGCTCAACAAATTGAAATTCATAACAGATGAATCAATTATGAACGAAGCAAACTCTGTCCCCCTGCATAAGAAATGTCATTTTTAAATGAGGATTGATTTTACTTTATTTTTAGTCTTAAAATTCCCCCTTCAAAACAATTGTTCTTATAACTGTTCTTCAGTGGTTTAGTTTTTAGTAGGGTTTTTTTTAAATTCTCATATTTATCAATGAGGGTTTCTTGGCTTGAGCAATGATAAACCTTGCCTATTATTCAAACTGTATCTTAATTATTAGCCTAAATGTATTATGCAAAAGTATAAAGGTAAATCACAGATTTAGGTCATTTTAGATGCACTTCAATAATCCTAGCTGCTCCTGCGTCCTTTTTTTCAACATGCTGGCAGCTCTCCAGGTTTGGGACGCTGTCACGGGAGGTTAAAACAAGATGTCTGGAGGTTGACAGCCAAACACTGAAGGTCCTGAGTGAGTCAACTCAGATTTCCTCCCTTTCTGCTGGACAAGGACCACACTCTCTGCAGGGGACCAAGAATAGGCAGTCTTCATGTCTGCTGGTGCTGCCATGTGAATAAAAAAAGGACAATTAGGGGCTTATTAAGGTCTTTGGGAGTCCGCTCGCTCCCAGCTCTGAGCCACTGCCATAGCTCAAAACAGTCAGTGGCATTGTCTCACCTAATTACACTGCAACCAGAGGCCCCTTTTTGTGTTGCCACTGCCATGCCTGTCCGATTCCCTTCTCCTGCCAAACTGCTAGCCCCTGTCTGCTGTGGAAGTGTGCTAATTAGACAAGAAATGGGCCCGAGTAATTATGTCAGTTCTCGTTATGAGCCGCCACAATGAAGTATATTATTTTTTGAGGAAAGTTTTGGTGTCAGGGCGCCTCTCTCCCACGTTTCTCAAAGCCTTTTGCTCATTACGCCAATAACACATCTGCACATGGGACAGGGGAATGTGGCACACTCGGCAAGTCAGAGTCCCCCGACCAACTTCAGAGCATAAAAAGATGCACTCATACAGAAATGGAGACTATAGAACGGCAGTAGCATGAAGTTATTGCCCTAATTAATGCTTTGTGCGCATAGAGCAAACTGTTGAATCACCAGCGGCACATTGTTGGGATTGTGAGAGCCTTTTGTTTCCACACCTTAATAGGATGTTTTGATCAACGGCTGTTTGGTGACCCAGCTCTTCCTCTAAAGTGCCGAGCTCTGGGAAACCGCAATTAGCTAGATTAGAGGAAATGTTTCTGGAGCCGCAAACAAAAACAAAGACAGAGATGTATCAAACAGAGAGGAACCCATTACTAACCCAGACTATCGTACGCTGTATTAATCAAGTTTTTAATGAAGAATTGCAGTGGGCTGTTAAACAATCATTTTAATATATACTCAAATTTATAACATGTCATTTATAGGCAAATTTGATAGAAAACTTAAAATCTAAATAGACTCCTCTGGTTTTTTGGTTTTAAATGTCAACTTTGTCAAATTTTTAGGCAGCAACTACCAAAGTTGTTGTAGTTATTAGCCTTTCGTACAGCATAATACAGAGTGCAACTTGTAAAATGCTACCTTTTAACCAATACTCGCTGAGCTGTTAGGTTCATTGACCTACCAGTTACAAAGCCCCCTTCCATAGCAACCATTGCTGGGCTGCCTCTAGTTAAACAAACTTTCATCTATGAAAAGTCATGTCACTGAGCACACTGGTAGAGCAGTCTAGACCAGCAGTTCTCTGATGGTGTGCAGATGTGGGCACACTGTTCTGCCTTTTCTATACTTGTTTAATGTCTGACTGAAGTTGTTCAACTGTCCGGGGCCTCTGTTGTCATACTTTGAGCTTCACAAAGTGCCCCACATTTTTCAATTGGATGCCAGTCTGGACTGCTGGCAGGCCAGTATCCTGCACTGTTTTACCATGAAGCCACGTTGTTATAATACATGCAGACTGTGGCTTGGCATTGTCTTGCTGAAATAAACAAGGGCACCCCTAAAAAGGATGTTGCTTGGATGGCAGCATAATGTTGCTTTAAAACCTTTCAGCATTAATGGTGCTCTCCCAGATGTGCAAGTTACCCATGCCATGGGCACCAACACACCCCAATACTATCACAGATGCAATTTTTTTTTTTTTTACCTTGGGCTGATAACAATTTGGATGATCCTTTTTACTCTTTGTAGCTTGGAGGACATGATGTTCATGATTTCCAAAAACAATTTGTAATGTCGACTCAACAGACCACAGCACACTTTTCCACTTTGAGTCAGTTCTTCTCAGATGGCCCGGGGCCCAGAGAGGCTGGTGGTGTTTGTGATTGTTGTTGATGTAAGGCTTTGGATTTGCATGGGGGGGGGGGGGGGGGGCGTTAACTTGCACTTGTAGATGTAGTGACAAACTGTGTTAACTGACAATGGTTTTCCAAAGTGTTCCTGAGCCCACGTGGTTTTTAATGCAGTGTTGCCTTAGGCATTAAAGGTTGAGTGACTGAAAGATTCAGTGTTGGTTTTTGGCCTTGCCAGTTACATGCAAAGAATTCTCCAGACTGTCTGAATCTTTTGATGATATGGTGGGTTGTAAATAATGCCATCCCTAAATTCCTTGTTATTGTAAAATGAGAAATGTCCTCAAACTGTTGGACTATTTGCACACGCACTCTTTCACAAAGTAGTGAACCTTGCCCCATCCTTGCTTGTGAATGACTGAGCCTTCAGAGATGCTTCTATTACAACAATCATGACATTCACCCGTTTCCCATTAACCTGTTCACCTGCGTGTGGTGGCCCTGAAGCGCAAACCACAATGGCAAATAAGTAAACACAACAGCAAATTAAAAAACACTACAGAAAATAACTTAACACAACAGCACAATAGTTCACTATATAGTGTGTTCGCCATTTTGTAGTGTTGTTCAAATTCTCAGCGGTTAATTTCATTCACTCTATAGGTCACTGTAAAATACCCACAATGCACAGCAAATGTGAGTGTATATATGATGTACCCTATATTTACTCCCATATGCCACAACGCAATGCAGTCGTGTTTTCCCAGAGGAGAAGAAGAAGAAGAGAAAGAAGGCTGCTACGGCACAAATTGGCGCTGCTTTCATTTATAAATGTAAGAAAGGTTAAAAGTATCTTTAACACGTTCATAGCATAGCTTTTTTACATCTTTTAGTGGTTGTAAACAGCTGCAAAATTTGCTACTGATCCTCCTGAGTGCCCGGTTTGTTTATGTGATGCTTGGCGCATCCACTTCCGTCACAGGAATATCCGGCTCATCTACTGACTCAATGATGTTTAGAAAATTTCAGTGTAGTGTCCAAAATCTCATTCGGTCATTCCCTGTGTAGATCATTATTTTATTAACACTACATAGGATATAGTGAGTGAGTGAATGAGTGAATGATTTCAAACACAGCTAAGGACATTAAGCTACCAAAGAGGTAGGTACCTGTGGGCCACATCAGTCATTGCTGATTGGATGAGTGTGTGTGTGAAGAGAGAGAGAGAAGACTTGATTGGACGAAGGCGCTGTTCAACCTTTGACCAGGAAGTGATTCTGCCCTTAGCGTGTTCGGCTCAGGATAGAAACATCAGGAACATAACAGCCGAAAAAACTCTAAGGCAGGGGTCTCAAACTTGCAGACGATATATTGTAGTCCCTGATGGAAGGGGTCTGCTACCTTTCCAATCAACAGTCATGTTCCATCATTTCGTGTTTTTATTGAACTCTAGTAGTTGGCACTCTTAGGTGGAGAGGTTCTGATCCCCTGACCTTAAACAAACAAGACACCTCACTGAGGGAACGACAGAGCCAAGGTGCACTTTGAGATGAAAGAGAGAAAAAAGTGCTGACGCTGCGCAAAAATCAAACCTAAACAGACGACCCTATTCATTTAAAGTGCGAATTTGTGACGTTTTAATCCCTTGTTTGGACTAATGTGCATTTTTGCTTCGGATCAAAGTTTAAAAAGAAACAATAACATGCTAACAAAACAGTTTTTGCTATTGTGGTCCCCAAAGAAGCATATTCTAAAAAGTTACTTTTCGGGACCTTTCAGTCAGGAAAACATGTTGGTGCAGAAGATTTAGTCATATTTCACCTAAAAATGAATTATAAGCATCTATTCCACAGGTCAGATTTGTTTTAAAAAAATGCCATGCTAACTTGTGAATTTGTTGCCATTTAGTACCCCCCCAAAAATATGCTAAAAAGTTAATTGTGGGACCTCTTCAGGCAAGAAAACATGCTGGTGCAGAAGGTTTGGTCATATTTGACTTAAAAATGGACTCAGAGAATTTTTCCCTTAGATCAGATTTTTGAAAAGACCGACTTGCCAACATATGACTTTTTTGCCATTTCAGACTCCGAATAAAAAGTTGCTCAAACATGACTTTTTGGGTGTTAAACAGGCTGAAAAACAGGCTAGTGTAGACAGTTTGGTCATATTTTGCTTAAAAATTGACTTAAAAGCCTTTTTCCCTCAGGTCAGGCTTGGAATAAACCGACATGCTAACATATGATTTTTTTGCCATTTCGGACACCCAAAAAAATATGCTAAAAAGTGACTTTTTGGGACCTTTTCAGGCAAGAGAACATGCTGGTGCAGACGGTTTGGGCCTATTTCACCTGAAAATTGAGTTATAAGCATTTTAACTCAGGTCAGATTTTTGAAAAAAACTCATGCTATCATATGATTTTTTTGCCATTTCAGACCCTGAATAAAATATACTAAAAAGTGACTTTTTTGGACCTTTTCAGGCAGGAGAACATGCTGGTGCAGAAGGATGGTCATATTTCACCGGAAAAATGAGTTATAAGCATTTAAACTCAGGTCAGATTTTTGAAAAAAAAACTAGAAAGCACTCGGAAAGTGCAGACCTCCGCTAAGCGCCACAGTTCCTCCTATTTGTCATTTGCACCATAAATATTAGTCCTACATTTATTTTGACTACATTTTTAGATTCCTTAGCCATGAAAACATACCATTGGCAACTGAATTCATAATGATATCAACATTAGTTCAGCAGTTATTCATGAAAATTGCATTTTCCGTAATGGCTGTTTTCTTCTGGATCTACTTCCACAGCTTTTGAAGATACAGCAAATCCGTTGGCGTATTCCAAATTCCACAATGCCTTGGCTATTTAATGGTGTTTTTTGTGAGTTTATAGCTACATTTGTTCTCTTCCTATGATAAAAATTCCAAAGGTCCCCAATTTTTTTATATTCTGGATCATAGTATCCAGAATTATTCCTTTATCCGGATCAGTCTTTGGTATACTGTAGAGCATGTTAGAAACTTGTCCTGTATTTTTTCCCAAGTGCCCTGACCATTATCTTTGTGGAGTTATATGCAGAAATGTCGAAAATGGCCCTATCTCCCAATGTTAAAGAATCCTTTAAAAAATTCCTGGATCCAGATGGAGATCCAAATTTGCTTCCAAAATCTAATCATTTGTTCCTTATCCCAATCCGAACATTCCCTGAAAATTTCATCAATATCCGTCCATAACTTTTTGAGTAATGTTGCTAACTAACTAACAGACAGACAGATAAACAAACCCTCCCAAAAACATAACCTCCTTGGCGGAGGTAACTACATGTTAACATAAGACTTTTTGCCCATTTCAGACCCCCAAAAATGTGCCAAAAAGTAACTTTTTTGGACCTTTTCAGGCACGGAAACATGCTGGTGCAGAAGGTTTAGTCATATTTAACTTGAAAAATGAGTAAGATTTCAGAAAAAAATGACATACTAACAAAAAAAACAATATGCTAACCTATGACTTTTTTGCCATTTCAGACCATGAAAAAAAATATGCAAAAAAAGTGACTTTTTGAAACACAAATTTAAATCAGGACAAATCTGTTTAACTGTTTCAGTGAGTGACTGTGTTACAAACCAGGCTGCAGGGTGGTGCAGCGGGTGGTGATGCTGTAGATCCACTCTCTGGTTGGTTCTGTGTCGAGTTTACTTGTTCACAGGCATGAAAATCCCTGAAGATGCCGTCCAAGTGGAAATTAGCTAACGATAGTTAACTGACTGAATTAAAGCTTGCTGAAAGAGGCATCGTGTCATTGATGCGTAATGTTAGCTAACACAGCAGGACATATAACGTAGATATCTTAACAAGCCTCCGGTGGAAAATTAATTGTTAACACATTTCTTGAGAGAAGTTGTCAGTCTCATTTCTTATATAGTATAATGTGACCATGTATAGATATGGTAGATACTTTATTATACATTCATACTGTCCTGTAATTCTGCTTGATTTTTCTCTCAAAATGCATCAGATCGATGCTTTTAAATATGAAATATTCAACATTTTCTTCCAGGGGAGCATGCCCCTGGACCAGAGGGGTGGTATCCTTCTCACCTTTTTCACCCCTGACCCGTTTTCATGCCTGAGCCGATGTTTAGCGAGCTGTTTCACAAAGCTGTCTGAAATTAGAAAGAGGAAAATGTAACACATTTGCCTGAGAGAGAAAGGTTCCAGTCACAATAAGTCTTAGAACTAAACAAATGTAGTACATCTCTTGTTTAACATTATTTTCTCTGCAAAGTCCATGCGACAGTTCCAGCCTTGACAATCCCTGTGTATGATCAGGGAGGAAAAAGGAGAAAAATAAATCATCATGTGACTCCTATCTAATACCTGATTGGAGAAAACTGTGATGTTAGAACTCTTCTAGCGTTACAACCATGCCTGGTCTCCCCTTAATTTAATGTACATAAATCAATAGTGGGCCTACAGTATTTTGAATGACTAGTGTTTGATTCTTTTCTTCCATAAAAACTTGAGGGAAAACACTTTTATCTTTTTAGTAATGGACAGAGTCAGACTTGTCCACACAGACCTGAAGGTGTGTGTGCATTAGCACGTTATGGAGTGCACCGCGATGTCTGCGAGTTTGAGACCCCTGCCTTAGAGCTTTTTGGCCATTATGTTCATGATGTTTCTATCCTGAGGGCAGAATCACTTCCTGGTCAAAAGTTGAACGGCGCCTTCGTCCAATCAAGTCCTCCTTCTGTCTCTCTTCAAACACAGCGATGACTGATGTGGCCCACAAGTACTACAAGTAGTAGTTAATGTCATTGTGTTTAGTTCTTTGCTGTTGTGTTTAGTTATTTGCTGTTGTGTTTAGTTATTTGCTGTAGTGTTTTTTTAATTAGCTGTTGTGTTTAGTTATTTGCTGTAGTGTTTTTTAATTTGCTGTTGTGTTTTTTTAATTTGCTGTTGTGTTAAGTTATTTGCTGTTGTGTTTAGTTATTTGCTGTAGTGTTTTTTTAATTAGCTGTTGTGTTTAGTTATTTGCTGTAGTGTTTTTTAATTTGCTGTTGTGTTTTTTTAATTTGCTGTTGTGTTAAGTTATTTGCTGTTGTGTTTAGTTATTTGCTGTAGTGTTTTTTAATTGCTGTTGTGTTAAGTTATTTGCTGTTGTGTTTAGTTATTTGCTGTAGTGTTTTTTTAATTTGCTGTTGTGTTTAGTTATTTGCTGTTGTGTTTTTTTAATTTGCTGTAGTGTTTTTTAATTTCCCGTTGTTTTTAGTTATTTGCTGTAGTGTTTTGTAATTTGCTGTTGTGTTTAGTTGTTTGCTATTGTGTTTAGTTATTTGCTGTAGTTTTTTTAATTTGCTGTTGTTCTTAGTTATTTGCCGTTGCTTTTAGTTATTTGTGCTGTTGTGGTTTGCACTTCAGGGCCACCATACCTGTAGAATGTTCCTAACAGATGTTTTTTGAGCATTCCTCAACTTTCCCAGTCTTTTGTTGCCCCTTGTTCCAGCATTTTTGTAACATGTGGCAGGCATCGAATTAAATTTGAAAGAATATTTGCAAAAAAAAAAATCAACAGAGTTTATCTGTTTGAACATTTGATATATTGTCTTTTTGGTGTAGTCTATTGAACATGGGTTAAAAAGAGGTTGCAAATCATTGTATTCTGTTTTTATTTTCATTTTGATTAATGTCCCAACTTCATTAGAATTAGGGTTTGTAAATGGGGCTGTGGCATTTTAAAGTGCAGTCATTAAATAAGTATTAGAATCTAAATATTGATCCCAAAGTGCAAAAAGGCATCAAATTTAAAAAAAAATCCTTAGAAAGGACAATTGGCCCAACCATGTCATCATATCAAGCAAGAACTATAGTAAGGTTAGCGTTTTAAGATACAATGATAAATACAGATGTAGATACTATGTGGTAAAATGTGAAAGGCAGCATATATCTTTGTTAATTATAAATCATACATTACCCCTGCTGCAAGTATTGCCAATATTATGGTGGCATATATAATGACATGTAACTTCTTCTAGTGGCATGTATAGTATCATGCTGCTTTTTCTGGTGGCATATATAGAAGCATGTAACTTCTTCATCTTGTGGCATATACAGGGCATAACTACTTCTAGTGGCATATATAGAGGCATGTAACTTGTTCTTCCAGTAGCATTTACAGTATCATGTTGCTTCTTCTGGTGGCATAGATAGTGGCATGAGACTTTTCTAGTGGCATGTATAGTGGCATGTAATGTCTTAATTTGGTGGCTCATGTAGTGTCAATTATCCCACCTTGCCTATGTACCAACAAACACTAGAGCAAGAAATCTGTAGTCTGTGCATGACCTCTGGATTTAGCAACATGTTGTCAGTGAAATTATAGCCCTGAGTACCAGATTGATCCGTTTGAATTCTTTTTCCACCCTGCCCCTTGACCTCCCTGTGTTTAAGAAATACTAAAGCGTGCACTCATCTAAGGATGTGCTATTAGTACACTTTTTTTCATGAACACTTTTATTCATACTGTAAAGAGGAACAAACTGATAAAATCACTGTGTTAGAGTATGCGTTAACCAGCTGACTTTTTGGATACTCCTTGATCAGCACTATTCTACTGAAAAAGGTTATATGTTTAGACCGTATTTTAGATAATTACATGTGTTTTAACCAAAGACAGTATCTTTATTTTAGCAAAAATTGCCAGCAAATATTAAACAATTGATTTCACCAATATGCAGGTTACCCTTAAATAGTTAGGAAAGGATACACTGAGGGAGCACACTGGTAACACTACATAGATGTTGTGGATCCATGTAGATTATTTAGAAGTGTTCATAATAAATTTGGTAGTGTTAATTTGACTGTGCAAATTTTGCTGCGTACTATCATTACAGATTGTCTACACTTTCAAACATCCTTTATTTTACAGAGGCAACTATAAATAAATGTTTATGTTTTTCTTTGATAGAACATGGTGAGTATAAGGGTCAAAATTTGAAATCTAATATAGGATGGACCATTTTCCATAACCTACACCCAAAGAAATAACACTGCACGCCGTTATCAGCCCTGTTTGCTACCCTGGCTCTGCATATGGTTTATACACTCAATTTCACTCTGAACCAGGCAAAACGATAAAATGAAAGAACTACATTAAAATGGAAATTTAGGCTGGCGCAGTTCCTCTCTGAGGGGAAAAACCTTTCTAGTATTTTTACTTTCCATATTTAAAGCCGTAATTCCTGCGGCATTCAAAGCGCCACAGTCTGCAGTAGTTGACTTTGACCAATTTCTCCCGTTCACAGATCACAAACATTGTTTCTGTTGTGGGTCCGACCGTCACTGACAGCGTGACGCTCAGCCGCCAAGTAGTCCCAGCGGAACATATTTTCAATCATGTATTCATCCGCACACGTCCTGTTGATGAAAAAGATGGTATCTTTCCGCGTCCTCTCATCCTCATTCACTTTCCTCTCAGCGTGATGACCCCTCCAGATGTCCAAAGTGTGCCGCGAATTATCCCTGAACGCGAGAAACGGCGCAATAATTGAATAATAGCTGATTAGACAGGATTGTGTGCGCAAACTTTGGAGGAGCGTTTCACATTTGAGCGGATTTGAATTTGAAGATTGAATGAGGGGATGTCCTTGGACGTCTTTAATTTCTTTAGTCTTGAAATTAGATCAGTGCCCGAGAGCAAACATACAGCTTTTCTCAACAAACAGACCTCAAATAAAACAAACTAATAGAGACAGGGCATTCTCATGAGACAAATTAATCTGTTATTCATTTGCCCCTGCTTGTTTTTTTAATTGCCACATGAGCGATTTCAGCATCTGACTTTTATAAGGCCTCAGCAACATGTCAGAAGAAGTTAATATGTCTCAACAATATGCCTCAACAACATAATATAAAAAAACATTCAAGACGTAGTATGATGCAACTGCTTAAGAGTTTTACGCCATTACAGATATTTTGTTATACCCCCCCCCCCCCCCCCCCCCCCCCCACACACACACACAGTAAGTAATTAATCAAGGTGTATTCATCCTTAAATTATTGTCAGAGCACCATGGTGAATGCAGGACCAGTCAAACTTCACATTTTACATCAAAACCATCTAAAGTAAGTTATGCAAGTTCCTTTGACAAAACTTTTTTTTCCTCTTTTCTGTTAAGTCATAGAGCTTTGAAAACCATTTCTCAGCAAAAATAGACAAGCTTTTGCATATAACCCCTGAGTTTTTCTGCAATTTATCAAGAAAGGGATTGATTTCCACTGCATCTTGAGGTAGAATTATCATTCAGAATTTAGTGTTTTACTTGCTTAAATTTCAAACTAAGAGCTTTGCAATTTATTTTATTTTATTTATTTATTTGTCATATCTAACTGGCCATCTTATTATCATTTTAGGGGTATATGTTGAAATTTAAGGGGTACTTCAGCCTCTAAAAGGGGTCTAAAAATGCCTCTGATTGCCACCATGTTGTGCCCTAAATACCTAGGGGGATACAGCAAGTAGGCCCCAACTTGTCACCCAGAAATAAATAGGCCTAAAAAGCCTTATAACTATCACCAGCCGCACAGACTGGCACCTACGATTTCAAAATTCTGAAACGGTACATTTAGTGGGCTAATGCAGAAATAACCAGCCTGTGAGTTTTCTGTTTTGTCCGTCCCCTTCTGATGAAAATGTGCATCAAATTTGTATTTCCTTATGGTTTGGCTTCTCTATTTGCATATTGGCTGAAAAATTCAAATATGCCACTGAAAGATAGGCTGTGAATAATATGAAGTAAAAAAATGTTTTAGACATTTTGGACTATATTTTTAAAGCTCCTGTTTGAGGGGTTTCAGGTGAACAGGGAACTACTTAAAAATTAAAAGGCTACTAAATCCTCATATAAAGCAAACAGAACCATTTGCGACAACGATGCTTCAGGATGAAATGTAAAATAACACTGCTGAGGAAGGTAGTCTTCAGATAGTGTTTACAACACGATGCACACTGATAAACTGTGAGTTACATAATTGACTTTGAGGGAAATAAAGGGGTTGGGGGTACCTTAATAAAAACTGCTTTAATGCACTCAACAAGAGCTTTCTCCACAAGGGAGAATCCAACAAACCAAAACTCTTAGAGCTTTAAGACAGCTGCCATTACCTTTAAGGCCAGTTTTGCAGTGAGCCTGCGCAGGTTTTTAACATTCTTAGGATGCCGTAGAAAAAAAAACAAGAAAAAAAGGCATTTGTTTTTAATAAATGCATTTATTTTATTGCAAATACAGATAGTATAAAATTAAAAGCCAAATACAAGGGTATCTGTCAACCCAAGGCAAAATTTAAATGCTGCAGCCTGTCAAATAACAAACAAGACACTGCACAGAATTATTTGGTTCTTGTTATTATTACAGAGTGGTGTCAATTTAAATTAAATAATTTGAACTGTCAATAACAATAAGAATACCTTTATTCAAAAAGTGCCAGAATCAAATATGAAAAACCAAGAGGCAACACAAGGACCCAACAACATGAATGAGACCACAGGTACAAGGTTGTAAAATGATGCCACATATCAAAGAGATGTAAAGAAAAGTAAGAATAAAATCAGATATTAACATAAAACATCAATTTGCAAATCAATAAGATGACAAAAGAACAAAAAGTGATGTAATTTATCACATTGCTTGATATATGCACCATAGAAAGAAATATTGGTAAAGAAAAATTAATTAAAGTATTTTATTGCATTGAAAAAGTGTCAATTTTTTTTCAAATGTGAAACTAGATAGTTTTAGTTCATTAAATCAAGCATCATTTGCACTTGAGTTAAAGGATGAAAATATTGGAATAACATATTTTGATGGCAGATATTTTTGCATTCTTGCAGTTAAATTTTGAATTTTTATGATTATTTAATTGACAGTCTTTTGCAATTTGCTATAATTCATCCCTAGTGGGCCATATGGGTAATGTAGCCTTTTCATGATCCAAAGCGACCCATTCCTGATCAGTCATGAGTTATTAGTTTACATTGTCAGTGCACAAGGTGCATTTCTTTACATTTACAGCTGATATGTGTTTATCAGTGGATGGAGGGAATTATTCCTTTTAGTCCCTCCAATTTATAGACTCATCTAATTTTAAAACTGTGACCTGTCAAGTTTCAATGTGTTGCTGGCTATGTAAAATTCAAAGTTTTGAACTAAGTTTTTTTGATTTTGTAAGTTATTTTTTGTGAGTATTACAGATTTTTAACAAATGTCATTCAGCATTTGGTTATTTGACACTTGTGGGTGAAAATGATCATTTACAGAGTGATGAAATTCTGTAACACCAGAGGTTTTTTTTTCATAGATGAGAATGTGGTGTGCACTGTGATTTTGGCTTTAAGTGTGCCTCGGGCAAAAAAGTTAGGAAACCACTGTTTAAGGACCCCCAGCAGTCGGGTCCTTAGATATGTTCCAACTTTCCTCCCCCTTATGGCACTCTGGTCAAAGTAAAAACTTAACCCTTAGGGCCTGGTCTAATATAAGTCACACTCACCATGCACAAAAATGTGCTATTTATGGGCAAGCTATAAAATTTTATACATTAATTTAATAAGCAACTATTTTCACCCACATCTCACCTTTTGATTTCAAATACTAATTAATCTTTAAAGATTTCAATTCTTTGAATGCCAGGTTTTTATCATTAATGTAACCGTGTTTTCAGACAAAAAGAAAAAAAAAGACAGAAAAGGAATTATTTTCAATAAACTACATGCAAAGCAGAATTTCTTTGGTTTTGGGTTATCACAGCCTGGGATATGTCTGCGATTATTTTTATGCATTATTATTTTCTGCACAGTGTCAAGTACTAAAATTTATACCTCGAAGCACAAAAATGCACTTTTCATAAGGAAGCTTTGAAAAATTATACACTGATGTTATTTCCAACTTTTTCAGACTTAATTTTTATACCAACATCAGTCCAAATCATACACATGAAATATTCATTAATTTTTGAAGGGTTTAATCCTTTGAATACCAGATTTTTTGTTATGAAGCCACCATGTTTTAGATTTAAAAAAAAAAAACAGAAAAAAAATATATTCAATATGTAAAGTGTTTTGTGTTTAATCATTACAGCCTGGGATATGATTACCAGCAACACTGATTTTTATGCATTATTATTTTTTTGTGCAGTGTCAGATACTCACACTCAAACTCATATGGTCAAAATGGTGTCACCTGGTGGAGAGAAGTAAAAAGGGTAAATTCCAAGGCTGACACCCAGCTAATAAAATAAATGTGTTATCCTTTAACAGAAGTGTGTGTCCAAAGTTGCAGTTTGACTGAAATTCAACAGCACATTTGTCGCATTGAAGAGTGAAAGTGTAGCACTCGTTTGTAAAGTGTTTGTTAGACTTACTGTTGGAGCTGAGCTGGAAATATGATCAAATAAAAATAAAAAATCTAACCAAAACTCATGTCATATACATGAACACAGACAAAATTATCAAAGAATGAAGCATGAAAAGTGCGTAAAATGCGCACAATAGTCCCTAGTCATTTTGTTTGTTTGCAGATTTTTATTTTCAATGCAAGAATTTGTCAGTAACAATGAAAAGCCTCTCAGTAAAAAAAAAGAAAAAAAAAAGAAAAAAGAAAGAGAAACTTGCGGGATTAATGTGTTCCGTTCACATTTTCTTTGTTTCTCTAAATTCAAGTATTGAATTATCCTTGAACTATCTGACCATTATTTTATTTAAATTACTGGCACTAATATGTTGTCTTATAATATCAGAGTGTGTGGTGTTGTGATGCTGACTGAGCGTGCTGTCCGTGCTCTCCTCTGATTGGCTGCTGCCGTGAGATAAAACCTGGGCGCAGCGCGGGAGGGACACAGGGTTGCGCAGGCTTGTTGCTGCGGGGTGAAGTATTCAGGAGGTACAGTGAAAATTAGGGAAAGTGTGAACTCACCGCCATGACAGGGAAGGATGGAGCCGTGTTTTCAGACTCAGAGAATAAACAAAAAGCGGCCCCACATCTCGGAGTGAACCATGCAGGGTCCCAGCAGCCGGCCTCGGTGTGGAAGATGGCCCCCGCGGTGCACCGACGCACCGGCTTCGGGATCCAGGAGCTGCTCGGCCTCAACAAGGAGCCTCCGGCGGCTCCCAGGCGGCCGCTCGAGGCTCTGCCTCACAGGACCCACATGCTGTCGGCTCTCGGACACGGCGGGCTCGGGGTCGGGATGGGTTTGCTGGGACCTGAGGGGATACACTCGTTTTACAGCCAGCCGGCGTTTCTGGAGGTGCTGTCGGAGGCGCAAAATGTGCACCTGCAGCCGCTGCACAGGACGACGCACATGGAGGCGCAGGTGGAGACGCAGCAGTCCAACAGCTCCGGTGAGTCTCTTAAACTGAAACAAGTCACTTTTATTCGGTACCAACACAAAAAACTCTAGTTAGAAACAGGTTGTTTTTTAGTTTAACAAGTTGCAGAACATTAACTTGACACATAACTTGTTAATTTGAGTTTTTAAAACTTGTATTAAATTGCCTTTTTAAATACATTTTAATGAATAAGCACGCTCTGCAGGCCTGCTAATGTCTGCTTCATGTTGAATTTGTGATTTCACTGATTTAAACAACTTTGGCCATTTACGGTGGGCTCTCTTGGCCGGGATAAATGAAAGGACTTGTTTACTGTCACAAAATGGATGACAGGAAAGTGCAGAGGCCCTTTGGTCTGATGGTGATAGTAAAGGCCACGACATTGTTTCTTTATTAAAACACGTGTTATTGTTAAAAATAGAAAAAAAGAAGATGTGCAGAAAAGGAGGAAGATTTTTTTTCTCATGCGTTTTGAAAAAAGGCCGAGAGGATTTAAAAAAAAAAAATCAATGTCGAGAATAATGCTGATATAATATCTCGTCTCAGTTTTATCATCGACATAATGAAACGTCGTTTAATGGATAATCGACGTTTTGCTTAACATTTAGACTTTATTCGTAGTATATCATCTCAGAATCACTCCTGGCATTGTGTCATGCAGAGAATAATGAAATAATTTCACCTGTTTTCACCTCATGTTTCACTCTAATACGATTTCGTTTTCATTTATATAAAAATGAATAATTAAAGGTTATACAGATTAAAGGATAGTTTCTGCGATGTAAAATGTCATGCTTTAGCTACTGCTTCTTGGTTCACAGCTGTTTCCCTACACAGAAATGTCCACATTTTCTTTATTCTTCGTTTGTGAACGGTGGGTTAGGAGGATATTGGCAATTTATGTGATTTTCTTCTGGTATTTTTTATTTAAATATCTATTAAAACTTCGTCTCACAGCTGAAGCTGTTTCATCTGAGATAGAGTGGGTAAAAGCACACTTTCTGTCACAAAATGGTTGACATGAAAATACAGGTGTTTGCTGAATAATAAAGACATCAGATGAATTAAAATTTTACTGTAATTTAATTAATACAAGATTCATTGAAAGTGTTTTTTATTCACCACTGACGTGTCTCATTCATTCAACTACTACGTGATTGATGTGGGGCACTATATTCTCTTATGAACCAGGTTTTTATCTAATCACTATTTTAGAATCAAAGGCCTACATATAATTACACAAACAGTATAGGCCTTGCTTTTCAAACCATTTAAATTACACCTTTTATTAGCAGTATTTGTATTATTAAGTGTTTATTCTATAACCAAAAATATTGGTTGTAACACTAGTAGGTTGCAGCTTTTCCTCTTTTTTTTGCTGTTATTGTAAAAAAAAAAATTCAATAGAAATTTGTACCTCAAAGAATGGACATTCAAAATCGTCCTTTTTAGATCCAACACACAGCATTTGATTCTAAATGTTTATATTCTTTTATATAAACATTTAGAGTCTATTGTTAAAGTTGTCTTCACTGCTGTGTCCCGCGTAGATTCGGATGACATGAGTCTGTCCTCCTGCGATCAGAAATTTTCCAAGTCCTCTCTGAGTCAGAGCAAGAAGAGGAAGAAGAGGCGACACAGGTAAATGAAAAAGTAAACCAAATGATTGAATGATTTAATGATAATAATTACGTTTCACACCAATAATGTTCCAGTGTGTTATGTTCTAGATCATCAAAAAGGGAAAACATTGAAGACTTCTTTCATTATCAGTGATTTTTAAAAAAATGATACTGAATTTACTACATAATGCAGAGAGATATGAAATCCCTGATCAGCCTAGTAGGTTTACATTTTAAAGAGCTCCTCTTTGCTGCATTTTTAGAAGTATGTGTTTTGTGCTGATAATTTTCCTTTGTTCTTGATATCCAATAGCATAAGGGATTTTTTTTTCAACTATCCCTGTATCTCTGTTAAGAAAATAAAATAGCAGTTCTTGTTTCACCGGGCTCTCATTTCTCTCTGCTCTGAAAAAATAAAAAATAAATCTATAATCTATAGTATTCAATTTTTGATCTTAAAAATCACAATTTACAAATTTGATGTCCAAGTTTTAGTTTATTGCATTTTATTTTTGATTGTTTTACACTGGAATGTGCCAGAGGAAATGTTTTATTTAAATATGCAAATAAAATCGTCAAAGCTAATTTATTCTCTTAAATCGTTACAGAACCATTTTCACATCCTACCAGCTGGAGGAGCTGGAGAAAGCTTTCAATGAAGCTCACTATCCGGATGTTTATGCCAGAGAGATGCTCTCCATGAAGACGGAGCTGCCAGAGGACAGGATACAGGTGTGTGTGTGTGTGTGAGTGTGAGGTTTAAAGAATATTTTAATCACCTCAGTTTAGGAAAAAAATTAAGGGAGAACAAATATTTGAAGAAATGTAAATTACCATAAAGCTGCTTTATAAATTTTAAATACTTTATTTAAAATTAATTATTAATCTCTTCAGTTCTCAAACATTTTGCTAGGTTTTGCAACACTGAATAAAGATGCTTTTCAGAGCACCAAAGCATTAAACTGACCCCTTCCTACATGAAGAAAGAAAGAAAATGAGAAGAAAATGTATAAATGCTCTGTGGCAAACATGTCATTGCACTGAAACTTTGTCAATTTTCCTTTGGCTGTGTCTCAAAAAGGTCTCAACAGCCTTATGTTTTGTCTCAACATGTGCATAAACCCTGTAATTTCAAGTCTGAGATGGTAGGCATTCAAAGAAAATGTATCAAATAACTACAAGGTAGGGATGGGAAACTGGAGGCCTGAGGACCAGTTGCAACCACCTTCACCACCCTTCGCCAACTAATCATTTCTTATGGATGAATTTCAAATCAAAAACATGAAGGAAATAAAAAGTTGTTAAAACAGTTCCCAAGCATATTGGGCATGTGTTTAGTGCAAGAAATTAGTGGTTTTCACCAACTTTACTTTTTTTTGTAAAAATTCTCAATAAAGCATTATTTGGTTAGGTTTTGTGGAAAATTAGATATCAATAACTGATGGCAAATACTGTTTCTAGCATGGAAAAAAATCACCCAAATTAGCTCAGATTGTGTCTAGTTTATTTGTATAAATAAGGATGTGTGATATTTGATTACTGCTGATATGCCCTGATATTTCCAGACTCTTTTAAGCCAATACCAGTATCAATACCAATACAAACTTTTTGTAGTAAAAAGAATTCCATATGCCTTTTTGAGGGCTACAAACAACACCCTGAGATCTGTAGAGCCAGAAATAAAATGTTTTGCAAATATGGGGATGAAAATGAATTCTCCTTCTAGGTTTTACATCTTGATTCCTTATGTTCAGACCCAAAACACTGCGCTGATTTTTTAGTATTGGCAGAGATTTTAATCTGCTGACACTGATACAGGTAATTGACTTGCTTTTATCTGTAGGTATCGATGTGATGCTCATAATATTGCTAATTTCTAAGTTTAAACATTTGTATTTGAATTTATTTTAGAAATATAAAAGTTGATTTGATAACGTCTGCTTAAAATCATTAGCTAATTTAGTTACATTATAAAGAATAAGAGTTATCTAACTAAGAGTATGCAACAACTTGTAGCATAGGGCCCTCTCATAGTGAGATTAATGTTCATTTGATCCTCTCAGAGACAAAAGCTGCCCATTTCTGCTTTAAGGTAATGACAGTGGATATTTACAATAAAAACAAAAGTATTCAGACAGCCAGCCGCTCCATCATCATCCTCTCTGCCCACATTAGCAGCCAATTCACCCTCAGTGTAATTAGTTAATTGAGGAGAACTCCTCACCTCTCCCGTTGCAATAGAGTCAGCCCACGGTCCCGAAATGAAACGATAACTGCTCAGAAATTAATGAGCGCGGGTCAGCGGGCCGAGCGCACAGCTCCGCCTGCTGCTCTGGGACTTTTAATTTCCCGTGATATTTGAGCGCCTGTCGCCCATTGATCGAGCCCTGAAATTAACTTATTTTTCAATCAGCCTCCTTGCCCCTGGGGTCACCGCTCTCAGGAAGTGCTCCACACACACAAACACACACACACTTCAATGATACACACTCGCACACAGTCCTGCACACTCACAGTGTAGCTGTCAGAAAGCATGATTGCTTATCTGAGGCCCATCTTTTTATGAGATGGAGGATATCATCAGATCTACCTGAATAGCTTTCCAGGCTCAGCTTTGATGGGTTTTAATTCCAGATCTGGGGCGCACACACACACGCACACACACACACACACAGGATGCTCATTTCCCCTTCCTGTTTTCCTCCTCATCCATATTCACGAGCTGGCTTAGGTTATTACACTCTCTGGATGGGTGGAAATCAATTTGGGCACTTGAGGAGCCACATGCAGAATAATGCACCCACGCACAAACACACAGCAGACAACATGTTCTGTACATGATGGGATGAGATATTAAACATTAGGATTAGATAAAGAAATAAAGGATGCGTATTTCAGACCTGTTATGTGCAGCACATTAAGAGTCTGTAATGGACTTGTTTGAGCAAAGAAATGTTTGATTTAAGATGTGATGTGGACCAAAAAATATACTTTCTTTTTTTTTAATCTAAAGAGCAATAAACAATTTGTATGTCTGTTTTTTCTGTAATAAGATAGCAAAATATATTTAAGGTTTTATTATATTTGCATGGGCCATATGAAAGATGTCCCACAAGCACAGAAGACAGCACCCATTTGTAAAAAAAAAAAAAAAAAAAAAAAATAGATCAGTCACTCCCCAAATATATTAGTAAAATGATATCTACTAGAACTAAAAACCTAAAAAAAATTGAGGGCAGTTAGCACAGTACTGTTCCATAGTAGGTCAATATTTTTCAGCAATAGGCCTGGTGTCTTTTGTTTTTTATCTCAACAGAATTTAAAGTATCAGTGTTGAAACAATAATAGTATATATATTACAAAACAAAGTGCTGTGACATGTAAGGGCAGAGAATAATATGAGCACTAACAATCATGTTAAAAAAACAAAATGACCAGGAAATTTAAGCAAAAGGGCAAGAACAAAATTTAAACAGTGAATCAACAAGACTGAAGAATAAAGCAGACAAAGGGAATGAAGGTGATCACGGGCATATCTCCAGAGACAGTCACAGCATTATATGAAAATGAACAATATAATAACGACAAAGGCCAATAATACATCATGACAAGAGAAAACCGAAAACAAAAGAAATAAGCTGAGACAAAATGGAAAAGACTGCTGTAAAATTAAAAGAAGAACAAACAATATTGCAATACCCTGTCCCTTTATATTAATACATTTATCAATATATATATAAAAAATTAACACATTTTCCAGCCCTAATTCAAATTTGATGCCAAAAGAAGATTTAAGAATAAGACTTTTGAATCAGTCTACTTTATTTTTTAGTTTAAGCCTCCAGCAGAGGTCATTGTTCCACCTTTAGTCATCCTGCAGTCCAAAACATGAAGAGTGTGGGACACTTTAATGTCTTTTTTCATTGTTTGGTATAACTTTGTCATGAGATGCACTTTCAAAACATGTTTGAAGACACATAAATATAGTCTCCTTACACTAATGTCTGATAGGTTTTGTACAAGAAACTTAGAAAAAATAATCCAGGTTCAATCACATTCGTTATGGACCAGTCAGATAATGTAGTGAGCTGGCACTACTACTGCGGTGTAAAGGACAGAATGTAAGATCGAATTCTCACTGTACCTTCATGTCTCCAGGTGTGGTTTCAGAACCGTAGAGCAAAGTGGAGGAAGAGGGAGAAGTGTTGGGGTCGCAGCAGTGTCATGGCAGAGTATGGCCTGTATGGAGCCATGGTGCGTCACTCTATCCCCCTGCCAGAGTCCATCCTCAAGTCAGCCAAGGAGGGCAGCGCTGAATCCTACGCTCCGTGGTTACTAGGTAAACTCTTAAAGAAAGAACAAGCTCTCTGAAATGTCATTTAGGACATAATACTGTGTCTTGTCTGAAAAGACCCCTGAGTTAAAGACAGGAGTGAGCAGCGTGATTCTCACACACTGTTGTGAATCTTCCCTTCAGAGAACTCAGCTACCGTAATTTAGTGGCTGAAGCACAAACTAATCTGGTAAAAGCAGATAGAACAAAGAGCGCAATACTTTTGTACAGAAACTGCAGGTTATTGACGTACTAGAACACAATATAAACAATCATGCAAAAAGATAGTGTGTATGTCTTTTCCTTTGAGAGACTAACAGAGGCTTGTATACCAGTATGACTTATATGATGAATTTACTGGTAAGTTTTGTGATTGAATACTTAAATTAACTCAAATATTTGTAGCCGTTAACAAAGCTTAAGAAGTTGTTGATTTTCTTTGCTGTAACAGCCTGAGTAATTATGGTGCTACCATGATGGAGCTGCCATAACAAGACACAACATATATGGCAGTGGGAACACTGCATTAGTCAAAGACTGCAGCATAAGAAAGCAAGAATTGCTACTATAAGCTGTTTTTCTGTTTCATTGTCTTACTCATTTAAGTCTGTGCTGCTTTCTTGTGAAGGAGGATGATTGTTCTCTGCTATTTGCTGCTCTATTTGTCACCCAAGCTCAAGGAGAATGACATGTTGCACATCTCCAATGCTCTTTTTATTTCCTTAAATCAGGGACTCCTTTCAACAAAAGGAAAAAACTGTTCCGCGTATGGTGATTTTACTTGACAGTAAAAAAAAAAAAAAAAAAAAAACTTCAGTTTAATTGAATAATTTCACTTAATGTTGGAGAGAAGATGTTAAAAGTCGCCTTCCTGGCCTTGCTTGAATCTAATGCCACACCTAGGAAGTCCACTTTTAACAGCTTTTCTTCATTATGAAGTGAAATGCATCCATGAAATAAAAATGGGGGTTAAATGTTTAGTAAAATCACCATGTAGAGCAATTTTTACTGAGTAGAGTTGGTGAGAGGTTGAAGTTGGAGGAGTTGACAGCATATCTGTGTCATCTTTTGTTAATGTTTAGATTAAGAGCCTCCTGGTGGTGGAAGGTGCATACTGCGTCTTTAAATCTTGTACTTTGTGTTCTGTTTCTTTAAAAAGTTGAGGGTGAAAAAAATGGGACCAAGCCTAGCTTATGTTTCTGGAGCCAATAAAGGTGTCAGCATGTTAATGGAGAGGGAGCCGTCAATACACTGATAATCCCACTTAATCAGGACAGATTAGACCAAATCTCCTCACCTGTCTCATGTCAATCGATCTGTTGAAATCAATCAGGTGACTATTGAATAAGATATCCCCTCCATTTATCCATCACTTTTGTCTTCATTCTGTTACACACTTTCTTTCAATGTCAAAAAGGTAGAAGCACACCTACCAGATCACTTTTAGAGCTCATCCTGTCTCCTCTCGATGCACTGTAGGTATGCACAAGAAGTCAGTGGAAACATCTCCTGGAAAACCCTGCAACCTGACACCACCATCACCGGCACAGGAGAAAGCAGAGGACAAAGCTATGGAGGAAGAGAAGGAGAAACAGATGAAGGACGCAAACCCACAGATCTCTAAAGAGGAGCTGAGGGAGAACAGTATCGCTGTGCTGCGGGCAAAGGCACAGGAGCACAGCGCCAAGATGCTCGTGACTGTTTCTGACAGATCGAACAGCCACGAATCACAAAAAGACAAAGCAGAGAAGACAGAGCGGGACACAGCAGAGTTGGAGAAGAGGGACTGAAAAAAATGATTGTCGGAGAAAGACTGATGTAGAAAGCAGGTGGAGAAAGGAGCTTGTAAAGGTTCACAGAGGCAGACGTCTTGTTGCATTGGTTAAACTAAAGCTAGGTGGAGTAGAGTCAGACCGATAAACTTATAAGAGGAAGAGAGAAAAAAGGAATTTGGTACATCTTCTTTAGATGGAGTCCTTTATATTTAGACTCACAGATTGATATTGGTGTCTTTTACATGTGTGTTGCACAATTGAACCAACTATATTTCGACATTATCTCCAATATTTGCAGATAAATTCATATGTAGGCCGCCATTTTGCAGTGCATTCTGGGTGTTAGAGTTGAATTACTGAATTAGTCATCCCGTATTTGTAAGGGTTTACTCACCTCAGTTTACATTTTAATAACTTCTTGTCCTTTTTACCAAAACTGTGCTCAGGTTACAGTTTAGAGGCTTTAAGGATGGCACTACATGAGCGAGATGGGGGAAGAAGTTGTCAATATTGGATATGCCAGTGTTTCCAAACTAAGTTTACTTCATCTGACAAACCTTCTGATTCAGAGCATATTTAAAGCACAGTACAAGTTTGAGGAAGCCTTTACTGCATTACACTATTATAACAGTTGTTGTTCAGCTTAGATTTCAGACTCAGATTAATAACATAAAATATTATATATAACCTTAAATATCATTCCAGTATATCATTATTGTATGCTGAAGGGTTTTGTGCCCAGATACATGGAAATAAAATATTAAAAGTGATTGTTCTAATAAAAATGAACTAGCCTGCTCTTTATAATCTGCAGAAACAGTTATGGACACATTAATGCATCAAAAAGCAAAAAAGGGCATTATAATTTTACCATGGCATATTTATGTAAATGAAAACAAATAGAAATAAATGAAAAAATTATGAGAGGATATTTTAGACTGTAATTACATTACCAACAGCTGCTTTATTGAAAAGTACCTAAAACTTTTATATACCAAATGAAGATATTCTTCTTTTATATAATCAATGCACACAAAAGGCTTAATTTGTACTCTATAATGTATAAATTTTGCTTTTGGAATTAGAAAAGTATCGTTACATTTTATCTCCTCTTTAAAAACTTATTTATCCAGAAATACCTGCCAACAGCTAAAAACAAGCTGCTTTCTGGAAGTACATTGCAGGCTGTCTTTTCAAACATTAAAGTATGTTTAGAGGAGCCACAAAAATGTGACAAAGCCACAGATATGTCACTTGTTAAAAAGGAGACTTCGAATGAGATCACTTTTACTTTCTAGTTCGAAAAAAGAACAACTTTTACAAGAAATTTGTGTTGGGTGCCCCTCTGTTACTTTTTTCTTTTAAAAAAAATTGAGTCAAAAGATTTTTCTTCTTTATTTCCTGTGACTGGGAAAGGTGGCATGTCCCCCTAATCTAATCTAATCATCTTTAAGGTGGTTCATTGCCAACACCTCCTGAAAATTTCAGCAAAATCAATCCAATAGTTTTTGTGTAATCTTGCAAACCATCAGACAAACATACACCTGCAAAAACACAACCTCCTTGGCGGAGGTAAGGACAGTTTCAATAGGACTGTTTGAGCACACGTTTTCTTTAAGGCAGAGCGAGCAACAGGCAGAGAGGGAATTTTTTCTCATGTTGGAGGGTTTTGTAGACAGGCCATGGACACATACATGGAAATAAAGCCCATTAAAAGTAATATTTTGCTTGATATGGTATCTTCATAAGGCTATAGCGTTGGCTGTAATAGTGGCAGAAATTTCCATAGTTGTTGAGACTATGAATTAACCTTTTAAGCAATCATGTAATGATGTGGATATCACACTGTTGACTTCATCCATCCCTGAAAGGAAAGCTATTTCAGCAATTTGACATCACTACCCATAGTGCATTGCAATTTCTGGAAATGTGGAAACCAAGTTTGGTTGAACGATATACATGTAAGTGACTCCAATGCTAAACTAATGAAGTCAAGGTGTCTTAATATGTAGGGGTAATTTTAAAAGACGGCTTAAATAAATCCTCTTTTATTTACTCAGAAATTTTATTCCTGCTTTGCTGCTATTTTATTAGTACCTAACTTCAGATAAGTGAACCATCTTTATTTATACAATCGTTAACAGCCCCCCCCCCCAGCTAAAAAAAAAATGCCACAACAAGGGCAGCAAAGCAAAACTGAGGCCATGGGATCATTAAGTAAAAAATAACTATTCAGATAAAGCAAAAAATAAGCCTCAAGTGTATTCAGAATTTCAAGTGCACCAGTATAAGAGTAAGTAATAAAACTAAATGAGAGAGAAAAAAAGCTCTTGTATATAGGAATATTTAAAAATATGGGTATCAATACAATGTTCAGTAAAGACAGAATGCACAAATGATATTCCTCATCAGCTAGAGAGGTTTTGATTTGGAGCTGCTATTTTGTTTTATTTTCATTTATAAGGATTGGTGCCTCTGCAGAGCACTGCCATGGCAGCTATACAACAATGATGATTAAGATGTTTTTGAGATCCTCAAAAGCACTTAGAAGAGTCTCCTGACCCCGCCGCAGAGGTTTTACAGAGGACAACCATGTCTGACTACTTTGTTTTTTTTAACCTGTTGCAGCATTTATGATGTCCAGACATCATGTCATCATGTACAGTTTACATAATCTATCTGTCCCTGTATAAATGTCTTGGTAGGTTCATTAAAAGTTGCTGATATTTCAAGTTCTCTGTCCTCTTGGAGACTGATTTCTGCTTTTGGGTGTTAATGCTTCATCGCTCAGGATGTTAAATGTTTATATTAACTCTAACTTTAAATTTGACCCTTGAACAGGAGCCAGGCTTTGTGGCATTACAGCTGGATCATCAACTGACTCCACCCAATTGACTCTTTGATGGCCATCTGATTGGTCTGTTAATTCATGATGGTGGGTGGGATACAGCTAGTTAGACAAACTTTCACTCAGTTCAAGTCTTGTCAGTCCATTGCTTAGACGTCCACATTACAATGTGTGTGGAGGCAGCACCACTTTGTGTCATGGGACTTTGGAGCCCAATCAGACCTTTCAAACCGTAACCAGCTGCACCACAAGCTTACTCACAGACACTAACACACAGTAAATGTACGCATTGTTTCTCTCAAAAACACATTTTGAAGTCACTTTTGAAATATCCTAGAATTGATTATGTAAAGTTTAAAAATATGTTTAAATCAGTGCAACATTAGCCGTCATTGGTATTGTTTTATTTAGATTTGTATTTATGGACTAGTTATCAATCACCCAAAACATTTTATTTCAGTTTTCAATGTTGGAATATCTGCTAAATGTATTTTCTTTAGATGAGGACTTAAAACTAAACTCACTTAAAGATCTGATGGCTGCATGGTTTCTTTATGTACTTTCAGTCAATGAAAAACATCAAATTCACAAAAATATAATCATCGTTGAAGATGGTTGAAAACCAAAGCAAAAAGTATCAGTATGCCCTCGTTTGAAATAGTCTGGTATTGCACATCACTACTGCAGTTACCACTTTTCACCACAGGGGTCGCCAAAAGCTAAGTAGTCAAGTTTTGTACTTGAAAGATATAAAAGTCAAACTTTCTATCGTAGAAACAAATATTTTCGACTAATTTATCATCAAAGGAAGTTTACAGAACTTTACAAGCATTATTTTTGGACCCCTAGAGTGTGTCTACAGGAAACATTTGGGGATTGGTCTGATGTTTGTAACGGTAAAGGCGATTTTTACTCTTTCATCCAGCAGTCTGGGTCTGCTGATGTTGATATGCAGATTCAGCGTTTCCAAGAAATGAGTTATCTTGAGTTTGTACCGCCCTGCGTGGCATCACTCCTGCAGCCCTTCCTTCTCGGAGTTTCCAGCTTGTCCTTGTCATGAACTCACACAGAGTAACTTCCAGTATTGCTTAATCTCTCCTTTTAGATAAAGATGCTGCTCAAACTTTATTTTCATTGAAACTGTGAACCATCCGAGTTAAAATGTGGCTGCCGTGCGGGCGTACGTCTAAATGCGTGGCCAGTCTTCTCAGTCGGCGGGTCTGCAGGTCATCTGTCCACGCCTGGGGTCGGAGGAGAAAGTGGAATCTGGCGGGGTTAATGCCGGAGGCTGCCGGGTTTGGGGGAGTGTCCGGCCGGGCAGCACTGCAGGACCTTTCGGTGTCCAGCTCTGAGAGCTTCTGGGACGCTGTGGCTCGACACAGACTGAGCTGGATCAGACCTTTTAACACGGTGCAGGACTGCGATCTGAGCCAGGGGAGGATCAGGTGGTTTGAGGGGGGAAAGCTCAATGTGTCCGGTAAGAAAATATAGTCCAAAAAGTTTATAACATTTTTGTAGACAGGTTTGACCAGGGAGGGGCAAAATGCGGCTCGGGGGCCACATGCGGCCCTCCCTCTCACTTGATGTGGCTCACATGTCAACGACAAATATCAATAAACTGTAATATAAAGGGGAAAAAAAGAAAACATTAAAACTCAGGATATTTCCATGAAAATCTTTGGTTATTGGAATTTATTTAATTATGTTCTAGAAATTAGCCAATTGATTGATTGATTGATGGTTTTGAGACTTATAGCCATTATTTTGGTATCTAAATTAAAACTAAGATGAAACACTGAAAGGTAAAAATACAGAAGAGTATAAGGGCCATGTTAGATGGAGAAAATAATTTAGGGGAAGTCGAGATTAAAGTCGAAATTTCGGAATTAAAGTTGAAATGACGAGAATAAAGTTGAAGTGACAAGAATAAAGTTGAAATACAATTTTGTGATAAAAGTCGAAATGTCAAGAAAAAAGCCGAAATGTTGAGAAAAAAGCAGAAATGTCGAGAATAAAGTCGAAATACATTGTACATCGACTTTATTCTCGACTTGTGACTTTTTTTTCTCAACATTTTAACTTTAATCTCATCATTTTGACTTTTATCACGGAATTGTATTTCAACTTTTTTGTCGACATTTCAACTTTTATCTTGTCATTTCGACCTTTATCTGAAAATTTCCACTTTGTTCTCGTCATTTCGACTTTAATCTCGACCTGCCGAAAATTATTTTTTCCATCTAAAATGGCCTTAATACTCTTCCGTATAAAAATTAAAATCATGAGAGCAATATTTAATTTTTATGTAAGATAAAAAGTCAAAGCTGAGATAAAAAAAAAAAAAAGTCATAATTATAAGTAACTCAAGGGCTTGGCAATACTGACCAAAAATCCTAATTTTTTTAGTTAAGTGGTGATACACAAATATATCATAATATTTGTTTTTCTGAAAAAATAAATGTGTCTCAAACTATAAATGTAGAAATCTGTTGATACCACTGTAGAAAATGTAATAATCCTTTTTGCCTAAAAATGGGCAATGCTTCTATTTTAGTTTCCAAAAATTGTAGACAAACTCCTACACACAAAAAATCCCTTCTGCTTTGACCATTGGTGGTATCAAAATGTACAGAAATGTAGTGATGTTCAGCTGTAGCCAGAATAGGTCTAAAATAAAATGACAATCCCCTGTTTGGTGGATCAAATATTTCTTGTGGATTAACTTTGGGCAATAACAATATCACTGTCAGTGGATCTTTCTGTGAACAATCTTCTTACTAAGCATTACCTGCCATCTATTCTTCTTTTTTAATGACTTCATTAAAAACTGCACTCACCAGTGGTCAGAAAAAGGAAAGGATGACATTATTTTAATTTTGTTTCATGGGCACATGCAGTCAACTGTCTGGACCGTCATGTGCACACTTTTCCTGAGAGGGTGGCTCTGGTCTGGGAGAGAGATGAACCAGGAACAGAGGTCAAGGTCACCTACAGGTCAGCTGGTTTTGTTTAATTTATGAAGTTGTTTAATCCAGTGTAAAGATGAAAGTCAACAACTTAAGACTTAGCTTACTGTCTTTATTAAATATACTACATACTGAGTAAGGGAGGGGAAGCAAACGATGACAGAAAGAAGTGTCAGTATTGTATGAAATTTTGTAAGACCATGAAAACAAAATAATTTACTTAAAAATCTGTAAACAGGAGTAAAACTGATCAAGAGATCCATATTATCAATACACCAATCAACTCAAAAAGGTTTATATCCTAACAGCGCTACATGATCGAAGACAGTAATTACAGTAACACATAAAGTGTCCAAAACACCAGCAGACATGCACACAAGCCCCACAGAACCAACGAGGTCAAGCGTCTCGGTCAAAGACATCAAAATGTGGCTGCAGGAACACGTGATCAAACCCTCTATCTCCTAGGTTAAAAACACCGGACTCTATCACTGATCCACAGCTGCTACTTTTGTGTTACATGTGTTAAATCCAGGTGCCCTAAAGTGTATTAGTGAACCTTGTGCATCATCTTTTAGGTGCAGTGTAGTTCAATATTATCTTTTCACAGACAGTTATTGGAGATGACCTGCCGCCTGGGTAACCTGTTAAGACGACGTGGTGTGAAGAAGGGGGACTGTGTCACCATCTACATGCCCCCCTGTCCCCTGGCTGTGGCGTCCATGTTGGCCTGTGCACGAATCGGTGCGGCACACAATGTAGTGTTTGCAGGATTCAGCGCTGAGGCTCTTGCGGAGCGAATCAGAGATGGTGAGATGGGTTTATGTGAGAACATCAAATAAGAGCTTTGATTCACTTTTTTTAAGGAGCACATTTCTGCCTTAAATCAGGTTCATGTAATTGATTTTAGACAAGGCAAATTTGTTTAACGGCTGCTAGAGTATGTTCACAATCACTACAGTCAAAAAACCTTTGAGGTTTCATATAAGGAGTGTCCCTGATCCACCTGTATTCTCAGTCTACCTGGAAGCTCTGTTGGAGCTCCTGCCACTCTAATGCCCCGATCCGAAATGGGCCCTATCCACTCTGATTGGTTGACCGGTCTACTCTGTGGTAAACGGTCTGTTCAGCTGTGCTCTACACCATGTTTTCAAAGACTCTGCATTCATTCTATCGTCTATACTCTCCACTGGGCTTGCCAGCCCAAGCCAATGGGCTTAAACGTACTCCAAACAATGGTAGGATTTCACACTTGTAGGCCTATCTGGGGGCCGGGAGAATGAGCTGTTTCAGACTGCTACCGGCCCTGTACCGACGGGGAGAGGGAGAAGTCCTGATGCTGTGGACTTTTTGTCTTGTGCATAGAAGCTCCATCATGCAGAGTAGTCATGTAAAACCCACTGAAGGGCATATAATACTAAAAAAGGCATAAAATGGGCTCTTTAAGATGCAGTAATTAGTCTTTTTTCAGAATTTAGTCCAATGACGATCAATAAAATCAAATCATTTGTTTGATAAATTTTTAAGGCAGGAAGGATATTCACTTTGCTTCCCATTATCTGCTGCAGTACCATTTTTGTACCTGTAATCTGAGCTAAAGTATCATACTGTTGTACTTTTTCTAGGTTTGAATTTGAACTGAAATATGAGAATTTTCCTCTGCAAAAGAAGCAAAAACCCACCTCAGCTGTCTGATTTTCATAAATGTCAAATTTTCAGCCGAATCAAGCACGGTTATTACAGTGAACCAGGGCGTTAGAGGAGGGAGGATCATCGAGCTGAAGAAGACAGTGAACTTAGCTGTTGAGGGCTGTCCAAAAGTGCGGCAGGTCTTTGTTGCCATGAGAACAGAGAATCACGTCACTATGATGGCAAGGGACGTCCCACTGGAGGAGGTGAGAGACACAGAGTCAATGTGAGTTTGAATTAATACTTTGTTTATTTTGAACGCTTCATTAACATCTTTAAATTCAGACTTAAATAATGCAAAAAGGGTAAAGTTACACAACGGCATTGAGTTACATTTTCAGAATCAAACTCAGCTTTATAAACTAAGTACAAAGATTGATTTCAATTACTAATGGGACATCAGTAAAAATAAGGGACATAATTAAAAATAGAATACAATGATTTTCAAACCCTTTGTGAGCTTTATTAACTGAATACACTATAAAGACAAGATATGTCATGTTTTACAAATAATCACTCAATCAAATTTGATGCTTGAAATATGTTACAAAAATGCTGGGACGGGGCAAAAAAGACTGGGAATGTTGAGAAATGCTCAAAAACACCTGTTTGGAAAATTCCACAGGTGAACAGGTTAATTGGAAACAGGTGAGTGTCATGATTGGGTATAAATGGAGCATCCCTGAAGACTCAGTCATTCACAAGCAAGGATGGGACAAGGTTCACCACTTTATGAAAGAGTGCACATGCAAATAGTCCAACAGCTTAGAACAATGCTTCTCATGGTACAGTTACAAGGAATTTAGGGATTGCATTATTTACGGTCCATCATATCATCAAAAGATTTGGAGAATCTGGAGAATTTGTCCAACAGCAACAGTTTAAGAAGATTTATCAACATGCAGTTGCATTGAATTTAAGGATTTCATCATCTACAGTCCAAAATATAATCAACTGATTCAGAGAATCCGGAGAAATCTCTACAGGTAAGCAGCAAGGTTGAAAACCGACATTGCATGCCTATGACCTGCGATCCCTCTGGCAGCACTGCATAAAAAACCTACATCGTTCTGTAAAGGACATTACCGTGTGAGCACAGGAACACTTACGAAAACCATTGTCTGTAAACTGAGTTCGGTGATGGTCCGATGGTTCGGTGATATAACACAGTGGTAAACATGCCAGTGTCTCAGCTTTTTGAATGTGATGCAGGCTGAATCGTCAGAGACGTGTCATATTTTAAAGAAAACAAGCTTGAATAGCTCAAACAGTGACAAAAATCATTGAAGGACTGGAAAGTGAAGATAATAACCCACTTCAGCTTTGCTTAAGTATTGTACTGTTTGACACTAAATGAAACCAGAGTAACCACAACAGTCAAATGTCTAGTGAAGAATATGAAGAGTGAATCGTAATAGTTGAAACAAAAGTATGAAAAATTCATATTTTAAGTTCTTTTAGATTTGTTTTTTTCTTTTGCTGTATTTTATAAGTTCTTACATATGAATGGAGCTTTAAAATTTTTCCCAATTGAGAACAACAATGTCCCATTAGGCCTCCACAATGAACCTGCTGTAAGTTTTTAATAAAATCAAGTATTTATATATTTTTTCCTCACAAATTGTTTTTTATCATCTCATAAAAATAAAAGTAGATACTGGAAGGGCTGTGTGAAATCCTTTTTGCAGCTGATTTTTCCCAGCACAATTAAGTTTTCTTTTGCCTTTAAAATCTTCTTCATCAGATTAAATTTTATAATAAGAGACTTTATCAATTACCGTGTTTTTCAGGAGATGATGAAGGAGGACGTGGTCTGTGAGCCGGCTGTCATGGACAGTGAGGATGTCTTGTTTATGCTTTACACATCAGGCAGCACAGGAAAGCCAAAAGGACTCGTTCACACTCAGGCTGGATACCTGCTGTACGCTGCGCTCACACACCGGGTAAACATCACACAGGTTTATTTTGGAGAATAAAAGGAAACACCTCATGACTTTTTTAAATCTATCTGTATAATTGAATCCTTTATCACGGCTTCAGTATGTCTTCAGTTACCATGATGGTGATGTGTTCGGCTGTGTGGCAGACATTGGGTGGATAACAGGACACAGTTACTGCGTCTATGGGCCTCTGGCTAATGGGGGAACTACTGTTCTGTTTGAGAGCACTCCAGTTTACCCAAACCCAGGTATGAATATCTGCAATTCTCTGAATAACTTTATTAATGCATCGACTGCTTCATTTCCCTACTAGCAGGCCTCCCTGCATATACATTTAAACCTCTGCAGATGATCCAGAATGCAGCAGCACGTCTGGTCTTTAACTAGCCCAGGGCAGCAAATGTCACTCTGCTATTAAACTCTCGTCATTAGCTTCCAGTGACAGCTCGTATCAAATTCAAAGCTTTACTTCTGGCTTGCAAAACAGTAGCAAGAATGGCTCCTGCCCACCTGGAATCCCTCATCCAGGTTTACAACCCTTTTCACCCGCTACACTCTGCCAGTGAAAGACGCCTGGTGCTTCCATCTTAACATGGCTCAAAATGACTCTTCTCCTCTGTTATTCCCAAGTGGATGAATTAATTACCCAACTCTACTCAATCTGCTGAGTCCCTATCTGCTTTTAACATAAAGCTGAAGACTCAACTATTGAGGGAACACTTTTGCTCGTAGTCTGACTCTTCTTCTCTGGTACAACAAGTCAGGAGGTTAAAGACCTGGGTCTTTGTGATCAACACAGTACTGGGTATGTTGATACTTAATATGATGTCAGTGTCAATGACATGAGTAATTGATGATGATGATGAAGATAGTAATGATGATGATATTGGGGTTACTTGACAATTTTTTCTATCTATAGCTTGATTCAAGACATATATACATACTTATATATATATAGGCACTGCATCTAGTACTACATGGTAGCAGCTGTGTCCAATCTGACTTAAAGCAGTTTGTTGCACTTGTGTCCTTCTGGTCTGGATCCTGAATTCTTGCTTGTGATGCATTTACTCTTAAATGTACCTTGCTTTGGACAAAAGCACCTACTAAATGAAGTTGTATCACTGTAAAATTGTAAATTCATAGTAAAACTAGGAGTGCTCAGAGAGCACAAACCTCCACCAAGGCATTTCCAGCATTGTCAGGCAAGTTGTCAAAAAATGTGGAAAAATGCCCTGTCTCACAATGTTAACAAATCATTGACAAAATTCTTGGATCCACATCTGGTTGTGGATCGCCACCAAAAGCAAATCACTTCTCCCTTGTGCCATGACCAACATTCCCTGAAAATGTCACCAAGATCCGTTCAGAACTTATTGAGTTATTAGTAGAAAAATAGGAAAACTGTCCTATCTTACAAAGGAGTCATGAGAAAATCCTGGATCTGCGTCTGTATTTGAATCACTACCAAAATCTAATCACTTCTTCCTTATACCTTGACCAACATTAATGTCTTTAAAATCCGTTCATAACTTTTTGACTCATCCTGTTTACAAATGTCAGCAAAAACAACCTCCCTGGCGGAGGTAACAATTCACCCTCAGCACGGCATTTTAACTTCACGGTCAAAGATCCCAATCGGCTGCTTACTAGTTCTACATTTAGGACTTTGTTTAATAAAAACTTCACTCCATAAGAAGTTCTCACAGCAGTGGTTAAAATAAACCTTAATAAACATAAGTATTTCTGTCCTTCTGTTGAGAACTCTGCATGCTTGAGTCTCTGTCCAAGAATAACAATTTACAGTTGACCGTGACCTCACTCATAGCTTACACACTATAATAAGACGATTGGCAATATGGAGGAGTCAGCACACACACCTTGTTATTGTGAGGAATAACTTGCTAAGGGTAAACATCAGCACAGGTGAAAATACCTCTTGTCTAGTATTATTCACTGACAGCACTTCAGTTTGAAATCTGACCCAGTTACACTGACACTCTGACGTCATCTCAAACGGCATCATCTGTTCTAGCTACTTTAACTTAATCATGTTTTATTGCTCACAGGACGGTACTGGGAGATGGTCCAGAGGCTGAAGATAAACCAGTTTTACGGGGCTCCAACAGCCATCCGCCTACTACTAAAGTATGGAGATGAATGGGTGAAGAAATACGACCGCTCCACCCTCAAAACTCTCGGCTCTGGTATGACAAACATGGCACAATTGTAATCCACAATTACACATGTGCCTTACAGCTCATCATAAAAAGACTGTGCAGCTTTACAACAACAGAACTGCTCCTTCCCTGGTTTCATATGTACCACTACACATTCAGCTGTGCATTAGCAGAGTCCTGTATTTAGATTATGGAAGTCTAATGCTACTGATGCTGTTGTTACTTCAAAGTCACCAGTTTCTGTTTTAAATTATAAAAAGCTGACAGTACTCAGCAATTGTTACTTCAAAAACATTTTAATTTGCCTTGAAACTACATACTCTTGAGAAGCAATATATGACAACAGTTAAGGCATTCTGCATGACCTCTCCAGAGTGCATCACAATCAACATGACATGTTAACCAGCTGCTGCATCAGTTGCAGTAAATATACCCAAACACACTATGTAACGATGTGTATGTGACCCTGTGAAACTTCTAGAGTCCTCCAGGCACACGTGAAATACTTCAAGGGTTTGAAAGTCAGGCCAGGCTGATATGTAAACGTGCCTGTGGGATCCTCATGGTCCACAGCAAAGTCAAGCATGCCAGGGATCACACAAAAATACTCCCACACCTGTTCCCCTGAAACATAAGGTACAGGGCTTCGAACACAAAGCTCCACATTAACAACAAAACTATCCACCTCAGCATATTTTATCTTGACACCTGATTTATCTTCATCAATTTGTCATTAATCTGCTTAACATACAGAAATGTCTATACAAAAACAAATAGGTATATTATTTGTTTAAAGACGTTTTTGTGTGTGCAGTGGGAGAGCCCATCAACACTGAAGCGTGGGAGTGGTACCACAAAGTAGTGGGAGACGGACGGTGCCCTGTGGTGGACACCTGGTGGCAAACTGGTATGAACACACAAAACCAGGGGCTCCCAAAAGGCAAATCTTGGGGGCCTTGGTCATTGGTACACTTGTGAGTTATTAACTACAACTATGCAGCAACTTGTGTGTAATTTTTTTTACTTACTAATTTGATTACGTTTTTTCAATGACAAAACACATTTCAAATAAACAAAACAAAACAAAGAAATAACACATTTGTGTCAAAGTCAGCAACCAGACATGTTTAGTCCACATGATCCAACCTCAAAAGTTTTATCTTAAGTTTTAAGGGTTTTGTGCCTCATTTACATTTCATTTCCTGTTTGAACAACGTAGACAGCCGAGGTGGCATGTCTGAGCGCTTCTGTGCATTCATTAATGAATACAGCAGCAAACGGTGACACAAGGTGTATTGAATTTCCGGTAAATCAACATTCAGATGAAATCCACTCCTCCATTGTGTGCACAGTTGAACATCTAGGATTTTAAATTGAGCTAATGCTGCGTTTACTCTCTCGTGTTACACTGAGCCACTCGATGGAACAAAAGCAGCAAGTTTTTAGACAAATGTAAGATCAATCTGTTCAAAAACTGTCCTCTAATTTGCGCACATGACTTTCAGTCCAGCTTACACCCTTGTCTGACGCGCTCCAGCACTATTCAGTTAAATCCAGGTCCACAATTTCTTGATTTGATTCAATGATTTATCTCCACTGTACAACTTAAAGAATCAGTCTTACCAGAGTGAAGTGGTTATGACTGTCTTTTCCAAACAGGGATGTCACAAAAAGTGCTTTGCAGTGGTGTAAAAACTGTGTGGCTGCATGCCTGAACTGAGTGTAATCACTCCAAACGCTCAGCACTAATATAGAGCAGGTGCTGCTGTCACAGGTCTGCTCAGTGAGGCTGAGGTGAGAAAATCACAGTCAATACTAATCTGGCATCCAAAATGCAACAACACTACAAATCAATCTAATCCTAACATAACTGAAATCAGATTTTATATTCTCTTTAATGTACAAAAATAAACTAACTCAAGCAAAATCAAAATATTCAATAAATCCTACTGAATCAGATATTTGGCTCCAACAGTGTGTTTGCGAGGTATTGGATGTGTTGGTTCAGGTGTCACGTTGGTGCCACATTTCTATACCCATCCCTAATCATCAATCTTTTGGTGGTGAGGGGGAAAATGTAAAAGTACGAGCAAGATTCCTCCTGAGGAAACAACGAATGTCTGTACAAAATAACATGGAAATCCTTTCACTATTAGTCAACAAATTTTGAACTCAAAGGCCGACAATGCTGCCATCTCCAGTTGTATTGTAATCATTTAAATCAGCCTACATTTACACTATTGAGTGATACTGCATTAAACTATTAGCTCTGGCTGTATAAGACCTGAAGCAGCCTTTTTCGGACCATGCTATACCATTTTATATGTTTATCATCATAAAATTTCGTCTGTGGTGCATCCTTGTGTGTAGCTTTGTGTGACTTTCTCATAATAAATCCAAATGAAATAAATGTTCTTGTATCTCTTGTGATAACAAGCTTTGCAGTAGCATTTTAGAGCTTATTCACACAACCCCAGAGTTCACAAACTTAACTTCAAGCACGTCTGCAGAATCTAAAACAGACTTTCACTTTAACAAAGGGGGGAGCATTCTGCCCTGGCCTCTTTTCAACATTAACAGTATTATATAACTATGTGGCTGTGGTCTTGTGCATGTACATAGACAAAACACAGTAGTGGGCGTGTAGAGAAAGTACACATGCTTGAAAAAGGAATTTTTCTATCCTCCCAGGACCCCTGACTGTAACCAGATGTTTCCTCTTGGAGAACAGTCTGTTTCAGGAGCAGCACAGGAAGCCAGAGGCATAACTACAAGTGAAAGTCAAGTGTTAAATGCAAAAAACAAAAATTAAAATCAGTACTATGTTTACTTATATTAGCACAATCATAACGGAGGGAAGTTTTTGAGGAACTCATTTTCCTCTGTTGCCTTTTTGTGCAGCTTAACACTCATTAAAAAACTGTCACTAAGTGATCACGCTACATGTATTTACAAAACATGTAGTGTGATCACTCTGGTGCAATCCTTGTCATTATCTTATTTGAAACTAAATATGAAATTGTAAATCTCTACTGCATTTTGTGTCCTTGCTGAGCACACAAACAAAGGAAAAATGCATGTTATTCTGAAAAATCTTACGGTTTTCCAGTAAAAACGAGATTTTTATATCTCTAAACTGGGAAAACCAGCATTGTTGTTGTCAAGATAACAACGAAGTCAGATTCAAGGGAAAAGTATGTTTTTGCACAAAAAAGCAAAGCAGTAAGATAAAATGTATGGATTTATGCTTGCCTCAGGCCTCGTTCTATCGGTGTTAATTTAAGCGCTTGTGGAATAATTAAAGATATTAGACAGAAATGTAGAAACAACACACTGAGTATAGTATAGTTAGTTTTATTATATGAGGCACAAGCAACCACGTGAAAACAAGTCTAAAAGTAAATTTGTGCTAAGTGTGTTCCTGAAATATTGTGCCCACATGATCAAAAAATCAGTGATCTTTTCCCACCATAACATGATCAGGTCATCTGAGTCAGAGTGGACATCGAGTAGACATATTTTTGTAGGCCTAACTGGAAGTTAGCATTGTTTTAGTTCCCTCGACTAAAAGCCTATGGGGTTCTTCAATGTGGTCTTGGATAAATGCTGTTAATAAGGTCTGTGGTGAACAGTTCATGAAACTTACATGTTCTGTTGATGAAGATAATCTTCACAGACAAAATAAACTTTCATGATTTTTTAAGCTAAAAAGTAATCTGCAAATGTAAAACGCTAACTTCAACATGGCAATTCAACCTAGGAGCAGCGACCAAAATGCCAACATATAACATCGCATTCACGATGAAATGTGCTGGCAAGATGTTAAATCAGCAAATGTTGCTATGGGATCAGTTCAGTGGCTGTGCACAGGGCCAGGTTGCCTTTCTGTTTCCATCCTGTGTGCTTCATATTAGATTGAGTAATGACCAACTGGAGCAAAGCTGCATTAATTAACATACAAATAATAACAATTAAACATCAGTGCATCATGAGCTGGAGAAGTACAGACACAGATATGACCCAAATACCCTACTTCAGTTAAAACGGATTATTTTATTATGTGATTTCCCTGACCACTGTTTTTAATTAGGACTAAGTGGCATTATTCATACATGCCATTTGGTAGATCTGGAATAGAGTAGCCTGTTTAGAGAGAAAATGAGATTTGATCTGCTGTTGGCATACGGCCGCCATGTTGGATCATAGAGTGAGGGAGAGGTGAGAGGAGGCAGGAGGACCAGAGCTGGAAAGATCTTTAGTGTCTAAATAAAGGCAAGAAAAATAAGGTCATTTAATAATTCCATGTTTGAATATTTACTTATTTACTCATTTACAACTACGATATTATTATTATTATCATGGTTATTATTATCATTATTACAATTTCTGTTACAGGAACAGAATGAGGTGACTTACAGGCAAGTAAAATTGTATTATTAAAATATTTTAATAAACCATCAACCACTTATTTTATATTACCTCAAGATACTTGACAAAAGGAGTAGGTGTAGACCATAGTCCTTGTTTACAAAGATCCAACATGCACTGTATCACCTGCATAATACTGGTATGTGAAAATAACAACTTAAGAAGTTATTCACCAGTGTGGATGTATTGGTACATTTCTGCTGATATTTAAAGGTGATTTATTAGTTGTACATGTTGGCAGTATAAATGTACCACAGTGCATCATCTTGTCAGAAAAAGCATTAAGCTTGTGGAGTCTTGGGCAGCACAGTGCATATTACAGTGTACTGATGGGAATCGAAAACCAAATCCAGATCACCTTTACACAAAAGACCACAACAAGGATCATTGTATTTACACCTCAAGATATTCACATTAGATTTCCAAGGCCTTAACAGGCTGCAATACGGCTTGGATGCAAATGACACGTGTCCTCACAAACACAAAAAGGCAGAGACACTCACTCGCAGCGCTCCTGTCTCCTGTGCCTCCCTCTCTCTAATATCAAGCCTCTGTTACTACCTCTGGAGACGGAGCAAAGGGGAGGTCAACTTGTTCCCCCCATTCAGTCTCCAGGATGTTCACAGTGGGGGCAAAACGTCACAGGGGGGTAAATATTACACGGTGAAATGGCAGAGTGATTACGGCTTGTATGATTACAGTATCAATATCAGGAGTGGCTTGTGTTTGACTTTTTTGACCATGAAAACCCATGTACTTTTCCTTTTTTTCACGAGAATGATTAAGGGAATTGATAAAGAATTGGATCTATGAGCAGAATGGAAAATGGCATATGTATCAAATAAACCTATAGAGTGTTATATGCCTCCACAAGGTATAGAGAGATCAAACCTACAGACATGGATCAAGAGGATGTGCTGTTTAGTTTTTTTATGGTGGTGTGAATGCTAGAAATCTTCCATTACTGTATAGATGCATGTGCTGTCATAAAATTTGAGGGAGAGGAGAGAACTTTCTACTGCATCTAATGTACTTGGTGGCCATATGGAGCTCATACAACCCCACTTCAAAAAAACTGAACTATCCCTTTAACCTATGTCTAAAAGAATGACCAGGACAGACGACCTAAAAACAACAGCAGCATAATAACTTTGGCTAAGAGCTGTATCTGTTTTTACCTCTTTGGGCTGAGCTATGGTAATTTTAGGGTTTGCACTTTTTTATAGTGCATACGCTTTATCAATTTTCACATAAAATTGTCTGCAAAGTTATAACTAAGCATTTTTTTTTCTAAAATGTTGAACCGTTTTATCAAAGTTGCCTGAAGGATAAACTGAAAAGTGTTGATGATTTTCTGGGGGTGAGTTTAGTCCCGGGGTCTCACGGTTACATGTAAATGTGAACAGGACGCTGGGTGCTAATGCTATTGTGGGATCATCTGTTGTGTCCTACTTCATAACTGGTGCCTTCTGCTGTTTCTGACACTGTTTCCACCAACACCAGCGGACAGATTATCAGGGTCCCTGAGGTCCAAGCAAACCTAATTTTCTTTAATTTACTTAGTATGGCTGTAATTCCATAATCTACATCTGTAGCAATGAGAGGGGCTTACGCTAGATTTGAAGACTGTTATTTGGCTTTGTTCCTCGAATACTCCCTTGTTTCACTTTTATCTTGATCATGTTGCTTCTTAAAGGATCTGCTGACAGTGATAAAATGAAGCGTAACATGAGATAATAACTCACTTTATTTCCCTGTGTTGTTCCCAGAAACAGGTGGGATCTGTATCACCCCAAAGCCGTGCGACCCAGAAGCAGAGATCGTCCCCGGCATGGCTATGAGACCTTTCTTTGGCATCAAGCCCATGCTCATGGACTCTGAGGTGTGCAGCTCATCTCTCTGTGAATGCTGGATGACTGGGAAACGGCCATGACAGAGGGTCAGATTAGGATTATAAAACAGTCACCAGCTGTGTCACTTTTGATACCCACCCTGCTCCCACCCATCAGTCCCACGAAGGGTGTGCCAAATGCCTCATTAAAAATCTGCCGCACGGTTTAGTGACTGCTGCTGGTTTTGAAAGGCACAGATTGTGCTGACAGTTGGAGTGGGGGTCTCTGAGCTGATCTCTCTTACTCTCTCTCTACAAAAACACACAAAGACCCACACATAGGATTTTGTGAATGACAATATGCACTTTTGAATATGGTACTGTAATAGTGGGAACAATAACAGGAATAGTGAAGTTCAATCAGTTTTGTAAAGTTATAAGATCAATATCACTGATAATTTAACACTGGAAATATCGTCCACATAGGAAATATGATATTGCAAAAGCCTGACAGGTATGATTATGACACATTATTGTCCTACTTCTCTGCAGTCAGACACTTCGGAGCACAAAACTGTTGCACATACAAAGCAGATACCCAGTTTAAGAGTTTAATATATTTTTCTTTTTATGACCTTTTTGCTTAATACTATCATCTTTATTTCTTCTAATTTAGTATTTCAGTAAATCCTTACTGCCTGTTAATGTTAACAGTGATCTGTTTTTATGCATGCAAAACACTTTAAGTTTGCTTTGTGTACTAATGTTGCTCTACGATTAAAATTGTCTTGCAGCTGATATTTATCACAAAACTATTTTCAGGGTGAAGTGCTGACCTCAAATGACACGTCTGGAGCTCTGTGTATCGCTCAGCCTTGGCCTGGTATGGCCCGAACAATTCACAACAACCACCAGAGATTCATTGAGACCTACTTTCAGCCTTATCCAGGTACAAAACGATGAGTTTAAGGTTTTCACTTTTACATACTTGGTGTTTTTTTAATGCAAGTTCATGCAAATCAACGATCATTTTCTCGTCCCTTACGGTCTCCTGTTTCTCACAGGTTATTTCTTCACCGGTGATGGGGCCTATCGCTCGCAGGAGGGATATTACCAGATCACTGGGCGGCTTGATGATGTCATCAACGTAAGCGGACACAGGATTGGGACGGCAGAGATAGAGGACGTGGTGGTAAGGTCATGTAGTAACTAACATTTCATTAAATATGGCACACAGTCACATAATTGTTAGTTTCTGTTTTTTTTCTTCAACATTTTCTACATAAATAATAAGTATTTGAACATGGGGAATGTGAATTATAGACATATGCGGCAGTTCAAATAAGGTCAGGTCCATGTACTGATTGATTTGCCTTAGCGCTCTGGGTATTCAAAAACAAACATGTTCAAATCTTTTTTCCTAAAAATCTTTAATAAACACTCTTGACTGGTCGGTCTGACTGTAAAGACCTTTATTCTCAATTCCCCAGTCTTTTTCTGTGAATACAGGCAGTGCATAATAAATGGATTAGACCACCTGTCATAAAAACATCAAGATTTTGGAATCTATAAAAACTTATTTAAAACTGAAAATGTTGTTATTGGACATACACTTTGAACAGAAATGTGGATTTTAAACTGAATTAACCTTGTTATATCCAAATTTGAGTCAGCTCACTGGGCTTCTCTGAGCAGTCAGAAACTGAACAAGCATAACATTCAACCACTAAAACTAATTTTCGTGTTCAGGAATGTAAGTAAATGACTATAGTCTGACATCTTAATCTTGAAATAATTTTGAGCTCCACTTTTTTTCTATTTTTTGTGAAACAGTACATCTAAAAATTCATGGATAACAGTAATAATTATATTTAACCATTAAAAATATTATGGTTAAAAAGTTTCTACATACTACAAACTGATGAAATAACCATCACAGAAACTTAAACGTGATTTTGGTAATTACCAATTCTGTTCATTTAGGGCAGCTGCTGTGGCAGAAACTTTATACTTGGTGGTGGTTGTTTAATAATTTTGTTGAACACTTTGTATGTACTGTATATTTGTTTGTTTTGTTAAATTATTATCAGGGAGACAGTGGCATCAATTTAAAATCAGTATCAGTAAGTTTTGGCTTTTTTTTTACAAACAACGTCCATCGGCAAACACAATGAAAAAAATGGGTTTGAGCAGATATCAGTGGCAGATGTTTATCTGTTGTGTTAGACCAGTTTAGTGCTGACGTCTGACAAAACTAACCACAGAGTCATTTTTTGTTTTAATTTGGGGCTGTGTCATGCTGGACAAACTCTGATCTGTATTTATGTACAAACATGAAAGAAAATGTTGTTTTTAGGAAGAATTACTCCAAAAGACGCAATTATGAAAACATCTGCATCAGTATCAGCTTAATCAATATTTCAAACAGTGGTATCAGCATCAGCCGTGATTCTTTACAACTGGAGCATCTCTACTTATTATTGTTTTATTTTATTATTTTTTATATCTAATGTCCATCAGTATCATGTACATCTGTTTTTGAGTATATGCAATGTTGTGATTTTAAACTTCATGTGAAATACCAATGAAAAACTGAATAAATACAGATTTTGAAGGCTTTTTTGCTTTAATTGGTAGGAGCGTTGATGCAATAGGAAATTAACAGAAAGTGTTGGGGATGAGGTCTGGAAAAGGAGCCACTGGCTGGATTTGAACACAGGCCACACACTTGGAGGACTAAAGCCTCCTTATGAAACTCAGCGTTGATAAAAGGCACTGCTTTACCAAAACTCAGCAACTGAACTTCTTCTACACAAGTTAACAAATGTGACACAATATGATATGATATGTTGTCCCATTGTGTAAGTTTCTCTTAAGCTGCAGTTATCGATGATCCTGTTTGTGGTTACTCCACAGAATCAGAGCCCCGCAGTAGCCGAGTCAGCTGTTATTGGGTACTCACATGACATTAAAGGAGAAGGTAAGAAACAGTCCTGTTTTATTTCAGGGACATTTAAATTTAACTTAGTCTCCTACATCACACACATTTATCATTATAAATTTAAATGTCTTCCCATGTGCTGTCAGGTGTTTATGCCTTTGTGGTGTTGAAAAATATTGTGGATGTTGAAGGAGAGGATCTATTGAAGCAGCTCAATGACATGGTATCGAAGAAAATCGCCAAGTACGCCTGTCCAGATCACATCCAGGTAATACTGACTCCAAACTGAGAATAAAACATAAAATACAGACTTGTACTTGGTTAACTGACACCTTTTGTCATCTCGCAGTTAGTAAACCGGCTGCCAAAGACCCGCTCGGGTAAGATCATGCGCCGGGTGCTGCGGAAAGTGGTAGAGCGAGATTTGGATGGGTTGGGTGACCTCAGCACGCTGGATGATCCTGCAGCAGTTCAAGAGATCATCCAGGGTCACTGTGAGCTCTGTGGTAAAGCAGACCAGGCTGAAGACATGAAGTAATAAGTCCAGAGTACTCCATCATCTTCAGAGACATATCACTGGTGTTTACCGGTAGACCAGACGAGTTTTTGTATAAAAAAAATCTTCAATGGACACTTATTCTCTGCTTTTGCTGTACATATGATTATTTTTATAGAAAACCAAGGGAGGAACTTTTAAACTGTTTGTGTTATTTACATATTTACTCTGGTGTTTACAGGAATGACAACAAAGCTGAGAAAATGATGTTTTATTACTAAATGTGAACTTTTTCAACCTGTGTAGGCATTGTAAACAAATCTTATAAAGGCACAGAAGATTTACACAAAGAAAAGTCTAAAGTGTTGTTTTGATTTCTGTTGTGATGTGGTGAGGCTTGTGTTGTCATACAGGAAATTCATTAGGACAAGTCTGTGTGTTAGAGGGGATGGTGTTTCCAAAATGTCCTTGAAACCGACTTCTTTATGAAAGTGTTGCACTGCTGCCCCCTCTCTCAACCTCTTTGTATGACAAAGCAAACAGGTGAAACTGTGTTATGTGGATAAGAATACAACCTTAAATGCAAACTTCAGCCTACAGTCGGTCACATCCTCTGCAGTAACTGGGTTATGGATTACCTCAGTGAAGAGCCTGAATCTGAGCAACTGGTGAATTGCATAGTGTTTTCTGTCTGAAGCTTTCTGCTTGTCCATGGTTTTAGAGTCACAACTTCTGCCGTCACGTTTCTTCATTTCTGAGGTTGAGTCCCCCACTGCCTCCTTTTAGCTTGGTTAACTCCCACCGGCCTTCTCCACATAGTTTCAACTGGACATCATGAAACTGTGGACACAGGAAAAAAAACAGTGAATATTGATTCTGCAGATTTGAAAATAAAGTCAAAAAAGTTGGACAAAAATGACTGAAATACCGAAAGAAAATAATTAAAGACTATCAAAAAGCACATGTTCAGCTCTTGGAGGACATTGTCATGGCTGCTCTTGCCAGAACGTTAACAGTATTCAGAATAAACTGACCCCTGTGGGACAGGGACAGTGAATTGTTCAGTCTCTTGTAAAGCTGCTTGATTAAGGCTTAAATCAGGGTTTTTCAAAGTGTGTACGAGTGAGCCTCCCCTGTGAGGCCGCCCTCACAGCCTCCCAATCAAGAAGTGTATTGTATAGTGTTATTGATAAAATGTCCTGCTCTTCAACAAACTTAAATATCTACAGTGCTTAGCAAATTTATCGGACCACCTGTCATGAAATAAGAAAACTATCCATCATCATGAAGTTCTTTCTTGCAGACTTTTTCATTTTAGTGAGCTCTCCACGTTTTACCATTTTACCATTCGTTCTGAATATTAAGGAAGCAATATAGCTATAAAGACGGGAAAGGGCAAAACATGTGCAGCACGTCGTGGCACACTAAACTTTTAATCCTCCGTATTCAGTTTTCATAATTGCAGGGGACTGTAACTGTAATTGAAACTAAAACTTAGTTCATTGTAAGGCTCTATTCTCTTGTTCATCTATCAGCGTGCTCCTGACTTCCTGAAAAAAATGAATTTCATCCATATTTTCCTTTCCATATGCTGTTCATATCATCACCTGCCAAAATGATCAAATCTTTCGTGTTAAAAACCTCAATACATTTTTTATATTCTCAATAAATACCACAAGGGACATCACATTTGATCTGTAATCTTCAACAACTAACAACAAATAAATATATACATAAATGAATGTGAATTTATGAAATTACACATGACCAGGCTATATTCAGAAAATATAACGTCAAATAATATTTTTGTACCTTTTTCAAGGCCCTTCTGTACATCTGAAGACATCATTTCAACCACGTTAAATGTACAATGAGTTTTATGAACTGATTTTAAGTAAGCAAACTGAACAGTCTCAGTGATTCTTTCATACTGTAACTCCATTTTCATTGCTGCATAATCAAGTTTTGAAGGGGGACAGCAAAAGGAAGTTAGTGGAGCAACTAACCCAATTTTGTTTTGAAAAAAAATTAAGAAATGAACATGTAGAAATCAAAAAAGTGAAGAGTCTAAAATGAAAAATATTTAAAGATGTCACATTTTGAACATTGCTAATTGCACCAAATTACTACTAGCACTACAGAGATAAACTGAAGTAATGCTGTCAAGAAAAGAGAAGAAAACATTTGGAAACAAGATATAAAATGTAACACCTTATGATTGTGGCTTCGCTTTACAGATTTCTCTTTTGGTGCTGTCATTCAAATGTACATATTTCCTCTCCGGCTGGCAGACGTGTTTGTTCACTGTACCTTCTCCAGGCTGCTACGATGTCCAAGACTGATCAGTGTCATGCCCAGCTGTTTACAGGTCCTGTAGAGTTGAGCCTCTGCCTCCTCCGTCAGAGCACTGGTGGCCTCATCCAACACTAAAAAGAAAGAAATAAGTGCTTAGAAAACACAAGTTCAGGGAAACTTTATTCTTATTATATTTAACACTGAGGAGAGGGTGAAAGCATGCACACATTTTACATCTGTTGAATAATGTACCTGCATATTTGGGCTGCAGGTAGAAAAGCCTGGCAAAGCACAGACGCTGCATTTCACCTGGAGACAGGACGTCGTACCTGCAAGACGTGCAAGACGTGAAACATGCATGACCACCAGCTTAATACTCAATTATTACTTTTTTTTCCATTTGTCTTACCAGTTCCAGTCCACCTTTTCATCCAGCCCACCGGTCCGCTTCAGGAGGCTGGACTGGGATCAGAGATGGACATTTTTGTCAAATGTGTATTTTCAAATGTTAAGTACTTTGAGTGGATATACTGTTCAGAAAAATAACTTGAAGATATAGTTTAAAGGAATATTTTGGAAAGTCACGCACCACACCAGCGAGTTCCAGGAACTGTATTATTCTGTCATCGTCCACTGACCCTGAAAGACAAGAGACTCGTATTATCATCATTATTTAAAACGAGTCACAACAGGAAGCATCATGAAAAAGTTCAGACTGAGTATAACTCTATTACAGTACCTGATGCAGGGTAAATATCCTTCAATGGGTAGATCACCTGATGGAGAGACAGTCAGTTAATCTTCTGTTAATCTAACAGACACCAAGAGTTAATGCAGATTTATTTTTTATTTTACAATTTACAGACTCCATAAAAAAATAAAATAGAGACAAATGACACTGAGGAGGAGACCGTTACCTGCTCACGCAGTGTGCCATCAGTCAGGTAAGGTTTCTGAGGGAGGAAGAGGGTTCCTCTGGGCCCAAAACATGTGGTCATCTGGACAAAACCTTAAGAGAAAAATGATGACAAAAATAATGAGAGAAGATGTCACTGAAAAAGTGCCCACTTGTGATTAAGTGATTTGAAGCATATCTGTCTACAGCAAAGGTCACCAACCTTCTCTGACCTAATATCACCAATAATGCTGGATATACCAGCCCTAATACACTGATAAAACACTTTGTTTGGTCACTTTCACTGGACACTGTTAAATTTTACCAATGCTAGCAGATGCAATCTGTATTCTATTGAAAACCTTTTGAAAAACATTTGTATTCATCATATAACTAAACAGAACTCATGAGACTTAAAGACTGGAGCAGTGCAAGTCAGCCTGTTTAACACATTTTCAACAGTCCAGCCATCCTGCTCGTCCTAAAGACCTTTGATGTAGTAGACGTAGTCCACTTAGCACTAGATCCGGAGCTCTCATGACTATATTATGGCACCAAAGATCTCATATGCTGCATATATGGCAAAGTTAAAGACATTTTTGAAAAGGAAGTATTCGAAGTGAAAAGTACAAGGGTATGTGTCATACAAGTGAGTACCCTCAAGTCAGGGATTCTCTAAAAGAGGAAACATTTATTAATCTATAAGTTGATTGTGTGTGAACAATTACTGAAGGTATGTCCTGTCCTTCATTACCCTACATTTAAATTGGTCTAAATAACACAGCCTAGCCTCTCTCTTACCACTTTCTGCCTCCCAGAGTCGGTTCAGGACTCTTAACAGTGATGTCTTGCCGGTGCCTGTGTTCCCCACCACCAGCAGATGTGTTCCCTGGCTGATCTTCAAACTCAGATCCTCCACCAACAGCTGCTCTGAGTACGGAAATTTATAAGAAAGATGGTCCAGGATAAAGGCTGTGTCCACAGGGCCCGCGTGGACGTTAAAATCACTGTGTGGAGAATTTAAATGACAAAACAGAGATCAGAGGCTGTTGAGCATCTTCCTAAAATTCCTCATATCAATTTTATTATGTTCTGTGCCACCTAAAGTCTACAATATATGGTAAATGGTAAATGGACTTGAGCTTATATAGTGCTTTTCTAGTCCTAGTCTACTCAAAGCTGCTTTACACTGCAGATCATATCTACACATTCACATCCATTCACTCTCACATTGACTCACTGATGGTTGCAGTTTCTATGTCAGTTATTCATCAGTATCAACGAACACATTCAAGCCCTTTCATACCCATATACAAGCCACTGACACAGCAGTGGGAACAACTTGGGCTTAAGTGTCTTGCCTAAGGACACATCACCATGCGACAGCCGGATCTGGGCTCAAACCTGCAGCCTTCTGATTACCGACCTCTTTGACTGAACTTTTCTGCAACATGAAAATGCTCACACTAACCTGTCAAAGTCGTAGCTCTCCCCTGATGCAGGGTCATAGTCACACTGCATGCGTAGAATGTCATCCATCACCTCCCTCAGCTCCCCGATCCTGATCACAAAACACATAGATGTGGCACAAATGCTGCTTTTATCATCTGTCCACATGAGGATGAATTAAAGTATGCAGTGTGATACCTGTGGGTGTATCCAGCAACATCTGACAGGGTGGTGGACAGGTCTATTAACTGAGTGAAGCCATTGATCAAGTAGATGCAGACAAAGGCATTCTGAATGTGAAAGGGAGGGGGAGAGTCAGGGGATAATAGAGAAGGAAAATAGTTTAAATTAGATTATTCAACATGGAAAGCAAGTTAAAAAAAGTAAATCAGGCAACAGCAATCAAAAAAGACAAAAATGATTCTTCAACAGGCCCTTGAGAGAAAGATCTTTTTATCTGCAGGCAATTTAAGCCACAACAGAAAGCATTCACTGCCACCTAGTGGTTAAATTTGGGAAGCCTACCTTACTGACAAGTGCACTGAGCTCACCAGGAGTGAGACCATCATAGACCCCAGTGAAGATGGGAATGGCGATGACGATGTAGCTAAGAAAACCTCCGAGGTAATCAAAGGTGTTCACCCCAACTGAGAAAAACATTTTCTTTACTCTTCAGTTCAAGTTAATTTTGGTGGTGAATCAACAGTGTATGTTGAGTGTTCTTACTGTAAAGCCAAAGCTCTTTGTTGATCAGACTCTTTTGAGTTTGAAGCAGAGTCTGAAATCTGCGGTCTGTCCTCATCAGCTCCACTTTACCTGCTCTGAAAGCACAGACAGCAAAAGCTTTAATTGTCTGATCAGGGTAATACAATGTGTCTGAATGACCAAGTTAGTAAGTGTGCATGAATAACGATTGACATTTACAGTAAATCGGGGATGGGAAACTGGCAGCCCAGGGACCACAAGCAGCCTACTTCCTCCCTTGGTGCAGCACACCAGTCAATTTCACATATAAAACATGTTTAAAATTTTGTAACATATGGGGTGCCAGTTTAGAGGAGTGGTTATCAACCGGACAAATCCTATGCTTCTGCTGGTCCAGGTTTGAATTCTGCCTGAGGCTCATTTGCAGAATGTCTTTCTCTTCTCTCTCACCCTCTTTCACCAGCCTTTTCACTGTCTCTCTCCTATCAATGAAGGCTTAAAATGTCCAAAAATATACATATATATTAATAAATAGAAAAAAAATAGGAAAACATGACAGTCTGCCAGAATTTCACCCTGATAAGTCAATACAATGTCATGCACAAATTAGGATTTAATGGAAATATTTCTCTATTCTTGAATTAACAATACACAGTTTTAGCTTGTTTGGAAATAATCAGTGAACTTACTCTACTTTAATAGTTCATCTAAAATATTAATAAAGACATTAACCATACATTTACACATTTGAAGCAAAATATTGCTTAAATATTTGTCCTTGAAGTTTCAGTGTTTCAATGCATTCAACAAGTAACTTTAAATCACTTTAATCCTGTTTTGGCTTCATTTTTATTTGCCTTTGAGTTAAAACGTGAATGTGATTGCAATAATTATGCTGAAAGCTTTATTTGTTTTTTGTTTAGTTACTGTAAGTTTTTATTTGGGAGTATCTAAAAATGTGTAACAATGTGGCCCTCAGGCAGTGAAAATGGACTTATGTGGCCCTTTAGGTAGCCAAAGTTGCCTATCCCTGCAGGATTTTATTCAACTTTATACATGCTCAAAACACAAACAGTATGATTATGAATCTTTTTTTAATGTTATTTTATCATGTACATTTTTTCTCACCTGTAAAAAGCTGCAGATTCTGCATTGACACGGATCTGCATGTGTTTGAACCTAAAGAAACAAAAACATTTTTAATTTACATATACTGTACCTTTAGGTAACAATATTTGTCACAGAGCATCATTTCAAATAAAGTATTTCCACATCTACATAAGATTGCATTGATCCACCCTGATACAGATTAAATGACAATTCCTCTTTTATGGTTGACACATATCCTGAGTTATTTCCTGTCAGGGTTAAAGCCCTGAGCCAGAGTCTACAGAAACTTCCTCCTCACAAAAAATGACTTCCTTCACAATGAACACTGGAGGAACTTGCATTAAACAAAGCTGAAGTAACAGCCAAAACCTTTAACATAGTTTTCGCAAACAGCTTTAGAGTCACTTCTGCTGATTGTTATAAGCATGTGTTCTTATAAACAGAATATCAGAAATAACACCCACACAGCTGTCTAAGTTTAACACTTTATTTACCTGAAGTCCCCCTCTAATTTCTCTTGCTCAAACAGCGTTGAAACAATTGGTCCCATCAGGATTTTATTGGCGAGGGTCCCGATTACGAAGTAGCCAAAAATGCTCAGAGGCCCAATCCACCCAGTGCTGCAAAAAAAAACAAAACCTTTATTTAGATTCCTATTTGGAGACACAAAGTCATTTAGATGACATTACATGAGACACTTAAACAATTTGATGGAGGCAATGCATCTCAAAAAGTAAAGTTGGAGTGTCATCTGTTGCAGGTACAGGCACACTGGACTGGTTCTCAGTAAAGCCATTACGTGTCTTTTCCTTATATTTGTGTGTTGGACCTTAATTAAGAGTAAAAGACACCATTAAAGCCTTCTATTCTCTTTGGGTGTTTTTACACTGAAAGCCCATCCACTGTGGTCTGAGTTATGGACTGATGTGTAAATGTTTGCGTAATGACATCAAGTTTGGTCTGTTTTCACAAGGGAACATGTACAAGTGGAACAAAATCTGTGACATGCCCAAATAAATGCTCCCTTCTTGGTCAGAATTTCCTGAAGGAGAAATGGCTCCTGTCTGTCTGTCTCAAATACATTGCAATGCACTCTTATGGCAATGTTTTATTTTGATATTATCTTTTCATGCAATCGGTCAGGAACCCCTACATGTGTGTGAGCAGCTTGTTTAGAAAAAAGTGCTATATCCCGTTGAATCCTTTTAATTAAACTAATTACCTTGTTTCTCATTGTGTTTACAACAAAAAAAATGTAAATCTTCACCCCTTTTCACATGCTATCTGACTGAACAGCAGCTAAGTCACATGAGGAGAAAGCTTCACTTTTATTGCAAAGCCTATAAAAACTATATAACCTCTGCGATATCATGACAAAGTTCTACTGTGTACTTTTATATGACAACAGAAGCTGGCAATTAACATAAAAAAACGGTTTATTTACAAGACAGATGGACTGAGAATGCACCACAGCACGGTGTGTGGGTGTTGGACCCTTCACAGAATGTTGTGGGAGTTAAATGGAGAGCAGTGAGGGGCAACGCAAGCACAAGTCTGTTTTTTTATTACTTCCAACATGGAGGTTATGTTTTTGCCTGCATTTGTTGTTTGTTTGTTTGTCTGTGAACAGGATATCTCACAAAGTTAAGAATGGATTTTAATTTTAACAAAATCTGTGAATGTTGGTCATGGCACAAGGAAGAGGTTTGGTGGTAATCTGAATCCAGATGTGAATACAAGGATTTTTTTTAGGTTTTTTCAACATTGCAAGACAGGGCACTTTTCCCCATTTTGGCTAAAAACTCAATCAGTTCTCAAAACGATTTTTAAGACATTTTCAGGGAATGCTGGTCACAGCATAAGGAAGAAGAATATGAATCCAGAAGTGGATCCAGGAATTTTTAGAAGAATAAACAGTCTTAACATTGTGAGATAGGGCAGTTTTTACATTTTGGCCAATTACTAACTAAAATGGCAATGTTTAAAATGCCTTGGTGGAGTTTTGTGTTCTTGGAGCACTTCTAGTTTATCTGCAATTTCTTCTCCATATATTCATCATTCGTATACCTGGTAGTGTTACCCAGGTAATTGGCAGGAAACACTGGATGTTTATTTCCTTTGTAATATTTCTCATATTTATGTAAACTTTATTGAACAAGGACAACCTCACTGCGACTGAAAATCTCCTTTGCAAGAGTGTCCTTGCCAAGAAAGGCAGCAGCACATTTACAAAGTTACAAACATGAAATAATTAACGCAACAGATACAGACATATCAGCCAATCAATTCAGAGTTTCAGATCTACAGCCTGCTTCATCTTCCTCCAATGTCTTCACTCTGCTTTTAAAAAGATTTTAAAAGATGAGCTCTCCAAGACCCATTTTTCCTGTAGCTGATTCCAGTCTGCAGGAGCAGCATATCTGGAGCTTCATTTCAAGAAGAACTTTGGGGATAGACAACAAAAGCAAGGTTTGTGACTCAGTTACAGAATGAAGACTGCAGCCTCCAGAGCTTTCACATGAGTACAAGTACTCAAGTATGAGGGAAGTAGGCCAATTATAGACAGCAGCCTAGTTCAATGAGTTTTGTGATTCCTGCAGTTGTTTAGGTTAAAATTGGCTCAAATTCTCTCTGCAAACTAACTGAACCAGAGACCAGATAAAAGCAGATCAAACACACCTTTTCAATCGGTCCCAGCACAGTTCTTTAATGGCTCTTAAGTTTAACTGACAGATTTCACACCAGCACACATGAACCACATCAAGTGGGAAAACGAACTTTAGTGTGCTTCACACAAAGCAGCACCAACCACACAAGGTTTGAAGAGAAAGCACTAATAATAGGTAAAACTTTTCACCAAAGACTCAAGCCTTTCCTTTAATCCTCACAGTCATTTTTAAGTTTACATATCCCTCAGATGAAACTGTTGCTAAGTTTGATTTGCCTTATTTCACACGGAGCACATAATGTGTTGGATGATGTTTGAGTTCATGTATGAGGTGCAGGGAGGTATACAGCAGCAGCAGCAGCAGTTCACTTTGAGCTCACCTGTAGAAGCAATGGTAGGTGTAGTAAGTTAGTGTGAAAGGGGACACAATCAAACGGCTGGCCATGGTGCTCATCTGCTTACACAACCTCTCTGCATCCTGGCTAATTCTCTGGTCTCTGCAAGTCAGACAAGAAACAAAGATTTAGAAACTTTAAGAAAACTGATTTTCAAGTAGACCAATACATATAATAAATATGCACATTTCAATCTTCTAAAAAGAAATCAACAAGACTACAAAGAGGAGAATCATGACGAGCTTACGGGTTGTCTACATCCTCTCGGAGCACATTGAGAGTGTAGTAGACTCGACCCTTGAAGTAGGCTGCGTGGAGGCTCTCTGTTAGCGTTTTCCTCCAGCTAATATACATCTGGTTACAAATGTACTGGTCCAGGCTTTTCAACTAAGAGAGGGAGACAGGGAAAGCAGATCCAGGATCATATCCAACAGTGAGAAAAAGGTCACAGGAACAACAAGAAGTGCTCTGAGAGCACAAAGCTTTGCCAAGGCATTTCTAACATGGTTTGACAAGTTGACAGGGAGAGAGTGGAAAACTGCAAAATTCCTGGATTCAGATCACCAACAAAATCAAATCACTTCTTCCTTAAGCCATGACCAACATTTGTTCAAAACATATTAGGTTGAGAAAGTAGAAAAGTGCCCTATATTACACTGTTAACAAATCCTTGATCCACATCTTGTCACTTCTTCCTCGGGTCATAACCAGCATTCTCTAAAAATTTAATCAAATTCCATCCCTAATTTTTTAAATTATCCTGTTAACGAACAAACAAACTAACTAACAAACAAATGTGGGCAAATACTTAGACCCCTTGGCAGAGGTAATTATTTGTAAGAATATGACTCAAACTGAAGCATATGACCTACTATTTTTCAGATGTAAGAGGAGGATCTTGACAATGGTTTACCTCTTTAAATAGTCTTGCAGTTTGATTTTCATATAAATACTTTAAGCATTTGGAGTTCAAAACAAAGTATGAGGTCGAGTGTATGCTGGCCATAAAATGATCATGTCAGGTTACCCTGACCTTGTAAAGTGGCAACAGTCCATCAATCAGGTTCTGCTTTTACTTGTAGTGGCAGGACACACCTAGATTTGTTTCATGTGATCAAATCTATTGGCAATTGGGTGTAACTTGACTTTTTAAATAAAAGAGCTTAATGAAAAAATGAATAAATAAAACCAGTGGTTGTGTGAGTTAATAGTTCAATAGTTCGCCTGTTTGTTATTGTGAAAACTCTGAGGATTGATAAACGTGTCAACTTTCTGAAAGTATTGTTACGATGGACAGCTAAATTATACTATTCTTATTCCAGTGGGATAAAGTTACATTATGAACACTGAAACTGAAAAAAAACACTACAAGATTTAAAGTTATTTGGAGGTTTTTAAAACTGTTTGGGGTGGGCATACAATAAACTTTTCATACCAACATGTTCATTGAGTGAGCTGGCTCAACAAAACTTGGAGCTGTAGTTAAGATCAGAGAACCAACACAGGATATTTGACTCTGTCAAATATAAGGACTTGAGATGATGAACACACAAAAGTAACCGTAGTAAAAACACCACTAATGCTACTGCACTGACAGAAAGAGACACTGCAGATGTATTAAAAAAAAACATTATTATAGTTGATGTAAAACTCCATATGTATAAATCTGCATGACAGTAGCAGCATAATTATGAACTACGATTAAATCTGAGCCATTTCATTCATAAAAAATAGACTGAAATAACGCCTGTAGGATTCATACTAAAAACAACTGAATTGAATAAATACTTGATAACAACTAAACTCTAATCAGTTTTATTATCAGTGTTTTTAGTGTAAAGGCAGGTATTTTAAGAGACTTCTTGGGATATGAGGATCAAACATGAAACACCTTTTTGTTAGGACAGTGTGCAATATGCTGTGTTTTTGACTGGTGATGATCTGCTTAAACTTAACATAAAACAAAAGGAAAAAAAACAAGAGTGGCTGAGTGAATGTGTGTTATAGCTTAAACTGAAGATCTATATGCCCCTGGAGACTAGGGTTGCAAAAAGGTTAAAAATTTCCAGAAATCCAGGATTTTGGAAGATTCCAAACTGGAACTTTCCCTGGAAATGTATGGGAATTGTGAGAATTATGGGAATTAACTGGAATTTAAGGGTAATTTAAACAAAATGTACCATGTTCAAACATAAATGTAATCATTTTGTTTTGTCATAGGCAGACAACCATGCAAAATAATACAATTAAAAACATTACATTTCAGCAGATTTATTTTTTCAGTAGAACTTCATCAAGTTTTAATTATTCTATTGAACAATCAATTGCAGCTTCACTTTTTGTCCAGGTGTTAAAAAATGTGGCCTGAGTAGTCCAGGGTCCGAGAAATAATCTTTGCATGTGATGAGGGATTGCACAATGCATGTAGGGGGCGTAACCTCAATATCCCTGCAGTAAGCAGAGTGCTGTGTGCAGGTGATTGAGGAACAGCATAGATATTCTTCAGTATACTTGTATGAAATCTGGTTGCTTTAGTCAAGATTATGCTAAAATACATCTGCCTAACTATATTTAAAATTCCTTTTTAGGGCAAACTTTTCAATTTGAGAATTCCATGTTTATTCCCAATTATTCACATAAATTCCTATTAGTTCACATGGCAAGTTTCCAACTTTGAAAATTCCTGAAATTTTGCAACCCTACTAGAGACAATTCCCAGGTTATAATTTATTAAAGTGATGGCACTTGACTGCCAAATTGAAGCCATTAGCCTAAACAAACTGAAACCAAGCAGGTTATGAGTTGAGAGTAAGCTATCATGGTAATCTGGTGGAGTTAACCAGAGCTTTAAAGAGAACGGTCTTTGTGATGATGTATTTCATAATTTCCAATACACATGAATATTATTCCAAGGAAAATAACTAGCTCAAAGGGTTTTGGGATTGGGATGTCGAGAAAACAACAGGAAACTCTTAATTTTAGCTGGATGAGTGTCCTCTCTGGGCTTCTATAACTTTAATTATAGCTAAATTTAATCACCTTTGGCATGTGGGTCATGCAGAAAGCAACTGATAATATCGCTGCACAGTCTGCAAACTTATCAGTCACAGAGCTTGACACAAATGATAAGAGAGATGTGCTGCACAAGCTAAAAATGCAATGAGTAAAAGCAATCAAGAACAATTCCTTATCAAGAAAAGGTTTTGATAATGACAGCTGGAGGGGCAACACTTCAGGGGCTTTGAGTATACTTTTTCTTCAGCTGTCAGAAGGTAGGTCATCTTGTGGTCCTAAGACTTACGGTGGAGTTGGTCAGAATGAGGACCATTGCCATTCCCACCAGATTCTTGAAGCCAGAGTAATCTTTGTCTCCCAGCACTTCGTAGAAGAAGCTAGGGAGGACACCCACTTGGTAAATGATCAGCTGCTCTGTAGGCAAAAAAAAATGATGTGTAAGCGCATTGCTGGGTGACAGCTCAAACAGGGGCTCATAAAAGAACAAAGGAAAAATGAGGCAACACATAAAGCTGAAGGTCAGCAGAGTGAAGTCAAAGTGTGCAGTTCTGGCCTATCCGAGGGGATTTTTAGGTCACCACAAAATGCTTGGACTAAATGAGAAGAATGTTTCTCATGATGACACTTCATGAATTCATTAACAATTGTTTTTTCTCTCTCCTTTTGGCAGTTTTACGTCTCTTATTGCATAAAAACACAAAACAGAAACTACCTGTCAGTGTGACAGTGAGCAGTGTCCCAAACATCATAGAATTTTGACTGCTCCATGATGGGAACAGGACCTTCTGGATGCTGCAGAACCTCTGAACAAACTTCCAGTCTAACTTTGGTCTGCAGAAGAGGAGGAAAAAAAAATCACTAATCTTACAAATGAACAATATTTGTTCAATGTTAAAACATTTCTATCAGGCCTGGGCAATTTTGATTACAAAGAGGGCCACGCTACTTTTATCCTTGCTGTAGGACGGCCATGAAATGTTGGGTATTATTGATTAAGCAGAACAATAAGGCTACTCATAAAGTAAATTATATTAGCAAGAATATTTTTAAATTCAAACTCATGCAATACTTAAGTAAATGAGCTAAACGCAAAATTAAAACTGACTTAAGCTACTTTTTGATGTAATCAGCAAAAAGGGTATTTCATATTATTTCCCCAAAAACACTGAAGTATGCTCTATAGAATACTTTGTAAAAAAAACAAAAACAAATATTCATGTTGACTAATATCTTACAAAAGAGCAACAGCCATGAAGTTGTAAGGTGTTGGTCTTTTTGCAGATTATTTTATGGGCGATTCACATTGATTTCTACAGAAATGTATTGCATTTTTATGAGAAAAAATCTGCTTTTTTTGGGGGGATGTACAAAATAAAAACTTCAAAATCCTGAGTTTTGTTTTTATTAAAAAAAAAAAGAAAGCAAAAAAGAAATATCTGTAATGTCCATCAGATCAAGACTTGTTTTCTGTCTGGACGGCTGTAAACAGTTTTGGTTCATCCATCAAGACAAAATTATAATATGAATATCATCCATGGTACTAAAACACAAGTGTCCCTCGATGTATAAATAACAAATAAAGTGGACGAAAATGAATGGGGTATGTGTTCCACATCCTGCATGAGTGCTACCACTGGATTTTAAGATGATTATCAATTTAACAAAACGGATTTTTTTCATAAAGACATGACTCAAAATGATGACATATTTTTTTCATTAATACAGATGTTTTTTCATCAACAAATGTAATCCTTCACACTGACACAATTATATTACTCAAGATTTAGGAGCTATATTTGTGTACATTTACTGTTTTGAGAAGTTTTTATAATTTTCTATGAATATCCATATTGAGCAGAAATTTATGTTTAAACACTTTACTTTGGTAAAAACTATAACTCACGTAGTATTAAGTACATTTACCAATATCTTTAATATGAAAGTTTACATATAGATAATAGCTCTTTGGTTACATTATTTAATTCGATTTAAAGGTAATGTTTATACCAAATACACCGGAACAATACCGGAAGTAATTGGCTAATCCCGCTGCAGCAATTAGACGATACTGAAATATACTCACAATACTCAGTACTTTGAGTACATTTAAAATTAAGTACTTTTACTTTTTTAAACAGCTTAACTGAATATAATTTACCTGTTCTTGAGTAGAAAACTATAGCAGTTACTGTACTTTTATTTGAGAACCACATTCAGTACTTTCTCGACACCAGGTTGTTGTTTGTCCTCTGTCATCATTAGTTATATCACTCGTGTCAGGTCAGGTCAGGCTGAGGGGCAGCAAGAGGACATTACTGGCTGGGTTTGTCTTCATTAATTAAAAGTGCAGCCCACTTCTTACCTTTCAGTCCCTCTGCCATCAGGCTTTTCAACACGAGGCATCTGCACTGACAGCAGCGGACTCTTTCCCGTCTATTTCCCGGAAAACCCCGCAGACACAGTCGGTCTTAATGGATATTTACCTGCAGAGTCGATCACACGTCTAAACCAGGAAAAGAGAAGAAGCGATAACAAAGACCCACAGTGAGCGACAGATGAGCAAAATCATCCAGAAGATTAAAACACATTACTCTCTGAGGTTTATTTCAGTAATTAGCTTCTGTTCTCATCGACTTTATCCACACTCTGATCCACACTCACGTAAATGGCTTTGCTCCAGTCGGCTGTGGGGGAGACCGACAGCTTCTGGTGATTGTTTTGGTAAAAATAAGAGTCCGGACGTCCGGCCAAATGATCTCAGATTTTCAAAATAAGAGGTAAATGTGGCAGTGGGGTACGGCCGCATATCCTCTACAGCAGGGGTGGAAACTTTGATGACCAAGAGGGCCACGTTTATATTATTCTTAGTCACAGGGACCGCATTGTTGAAACTGGAAAAATAAACTCGTGGCTTTCAGATTACTTCCTTGTTGTTTATGTTTATTTTACTAACAGTTTAGTTTTTAACAAACATTTAGTAATGCACAAAGGGGAATTGTAAAGGGATAATTACAGCTATCTACAGCTCTATTTTTAATTAGAAATACTGCTATTATAATGATTTCACAGTAGATTTTGTAATGTTTCCTTCACTGAAAAACATATTTGGATATTTCAAATTGACTGGTGGGCCATATTGAGAGAGTAGGAGCCCTCGGGCCACCAGTTGTCCACCCCTACTCTACAGTCTATGTGCTGAACATAAAGAGAGTGAAATAAGACCCTCATCTCATCATTGCAGAGCCCTTTCATATTACCAAAAGGGTCACACTGACATGCTCTATCGGCTCGTCATGTGAATTTTATAACTTTAAGTGTTGATGGCATTATTTCTCTTTAACCCCACATGATGCTCAGTATGACCTCCAGTTTTGTGAGCTGAGCCTCAGACAGTTCTGAGTTCTTTTAGTACAGTTCATTTCACTATTGAACACAGTTATTTAACTAATGAAAAGGATAAGGGCCCCTGAAAAATACTCTTTTTATGGGTTTAATTTTTTTTTAATCTGTGAAAAAAGGCAAAATTCCACAGAAGAGGATTAGTACAAAAAAGGGTTGGGCCCCTGAAAAAAGTTTTGGACGTCGACAATTTTTTAAGTCAGTGAAAAAAGTCAGGATAAGAATACTGACTTTTTCCACAGAACCTAACAAAAATGTATTCAGTGTCCCTAATCCTCTTTCATAGGCCTGTCTACAGCAGTGTTGTAGTACTAGGTCTGGGCAAAACAGAAGAAAAAAAATCATATCTTATAAGAAAATTTCTCAGTTGAATAACACACATTTCTCTAATAAGAAATAAATCAGCTATCGGTCAAATCAGGGCCAAACATCAATTTCCAGAAGCACTCTGGGTAACAGCAAGCCTGCGGGAAAAAATTGCATACGTTTCCACATACATTTTTATTGTATTAAATAAAATCAGAAAAGTTATACTTACCCATACAGATCTCACACACACACACACACACACACATTAAATTAATATATATATATATATATATATATATATATATATATATATATATATATATATATATATATATATATATATACATTTTAAAAATGAGACTAATGCTTTATAATACAATTTTATTGAAAACAAAAAAGTGTTTTGTCTTTTTCCCTCAGCATAATCCCTTTCTGCATCAACACACTGCTGCACTCAGGTCGTCCACTGATCAAAGCAGTGCAGCAGGTCTTCTTTGGACAGTTGTCTCAAACAGTGTTACCGCTACACCCCAGTTAATGTAGGTAAAGATTCAGCTGAATGTTTAAGTTTTTCATATTTCGTAAAATTTGCAAATTGAAATGCCATTATACATTACATACATTATACATGATAAATAAAAGTAGATGGATAAAAGTACTATTGAGTAGCTGTTAACATGTAAAGTTTGCGCAGACACATAGATAGCCTTTACATGTCTACAGGTTCCCTTCAATTATTGTAGTAAATTACAAAGACATTTTTCAGAAATCAAAGATTCCTAAGATTGTAAGGAAAGAAAGAACCATTTAATGAAACATTTAAAAAAAAACATTAATATAAAAACATGAAATAAAATCAAACCTTAAAGGTGTTTCTGCTTTGTCATTGGGTTTCCTTTGTTATTGCTGTGTTTCGCATAGAGGCCCACAATATTACTGTCACTGAACAATAATGTCTAACCTTAGATCTTGTCTGAAAACGTGAGAGGCTGATAGATGCTGATGAAGTGGCAGTGTGACATGTTTCAATGGCAAACAAGTTTTTAGGATACACTGATGTACGTTATCTGCATCAAGTTAGACCTGTGATTGATCTTTTAAGGATAAGTTGTGCAATACCCAAGGTCTTGTCTGTTGTTGCTCTTTCTTGAGACCTTTTACTTTCCTTATTTGTTACCCGAGGAGCTTGAAAGTGGATCCTGAACTATACCCAAAAAAAGAAACAGACAGAAAATAGAGTCTGATCATTTTGTTTTGGCTGTATGATAAGTGACAGTTCCAACTTCATATCCTGTCGACAATGATTTAAATCATTGTCTATGTAATACCTGCATGGAGACAAATGCTGCTGGAGCAGTTATGTCATGTGCTGACTCCTATAGAGCCATCACACAAAGTTCAATTAATGACAAGATTGTGCTGAATGTACGTGAAGGCTGCAGGCCAGATAAAGACCTAAAACCTAATCTAAGTGGCTCAAAGGTAAAGCATGAACCCAGCATGACCCCACACTGCCTCCACTGCATCTTGCATTTCATCCTGTGGTGTAAACAAAAAGGCTAAAATTATGGACTGATGTTGTTTTTCCTACAAATGTGATTTCAGTTCAACTGTTCCTTATGTCATTCAGATTATCTTCTCTTAAACAGATCATTTACTTAATGTCTTTCTAATGATTGATTTCTTGGTAACAGATCAAAGGTTATTTTACAGCCAACAGAAGATCTCATGCCTGCAAGCAGACCGTGAGTGAAGATAATCAGTGATCAAAGTATTCCAGCAGAACACACAGTGACCTAAAAAATATTTCCCAGTGACTGATCAACCTACGATGAATTTCCTTGAAAAAAATAACACTAGAACTTATTCTAAAAAAAAAAAATACAATGGAAATGTGTTGTTTTGTATTTTGTACTGTTTTATTCTTCTTGTTTGTGTATTTTTCCATTACATACAGTCCTTGCATGAGAGAAAAATGGGAGAATGGATGGTAGAGCTGTACATTTGTATGAGTACTGGATGATGATATATGCATAAATGCTGATTAATTAGTTTTATGACTGAGGCATAGTAGTAAAGCATTATTGGGAAAATACACCAGCAGATAACAAACAGTAATGACACTTTAACAAGTGTTGTATACACTGTAGGACAGCAGGAATATCTCTGAAATAGAATAATTAAAAATCAAGTATGAATATTATAGATTTAATTCTTATTAGAGCAAGAGCTCAGCTCTAGTTTATTTAGATGGCAAAATACTTCATCAAAAATACATACTGTTTTAATTTAATGAATTCAAATAATCACTTAATTTACATAAGGACCCAAAATACAAATGTCTTTTAAAAGCAAAAAGATGTACAAAAGAAGACAACAAGATAATTCAGGCTATAATGTAAATAACTATAATGAAACAAAAGGCCTTCTTCAAGACGCAAGGTAAAAGTCTTGAAGACTTAAATAGGCTTTTTTAACTACCCTGACACCCATGATATTAAATACTTCCAGTATCATAACACTTTCAGACCCACGTGGTTGAAGCCCAGCAACATGAGTGATCAGATAGTTCCAGACATTACTTATTTATGGTTTGGTTTATTCTTAGAGCATTCAATTTACCAATAAACTATATTGTCACGTGTTTTAATCAGAGGATGGGTATGTGCAATATAATCCCCACTAATGAATGCAAGCATCATTACAGTACATCTGAGAGACTCTGGTTTGACACTAAAATGTGTTGCTCACAGGTGGCTCTAAAAGGATAAGGCTGGTGATGTTCTTCATTTTTATCATCAAAACAACAGTGCAAAATTAAAAGAACTAAAATACTTTATTCAGTCTCTCAGTGCTTTCAGACTCTGGCCAGGATTCAGTGGTCCCTCCTTTGGACTAAAATTTGTTTAAAAACAGAGAATAAACAGTATTTAAAAAATTAAAAGCTAAATTTGTCTCTGTTATTAAGAATTATTATGTCTTTATTGGAGAGATAGGACATTGACTGAAACTAAGGAGAGAGAGAGAGAGAGTGGGGACTGACACGCAGGAAAGGAGCCAATGACTAGATCTGATCCCAGCCCAACTGCCTCAGGGACTACAGCTTCTGTACGGCACACAGACTAACCATGGGGATATGGCTGCCCCTAAATTATCTTCTTCAATATTTTCAACAGTAATACTGAAACAAACATAAACACTGTATTTGTTGGGGGCTACCTCATCCTCAGATAAGACATAGATTGAGCATGTGATAAAAAAGTGCAGTTAGTACTTAAAAAAGAGAATAAAATTATGTTCCACATGTTCATCGTAATGACAGAACATGTCACAGTGCAACAGTGTGGCTCTTTTACACTGATTTTTAAGCCTCAGCTGATCTCTATGGCACAGAGGAATACTGACAAAAATAAGAACAACAGAATATCACCATATTTATCCTTTGGAGTCAAGCAGCATGTTTCTGTAAGAGCTGTTTGCCTTCATCATGTAGGTGAACATGTCAGCAGTAAATGACAGTTTGCACAAAACACTCAGGCGATGTTTAAGATCCTAAAAAGGAGAGGTGCCACACCAGCACAGGTGAAACCAACAACACTGTAGACAATGTAACGATACGGCAACTCGACTTTCATGTACTGTCTTGCCTGTCTTGCGTCATCAGATGGCAGCCCAAACAGTCGGCAAAGGAATGGGACTGTCACTGCTTTCATAACCATCCTAGCAATGAGGATGGCAGCGACTCCGATGACGAAGCGCAGCAGGGAGAGAATCACCATACTGAAGCTGAGCGGCGGTAACGTTAGAGGGAGAGAGGACAGTGGTGGATCCAGCATGAGCCCCAGCTGATGATTAAAATGAGTGGCCAAGGCAACTCCAACCCCAGTGCCCAGAGCCTGAGCTGTGTCACCCCGAGAGGTGCTCCAGGAATCCAGAGAAAACGCCACAAGTCCCAGACTCACATGTGAGACGATGATCACCAGTGGAGCGTAGTGGTCCGTCATGTAGAAGTTGTCGATCTTGTCCAAAATTGGATGGAAAAAGGCGAGAATAAGAAGGCTATAGAGGAAGCCAGTGATTACCTCCTAAAACACAAGGACACAGGTTATCTTAAGACCAGAATTATTCACAGTCAAAGAAAATTTCAACACTATACACTCATATAAATACTCGTTTGATATTAATGACTTGCTGGCTAAGTTTTATTTGGTACGCTTCACATACATAGTCAGATTTCCTTTTTTAAAGCATCACAAACACCCTGAAATAAGCCAGAAAAATTCAAGGTATTTTAGCCATTTTTAAAACAACTTAATACTAGAAGTGGAAATTTCGGAGTAATGCCAGGTCAGTCTACATGACTTAAGCGTGTGTATAGGCTGAAACCGACTATTGTAGGGCTTTAGGGCACATGTGTTATATGGTGTTCTTCACTTTGTGGTATCAGCTCATGGTTTGGATTCAAGACACTTAACTTTCCATAACAGTTCAAACTTTTTGATGGTACCTCCACGACAGCAGGGCTGCAGTGGTGTGGCAGTGCAAAACTACCGTGACATCCTCATAACAAAGGAAAGAACAGAGACGACGTTGGCTCTAGGTTTGTGGCTTTTTATTGTCAAAGAAAAGAGACGAGTTTTGTTCAATGGTTGCCTGCAAGCAGCAAAACAACATCCCACTTAAAGCAGAGTAGAAATTAGGAAGTCATACCTCATCACGGCACTGACAAGAGGAGAAGTTTCATTTCCATGTCTGATATCCTCACTCTGGTTTTGGTAATAATCTGAACACTCAGTCTGCAGTGTCTCCAAGACATTTTAGTGTCAACTCAGCCAGCTTGGAACCTGGCTTAAAAACTGCATCTGGTACAACGTATGATCCCTTATAGCAAATTAAAAATAGCTAGGTTAGGTCGGGTTGAGTCTATACAATGTCATGGAAATGCCCAAAACAGTAAACAACAGTTAAGATCTTATCGGGGACGCCTCATGACTCTTCAACACAAAGTCTAGCATGTTTGATTTTTTTTTAGCCTCCTGCAAATTGTCTGTCATGACAGTCATGAGCCTTGAATGACCAAACTTATTAAACATTATAAAACAATATTGTATCGATACAATTCAATAAAATAAGTTGCTCGATATTTCAATATCACTATTCAGCAATACAAGAATAATTCATATATTGCAAGAAATCTTACAATAAACATCAAAATATCTGCTGTCTTCTTCTCACACTCAACTTCTTCTTTGGCCAATTACCTTCTGTTCCCATTGCCCTCATTCTTCTCACAAGCACAAGAGTGTCGTGATTTAAGATGAATTAACGTGACCCTGTGTATCTTAATGGCCAGAAAATCTGTTCAGGGTGTTGTGCAAAAATCAGCACCACAAATACCACAATGAGATCAAAAGTCAGTAAATCATTTTGCCATACTGACATTTTGTCCTAACCCAAAAATAAAAGGAAAACATAGCTGTATTGTGAAGGAGAAAGCAGGAAATGTGTAGGCTTTCAATTGAAGCTATAAAATTCTGAGTCATAATATTTTATGTAAGATTAGATAAGCTGCTGATGGAAACAAAGCCATCACTTTCAGTGTATTTATATAACATAAATGGTATGTGCCATCATCAGTTGCCTGGCTAATGGATCTAAACAAACCTTATCAACTTCGAGGTCTTTTTGGTTCTGATAACTATAAAGATCCAAATATCCCATGAACAACAAATGACAAGCTCCAGTGTGTGCAATTAACATTAACAGTCAGCTTACCAAGTGAAGGATGATTCATTAGGGGGAAAGACTCTGTTCATCTTTTCATTTAATTGTTCAAACAATGTTGTTAGGTAATTACTAAGAAATTGATCAGTATCAAGGTCAAGGACTGTTTATTATCTCACAAACGTTATTACATGTACTCACCAAAATGGAATGCATCCCCATGTAGACTCGACTCACACAGACCAGAACACTCCAGCTGAGAGCCACAGATAAGCCAAACCAGAAGGAGTACTGCACAAGAGAAAGAGAGCTCAGTGACAATATTAATGCTGTTGTAGAGCTAATATGATGTTGACTGTGGTATGTTCTAGGGCTGGGAAATATAAAAAAAATTAAGATATCTTGATATATTTTCAAAAACATACACGATAAAATGGTTTGATAAATACTTAATTGATCTTTAGGGAAATTTAGTCACGGTAAGATGGGAGTGTTTGTGTCAATATCCGAACCCCAATTCCTATGAAATAGGGACGTTGTGTTAAACATAAATAAAAAAAGAATACAATGATTGCAAATCCTTTTTAACTAATATTCCATTGGGTGCACTTCAAACAAGATATTTGATGTTCAAACTGATAAATATTGTTTTTTTCAAATATTCACTCATTTTGATTTTGATGCCTACAACATGTTCCAAAATAGCTGGGACAGGGGCATGTTTACCACTGTGTTACATCAGCTTTCCCTTTCACAACACTCACAAAGGTTTAGAAACTGAGTACACTGACTGTTGAAGCTTTGTAGATGGAATGCTTTCGCAGTTTTTCTTAATGTACGACTTCAGTTGCTCAACAATCTGTCTTATTTTGAGCTTCATAATGTGCCACACATTTTCAATGGGGGACAGGTCTGGACTGACTTTCTACGAGAGGACTCATCATCTCATGTATTCATTTATTTAATACCATTTTTTTAATTGTTCATTTTTTTTCACCTAAAGAAGGGTGGGTGCAGTTTCTATGTTGACGTTCACATTGTGCAGCTGGATGCTCATAAAAATGTCTGTGTGACATGCAGCACTGAGCAAATCCTGATTTGACTAAAAGTGGTTTGTTTTTGTAATTTCTTTTCAGAAAACATACTGAGATAAAGTGCATGTCATGTATGGATGGAAATTAATATATTCCCACTCTATTAATTCTGCTTATCAATTTAAATCTTTACTAACTCCCATATCAGTTCCTGTGTATTGTTTGCATGGAAAGGAGTAGACCTGCTTAGATTTTCTTTGTCAACAAAATCCAACAAATAGCATTATTAAAAAGGTTTTACATGTTGCTGGTGTTTTCATTCTTGCATGATTTCACACTGACATGCTATGTGTGCTATTAGCATTGAATTGACAAAAATTAAGCCACATGTTGGACCACCTCTCCTGAACTCAGTGAATACTTCCTTGACTGGTTTGTTGCCATCTTCCTTTTGTAAGTTGTTGTTTTTACTTTATTTCAACACACAAACTGGCTGTAACAATTGTACTATGTTTACTATTTGGACAACATTTAAGGTAAAAAAAAAAACTACATTCTAGACAAGAATTATGACAGATTGTGTTAGTTTACAACATAAGGAAACCTTTAAGAATTTACTGCAAATGTGTTCTCATATGTTCAGTTACTCTTCTTGAACTTGCAGCTTTTGGACTGCAAGCTGTTAAAGAAAAAATGAAAAAATATATATTTTATTATTCATGGACTATTAATTATTCTATTTTTTGCCGTGGTATTGAAACAGGTACTGTTTATCAAATTTCTTTACTGGCATTGTACTGAATTATATAATTCTGCTATTGTGACAACCTAGCATAAAGGCAAATAAAATCCATTTCTTAAATTAGTTGTCACCAGTTCTTAACTGGTACTAATTATTGTTTTCCACCTACAGTGATGTGTATTGTCATTAAGTTAACATTATCAAGCACGTGTGTTTTTTCATTCCATGCTTAAAATGCCCTAGTATGTTCACTCTCTCAGTTCAGCATGTTAGCATGTGGTCAACAAAAAGGACAGAGTTCATCCAGTTCATCTTTAAATAGCTGGCAAAACTAGAGATAACCCTATCATTCTGAGGAGACAAACAGAGCCAAGGGCCCACCACAGTGATTAAGACTTATCAAAGGAAAATAAATACATGTATCCAACTTTGAAATTTTTGCTAAATAATTGACCTCTTTAAGATATTTCTATGATGACCAATTAAATCAGTAACATCCCTACAGGGCAAACACTGGCTCAGTGAGTCATAATAAGTATTCACTTAACACCGTGAAAGGCCCCCCAGCCTTTAACCTCTTTATGGTCTGCATCTTATCTATTCTTTCGTCACCTCTTTCTCTGGAATGGTTCAGCTCTCTCAAAATCTGCAAACTTAATTGACTTCAGGGGAGTTCAGGAAGGTCAGATAACTGCACGTGCTCAGACAGAAGCCTGGTGCAAAGCTTATTATTGAAGTGCAATTATTAAGACGCACAGAGTTTTTCATTGATTTGTCATCGATGAATCCACTTGATAATGTTGCTGTTTTAAAAACTGAACAATATGCACAATTTAGAGGTAAATGCTGATTAAACAACATGATATCAGAAGAATTCTGATTTACAGGATATACATGTACTGTGTCACTAATGAGTCACTTTTAATATATCAAAGAGAGACTGTTAAGTTTTTATGAAATTTAACATTAGGGGTAAGGGTTTGAAGCATTCACTCATAAACTGAATCCAACCTCAAATCTGCTAACCAGGTCAAGATTTATTGATCAATCCATTTAGGGCTTATATAAAACTCCCAAGGACAGTAAGTTATAAAAGCCTATAAATGAATCTGCCCATTCTCTCCATAAAACGTCCCTTTTTGGCCTATGAACAAATCTCACATGCTTCTGTTCTTGGCCAACTCCTCCTTTAATGTCTTGCTGACTTTTTGGTAATCTGGCCTTTGAGGTTAAAGCTCAAGGTGTTTGTATGTTGTGTAGCTCAACAAGCAATTGTGAAAGTGCAAAAGAAAACGGCTGAATGCCTTAGAAGGAGTTTAGAAACCGTAACTCCAACAAGAGGTTTATCTTAGGGTTGTAAGATGATCCTTGTTATTTTACTACACAGCTAATTTAACAATTTAAATGAAATTCATTAGCAAATTATATATACATATATGTATATATACATATATATATATATATATATATATATATATATATATATATATATATATATATATATATATATATATATATATATATATATATATATATATACACACACACACATACATACATACATATATACATACATATATATACATATATACATATATATGTATATATATATACACATACATACACACACACACACACACACACACACACACACACACATATATATATATATATATATGTGTGTGTGTGTATTAGGAATGAGTCTCCAATCTCTGGCCTTGGAAAATGAAGCTCATGTGAAAATGTAATAACACTGCTGATCCTGGAGTGTCCTCTTCAGGCTTGCTTCAAATGCCCCAGAGGTCAGATTCATGTTAAAGCTCATTTTGACAGCAGATTTGCAGCCTGGTTCAAATAAGAGATTAATTATAAACTCTTGTCTCTATCAGTACACACAGCAGAGGTCGTGACATTTTTTTTGTAGAACTCGTGGTTGTGGTGATTTCATGAAATAAGAATGAAGATGATCCTCAGTTTGGGGTGTATATGATCTGGTTGCCAACAGGTGCGTTGTGTCTGTTTATCAAATAACCAGTGGCCAACTCCAACGCAACGTATGCATATGACGTCAGTCAGCACAAGTGAGTGGAATCCCCTGCACAATAGGAAAGAGGAAGTCAAATATTTAAATTTAGCAGAAAATTTTTCTGCTATTCTATGCCATGGGCTGTAAAGATCCTCAGCTGATGTTATTGAGACATTTTGAGCAGTAACATCAAGTTTATAATGAAGATGAAGCCACAAGTTACAGCACCTGGAATCACATCACTGGGCATACGTGGTAATCATGAACATGAACCCCACTTCTTTCTCTTTCTGCTAATTTTTACTAGAATTTTAGCAACTCATTCAAAAACTAAAACAAATATTTTTAAATGACGAGACAAGAGAAAACAGCTTATGTTTTCAGGCTCGTAGCCATCATAAAACCCAGAGTCTGGCCTGACAAAAAACAATTAAAAAATACTTATGTCCACAGATTTAACCACAAATTAATGAAATAATCCAGATAATATGACTTCCATTTGGCCAAATAGTTATGATATTTTTGCATACTTTTCATGAAGTTAAGGTTTCCAACCATTTTGGGTGTCACGTTAAAAATAAATGGTAGGCAACTACAGTTACATGAATGCTAATACCAAACATTCAGAGCAAGCCTGGGAACATTAATCTCATTTTAAATACACACAAAAGATGCAGATTTGTAGTCACTATAAGGATTATTCTATGACTCAGGCTAATACATGCTGCATTATAAATGTAGCTTTATGACTCAAAAGTTTAATTTAGTCATTTAAATATAAATCAGAGTATAATCTACATATCCCATGATGAATGTCGTCAAAAATAATTCAGCCTTCTGATCAAACACACAGCACTTTTCAAATGAATTAAAGTGTTACACTGTTTCTTTCCACCAATATCAATTACTAGACGTTGCTGTCTGTCGCACAAATTGTGACAACGATGCACACCCCCTACATAAATACATCCTGTTCAATCCAGGTGATGGTCTCCATGTTTCTGAGGAGCTGATCAAGACTAATTTCCAGCACAGTAAATCATAGTTTGTTAACCAAATCAACCATCTTAAGAAAGTTCAATCCATTTTTAAGGGAGCTCACCATGTCTTCTTTGGGACTATCCTCTGATTTATTCATATTATTAGATCTCTGTTAAATATTGTGTATCTCTATAGCTGCTCTGCGTTGTTTATCTCTTTGCACAACCTCTCTGCAATCCCAACTGTTACATTCCTATCAGTGAGTGAACATGTTTCATTGCTCAGTGGCCTGACCTCTCTATGGACCTGACTGATACTAGGCCAGCCTATGATACCCTGTCACACTCTAAAGTGCGGTCTTAACCCACTGTTTAATAGAAGAATCACAGCAAAAGGTGTTTTCACTCCTCATAAGTGTTTTACTTTCTTTATTTGTCTCAAGGACCTTGCATTAACATCCACTCTGAGCAAACACTAGTCTTAACTATGAGTGTGGATGCACTTAAGCATGCAGTGTGACTATTTAATAACCAATAACTCAGATGGCATATTGAGGGGGTCTGGGATGCTTTTCTCTAGACTTTTTTAGTATTATAGATGCTCACACCTTCTGGCATGGATTGAGGAGTCAGTTAAGAATCTACTGAAGAAGCTGCAGGCCTCTAAACCCATAGCTAGCGGGAATGTGGGACAATAAGCCATAAAGTGAGAGTGAAGTGGCACTGAGTCTGGTTACATTTGGTTTGAATTCAGCTGGATTATCATCTAACCAGTATCGTGTGTGGTTTGTTTGCTAGACAATATATCAGTTTTCATTAAGATTCACATATTATACTTCTTTTCAACAAGTTTACACCAGTTCCAGGTGTTATATTTTTCAAGTTTCTTACCTAAAAAATCCCCTCAGACATTGGATTTTGGCATGCCTTAGAGGCCCTCTGTTTCAGCCCTGATCAGAAAAGACTGTTTTGGTGTCTGTAGCTTTTAAACCTTATGAGCTGTGTCTGACTTTGCCCCTCTAAAGAAGCGGATGTGGCCTAATATTTCCAGCGCTGTGCTCTAATGTCTACCCTGGACACAAAGTCATGTCTAAACATGTTCCTCTCAGGGAGGGGGGCTTATTATGTCCCTTCATAATATCACCAAGGGACATTTTTCAAACAGACCAACACATTCTTTGAAAGGTGAAGCCCGACTTAAAACATTGAAAGGTTTGGTTTTTAGAATATGGGACCTAGACCCATAGTCAATATTAAGTGTGACTGTGAACATACTAACTCAAGCCCAGTCAGTTTGGCATCAGTTCATCAGCATGGATGCGGAGGCAGGCAAATAAAAACATTAGCAAGTCAAAATGTTACCTCTGACCTCCTCTCACTCACTCTCTCTCAAAATGTAGAAGAGCAGGTCTTTGTTTATCTAAAAACAATCAACCTCTTCACACATCACCAGTTCCTCACTGACACACCCTGCTGCATTGTTTATTGTCTGCTTTTAACTATACTGAGGAATATTTTCCGCCCTGTGTGAAGCTCTAAGCCACGAGCACAAACGATAACAAATATGTATTTATGTTCTTCTGATGATTTAGGCTGGACTGTAGAGGATCATACAAGAGCTGCACATAAGGATTAAGAGTGAGTTAAAGGCAATCTGTGCTTCGTCAGACTGACCCATAAACCAACGGGTCTAAGGGGACTTGGAAATAATGTCATGGGCTTCTTTTGTCTTACCGTGTCAGGTAAAAGCTCTAGTCCTCTTTTACTATGTTTTTAACCAGAACTTAATGCAACCAGATGCCTCGTCAAACAAATTTCTAAGCAACTGAAACACTGGCTCTGATGATTATTGAATGACCAAAACCTCTGATGCATTAAAACATGTTCATATCCCATGGATCAATGCTAAAACCCTGTCCTCAAATGCAGCATGATGAGGGAGAATAACACCATCTCATCGTGTTGGTATATTTTTCCTATTCAGATGTATAACCTTTCACCAAGTAATCTGTAAAAACATATCTCAGTTACACACTGAACCCTGTTTCAGGCTGAATTTACACAACAGGGGGCCCCACCACTCCTCTCACCCTTTGTGTGCACATCCTGTTTGTTTTAACTACACCTTAGGTTAGCTTTTATTGTTCCCCAGTGTGCAGTGAGTCTGTGTGTGTAGGAGATTTAACAAAATTATCAATCATGTAAAACTAACATGAACTGAGAAAACGTAGTTTTGAAGCTATGACAAATAATTTAAGTCCTATGAGACAGGACAAAAACAAGGTTACATTGCAGAAGATACCTTAGGGCCCATACAAAGTCACTCCAAAAGAATATATTATTGTTGTAAAAAAGTAAAAAAGTTTGATAGAGTTTATCACAAGAACAGAATTTGTTTTTGAGTTTTATGGTCTTTAAAGTGTCTGTCGTGCAACTTACTTCATGTGTTATTTTTCTTTCTTATGTTACTTGATTTAGATTTGCCTTCATTTATGAACAACATTTTGTCTGAACAATTAATCTTAAATGCCCAAGACATTTGTTGTAATAGCAAAATGTACAAATGAGCCATACTTTACCTCATCACTGAATGCCCAATTTTAGAAATCAAAATTATTATTGTTATTATTAAGGCATAAAATGTTGTTTTCCTTGCCTCACATCCATTTCTAAAACAAGTAGATGGTGACCATGAAAGGAAGAGGTCAGTTCGTTAAAGGGAGGCTTTTTGCTCTGACAAAGAATAATGGCATTGATATCAGTATCAGCAACAATGAGCTCGGAAAAGATCTGCATACTGAATATGGGGGTGGGGCGTATTGTGCATCCCTCCATAGAAAGAGTGACTTTTTTCTGTTGCAATCATCACAGTATAGAAATAAAATGATTATATTTTTTATAGACTGGCTTAATCTCATACCTTTACAGAATAGAATTTTAAAAATGTGAAAAATCACATTGTGAACTTAGTATCATTATATGAATTGGAGATTGGGGTGTCTTGTTACATCCCTTCCGCTATATTTTTAATACTATAAGTTGAAAAAAAAACAGAAGTTGATTAATTGTCAACAAATAACATCAAGGTATTGACAAGTATGCCAACCTCACAGCTCATTTCCTTACAAAGTAAAAAAAAAAAAAAAAATCAAACACCATGTTTTTTAATCCAGACTTCACCCTGAAATGTACCTGCCCTACCACCACCACTCCTCCATTGACTTACATGCAAACTGCAGGAAGGCTTGCTGCTGTGAGGGTTAAGTGTCAACAGTGACCCACTATCCAATTATGGTGAGTATCTTTAATCAATTAACATGTTTGGCTCTTGAGAGGAATTGTAAAGACAGATTTTACTTGAAACCTCATCAGTGAACCTAGACCCCTGAATCTATTTTTTGTGTCTTAGACTGCTGGCCCTTTTGGCCTGTTTGCCTGTCCCATGTCCTTCTGCACTTCAGCAGTACATTTCTACGTGCTCTGCATGTGTGCAGTCTGCATTGTCTTTTCTGGAGATGTTATTAAATGATTTCTCACCTCCCAGCGCCCATGTGTCAGCATGAAGAGACAGAAGGGTATAGCTGTGCCTGTCATGGCGTGTGTGGACGGCATGCTGTACTCAGAGTTGTAGAAGACCTCCACCTTCACCACAGGAGGGGAGGCCGGCCGGGACCAGCGGACCATGTCCTTGGTGGACTGTCCCACGAACAGGTTCCAGGCCCACACCACGATCAGTCTGCGGCTGACCAGAGCGTCGATGTTCCAGAAGAGGAAGGGGAAGAAGATGATGAAGAACATCTCGTTGCCAAGCTCGGTCCCAAACGTGAACAGGTAGAAGAGAAACTTGTTGTGGATCAGGAACTCTTGACCCACATCTCCGGTCAGGGAGTTTCTCCTGAGGGGTTTCGCTCTGGTGGTGTCTGGGTCTGCATCAGACGCAGATGATGCACCATCAGGCCGGGCTGCGCTCTCACCCTGTATCCCGTTAACCTGCGCTGAGGCGCTGTCCCCAGCTGCCCCATTACCAACGCAACTGTCCGAGCTGTGCAGCCTCTTCCTCAGGCCGGGACGGTCATGCTCAGACTGTCCACTGTCCGGCTGGCTGGATTTATCCGGAAATGTCCCTCTAACGCCGCACAGCCGCTGAAACCTCGCTACATGGCAGGGGTGCTGGAGATTTTTACACACCTGTACAAAAGTCTCTACAAAGTTGCTCGCCATCACTCCAATTAAACGCTGAAAACTAAAATACTCGACAGCAGAGGGTCGTAAAGGCGAAGTCCATGTCCGCAGACTGAGCTCAGAGATAAGAGCAGCTCGGCCGGTGCATTTGTAACGGTTAATAAAACAGAGCCGTTACTACCTGCTGCCCGCGAGTACCACACAGAGACTGGAGACTGGAGAGGACGAATCAGACCACAGCATCCAAAGTCCGTCACAGTTAACCATTACTTTAGGGTAAATCCTCAAGCATAGGCTACAGGCACCCTCTAACTGCGTCAGGCCGTTACTCCTGTTTTCATGCCTCTTCTTCTTCTTTGGTCTTTCTCTTCCTCGTTGAATGGAACTGTTACCGCTCAACGTCCAAAATGAGGAAGCGCGACCTCTGCTGGAAGGATACCGAACTGCAGCTTCCCCACAATTACCCAGACCAGTGCTTTTCCAACGTCTTCTGCCCACCAGAGATCAGGCCAGTTCAAGGCACGACATATTATACCCATGCAAATAGCGTCTTAACATGAGCAACAGTATGTGATAATTATGTATTTGTTTATCTTCATCGAGGATCAAAAATATCTATGTCCAAGCCAAAAGATAGTTTCTGTTTGCATTGAGGATTACAAACAAATTGGCATTCTCATGCACTATTGGCCTCCCATCTTCTGGTAAAAATGTACCTTCCCCAGTGCCCCCCACCCTGTCTTATCTGCCCCTCTATGTCACCCAATGCCAAACAACCAACCAATCAAAATGAAAGCATACATACAGTATATATCCAAATCTTCTAAATAATAAAATTGGCATTAATAAACCTACATTCTCTATCATAATCAAACAAGATAACAATAATTAAATAAATACATTTAAATTATTATATTAGGCAAACTACTGTGAATAGGTCCAACACTGATTACATTGGGGTTTCTCACATAAATACTTTTCTTACTTTTAATTCTACCTTTTAACACATTATAATGTGAATCTATTCAAATTCACCAAATACAGCCATTTTTTATGACTTGACCTTGAACATACCACATTGTAGCCATGTGTATGCTTGAGTTAAAAAATCTAACTTTTTCTGTCAATTTAAGTATGAATTTCAACATAGTATTGACATTTTTGACTTTAGGACTCAGATTTATCATGTGTGTTTTCCAAAATGACAGTCATAAGGTATTGCATTTTGGTTTGATCTGACACACAATGCTTAAGTGCAGAGGGCAGGATAATAATGGAGCACTGACCAGCTATAACATCTTTTAATTTTCAGGTTTTTTAAAATGCCACCAGGATCTGTGACTGTTTTCAACTGCTTATTCTGTTGACTGCAAAAGCTATTTAAGGCTTTTTTGGGGGATTTATAAGCTACTGAATTAACCTATTTTAGGCATACTAACTAAGGCATACTAATAAAATGAATAAAAAACTGAATCATTAGCTGCTGTATAGTTGTTGCAATGACACCTGATTTTATAAATGCCCATAGTACACGTGGACTTGTTTCAAGGCACACCAGTGTGTCCTGTCACACCGTTTGATAACCACTGATCTATACCAGCGACTTTTATGCAATTAGAAAACATTTTGCAGTACATTTTGATGAAATAATTTCTTGAAATAATTATGACTGAATTTTAGCTTTATCATTTTTACCTAAAAATCCTGTTTACTGCAGGATCAACCAAAATCTGTGCTCACGATCAAAATTGGTCATATCTTGCAAACTGCAATAAAAATGACAATCTTAATGAGCAGCCAGAACACTCTACAAAACAACAGAGCTGTCAGGGATCACGCCAAATAAAAAAGTTTATAACTCTGAGACAGTAGCTAACAAGCCTGTAAAGTTGATAACAATAAATGAGTTACAAAAATATAGCGAAATATTCCAAAAGAAACATTTGAATATCAAAACATTTATCTTACCTGGACAGGCCTGAGAAGTCAACAATCAAACCATAACGTCTGTCCCACAAACTGTTGTCCACATTCGTATTTCTGGAATTTGCTGTTCTACTGTGAACACCTGAAGCTCAGACCTTTTTTGGGTTAATTCTTAAAATGTTGTGTAAATTAATTAATCTTAGAATTGCATGTGCACACTACAGTAAGCAGGAGTCATTACACTCTCTATACTGACTAATTCTGATATCAGGTGAGTCCTGATAAGAAAAAAAGTGTTTTTTGAGTTCTGAGTGTTGAATAAAAGCTGTAATACTCGTGCTGTACTTATGTTTAACTTCTGCCACCCATGTTTATCATCCTGCATCACAAATGTATCAGAATGTGAAATGTGTTTGGAGACAGATAATTCTCCTTTTTGATAGAACAATTGTGGATTGATCCTATCTTATCTGTCTGTCTATCTGTTTGTCTGTCTGTCTATCTATCAGTCTTTCTGTCTGTCTGAGCATATTTTATAACATGGTCCCCTTTTCTTTACTTATCTATGTAACTAAGTTGAAATATCTATCCAGGTTATGAACATCTTTTTTTTTTTTTATCCAGGGCTCATAATTCCATATCAAAGTTTAATACATTTATTCCATTTTTATTAAAGGTTAACTTTTAGAAATGACTTAAATATCCCTTAAAAAATCCCTCCGGTAACATAAGTTAAAAAAGGGAAAATATTTTATTAATTCCAAGAGTTTCCAAATAGGCTACTACTAGTAAAAGTTTATTTTTCAAATATTTTATGAACAATTATTGTTAGTTAAATTCTTTGTAGCCATATTGCTACAAAAATTGTAACATATTTTTCATGCAAAAACTTTGAAAACAGTATACAATACAAAGCTTACCTTTTCATTTGGTTGTCGTTTGTTCGTTTACATAAAAAGAAAGAGATTTCGTGACTAATAAAAATACTGATGTGAGATTGACGACAATAACACCGGAAATTAACTTGGGTGTGTACCAAAATAAAAGTTGCAAATTTACATAAACCTGTTCAAAAAGGACATCATCAAAATAGTGTGAATACAAAATATTACAGGTTAAGACATATTTAAAAAAAATTATAAGTCAGTTCATAACGCTGTGCCGAAACAATGTGAGGCTACTGTGTTCAGAGCATTATTTTGCTGCCCAAGGCCATGGCTGTGAAGACGTGTCTTTTAATGAAAGGTGCAATAGACCTAGGAATATTTAGAAACAATCAAACTAACTAACACAAGTGTGGATTATATTAAACACTGAGGAAAAATATCCATTCTGAGATCTTAACTCGTTGGGCTCGGCTGTAACAGAGAGCCTGAGAGTAGGCTAATTTATTTTAAAAAGGCGGATTTTGGATCCTTCTGTGGTCATCATCGAAGAGAAACTGATTCAATTCCACTTAAAGAAGTTAATGTTACGTTTCTGCCCTCATACATTGTAATTTACATCACGATGCTAAATTCCCCATTGAGGCTTTTATTTTCCACCCTAAGAACCCGGATGTAGTCTGTTGAAAATGGCTGACTTGACCCGTGGTCCAGGCTCGGCTCGTGCAGGATGCTCACTTGAGGAGTTGAATTAAAAACATCAGCACGAGCTCCGAGCAGCAGGCGCCTCTGTCCTGAGCTCTCATAATGCATGGAGGGAAGAGAGGACTGGTGGCTCCGCAAAACACTTTCCTGGAAAATATCGTCCGGAGATCCAGCGGTGAGTTTTACTCTGACAGGATCAATTATTAGAGCTTTTTATTTGTTCATGCTGGACGATACCGGACAGCTCAGGCTGCACGAGACGCTTAAACTAGTCAACCGTGATATTCAAGGCATTTTATGTCAATAAATGTCAATATTTTATTTCTTCTGTAAAACTTACAATAACACCTGACATCATCATGTTAATATACTGTCTAATCCATAATCTATAAACTTGCATCCGCATAAATAGTGATTAAAATTGACTTGTTTTATAAGAGTAGCCTTTCGTGTGTTTGGTTTAGTTGATTGTTTTTGTTTGTGTTTTTTTTTCCAGATTTACAAGGGAAAAGAGTAAATTAATATATATAAAGCAATATTAAAATTATGGTCATAATCAAAAACTGTGCCATACCATCACACTATATTTAAAGTTGGTTAAGACAGTATGAATACAATTTATAGTAAACTTACTGCCAACTTACCTGGCAGTAAGCTCAGCATTTTCTAAGATTTCCAAGATAACTTTGTGTTATTTCATATATTTCTATTACAAAGTTTATATGTGGTTGATAATCTGCATGGCAGGCTGCAGCCTCCCTTCCCAAGTGACATTTAAAGTATATTTTTGGTTCATAATTTTTTTTTTCGTAACTTTTTCTTTTTCTTTTATTACTTTAAGTTCTGAATTTACTGAACTGCATTAGGTCAGACAAACCACACAGCACAAAGAAACTTGCATTTAACAGAGAATTTTCTTCCGCAGTTAAACCAATTGTTATCTGTAACCGTCAGCTGAAATCCACTTTTTATTTACTATCTCAGATCCTGAAACACTGAAAAAAGTCCACACACTGGACTCATTCATTAGACCATAAACTCATCTGACTTCTAAGCATCAAGTTTAAGTCAAGCTCCCTCTAAACTGTTGTGTAGCTGGAGAACTTGCTGCTCTGTATTAATATTTAATTCACATTAAGACTGGAACATAAACATTTTATCAACAACTATTTCTGCCCAGCTGTTTACAGCTGCTTTAAATATTTATAATCTAGTTTCAACCTTATATTGTTGTTTAATACATAGTTTCTGTGGCAAAATGTGCTTTTAAGTGAATCAAGCAATTACTTTGAATATTTCAGTTGGATTTAAAGAAAGAGAGGTGAATTCATGTTCTGTGGGATGATGAGTGGACTGTTAAAGAAACACAACTATGGTTGTGATGAATTTGAGATTGTCTGAACCTTCCTGACCCTCTCAAAAAAAAATCTGGTCTACAGGTGCAGCAGTTAAACTGTGTATTGGTTGGAGGTTATTAACTTGTGTTTAATTAAATGGGTTTTTTTTTGTTTTTGTTTTTTTGTTGCAGAAACCAGCTTTTTGTTGGGTAATGCACAGATCGTGCAGTGGCCGGTGGTCTACAGCAATGATGGCTTCTGTAAGCTGTCTGGATATCACAGAGCTGAAGTTATGCACAAGAGCAGCACCTGCAAGTAAGAGAGTAACTGTAGTTTAATGTAAGGATCAACTGGACAGATTGCTTTTAATAAAGAATAGCATCAGAATTTTTATTTGACTGATGTAGTTTACCTCTTTTGTGCCTGTACTATAGTCTAGGACAATTTCAGCCCAAAATTTCCAGCTGACTAAAACACAGTGCAGTTCATTTTTTATTTACCATTATAATACTGTAAGTAGTTAGCACTAATTACTGTCAGATTATCTCCTATTTTATTTCATAAGTTTGTCTTTTACCTCCTGTGAGGAGTATCTGAGTGGTTTTAAAACAGACTGTGTTGTTGCTTTACTAACATCTATTGCAAATTAAACAATCAGGAACAAAATTGAAGTTAACACAGTTTACTCCTTTTTAACAAGTTTGCAGTAGTCCCAGATATTCTCAGAACATATTTTTGACGTTTCTTGCTCACAGTTCCTCTCAGATATTGGATTTTGGTATGCCCATAAAGCCCTCTGTTTCAGTCTGGCTCAGAACAGGCTGTTAAAGTGTAAATCCCCATGAGCTGTGTCTTACCACCTCCTTCTAAAGAAGTGGATCTGACTTCCGCTTTCGATTGCTGTGCTCTTATGTTTACTCTGGCTGCACAGACAAACCAAGACATATTCCTTTCACAGAAGCTGCCTGTAGGCTGAAGAAACTTCTGGCTCAGGGACTGTCCTTCATCAAGGAAATGTGGCATGTTCACTAAAGACAACGTTTGGGGAAATTTTTGCAAACAAACACCTAAGCACACATTTTTTGAAAGGTAGAGCAAGCGAGCGGGAGAGGAGGGATTTTTTTACAGAATTTGTGACCTCTGATGATTAACGCTGGTATAATGATTATTTGTGATGCCTCAATCAAAGCACCCAGGGAAATGAATATCCCAAATATATCCCAACAAAACGACCTTTAATTTGTATTTGTCACAAGGCAGAGATTTATTTTTAACTGATAGAAAAAATACATTTTTGTTTTAAAAAAGCACACGTGTACAGTAATAATAAGCAAAAAAATAAAAACAAGGTATCAGAGCACCAGTAATCTCGTGGTTATGTCCTCATGCCCCATAAAGAAGCAGTTGATAGTGGATTAAATCTGGTCTGTAACTCCTTTCCCATATATCATTCCTTACTCTCTCTCAAAAGATATCTGACTCTATCCGCTAACCTGTCTCTACTCTAAAGAAACAACACGGCAAAAGGTAAATCTAAAATTAAATAGGCATATATTCTGCTTCCTTAAAGAGACTTAAAGGGTCCTAAATTTGATTTTTGGAAAATTTAGGCCATAAAAAGTCTTAAAAACTTCTATCTTATCGGTAAGAGGCCCTAAATTTTAGATATCATGTTGACTACACCCTTATTTCTCATCTTTATTTGGCTGTTGTAATGGCTGCTTCAAAACGGGGAAGAAAAACAAGCAGCAACATGTCACTTCTACTGTAAGTTAGTGCTGGGTTATGTAGTGATTAAATCGATTTTTTTTCTTACAGAAGATTTGATAATAATGTGTTTTTTTTTCCTTGACTTACTATGCCACTTATTTAATTTCCATACTGCTTTATGTAAACCTTGGCGGGCAGTTGGATCCCCCTGATTCAATGTCTGTTATCATGCAGATCCATCTTGGCAAGCTGCAATCTACAGCAGTTGTGAGCGACCCATAGCGGCACAGCCCAATTAGAGTCATTTAGAGCAGAAAGAGGTGGGAGCTACATGCGTGACAACATCAGGAAGTGACTGCTTGTACAGAGATTAGCATAGACGCTAACAACTTCAGTAGAAGTTCTGTCAGATCTGGACTGCATTTCTGTATTAAATGAAAGAACAACACTGAAAGCAGTTCTCGATAGAAAGGATATTTTTGCTCAACTTCTGACTTGTTATGTCAAGAGTTGTTCTATGATGTGGCTTATGTTTCGTATTTTACATTGTGGCATTAGTGCTTGCCTACTGCAGTATCTGATTGACTGGTAATAAAACAGACTGATGGAATGATTGTCCAATCACCTGCTGGATAAATTCAGTTCCATTTTGGGACATATTTTGATGAAATTGAGGCTAAATATGGAGGGGTTATTTTTTGAGAGGGAAAAAACTTTTAAAATCGAGTTTTGTGGGAAAAAAATCAGTGGTTTTGTTTTAAAGCCGTATCTCCCAGCCCTACTTAAAACATTTCTGTTCATGCCCATGCTGCTCTCTTATCTGTATTACTTTCCCTTTCCCTAGAGAGCAATGGAGATTGTGTTCGCTTTTATGAAATTAACATTTTGCATCCTTGCTTTTAAGCTATAATAAAATTATTAACACAGTTCAAGAATCAGCATTTCAGCACGTCACAGGGAAAAGTCAGGTTGTGTGTTGCTCAGGAACTCTGCTGTATGTAATTGAAAGATATGGTTTTGTCCAGAGGTGGTGCAAAAATCAGCACGAACAGAAAGTTCCTCACAGGAGCTTTTATAACACAAACACGTGAATTATATGTAAGACAAAATGAAATTAGACGTAATATTAATGTGCTATTGTAGTTGACTGGAGTATTATTTTAGATAACCAAAATGTGGCAGATTTTGCCACAAAAATATCTCAAGGTATTTAAACGATAAAAAAGATGGAAGTAGATCAATTTTGTGATACCTTGATCAGAGACAATGATAACTTTTCTCATTTTGCTGCTACCTCTATGGCAACTATGTCATAGATAAAAAAAAAAAAAAAAAACATTTTTTAAACCTTTTTATCCCTTTCTCCTGTTTCTTGTCAATCTTTTGTTTTTTTTTTCTCAGTTTCATGTATGGTGACCTGACCGATAGAAAGACAATAGACAACATCAGACGGACCTTTGATAACTATGAGTCCAACTTCTATGAGGTGCTGCTCTATACAAAAAACAGTGAGTATTATTATTTAGCCCAGAAATGCATGATTAGAAGTGGCCATTTTAACTGCATAATTTCTTAATATTACTTCCATATGTTTTATTTGTTTTCTCATATCACTCTTATTTTCACTGATCTCTTTCAGGAACACCCATATGGCTTTACATGCAGGTGGCTCCGATCAGGAATGAAAATGACAAGGTGGTGCTTTTCCTCTGCACCTTTAGAGACATCACACTCTTCAAGCAGCCCATTGAGGACGAGTCAACGAGAGGTGAGACCAATCACACTCTCGATGGTTTGAGAATTTTACTTCTCTGAGTTCTCTCCACATAGACATCTCATTCAGATCAGCCCATTGGCAAGTGAAAGTCTTGATTCTGTGGGCTTATTTTTAGCTTAATTTTGACCAAACAGAGCAGTAAGGGCAGCCAAAAGTCTGAAGCACACATGAGTGGCTGTGACGTAACAGACGTTTGTTTTCTGTATGTAACATACAACAGTCCAGGTGTTGTGTGTGCGGGTCAGTGAACATGGGTCTCTGTGGGTCGGATGTCCCAGGGGGATTCTGTGAGCCACAAAGGCTTTTACATACATCAGGCAGAAACAAAGGACACTCAGGCCACATGGGGATAGTATGTGTATGACAACAGTAATAATATGTTGAGAGAATACAAGAATAGAAGTCTTTTTTTTATATCAGAAGACAGATTTAGAGACTTGTGTAAGTCCTAAGGAAAACAGCAGCAACGCTGTAACAACTTTACTAATTTACACAAATACATTTCTATAACTTGTTTGCCCTGATTTCTTCATTTCAGTCTGGAACTTTTGGAAGAATACCCTTGTGTTATACATAATGCCATTTTTTTATAGCCAGACTTGAACACAAATCATTTGTCAAACTATACGTATCTCTATAAACACAGAAAATAAGCGTAACAACTGGTACAAAGTTGGAATTTTAGCATTGCAATCTTTAAGGCTTTCCTTCATTCAGGAGGGATTTGTAGTGTTAGTGGTGAAAAATGTGATTTTTAAAGAGTTAAATTTAAATCAAACATGCTGTGTGTCTGCATTACATCTGACTTGTTGTCTTCAAGCAGGGTGGACTAAGTTTGCCAGACTGACCCGAGCACTGACCAACAATCGAAACTTGGTGCAGCAGTTAGCTCCACTGAGTCAGACAGAGGTCAGCCACAAGCCCTCCAGGCTGGCAGAGGTGAGCCCCATCCAGGTCCCATGACATGATGAGGATGGGCTTTTACTTTATCTACTTAAGACCTGTAGTGTCTTGAATTTATTTGGTTAAGTATATAATATATTTATGTATTTTTGATATATCAAATAATTCAATGTACTATTTTTTTAAATAAGCTTGGCCCTCCCTGATCCCTTAGCTTTATCAACCTGAAGATACACACATCTGTTTGAATCTTGAATGGTCTAAATAGATAGATTAGATTACCGTAGATTAAATTAGATATAACTTTATTAATCTCTTTGGAAGACTCCCTCTGGGAAATTAATGGCCTACCAAACAGATAATGACCTAAGAATACTTAATATTTTTCTTAAAATATTCCTGTTTATTAACTACTGTCTTTTTCACATTTTTTACCTGACCAAGGAGGTCTTGTTTTTGCCAGCATTTGTCCACTTATTTGTTTGCTTGTCTGTGAGCAAGATTACTCAATAAGTTCTCAACAGACTTTGACAACGTTTTAAGGGAATGTTGGTCATGGCACAAGTACAATTTGATTTGATTTTGGTGGAGATCTGAATCAAGATGTGGATCCAGGATTTGTTCACATTGTGAGATAGGGCACTTTCACATTTTTGCTTATGACTTGGCTAAGCAGTAGTGGAGGCAGTGTAGCTCAGTCAAGTTGGTTTGGCAGCTGGGGAGATGCAAGCTGACTTCCTGGGGCACTGCTGCCTGTTACGGCAGTTGGTAATGCAGCTGAAATGAGTTGGTGTCCCTCGTGTTAGTGCATAGGGTTTGCACCCTTGCGCCCTTAAACTTCATTGCAAGTAAACAACTATGAATGAAGTAGGGTTAACGTTGCTGGCGGTGCAGACAAGTCTTCAGAAATGATGAATGCCAAAGTGCTGACCAGGCATGCGTTCCCAAATCTCACCTGACTAAGAATGTCAGAAATGCCTTGGCCGAGGTTTGTGCTCTTCTAGTTTAAATTAGTTTTTAACTTTGTTCCAGTGCAGATTTCTAAAACTGATCAGAAACTACTGAATTATTTTCAGCGTTGTTCTTAAATTAGTTTTGTACTCATAAATGATAATACATTTTTCCTCTGAATCACAGGCCCTCCAGTTAGGATCAGACATTCTCCCTCAATACAAACAGGAGGCCCCTAAGACCCCCCCTCACATCATCCTTCACTACTGCACTTTTAAGACCACTTGGGACTGGGTCATTCTCATCCTCACCTTCTACACAGCCATCATGGTTCCCTACAACGTCTCCTTCAGGACCAAACAGAACAATCTGGCATGGCTGGTGGTGGACAGTGTGGTGGATGTCATCTTCCTCATCGACATCGTGCTCAACTTCCACACCACCTTTGTGGGTCCCTCTGGAGAGGTGATTTCAGATGCCAAGCTGATTCGGATGAATTATCTGAAGACGTGGTTTGTTATCGACCTGCTGTCATGTCTGCCCTATGACATCATCAACGCCTTTGAAAATGTAGACGAGGTGGGTGTACTTCCTTAAAATGAGGTTTATGTTTTTGGCATATTTTTATGGTGTTGATCATTTTCATGAAAAATAAATTTCAAAACTTATCTGACTGACTATTTCTATAAAGGATTTCATTACATCTGCAACTCCAGCGAGTCACCTCAGAGAGTCTTCGAACTTTCACAGGAACACCACACGGACCGAGGACTCTGTTCTCCCAGTAAGAAAATCCATCTTTGAAAGCAGCTCTTCTCAATTTTTCCATCAACAGTAGATGTTTCTAGTATAATGCTTTGGTCTACAGAGATGAAATTTTATGGTTATGGCTCGTTCTTACTACTAGCACCAGTGTTATTTCTGGCAACAGACCACTAGTCTTGGCAAATAATGGCAAACTGCACAAAAACGGACTTAGTCTCAGAGACGTCAACCATTGGTGTCTGAAGGAGTATTTGATGCCTCTCAAAGGTGGGTGCCATATTGGAAATACTTCCCTCCAACCTTTGGTTAGTATTTTTAGAGACAAAAAGGAATAGCTGTGAATGACCCTTAGTCTCCTGATCATCAGCCACAACACAACTACCTTTGGGTCAACTTAGCTTTACCTCGGATTATGTATAAGCATTAGCCTTAACTTCATCAAAATCCACAAGTTATTAAAAACCGAACATTGGATGTGGATCCAGGAATTTTTTAAGGATTTGTTGACATTGCACAGTACCACAGTTTTCCAAGTTAAGGATAATAACTCAGCCAACAATATTGTAAATGCCTTAGCAGAGGTTTGTGCTCTCAGAGCTCTTCTAGTACTGGCATGTTTTCTGATGCCCTCTAGTGGTCAAAAAAAATACTACAGCTTGAAATTACTTCAGATTTTGGAAATTTACTGTGTATACTTTGTAAAAAATAAATAAATAAAATAAAAGGTAATAGAAAGATTCTAGCATCATCGATAACATTTATTGCTGTATTATTATGTTAAAAAGGCGTATTTTGTTTGGTTACCTCACAAACACTCAGTGGATCATAGTGTGTCCGTTTTAACAGTGGAAATGGAAATTTTCATTTATAGAATAATCTCTGTTGCTCGTGCCAAAAAAAAACTGTAAACTTTTAAATAACAGGTTCATCATGGGTGGATGCAGAAGTGCAATAGTATCCACAAACTGGATTTATTTGATTATTATTTTATGTATTTATACCATGAAGTGATTTGTATAAATAATGCATAAATTGTGTGATAAATTTGTTGGCAAAATGTACATAAGTGGTAAACATTGATATGTTAGAGTGCCAGCTGGAGCCTATCCCAGCTGACATTGAGCTGGAGGCAAGGTACACCCCGAACTGGTCACCAGCCAGGGCATAAACTAGAAGACACTAAAATTGAATTTAAAAGGAATAAGCAAAACTAGTTAGAGTTTAAAAACTGAAAACTGTTTCACTAATGATTTTACTTTAACAGTGCAGTATTGGGTGCCAGAAAGCCTGGCGGTCATGTTGCATGCGTCATGTTTCAGTCCTCAGTTTGACTCTGACCTTGTGCACTTAACCACATGTCAGTCACCACTCTCTCATCCTAGTTTTCTACTCTATCCTCTGTCCTCTTTTACAACAAAGACATAACAGCCAGAAGAGATTTTTAACAAACAAAGAAAAAATAATGCTTCATTTCTGACTCACACTGTCTGCCTCCAGGGTCTCAGCAGCCTGTTCAGCTCCCTGAAGGTGATACGCCTGCTGCGGCTGGGACGAGTTGCTCGAAAGTTAGACCACTACTTGGAGTATGGAGCAGCTGTCCTGGTTCTGCTGGTGTGTGTGTTCGGCCTGGTGGCTCACTGGCTGGCCTGCATCTGGTACAGCATTGGGGACTATGAGGTCATTGATGAGACCACCAACACCATAAAGACAGACAGCTGGCTCTACCAGCTGGCCCTCAGTATCGGAACACCGTACCGCTACAACGCCAGCGGGACAGGACAGTGGGAAGGCGGTCCAAACAAGGACACCCTGTACATCTCCTCTCTGTACTTCACCATGACCAGCCTCACTACCATCGGCTTTGGAAACATTGCTCCGGCTACAGACGGGGAGAAGATATTCTCTGTGGCAATGATGATGGTTGGCTGTAAGTAAATCACACTGTTCACTTATATTATTATGATTATTATATTACTCAAATATTTTTGACAATTTCAAGAAATATTCTGGGTGCGTTGGGCAAATGTAATACCAAAGTAAGATTTATTTTCAGCTGTAACATTGACATAATTACATTACAAACTCAGTTAAACCACAAACTGTGAACAGGATAGTCATATTTCATATTACATAACACAGCTATCATTCTATCTCTACTATGAGCTGTGGGTAATGGAGCAGTAAATGGATAAAGAGTTACTAGAGCAATATACTATAGATACACACTAGCCCTATCTACACATTTAACTCATGTCCTCTGATTTTTCTCCTTGACCAAAATACTACAAAGTCTAAACATCCCTGTTTCCAAGTGGACAATTTGTCAAGTGAAATCCAAGTATAGCTTTTCAAAACAGCTAAACAAAAGTGACCACTGCTTTTATTCTCCAATGAACAAACTCTACATCCTTGACAGTTCAAATAAATCTGAGTAGAGGACAAAAGAACGGCAGCTCCACTCTTGTGTCAGTGGCTTTTTCAAAAATAATATCAGTATTTGTTAAATACCCACTGCAGCTGTATCTATGTTTTATACAGTCTGGAAAAATGAACCTGTTACATGCATAGTTAATTGCCATGGTAAAATTCTCCAGATGAATTAGTGGTCTCAATCACTTGTTTCAGGTCTTTGTCAATAATGCATGATGTTGAGTTTTTCAAATAACTGTCCCACTTTAAGTAAAATACATGATAAAGAGGGATATATTACCTTACAGTTATGTTCCTAATAATAGCAGTGTGTTTAAAAAGGTGAGTAAACCTCAAAATTCTTCAAATAAATTTTATTTTAATGCACACAAATGCATTGGGGACACTGCACATCCTATTTCAAAGCAAGAAAATTGGAAAAAGTCATTGAATTTGATAATATTTTACAGAAGGTCAAGAAATATAATGTTAAAAAAAAATAGCAATGTTGACATCTTTATTTACAAACTCAAAAATGTAGTGTATAAACTAAGAATTGTTTGATGATTCAACTTTCCTGAGAATCATAAACTAATATTTAGTTGCATAACCACGGTTTCTGATGACTGCTTCACATCTGTGGTGCATGGAGCCTACCAACTTCTGGCACCGGTCAACAGGTATTGAAGCCCAGGACAATTGTACTACGTTCCACAATTGCTCTGCATTTCTTGGTTTTGCCTCATGAACAGCATTTTTTATGTCAGCCCACAAGTTTTCTATGGGATTAAGGTCCGGGGATTGTGCTGGCCACTCCATTACTTGAATTTTGTTTGTCTGGAACCATGATTTTGCTCGCTTGCTGGTGTGTTTGGGGTCATTGTCTTGCTGAAACACCCATTTCAAGAGCATTTCCTCTTCAACATACGGCAACATGACTTCTTCCAGTATTCTGATGTACTCAAACTGATCCATGATCCCTGGTATGCCATAAATTGGACCAACACCATAGTACGAGAAACATCCCGATATCATGATGCTTGCACCACCATGCTTCACTGTCTTCACTGTGTACTGTGGCTTGAATTCAGTGTTTTCAGGTCATCTGACAAACTGTCTGTGGCCCTTAGACCCAAAAAGAACAATCTTACTCTCATCAGTCCACAAATTATTGCACCGTTTCTTTTTAGGCCAGTCAATGTGTTCTTTGGCAGATTGTAACCACTTCAGCATGTCTTTTTTTCAACAATGGGACTTTGCGGGAGCTTCTTGCTGGTAGCTTGGCTTCACATAGACGTGGTCTGATTGTTACAGTACTCACAGGCAACCTTAGATCTTCTCTGATCCTCCTGGAGCCGATCATTGGTTGAGCCTTTGCCATTTTGGTTATTCTCCGATCCATTCGAATAGTCATTTTTCTTTATCTTCCTCGCCTTTCTGATTTTGGCTGCCACTTTAAAGCATTTGATATCATTTTAGCTGAACAGCCTATCATTTTCTGAACTTCTTTATAGGTTGTCCTCTTTTATTAACTTCTTAATCTTAGACCGCTATTCTTCTGTACAATGTCTTGAACGACCCATTTTACTCTGTTTTTCAAGGACAAATGCACAGCCAGCATATGCAGCGTCAGTCGCCTTGATCCTTAAATAAGGGCCACCCGTTTAACACCTATTTTTTTCACACAATCAATTACCTCACTAACTGAACTCAGCACTGCTATTTTTTTGAACACGCCCCTTTCAGTTAATGATTCAGTTTCACAGAATCAGCAGCATGCACGTCATGCCTGTTGGGTCTGTTGGTTTTCTATACCTTTACTAAACCTTCTAGAAACTTACTTGCAGTGTAGAAGTGGAAATTCTAACAAAAAAAGTGATTTATCTTGCTAGTGATGTGGGACTGCTAATATTTTGAACGCAACTGTATATGCCCCTGAGATAAATCTCTTGCGCCAGAATCTGTCCTCCACATATGGTCTCTTTTGGCTTCAAAAAAACCCAAGATGGTGGCTGCCAATACGTCAATAGAAATAACTGCCTAAAATCACGATCAAAAGTAGGTGATATCACTATTAACACTTCTCTCACACAGTCAATGGTGTGGTCTCTGGCATTTTAGCAGCTATCTGCATCAAACAAATGTGTAAAGAGACGGATGTTGACACTGAAGCTACTGTAAGGTGCCCAAATATTTTCCCAATAACAGGTAATTGAAAATAAGGTTAGAAACAATCAATTGTTTCCTGTTGTCATTCAATATGTGAATAAAGTTCATCATATGAAAATCAAAGATGTAGAGTTATAATTTCACTATGGCTAACTGAGCTTATATTCAAACACAAAGTGGTATGCTTAATATCATCTTGTTTGTATATAGGGAGTTTATTTTTTGATATGACCCACCACTTTATATCTAATGATCAGTAACATGTCATTAAGCATTGGCACATTAGGTGAACAGTAGCAGCATTTGTTTAGCACTGCATCTTCTCCTTCTCACTCTTAAATAACCTATACATTCATCCTCTAATGCTCCTTCTTTCCATTCATGCATTCATAACATGCCAGTGCAACCTTGTAGGATGCGTTTACTTGCATGTGATGCTAGACACGCTAAAATGTTGCACTGTCTGCCTGGCTCCCTGCCAGCGGCTAGTAGATGAACATATGGTGAAGATGTCGTAGAGGTTCAGAGAATGTGAACAGAAGATCAACACATGGCTGGTTTACAGGCTGTCAGCGGTGCGTTTATAGGAGAAATCAACAATGTATTGTGATAAATGAGACAGTATATCATAGAATCCAAAAGAAGATGCATGCTTTCAGGGTAGTAAAGGTGCAGCCTAACAGAACAAGCAGATGGTGCATCCATTCATTAAGTTTAATCAAATAATCCAAACTATCAAGCAGCAGTGGTGTTATAGGTGGGCCTTAAGGGCCTTAGCCAATCCACTTGTGCAGTAGGCCTGCCCTAAATGATTCAGAGATAATTGCCTTCCCTTGATCATTCATGTATTGATACATGATCTGTGTTTTATCGCTATTTAACGCCTTAAATAGAGCTTTCTCTAAAAGGGCGTTTTGATTATTCTGCTATCATATGTTGTTATTACTATTAAAATCAGGAGATTTAGTGCTACCCGCGCTGATAAAACCAGTGTGGCCGTTATGTATTTTTGTTGAGCAGAAGCGTATATTGATTAAGGGCAAAGACAGATGTGAAGGACAGGGACTGAACTTTTATTCAATAAGAGTAAGGGTCAATCCCAATTGTACCCCTTAGCCCTCCCCCTTCGACTTACCCCTTTGTCCATCCTTCTTTTCAAGTGAGGTCCCGGTTTGTCTTTGTTTCAAGAGCTGTGTAGCCCTTCCAGGGAATTGGGATACCCCTTCACTAGACGTGAACATGCAAAACCAAGGGCTAAGGGGTACAATTGGGATTGACCCTAAGACAATTTGTCAAGGTGTATGACCACCTCTCTCCCTTGTACCTAACGAATGTTGGTGCTTAAAGTCTAGTTTGATAACTGGAAAACATTTCTTATTGACGCAACAAAAACAAAACCAAAAAAAAGAATATGGAGGAAAGACAGCAGGTTGTGATTGTCACTGCTAGGTTTTTAAATTGACTTAAGAGTAAAAGGTAATTTCTGTTTACATAACTCTATAAAGTAACAATAAAATTCAGGAATATTAAACTGTATAATTGATATCATTCTTATAAATCTAAATCTTGTCCCAATTAAAGGTAAACTTGCCATCTGTTCACTTGTCCATTGAAAGGTGGTTCAATTTGTGAACCACTCTTTTGAAGGGTCTTCTGTATTCCTCCCTCCTCTTTCTGTCTGCCCACCATTAAGGCTGTCTGAATCAGAACGGGACATTCACAGCTTTTTATTATTTCAGGGTCCCCCTGTGTATATTACTTTAATGAAAATTCATCACTATCGCTTGTTTTGTTCCTAATACTGTCACGGTTTGTATACCCCAAAAAAATAACAAAAACAACGAGGATGACCCAAATGCAGATTGAAACACAAAAGGCTTTAATATAAACAAAAGGGGATCAAGAGTCCAAAGATAATAACAAAATGAGTCCAAAAACGGTCCCTCAAAAGTACATAACAAACAAAGGAACAAATCATAACTGACCCACAAGGCGCAAAACAAAGTTCCAACAAAAAGTACCTTTCAAAATTCGGGAGAACACAGGAGATCACTGGAGACTGAGAGACACTGAAGACAGAAGAAACAGGAATGAGCCCACAAAGACAAGGGGAAAACACCAGGGTTAAATACATGAGGTGATTGGGGTAAACGAGAAGCAGCTGGGGAAGAACAATCACGGATCAGGTGTGACAGGACAAGACAGGAAGCAAAACCCATGGCATTAAAGGGAGACAGGAGGACTTTCAAAATAAAACAGGAAACACAAGGACAAGACTAGAAACGTGAGCAAAATGGGAAACTTGACAAGGACTGAGAAGAAACAAGGGACACAAGACAAGAGGTCAAAACCGGAAACAAGGAGTAGAACAGAACACAAGGAAAAGGCATACAAAATAAACAGAACTGGCAAAATCATGACAAATACAGTTGTGAATGGGTTACAGCTTTGGGTTTTTAGATAATGAGCAGGGTTAGGACTTTGCTTTGTCAAAAAAGGGACAGGTTTCTGTGGTCACATTGCCTGACCCACTCTGTGAGGGTCCATCTGAAGATTGGTCATTACAGCCCTCAAAGATAAGGCATCATTTTTGAGTCAAGATATCTTTAGGTTATAAATAAATGATTTAAATCAAAGAATACATATTTTGTTTTGATTTTTATGTAGATTTTTTTAAATACAAGACACATACCTTATCAGAAACAAATGCACAGATTTTCTTTGCTTTCAACCAGTATTTATCGTATACATTAAGTTGTTTGGTTTTAACAATTAGTAAAATGACTGTGAATGCTAGTTTGAAGCAGTACCATAACACGTTGTGTAATTTAGAAATAGTCTTCATTAGCCTTTAAATGGCGTATTTTTGATTGCATCACCTAAAACGTAGGTGCCAAAGACTTTGGGATCCCTAATTATTGCACCTTAGCATCATCATTCACAAAAATGAGATTTATCTGTCTAAAAAGTCTTATACATATGTGACAAAATGTAAAAGTCTGGCAAACCATGCTTGAATGACAATGAACATCTTCATAATTATAGACACATCTATTTTTATTCAGGTGCTGCTTTCATCACCCTCTGTAGTTACAGTAATATCTTCACCTTTAGTGTCACTGCCTTTACTGTCAGCCTTTGCTTTACAGCCCCTCCGTCACGATTCGCCCTCGTGCTCTGACCTTTATCCCACTCCTCGAAACAGCATGTAAAGTGATGCAATGAAAACATTGAGGGAAACCTAAAGTGACAGCCTCGCTTTAAGGTCTGTACTTCCAAAAGTAAACACCCAGTGCTCTGGTGGTGTTTCCATCACGCAGATCACTCAGTCACAGCGAAGTGTCGCCTCGGATTACAGACGATAAATCTCCTGCTACAGATACTGGAGTTTAATTATGCGAGGGGAAATGGGAGAAAGGGAGAGTTTGCCTGCAGGCTTCAGTGTAGTAAAAGGACAATGAGCCACCGTGCTAGTTGTGCATCTGAACCTCTGAGATCCTGCTGTAAGGGCTGGAGACAACTCTTTCCTCTTGAGCGGGTAAAGCTCCCGATAAGAGATGCTGACTGACTCTTTGGGGTCACTGCAGCACTACACACTCTCATACTGAGGAATATTTGCATTATGAATTACATTATGGGGGCTTAATCCACCACTCCTTCATATAGCCTCCTGTATATTCTAACCTGTGGGAGAAGCTGTCGTGCTGTGAAACATAAAAAGGGTTTTATGTTCTTCATGATACATTTCAGGTGTTTTTTGAAAGCATAAAAGGCAAATAAAGGTGTCAGGGAAACCTTGAAAACATGTCATGTTATATTTTTCTTTTCTTTTTAATGTTTAAGGTTTTTAACATTAATGAAAGGACATTTTAAGTTGTCTTTATTTGATAATTTGTGCTTCTATATCCCATTAAAATCTTACAAAGCAGCCCTTTTAATTACTGTATGAATTAAACATGTTTACAATATTGAAATGATTATTTCTCCTTCAATTTTTTGAAGATACTTATTATCATAATTATTATCATCATTATTAATTTATATATTTACAATATGTGCATCCAAAGAATGCTTTAATATCTATCTATCTATCTATCCATCTATATATATCCATCTATATATGTGTGTGTGTGTGTATATGTATATATATGTGTGTATATATATGTGTGTGTGTGTATATATATATACATATATATATATATATATATATATATATATATATATATATATATATATATATATATATATATATATATATATATTTCCTGTGTTAAAAGCATATGACATTGCTTAAGGTGTTTTTCTAATTTAAATAGCTCCATAAGTTGTCCTATTGAGTGAAACCTGTTGTGTATTTTGTAATTTTGTATTGGCCGCTCCCTAGGTCTCTCTTGTAAAAGGGTTTTGTTTTATACTTAATGGGAATGGGGAAAAAAATAAGTCAATGGACCAAAAGTATTTTCTTTGTTTTTTGTCTTTTTTTTTAACTGTCAATTTTTAAAATATTTAATACATCAATCCAGCTCACAAAATCAAAGTTAAAGCACAAAATTACCAAATACTGAGAATGACACAAACAGAATTCAGACCCTTTTTGTGATTGAGATTCCCAACATATTTTACCAGAATAAATCATGTCCTCAGTCTGTCTGAGCACTGCTTTTATGCTTCTTTGTTACTTTTCTTTGGATACCCTTACATACTTTTCTGTGTATCTGTTGTTGTAGCTCTACTGTACGCCACCATCTTTGGAAATGTCACCACCATTTTCCAGCAGATGTACACCAACACAAACCGTTACCACGAGATGCTCAACAATGTGCGTGACTTCCTGAAGCTTTATCAGGTCCCCAAAGGTCTGAGCGAGCGGGTCATGGACTTCATTGTGTCCACCTGGGCCATGTCTAAGGGCATAGACACAGATAAGGTGCCTAAAAAAGTATTTACTATTCAACAAAGGAATAATCTCATAGATGTATTTATCACTGTGTACTGATTAGAGAGAGAAGATAAGTGTTTTAGTTACTTTGACACCCTTAGCGGAGACCAGAATGAAGCCCACCTCCATTTAATTAAACTCACTATATGATGTGAGCAAAATATTTTTCTGCTTTATGAGGGGCTTTTAAAGAATATAATATCCAACCATCACTTATGTTTTGGCAATGTTTGGGCAGGTAGGTAATGCTAATGAAGTGCAAAGATTTGTTTCTTGCCAGTTTCACTATTTTGTCCAGATTTTGCCACATTTTTGTAGAATTTACAGTGAAGTCTCACTGCACTTCCTCCTCCAAGCCTTGTCAGGACACGTCTTAGCTCCGCCCACCTACACTGCTCACATGTTTAAAATGAGTAGTCTTAACAGATAAAACTGCACTCATCAAGGTATTTTTACCTAACAATAAACCACTGTTTTTTGTTTTATGAATGAATTCCACATAAAAAAAGCATTTTATTACAGCTTTTTTCCTTCATTGTGTGAAATTCATCCGTGTTTTAAAAACACTGGTTTACTATTTCTTAACTACATTTTTGTAGAATTCAGTTTTTATTTGAAAAATCTCTTCATTTTAAAATAAGCATGTCAGCAGTGGAGGAGGGTGCAGCACCAGCTTTTATCGCAGCTTGGTGGAAGTTTTGGGGGCCTTTTCTGTTAGACAGTGTGCAGGCATGCAGTTAGGTTTTTAGTTGTAAAGGCCAACTATTTTGTACTTTAAAAGACTGGTTCTCCCTTGAATAACAACACAAATTACCCTACCTTCTGTGAAGATATCTTGCCAAAAAGAATCTCTGTAAAATAAAAAAAAATTGTGGGGTATATAATTCGTTAAATATTGACTATGGCTAGCAAGTATTTACACTAACACTCTTTACCATCTCTTACAGGTTCTTGCAATTTGTCCCAAAGACATGCGTGCTGACATCTGCGTCCACCTAAACAGGCAGGTGTTCAATGACCACCCTGCATTTCGTCTGGCCAGCGACGGCTGTCTGCGCTCTCTGGCTGTGGAGTTTCAGACCACGCACTGTGCTCCTGGCGACCTCATTTTTCACATCGGAGAGAGCGTCGACACGCTCTGCTTTGTAGTGTCTGGCTCACTTGAGGTCATACAGGATGATGAGGTCATCGCAATACTGGGTAATAAAGGCAGACAGAAATCTGCAATCTTACTCTGACATCACACTGAGAAATTAAAATGCTAATATAAATGCTGATATATAGCTCTGCGGATGTATTTCAGATCTCTTTTTACAAATCATTTATATATTTGTATAAAACAGTAATGGCAGCTGCAGAACATAGTTTGACTTTGGCACTAAGGCTCCAACCTCCTCACTATTTACAGATTTATTTTTTGAGAAGAATTTGAGTTGTGATTGGATAGTATCTTAAACTTTCTAATGGAGCCTGCAGGTGGATGCTGGGATGGTGGAGTGTTAAAACAAGTGATGCAAGGCAGAACAGGCAGTCAGAGGGAAAGAAGGGAATATAAACAGAGAATCTCGCAGCTTGAATAAATGGTAAAATGGACTTGAGCTTTTATAGCACTTTTCTAGTCTTTGACTACTCAAAGCTGCTTTACACCGCAGGTTACACTTACCCATTCGCTCTCATATTCACTCACTGATGCTTCTGAGTTTCTATGTTAGTAATCCATCAGTGTCAACTAACACATTTCATGCCCATTTACACACCACTGATGCAGCAGTGGGGGCAACTTGGGGTTCAGTATTTTGTCAAGAGCACATCTCCATGTGTCACCCGGAGCTGGGCGCGAACCTGCAACCTCCCAATTACTGACCAGGCGCACTATCCAACTGTGCCACCGACGCCCCACTAATTTGAAGTTTTTCAGGTTATTAAATACATATGTCTAAATACATCTGTCTGGTGTAGTCAGAATTGCTCAAGTTGTGTGCCTAAACCAGCTCACAGACACTGCCCCATTAATGGTTTAGAGTGGTAGTATGCCTTAAAGTCACAGTGCCAGACAATTATTTTTAATTAACAACTTTCTGTTAATGAGCAATTGAAAGGTCAGTTCAAAAAATCTCAAGGGAAATCAGAATATCTCTTAAAAGACAACATATTTTATAATTGGATCTGATGACCAACCAAACAACAAATAAGACTAACATCCACCCTGTCTCCAGCTGATATAACCGTTAGTTTGAAAAAAAAAAAAAGAGCAAAGAAAAACAACATGCTACCAATAGACACCTACATTGTAATGTACAAATAAAGGTTATGGACAAGTATTATTTCTTTTTCCAAAATGAGCAACTTGAGAGTCAGTGTAGTTCTTGCAGAAATCAAAATTCATTTCAAAGAAAAGTGACGATTGAATTAGCTATATCAGGCAACAGAAAAATTCATACCCGTGATCAAGCTTAACTTAATAACATCTCTACTCTAGAAACAATTTTACCTTTATCACAGAGTGACCTGAAACCATATAAACTGCTCAAACAGACTTCTTAGCAAAAAACTTTTGACTACAACAGGCAACAGCTGACATTAGTATTTAACCCCTCCTAACTGTGCTAACATGTTGTCTTCAAAACTCTTTTTGTTGGACAACATTTGAGTGATTATGTTAGCTTTTAGCTGTTAGCTTAATATAGATATTAAACAGCTGTGACTCAAATGTACAGCCACAACCTACAGACAGAGAAACTGCTACATAGATACTAGATTAGAATGCTATCTTGAATTCTTGTACTACAAATAGTAGTTAATGTCAGCATTCACAAATCAGCACTTCACTTTGCTGTGATTTAGCTCGAAGTTGACAAATGCTAACATTACACTCGGTAAAGAATAACTTTTCATTTGTCTTTTCAACAGGCAACACCCAACATTAGCTTATAGCTCTTCATTGCTTTTGTTAATGTTACTTAGGTGTGTAAAACATTTCTTCCCATTTTACGTAGCACTTAGGTAGTAATGTTGGCTTTAAGCAGTTAGCTATTTTAAACAAAAAAAATACAAGCAGAGTACCACTTCCTGGGTCAAACCATGAGCTTGTAAACAGCTATGCTAACAGTAAGTGGGTAATAGAAGATACAGTGGGAAAAGCATTGTATCTTCAATTTAACACAGTCAACATTTATCACAGTCCTCTCACTATTACCATTTGCTGAAAAGTGAAAAATACACTTTCTTGATTTGTTTTACAAGTACTAAAGTTCATATTACACACCGGCACTATGTAGTTTGCTAATAATTTTTGCCACTAGCTTGCAGATGCTAACAAAAGCTGACATTTAACAGCGGCTCTAATGAGGTCATAAAATATCTACTTACAGCTTGAAATATGGCGAGATTTAATTTGTCTGACAATTGTCTCCAGTCTGTTGATCAAATGAAAAAAAAAATTCTACTGATATTTGTTCAAGAGACTTGATTTAATTTCAACACAGTTCAGTATTGTGTGAGAGCAGACTCAGAAGAAAATGGATGCCTTGCAAATGTGGCAAAGGGGCAGACTTAATCAAAATAATACTGTTTCTGTGTCCATGCAGGAAAAGGTGATGTGTTTGGAGATGTGTTCTGGAAAGAGACCACCATGGCCCGCTCTTGTGCAAACGTCCGGGCACTGACATACTGTGACCTTCATGTCATCAGGAGGGATGCTCTGATGAGGGTGCTGGAGTTCTACACTGCTTTCGCCAACACATTTTCACGCAACCTCATCCTCACCTGCAACCTACGGAAACGGGTAAGATAACTTAATGGAATTGCTGTTGCTTCTGCTATCTGCTCTTTTAAAATGATTGATTGGTGAATCTACATTAATTCTTCTGAACAAGGACAGTCACAGAAATGCAGTTTAAAATAAAAACATTGATAGATTCACACTCGGCTCTTGTCAATATTTGATTGAGCTTCTCAAGGATGTATAATTCCTGCTGTGGCTGTAAGATGAACTGTTTTCAGTCTCTATAGTAGTTTTTTTTATACATCTCCATATTTTTATCCTTTGGGATCAAGACCACATTAATAATGGATGATAAATATTCTCTCTATAGCTGGTCTGGTACATGTGGATTGTTTTGTACTTTGTATGGACTGGACTATTGAAAATTTCTACATTTTATGTCTTAAAATATGCACTTTTATAAAGGAATTAAAAATGCATGTATTTATGTTACGTAATGTCTGTGTATAGAGATATAACTATTACATCTCACACACCATAACAGTGACATGCCTCCAGTTAATTATCATTTTAAAATGCTTTAAGTAATTATGATTTTGCAGCTCTATAATAAAAGCTCTTACTGTATCAAAAACAGAATCTTTACAGCCACTCTGAATCTAAATAATTTCAAGGTAAACTGTGGTGGCATGTTCAATGATTTATATTGTGTACTTAAAATGTATTCAAAGAAAATAAAAACATCTATTATTCATCTGAGCAGCTTTAGAAACTGCATAGGTCTGAGATTCTCACTCTGCACTCCTTAATGTCATGTGCTCATTTCACTTGCTTTTTCTTTCTTATGCATCATACTGGCACGCAAAAGTTCTAACATTTAAATTATTTTGGAAAATAAAAAATCATTTTATGACTTTTCTTCTGGTGTCTTTGGCATTGGCGAATTGTACAGTAAATTTGATCAGAATGAAAACTTTTTCATCTTTATAATGCTCGAGAGTTTTTGGAAATGGGCTGTTTTGCTTATATGCACCCTCCCGTTCTCTGGTGGTAGCATAACACCTTGTCTAGTGTATGAAAAGCAAGATGAGGTAAGGTTTGAACTGATATCTCAAAAAGGAGGAGAACAGTATTTTCCAGAGTCTTTATAGATTTTAACATGTGGCCTTTGGTCCTTTTTTATGTGAGAAGTACAGTAGTGGCTCTTTGTTTTTAGGAGTTCCCTTTCCTAAAATATTTTGAAAACTTTTCTTTAAAAAACTGAAATCATTTTTATATCACTATTTGATAACTGCTTGAAAGACATTGCAAGGTATTGATGAGTGTGACAAAGTGTTGATTAATTTGTGTGTTTTATATTTCTATAGAAACAAGGATAGAGCATCTAAACCAAAACCATACACTACAGAAGTAGTTCTCAGTTGGTCAGGCCTCAGGACCCCCACCACTTCCTTTTTGAGAAATCGTGACTCAAAAATATGTTAACCATTTTAATTATAAAATAAAGAAATATTAACGTTTAGATCATGAAGAAACAAAATAAGTACTTAAACAATAGACAGGACAAAACAAGCATGGTATAGAGGACATTTAAAACAAACACTGATTCCTACTCTGCTTCCACAGATAAAATATACATTTTAGTTTTTTATATCAATAGAAATAAGTCAGAATTTCAAGAAAAAAACCACATTTTTTAAGAAAAGCAAAATATGCATATCTATGTCTGCTTGGTGTTTTCAAACATAACGGACACTGTGCCAATTTTTCTTATATACATATTTGTGACTCACTTAAAACAGCTCAGTGACCCACCATTTGAGAACCACTGCATTATTAATTTTATAAGCCAAGCTAATAGCCTGCGTATAAAAAGCACAGGAGTTAACCTGATAGCGAGAAGTACAGAGCATTAAAACTGATGTCACACACAACAGCCGGAGTAGAAAAACTTTGAGTGGCAGCTTCTAATTTTCACCCAATTTTGCCCACGGATTATTTGAAATACTGACATTTTGTAAACACAAGTGAAACAAGACATGGTCTGCCGTGAAAGCCCTTAACTAAACAGTACAACATCATGCATAGAGACCAAAATGTTTTAGAACAAAGACATAAATATGGAAATATTTTAAAAAATAATGTTCAATCACTGGTATATGGTCTGTTATTTGCAGAAAATGAGTAAAAGAACTTTTCTGTATCTTTTTCTGTAAAGCTTTTACAAAGGGCCACTGAATGCAAATGGAAAATAGAAAGAAAAAACTTTTATTCTGAAATTAACTGCATTCACATGAGAAAATAAAATCGTTTCATAAAACAGAGCAGGTTTTTATGATTGTCTTTTTAATCATAGATTTTCTGTCTGAAATAATGCTCAAAATTATCCCAGAATTATGTTGTACATTTTTCTAAAAATAAAGTGTTGTCATCTGATTTTCAGCAATTTAACATTTACCTTGCAGTTAAACATCTGTAAAGTCCGATGGTGACACGTTTTTAAAGAATCACACTCAGATGCAAATTAAAGTACATGCAGACCAATCATCAGGCAGGAATCCAAAAAGGACAATTTCAAAAGACTTCAAATTAGGCAAAAGGATCACAAACAAAGCTGGACTGGAAAGCATGTACATGTGAGGAGACAATGACAATCTGACACAAGGCTGGTGAAAACACATGCATTCATACAGGTGAGGTTGAAATCAGACCAGTGGCGAAAATCTCTCTTCAATGTTAGGGGGGACAATAAACAGTAAAATTTCAGAGAGTAATTCTTTGGAGGGGACATTAAAATAAATGCTATATTTTGCTGTGTTTTTTTGATACTTTCTCAAATGTCTTGCATAGTTATATTAAACAATAACTGTAAGTCATTGTTCCTTGTTAGTCTTAATCCTACCTATCTACAGGTTTGTTTATGCTCAACCAGCAATTCCAAGATTTGTATTGGTTGGAAGGTGTGAAATACACCATATGGACAATTCACAGATTTATTTCAAACTAAGATGAAAAGGTGTGCATACAGTGCAAATTTCGTTTTTGCTTAAAAATGAACACCCTATTAGCTGCTAGCGTGTTAATTTAAAACATGCCGGCAGACTTCGAACACAGGGCTTGAAATTTTGCTTTTCATGTTGTGCATGTTGAACAAGTGGAGTGATAAACAACTTATCAACCATTCTGTGTTTTAATACACTTACTTCGTCCGATCACCACCGCTTTGTCCACCTGCCTCTGTGTGTACACAGCTCTGCAGCAGCAGCTACGCCGGTTGCCGGGAGAAACAGTTTGGACTAAACCATTGGGGAGGGGGATTGTAATCTTTAACAGTTAAAATTGTCTGGCAATGTGTTTTTAAGTAGCGTTACTTGAATTGTACCGTCAAAACATGTTACTGTACTACTAGAAAAATCTTATTTGAACCGGATTTTTGGGGGGGGCAACTTTGTGGAAGTGGGGGACACGTCCCCTGTGCCCCCCCCCCCCCCCCCCGGGAAATTTTGCCTATGAATCAGACACAGGTGAGACGGGACAGAAGGTGGGAAAAGAACAAGACAGGACGTAACACCAGACAAAAACATATCAACAGGGTTTCAAAATAAAACAGGAAATGAAGACAAAACATTTGAAAACATATTAACAGGTGAAGAGAACATTGAACAGGGTGCCTGTGCAAAGCCAAAGTAGTGACAATATCATATATGAACCTTTAAGACACTGATGATTAATCTTTTATCTCAAACCAAAACAAAATAAACTACATTAAGTTAAACAGTTGGCCAGGTTTGCATCTTTGAATAACCTGATTATGAAGACTCATATTTTAAGGTTAATTTATTAAAAAATAGTAAAACTATTTTTTTTATTTTAATTACAAAAATGTACCTCATAACTTTAAGGTAACATAATCACTGATACAAAAAAACAGATTGATTTTTTTTTTCACAAAACATAACTTGTAGTTATGAGATAATAGCCACAGTTTGTTTTCTTATGTGAATGCAGTGCACCTCTGTAGATATACTTTATTGCATTTAATCATTAAGTTTAAGGTCATTACATAGTAAAGCAGTATGTAGTGACTTTTAATGTTTCACTTACTTCAGTGTTACAACTTTTTTATTTGGTTTAAAATACCTTGAAGTTGGTATAATAATTCTTATAGAAGTTTAATATTAGCTCCTAATGTCTGATTAAGAGCATCCTGAATTTTAACCATCTGGCTCCCTTGCTGTAAAAACAGTAGGTATTCAAAAGCAGGAACATATCACCCTCATCCTGGCCTCTCTCTGTTGGCTCCCTGCTCATTTGAGAAATCATTTTAAGATTTGATTTTTTTTCTTAAATGTGTTTTAATCTTAAATGCGTTACATCACTGATCTCTTAAACGTCTACACCCCGTTGAGATCTTTGAGGTCTGCAGGTCAGCTTCTTCTTCTCTTTCCTCCAGGTGACCGAGCCTTTTCTGTTGTGGTTGCTATATTATAGAAAGACCTACGTTTGATATCAGAATGTCCCCCACCGTACCTACTTCGAAATCTCATCTTTGAACTTACTTTTACTTGTTTGCCTTTAATTCAGTATAAAAGTTGTGTGGCCTCTGTTTTATGTGTTCTTATTTATTTTAACAAATTGTTGTGTGTTGTTTTTATTTTCCATTTTTATTTATTTATTAAGATTATTTTTGGGGCATTTTTAGGCCTTCATTGACAGGAGAGAGAGACAGTGGATAGGCCCGTGAAAGGGGGTGACAGAGAGCCAAGAAAGATGCTCTACAAACAGACCGCAGTCTGGATTCGAACCCAGACCTGCAGAAGCATGTATATGGGATGTGCCTGGTTGCTTAACACTTTGCCAAACCAACACCTCTCCATTTTAATTTTTATGTGCTTTTCACATTTTTATCATCTTTGTTGTTTTTAATCACTTGGTTTTTAAGGTTAGTTTTCTTTGTTTTACCTAATTTGTATTTTATTCTATTTTATTTCTGCTTGGTAGTCACTGTGCAGCACTTTGGTAAACTTGATTGTTTTTTTAAATGTGCTGTATAAATAAAGTGGATTGGCTTGGACTGGAACAGAACTATTTCATCCCTCTTGGTTGCCAAAGTTCATCCATTCACTGCAGCATTGATGGGCTGGACTAATCTGCTGTACTCGTCTTTAGATGGACCTTTAGATGAAATACAAATCAACACGAAGTCACACAAAACAATGAACAAACTCTTAAGTAACACACAACCTACAAAACAAGACACATCTATGAAATGTATGAAGTAGGAAAAAAACAGAACATCATCATCTGGAAATGGTTCAAGAGGACTGAGAAAAAATATGTCAAAACTTGTATAAAGTTTCTTCGTCTTCTGAGAAGACTTTAACAGTCACAGCCTCTACATCGCTCCATTATCGCTCCATTAACAGTTTCCCTTGTGCATTGCTGCTTTCAGGTCTTTAATATTTCAGCACATATAGCAGGCGGAGATGGCAGCACTTGATATAAAGCTGCATTATATATGTTCATTCTGTAGGGCTCTACTTTTGTAATTCAAATGTAACCTCTGTGTATAAATCCCCTGTCAGAGTCCTCATGCACAGTCTCTGTGTTTTCTAGATCATCTTCAGAAAGATAGCAGATGTGAAGAGGGAGCAGGAGCGCCAGAGGACCGAGGTGACCCTCTCCATCCCTGACGACCACCCTGTCCGTAAACTGTTCCAGAGGTTCAGACAGCAGAGAGATGCTCAGGCACCTGGGGAGTCCAATGCTTACTGTGACCATAACTGTGTGCAGGTCGACTCCAACTCTAAAAGTGTGTCCCCTCAGCAGCTGGTGGTGCAGAATAATGTGATCTGCACGGGGGGAGGTTTGGCTGTTCCCCCACAAGCGGTGGTGCTCAGAGAAAAGTCAGAGCACGAGGCAGGGGAGTCTAAGCTGAAGCCCTGTGTGGAGAATCAGCCGTCCTGCCCTGTCAAGAGCAGCGCTGTTGTGGGTGGAGAGGCAGCTGCAGGTGGTGTTACCAGCAGCAAGGGAGCTCGGGGGTGGGCGAGATTTAAAAACGCCACTTCAGCTGTTCCACCGCCTCCTGCTGTCGAGCCAGAGAAGCAGCCAAAGAAGGAGGAGGAGTGGCCTAAAGGGTCCTCAGAGCAGATAGCAACAACCAAAAAGTCCCAGGATTTGGAAGAGGGTGCAGAAATAGGGAGCACAGAGGGTGGAAACAGCACTGGAGAAGGGGGCGAAGAAATAAGCGCCCTCCACAAAACAGACTCCTGTGACAGCGGCATCACAAAGAGCGATCTACGCATCGACAGAGCTGGGGATTCAAGAAGCTCCTTTGAAAGAAGCCCACTAGAAAAGAGTCCAATAGAGAAAAACCCGTTCGGGCTTAGCCTGGGGGTCGACTCCCTCAAGCATCCATTCCCTCAGCCGGCGTCTGAACAGGCACTTCTTCAAGCCATCCTGCACGAGGCCAAGCTTGAGCTGAAGGCAGACATTCAGATTCTGGGTGGCCGACTGTCAGTGCTCGAGTCCCAGGTGAGTGAGGTCCTCAGGTTGCTGTCAGTAAAAAGGAGACTGTCGCTGCCGCCGACATCGTCCCCAAAGGTCAGAGTGAAAAATCAAGACTTGGTTGAAACCTCCTGCAGGCCTGTTGCACCAGAAAAAGACGATGGACCATTCTAAGTAAATGACATCTATAAGCACCATTTTGCATGTCCTGCCAAAACAGTTTTTTGCAATAAACACTTAGTATGTTTACATGCAGTTAGAAAAAAGTTAAACTGCCGAGGTAGTCCAATCAAAACTGGACTTTAAAAGTTAATGTAAACACATTAGAGCCTGGAAACATTGTTAATTTCTTTTAGTCAGAACTCTCTCAACTATTTAACTCTCATGGGTGTACGCTTTAATCAGATTTGGCGATGTATGCATGCTCTGATTCTCCGAACTGGGCCCTGATCTGAAAGTTCACAAGCGTTAAACCTTGTTTCCACTTAAGTGAGGCAAGTGCCCGTATAACTATAAAATATAGACAATGCCTCCGACTGTCAAACACACTCAAGTGCAATTCTTATGTATTACTTAAACCTGTAGAAACTACATGAAGCCGCTGGGGAGAGGCTAATTTTGGCCAGTTTTCCTCTATCAAGAAAGAGTGATACAGGAATGAGTCCAAAAACATGGACGTGAGTTAGCATTTAGCACTTCTTGGCTCCCAACCCCCCAGAGTAAATGGGATTAAGAATATCTTTTATTTCTTTTCTTTAGTTGAAACTTTTGTTGTTGTGTTTGAAATGACAGTTGCTAATTAACAGTTAACATGAACTACAAAAATGGCTGAGGACCCAACAGCAAACATTTCTGATTGTTTTTTAATATACAATTATGCATACACTGCTGCCACAGCCATGAGGACCAACTTGATCAGGTCACTTGATTATGGGGAAACTCTCAAACAAGACCTCACAATAAGACATTATTCACAGGCAGTATTGTAGTTGCTTCTGAGTTGAACCACGATGTTGTAGTGTCATAAAAGCTTACTAATAGCTATTTACTGTCGCTGATTACGTTTAAGCTTAAAACATCATGAATAGTAGGTTTAAGATTATAACAAAGAGCAGAACATGTTTTTATTGTTCCAAAACTCAGTGAAAAATCGAAAAAGCTTTTAGTGAGCCTGCAGTCAAGGGAACCAGCATGAGGATAACTTCTGTGTTTGCCTACAAAAATACATCATCCCTGCACCACTCTATTAGAACATGCAATCACTGAGTGATTACTCATGGAAAAAAACACAGAAGTAGATTTGCTGCATGGCAGCAAATAAATTAAGGTGTTGGCTTCCCAGGAACATTACATGTTGTGTGAGACATTAAATTAAAAAGACACATGGACAACCTGCCTACAGTGAAGAACTGTATGGGTGCTACTTTATTTTACTACAATGACGTCTACTATTTTCCTTTAAATGTGTAAATACATGTCGAACTGTCTTCAACTGTACTTCATATTAGACTGGTAAATGAAACTGTATTTCATCTTCAACTAATGAAACAGACGGTCATTAATTCAAAACTGAGAAGTACAAACTGTCTGGATGGTATGTTGCAGAATAACAGACTAAGTTTTACAGCTTGGTAAGAATGGAATAAAAAGTTAATTTTAGCCATGCAAAATCAATCAACAATCAAGACACCAAACACTCACTTAAAGGAATTACCTTATTAGCTAAGTAAGCACATGATCACACAAACTCTCCAAAATCAACCGCCAAAATGTTTTTATTTTTTAACTGCACTTGAGGAACATTCCAGATGAAAATCTTATGGAGGGGAGAAGTTTCACAGGTGTCATGGAAATTTTTATTGGAATTAAATACTCAATCACCACTGTGAACATACCTAAGTGGAAACAAAGGCTTGAAGCGTAGCATGGGAAACATTTGTCCCTGAATATCACTATAAACTAGAGGGACAGCACTAATGTCATTTCTGCCTGAAGTAAAGGATACAATATGTGCAAAACATACAGAGCCGGGAGGTTTGTCCATGTTTTTACTATTTGACATATAACCCGTCTGTAGTTTGGCTGCATAATGGTGCTGAGAGTAATGCTGTTGTCCCGCAGCAAGAAGGCTGCTGATTGAAATCTTGGAGGATAAGTGGTGTAGATAATAGAAATATAGTTTACTTTTGGTTAACCTGGTCGACAAGATAAATTGATTCTCCCCTAGTGCATGAACACTGAGGAAAAGTGGAGAGCTTTATGGGGCCCAGCTGCATGGGGATGATAAAAATGTTATGGTCCTTTGTAAAGTTAAGCTATAAAAGTTAAACTTTACTCTCAACCTAAACACTAAACATTTTTATCAGAGCAACTAAAATAAATATGTTATTCTTTGTTGCCTTGGCAAAATGTTGCCTATTTTGAAACGTTAACCCCCCTTTTAAAATAGAGAAAACCTTTGAGTTTTAGCCCACTGTCCTCACAATACCAACTGTAATGTCAGACCTGATAGTTAAAGCCACATCATGCACAAGGGTCACACTGTAAGAAACAGCAGGGGAGGACACTGTGGCAGCTTTTTGATGCATCCACAATGATGGCAAAGTTAGCCAGGAGGCCAGCATTATTCTACAGATCCAACACACACCTTGATTTTAATAAATCACATATCATAGTAATCCAGTTCATTTGCTGAGCATGTTAAGCTTGACTTTAGTGTGCATTTAAACCTACTGACCTCAAACCTGAACACCACACATACCAGGGAGTATTCTTTTAGTCTTATTCTTATGAGACTAATGAAGCATATTATTATATTTTGAACATTTAAATTGAAAGGAAGAGATGCTTTTTTGTTTTTCTAAAAATATTATGAACAGTTTTTGACATGCATATCTCATGTATGACACTCTGATGAAGGATTCTGAGCCTGACAGGACAAAACAAGACAAGCTACAAGACATATCTTATGTTTTGTGTCACTGCCAGTCTTTTTAGTGCTTTTCTTGAATTAAACTCACAATGTTTGTTCAGTTATTTTCTAATTTATCTTATTAGTTCAATGTCACTGAGAACACTGTTTTTGAGTTCTTGTCAGGTTAATGACGTGCCTTACAGCGATAAAGCCTCATGTAGTTTAAGACAGGAAATTCTTTTAGCATTGGCATTTGACTCATTTTCTTATTTTGATGTAACATAGCTACATTATTAGAACATGACTCAACACACCTAAATGATAAGTCATTAATCTTTGAAACATGTCATTGCACTATGCATCAATTTTATGAGTTGTCTAGAAACTTTAATTTTTTTTTATTAGCGCTTCATTGTCATGCATGTAAAATAGGGATAAGGATACAACAATAATATTTGATTACAGATTTCTACAAGGATTGATCACTCCACAAATTTCATTGAAATAATGAACATGTAACTGCAGTTAACTTTATGCAGCGCTGCCTCTGTCTCAGGTATATTTGCTCTACATTTGAATTTCACCGTTCATGTCAGTATTTTGTAAAGCATATTGTTGTGCAAGCCATGATTTAGGTCGCAGGATTGAAGGTATCACTGCTAACTATGCAAATCTGAAATGTACATTTACATTTGTTGGGATGATTAAGTTTACAAAGAAACGAAATGGTTCTTGTAAAACCCCAAAGTTTTCTTTTTTTTTTGTGTGACTGTGAATCATGACATACTGTATATAGATATAAGCATGTGACATGAATGCGTACGTCTTTTGAAGGATGGTCTTGCATGCATCCAGGGAACCTGTTTACACTGAAAAGAAAAATAAAAACAATGACATGAATATGAAATGCTGAGCTGATATTTTATCAGGAAAAAGGACCCTGTTTTGTTTAATTCCCATCCCATCATGGCCACTTTATTAGGTACACTTGTTCAACTACTTGCTAATGATAACAGTTAACTAACCAATCACACTGCAGCAGCTTAATTCATTTAAGCATTTAGATATTGTCAAGACGACCTGCTGAAATTCAAAATGCATCAAAATGGGGAAACGTGAAAGCCTGGATCCCTCCTGCATTGTATCAACGGTTCAGGCTACTGGTGATCTGATGCTGATGGGGTTTTTTGCTTGGTACGTTTTGGGACATTAAGTGCTAACTGATCATTTTTTACCTGAGAACTGTTGCTGACCATGTCCATCCCTTTATGGCCACAGTGAGCCCATCCTCTTGTAGCTACTTCCAGCAGGATAATGTGCCATGCCACAAAGCATAAATCATCGCAAACTTGTCTCTTGAACAAGACAAAGAGCTCACTGCACTCACGTGGCCCCATCCATCACCATATCTCAATCCAATAGAGCACCTTTGGGATGTGGTGGAATGGAGATTTACATCATGGATGAGCAGCAAACAAATTTGCTGCAACTGTGTGACGCTGTCATTTACAAATGGACCAAAATCTCTGATCAAAGTCTCATGCACATTTTTGGATGCACTTCTGAGGGCAAAAGAGGGTCCAACTAATACCAGCTTGATGTACCTTATAAATTGGCCGTGTGCATTTATTAGTAACTTGTTTTTTTTTTTTTCATTCTGTTTATTCACCATTAACTAAATGCTTCTCGGCATTTTAATAAGTTACACACTGGCTGGATATTGGTCATTATTTAATACTAACTAGTCCCTTAACCAACTGAGCATTAGCTAGTTTGCACATTACACCAACAAATTATGGTCTATTAACAGAAACTTATGAAGTTGTTCTACAAACACTCATTCATTAAGTAAATATTTCCAAATGTGTAGACTATTATAATAATAAAATAATAATACATTTTATTTGAAAGGGCCTTTCACGACACTCAAGGACGCCTTACAAGATTAAAACAACAACAACAAAATCAACAATATCAAAAATAAAAAATCAAAGGGTATAAGAAAACCTGTGGACTGATCAAGCAGATCTATTTCCCCAAAGTGTGCTCCATTAACTGCATTAGTTGCTTGATTCTCAAATTAACAAAGACTTAAAGGATGGCAGTTTAAGAGAGGGGAACTAAATTAGTTAAAACTTGTAAATCAGGTTATAATTTGACCTTATTAATGACAACTTAATAAAAAAAAATATTTGTATAGCACATTTAAAAACATAGGTTTACAAAGTGCTTTAACAAACAGAAGGAGCACAAGAGCTCAAAAGAGATAAGTCAGGTTTTTTTGAAGTTACGTCGCTTGAGGCCCGTGACACGACTATTACCCCTTTCATGAGGGTATGAGTGCCAATAAAGGAAGTGGCGAGCGTTGCTGGGAGATATCCGGGAGCGGTAACAGGTAGCAGTACACGGTGCCACTGAAAGCCTCAAAGGTTAACCCACTTACAGGTCAAAACTACTCAAAAAAACTATGTTGGCTCGACGTTAACATACAGTAAGGTTCTTCATAATGTTTAACCCCTCGCCAAAGCTCATGTGTTTAGAGCTGTAGTTTGTTGGGACGTAGGTGTTATGTATCCCTCCGCTATTTGGACCTTTTTTAGACGTTAATCTTACGTTCACATTTGGACCTCATCTGGACGTCCAATTTCGACCGAAGTTCCACGTCATGTCAACATCCGATTTGACGTAAAAAAGAATTCATTCTGCACATCCAGAAGACCTGATTTGGACGTCGAAAAATTACCTTAAATATACGTTATTTCAACGTCACATTGCGCAGTGGGTAATGACCATAGATATACATCGAAGACTAGATACGACATGCCCCTCTGAGCTGCGTGCCTGCGTCGATGGTAAGGTAGTGGGGGCAAAGTGTCAAGGCATGCAGGTTGTAGTAGAGGCGAAGACGAAAACAGTAAAGATGCCGGCACATTGCGCTGCATACAATTGTAAAATACGCCGTACGATTGAAACGAGGAAACAAGGAATAACATTTCATAAGAAAGAATAGTTTTTTGCTCTTTTTTCATTATTAAATCTTGTTGAGAGCTTGTCCCAATGTCCCAACCTCATTGGGGTTGGTGCTGTACAATGAAGATGACAAACTGGCCTCTATCTCCACGGAGTGTGTTGTCCACACGTCTGTCCACACACACACACACACACATATATATATATATAGAGTGAGAGAGAGAGAGAGAGAGAGAAAGATATATTGATATTGATATATATATATACATACACACACATATATCTAAATATTTTATCTATACATTTTTATATATATATATACACATATATATATATCTAGAGAGAGAGAGAGAGAAAATAAATATAAATGATGATATAAATGATTACTTTATTACCTTTACCATTAAATCTTTCAATCCAAAAATATAGTTTCTATATGTGCTTATCTTTCTGTTTTTATACTTATACATATATATATATATATATATATATATATATATATATATATATATATATATATATATATATATATATGATTTTTTTTTCTAAATCAAATGTAATGTAGTCATAGTGCATGTTTTGACGTTTATAATAAAGAAAACCGCATGAAAATCCGTTAAGAAATGAGAAAGATATGATTTATTTTCAATGTACATGCATTCCCTTTAATGGGAACGGTGACCTACCCAAGATGGCCGCCACGTAGGCACGTCGCTTACCGCATGGCAAAGCTGCAACAGCGCGCTGACATATCTAGTCTTCTATGTATATCTATGGTAGTAACGACCAGATTAGGAACTTCTGCAGACTGAGTCACAGGTGAAAAGAGGGATGGACATGCATGAGCTGTGGGCCCACGTTCGCAAACTCGGAGGTCCACTGCTGTCACCAGTGGGACTTTGCTAATGAGGGGAGTTACCGGTGGAAGGACATCCTCCCTGTATCAAAAAATCATTCTAAGCACAGGGGCTTAGTGAGGAAAGTCACGACTGTAAGAATTTTACTGTATAGTTTTGTCGAGTCAACGCAGTTTTTGAGTAGTTTGAAGTTTTAAATGGGTGAATTATGAGGCTTTCATTGACACCATATAGTCTACTGCTATACTGGCTACTGTCCGCACCTGGATACCACCCCCGTTACAATAAGAACCTGTTGAACTTCATGTCACAAGAGCCCAGACAATAGGAGAAGCCAAATGAGACCACAAGTACCAGATATAAAAAACGTTAAAAAAAAGAGAAAAGGTAGTAAAAGTAGAAACAGGAGACAGATGAACAAAAGAGAACTAGACAACAAGCATTAAAAGCAGTAAGATGAGAAAACAATGATAAAAAAAGCAATAAAAATGATCAAATTGCCTAAATATTAGCCTCATAATAACTTAAAAGTGCAACACAAGATGAACAGATGAAATAATAGTCAGAAAAGATAGCAATGCAGCATAAGATAAATAAAGGGAATTAAAGCAACCAATTACAATAGAGGACATAAAAAGCTATCAACAGAAGGAAGGAGCTGAAAGTCATCAGAGGAATTCAGTCAAATATTTGGCTATTACTATAATATTATACTAATAAAAGGAAGTATGCTGCTAATTTGCATGCACATAAGTATCTAGTTACTATTGATCTTCAAGGACAGAAAATATTGGAACAGTTCAAGGAATAACATCACAGTAGACTGTTTCTTGTGAGACTGTATTATCAAGTGATTAAAATGGAAATAACAATTTATATGATTTCATCGCCATCACCCATATTTATCATGAGTTCTGCATAACCCTGAGTTGACACTGATTGATAAATTCTACATATTTGTTCAGCTAAAAAACAACTACAGTAATCAATAACTACAGCGCTTCACAACAAGCCCTCCAGAACACGGGGTGGCGCTGCAGCCCGTGTTTATCGCCTCAACGCCCAGTCAGCCACAGGAGTCAAGAGGACCACGTCTGCCTCTGGAGCAGTGAGAGCTGCAGGAGTTTGAGCTTCAAAGCAAAGAATAAAACTGGACAGGTAAATAAAAAAAAAATGCATGTGTTTATTATAAATGTCTCCCGTGCAGTTTGGCAGCATTTTTGTTCGGACTGTTTTATTGTTTTATTTGCATTAACATTTTCTCCTTCGTCTTCCATGAGTTGGTGTTAAAGAGTACAAATTTATTCTTGGATTGCTCCTTCATGTTATTTCTCAGTTCTCAGTTGTGCAGTGTTTTGCAAATTTCTGTAACAATCTGTTGAACACACTTTGGCCTCTGATTTAAGATTAAAAACAGCCACTAACGACAATAGATGTAGCTCGCACATTTTTTCCTCACTTGTGTGTATTTAATTATCATGGCTTATTGCAGCTTTATAGCTTTGAAGAAAGGGTAACATATATAATTTCATTTTAGTGCAGAGGTGGGCAATTTTGAGTACCATAAGGGCCTTATTATTGTTTTCTCACTTTCAGATAGTCACAAAATGTAAAAAATACTGTCAATAAGTTATAAGTGTCCAAATTTAAATTTTTAAGATCAGAAGAAAAAATTGAAGCCAAATATGAGGTAAACATTAAATCAGTAACTTTCAGAGGTGCTCTCTCTGTGTCATAAGCTACTGGTTAGTAAAGTTCATTCAGCTTTATGTTTTTCAACTGCATGTTGTAATGCTTCATAAAAGACCTTATCAACAAATCACATCTATCAATTTCCTTTAAAAAAACACTTCAGAAGTGTAAATAATCCTTTAAGATTATTTAATACGAGGCAAATTGTTTGGGAAAAGTGCAGCAACGGGGGCAACATGGACTGACAACATTTAATAAGGGTCTTAGAGGACCCCTAAATTTATCATAAATAGAGCCCACAATTATACTGTGTACAGTGTCAATTGCAGATTTGGTTCTGCTAGCATTCAAAGCCTGTTGTTAATTGTTTACATGTAAAGTATGAGTTAATTGCTCAGCCAGGAGCACTCACAGCATGAGTCGTGGCCAGCTCAGAGCTTGACTTGCAGCGTAATGTTTCGAAAAGCTCAAGTCAACGCAGTCCTGTATTTACTCTTGTCTGATCCTGGATCACTTATTCCCTCTCTCTCTTAGTTTCACCTGTCAAACAAGCTTTTCAGACTTTGTGCTTCTGCCATTTTATCAGTTAAAATATTTTACTAGTTATTTATTTGTGTATGGATTTATTTATCAATTGATTTAAATCATTTTTTGCATAAAGGGTATGTGAATGAGTGATTGGTCTGGATGATGGGCCCGCAGTGATGTCTTTTCACGGGTCCCACAGTTCCTGGCAGTGCACCTGCTTTTACGTGCTTCAAACAAAAGAACCTCAGCTCTCTGACAAGGTTTTATGGTGCTCAAAGCCAGGGCACTCTGTAAATGGGACAGACAGCATATGCTCTGCTTGATTGAATCTGAAACTATTAAATGTGTAAAACTTAAATGTTGTTGAATTAATTAAAAAATATCCTTTTGCTTCTTGTATTTTTAAGATCTGTTTACTAAAGATAAACAAAGATGGATCTGCAGCTTCCCCCTCATGAAGGAGACCCTGTCTCTGTGGTCGACATGCATACCGGTGGGGAGCCATTGCGCATCATCCTAAGTGGCTACCCAGAGGTCAAAGGTGACAGCGTGCTGTCCAAACGGCGTTATGTCCGTGAACACCTGGACCACCTGAGGAGGGTGCTGATGTTTGAGCCCCGGGGACATTATGACATGTATGGAGCCCTGATCGTGGACAGTGAGCTGCCTGAGGCTGACCTGGGGGTTCTGTTCATGCACAATGAGGGGTACAGCACCATGTGTGGACACGCAGTCATCGCACTGGGACGCTTTGCTGTGGACTATAAACAAGTGAAAGATCCACAGACACCTGAGACGCAGGTCAACATCCACTGCCCCTGTGGGCTGGTGAAGGCATTTGTGGAGTACTCTGATGGCAAAACAGGAGGAGTGAGGTTCCTCAGTGTGCCGGCGTTTGCATTCGCCACAGGTAAGGCACTACCAACTGCTTTCACCTGTTGTTTTACACTGCAGGAGGAAGGTTAATAAGGAAGAATAACACAAAATGCAATAAAACAACACAATACAAAAACAAACAGTACAGTAAGATATTACATACACAGTGAGATACAATACAATACAAACAGTACAACACAACATGTAGCAAGTGATGATATGATACAAATAATACAAAAGACTCAACACTATATGATACAAACAATGTAAAACTGTATTATATAATACAAATAATATGACATGATATAATATGATTTATACTCTGCAATACAGTTCAAAACACTTAGTAACAATGCAGTTCAATAGGCTACAAAGATATAATGAGATACAACACCATATAAGTGAAACAGTAGTGATACTGTAGATGGATGATACTTTATTGATCAGAGGTATGTACAACATGTAAGTAAAACAGGATGATAAGACACAAAGAATCTGATCTGATGAAGACAAATATAATGTTGAAAGAATGCAGTTTGAGGTGATACAGACAATAAGATGAAAGAACACTGAATGATACAATGAGGGATGCACATTGTTGGATTTTCAAACTCATTATTGCAGATATAGATATCGATACTGATATTTTATTGGTCAAGAGTATGCAGCCTCCACATAATTAAAATTAACCTGTTCTGTTTACTGTGACAGGCTATTTGTGTTAGAAACATTATATGTAAAACAAGAAAAAACATTTTCTCTAACTTGAAGTATTCTGATAGCACAAACTTCTGTTTAAAATCCACATCAAATCTGTCACTAAATGAGTATTAGCTCACCTTGCAGTGCTGCTAGATCAGCCTGATTCAATACCTATAATCAGACAGATCCATCTTGACAAGCTCCAATATACAACACCTGTGCCCGGCTCAAAGCAGCACGGCCCAATCAGTGTCCTCTAGAGCGGGAAGAGGTGGGAACTACGAGTGAGACAACAGCCGGGAGTGACTGCTGGTACAGAGATTAGCATAGATGCTAACAGCCTCAGTAGCAGTTTTATCAGATCTGAACCACATTTCTTTATCAAATGAAAAACAAGTAACACTAAAAACTTTACTATTGAAAAGATATTTTTGCTCCACTTTCGACATGTTTTCTGACAGTTTGTTTTACAAAGTTGCTTACATTCTGTCCTTTACACCCTGGCAGTAAAGCCCGCCCACAACGTTATCTGATTGGCCTATAATGAATGTGATTGATGGAACGATCATCCACTCACATGCTCTCACGCACATGCATGGCTCTTATAGGTTAAGTCCAGGATGTTTCCCTCATTAAGCTCCATGAGGAGTGGGGAGGTGTTGATATGTTGAGTGAAGTTGGCTGGGGGATCTGTTCAGATGGTCCTATCTTTTTTCAGTTTCAGTCTGAGTCTGTATGTCTGTCTGCCTGTATGACAGCATGTTGCATTTTCTGTTCAGGACTGACTAAACCATTTTCCAACAGATGTGACGGTGGCAGTGGAGGGCTTTGGTGATGTGATGGTGGACATCAGCTATGGAGGAGCTTTCTATGCCTTTGTAAATGCCCAGAGGTTTGGCTTGGACGTGACCAAGTCCAGGACTCGAGATCTGGTGGACGCAGCAACTGCAGTGACGAAGGCTGTCAAAGCTCAGGTTAGAAATTTAAAATGTTGTTTCAGTCAAGTTCAGATTTTGTTGATTTTTTTTTTTATTTTACCATGTTTTTAATTAACTTTTTGTTTTTGATTTGTTGTTTCATACTTTGTTTGCTTTTTTTGACTTTTTGTGTCTTTTGTTGTTGTGTTTTCAAATTTTGTACTTTGATGTTTGTTTTTCCATTTGTTGTTTTCTTAGTTTTTCTTTTTTATCCACTGAAGAATAATAGAATAGAAAACAAAGGATGTTGAGCTACATAACTAACACACTTAATATTTTTGTTTTGAAGTTGTTTTGAGTTAATTGACATTTTTTCTCTCAGGTTAAGTTGCATCACCCAACCAGTGATGATCTGGCCTTCCTCTACGGCACCATCCTCACAGACGGCAGAGACGATTACTCCTCTGATCCCACTGCAAACATGTGTGTGTTCGCTGAAGCTCAGGTATCGCACACTCGTGAGCCAGTTGGTAAAAACAGCCCTGGATGTATTTGGTGTATCTGTATGACTCATGATCTGTATGTTCTAAACATGTTCTCAGGTGGATCGGAGCCCCACTGGCTCTGGTGTAACGGCTCGAGTGGCTCTGCAGTATCACAAAGGTCTCATTCAGCTGAATCAGACAAGGACGTTTCAGAGTGGAGCCACTGGGTCACAGTTTACAGGCAGAGCTGTTGAGGTACCACATTCCCTTTATACACACATATATATACATATATGTGCGTTTGTGTGTGTGTTTAGGACACTGTAGGTCTTCATTCAGTGTTCCTCCTCATAAATAATAAGGTTAGCTGAGTTAAATGAGTCCCAGCTTAATGACACAGTAAAATCTGAATTAAGGTTCAACAAACCTCTGCTTTGGATTAGTGGCAGACCTTTCAAAGTCTGTCATCTTAGGTACATGGGATAATCCATAAAGAAGTCTCTGATTTGATGCTTTGTGTTTCTGTACAGGAGACCAGGTGTGGAGACTTCAAGGCGGTCGTGGTGGAAGTTGCAGGCAGAGCGTTTTACACGGGAGTTTCACGTTTCATACAGGAGCCCAAGGACAAACTGACACATGGTTTCCTCCTGAAATAATGCTGTTTTTGCTTTTATATACACATTAAAAACTATTTCATAGCTCCTAAATTGAAGTATCAGGTCTTAAACTTACAGTTTTGTAGCAATGATATTAATGTTTCTACTGATTTTTCCAGGACTAAGTACTGATTAAGATAATACTTTATCAGGATTTGTATCAAGAGGAAGGGTATTCAATCTAAAAGCTGACATCTAAATCTAAAACTCAGTAGCGGTCCTGCAATTTGTTCAGTAGCATTTAATGACCACAAGGTGGAGCAAGTAGACTTAAAGGCTGCAGAGTCGCCAGAGTGAAACTGTTCAATGACAAATCCACAACATTAACATAACAAAATTAAGGATCATACCATTTTAGATGGAGAGATGGTGAGTATTTAGGTTGAAAATAATAAGAAACTTAATTTGGACTATGTCTCCAGCCTTCTTGGGCCCCAGAAAGCTTTATCCCCCTTATGGGGGGTCTTGCCTAAATGTGTAATATACACCTCATGCTGCTCAAGAACTATCTGTGCTAAAATGTGACCAACCCTTGTGGACATCCTATTTCTGGTACATGATGTACGTACAAATGTAAGTATTGTCTCAGTGCTGGGTATAGAAATATTACTGCATTAGTCCATGGAAAACTTTTTGTTTAACTTTTCTTTACAAAGTGCTCGAATGCCATAGCAAACGTAACAAAGTATGATACATCCCAAAAAACATACAAGGAAAAGTACTGATTTAAGAAACTTCTCAAAAGGGCACAAAAACAACTAAATATCAGTAACGTCTGTAATTGTAGTAAGTTTGTTTCCACTTGGGGTTGCATGGGCTAGTCGTTGCTGTTGTGTTATTTCTTTTTACTTAAAGGTCCCATGTCTGGTAAAAATCATTTTCTTTTCTTTTACTGTTGTAAGAAGGGGCTTGGGGAGCAGAAGAACAGGACACGTTTCTAAACTCTAACTTTATAGAGAAATGACTCTTTAAGGAAAATGCCCCTCAAAACGCTGTTTTTCATAGCGATGGGAATCGAAAACCAATTCAATTTGACAATTGATAAAAAGTCTCACAAGGAAGCAATATCATTAGTCTTTTGATCAATTCCCTTATCAATTCCTTACATTTTTTCCTGCATGCTTTGTAAATCAAGGAAGACCCACTCCCCTCAGAGGCAGTCAGCAGAGATTTTGTTTGGTGGGTGGAAACACCAGTAACTTGTTGAAGCATTTATTTATGTGGCAACAGCACTGAATATCAGGAATGCCGTGTGTTTGACATTGTTGCCACTGAAAACTTGTTTGGGCCATCTTTTGTCCAGATAGAAAATCCAGAGAAATCAATAAAGGAATCCTTAAAGAATCGCATCAATATGCAAAATTGATTATTATAACAAATTTAAGTGTAATAATCGAAATTTATTACACTTAAAACAAATCCTTGCTTAACAGACAACAGACATGATGTAAACAAGGACCTGGGACCTTTTAAAGTCCCATTTCACATAATTAAGCAACAACAACTTGGACTTCTTGCAGAACACAGCAGGTAATGACACAGTTGGTCTAATACCATTATCCAACAGTGAGCAAGCCTTCATGTTAATGTTTTATCCTAACAAACGTAAACCCTGATCATAGATTCAAAATTGCGTTTTAGCAGTCATGTTGTTGAGTATATGCTGGTGCAGACACTTTATTGGAGCATGCATTAGTGTTGCTCAGTTACATCCTACTGCTGTTCTTGTTGTTAAATGTGTGTGTGAAAGGCTGCAGCCAGCAGCATATGCACTGTGTTTGGCAAATATTTATATGAGAAACATGCCAAAGTCGACTCGTTTTTCATGCTAATGTTGACTTTAAAAATTCTGAGGCCGAGACCCCTAGTTCACACCCCTGTCTTTTTCCTATTCAGAGTGGTATAATGTCATTAATAAGGTTAAAAAAAATCAGAGTTGATAAGAGTGTGTGAATAAACAATCCAGACTGGTTTTCACCCATTTATTCATCAGGTTTTTGTACAATGGAAGGCAATATTTAAACTATAAAATCCAATGGAAGTGTTCGACTCTGGATGGATTCACACGGCTGAAGCACGAGTCCACATGTGACATTTAAGACAAGAATAAAAACATCACATGTGGACTTTAAAATATTTTTTTTCCTGCAGTGTGAATCCACCCACTGGACTGAAACATATTTAATCTGTTTGATAAAAATCTGAAGGAGGGCACTTCCTTCAAAGCAGAAAAACAAATATATTGCATTGAGTGGGTCTGGGTTTAATGGCATTTAGCATAGTCATTATGGATTTCTATGTGCATGTAAAACAAGCACACAACCTTATATATAGATATTTGTCATCTATGACTCGAGTGTACGCACTTGTTGAGAAATTGCAGATCAGGCCCAGGCCTTTAAGAGTACCAACTTAACAATTAAAAATGACAGTTAAGGCCAGCTCTTAACAGGAAACAGTTCAATAAAACATACAGTGATCAGATATATAACTGCTGCACGTCAGTAATAAGGAATAAAAAAACAAACCTTTGCTTCTTAGCTGCGTCACCTGCAGTCAAAAACTCATCTGTCTAACAATACTCTGTCTCAGTCCTGATGGTTCTGACTGCGAGAGAAAGGCAGCGTCTTCATGAAGTCCAGATTCAGTCAGTTCTCCAAAAATGATCTCAAAGAAAGTTCAGCAGCCCGTCTCACTCTTTGATTTCAGTTCATACAAAATGGCCCCTTTGTTTTTCGTGGAATCATCTTCCTGTTTAGATCGAGCATCAAGCCCTGGAGGAGTCTGCTAGCTGCACATCTCACTCTGTGCATAGATTCTGACATACAAAAAAAACAAAACGGCACAGAACAGTTCCTATCAAACATCTTTCACATGTAGGAAAACGTCATCGTCCTGCTACTGTCAGCATCTTAAAACATTTCATTTGACCAAACTGATCCTCCCGTTCGGTCGTCAAAAACAACTTTTGAATTCTGCTCCATTAAACATCAGAACCTCAGAGGATGAACATGTTGGGCTGTGTGTGGCGCTGCACCTCTGAAGCCGAGCTAGGTGGGAATGGAGGGAGGTGCAAGGAATGTGCGTGTCGGTCTGATTCGGGGGGAGACTTGTGATGAGTGTGGGGGATTGAAATCAGGAAACACCACTTAAAAGTTGAGCTTTGTGATCGGTCGCTCTCTGTTTGAGTCTGTGCCCTGGTTGTTGAAGCGTTTACGGTTGCGTTTCATCTTGGACAGGTCCTTGTCAAAGACCTCGCCCGACCGCAGCGCTGACACCAGGTCGTCAAACTCTCCACCGTCGTCTTCCCCGTTTGCCTTCGCTTTCCGGGCCTTTCGCTCCTTCTCCCTCTGCTCCTTCAGCTGAAGACACAGAGAACAGAAAGAATTAGGGCTCTTTATTGATTTACTTTTAAAGTTGTGATTAATCTCTAAATGATAATCATTTCTGATGCTGTTTTGAAGTTAATTCTCCTTGAGCAGCTGTGTTTATTTCACCTGTGAAAGCTCACCATGTTGGGCAGCTAAAGGTCTTTGACTGTAGCAGTTCAGACCGTTCCTGAAGACTTTAAGTCATTTTTCTAAAATGTTGATTAAGAGAATCAGTCAAAGTCGAATTCAACATGTTCATTCTTTGAACTGTCGCTCCGCTGGATCTGTGACCAGTGTCGTCTGTGTCTTGTACAGGAACCACAGTCTCTGCTTGTCATGTGGTCTGTTTTTTTTTTTTTTTTTTCTTAAGATTTTTTTTGGGCATTTTGTGCCTTTATTGATAGGAGAGAGAGAGACAGTGGATAGGCTTGTGGGGGGGTGAGAGTAGGGGAGGACACTCTGCAAACAGACCACAGGCTGGATTTGAACCCGGGCCGGCAGAAGCATAGATGTGGGACGTGCCTGGTTGCTCACCACTCTGCCGAACCAGCACCCCATGTGGTCTGTTGTCTGAGTAAGCGAACTGATGGGGATGTCAGGCAGACTTTGAATGTAGATAGTCAAAGAAAAGAGGAAACTGGCAGTCTGGTTTTAATAAAACAGCACACAAATGAGAAAATGACATACTTAAAGTCATGGGATTGACGTTGCAAATACTATATTTAAAATATATATTGTTCAGCCCTAAGTGCTACTAATAGAAAAGTAAAAACAACTAATGAGAACAGAAAACTAAATGTTTAATACAAGATCAGATATATTATTAGATATATTTTTTCATTTATCCACTAAGCTGTATGTAAGGGTTTCTCTTTATTTAACATTTAAAGACGTCATGGTGTAATGTTTGTATCATTGTAGCTGCAGGAGAACTCTGCAGTGGCTGAACTGTGGAGTACTGAGGAGTAAAATTGCACCTGATGTGGTTCAAACAATTTGAATGGATTAATGAACGATTTACAAACTGAAACAGCAAACAATTTACTTAATATTACAAACTTAAAGATTAAATTAATGGCAAACAGACTGAAACTCACAGTAATACCTCTTTATGATGCATTAGCACAGATTTGACCATAAACAACAGAATGACCACACTGAGTGCTTGAAAAAGCAGTCATGATTGCTCGTTGAAGTCGTGTTTTGTTTTCTTCATCTTCACTTTCAATATTTCATACGCTATCACTCAAACTGGAAAGAAAATGTATTTTTGCTCTTGTAAAAAGCCTAATATGTGAACTGTGAGCGATTACGTACCTGAGCTTCCATTTTGGCCCTGCGCTCCTCCTCCTCTTTGCGTTTCCTCATGTTTTCGTTCTCCTGCTGAGCTTCAGAGAACGACTGCAGGAACTGGTCAAAGATGCCAAAGAACTCATCTGGCTGCATCTTACTGGCATCCTCGCCAAAGTGCTTTACTGCCCGGGTGAACTGCAGGGGGCAGAGAGGAAGGGGCACAGAGGGAGGGGCAGAGGGGATTAGATTTACAGCGGGACACAGAGGGCCATGTTTTACTCACTGTCTGACTGCTTTACAGGAGACTCATTACGTCGCAGCTCTTTGAAATGAGAGCAGGGGACCAGCAGTCAAGCTTTGAAGCCCGTGTTAACCCAGATCTGACCGGCTACTGATTACAGCAGGGGCCGGAGTCTGGAGCCAGAGCCCAAATTAAGGAAGTGTGTTTATGGAGTTTAACTGTAAGTTTAAGCAGAGAGCATCCAGATGTGAGATCAGGCGGAGAACATGGAGCTACCTCTGACCATCACACGCAAACTCAATCAGAGGGGGCAAAGTGCAGATCACACAGTGATGATTAAATATGCTTTTGTCCTGTAAGTGGAGAAGGTTTACACCGATTAAAGCAAATATTAAAACAACAACATGCAACTTTTACACCTAAAAGTCTTTCTGAGTCGCTCTTCCATGTCTTAACCAAAGCAAATGTATGAAAGAGCCAGGACCAACGGTAAAGTTAATCTGTGCAGAAAGCAGGTAACAGCAACACTCTGTGGAAATGGGATGGACCCCATTCCCAAAATTGAACTTATTGCTCCATAAGATTGACTATGAAACTACAAGTTTACAGTGGAAGAGCTGCATATCACTGCTTTTACTTCTTTATAACAAACACTATCGGGGTGGTTTTAGCTGTTTAGTAGAGGAGGAACATTGTGAGGTTCTTTCTTAAGCAGTCGTAACCATTGTTGGTAAAAATGGAGTTGAGCTCTCCGTTTGATGAACAAAACCACATATCTACAAGATAAAGACAAATGTGAGCCTCGTCTTATGCAAGTAACATCGTGGCTCATTTCCACATCTTATTATAGATTAAGATGTCCTGAGGAGGGGAACACCTTTAAACAACTAAGCTCATGACAGGTGTAATATCTGAATCATTTTTTATCTGTTCTGTTATTTTACTGAACTAGTTTAGGGGTTTGACGCTAAAAGACCTACTTATGAGGAATTTGCCTGATGAGGACAAAACTTTGTCTTTTTAAGACCCTTGGATATAATACTTTACATTTAAAGCTCACAATTCTACTTGCATCTTGAAGCCCTCTAACCTTCCAATCAACATTCAATTCCAATCATACCTTAAAACTTAGATTCACACTTTTCCATTAAAGTATCACAGCAAAAATTCAATGAGTATGTTTGTCCAATTTAATTACGAAGAAAACATTATTGGAGATAGTCTGAGCCACATTCACTGAACAGAGCAGGGGTCCGAGGCTTCCCAGTCTGAACTAAAATAACAGTGCCAAAAACTGTCCCTGGAGGTGGGTAAAGCTTAAATAAACACATCTTCAGGATTTACTGTACATTATTTCTATTACTATTTACATTTGATCATAAATGTCACCTAATATCCACAGTTATAGATTGAATTTAACTTTTTTATGCTTGAAATGATGGGTAAAATAGACCATATAAAATCATTTAAAGTAATTATGTCTGTTTTTTGGGAGAAATCTTGCGACCCTTCCTTTGTTGCATTGTGATCTCCCTGGGGGCCCCAACGTCCACTTTGGGAACCACTGCTACAGAACATAAGATATAAACCACATAATTAATCTAAATGATTACACTCATGAACTCCCTTCATGAACTCATGTGATTCACGTGTGGTTTGTGTTTTTATTTCACATAATCCATCACTGCAGCTGCTCTTCACTTTGTGGCAGAAAAAGTTTTTTTCATGTTCATGTGAAGGACCCTTTAACTCATGATATTTACTGCACATTTTATTTGATTTACAGCATCAAGGGATTGAAAATAATTTAATAGATGAAGGTAAACTCATGTTAGCCTTCTCATTAATGAAATATTTGGTAAATAATGGTAATGCATTTGATTTCTGACTGACCTTGAGCACATTTCAGTATTAGTTTGATCTCCTAACTGCTCACATGTGCAGTATAGATAACATTGCCCTGCCATTCTGGCTTACTTTTAACTCTCAACTCTGAGCCTTCAGCATGGTGAGTGGTTGGGTTTAAAATGCCTTAAGGTCACCATAATGCAGACTAAACGAGTGAGAAAAAGGATGGATCATGTCCTGTTGTAGAGTAAAATTTATCGCTTAAGTTGCAACTTAAAATGAGGATTAATGAGTGAAAAAAGGTAATAAAAGACATTTGATGATCAATCAACACATCTGATCAGTCACAATCAACTTTGTTGAAATTGGGACATCACTATTTTTACCTGATTCCTGTGGCAGGTTTTACTTCTAGATCTTGATGAGATATTTCTCTGGACTCTTCTTGTGTGTTTTGCTTTTTAGAAAGTGTAATGATTTATTTTTGTCTTGAAATTAGACAAACACAAAGATTTGAGTTTCTGTACATTAGTGTTCTGTAAAAATGTTATATGTCCACACATCGGCCCTGCTTAACAAGCTGTTCACAGGGTCTGCACGTTCTCTGTTTCTGTATCAGAACTAGAGAAGAGAAACACACGCTCTCAGTGTTTTCCTGCAGGATTCTGTAAATGATTCACTGAAACCAAAGGTTACCATATGGGCTGCAAGGCTACTGGGTCGACACAAAATCAGAAACACACAATGTGAGAAAGTGAAAAATCCTTCTCTTTCTATGTTTTACCGATAAATTTAGACAGATGTATGAATTATACTGCAGGGTGTCAAAGGTTCCCTCACAAAGTTTAGGAAGCTCAGGTTTCTGGTTGTAAAAATGTCAAATATAAAAGCTGCAATATTTATGTTTGTTTACTAATTTGCTTGTCACAAAGAGCTCATCTTATGTCATAAAAAGTAGAACTTGTAAGCTCCTTTAAAACACTCTAATAACAACTCAGCTTAATAACAGTGTTGTAAAATAATATCTCTTCCCTCATTTCCTGGTTTCTCTTTTGACCTGCACACATGACCAATAAAGCGCCGGTGGAGCAGCGGCAGGAAGCTGAAACCCTTCACTCCCGCTGTTAGCTTTCCTCTAAAGGTGACTGATGAGGTCAACACGGCATGTAGAAACAGCTGCGCGCGGAGGAAATGGGATGCAGAGCTTTGTGTGTGTACAGAAAGTGACAGTGGTGCTCTGCGGTCATTATTTTCAGCACAAACAAACAGAGCAGAGAGCCGCAGAGATGACTTACCAGCTCTTTAGCCTCGCTGAGAGAGTCCTCTACATCCGAGAAGCTGAAGCTAGCCACTGTGATGAACTGGCTCACCACTGACACAAACTTATCACCCAGCTCCTGCGGTCGCGTCTTCTGGTAGTCAAGCTCCTACGGTGGGAAATGATCCAAGAGAGAGAGTTAAAGGAGAAACAAGAGGAAGGCAACAGCAGTCATGCAGTAAATATAGTAATAAAGTCAAAAAGGTGTGTGTGACTCACACTCTCTACACTTTTCAGGCCACTCCGCAGGTTGTTGATATCCTTCTCCAGCTCAGTCATGCTACAACATAAAGAGGTTCAAAATAAAATATTCATACATCTCCATCCTTTTCTGTACAACACAGCTCTGATTAACTCTTATAACATTGTCTCTGAGTTATCTTTTGAAATATGGTGTTTATTTAAATCCTCCTATATAATATGTGTTTAAAAAGAATACATTATTACAAAAAAAACATTTACAGGTTTCTACCTTACCCACATACCTACTTTTATACACGTTCCCTGTGTATCTTTTTTCTATACTCTCATGTGAAACAAACAAAGAGGTAATAAAGCAGCAGGTCCCCGTACTTGACTTTAGCTGCCTCTGTGATGCTCTGTAGGTCCTCCTGGAACAACAGCACTTTGGGGTATTTCTTCTCCAGGATGGTGATCAGGTAGTGCAGCAGAGTGATGTTTCTAACAAACAGTGAGGGGAGAGAAGAATGAGGATGACATATTTTTTTACTTCTAGAAATTTCCCCCCATTGTTTAGGAGGGCTGCGTACAGAACAAGTACAGCAAAACATTGTAATAATAACACAAAAATAGTCAAAATATTGAAAATTCCAACTCTTCCTTCAGCATGCACTCTCTGAACACTTCATTAGGAACACCATGCTGACAGTGTTGACCCTCACTTTGCCCTCAGAACTGCCTTAATTTTTGTGGTATAGATTTAACAAGGTGCTGGAAACATTCTTCACAGATTTTGGTCCATATTGACATGAGAGTATCACTCAGTTGCTGCAGATTTGTCTGCTGAACATTCATGATGTAAATCTCGTGCTGCGCCACATTCCAAAGGTGCTCTGTTGCGGTGCTTCTCTAATGGTGCATTAAGGCAAGTCTGCGTTTGCCTTAAGGTATTTGTACAACTGTATATAATTAAATTCATCAACATCTGTTAAATAAGTTTAAAATTTACTCTGAATATAAATGTTGGCTAAAATCATTGATAAATCATTGGTAATACTGTTGTGTGTCATAGTTTTTAGGAATTTACAGATAAAAGCAATACAATGTAGAACAGACTGCTAAGAAACTATAACATGCATTTAAAAGCAATTTTTCATGGATATAAAAAAGGTGTGCCTTAAGATTTTGGCTTGGTTTAAGGTAACTTCACACGCCACATGGACCCTCCAATATATTTCACTAGTCCATCTGGGAAAGAGCCCATAGAAAGTGTTTGGAAATGGGCAGAACCTTTTAAAGCATATCCAGCAGGTGATTGGATGATCTTTCAGTCAATCACATTCACTACGGGCCAATCAGATAATTTAGTAGGCATGCACTACTGCGGCAGTGTAAAGGACAGAACATAAGCCACCTCATAAAACAAACTCACCAGAACATGTAGGAAGTGAGGTGAGAATATCCTTCCAATAGATAAGTTTGTAGTGCTGTCTATTAATTTCATTTAATAATGAAATGCAGCAAAGATCTAATAAAACTGCTACTGAAGCTGTTAGCATCTATGCTAATTTCTATACGAACAGTCACTTCCTGCTGTTGTCTCCCACTTTTTTCTGCTCCAAAGGACTCTGATTGGGCTGACCCACTTTGGGTTGATAACAATCATCGTAGATTGGAGCTGAGCAAGACAGATCTGCCTGATTACAGACATTGAAACAGGCGGATCCAGCTGCATTGCAAGGTTAGGTTTCAGGTGGGTCTTTTGGAAAAAATGGTTTGAAAACTACTGCTCTGCTGGATCGAAATGAAGTCAGCCAAGTTGGTATTAAAGGCCCATAAGTGTGCATAGAAAATAGCTACCTGGCTAAGGTGTTATATCTATAATAGACTGAAGACAAAGCCAAATAACTGTAATTACTCAAATGTGTGTTCAGAGTGGATTTAAGCAGATGCAGATTATTACATCCCTGCAGGAGAAGTCAGTCTTTAAACTTAGTCTGAATATGTGACATTTTGGTTTAATTTGATAGACACTGCTGATGTGATTGGAGTTCATGTTTCCACCTGCCAGGACTGAAGAATGTTTTGATGTGTGGTTTGACAAACAATGTCATTTACCAAGTGACTCTATCGGTGTTTTTATTGGCTTAAACATTATTGATATTCAGGTTTTGCAAATGCATCACAATCTCCCTCTGTACCCACACCACAGATTTGGAGAACAGTGCTCCCTCATACTGCTGCCCAACTTTAGTGCATGTGGAGAATATTCAAGCTTCTTGCTGCTGTGGTTCCTTATCCCAGCACACTGACTCACAGGAACAAATAAAGCAGGGCCAATATGAAGAGAAACATGACGGCAAGAAGCTAGATATAGGCAAAACTAAAAATGCAGTCATTCACAAACATGCATTGAATCACAGACACTGTATGAAACAGGTCACTGTTTTATAAAAAAATGCTGCAACCATAGTGAACATGGCTCTGCATCACTTTTACAAGGCTGGCTGAGATATAAATATCATTGGTAGTATAAATTATATCCACTTCCTGGTTCCAGGAATTACTTTTCAATTTTAATGCAGTCTTAAAGTGGAAGTATCTGAAAGTTTTGATTTTACTTTTTGAAACCATCCTTACTTGTCGATACTGGATTTGGTGTCAGCGATCTTGTTGAGTGAAGACACTTTGAAGCCGTAAGCGTTGCCCCTCTGACCCTTGTTCATGAAGTTCCCAAAGGCCAAGACCACCTCTAGGAACTGTTTCAGGTTTCTACTGTGTAAGATCTCCTTCGATGCCTTTGTCAAAGCTGGAATACAAGAGATTTTAAAGCCATTAAAAATGTGCCGATTTTATATTTTTTCGACTCTGAACTCTTGCTAGTCAAGTCTTAAACATGTTTCAAAGATGAAATACAAAATCATTTGGCTTCTTAAGACAATCATGTTGATTAAAGCATAATGAAGACTTGACATTTTTGACTGCCCAAAATAAAGCTGTCTATAAATTTTCTCACCTTCAACTTTGGGTTTGATCTCTGCTATCCTCTCTGCAAACTTCTTCTTGAAGTAGAGAGACTGCAGTCGCTGCTGGTAGTGGTTTATTCTGAATGGGAGATGGAAAAAGAGTGTCAGAGACGACTGAACATAGACCAGAAATAAATATTATAAACAGGGAAATCCACAAATTTAGACAAAATCCATAAACACGGACAATGTGCAGAAGAAAAACAAAGGCAGCCGCCTGCGTGCTTACTCAGAGGGATATATTAGGTTTGAGTTGAGGATCTGAAGCTTATTTTTGGCAGTGTTTTTTACATCAGCTTATAAAGCTTTGACTCTGTGGTTAATGAGAGCCACAGTGACATCTGTCCTCCAGCCTGTTCTCTCCTCTGAGGAAACTCTAATGACAACAAACCGAAGTAATAAAAACCAAAACGAGAAACGTTCATAAATCTGCATTTAACTGACAGAGAGGCTAACATTTTTCTGAAGTTATGTCAGCAGCTGTAAGTCTGACGTTTGCTGGTCTAATTGTTCTCATAAATAATTGATAAAGCTGAGACTTTTTCTATTGTCCCCTCCATCTTAGAAGACTTGAAGACCACAAATACTGCTATTATATTTCCTACTCTCTTTGCGTACCAACAATTGTCAGTAATGATTTACTATCAAGAACTGCCCATGACTCCGCAGAATACCACACGTTATTTCATTAGCTTTCACCGAGAGGAAACAATGGCTTTTGTTTGTCAGCATATTTGATCTGCAGAGCACCTCACTGACCTCAAGCTGTTTTGACTTTCCTAAACAGGAGACAAAAAATGTTTGGTACCTGCTCATCTCATAGAGGAATCGGTCAGGTTTTGCCATTCGGTCAAGCTCATGTTTGTGTTCCTCCAGAAGATCCACATCGCTCTTCTCAGGGACGAACTTCAGCAGCTGATGGGGAAGGAAAAAAAAACTTAGCTCATTCAGAACATGTTTTTTTTTTTTAACTTGCAAATGAACAAGAAAGTCACTGAAAACAAACCTCACTTTTTAAGAAAAAAAAAAAGGATTTATAGGACACAACATATTGCATCTGTCCATGGTCAATTTAGGCAGTTATCATCAATAAAAGTGTAAAACAGAATGCTCATTAATTTAAATCACATTTGGCATCTTGACCTCTGAAATTTTTCATATTATTTTTCATCAATGACAACACATTTTATTGTAGTTTCAGTCTAAAAGGTCATATCTGAATGTTCTCTGTCTAAACTCCTTTAACTATATTAATACATGAATTAAAAATTGGTATCAAGGTGACAGACCATAATAGCTGTCTCTTTATGCCTGTTAACCCATTCAAAATACTAAAACACATACGGTAATAAAATACAATGTTCCCATGAATGCAGCTATAACATTAAAATAACCTCACAATAAATCACAATTTTCACAGCACCATCAACTTTTTACTCTTCTTTTTAAAACCAACAAACAAACACATTTGTTTCTATAGGTCGCAGCATTATATGAATTTACTTGAAGCCAGCAGCAATTCTCATTAATAGCCCTGGTGATTTGCTTACTTTGGACTGAATTACTTTTCATACTATGACACCTCCCGGGTTCAACAGATTGTTCCCCTGCTATCCTGATCTACGAGGAGATCCCCTCCCACATTTACAGTATCCAGGTTACTCTTTCACGTGACTCTTAAGAAATCAGCTTAAAGCAGACTCTAACCTTGCACATGTAACAACCATTATGACTGGACCACTACATGCAGGGGATTATGGGACCTACCTGCTCTAGCATGTCTTTGGGCAGATCCTCCTGTTCATCCATGGTCAGGATGGCCCTCTTCATCTCCTCATTTGACAACTTCAGCCTGCAACACACAAAGGGGAAATTTAAGAAACATCACAGCCAGTGGCAATGTCTATTTTTCTATGATGCTTGAAAAGGGATGGATGATACATTGAACTCAATAGATTTTGAAACTGAACATTGGGTAAGAAAATGTTTATACTGACAGTTTGTTTTGCCTTAATCACAATAAAAACATTTCTTCAAACTAATTTGGCCACTGATGAGCCAACATTGGAAAAAATGCTTATAAGTAGATGTCAGGCCTTCAGCTAAGTAAAAGACTTGTTTACAGTAAGACCATATAGCAGTACATTTATCAAACAAGATAATCTATTTGAAAGGCTTTGCCTAAATGGGGATTTGCCATTTCTATTTATTTCAATTGAGAAGCAATGTAATCATAAGTAAAGATAAAAAAAATATTGATACATGTTTATTAATTTGGCAATATAGAGAGATGTTCAAAACACTAAGTACCGGGTAATTTAATGCTGTCATGTTAAAAATATCCTTACTTAATGTCTAAACTGCACAAATACGTGGCAACATTTTGGCAAACAGGAAACAAAAATGAGAAATTGACAAACTCTAGATGTTTTGCTCTGGTATAAAACAGGTATAGATACATTTTTTTAATAAAAATCATATTAGAGTTCATAATTTTGGTGTGATTACGTTTGTCATTTCTTCTCATAAAGGGGATTTGGTGGAGACTCTTATTTCCCAGCACAATATAGGAAAAAACCTACCGTGAAAGAAGGATGTTGCAGTTTTGCGCTCGACGGCCATCAATGACAGAAAGTTCTTTGACTTTTTTAGAGCCCAGCGTGTCATCATCTGCCTCTTTCTGTGACCAACGTAACACAGAGATCAGGGGGGTAACAAGGGTTAACAAAAATCATTTTTAATTTTACTGACAGACAAAGAAAGATAAACACATGCCTTGAAACCCCAAACAAATAAAAAAAAAAAACATTAAAACAGTCACAAGCATGCAAACATAAGACACAGGTTGAGAAATTTAACTCAAGAGTAAAAGGTTTTAGATCCTTTCAGACACATGAAGATCAAATTACTGTACATCACAACATTAACATAAACAAGAGGTCAAACTGATTTAACAACATTTTCAAACTGTAAATCTTGTGTACGTGCACTCACCTGTTTGCTGTTATTGATCATAAAGAAGTCCTAAAACGCAGGCAAGAAGCAGGAAGATGTAAGCACTCATTAGAAAAAGTCAAGCAGTTACGTGATTGCAGCCCATTAAAAAAAACAAACAGCAACATGAATCAGAGCTCATTCAGCACTCGGATGGTGAAGATCCGTCAGTAATGAAGTGAGCAGCAGTGAGACATGAGTGGGTGTTCAGGTGATTGGTGCTAGGGATCTTAATTGAGTAAAATCACACACATTCATTTCATCAGTTTGTGTTGGACATGCTTTATGTTTAAATAGGAACAAGCTTAAACAAACCATGCTCATTCTCTCCAGTAAATCTAATGGACACTACTGATTATGTGGAAATATGGACTAAATGAAGCTCTAAGAAAGAGATTGTTGATTCTGAGCAGCTCACTCATGCATTTTCAATCACAATGGCAGAACTAAAAACAGAAAAAGGCATAAAAACAGCATTCCACTCAGTATAAAGTGTTCAAGATGGCTGAGGCATGAAAGTTTTGCATCAAATAAACTCCCAAATCAAAGACAAATAGTTCTCCCTTCATCCTTTGGGACTTTTTGACTACTCCCCTTTCTTGTTCCCAGATTTTCTTAAGAATCAAAGCTGCACAACAGGAGAAAATTAAGAGGAATGCAAGCCAGTGGCAACCTGTAGCAAACATCCCGCCTTCCTAATCCCTGCCGTCTGCCCTTGCATGACATTTAACGGGAGAAATTTGGTGATCTGTAGAACTGAATCATCCTCAGTACCTGCTGTCGCTGATAGGCAGAGAAGGTCCTCTCTATGTCCTCCAGATCCAGGATTTTAAAAACCTTGGCATCATCGACCTCCATCCACACAGTGCCTTCCAGTTTATTCTGAGCAGAAGAGAAGAAACATTTATTTTTCCGGCTAAAACACGAAAATGACAGGAATGTTCAGGGCTTTGACTTCGTATGGAAACGTGAACATAGTCTGCACACCAGAGGCTGCTCTTAATCCAGTCCAGTATGGATTATAAACACAAATGTGACATTTTAAGTGCCAATGCCTTATCAGCCCTTGGATAAATGTACTGACAGAGAGAGGCTGAGCTGATAGGGACTATAGGCCATCTGACCAGTAACGACGCCGCCTGAGCTTCAAGCCATGTCAATCATGTCCCTTAATATCCTAAACCCATAATCACTAATAAGGTCAACATGGGTGCAAAATTAAAAAAATCATCACCCATACATTGAGAACCTTAAGATATATTAAATACTAAGACTAAATCCATTTGTTGAACTGGTCTGTCATGATGTTGATTTCAGCTGAAAGAACCCAAACACAATCACGTTACTTCAGATTTTTGTCCTCCCACACACTTTTAGAAAGTATGTGCTACTTTCTTCATGTTTGACTGCTCTCACCTCCGCTAACTTGGACCAGTTGAAGGACTTAAGTGCATTGGCCGGCTGGGGAATGTTCTTCTTTTTCAGGGAGGGGCCCAGGGGTGCTCCTGGAGGAGGGATGCCACCGATGGGTGGGAGTCCAGGAGGAGGTGGAGGACCACCAGGAGGAGGGGGTGGGGGAGGCGGAGGAGGCATCATGCACCCAGGAGGAGGCGGAGGAGGTGGGGCCGTGCCTCCAAAGGCTGACATGGGTGGCGAAGGGACCGGACAACCGGGGGGACCGGGGATGAGGGGAGGGCCTCCAGGAACAACGGCTGCTTGTCGCTGCTGAGGGAGTACAAGAAGAAAAGAGAGGGAGGACTGAGCACGATGCAGAGTTACTGATAACACTGGTTAAGAAAACACTGGTAAGCTCTTCATGGTTCATTTACGGAGCAGAAAGAAAAACAGTCTGCAGCCAACATGGACCAACAGTAATGAAGGAAGGACTGCTTTAGTAACGTTCTTTAATGCATAGTTTATGGCTTCTTGTAGATCCTTCAATTAACATTAAATACATTTCTTCTTTGCCAAAAATGTGTCTTATCCCTGGCAAAGGGCTACACTTAAGCTTTATCTCACTAGATTATTTAACATGTAAGTTACATGAGAGACTGTGAGTTAAAGGGAAGACCTATACTTTTGAGTCTGATGGGCGCTAATAAACTGTTAGTCCTGATGAGAAAACCTGTGCGTAAGCATGCCATAAAGCATTGGATTCCTCTACTAATGGACATCGTCTCTGTGAAACTCTCTGTAGGTGGAACTAATGGTGCTAGGGCCAATTCAATGGACACTTTGTCCAGTGCTCTAAGGAAAATTAAATTAAGTTATACTACACAATTTAATTAAGCTGTACAACACAATCTATGCTTTAACACAATATAAATGACTGTGTGCTGCTGTTTTACCTTGATGAGATTAAAATTTACCTGCTCTAAGTATAGATACATTTTTTGTAAATGTTTTTTTTACATTTATATTATTATTGCATTTATATCATTTATGAGAGGATGAGGTGAGGCCAAGAATGAAGGGCAGATGAAAGCATGCATGTATCTGCATTGATTTAATGTCTGAAACTCCTATTGCTCAATAAAAAGATTTAATAATAAATATAATAATTAAAAAAATTATCAAAAGTTAATATTAAAAAAAAAAATCTACTGGCGTCACTGGAGCACATCTCTATCTCTAGGAATATAAGACATTTAAGGTACACTGCAAAGATGTTTTTCACCAAACGGAAGGAACTTTTGTCATACAATTGTTTCAATCTTCCCACTACATTTACAATAGTCCGAGTTGCAGAGTAATATTTTGTAACATTTTTGTATGATAGTATACTGCCATGAAAACTATGTAAATCCTGAGCCTCTTGCTGTAATGCATTCTAATGATTGTGTTAACCAGCTGTTTGTGTAATACATTTTAAATGCTCCTTTTTTACCATCTGATATCTCTACCTTCTATTTACATCAAACACATAATAATGTATCTTAAATTTGCATCTGTAACATTGAAGTCTATGTAAAGTTCACAGGGATGGACATTTTTCTGGCACAGTCTCTCTTCTTAAGACTTACTCCCCTGAGTGTAATAATAATATTTAGCTTTCTGACTCCTATATGAACTCTCTGGATAACACCAAAGAGGTTGTGTTTCTTGGGTTAATGTAAAGGATTACCTACCGTGCTGAGTTCATGCAGTCTTTGAGTGAGTTCGGCCACTTGCTGTTTGACATTCTTGTGCTCCGTGCTCTCTTTCTCCAGCTTCTCTTTCATCTTGTTCAGCGTCTGCATCATGTCTTCCTTCTCCTGAGTCTTTGCATCACATTCACGTTCCTTCTTTTCAAACTTCTGCTGCAACTCATGGTGCTCTACGTTGGAAAATCACAGCCATATATACAGAAATAATAAATACAAGGAGTCTGGCAGGTTTTAGTCATGATGGTAAATAAAGCTGCATTTTAATTAAGCAGTCCAGTTCAATTCAGTTTTTACAGAACACAGGTATTTGTGCTTTTACTGTCTTACAGTTAGAAAGGTACCAAGATTACAGATTTATAAATGTCTTACATTTTGGCATGACTCTCTTTAGGTACCAAGCATACTCTTCAACTTAATGTTTATCTGTTTACCTTGCATTGCACTTTTTTAACCTCTTATTGATTACTTTTAGGCTCCTCTACCCTTGTATTGTTTTACATCCTCTAAATGTTTTAGTTCCATTTGTTTGACTTTTATACATTTTATAGCTTCTAATTTTCATCATTGCTTTAATGTCTTCTGACAGCTTTGCCGCCATCAGTCTCAGACTGTTTATCAGGTTGTTATTGTGTTTGGGTTATATTTGTGCTTCTAGTTGTTGTTAAATTGCTAACTTTGTGCCTAGGTTCTTGGGCTTTGTTATCTTTTTTCTCTGTCAGTTTGTCATAGCACTTTGTAAACCTGTTTTTGACAGAGCTTCACACATAGAGTTATTATTATTATTATAGCTATCTGACTTTTAAGGATGGAGCTACACGTACTGAAGTCTGCTGACTGGTCAAGACCGTCACTTCCTGTGTGACAGCAGTAATTATGGACAAAAAACAGCACCATGCTTACATATCCTAAGGCTAAATTTAAAGAGGAGAGGACACAAGACACTGGATCTAAGTCCTCCAATGTTACCCTTTATTTACTTTGTTGAGTTCTTTATTGAATTTATTGGCAGACTACACTGTGTCGCCCTGCTTTAATATCACTTCATCACATAGCTGACATGGGCTTCTGTCATCCAGTTGAAATCCCAGCCTACCTAATAAAAGTACAAATGGCCAAGCAAGATCAGGTTTTACTGTGTCAGACCTTACCAGAATCAACTGGTGACAAACCAAATCAACGACCAAAAGGACCGCTTGATTAAAATGTATCCTTTTTTAAAACCTTACAAACCTTTCCTCATCTTCTCGGCCTGCTCCTTCCACTGTTTCACCTCATTTTCATTCACCAGCCTGCAGGAAGAGCCACGCATGTGATTAACAGCAGTTTCTGAATGAAAAGCTCTAGGAACTTTTTTCTGAGAAGCTATTTCAGGACCAAACACTGTTGAGCACATGTTCTTTTATCTTTCAGGAAACAAACACATTTCTCCATCCTTCAATCTGGCGGCTGTGTAATCTGTTCCACACACTCATTCATGTGTCAGTCTGGGGGTTGGGGGGGTTAGAGGGACTTACATCCGGACGACGTTCTTCACGTTAAAATTCTCCAGTGGTGTGACGTCGGGATCATGACCTTTGTCATTCTGTAAGACCATCTGCTGGACAATACGATCCAACAACAGCCAGTACTGCACCGTGTTACCGCTCCTCTTGTCTGAAGAGAGAGGACGACAGAGAAGTTCATTAACCTTAGTTTACTTTTTTACCCCAACTATTAAGAAAAAAAATCTTCATTATTGTCTCTATAGCCTTAGACTAAACGTAGGATCTAAATTGGTTGTATTATTCAGGTTTGATAAAGTAACTTTATGTCAAGGCAATTAATAAAAAGATTTAACAGTGGTGTTGCTACGTAAATACAGCTAGAAGAAACACATTAATCTCCTTCGTTCTTTTTCCTCTTCCCTTTAAAGATAAGGGGGTAGAAGAAGGTGGAGCCTCATCAGGGCACTTAACCTTGGCTCTACCTTTCCTCTTCCCTTTCTAAGCTCTTAATGTGATTATATTTACTCTTGTTTTTCTTTTTTGCTCTCTTCATCTGTAACGTTGGACACCAGGAAAAGCTGAGTTTGTTTATATGAAGCCATTTGGAACCATGTAGTAGCATACCTCATACTGGCATAGATACAACCTGGAGCTTGCATGTAAGGACCCTGGGTCTGTTTGGGTTGCAATGATAGCAAAAGGCTATGCTGGGTGGCAACACAGGAGGAAGGAGAAAAACATTCCTGTTGCTTGCTCACCTCTCTTCTCTTTTCTTGCATGCAGATGGAAAAATAAAAGGATGTGGAGCAGCAGTCCAATCCAACAGGGGTGAGTCCCAGACCAACCAGGACACCTCACTTGGTTTGACATTGCCTGTCATCTCACTGAGCCAGCTCTTTTTTCCATCCTTTCAGTGTCATTAATTTTTCCCTGATGACTTTCAGTTGGTCTTTTTGTGTTTAATGTCGGCACTGGGCATACTTGTGTTTGGTTTATTGGGGCAAACATTGGCCATGTGATAAGGTGGTAAGTATTGGCTTTGACACCTCCTGAAGCTCACACATAGCCTGATTCTGTGGAAGGTCTTCATGCTGCTCGGGTTGTAGAGGCCGTGTGGGAGGTTCAGTAAGTTAGCAGTAGTGGATAAGGGTTTACAAAACTTAGATTAATGTTTTTTTTTGTTGCTGGTTACTTTTTTTATGTTTATTTTAATCGAACCTAACCCTTTTATGAGGGCGCAATATAGTGGTGCAGTGCTGAGTAGGCATTTTAGCACTTCTAGTTTCCACTTTAAAAGTCTATGGGATTGTTTTTTCTTATGACCTTTTCTTTCAATGCCTGAAACTACAACATTAAAACCATCCATAATCAACATGTGTATTTTAAAGGGTGGTTACCAACACATAGTTAACTTGGACCACAAAGTTTGTTGGGGACATTAACTATCATGATCTTTCATTGCCTTTATGACAGCTAACTTGATCAGGTTACACTACAAAGATACTTTTTTTACAGAAGAGGTAAAAGTGTGAAATAAAAGTCGGAAGCTTTGTTGTTAAGAAATTGTTGTCAGTCCAGCCATGCTGTAGCTCTATAATAGCCTGACTTTGGCTTTCAAAAAAGAATGTTCCTTGTGAGGATCTTAATGATGGACAAATGTGCACAATTATCAACTTGTTTTCACCAAAAATGTTATTTTCATATATAATAATAAAAAAAAAAGCACTGACTTATCCATGGGAATTTTGTTGAGGGAACCGGTATGATGCCAACTTCTAGGTTGGAAAACAAATCACTTCATCACTGCACCGCTCTATTATCTTAAGTTAATTTCAATAATTATTATTACAAGTAAACACAAATAAGATAAGGCATTGTTGTATGGCATTGTGTTATCAGTCTGTAACAGAGAACTAGGAAGGTGTTAATGATCATATATCCAGAGATGCTATTCTAATTCCTCATTATGTAGAAGTGTGATCATCAGCACATATTTTATTAGTCTTACGCACAGTTGTAACACTCACATTTATATCTGAAGTGTTTACGCATCAGATGCATCTGATGCGAATTACGCATCAGATGCATTCAAAGACTAACTGAGGGACTCATTTATAGGAGAAGAAGGTGAGTCTTTAACGGTTATTGCTGCAGTGTGATGGCTCTTTGTTTCCAAGTGAAGTAATGTGGGAAACCTGGCTAACTCCAATCATGCGCTGCATTTAATGTTGGCCGACAAAAGTCTCTGGCTTTGAAAATGTAGAGCATCCAGTTTAGCTGGGAATGTGCTTATCCAGTTTCTGGGCTGACTAATCCAGACAATGTCAACAGCCTTATCTATTTGGACAGAGCCCAGAGTGTACAGATGTACTGAGGTCTTTGTGGGAGTGTTACTGCTGCCCTGTTTTGAGCTTCATTCTACTTTGGCATCATTTTGATCCAGTAGAATGTTTTAATTAGACTTTTCAGCACTAACCCAGTTGTGTTCTGTAGATTGCAGACCTGAAAGAAATAACAGAAATACACACTCACGTGGCATTAGGAGACAGTGATGCAGGACAGACATAAAGTGCGGGTATGCATCAGTGTGGTTCATCTTTTTACGGATGAGATCAAAAACTTGGCTGGCACTCTTGGTGTCTATATGTACCTGGAAGATAAAAATAGTAATAATTAAAAACACTCTTGGGGACATTTTCTGCTTTATATCGTAGAAGAGTAATGATAAGTATTCTCACTTCCTTACCGACTCAAAACGTTTTGACAGAGCCAGCTCGTCATCGTTCCGCAGCATCTCAAAGTAGTCTAAATGTCTGTGAGAGAGGAGAGGATGAGACGGTCGGTCTGCAAGAACTAATGCACTTCTTTGTCAAAAATTCACTTATATCCTTTAAGAAGTGGTGAAACAGTTGTGAGGCAGACACACTATCACAGGAAAATTTTCTACACCCTGTAGTTTGATATTAGTCATATAGAAGAATATTAAGGCTTAGTAGGACTGAAAAAGTTGAAATATCAAGAATAAAGATGTAAAGTGTGATGCTTTCGTGTTTGCTTACTACATACATCATCAATACATCACTTTGTTGCTTGTTCGATGAAAATTGTCCCCCCTTGTTCTCCCTCTTACCTGTCTAATGTGGAGTTTTCATGAGATCGTAGCTTATCAATGACAGGTTGGATCCCCAGCATGAGAAACTCATATCGGAGGTGGATACGGAATTCCAAACTTGTCTATATACAAAAAGAAAGTGTGTCAGTAAGACTTTTCAATGACCTTTGGGTGTCAAAGTCAGCAAAAAAAGCCTAATGTATAAATCTCACCTCTCCAGCCCCTTGACTCAGCACGGCATTAATAAAGGACATGATAGCTGTTTTCAGGTTGACCTCGTCTCTGTACCGCCCTGTGCTCCGGTCTAGATCGTTTATAAGCGTCTGAGGGGTGACAGGTTATTACAGGCGTTAAAACATCTCCACACATGGCTGCTTTTTAAAAGACTGCATCAACCTGCAGGAGATTTAAAACCCTCTTGACTTGCCCCCACCTGAAATCTCGTCCTCTCACAAGCAAAGCGTTGATAGTGCAGCATAGACTCCAAGATCTTTTTGTGTCCGCCAGGGACAAGACACACGGCACCCATGATCTCCAGCACGGCCACCTTGGTCTTGATGTTCTCAGTTGCCAGGCTCTGGGCGATGATGTTGATGCTCTCTGAGTGGGAGAGGACGTGGGCGCGGCCCTGTGAGTTGTTCATGAGAGCTTTAATGCAGCCGATTAGAGATGTGTGGATCTGAGACTCTGTGGTCTCGTAGTCCATGCTCTTTAGGAAGTTTAGGATGCACGTCAGGCCGTCAAGGTCGATAAAACGAGTCACAAACCTGTGGGAAAGCAAAGCAGGCGTCAAAGATTATCCTAGCATTTCAGAGGACTGCCTTTGAAAATATAGCCAAAGGGAAAAAAAAAAGCACCATGTCCTTCTAGCATGTATTCTTTGGGATAATTATGTGTAAATCTAAAGGGTGTCAACAACTTTCATCTAAAATGTATTTAAAGTTTTTATGTCACTTCATTTAAATTTTAGTCAGTGAAAAACGATCTTTGACCAACAATGCAGTGCCTTTTACAGTTGTTCTTTTTCTCCAAAAGGACAACCGATTGATAGGTGAGGTTGAAAAAGGGTGGATGAGGAGATGAAAGATGGCATTTAATAAATAGGACAGGGAGAAGAATACAAAGATAAGTCAAAGATAAAAGTCATGCCAGTCCACCTCATAGGTTGTGTCCTCAGAGCCGTCTTCAAGCTCTCGATTGTTTTGTTCCTCTCTTCTTCATCCTCTTTCTCCAGAGCAAGTAAAGTCTTTCTCTGTTTGACAAAAGATGACACAGAATAAAGATCTGCTTCTGAGAAAAAGAGTCAACTTTTAAAAGAGTCTCCCATTTAGCATAATACCCAAATAATGTCATGAATACCAACTACAGACAGTCAAAAAGCTTAAATTTCCCATCTGAATTTGGATTAACACCGTATTTGACCGATAACAAGTGTCACAACATTTCATTTTATGGTTTTGTAACAGTGCTTTTATGACATTAAAGAATCATTTTTATCAATACAACCAGCCTCTTTCAGTGAAAGGTTTTCTTGAGATGTTTTCTTAAAAAGATCTAGTTTGTCTGGGGGACTTTTCAAACTTGGTCCCTTGCTTTAAAATTTCTACAAAAATCATGTGCACAAACAGAGGGAAGGTCGTTCATCAAGGTTGTTTTTAACCATTTAGCATTTGCAAAGGAGAGAAAACACAAGTTAAATTTAGGACTCACAGCTGCCATTGAATTGAGCTGATCAATGTAGTATTCTGGCCAACTAGTCGCGCTTTTGTTTTCTTCTTGTTCCTGAAAAACAGAGAAAAACAGAGCATGAATTAAGCTGCTGAACACTCTTTTAAAAGCTGGGCAACATGAACTGAAAATGGCATCTCAATAATATTTAGTGATATAGACACTGATAAATACAATATATCTGAATACAGTTTTCTGTAATGAAATTGCTGATGGTTGTCAAAATCAAACACTGATACCTGTTTGAAACCACATCTTAGACATCCAGTTGCTAGGTATTTTTCACTTTTAATCACCTAAAACTGCAGACAAACTCATGCATGCAGACTAAATTATTTAAGAATGAAAAAAACACATTATTTATATGGTTGTTGTATCCAAAACTTCAGCACCTAAATGAACTTCTGGTTTGTTTTTTTAATCAAAAAAGTGCTCTGTCTAATCACACAAATGTGTCAGAAAACATTAGGTGAAGAAAGATAGAAATAACTGTGACCTGGGGTTTCTTATTTACCTTTTAATGCAATTTAGGTGATGTGTAGCAGTTTTCTTATAATTTCTGATAATAACAACAGGGATGAATTAATGCTGACTATTTATGATGCTGGTTTTTGTTTTTGTGGTATCAAACAGGCAACCTGACCCAACAAATGTACTGTTTTCCCTGTCCACAGGATATATTTCTCCTCCATTTGCACAACATCCCAGAGATGGTGTTGGTGAAGAACCAAATGTTCTTTTGGTCACATTCATTCAGTTCTTGCTTTTGGCAAAACCAAACCTCACGAGTGACTACTGCCCCTTTGACCTTTAAGGATGCTGATTTCCTGGTCATTTTCTGATCAGAAACAAACACATCAGCTTGAAACTTAGTGAGAAGGATCAGACTGATGACTGACATGGAGTCTGGTAAATCTAGCCTCTGTGCAATGTAATCAAACAAGTATCAACATTTTTTTTTTTAATTATAAAGAAACTTCAAAGTTAACTCATAAAAATAAAACCATATTTTCCCATTTAGACTTATTTAGACTTTTTTTTTTTCAAGATTAACTTATGGTAAGACTAGTTCTGCCTTTATTAAGAGGATGAGATAGTGGACAGACTCAGAAAGACTGGGTAAAGAGTGGGGTTCGATAATCCCCACTCAGCCAACTCCACCTGAGATCAGAACAATATCCTTGGCAGCTGGGACTCATGGTCATAGCCTCTAAGCTGTCAGTGCCTCTGTTAGACATTTCCAATTTATTATTTTTAGTAAATAAGAATATTGTTGTTAGCTGGTCTTAACATACAAACTCTTTTAAAGAGCATCAATGTTTATTCTAATACCACGTTAGCTGAATAAACATAAATTATATTGTAGTTCCATATATATCATGAGAAAATATATCTAAACATCTGAAAGGCTCAATATAACCTATTAACCAGCTTTTCACCCTCTTTCTTTATAAAAATTTGCACAAAGAAAGGTTGTAAAATAAGATTAGGTAATGATCAGCTTATGCTTGGCTTATGAGGAGTAAACTGGGATTATTGAAACCTGTTACATAAGAGCCTAGTCTAGAAGAAACATTCAGAGAGTCACATGGAGGTGAAGAGTTAATATTTGGATTATAATATATGTGTGAATACATCCAAGTTGGAACAAAAACAAACGGAAACCTCAATGATTGATTTTTCTGCACTGGTTATCTCTGAACAGACAAACATGCGAAATAGGAGGTTTGGGGCAAAAATAGCCAAGAGTCAAAACAGAGCAGGAACTGGGAAGTAGGGCGACACAGATATCCAGCCCATTTTTCTGTCTGAGATTCAGAAGGTGGTGAGAAGAGCTGAAAAAAGAGAGCACAGCTGCTTGAGAAAATCTTGGGAGATTAGTGACTGAATGTTAGTACTGCAGATTAAGGGCGTTCTCTGGTTAAAATGAAATTAATCTCCGGACCAACACGTTTGTTTCACAAGAATAAACAAATAACTGAGGCATTTCTTCGATGATTTAATTTTCTAACTCAAGGGGAAACACTGAGGAGAAAATGACTTGACCATGAACTTGGCTTGCACATAAAAGCGCCCCCAGCTTTCATTTGAACCCTCGCTCCATTAAGCCTAAGTGAGCTGTGACCATCAGTAACTAATTGGGCGTTGCTTAATAAAGCAGCCTGCAGAGACCGGGCCGTTCAGGCAGAAACTGCAGCGACTTGGCCGGTCCGCAGGGATCGTGCAGTGACAGGAAGGTCTGATCCTGCTGTTCCTCTGAACACTGATGCCAGTTTGGCCCAACAAACACTGGAAAAGGTTCAGTCCATTGGCGAGGCAGAGGTGGGACCATTTCCTTTAGCATCCAAAGGAGTTCATCTTTCTGCTCAGAAGTCCTCGAACACTGAGATGTCTCCAGTTTATTTAGGGTCGTGATCAGAGAGGAAATTCATGGTGTATTTCTGGGAGTTTATTTTTTCCCACATTTGAGAAAGTAAAGATCAAAGACGGTTATGGAAACAGGAATTAATCTCTTTATTTAGGGGTAAAGGGACTTGAAAGAGAAGCCAAGTTATAACTCTTTCTGGATTCTTTTCAGTGTAAATTCCAAAAGCTGAGAGCAAAACATCTGCTAACAACCGAGTCAGTAAATCTGCTGTTTTGGCAGATAATAGAGCTAAAAGCAGATCTGACCAGAAGGAGGAGAGGATTGATTCTTTTTGGGGAGATTTCATTAGAGCAGGTGCCTGGCCAAACCAAACAGCTCAGGCTTTGACGCTTTGACTTATCTTCTTCTGGTCCGGCATGACGTGAGCTCAGAGCAGCCAGTTAATAACCTGAGTTGCCAGATGTACGACTATAATGGATTTGAACAGTGATGTCAATGACTTAACAATCCTAAAAAATAATCTTGCTATAACTTACCTGTAACAACCTCAAACTATATGAGACAACTGTAAAAGACAAAGAAATATATGAACCTAGTTTTTGAGAATTACACATAAACATCAGTCCAGAGCGCCTATTGCCATTTTCTGCACCCCAGTCCCTATGTTTTTGTGCATAGCTTAGTTGTTTGGCAGTTTCCACAGTGAAGAATGACTTTTTGGACAGTTGATAGGGGTGCCCAGATCCCACTGGTTTCTACTAGTTCTGAACTGATGGCCCCGCTGGGCATCTTCACATTTTGAAGGGAACTAAGCATGATGTGTCGGCCTTCTACTGTAACTAAGTTCACTTGACTACCTCTGCAACTGTGGTCTTCAATGTCTGTTTGTGCTTCCTCAAAAGAGCTTGAACAGCAGCTCTTAAAAACTCAGTCAGCTTTGAAATCTTCATCTGGAGAGACACTGCTGATGTGGTATGACTACCTTGTATCTTGATTCTGTGCTCAGTCTTGCCATGGTGAGTGACCTGTGACATGAAATAGTCTTACAAACCTCAACATGGCAGCAGAATTTGGCTTTTTTTTACCCGGTTTTCAGCCTCCTGAACAGCTGTTTCTGTATCAGTCAACGACTGTGTTTTAACCTACACATGTAAATGATGATGATCATAGCATCTGTTTATTGGTTAATGTGACAACTAAACTATAGGTCTACAAAATCCCTGACTTTGTGCAGCCTTATAAGAACTGATGCTTGTCTGAAGGGTAATTACACCAAATATGATTTACATTTTTTTTCCTGTTAAGTTTGCATTTTGCAAATTGATAAAATAAACAGTTAAATAAATTTGAAATCATTATTTACGAGCATTTTTTGACAAAAAATATAATAATAAAGCATTTTGATTATGGGTTTCATATTATTCATAACATAATATTATACACTACGAGCCTTGCATGAAGCAACACTTAGCAAAGCTACAGTGGCAAGACAACCCCTTACCCTCCTTTCAACAGGCAGAGACTTTGAGCCAAAAACAGCCTCACATTTAACAGCAATGTGCCAAAACTGTGATGTGAGTGTGAGGGGATCAGCACAGGCAGCATTCACTCTCTTTCTCTCGACAGCTTACAGTTTCTATGTTCCTCACCTGTGGAACAAACGATCAGAGAACCGACACTCTCTACATCTGTGAGTTCTTTTAAAACAGGTCTGAAAGCATTTTATTTACTAATGCCTTCACATAAAGTCAGTTTCTTCTTAATTTCTCTTCTCCTTTTATCTCCTCTATTCTTTTAATTAATTTATATAACGTGTATATTTATTTCTCATTTTTTACCTTGAAATTATATTCCACTGTCCTTGTTATAATTTAATGTCTTTAATGATATTAATGTCATATAATGTTTGTTTTTAACTCCGTTAAGCACAATGAATTGCTGTGTTTATGAATGGTGTTCTTTAAATAAAGTTGCCTTTCCTTATGACTAAGGAATTGAAGTTTTTGAAAAAATTGAGTCGTCCTATAAAAGAGAAGATAGTGTCATCACGTCTGCAGGGTTGCTTATGTTGGTTTATGTCCGATACCTGCAGATGATTGGTAAAATAACATAAAGGCATGTCAACTGAACAGGCAGCATTTGACTCTGAGTGAGTGATGTCCATCTTACTGGCGTTGTTTCACGTGTCAGAGTTTGCTTTTCTGTAAGATGGCTATTTCTGGATTGTTTCATCAGAGACAATAGGTTTTGTCCAAATAGGATATTAATTTCATGATACAATATTACTGTGTTTTCCTTCTGGCAGCACTGATAATAACCCTGCATTCCTCCTTATCAGCCCTCCTCCTGTTCATATACGAAAGCTGCACCTGTGAATCGAAGCCTTCCTGTTTGCCTTGGACAACAGACTGCTTCCTCTGCCTCTTTCTCCACACACGCACATACACACACCCATCCCCCGTGAGCTCAGATACAGAGGATTTATCTATCTGGGCTAGGGCCAGAGTCAGCTGCAGAGTCAGCAATATTGATGTCTTTCAGTCTCCCCTTTCCGCTCCTCTCCTGTAAGTCAATACAGCGTAAAGATCTACGAGTGTCAATGCCTCCTCAACCCCTAAAAGCTTAGTGGAAGAAGAGCAATATTTGGGGGTTTTATATCAGCTGAGATTATTAACTTGAACATGACAGACATATGATCATGCACTGAGAGGTTTTAATGTTACTTTCCTTACTCCCCTACCTCTACTACTACTACTACAGTGGATGTGTAAAGTAGAGTAATCGGAGCAGCTTTTTAAGCCTCATATTATTGACTCCAGGCACAAAAATTGTATCCTTCTGCTTTCACCCTAAATACACACTATTGACTAGCCCATACATCTTTATAGGAATAGTTAAGCACATTAGGGACTGTACTTATTAGCTTTTACTTACAGCTAAACGTGTTAGCTTTAACAAAGACTGCAGGCAGTGGGGAAAGAATAGCCTATCATTTTCCCAGTTGTTATAAATCTGCCTAATAGCATCACCAGAGCTCATAAATCACATTACTCCACATTATTCACTTAAAGGAAAACTAACAATTTTCAACCTGCTCTGCATGGCTATGATTTTACAGCACATGTGTATGAAGAGTGTCTCCCTGCACTTTGTGTTTTCTATAATGAATTATCGCTGTGATTTCTGGGTGTTGAGGGATTTGAAACCTTTAAGCCCTAAGAATACCTTTCCTGGAATTTCTCAGGACGGGGTGAACCAATTTAAACATTTTCATCACTTTCTTCTTCATAGGCAGATTAGTTTTATGTCAAGTTCATATTAAAATGTGTTTCTTTCCTTAAACATAACACTCTAGTGTTAATATATGAAAGGCGGTTTCAAGTGAGTTATGTGCAGGACTATTTTTGCTGCAGTTGCATCCTGAGGTCTTAAAAGAGTTTAGATCTTTGCAAGAATTTTGTTTCTAAAAATGTTGAACTTTTGCTTTACTTTTAGTTGAACATGTTGAAATAAAAATTTTATATTGAATTTAAACCAGGTGGTAACAAATTTCTGCAACCAATCTAATGCTATACAATGTCATCAGTAATTTGTGTACACTGCATTCTAACCAGGGCTGTGCAATGATAGGATATTACTGTCAAAATTGTTGCATTTTGATAGTTAATCATGTTTGATTGCAGTTTAATACCTTGTTCAAGTTTTGTTCTTTTATATTTCTTAAAAAAATTTAAAAAAATCTGTTTTACCATTGTGAAGCAATTCTTACTGCCTTAGAGCTTTGAGTACAATACTTACTGTTTGGATAGATACCTGCATTTATCTTGAGGAAAAATAAGGACCTTCTGGTTGATAACAATAAATTAATGTCAGAAAAAAACTTTCTACTGATTAAAAAGTAAATAGCCAAACATTATATTACATTGATTATTTATGATTATTTCTGACTTTCTACTGAGCTTTCCTAAATTTTTAAGGGGAAACTGAAATGTTAAGGAGACTCAGAGTCCTTAGTTTTAATTTAATTTCATTTCATTGTAATTGAAGTGTTGACAGTGACACACAAACAGTCAAAACATATCCTTCAATGATTTTATCTTTCTGAACTTAGTTTTTCTGTAGCTGTGTTTCAGTTCTGTACTGAACCCACACACTCCAGTTTGTAACAGGATGTTGGAAAAGATGAATAAACTTGTGTGTCCAGTCTGTGTGTTATTCAGGACAGGAAATCCTGCACAAATATTAATGTGGTGCAGAGAAGCTTAACTGGAATTAATCTGAAGTAGAGCAGGGACTGAGTTTTCCTGCATGCAGAGGAGGGAGCAGGAAAACAGCTGACCATCCTTTTATCAGGGAGAGAGAGCTTTATGAAATATGACGGTGTCAGAGTGAGCTAAGATCAAGTTTTAGCTACATGACTGCCTTGATGGGACAGGTGAGTTATCAAAAAGCAGAGACCACATGATTTAGAAAAAGAACTTTTTTGTTTTACAATCAGGAAGGATCAGACAATGATAGGAGCCTCACAGTCTCAGAGTCAACATCTCTTGGAAATAAGGCCCGGCAATGTATCAAGTTTTTAAGATATATCAATATTTACAAAAAGGAGATCTGACACACTGATTATATTGATGCTGCTTATGTTGAAATCAATTGAGTGAGAAAAGACTCCAGGTCTAATGCCTCTTCTAAAGATTGTTTCAATAGAGAATCAGTAAAAAATCTGCTTACCAACAAGATTAATCCATCGACAATGTTCAGCCTAAGTAGGACACAATCATTTAATCTTATTTAAATTAGAAGCATCTGTAGTATAAGTAAAGACTAAATCATAATAATAGCAGCTAGAAACCGAGGCAGCAAAAATATACCTCAAGACATAATAGTGGAGTAATTTCTTTACAAATGATTGCAGGCATACTATTTTAATTTTTGTCAAATGTTGCAGATATATACGTTTCTTACAATTCTCACTTTAAAAAAAAATTAGACTGAAGTTCATTAAATTTGTGTACTTTTTGTTGAAACCACTGATCAGTGAAATAATGGAAACTAAATCATTTTAAACACATCGTCTTCAAGAGAATAAAAAACTTTGACAAGTTCAATATTACATATAGCCTTATGTTTTTGTATAAATTGACAGTGTGTAAGAGTTTGTCTGCAACTTCTGATTGAAAAAAAATATTGTGCGTCCATGACTTTCATTTTTGTTGCTGTGGTATCAAACAGGCGTTAACACCATTCGAATAGTCCACAGGATTGTTTCAAAATTTGTAACTCTTGTATTGTGACAACAATACATTTTTTACAGTAAAAACCATTAAGATACACAGGATGTTGCATGCTGCCATTTGGGGAAAATATATTAAGGCTTGATTTTGGCTCTACTCCGCCAAAGTGAATAATCTGATAAAACAGGCCAGATTTAGCTCTTGTTTTACTCCCTCCACACCTCACTATTTTTATCCAGCTTGTGTAACATTCATGTAGATGAATCACCCGCATGTGCTTTTGATCATGCACCAAAGGTTTCTTGTGTTTTGTTCAAAGAAAAGTGACTGTCACAGCGCATAAACATGAAGGTACTTCTTGTGGTACTTGACCACAATTTTTGATATGTTTAGGGGCCTCATGCCTATTTTGTCTTTAATCACACTCTTCTGTTCAAGGTGATAAATGCTAACAAACCTTTATCCATTACACTGGCTGCATGGAAATTAAACACTACATGACAAAAATGTTTCCCTCTGGTCTCCTGAAGCGAGAGCCTTGAAAGTCCTTCATCTCTTCAGTCAAAATGTTGTTGAAGCCAATAATACCATTCAGTGTGGGAGGTCCGGAGCAGAGGCCTTAACTTTTCAGTATCTTAAAATGAGCTCTTGAAAGCACAGTTGTTTAAAAAAGAAATCAGGAGGAGTATCATAGGTGGGATCATAGTGGAGGGGATCAGCTGTAAGATACAAGAACTTCAGGTCCTGACAAGAAGAGGAGGAAATGTTTCTGCATGAGATTTTTTTAATCTCAAAAGATTTTGCATGAGGGATGACTCGGAGCATATCAGACCAATTTACGGGAATGTCATTGTGGACTGTGGGGTTTAAGACGCAATCTGTGAGATTAGAGAGCAACTTCTCCTTCTTTCTGATTTTCGGCTTCTTCCCTCTAGATTTTCTTTCTGGGTCCTCTGGTTTTAGTCACATTGTGCAGAGTAAAGGGGAATATATGCACAGCTTCGATTATGTTATTGTCTGTGTGTATGCATGTGTTTCAGTCCTAAACTTGTTTCCATACTGGTTTCATCAAAGACAACATTAAGAGGATTTTATTATGATTTTTTTCTCTTTCTGATTGATGGAACTTTGTGCCCTTTTTTCCATTTTAAAATTTCTAGCTTTTTCAGTTTCTGGGTTTTTTTTCTTCAAGATTTTAACTTTGGACTTTTTGCCTCTATGTAGGGCAGACAGAAATGATTAACAAATGGCACACAGGAGAGGAGCCTTAAGTTAGACTCAAACAAGAACTGCCATTTTGGGGCCACACTGTCTGACAGCTAGACCATCAAAAACTAATTTCTGAGAATCACTGTGATGTTTCAGAAGGTTTTTCATTGCTTTTCCTTTTTTCAGTATGCTGTTTCGTGACAAATGAAAACATGCAAAACAAACAAGAAAGCTAAACAGAAAAACAGCATCAGACATAGATTAAAACCTCTGTCTACATTAAAGTGGAGTCACACAACACTCCTGCTTGCATTGACTCCTTTCAGTTTGAGAAAAATAAGGCAACATGGCAACACAACTTTTTAAAAGTAACCATCATCTATAGGAGTTCCCAGACTTTTTTTTGCTTGGAACCCAAATGAGAAGTTTCACATTAATGTTAAACACCCACTCACTACTGCATTGTGTGTAATTTAGCGCACAAGTGATTCACAAGCAAATGATTCAAATGCACAACACAAACATAATGCCTGTCTAGGATTACTTGCTTTTCTGCTGTCAGCAAGTTGTTTTTTGTGCGCTTCTGTTTTGCACAGAATATTGTGACTTTCCTTTATGATGCTGAGTCCTCATCTCAAGGCGTCCGTCCAATTTGCAGAGCGAAGCTTCATCTCTGGACACCTTTCATCACAAAACACCATGATGCCTCTCCGTTGCACCAAGTGAAGCGAAAGTTTATCAACTCATCTTCATAATTTCCCTTTAGAGTCTTGAATAACGCAACCTACTTTGTCATACAGATTCACCCACTGCTCTGTCTTTCACTCGGTCGAACCAGAGGGGGCACGCAGATGACAACAAGCAGGGTCGCGTAAAGGTGAAGGAGGAGAAAGGAGTGGCTGCTCCTCACACAGTAATTTCAGTGATTTAGTCCAACTGTCCATGAACTAATAAATACAGGCTCATGGCCCATTTTGGGTCAGGACCCAAACTTTGGGAATGGCCAATCTAAAGATATACAAACAACAGTGGTAATATTTTTGGTGAATTTAGTTATGATCCCGTCGAGTAGTAATTCTGCCTCCTGTTTAATGCAGTTATATGATTTATTGTTAATGATATAAAAACAGCAGTTCTCATGCAAATGTACACATTAAAACAAAAAAAAAAAAAGACATGCGATATTCAATAACACTCTTGGTCCACAGATGTTGACCCCAGTCAAAAGACGTTCAGACTCTAACAAACCATCACTTGGCTCACTTGAAAATCTTTCATTTTATGCCAAAAAAAAATCACTTTTCTGTGATCCGTAAGCATAATCTCCAGTGTATCTATTGTTTTCTGATAATGCCTGCTGTCTGCAGGTTAAGTTTAAGCAATCACTTTCAACCGTTGAGAGTCTAGATCAACATGTTTTACTCCTTGCCCCCATCTGTCTTTATCACCAGTATGATGTGACTGAAAGCAACCTATAGCATTCTTTGATCCTGTGTTTCCATGGCAACAAAACATGTCATATCTGCCATGTCTGTCATGGTGGCTCAGTCATCACGGTCGCCACAAGAAAACACAACAGCTACAAGCATAAAGATTTGGGGTTTCTTGGGGTGCTGGTTTGGCGGAGTGGTAAGCAACCAGGCACGACCCACATACATGCTTCTGCAGTCCTCCCCTACTCGCCCCCCTTCACAAGCCTATCCACTGTCTCTCTCTCTCCTATCGACAAAGTCACAAAAATGCCCAAAACTAATGTTTAAAAAAGAAAAAAAGATTTAGGATTTCTCTGGTATTGAAAACTGTTGGAAAACTGGAAGTAATTTCAAGTGAAAACATATACATAACGTAAGGATGGTCATATTTGTAAAAAAAATCCTGATTGTTCCACATTTAACATCTTTAAGTGAATTCCTTACCTCCTTTAACCTTATTTTATCATCACATCCCTGTGGAAAAACACACAACTTTATGCAAGCCCTATGAATCAAGAATTTTTTTCTGGATTTTAATATGGGTGTTTTCAGTGTCATAGGTGGTGACACGCCTTACTTCCCAAATTAAAAGAAATAATCTCCTGCATTCCACCGACACAGTACTCAGACAACATACTCATGCTGCAGCCTGTTGTGAGCACATTTACAGTGAGGTAGGGCTCTGAGGTCTCTGTGTTTGAGATTGCACAGCTTCAGGTATCAACAAATCAATGAGCAGAGATTACACAAACTTGGCAGCTGGGGTATCTGCAGATACTATTCAGTACAAGCAGTCAGTCCTGTTGGCAGGGAGCGTGCGGGGGATGATGTGGAGTTTGACAAAGCACACACTGAGAATCTTTTACCTTCTTTTTGCTGCAGTAGATCTGCCATTTCTTCTCTGCAGGCAGGGCGAACATGGCCTCCCTGTGTTTCTCTGTAAGGTCAAGCTCATCCTGTAATGAGAGGAGAGAATAGAAGCAGGAAATGTTAGGAAATGTTGTTTAGGATGATTTATTGATATCTGTATGGACAAGATCATTATAGCTCTCTGACGAGCTGCATGAGCTATCAAATGGTCAGTGTTGTATTTTTAGAAACTGGCATACAAATCAATTTTGTTTTTCCCCAGAAACAAAGCATGTGCATTGAAAAGTTCCTAAATCCTCTTCATATTGGCAGGATTTCAGCGGGTGCTCTCATTGTAAATTCAATCGGACTCTGAATGAGATCACATGTCGCACAGCCTTTTAACGTGTGAGTTAGGGAAGAGGATAAGGTGTGGCTTCCCTGCCTGACATGTGGTTTTAAACATCTGGAGACAACATGCGCCTCAATACACCACTGATGCCTCACAGGGGCTCTCAAAGCATGCTGCTGGGAATTGTTGAGAATAAATAGCAGAAAATCTTTTCGCATTTTCGATGTGTTTGTTTAGGCCTCTGTGTCTCAGGGGTATAAAAATAAAAAGTGATTTGGTGTTACTCTAGCACATCTTTATCTTAAACAATAATCTATCATAGTTTTCACTAGTTCTTACCCTGGGTTATATCACACACACAAAATACCAATATGAAAGCCAGGGGTCCTCAATCTCAATTAAAATAATAAAAGATATTGAGGCTGGCACGGCCAGAGCTGTGCCTAAACATGCTTGTTATGGAGGATGCTGAACTGAACAGCTTATCTCTCAGACCATGATTAAGAATTAGAGTGTGAGAACATTTTACAGAGAAGACAGATGCTGTGAGAGGTACTGAGAGATGAAAACTCCTTTGTGCTGAAGCAGATTTACTGTACCTGGTCATACAAACACTGACTTTACTATCACCACACCTTCAACTCCAACTTTTATCACACAGTTTCATCTCTTCTGATGATGTTTCATCTCTGAAGTTCTGGTTAACAACTTCTTAGCAACCCTCTTTTGTAATACACTAGAAAGCATAAAATCCATATATGAAGCATTACCAGTTGAATTTTGAGTTGTTGGGGGAATAAAACATTAAAATCTCTAAAGCTCATTTTCACCACTCACCTTGTTTTTGGCACTGAACCCAGTTCTAATCCAAAGAGCTCAGAAACTTTGAGAAGAGGAAGCCAGAAGTGCTAAAATTCCTATTCATTCAGTGTTTAAGGACTCATTACTACACTGCTCTATTAAAAAAATTAATCATCTTACTAACAATGCTATGGTACTGCCATGATTGGGTCTGAATTAAATTGTTTCAAAGAAGCTCAGAAAATAAATTTGGCATTTGTCCTGTGAGTGACAACATTATTCAGCTGAGAGACGATGGGTTTACATACAGAGATATTTTTCAAAGTTTTAGTTTTGATAGATGTATCCAGTATTGTATCCTTAACTGTGGTGGTCCATATTTGTTGCGAAAGAAAAGGGGTGGACTTGGTTTTTTAATACTACCTGATCTTCTTGCCAGGCCTCTCGTGGATTAAAAAGTATGATGCTACAGTATGTTTGTGATGGAGAAACAGGTCATCAGTTTTCAGTACTTTTTAGGAAATAGTAAGAGTTACATTTGTGAGAAAAATTCTCAAGGCCTTTAGCCTAGATGAGCCTCATGTGAGAAAATGGTGAAAGCCATGTGGAGGGTTTTAAGCAATTAAGTTAGAGGACAATACAGCACTGTGAACAAACAGTTGACTCTTTATTTAATGTTATTAGAGCACCAAATTGAGGCTGGGGGTGAGTAACCAAACTGTAGAGAAGCAGCTAACTGAATCAGTTTTATGTTTTATTGATCCTAAAGTGTTGATGACCATTTCTCTCTCTGAGTTACTGAGCTCTTTTGTTTCAGCCTGCTGCAGCTCGACTGACTGCCACAACAACTGATATCACTTTTTATCATCACTGTTATAATCATCGTGTTACTGTGAGACTTGAGACAACTAAAATTGATTTTATTAATTCTAGTGCTGCTATCATCATCATACTGGACCTGATGATTTTGGAGCTTGTGCAAGGAACTTTGTGTTTGTGTTAATGCAGACATACCCTCTGGACAATTGTCTTATCTATATCTGCTCAAATCTGCTTGACTACAGCTCGAGCACTACCATTTTTTTTTCTCAATTACAGCATATACTTTGATAGAACTTTTTTAAATGTATGCAGGGTAGTTGTAGTGTGGCTGAAAGTACAGTGACTTCCTTACAACAAAAAGGAGGCAACAAGTTTAGTTTGTGGTTACTTGTCACAGTAAGGAGATGAATTTTCTCCGACATACAGGTGCAAGCAGCAATGCAATATAATAAAAAGCAGGGGAAAGATTGGGAAATCATACAGTACTACAGAGCTGCTTTTGTGTCTACTCCTGTGTTGTTGTGACAATATGCCAACAATTTAGTTGTCTGCAAGTCACATTTTAGTCTCAGCTCAGCTCGCTTTGAACCTGTCCAGAAGTGATATGAAAATCTGTTCCAAGTATGATACCCAACAGCAAACTAAAATAACTAGGGAAGCGAAAACCAATTCTAGTTAAGAATCAATAACAATTCCTTAAAGAAACCAATATCATTAGTCTTTTTTGCGGATCAATTCCTTTATCAATTCATTTTCTTTTTCTGCATACATTGCAAGTCAAAGACATTGCACTCTTATCAAATTATTCTTTGTTAACAAAGAAGTAAAAAAAATCATGGCAGACTATAGTCAGAAATAATCAGAATTGTGGCTTAATTCTCAACAAAAAGACCCTTACAGCATAAATTCCAGTAATTGGAAACTGGAATTGGAGGAAGCATTTATCTATGCAGAACAAAACTGAATGTCACAAGAGACATGTGTTTGACATTGTTGCCACTGAAAGCCTACGTAGGCCAACTTTTGCACACACAGAAAATCAGTAGGAATTGATGAGGAAATCATTTAAGAATTGGATTGATAAGCAGAATTGTTAATGGCATTGGTATCAATAAAATCCTGTCAATTCCCATTCCTAAAAATAACTGATGAAAAACATGTATTTCCGTTTTAATACCACACCCAGGATTGCTGAATGCTTTTAAAATTGAAATTTAAGACTTTTAAGGACCTAAACAAGCAAAAATTACTAAAATGGTGTACCAAATTTGCGATTTCATGCAACACTCAGGGTTTTTGTTTCCTTTTGTCAAGAGTTTAAAGGCTAATTTTGCATATCCCATAAGATCCTATTATTTGACAGAAACATCTAAGGGTCTGTAAATGTAGTTGGATAACTGGGTTTTGTATTTACAGTTTAGGGACACAGGGAATGTGTAAATGTGTTAAAGCAATTCTGAAAAGCTATAATTTGTGGTTATGTGGCCAAAAATTAATAACTATTTAGATCGCTCAGAATGTCCACATCCTTTTTTCTGTTATGGGCTTCTGTATGTTTTATGTTCTGTTTGACAGGGAGAGACAGCAGCTTTGTCCCTCTGATGGGAAAAGGAGCTTTAACTTGACTTACAGGTTTTAGGAAAACTCGTAAAATGAATATCCTGGTCAAAGATCATCTGTAATTGATCCTAAAAGAGCAGGTGGCCAGAACTATTTCCACTATTTTAAAAACTTTTTCCAGCTGTCTCGTTCCGATTATTCACGCACATGGTGGTTCATACTGGGAGAAAAGAAAAGCACGTGGCTGTTTTCTTGCAGTAAACAGAGCAACTGAAAGCCTCCTTGTCGTCACACTCAACTTACTCAATTATGTCTTCATAAAGGCTGGTAGACAAAAACAAGCAATTAGCAGATGGAGCAGGGCCGAGACACTAAGAGTTCCTGAATGAGGTCTATTGATGTGCAAAAATGTCATGCTTAGATTACTGTGGCAACCGCAGGACAGGAAAATGGGGCAGGAGATGGAGGGGGGTACGACAAATTAGAAGTGACAAAGGGACAGAAAAAGAACGGCAGCATGGCCCCATTACACACAAGATAGTGTAAACTGGGAGGAAGTGATGTCTTGTTTGGGAATGTTTTTACATGTACAGACAATGAGGTAAGATTATGTATTTCTAGGACAGCGTCTGAGTTACATCAAACAATAAAATGACTTTGTCTTCTTTATGCTTAACATGCACAGTTAAAAATATCCACAGTTGATATTTCATTGGGAAAATGACCAATTTAATTTTTCAGTGACTTTAGTCTTGTTCTACCTGAAATGCTCAGTGTTTTGTACATCCAGGGCTCCTAGACTTGCCTCACACACTAATTTGTATAATAATATGACCATTTAAGGCCAAGCAAAAGTTTTCTATAAACTGTTTGACAGCATGATACAGACTGATTTACCACATATAAAGGTACTTTATACATTTCATTGTTAATTATACGACCACTTTTGGATAAGATAACACGGATCATTTGTTGTTTTTGTTCATTTTATCTGCCTCACTGTGACCATGTTGGACACCAGAAAATGGATGAAATAGTGTTTGTCACTCTCTCTCTCCCCCCCTCTCAGGTTGATTGCTAATCTCAAACGCCTGTGCGGGAGGGTCAAAAGGGGTTGTATTGAGGACAAGGCCAATGTTCTATTTTTTTAATACCAAAAATAGATTACAGCAAAAAGATGTCTAAGTCCACCTCTAAATGATAAATAAATAAAGTTACCCTCCACTCAGTGGCACTTAGACCCAAACCCAAAAGAGGCTAATCTTTTAAAATAGCTATAGACTATGTTTCAGACTAAACCACTCCTAAAAAAACCCAAGCACAGTATTTTCTGCAAACTTTATTGCAGGGAAAATAAATAGGGCATAGGGAGATTATATTCAGTTGCAGATTTATACATATTTGGTACTCTAGCTGGTATTTAAAGCAGCAGGATAGGATAAAGAGGTTTAACTTTGAATCATTACACTCCCAAAGCTCAAGAATAAAAAAAATCCCAGAATGCAGTGGTCTGGCACCTTTTGACAGAAAGGAAATTTAAGACGCAAAGAAAAGAGCTAAAGTATAGATGTTATTTGTACAATTAACAAAAGTGTCAGTAATCACTTGATTTCTCCTCAAAATCACAATGACCAAAACTACAGAAACATGGCTTCTTATAATGCTGAGGTCAGACTACACGGCTTAAAATAGATTACAGTCAGATCTGACAGTTGTAGGGTTTCAGGCCCCATAAGCCCCAAAAATCCCAAAAATCTTTTTTTTTTTTTTTTTTTATCTCACTTAAACAGTGAACAACCAAAATCCACCAAAGAAGCCAAAAAAATTCCTGAAAGAAAGTCTAGCATGTTTGACATTTGATCTGCCACCTGCAATTTCATCATTCACACCAAAGAAGATGACCAATGACAGCACAGAGAGCTCTGCATGTGCTTTAGTCAGACATTAACAAACCAATCAGCAAAGCAAAAAAGGGAGATGTTGTTGCTACAAGATGGAACTGTGGGACAGAGGAAACATTTGTCAGATTTGACAACATCTCTGTCATTATTATGTACCGTGGAGTAACAACAACAACAGACAGTAAAAAGAGAAATGATAACAATCAACAAAAACCATGTGAGTACATTTAGTGTCAGGCTAACAGATTTTTCATCATCACGTTTGGACAAGGGCACACCCTCCATATTCCATGTTATTACAATGGTTGTAAAATGAAGTCAGTACAACCGTGTAGTCTGAAATGCCTGCGGTTTGTGTTGCTACATGCTTTTATGGCTCTATGATAGCCTTATTTGACAAAATGATCTTTATAGCAGAAAAAGACAAAAGTTTATTAAGACTTCGGCATAAAGTATTACAGTATCAACTCTGACGTACATGTCTTCAAGAAGGGTTAACAGAACAATGTCTTACCACGAGCTCAGCAAACATGCCGTCCAGCTCATCATATCCTGGCATCGGCAGTGCCGGCTCCATGGCCTGCAGAGCGAAGTCCTCCCTCAGCCTGTAGGTGATCTCCGGGTGATCATTGCTGTTAAAACAGCAAAAGATGAAGGAGAGGCCTCCACCCCGACTGCCTCCACCACGTTTCCGAGGAGCCATGGCTGTCCGATGCGTCTGGCTGGTCGGGTAGGGAGGGTGGGAGGCTCCTTCAGGGCCTCTTTACAGCCTCCTCCACCTCAGAGTTTGGCCTCCGTCAGAGATTACTGTAAATGCAAAGAAAGGATTTGATCAGTTGTCAACAACAAACCAGATCTAAGTTCTCACCATGCAGCGACATTCAACCCATGTTTTGTTTATTTTTTTTCTCCTGAGATGTATAAACGATGTTAGAATGAGGATCACTAGCATGCCATTATGAGTGAAATATAGAGCAGGGGTCACCAGCCACTGGGTAACTGACCTGTGTTATTCGGATAACTAACTAAATTGTCCTTATTTGACTAGTGAAGTTGGCACAGGGTTTTGTTTTGAAAAAATAACCAGAACCATTTGTCTGCATCCAGATTGTCACAACTTGACACATAGGCTCCCTGTGCCTGCAACAAGTACAATCCAGGAAAAAAATAAAAAGATACTGATGATGTTTGTTACTGGAAGATACCCAAGACACATGAGAGAGCTCAGGCTGTATACAACTACACGACTTGCCGAATTTAAACATCAGAAGAAACCTACCCATCAATAATCAATAGCACGATCAGAGCAGCTCAAACAGATGCCTGGTAAAACACACAATCAGCACAGTCTACACTCATTTTTTATAACAATTTAAACTCTGTGTTTACCAATGTAACATTCAGCATTATAGTGTAAGTAGTGACTGCATAAACTAATGATATTCGGCCAACTGAGTTCTTTCATGTCTTTGTTATGGCAGCTGTTAAAAAAAAAATCACACTTGTAAAAGCTCTGAAATTAAGTAAATTAAGTCACTGATTGAACCAACACATCAGTCTTGTGTCTGTGTATTTTTCAGAGAAGCAAGCTTATGTCCTCACTAAACCTGCACTGTGGCGAGTTGTATTTATTAAGCACACTATATTTGTTTAATGCCTACCCCCTACTCCCACTCTCCATGACAGCTGGCCTATAAAATATTGTCTTACATGAAAGCGGTCTGTGGGACAAAATAACTTGAGAGCAGCTCTTAAACATTTGCAACAAAAAAACATCAAGGCTTTGTTTTTTTATACATTTAAGATATCTGTGGTACTGGTAAGTTAAGTAGGGACATCATTTAAGTAAAGTACCACACACTTAATTTGTGAGTGTAGGAAATGAAAGAATCAATTACAGAGTTTACACAACATGTCACTGTGAGAGCATTCTGACTGAAATGGAGACCATACTTAGTCGGGATTAATGCATTCAGGCATTTTCATTTCCCTTCCTTTTCAGCATGGCTTAACTCTGAAGAGTCTACGAGCTGTGATTAGAGGGGTGTGTTTATAATGACCACTTTGAGAGGTGTGTGTTGGTTTGGAAGAGCAGAAACAGGCTGTCTTGTAAAGTCATTATTAGGTGTGTTAGTGTGTCGTTTAAATGACAGCTGAGATTTACAGCTAGGACCCCACGTCAAACTGAAACCGCACGGCCTCAATTGTGCTGATAATAATCTCTGAACTCTCTCTGACTGAGCAGACATGATTATATAGTTGTTTCAGTTTCTAACAGCTGCTGTTATTACAGAAATGTAGGATATGTGTGTGCTGTTGCCTCATGCGCCCTGCCTTTTTTTAACACAGATAAAAATACACACAGATCAACTGTCAAAAATGAACAGCATTGAAGAGGAGGGTTGAGCACATTACAGAGAATCCAATCCTGCCAGGTGCAGATCCAGTGTGACCCAAAACAAGCTTTGCGTAGATTAAGGTTGTTATAAGGGGTAGTTCAGGCAATGCTATCAGTGGAGCTTAGTGGATGTAGATGTAGGGCTGTAGGTCAGTCCATAAGCTCAGACAGAGATATGTTTACTAATTTTAACGAACTGCTGTAAAACTTTGCACTGATATTCAAGGTAATAGGATGACTTTGGTCTCTTCTTATCTTGTGCTACTTCCTGTTTAGTAACTTGTAGTTTTGAATCAGTATCAACAACTACTGGTGGATTGTCCATTAATATCACACACAAAAATGTTCCAATAAAGAGAACTTTCATATACTTGGGTGGTTTTTTAACTTCTCCCCCCACAATAATATCATCAATGTGATGCTACTGCAGTTATCATACACCATACTACACTTCAAATGGTTCAAATGGCTATAAGCATCTCTGACAAACCATATATTCTGTGCCATGACTATTTGTGATGTTACTGATGGTCTCTCACAACTACTACATGAAACATTATTCCTTTTATGTTTTAATGTTCACATTCTAACTGTAATTTAACAGTGTTGCATATAATGGCACATTGTTTCTTCTGCAACACAAATTTAATTTATACACTGCAGCTCATACTTCATGTTAGTGCTGGAGGGTAAATCAGTGTGACCACCATTGATATTTTTTGTGCAATATGAATACCAATGAATTTGAATTGAGAAAAGAAACTACCAGCCATGGTGATAGATAAATAAAAGTAATAACAACGTATAATAATAAAGTGATTCAAGACAGATAGCTTAGTCTGCATCCTGTCTTCAGTACAGTTTCCCCTGAAACTTAAAGATAAACAGATATACACACACACCAAACAGCATTGGGTCCACCCCAAATACAACCCCTGCGTGTGTTTGCAATAAACCCAAGTTACCACACAGCAATGTGGTAAACATGAACACTCATCTCTGCTCATCTTCACTTAGTGCTGCAACGATTGCTGCATTTCCACCAAGCAGTCCAGTTCAGTTCGGTACACAGTTACAGGTGTTTTACAGGTGAGTGGAGAAGTTACCCAAATAATCAACCCATGCTCTTCCCCTTTTTTGGCACCACTCTGAAGGGGTGTCAAGCGTACTAAATCTACTTTAACGGTTGAGCTAAAAGTACTACAATCAGTTGATTGGTCAAAAAAAATGCCATTCCCATGCGACCACAGCTTAAACGAATAAACATGCCAAACCATGTGGAAGTAAGCCAGGGATTTAGAATGATTTTTGACACTGCTGTTGCTGTAAAAAAGGTCTGCACAAAACAATGCCCCACCAAGTACTGGAAGTCCTCCAGCTGTTGCTCTTTGTTGACAATCATGCTGTACTTCACAATGCTGCACTGTATCACACCTGGTGATGTTACACAGCTGCGTAGCTGGCATTACCCTCTCTTTCCGGCTCACATCCCTGCCTGTAAGTGACGGTATAGCTGGCAGTGGAAATGCTAACAAGATCAGGGTTAACCACTCTGAACTGTCCTTAACCAAACCAACCGCTCGGCCTGTTAAAATGACATTGAGCCAATGTAAACAAGACATTTTTTAGTTTTCGTTTTTAATAAAAGATTTGCTTTCAGACAACGTTCCGTTAACAATGCTCTTGGAGCCTTTCAAATGACTAAAAACGATGTTATACATGCCAAGCAAGTAGTTGGCAGTGTGAATTTTGTCTCAACACAAAGTTACATAAGGCCAACATTTCAATTCAACAGAATTTATGTTATGCTGATCAGCTACAGCTGTTGTTGTGTTCAGTGCTAATGAGCAAATGTTAGCATGAAAACATCCCAAGCTTAGACGGCAGACACTGCAAACTCTACTCAACATGCTCAACATAAGCATGTTAACTGTCCATGTAACTGTGCATGAAGCCTTAGAGCCCTTGTGTCATATTTATGTTTTACACAGCCACAGCTCTAAACTTTTGTAATTATTTAGCATATTAGCTCTGTCAACCTCTTTCTATAAAGTATCATGAGATGGCATGAGACAGAGTTGTAACATGAGTATTTATCTTATAAAAATGTCAGACATGAAGAATGTCAGTGTACTGTGTTGCTCTACAAAAATCAGGAGTAGATTTTCTAACATATCAGATCTTGTATCTACAGGCATGATTTGTAACAAACAGTCATGTGTAACAAATGGAGCACAGAAACAGCTGCAGAGAGTTCTTTAAGCCCCGCTGGCCAAACTCCAAGCAGGAATAATGAAATTAAGTGCATGAGACCTCTTTGCAGTCTGGCAAGATGCTTGGTTCACAAATCTGTAAGGACACGGCCGTCAGCATGTCACACAAACAGCTCGACAGTCCCCCGTCCTGCTGTGCTGAGCTCTGTGATGCCAAGTATCATAACCACAGAGGCTGTTTTTGGTGATGAGCAGCTTGCTCAACATAACCAAAACCCCGTGACCCTTCCAGTGTTTTCCCTTAAATGGGGGCTCCAAACAGACATGAAGCACCAAATTAAGTGTAATGCAGTCTTACTTTAACCAGGTCAGGTCAAAAAATTAAAAGGTCACAGGTCTCTCTAAGTGCAGAATATGGCTTATCCCTTCTTAACAGGTTAAGCAGAGGCATCATCTTTATCCAAGTAAAACTCAAATCAAAAGTCCAAAAAATTGGACAAAACTCTCAGTTTTGTTCAATTTTCCAACTATTGTTGCCTCTATCCAACAAAAGTACTTCACATATCAGAGACGGTTGTTCAAGTTACTGCCCACTTTTACCAGACAAGACAATGATTTTGATATAATCTGTATTTATCAACATATTTTATCACAAAATATTTCACTATTTTTTCAACACTTAATCTTTCAACATGTTGATGCTAAGAAAACAAATCTAGTATGGCCAATACTTGCATCACTTTAAGGCAAAGAGATGACACTCCAGAAAAAAAAAACTGTTTGTTAAACTTTAAACTGCAATGATTATAATTTGTAGTAACAGCACAAACCTGAATCACAGGTGGGCACATAGAAAGAAATCTTGCAAGTTTGTTTTTGGGATGAAAGGTATTATTAAATACGCATATTTTATTTTGTAAAGAAATAATAGAAACAAAGTCAATCTAAGTCACATCCTCATGGGTCACATTTGTCAGTATTATTTATTGCCAGCTGCATAGGACTACCATGTATGTGACAAAAGACATTAAAATAGATTTTAGAAAATAAAAAACAAATATAAGAAATATAGTCATACCCTTTAACTTATTTACAGTTTATCAGTATATCTTAAAACTTGATAAACATAGACATACCCTGAAAAACAAAACAAACTGAATTAATTCAACTTCTTGGCAAAGCCCAAGTTTTCTAAACAAAAAAAGTAGATGTCCTTATATTAACAGAAGAATCCTACAGTGCACTGTACACACAGGGTCCCTGAGGTCATACGTGGGATTAAGTACACAGCAGCTCTCTCTTACAAACACACTGAATAGTGTATTTATTCTGACACATCCTTGACTTTTTCAAACAGACTACCAGAGGCCTGCAGCAGCTGCTCTCCTTCACTCTCACCATCTATTCTAGCATGAGGGGAAGGAGTAACTAAAATCCCTCTTTGACCATATTAGTCCACAAAACTTCCCATCTTTTCCATTAGCTAAAGCAAGCTGTAAACTTAGAATAAACTCATGAGCCTGGGTGGAACAATGAAACCTGGTAATATCCCACCACTCTGACATGTGGAGAGGGTAGAGAGTGAGAGGGGGGAGAGGGCAAAGAGTGGGGGCAGACTGTGTCGCTGCACAGACTTTGTATAATTGTTAACCTGTGGGACCTGAGTGCTCCGACATTAGCCCGGGGAGCTTTTCTGTCAGACGGTCAAGGTTCCCAACATAACAGAGGCCTGTTGGAACAAGAGGACATTCCTGTCATAGCCAGGTGAGCCTTGTGACCCTGAGAGACACAAAACAACACTTCCTCTGTCACCTGAGGAGGAACACAGATCTCAGTAAATCCAAAATCATGACAATATATTGGTATCTTTACAGATGGACACTTCTGCTTGTAAGAATAACGGCCATGTATTCTGTGTATGGGTAAAATCAATGAAATACAATGCTTTATCAAGCTGAACAGACAAACCTACCTCAGGAGGAACTAAAGTTCTTTTTTTTTCATCCTCATTTATAAATTTAAAGTGGTTCAATGGACTTAAGTTTTAGGTCTGAACTACAGGTAGTTTAATTTCTTTCAATTTTGAAGATTTTTGTTCTTTCAAGCACAATATCAATTGAACAGTATTTACAATTATGAAGAAAAAGTTTCATGACTCTAGGTAGTTTGTCCACAAGGTGAATTGGCCAGTCAGAAATTGTTCAAAAAGTGTCTTTTTTTTTTTAGGGTCCCCTAACCTCTAAAATAAGACTTTTGGCAGGTTCCATCCTGCAGACAGTCCTGTCCTCAAACTGAAGGAATCCAGCATCAATAGCTTGTTGTACATTGTCGTAGGCTGACAATGACCCCCTGAAAATTTATTTTTCCTTTTTCACACATAAAATATTCTCAACTTTGTAGACCAATTACTCAGAAACTAGAAGAGCCTTTTCTGAGTACAAAATTTGTAAGCCTGGGCCCAAATGATCCAGGAAAGCAAGTTTCAGCCAGAAATCTATTCTTGTCTCTGAGATATTGGCATCCAAAATTGGCTACATTTGACTTATGCAAATTGCGAGTGTCAAAAACAGACACAATACCCCTTTTTTAAAGGCCCTGAGTTCAGAAATCCTTAAGACTTTCCATCTAACCAACACTGGCACCAACACAACATTTTTAGCCAAATCTAAATCACCATGGGACCTCTAGTTAAGTTCATAAGGAATGACCCAATACTTCACTGTGAAATCACGCAATTATTAGTCATTACTTTATTTTTACATGACAAATATTTTATAACTGTGTAAAATTGTATTTGACGTAGAAACTAGTTGTCCGGCACTTGTAAAGCCCTAAAATGTTTGTCTTGTTTAATGATCACTGAAAAAATAAATAGTTTGTCACAATAAGAGTAAGAAGTCAATTCAAGAACACAAAAGACTTTTTGGAAGTTTCCTAACAAAGTGTCCATACATCAGATTAAGTATTAGCTAAAATGAGTTCGACGCTAATAACATATTCAATATCTGCAAATGTCCACTATCTTGCACATCTATTTCTAAGCAGAAAAGTGTGCAGAATTAATGGTCATTTCCATGTTGCAGGCAGTTTTGCTATGTAAACATTTAGGTTGATGATTATGCCGTGTTACAGCTATACAATCCTTACAATTAAGAAGAATGCTGTTTCTTTTCACTTAAATCTGCCCTTGTTCTGTACTAAAGAAACATAACTTTGTAGGAAGTTGATTATAGTACAAAGCAGATTCTTTTGTCCACAGTCATTTATACACATCCAATAATTAAAGCCACCCGCACATTTTCTCACAAACACCCATCTCTTTGTCAGTGGCAGATTTCTATCCTTGGATAGCCTTGTTGTTTTCAGGACCATGTGGTTTGCCGGATGACCTGGCATCGATCCAGACTGTAAAAAAACAATCCCACTATGTGTTTGCAAAGTGTGGCGAGCTCGTGCATGTGCCTCCCTGAGAAGATATCCTGGTTAAAGCTGAAGAAAATGTCAGGTCAGCTGGAGAAAAGGCAGAGGCATCTTGAGTTAAACAAAGATATACTGCTCACGTTACAGAACATGTGCAGGAGGGAACAAGGAACAGAGAGAAAGACTTTAAGGATGAGATGAGACTTTTCTTCCAGCTGTCTTGTTCAGGTTCTGCCAAGACCTCTTTTCCTGATTTCCTTCTGTCCACTTGACTTAAAGCTTCTAGCTTTGTCTGTTGTTATTGAATTGGAGTACTTCTGGTGCTCCATCATAAAACATTGTATTTGGAATGACGCTAAAATCTGCCCAGGCCAATAGCTTATCCATCAGAGTCAATCCTTACAACAGTACTTCTTTGGGCAAATGATATCAGCAGTGGGAAATTTAGGTGATTTGGTTATATAGGTTGTTCAATAGGGACTCAATTGATGCCAAAGAAAATTCAGGTTTTAGTAATTCCATTAATACCTAAAAAACACAACACCAGGTATGTACCATAACAAAACAAAAATGAAAATCAGTGTGATGTCAAGTAATATATATATATGTTCAAGAGTATATGTGCATTAACTAGTATTGAATTACTGATCAGAAGTTTATTTGCACACATTTAAGTAGAAGAATAAACAGAACTGTATCATATGAGCATGGACCAATATTTGTGCATGGTAGGGGTGTAAAAAATATCAATGCACCAATATGTTGCAATATTATTTAGTAAAACATTGTATGAATATTTTTAGCACAATACCATGATACTTTTTTATTCAATTACGTATGAAAATAGAGGACTGTTGTTCTGTATTTCAGTTCAGCCTCAGCCAACAATTAGCATCAGACATTCAGCCATTTGACTCCTCCTCCCTCTGCTACATTTAATAATGCATCTACAACTGGAACAAAATTTAATTAATACAGGGGACCATAATTTATACAAATATCATTGATAAGAATTTCTAATTTTTATATATGTTTAGTACTGTGGGCACTTAAAGCTCTATAAAACCCTTTCTAGAGGAAAAACTGTCATCCATTACCCTGTTAATAGCATCAGGATATTTTGGGATACATCATGATGACACTTGCATTGCATGGCCAGATACTTGATACTACACACCTTTAGTGCATAGACTAAAATAAATCACAAATGAACAAGTACAAGACAAAAAGTCATGTAAATGAACAAAAGGTAATGTGCATGTACAATCAGAAGTGTTTGGGCAAAGACTTTAGTGGTCAATAACCTAACAGAAGTATTTGTGAATGGACTAAAGTGGTCATTAATGAACAGAATATTTTCTGCATCAATAAACAACCAAGACAGACATAAGGAGGAACTCCACACAGAAAGACCCCGGTCAACATAGGGAGTCGAACCAGTGATCTTCTTACAGTGAGGCTTGCGTATTATCCTGCTTTAAGTAGTAGTAGGTAAATATGTGAATAAGTGTGTGAGCATGGACTTGAGTGGTGAATAAACGGTTAGAATACAAGTATACAACTAACGCATGAATTAAAACAAAATATAAATGAACAGAGGTATGTGTTCATGGACCAAAGTGGTACAATTCTGAACAAAGGTAAACATGCATGGACTTGAGTCATGGATATGACTTTATGTCCATGTGCATGAACAAAAGCAATGTATGGGCAAATAATTACACTTAAATAATATTGGTAAACTATGCAAAGTAGCATAAACTATTGTTGATAAATACATGTTAGCAGAATAATTACAACAAAGCAACAACTTCATATTAGATATTGGAAAATAATGTGTATCTGTGAAAATGTATTGTGTTTAATTGCATTAGGTGCATAGCTCTGGTGACTTTTGCTGTGAGGGGAAAACAACCACTCAATACTGACACAACATAGTGAAACCAAACTCTTTAAAAAGCCAAATGGAACAAAATGAAATAAATAAAAAGTACTTCACAAAACAAATGCTGTCTCAAACAGGCAGTTTTGTGTTTTATCTATATATACACACACAGGTTAACTCAGAGCTAATGCTAATAAGCTGAAATGTGCCTCTCTTAGAGAAGGAATGCAACCTTGGAGTAAGAACCCAGTGGACAGTAGTGTATTGAAAACAGATGTGTGAAATGCCTTCTTCAACACCAGCTGGTATCTCTCAGCTGACTGTGGTACTGAGGTGAACTTTTAATTTTCGCATATCTATATGGAGCTGTTGTGGCTTCTGTGGTCATCAGACGTAACAGGGTTATCTGTGGCAAAGGTCAGCATTGGGGTTGGCACCATATTATTTAACTCTGAAACAGTTCGAAAAATTTATCAAAGAACTTGTTATAAGTCTCAAATATTCAAGTATCATTGTAAAAGTTCCCTGCCTGGGTTATACTTCTGCATCAAGTCTACGCAGTACCTACTCCATAGCGCTCTACATCATCTTTAGCATTTATATTCATGCGCTAATGTGCTGCATAGAAATACTAGTCAGCAGTGCAATTTGTCTCCCAGTCCTGACAAACTCTCTGCTCGTTCGAACAAGAAATCATGGCTTCAAAAACAAAGTGTATAAGGTCAGTGTTAAGAGTAAAAAAATGTGGAGCAGTGGTTGATTTGATTGCAATTATCAAAAAAAAAGGAGGAGACATCTGAGGACCAATGATTTTCATATGATGAATCTATTGCTGGGCGAAAAACTTTTTTTACTTTTTTATGTTCATACATGCAGCTAACTTGGGTAAATTTAGGATAATTTCAGTTTTTCTGTAAGTAAGAGACTGGCAGTTACCCTGTGCTGTACAGCAGACCAATCACTGGACTTGTGGTTCACATTATTTTGACATGCAGTTTTAATTTTGGGGGGAGGTGCACGTCAGGCTACCAGCTTATCCTCTGTGATAGTTCAGGGGGATGCAGACCTTGAGTGAACGCTATGGCGTAGCTTTGACACGAAACTATAAATCAGATTTAACAAGTTTAGTCACGTATATCTTTCAAAAAGAGCACCTACAAAGGATTACTACAAAGGCACTGCTTCACTTCCATTCTGTTGTCCACAGTATCAGTGTGGTCTTGAGGAGTGCCTGAGTATTATTTAGCCCAACTTTGTCAGCAGGGTAGCTCTCTGTATGAAGTGAGAACATTAATCGAAGAGAAACCTTAGATACAATGTTTTTAATATAAGAGTAGAAATAAATGTATACATGCAAGACCCTCCATCTCTGCAGCAGGGTTGCCTCACCTTGGATTGCTCTAAAAAAGCTGAAGCATTTCTCCACAGAGCCTAAATGCTATAATTAACTAAAGTCTACCTTTTTGAAATGTCCTTGAGCAATACACGGACTTCCCCCTGCTCCAGGGACATTTCTGGCCCTGACTGCTGATAGAACAAATTAAAATGAAATTTGTCTCAGGGAATAAAATCAAAAGTTCCATGCTACTATAATTATCATCTTAGATTGCTGCCTCATCTACACAGAAACAGGACAATTTAGTACATCCCTAAAATGAAATTGAGAAATTCACAGCTATGCGCAAGAAATAGAAGTATATAATGTGAATTTTATGTAGAATTTGTTTATATATAAAAAGATAGTAGATGTTGTTAACTGATTGTTTTGGAGGTGCACCAGATGTGTTCCAGGCGCAGCAAGAAGACATTTGATGCACAAGTTTAATCTTCTTTCCTGATTTAGGATTTGGGCTGGATCAGACTGCTGTACTTCCAATGAGGAGCAACTCTTCATTAAAAATACAGTTTAGTGCGATACCACTGACTGCACTGCAAATGTTTCTCACACTGATGAAAAAGAAAAGCACTGAACTATTAGTATACTAGTATTAAAAAGCCACAGGGGAGCCAGTTCGTGGTTTAGGGATTAATTTGTGCTTCATTTCAGAGGTTTTTTGGTCTTCAGGAAATCCCCTGCCTTTGTGTGCACCACACTTTGTAATTTATTTTGGATCAATTTGGACAGCTGCAAACAAAAGGCTCTGGAATCACACAGTGAAGGCCGCTGGTTGTCCTTTCACTAAAACACAGCCTGTGCTCAGAGCTGCCCTGCTAAAAAAAAAAAAAATCAATCAGTGTTTGGACACAGAGAGGTTGCTTAAACTGTGAAACTTAAAACTGCTTTGACTCAAACACAGAGAGCTCTGTAGCAACAAAAACAGTCACAGATTTATGACCCACTTTCACAATACAAATAGCAAAGATTTGATCCAAATACTGAAGATTTGTTGAATTTTAACAGGTAGCTCACCTTAGTGGATAATAATATAATTTAATTTAATCATTTAAATCAATTTAAAATGTAAATGCACAGTTTGTAAAAACTGCTGCTAGGGGCTGTCAATAAAAGCAGTAAGAAAAGATGCTGAGTTCAAGCTAGGCAATATATTTAACTCAACATCCAGAGTTTCAACTGCAACAATGAACATGTTAGGTGTGTCACTGCAGCTCTGTCTTGTCAACTGCCAAGACAAAACATAAACATAGCAATAAAAAATAAGGGTTCACATAGATTTGAAAACATACATGTTTATTGGAATTTAAGTACTTTAAAACAGCTTTATCTGACATAGGTCTTATTCTAATGATTAAGTTATTTCAGTTTAAATAAAATCAACATTTTGTGTCTTTGACTGAATATTGCTGAAATGACATTTATTCAGCAATAATTTTCAAGCTACAACACATTTAGACTTGGACACACATCAGAAAAAAACCTGGGCCATGACAGAAATGCTGACTGGCTGGTTAAGTGGAGATTAAGATCAATCAGACAGCACAAAGCCGTCAAAACAGTCAATGCAGTGACTGCAGCAGTGTTACAGTAGCAAACCAGTTCAGCTATGATGCTTGTGTGATTACGTGAATTTATTCTTCAAGCTTGTTTGTCAAGATATGTCAAAAGCACTACCCACAGGGCATTAATGTCACATGGTTCTCCAATTACAGTATTAATAACCAGGGAGAGTCAGGAGAAAGACAAAGGGAGTGTTTTTCCACGTGTACACTTGTCTTCATGGCCCTAGGTTTAAGAATTTGATCCTGTTGGGCTTAACAGTCGTGCATGGGTCTTGTGACTAATTTATCATGATCTTAGACTGTGGTACAAACATTGTGTCATAAATGCCACATGATTCTTTTGGTTTGTAACAGGTCTGTGGTGCTGGAGTGAAAATATTTTGTGTTTGTAAACCCAATTCCTGTCCAGTGGATGAACTACTGCAAATACAAGCGAGAAAGACTGAAAGGGCTGTTTCTGGCTGTCAAACAATGTACCTAGGTTAAGGAAAGCAGTACAGTGTTCATTAAACATGGTAAGGCCAAAGAAAAAGAGGGGGGTCTTGGGGTTAGGTGCTATGGGTGTTATTATGCTGGCTTCCCAGGTAGGACGTCTAGCCCAAAGTGGCATTCCTAGTGACTTATCTAATTTGCAATCCAGATACTTCAACTTTCAAGTTCAAATGGATGCACCATTAGCTGGCAGCCAGTGCTTATAGAAAGCCCTGAATAGAGAAGGAAAGCAGAGAGTTGAGAATAGGCAAGGCAAGGCAAGTTTATTTGTAGAGCACAATTCGTACACAAGGTAATTCAAAGTGCTTTACAGAACCAGAAAAATGCATTAAAATCACAATACTAAATAAAAACAAAAATAATCATTATAGAACGAACTTTAAAAGAGAAGAGTGCAGATAAGATCTTATTAATCATATGCACAGCTAAATAGAGCTGTTTTGAGCCTAGATTAACACGCTAGATTATCACACCTTTAAAACTGAGGCCGCCCACTTTGAGGACGACAGCCTCAACACACCTTGCCTCCAGTCCGTCTGCACCCAAACATTTCTCTGGCCATCCACAATTTTGTCAAGAACGACGACAAAAAAGTGACAGAAGTAAGGATGTCAGCCTTTTTCATAATTGGAAACTTCCTGCCGAAAAGTGTTATAAAACAACATAATCTGTTATTTAAGAGACGTATGGCACAAACAAGCATCAGAGCTTAAAAACAACAATAGAAATTTAGTCACATTTTCAACAGTCAAAAAAGAGAGCACTGTTCACGTTGCTTTAACACATTAGCCACATTTTGGCAGCAAAACACTGCCAGTGTTTCAGTGAAATAAGGGCAGAGTGTAGGTGTTTCTATGTATCTTAAAGTGATTCAGAACAAGAAATGAGCCAAGACTTGTTCATTTTTTACCACAGAATCAAAAAGGTAAAGATATGTAATATATTAATAACTTTTTAAGAGTATTAGCTGTAACGCTGGTTTGATCTGCTTCCCCTAATTTTATGTCTTTACAATGGCCCTTCGGCAACATGCTCCAAACTTCTTCAAATAGAAACATTTTTTTAACCACTAAACTGATGATACACCTCTGAGGGTATCTGATTGTGCTATTCTCAATTGTGCAGTATTATTTAACACATTTAACCTGAAACTGTAGTTCAGTTAGTCTGATTTAACACATAAGGCTGCAAAATAAAGATGAATACCATCCTGTACATTACTACCAACACCGTCCCTGCAGAATGTTTTGTTACAGAAAACAGGGAGTCTATTATCAATATCACAGAGAGGTAATCTTATTATGCTCCACATCCTGCCTCATTTACCAGTCTTGTGGTCTTCACTGGTTTCATCCTGATACACTGTTGCTGTGATGAGTCAAATTAGGGAACTGAGATACAGACACTAGTCATGAACCAGCTTCATATGTTTTCCAACAGGAGATGAAGATAAAGGCTGTGATCTGTGTAAACTGAGAGACTTCCTGTTGGTCTTTCAGGTTGATGCAAAAAAGCAGTGCTGATAAAGAGATGACTGTCAGTTAACAAAAGAGGTAGTACCAGGGCTGGACTTCCTCGACCAAAAATGATCAGGGTGCAAGAGATTCACCGAAATGTTTGTTCATTAAAAACAAAACATTTATTAGTACCTTTTGTAAAGGATTGCTGATCTTCTGTTTCCATATCTTTCAGATTTTGACCTGCTTACCTGTGATGGACCACCGTTATTCTCTGACTGCTGTCCTTTCTGTCCATTCTGTCACCCAAACCTCCTCCTGTAACTCCATCTCCTAATCCCCATAAATGAACATCTACTAGTCGAATGGAGAGTTAATTTAAAAATATTAAGTCCTTGTGGAATTAATATGATTGTTTCAAGGTGAAATGATGGCAGAGCTTTGTTGCAGTGTTTTTGCACTGTGAAAAAAGGGCTTGTGGTTCTTAATGTAAGCAATCTTTGTACTGAGAATTATGCATTGGAACTTTTTTGTTCAAAATTAAAGGAGACATTATTTATAAACCTAGCTCTCTTTTGAAAACATAACAATACATCTTTTAAAATTAAAATAGTGCCTGGCTTTCAGATATTATGTCTGTTTTTCCTTAACTTGAGATAGGACATAAGGGTTGACCTTTAAGCCTAGAGACTGTCCCTTTTACTGGCTGATCTACTATAGTTTTTCTTATTTTTCATCTCAAGACTTTAAATAGCAAAAGATTACATCAGCACTGAGATATACACCATTACTTATGAATCAAAGAGAAGCTTCAAATATGACCAGTGGTTGTGGATTAGACTGCATCGTGATTCATTTCAAACACAGTCTAAAGTGACTTATTTACAGCATATGTTAATGGTATTTCCCCTTAACTTTGACATACTAGATAAATGACAGCTCAAAGGCCTCAAAAATGTGCATCCAAAGTTTGAAGAGTGCCCATCTAAAAAGTAAGGAGGACAGAGATTAAAAGCAGGTTAAAAGCTGTTGCTCTTCCTGCAGGCGAAGTTGTCAAACTTGTTCTGCAGACTGGCTCTGCAACCCCCCACTCTTTAACATGTTAGCATTCTTCCTCGGGTCAACCCCTCAAGTGGAGGTTAGACTCAGGGCAAAGAGGGAAGCAACTCAAACGTGCGACGATATCCAGACCGATTTCAACGTTCTCCTCTGCTGGCTTCTTTCCAAAACAGAGAAAAATTGTATAGTTTAAAAATAGCTCTTATCAAGAAACTTCATTTTAGTGAATAATGAGAACCAAAGAGCCCAGAGTTGAACTCATGGCACAGATGTTGACAATGCAAACAGTTTGGCTGTTTCACAACGGCAGATGAACTTTAAAAATGCATTTGTCATGCAGGTTCAAGCTTGGGTTATAAATCATGACATTTTTTCTGCTATATTTCAGATTCTTCTGACATTACTGTAACAGCTTCAGTGCCAAACAGTCGGCAGATGGTGGGATAATGTGATGATCTTCAAGATCTAGGGATCAAGATCTTCCAATTTATCATGAGAGCAGGGGTCTTAACCCAACTGTCAATCAGATTACTCCTGTTACATCCATCACATTACAACCATAACAACATGCTTTACTAATCAGTGACTGACAGCTTGTTTAAGAAGATTGCTAAAGTAGGCTTGCGCTTGAATTAACCAATAAAAAGCCACTGTTTTTTTCCCGACATTAAAAAGTGTATGTCTATTAGGTGGCAAAATTAATGAATAAATATAGTTTGTCAAGTCATGGGTTAATTGTAGAAATGGTTTCAAAATAATGGCTAAAGAGTTAACAGCTCAAAGCTACAGAGTCAAAGCTACATGGTTAGAACTGTATGCCTAAATTTAATAGATAAATGTTTCAAAAGCTAAAAGCTAAACCTTGGTTAAATAGCATCTTAAAAAGCGAGGCCAACTGTCTAGAATATTATGCTACAAGTCACTAATAAACAGCAACCAAACCGACAAGCCTAAACGGTTAAAACAGTGAGATAATAGCCATGGCAAAAGCTTAAACAACATCCTCAAGGTCAAGGCTAAATGGTCGAAAAATTAAGTTGTCATTCATGGATAAAGGGATAATTATCTTGGTATAAGTCAAAGCAAAGTGGCTGATGTGTAGGAGGTCGAAGTCAGGGATAACTAGAAGCTAGTTTAAATGCAAGACAAAATGTTCAAAGAGTTGGCTAAAAGCCATTAACGAAAAGATAAGTAGCTTACTTCAATTCAGGGATAATGGATGAAACACTCAGAAGAAAATGATAAAGGGGTGATAATTAGAATTTTCAGTTTAGTTCTTTTCTGACTAGCTAAAGTCAAGGCTAAATGGTCAGAATAGCAACCCATAATAATCATGAATAAATTGGACATTAACTAGCTAGAAGTGAAGGCTAAATTGTTCAATAGCTTCCTTCAAGTCAGGATTAAATGCTTCAAAAAGTGAGCTTAAAGTCATGTGTAAAGGGATGACGAGCTAGGTAAAAGTCAAGGCTATATGGCTGATACACAATAAGGTCAAATTCAAGGATATCCCTTTTAGAAACACATAAAAATCAAGACTAAATGGTTTAAAAAGTAGGCTAAAAGACTATAAAAATATTAACAGCTTGCTAAAAGCCAGGACCAAATTTGAAATTGACATTTAGAAGTCATCAATAAAGAGTGTAATAGCAAGCTTAAATTCAAAGGTTGATTGTTTACAAGCTAGCTAAAAGTCAAGGCTCGAAGGTGGAATAGTAAACTATAAGAGCGCCAATTAGTAAGACAAAGGATCATGGATATGTTTGTAACCATAGCAACACATCTAAAATAAATGGTTGAATAAGCTGGTGCGATTAAAAGAGTAATGGTGACAAAAGGTCTACAAAAAAGTGGTAAAATTATTCAATCAAAAATATTTGATAAATGGTCAAGAACGGGTTGAAAATTTTTAAATAATGGTTTTAAGAGAAGATTGGAGTGTGAATACTCCAATAGTTGCCATACAGCACATTGAGTGCCAAAAGCAGGGTTAAATAGCCAAAGAAAAGAAAACCAAACCATTTGGATCCAAGCATTGGCAGTTCAATTGAATATATATTTTCACTGAAACAAATTAATATAGGAACATTTACAACCTGATGAATGTCTTGTGTAAGGGGACAGATCATTAGATGGGGCTGAGAAGGTTTATGACAGTTGGAGGCCACTTAAAAATATTATCTATAAGCTATTGACTGTCAGGTGACTAGGCTGTCAGCCTTCTGTAAATATTAACGGTTCATCAAACTAACCAGCATCTGTCAATGACCAAAATAAAGAAAAAACAAGATAACCTCAGTACCAAGAATGAACATGGTAGTATCACCCAGTGGATGTGATGAGATACAGAGATATGTACCGAAAGGCATCATTAAGAGTCATAGAGCTTCAAATTGACCTCCTTATGGGCAACAGAGTAAATATTCTAAGCATCATCACAGTGTGCAGTGTATTATTAGTCACAAATGTACATCTGAGTTGTAGAAGCTCTCCCTTCATCAATAATAGGGTGAGCTGTAATATTTTCTCATTTACCCTGAGCTGCAGCCTGTCCTTTAAAAATCCCTACCTCTTCCACAGTTGCTATGGTAACCGGAGCGGTGGGGTGACGGGTGCAAGCTGGGTGGGTGAGTGATTTAATGTAAGCCCCTTTCCACCGCACATTACCCTCCTTTTTAATCTGCTCTGGATGTTTATAGGGGAGAAAATAGGATTGTCTCTCTAATTCAGTGGACAAAAGGAAATAACAAAACCATTACGAGGATTACAGGGTAAAATCTGGCTCGCCATCACTCCAAGGAAAAATGAAACCCCGCAGAGTTCCACATACTAGCTCATACATTCATGTGTATGGTATTTACAGCTGACGTGATGTATGTAAAGCCTCTTGAGAGAGGCTGAGGAAATGAAAGATGAGCCTGAGAAGGATGGGCTGCCACAGGAAATGATAGGACACCTCTTTGCTCAAGGTGACTTTCCTTTTTGTGGACTGCTGCCCTCCCACCTCTCTTATGGAAAAAAGTATGCCATCCTCTTGTCTCTCACGCTCTTGACACTGATAATGGGACTGTGTTTGCCAAACCGCAGAGAGAAGCCGGTGGGAGGTATCAGTCTGTAGCCTCCGTCTGCACATACTTTAACCACCACCTCACCTTATCTACAGAGCAGCCTTGTCATTATGGGGCATTCCCCGTGTACACAGGACAACTCTCTCGGCATTGAATCAGCCCCCAGGCAAGGCTGGATCACCCTGTCATCCAACCCTCCCCCCCATCTGGTTACTACAGCAACATGCTTTTCCACACCGACACCTCCCAGTTAGACAGACATGACACAGTCACCTACGCCTTGGTGTGAGGAATCTAGCCTGTATCCTGGGGAGTGATAAAGCAAACCAAAATCCCCCTCACAAAGAGATAGCCTCTGCCTATCTAACGGTCACATGAAGTCCACACACACACATTCCTACAAGCAGATAGCCGGCTTCTGCTCCTGCACTCCCTTTTCCACTGCACTCATTTGATTACAGGGTGAAGCAGGCAGATTCAATGAGCTTGGCTTACCCCGTCCAGGAGTGGGATCGTCTCTGTGGTGCTCCCAGCATTCCCTTTATATCCACAGCTCACTGCAGTGTCCTGCTTTCTGCACTGTCGACAGAAAAAAATATGCAGAAGCACACGCGAGGGAGCATTTCCTGTGAAAAAGGTATGTAATCCACGCAGGTTCACAGTTGTCTAATGAGCACCTTTAAATCCCAGAGGCTGTCAAAAGGAAATTCCCACTCTTTTCCTCTTATGGCACTGTTACAGGATGAGGATAAACTTGCCATACAGCACGATCTGCCGCCTGTAATCTCTCATACAGCCAGCTGGCCGGCCAGAACTTCTCCTCGGTGAATCCACTCCCTCTCTAGCCTCCTCCTCTCTGCCTTTCTCTGCAGAGAGCTGTGGGGGCAGAGGAGACAGGCACAGATGTTACTGGCTCCAGGCCACACCCCTTTTCAACACTCCCAATCTTAATAGGATGCAGCCAAACCGAGGCCACCGCCCAGCTCACTTCACTCCCCCTCCACCATCTATGGATAACTTGTTTGGGGTATGTTTGGAGAGAGCTTGTTTGCAGAGCTGCAGGAGAGGGACAAAGCAAAGGTGTAGATCTTGTGGGGCGTGAGATGGATGGCGGAGAAACTGTAACAATACTCTTGAAACAGTGAAGAAATCTGACTAATTTAGCTACTACGAAGGCTCCTTCTTAAACAGAGAAAACAAAACTGAGCAGATGCGACTGATTATGTTAAAACCAGGCAGTCCACCTCTGAAGAGGAACTAACTAAACATCCAGATGCTTTTTAACCTGAACAATCCCACACCCTCCCATATGATTTATAGGGATCATTTGTGTATTGCAGCTGATTACTGTCTTGCAACATACAGAGACTGTAAACATCTGTGCATAGCTAAATAGTGATGTGTCTTGGATTAAATTAACTCCAAAAGGAATGAGGATATGAAGTAATTGGTTCTGTGCAAAAATATTCTTACATTAATTTAGATAATTACTATAAAAAATTTACAGGCCCAACCTAGTAATAATGTAAGACGGGTTATGCAAATGTCAGCCCAGATCTTGCATTTCTTTTGAGTTTCTGAGCAAATCAAAGTTTGCAGTTAAGCTGGACAAACACACTTTGACAAGCTGGTAAATTATTTACTCTTGCATGTATTACCCTCCATTGGACCAGACTGGACACTGTAATCTGCCTGTGCTCGACGATTTGTGTGACAGACTCCGACCAGGAAGCAAACAAGCAGAAATGTGTAGCAAAGCCAAAGTCGCATTGTTGTCTGCCTTACAATATCCAAACATCAGAGATAGGTACCAGATTTGGAAACAATATGATACCAGGGCCATTAAATCTGTTACCTACAGAACAGAATAACAAGATTTCTGAGCTTCATTTTGGCTCCATTCATTACATTTTAGAGTCAGAGATGCTGAATCCTCTCTTCCTTCTCAGCTGAGTGAGATGTCCAGGATTTTCCTCAGGCTGAATATAATAACATTACAGGCAGCTACGGCACTATCAAATGAAGTGCAAAAGGAGTAAACATTATTAACAACTCCTTTTTTCTTTTAATATTATTGGTTCAAGAGCCACTGAAGTACCTGCATGGTTTAATATCAGCCTCATTAAACATTACAAATTATTATACAATTAGTTAGCTGGCTAAAGGTTAGAGTCACAGATAGACCACACTAGACTTACAAGTCAGTTGAACTAGAACATTTTCTCCTTTTTTTTTTACAGGCCCAAAGGCCGACTCAACAGCTGTTGCCTTGCTGCCAAATTATCTTAAAACCCAGATGTCAACGAAGACATAAATAATGCCATGCAGCCAGCTGACAGCACTGACATAATTTCATATGAACAGCACAGCTTTTCAGTATTTTAATCTTAAAAAATTAGATTAAGTTGTAAAATGTATCAGATTACATTAGCATATATGGACTTAAAAAAAAAACCCTCAGGCCAGCGGCGTAAAAATGATCACAATTAGGATCAGTCAAACTCACTCTGCTAATCAACTTCACATTTGTTAATGCTGTAGATTTTTCTTTTTCTTTATAAAACAGAGCTATTGGTCACCTTCCATGTTAGTGAGTTTTACAGACTTTTAACCAAATTAAAGCAAAAAATAATAATAATATATAATTACGACAATGCAATATTCATTTAGTCATGCATTTTTTTTTATTTTTTGAAAAGTAGGAATTTTGGAGATAGGAGTTTTGTGCCTGACAGCGATGATATCTCAGTCAGCCCTGCACAATCTTGATTTGCATTGAGCCAGAGTTTAAATTAACCACCTTGAAACATCCCTATTTTAAACATGAATTTTAAACAAGCCAGATGACCTTAACTAATAATGTGAAATGTTTGTGTGTATATGATATACACCATTATGTGAAAATAAAGTGTGATGATAAAGTGAAAGCAGCTGCTTTACAATCAAAGCTACACCCAGTGGCATGGGTGGGCACTGAGAGTCCAGGCCCTCCCACAGAACCACCTGTCCCTCCCTTGACAGAGTGACCACCCATGATGACTGTTCGAAAGATTCGAAGATATTATGCTTTTTTTCCAAAAGAACAGTGGCTGAAACACTGGCAGTGGGAAAGCAACAGCCAGAGAAGGATATGTCACTTCAGGCCTGACAGAGGCAGACAATATCTTGGCGGAGGTTGCTAGTTTCTACGCTAGTGCTGATAACACTACTGACCCTCTGCTGCTGTGCCCGGTGACCTAGGAAGCCAAAGGCCCAAGATAGTATTGGCTACATGAACGACTTTCCTACACCTTTGCCTTTTCTCAGGCAAAAAAAGATGGTAAATGGATCTGAGCTTATATAGCGCTTTTCGAGTCTTTGACTACTTAAGCTGCATTACACTGCAGGTCAAACCTACCAATTCATCCATTCGCTCACATTCACTATCTGACAGTTGGTGTTTCAATTGTCAATCAATATCAACTAACACATTCACACCCATGTCCATTTACAAGCCACTGGCGCAGCAGTGGAAGCAAGTTGGGGTTTAATGCCAAAGGACACATCCCCATGTGACCGCCAGATCTGGGCTCAAACCTCCAACCTTCTGGTACAGGAACAGAGACCGGTATGCAACGGAGGCAGAAACTGCATTTTGCTACACATGCAGGGTGTTTTGCAGAGGAGGTGGACTGTCATGTATGGACTCAGCCTTCACTATTACCGGATTTCATGACTGGAAGCATTCTGTCTTGGTTATTTATCATCAAAACATGGTAGAGCAGACTGAGGCTTTTTTAAAATTTTTATTTGTAACTGATTGTTTTGTGGTTGACATACGGCCTGGTTTTACACAGCTGCGCTATTGCATTTGTGTTTTAAGTGAATGAATGAGTCCTATGGTGGTGACTCGTGTACAGGCACTCCAATGCAGACGATAAGGACAGCCTAAGGATAGCATATTATACACCACAGGAATTGATAAGACACACACGTGTAATTTTTCCAGTTAAACTTTCATCCATCTCAAACTAAAAATCTACACTGACTTAACTTTTTGTTTGAATCAGCTGGTTGATGATTTAACTCTTGAGGCTACAGCATCTTAAATAATTACTACTTTGCAGATCCTTGTGTGAAAATCAGACATGCTCTCATCGAATAACAGAAGTCATCTCCCTTCTTCAGGCCCTGTAGGTTTCCATACAGGTGTTGACTAAATTCGTCATCTGTCTGTCATTAACTTCCTACGCTTTAAAGGTGAGTCACATGTACACTCTGACAGCAATCCCAGAGAGACGTCATAGTCTTCTTGTTGTAGATTTGTTATCCAACACCGCATCATCCAATCATTCTGTTACAAGAAAAGAATGACAGCAGAGTATCACGTGCTGTAACCGAGACTATAGATTTACACCACTCACCTAGAAAGACTGGAATCTGATACGTCCATGCTTAAAGGAAGTCACAAATCAAACCTTTGAGAAAAGTTAGACTGTTTCCCTGAACAGCTGTGAACAAGGACTCAACAGTGTTAATTTTGACAGCACTTTTTAATTTAGTTTTAGTTATAGTCTTTTGCCTTAAATAGCTTTTAGTTTTAGTCATGATTTAGTCATCTAAATTGTTTTAATTTTAGTCCAGTTTTAGTAGAAGAAATTTCACAACATTTTAGTCGATGAAATCTACAGTAAATTTAGTCAACTAAAATATGAAGTGTAAAGTGTAAGGCAATTTTATTGTTCCTTGAATTTCTGAAGTCATGTTTTACACTTGGATCCCACCACCACAAAGCTAAGGCAGTAGTGATTGGATGTCCCTCTTAAATCATCCAACCTTTCCACACAACCAAAGTAGCTGTGATTGGATATATTCCTAACTTGTCTCTACTTTCTACATGACGAAATTAGGTCTGATCGGATTTAGTCTGTCAAAAATTTTAGTCTAGTTTTTATCTGTTGACAAAAATGTCAGTTAATTTAGTTTTAGTTTTAGTCCATGTGCACTTGTTCTTTTAGTTATCATCTAGTTTTGGTTAGGGGAAAAAAGGTTTTTGACGAAAACTGTGACGAAAATAATTAGTGGACAAAATTAAATCTGGGACTCATAAGCATCAATCAGTATGGATACTACATAAGGAAACAAACCAACAAATCCTCTTAAATAAAGAATGCTTTTGTAGGTATTAAAAGTCACTGAACATGACTTTTTTATTTTTATATGCTCTCATATAGGTTGCTTGCTGCCATTTGGATTTGCCAACATGTAGTCATCTTCAGCTTTATGGCTTCTGGACCACTTTCAAGTAACAGGCCATGAAGGTTGATATAATACAATCCCCTGAGGCTTTGAAACTTTGTGCTTAGATTTGAAAAGTCCATATTTGAGACTGTGCAGCGGTTTGATCCAAGAAACTGTTTATCTCTACAGGACTGCTGTTCCAGACATCAGTAGTGAGCAGCGCCGGTGTAGTCATGAGTGGATAACAGTGGAAGCCGTACAGTCCTGGGTAGCTGCCTCTAAAAAGAATGTCATACAGCTGGAAAAACAGACAGGTCCTGTTCTCACGGAGGGCTTCTGTTCTGGTCGGATGGATTAACCATGTCAAAAACAGTGAGGGCGGGTGTTATGGTGACCTAAGGGGCACCAGGTACATATGACAGGAAATGGATGGGACAACGTGGATGTGACACTTTCACAGACAAATCTGTTGGGTAAGGGGTAAGGCCACATGAGGGTACATAAATGTCTAACTCTGTTAACTCTGATAAGCCTTCTCTCTAATTGGTGGCCCAACAATCTGAGAGCCCCCTCTAAGAGTGGGTGTTTCTGGGCCACTTACACTTAGACAAACTCTTGCAAAGGCCAAGTAATTCCAGTGCATAGCTGGGAAATTGTGACCTTAATTTTGTCATTGCAACATGGCTAAAAAGTTTACTTGATGTGTCTGCAGGAGCAGCTTAAGATATCAACATCATAATGGTAGGGATGAGAGCTGATTCGATTATATGAATCAAATGATATTAGAAAAAATTCTTTAATTCTTTAACAATTCCATCATTGATTTCTGCTGATTTCCCGTGAGTAAATAAGTTTGCCTACAAAGGTTTTTAGGGCAACAAGTGTCAGACACATGACTCTCCTGATATCCAATGCAGTGCTGCTTTGATACATGCTTCTGCATGCTGCTGGTGTTTCCACTTACTGAAAGTTGTGCTGTAAGCGTCTCTTTGACCAATATTAAGACACAGTTTGACCACTCTGCCCCCTGACGTCTTTGTCATCATTTTTGCTAACTGCCAATGGAGAGAGCATGTTGTCTGTGATTTGCAAGGCATGCAGAACAAAGTGGAAGGAACTGATAATCTAAAGGACTATCGATTAAAGGAATTGTTATCGTCAACTAGAATTGGTTTTCAACTTTATTTTTCTTTCATCTCCTAAAACAAAGGTTAGGAATGAAAAATGCCTTCCTTGTTGTTGACTCTGGGGAAAACCACACAGGCTCTTCTGCCCATTAAAATCCCAGAGAATACCTACATTATGCTGAAGGATAAGAGAAAATATTAAAGGTGCATTGTGTAGAAATTGGCATTTTAGCGACATCTAGCGTTCAGATTTTGGAATGAGCCCATCCGTTACTAAAACATCACATCAGTAAGCGACAAGAGCCAGTGAAGACCAAAAAGGATCATGAGCAGGGCATCATTTACAACAGTTACAAACACTGCGTCGTCTTCTTCTCTTGTAATACCCACTCTCTCTCTTCTTCTTTGCATGCCATCAAGGTAGATTTCATGACTGGTGGCCAGACTCGTATTCAAAAATCACGTTTCACTGTTTTTGTTCCCAAAACCACCAGTAGACAACATGGTGGATCGTTATGTCAGCCTCCACAAAGGGGAGACCCACGGTACATAAATATAAACTTAATATTTATGTAACTTAATAAAAAGAAAAGAAAACGAAAGTTGTATGGGGATGATTGTACACCTATTTTGACAGACTTTAAATACAAATAGAATCAATATATCCTATATCACCGTTTCTGTTTGGCGAAATGCTGCCAACTTCTACACAATACACCTTTAACTTTACTCCAAAGCAAACAAATTTTTTATGCTAGTAACAATATTATGAAGTAACATTAATAACGCTGTCCTGTAATGTCACATAACTGGCAAACTCTTACAGCTTAACAGGAATGCTGGTTGAAAAAAAGATCAGGGTGCATGACTTGCGTATCACCTTGTGCAAAACAAAAACTTTGTTGATGTGCTTTGAAGACAGCTAACACTAGGCAACATCCCTATCATCAGATGTAGGCATTAAAACCTTTTTTGCTTTTCCTGAAAGATCACACTATTTTTCCTGTTTTATACAACACTTTCTGATGCAACATGATTTTTATGAATCAAAAAGAAATCCAAAAACCTTTTACTTCACTAAACTGGCACAAATTTAAAGGTAGATTATAGCCAGTTTTGGCCTCTTTTGACTACATCAAAAGATATAAAATGTTTCCCGTTGATCATTTTACTATTAATCTCTCCCAAGGCCATGCTGGTGGCCCCAAGGTCCTGCCGAGGAGGGTGCTTTTCCCCCCACGCTCAAACGGATATTCGAATATCGAGTATCAGGTGAACCTAATTAGAATACCAGGATCATGCAAATGTCAAGCAGGAGTGACAAAGCTTAGTTACATGCACATGACCTCTTTATTCAAACTTTTAAAATAATCATTTGCATGAGGTTTGAATGTAAAGGGAGGCTTTTAGGCTACAATATGCACTCAACTAATCTTGACCTAAAATCAGTGTTTGTGTGACCATTTTCTGTATTTACTGTACTTTTCTGTTAATCATTTTCAGCATGCATGGGCTGATAGAGCACAGCCTGACCCTTTTCAGGCTGTTTTCAACAAACAATAATGAGGATCTTTGCTTATTTGCATTTGCTTTGAAGGTTTGGTACCCAAACTTTGGATGTGCTTTTGGGAGGATACACACAGATGATAAATTATAAAAAAAATGATGAGCCACCTTCTTTCAGATCAATTAAAATGCCCCGCAGTCTCTCCTTTTAGAGACAGAGACTCAGTATGTTGTGCTAGCTATTAACCTAAATAGTAAACACTCCCCGAACATTGCTTTTAGTACAACATATTAGACAAGAATGGGGTTAAAAGCTGTATGCACTCATAAATCATTTTGCAGTGCATTAACAGAGAAACCAGGAAGTGTGGAAATCTAATTGGCTACAGAGAGTAGTCGTCCCTGAAAAAGTCGGCTGTGACCATGAGTTTGTTGACCAAATTTCTTTGGATACATTGGACATACAAGGACCTCAGTGTTATTCCCATCGATGTGCGTGTTGTGTGAAATATTAGGACAGGAACTAATAGTGTGAAAGACATCCAGGTTTCCAAAGAAACTCTTCAGTGGGAAATTCTGTGAAAATGAGCATAAAGTCCTACTCAGTTGATAAATACATTCAGAGCACAACCATGACTGACAGCCCCTTAAAAGAAAAAAAACATTTTTCAGACTGCTGTGAAGGAATGTGTGAAGGGGAACGTTATATTATGGCTCGTATCATGTGGTGGAAGGAAACAGGGCTACACCATACATATGTTTCACGCAGGGTGGGGCTGTATCCATAAATTCCACCCATGTAGCCCTTCACCCCTAACTATCACAAATTAAATGCCATGCTAAGATTAAAAAGGGTCTTTCTGGTCTTTACCCACCTTTAGAAAGGCTTGTAATTACCCCCTGTAATGGAAAGGTCCACCCCAGAGGGGACACGCAACTTTCTGCATCCACTTATCTTTAAAACACAACTGAAAAAAGGAGGAGTACAAGTTAGGATACAGAACGAGTAGTTCTTGAAATTTTCAAGTCAGAAAACAACTAAATAGAGACCATAAAGGTTGCAAATAAGAAAAAAGATGTGGCAAAATCTGCCTCTGTTAAGGCTATGATAACAACATTACACTAATGGTATGGATGGCCTTTTTCCATTTATATATCACAGCCTGGGCACTCACACAGCCTGTTATCCCACGTAAGCATTAAGTTTCTACTTCCTGGAGGCCCATAAAAGCTCTGAAAGCATCACCAAGCAAAAGTTGAAACACCAAAATTTCTATATGGATTATTGATTATTTGATTTAAAAGGCAGGGTTGCCCTCACAAAAAGCATATCTGTTTGGCCACTTGAGGATATTTTACCACCCCTCCATTAAAGAGCCAACAACAGAGGTTGGAGTGGAGTGGCAGAACTGGGCTTCACAGGACATTTAACCCAAAGAAAAAACTGTGAAGAAACTGCAAAATCATGTCTGCTTCTACTGGACCCTCAAGGGCCTTAACATCTCTGTTGGTGGGAAGAAGAGGATATAAAATATGAGTGTTTATTCACTTGGAGATGCTTGTAAGAGACATTCTGAAACAGCAGGATACCTTCATCCCTTTTCGCCCTTCAATAGTAATAAGAGCTCTTATTTACATTAAACCCTGGGTTATTCGAGGCCAAAAATATGAAGGATGTTCCCAGCAGAGACGGAGAACACTGCTGCAGATAAATTATAAGCTGAATGGCTGCAGCTGTAGTGAACGTGCTTGTAACGGATTGACACAATTTGAGAGTTGAAAGGCCCTGGCTTAACTTGTTGATCCCTCCAGATGTAGGCCAACAGCCCTGCAGAGTGAAATCACTGGTTATGGTTTCCAGCAGAGAGATAAGAGGTGGGTCATGGAACACTGATCATTACATTAAAGGTAGCATAAAAACAAACAAAACACATAAAGTGATGCTAATCCAACTTAATCCAATCAGTATCCAGGCTGCTCTGATGCTGCTTTTAAGTGTTGTGTGTCCATTAGCTAATGTCACACACAGATGCTCTGATAATTAGTTCAGCAGACTAAATCCATGTGAAGAGGTCTGAGGTCTCAGCCTCGCCTTTGACTGCCAACACGGATGTCAGACTGGCTTGCGGCCAGCAGGATGCATGACTGAGTGACTGGCAAAGTTGAAGGTGGAACAAAGCTGCCAGATACAGAGAGCATGGCCATCTTGCATGGCTGCACGGCTGAATTACAAGCTGCTTATCTCTGAGTCTGTCATAATCTCGGAAGAGAAAAACATGTCTGTAACCGGCAGGGTCAAACAAAACAGTAGAGCTGGAGAAAAAAGCTGGGACGCCTCGGCCAAGAAAGCCAGGAGGTGTGTTGAAAAATGAAACCAAAACACAAACAGCAGAAAAAAGGTTGTTTTGGGGATGTTAACAAGGACACCTGCTGTGTAAAAGGATCAACCTGACAGTGTCTGCCCTGCGGCGTCTCGGCTATCAACACACTCCTGGGACACAAACAACACTGTGATAGGGATACCTACATTCCCCACACACTGACTGTTCGTCAAGTAATCTTTTAAGCATATGCCGAGTATTTCTAAAAACAGAAAATCTAAACTTACTCTTTGCTTTGCACTCTAAGAAAAACCTGTTTTTCTTGTGGATCACCTCAAAATCATCACACAGGTCAGAGTAAAACAAGTTACATAACCGTGAGAAAAGAAAGAAATATGGCAGCATACAGTAGTAGCCACTAAAAGCAGTAACACAATCACTCCTGTGGAACGCTTAGCTGTTGATGCAGCTGGTTTTGTCCTACTGCTCGGCTGTTTTGACGGCTTTTCTACAGTGATGTTATCACAGATATGTTAGACTGTGGGAACCTGCTCATTGTAGCAGGCCGGGAAACAAGCCCATCATCTGCTCCTGAAGTAAAGAAGCTGGCTACTGTGGCATTCTTCTAAATGATAAAAAACAAACAATTCAAACCCACTAACATAGTGCCAGAGTGTTAAGATTAAGTTGATAGTGGGGTTTCTGCCCAAACTTCTAGCAAAAAGTGAGCAAATGATCATACATTCGACAGAGGAAAATGTAAAACTTCTGGGTAAACTGCACCAAAAGTAACAACTAAAATATACTGGAAAAAATTCTGAGTTTATATTAAATAGGAGAGTTTCAAAAAGAACATCAGTGCACATGGGAGGGATGTGAAAAGAGGTTCTCAGGGTTTGTGGCATGTTGTGTATCTGTGTGGTAAAGGGAACAGGAGGGGCAGAGTAAGCAGAAAGCATGACTGCAAATTGCATTTTCATTTATTTGGTCTTTCATTCTTGACAATGTAGTTAAGATGGAGGGTGCATGTTTTCAAGGTAGCCACTTTAACTACAGTATTAGGTACTGCAGCAAACACCGCTATGTGCTCTTGGAAGAGTTCCAATACCCTGTTCTAATTGTTAATTAGCTTACCCTGTTTCCACTGCCAAAAGACCATTTCACCTGTTAATGATATCAACACTATCCCTACTCCTCAAGTTTTTTTGTGTATTTTACACTAGGGTTTTATAAAAGTGCTGATTGCAAATGTAACAAAAAGGTAAACGCAAACCAAACAAAGCTGTGATCAAAAATGTTCTTCTCAACAAATTCAGCAAAGGAACAAAAGGTGCTTTCTCCAAACAATCACCAATTCAACAAATTCAATAAGGATGTGCATGACCAACATTATTCTGTTCCTGCTAAATGGCACTACCAGAATAAAATACCAATGACATTCTAGAGTAAGTGGTGAACAAAACACACAGAGACACTCACAAACAAGTGTATTTATTATCACATACTGTGAAGAAGATAAGAGATGCATATCCTGGGCATTGTTTTTTTTAGTATTTGCATTTTCGCATAACAACTTGTCAGAACTTGAGCATGCCTTCTGCAGGGCGGGGCGATATATAAAGTGCAGGATAAAGCATGCCGTGTTTTGGCACTAGCGGCAGCTCAAATGATATCAGTCGGCTGTTCAAAGGGCTGTCAAACTTGCTTGACACATTTGCATGTAACTTTTACTATCGTTGAAATTAATTAATTCATTTAACAGCCTGGAAATGCATCTTAATATAAAATGAGGATTCCTGTTTACTTCTACAATCAGGCTTTCTGTGTGAATAACCTTCAGGTAATGCTCACTTTTAATTATTCTAAGGCTGTTAAACTAATTATCCAACAACAATGTTAAATTGGCGTGATATGATTTCCTCTAAAACGCTGAACATGCGTCAGCCTCCAGTAATTGAACCATAATTACCATGATGACAAGTAAGAGCCTGTATTGATGACTGCACCCAATGCTGCTAGAAGAACAAATGCTGGCGTCACACCAGCTGATGCTTCTCACACAAGACTGTCAATTAAAAAAAAAAAGGAGATAGACAACCAAGACATCCACTTTAAATGCAAACTCGTACAAAATCCTCATTTCCAGCTTAGAGAATCAACATTAATAATGTGACCTAGACAAAGGGGATAGAGGCAAGCTGGGATTGAAACATGAATCCCACTTGGCCCATAAACCCCCACCAGCCGGCCCAAACCAACATCCAACACATCAGTCATGGGACTCCCCCACCATACACACAGAGCCCACATGCTCCCTTTGTTTGAACTGCAACATGGCTACACTCTCCTCAGATCTTTGAGGCTGAGGCACACGCATGACTCAATTTAATGCTCATTGTCAAAATAATCCACGGATTTCCTAAAGAGTCTATCAAGTGACAAACTTCAACAATGAAAAACAGTAAAATCACTTCAACCAAAGCACCCATCCAGGAAATACAGGTTTAAAGAGAAATTCTGCAGAAGTGTTGTTTGGACACTCCTGCTTTATGCTGCAGGCTTTCTCTTTCACATTTAACCACACAACAACATCATATTGGAAACGCGGACTCAGTGGGAGACAGGAGCACTGTGAGTGAATGTTCTGCCTGTGTTTGTCTGTGGGGGGACGCACAATGTCGTGCACATCCAAGATGTATTGCAGCATAAATTGCCACAGATATTATGACCTCTGGGAATTAATATGAACGTCTCTAGGAACCTCGTTGCAGCGCTTTTGAGTGAAGGCACTGTGAATTAGACATGTGTGTACCATTTCAGGCAGCTACTGGCCATGTACAGAGGGGGGGAGGGAGACACCCAGATGCTGCAGTCTTTTTGTCTTGAGCACAGAAGTTCTCTTTCACACGGAGGAGACATGCAAAACACTCAAAAAGCATAACATGGGCTCTTTAAAGAAGTAGATCATAATTTTATATTAAGTGCAAACTGACAAGAGATGCATGTGATGCATGTGAAAATGTATAGATTATGGTATTCAATGTGCATGAGTGATCACATCATTTCATATAGCTTAAGCTTTTATATTTAAGTAATTACCTATTTTATCAAACTCAAAATGAAACTATCTGTGCAGCAGGAGAAGTAGCACAGCCTTCTCTGTACTCACTGGGGTTCTGCAACAAGTTCAGATCGACCTAAAATACAACTTCTCAGGTCACCCAGTTCTACTTATAGCACTAAAAGTCTGCAGATTGAGGCACACATCTCCGTGGAGATGAATCTCTGCTGCAACACCATGGAATGGGGTGGATTAGATTGCAAAAGCTCAACACACGCAATTTTTACACTGGTTTCAAAGGATAAAGGCTGGAACCATTTGGGATTTACACTCAACTGTAACAGTGACATCAGACTTTTAATGTTACATAATCTTGATTACTACAATGGGAAAAATGACCATAAAAATGGTTAACAGTGCCTAACATCTGCTGCTTTTGTGAGTGTTTATTCACATTTGTTTTGCTATTGACACTGCTCACAGAATTTCTTTACTCTGACTAAACTTTTATTGCTAGTAAAACTGGTTGAAGAAGGACTTGCGTGCAATGAAGAATCCATAACTCACCAAAAGGTCTGGGAGCTGTTGGCCTAAAGCTCATTAATTAAAAATCTGCCACCCCTGAGTGGTTGAGCTGGAAGCAGGGTGCATTGCCCTTTCTGAACCAAACAATCAGAGAGGTCAAGAGTCTGTGGTGTGGGGAGGGCCAAGCAGTTCAGAGTCATTGGGAGGGTCTCTACACCCTTCAAGACAGCTTCTGGTGACTGTATGGTAAAGAGCTGAAGTTAAAAAAGGGACTGAAATGTCTCTCGCCAAACTTTGCTTTGGAGTTTTATCATTTTATAACATTAACACTTTTATACTGATAACGGTTTAGAAACCAATGTAACTAAAACACAGGTCCAAGACATTTAGGATTAGGTCCATTTTTTTTTACATACAAACTCCTGCACATTATTTTAATCACACAAATAGCCTGAATACCGTACATTTTATGTAGTTTAAGAAATACTAATACATCCATATATTGTGATATTTTGCCCTCAATACTGCATTGATATTTTTAAAGTAATCTTGAGAAATTGTATTACTTGATCATTTTAATAAATTTAGGATATTTGTTTTGTATTTATTGCAGCCGTCAGCCACTACCTGGAGGAAGTCATTCAGCCATTTGCCTCTCCCTCTCACTGAGATATTTACAACTGTTATTTCTGTTATTGGGACAAACAAAGTTTATCCATGTTGCAGGCACTATGCTTACATAAATAACTCTAATCAGAAAATCTGATACTGTTTTTAATGCACACAATATTATGGGTTCCTAATGCTTCAAAGAAAGAACAAATAACAAATACCTTCTAGTGATAAAAATCATGAAGCACTGACCTGTTAATAGAATCCCAATACATTGTCATATATTGTCACTCATAGGATGTTGTCAGTAGAGACCCTTAAACATTTTGGTTAAAAATAAAATGGGGGCATTTATGTGTTTTAGCCTGAGGTCCTTTTTGTTAACATCCATTATTAAAGTAACAGAGACTGTTTTATTGGGATGCATAATATCATAAGCATGAGGTCAGTGTTGGCAGATATGACTGACAGATAAACTATTGATACTCAGATATAAAATAATCTCTGCTGATACCTCAGCCATACATATTAGCTATATATTTCACATATATTGGCTGTGATATTGGCATACTGTAAGACGCATGCCATAATCACCTTATATGGTTACAGTTATAATACATATTCTTATAATGCACATATCATCCAAATGAATTAATTAATTGATTCTCGGCACTTAACAGGTTCCATTTAAAACACTGCATCATAATTTTGGGTTAAATCAAGTGCTGTTTTTCTGTTTGTTTCTAAAATAGAGACACTGCCACAAATAATGAGAGCAGGTCAATTCTCGTGTAGGAAGAACTTGTTTTTGTTTATTTGTTTGCATTTTTGGATTGTTTTGCTTTGTGGTATTGATAGGTATTGTAATGCTGAAAGTTTTGAGCACCTTACTTTGCAGCGGCGCTTAAAACGTCTCTCCATCAACTGATGCCAGACAGCCTGAACAAGCTCAAGGTTATGGATTTGATTAGTTCATCACAGAACTTCTTTTAAATAAAGATTGTGATAGGCTGAGAGGTATTCCACAACCCACCCATGCAACAATCTATACAATGTGGGGTTGGGTCTTGGGTGGGGCCAACAATGGCTGCCTGGGCCCAGCTGTCATAAAAGCGAGGACAAGTGCAAAGCCGGGCCAGACTGGGGGGCAGGGTGTGGCACGGCAGCGATGCTATGGTGACGGAGCAGACCTCAACAGAGAAGGGATGCTAAATGAAGCTATTGTTTGGCCCAAGTGAAGCACACTGCTCAAAGAATGCCACATTCAACAGTCATACTGGTCTATTGTGGTGGAAGACCAACAGAGTGCTGCAGGTCCACAGTTTACCCCACAGGATCTATAAGACGACACAGTCTAGGGCTCTTGCAGAAACAAGTGACCTGGAGGAGGCACTTTTTTTCTGAAAATTTAAGGACTTTTGAAGCCTCTTTATTATATGCCTAATATGGCTGCTCCAGCTTTCTTTTACATTTAATTAAATCAAGTGTGATAGATTGAAGGAACAGTATACAGAAAGATCAAAAGCACAGTCTAAGCAGTTATGAAAGCATGCTCTGTTCCTGAACTTCATTTGGGAACAACACTTAAGCTTAAGCAACTGAAATGCAGCGACTATTTCTTAAATAACTGTTATGGTTATTTAAAAAAAACAACTTGCACTCAGCTGCAAAGCACAAGTTATTGGTACATATAAATAATGCAACTATGCCCTAATTCAGGCAGGTGTGAGGTAAGAATCCTTTTTCACTGGATCTATTTGTATTTCATTACCATCACATATACTCTATCAATAAGAAGGAACACTCTTGGAAGACATTTGCCACAAAACAGAGACATCAAAGAGGACATACTGTGAAAAAAAAAAACATTTTAGTAACTTTTGCGCATATCTTGGGGCATTTCAAGAAAATACCGACCTACAAAATATGAAATAAGCTGCCAAAGTCCTTTGTTTGCGGTCTTTCTGTGTCTTATAACATGCAATCTGATGATCTGTTCAGAATTTGGGCTCATTGTGACATCACAGTGAGTCATTATAATAATAGCTGCCGCTTACCACATATTTCCACCCATAACCATGAAAGGCCAAGCTCATGTCAGCACGCTCTCGGGATTAGAGGGATAGTTTGAAAAGTTCAATTTAAAACAACACGCACCAAAACACAGTACATGAGAGGCTGTTTAGTGCCGAGTGTGGAAAGTTGCTTGGTAACTTGCTGTGGTAACTCACACACAAGTTAAAAGGTGAAAAAATAAAATGTGCCCTATAATAAACTTTGACCAATTGATGGCGTTTCAGTTTCAGTCATAATTTTGGTTTCCTACACTGAGCAATACTCTAGTTTGTTTAAGGAGTAAATAAGCGGAGATGAAGATGACAGATAGACTTCTAAGAAAAAAGGTTGGACGGCCTCTGCCATATAGGCCTATGTGGTTTTGATGTGTTGAATATAAAGCATTGCAAAAATAACTTAATGATTTTGTTACGGAATTTTGGCTACAACATAATGCTGCAACATAAATTTATTTAATTAGGGATGCACAACATTGGATTTTTGTGACATTTTATTGGCGTTTTAAACACCTGTGAAACAAGAAAAATAATCCTTCATTATTTTAAAATAATACTGTTTATTTGCAAAGGTAAATATTCAGTGATAACAAAATGAAGCACTATGGTACATTTATAAATTCTGTTGATTTTTCAGCCAATATAAGGGATAATTATGGCCAATGTGTAAATATCAGAAGGAATGCTCATAGCTGCAGATACCAATAAATAGTGTTTTTAGGCATCATCTTCTGATACTGATATTGTACCAATAATATCATGCATCCCTTTATTTAATTGTTTTAAATTCAAGCACAAAGTAATATAAAATTGCGATTCCTGTCACAATCAAGTTAAAATAATCATAATTCTTTCTATGATCAAGCAATCCCAGCAGGTACATTTTTGTGTAATAAAATGTTTTACTGAAGGTCTAAAATAACCCCCAGCATTTTTCACAATGTTGAACCTCCTGGATGGCAGAGTGCGAACTAAAAACTGGATTAAAAAGTAACACATGCTGTCACAATCAATATTTAACTTAAGTCAGCTCCAACTGGATTTGCTACTCAGCCATACTCTGAAAACCAACAAACAGAACAGCACATTAACATTTTCAGTGTATTTCATCCTTTACATCATTACTTAAGCACTAAATATGTACTTCATGACAAATTGTTCAGCTTCCTGACTTACAACCTCGTTTATATCAGTATATACCCCACAATCTAATACAGCGGGCTGACAAAAACAGCTGATTTCTTAAAATAATGATGCACATTTTCATTATTCTTAAAGGGAAACTAGTCATCACAGAGCTGAGGTTCAGCACCTGCCTTTATACATTAACACTGTCTAAACATCCGGAAACTGTGCTGACATATGGTGGTCTAAGGGGCTCAGCTGTGTCACAGCCACTCCTAAATGACTTCCACCATTGACAAAATAATGAGTCCATACCTCCCCCCCGTTGTTGGTGCTGTCGTTTACTCTGTCAGTCTGTGGTGCTTAATGTGAGCCATCAGAGGAGGCCGATCCCCCCTGCTGCATTGGCAGTCCAGTGAAACTTAACACTCAGTTCATTAACCCAGTTCCCCCAGAGAGAGGTAGAAAGGTTTATGAGAGCGAGCTGGCAAAAGAGCACCAGGTACAAAAACACAATCAGGTTCATAGACATTGATGTGGGTGCTTTGGTCTGTGGAGCAAAGGCAGAAGAGTTTACTTGTGTTTCTCAATGATGTGAGGGAATCCTGTAGAACAATGTTCTAGTGCCATTTCCCTTCATGCTACTGATACCCAATTCATCAATTATCGATCGCCCCTCTGATGCTGGTGTGATTGAGTGATATATCAGTGTTACAGAGCTAAGCAGCTAGAAAGCCACAGAGCCACAGTTACTGCCTGGTTTGTGACTTCTCCTGATGTGTGAGCAGTGAAGAACCCTGATTATTAACTTATGGATATTCACACACTATGGGCCCATTGGCCCCATAGGTGTTATTGCCAGTCCTCCTGCTGGCCTGCACTTACACTGCTCCAGGAGCAGCCAGGCCTGATAGCATCACACCACCATCCTACATGCAGAGGTCAATACATTGGAGAGCAAAAACACGAGTTCTACATAACTTACTATGTGACTAATTTCGAGCCACAGATCTGACCTCTAATAATCTGCCATTACTCACTGCTAAGAAGAGCAAACACCTCATCATATGTCACATTCATGTTGTGCACCTGTGCTTGTGCTCATGGGGAATAAGGAAAACAGCACTAAAGTATGTCTTCCATACTGGGCTGGGCCAAGGAAGAATACCATACATCAGCATGGCGGTGAGTGCTCTCTATCATGGATGGGAATCAAGAATCAGTTCCAGTTAAGAGTCAATTCAAAGTAGTCTTGGTTGTTTCCATGCCTAGTTTGTTTGAGAGAGTTGTTCTCATACAAGTAAGTTCTGTGTTCGGCAAAGTTCACTTGTATATATATGACCGCAGCTGTTATACCTGTTTTGGTACTAACAAGAGGTTCATATGCAGTGGAGACACAATCAACCCTACACCCAACACAAACAGGGTGACAAGTTAACTCATCACACTCCTGTAGTAGTATAAGCAGCAGTAGTAGTAAGAATATTGCAATACAGCTACCTGGAAAACAGGCTGATAACAAAGTGCTACTTGGATCCCACAGAGTCACTTTCTGTGCAGAGGCACAGCACACCATAAAAAAGCCACAGGTTAAAATAACCCACTATGACTCTCTACAGCAGATCATCACTGGACTCGACAACATGGACTGATTTGAAAACTCGATTAGTTCCCAGATTTAATTTATGGCTGGTGCAACTCAGTCTGGACTTGGCCCACTTCAAAATACTGCCATCTGAACATGAAACTATCCAAGAGATACATATAAATATGTAGTGTATTTTTTACCAAAACAACCAAGTGGTAGGTGTGAAAAACACCTTGAGTAAAAACCTGGTTATCTGGTGGTCCTTGAGATTATCTTTCCTGATTGTTCTTTGGTTTAAGGTGTGTTAAAAGTCACACTCCTTCCTGAAATTGTAAATATTGAATGTTGAAAAGAAACCATAACAGCCAAGGATGTCATAGGATGCCAACCGCTAGCCACATTTAGCTTCAATTCCTCCCTCTTGTCCGTTTACACTAAAGTCGCATTTGATCACGAGGAATCCAAGCTGCAGGAGTCAAGGCCCTGGTTGTTGGTGAGTGGGTTGGTTGATGTGTGGTGTGCTATGTCTATTTGTGGCACACCACACACTACAAGAACAAAACTGATTTATCTGCCATTATTTGCCTTCACATGTTGGTTCTCTCACATTTTCAAAATTGCTAGATTTTTAAACATCTTTATGTGTGTGACAGGCCTTACCAAACAAAGTAAGACAGGACAGAAAAGCTTTTACCCCAAATTTTGCAACATCAACACCAGGTTTTACCCTGAAACTGAATCTAATTCTTCTGTCAGTTTTAAAAAGCATTTTTTTGAGCTGGCAGCTTTACAGAGACTGACAACAGGGAGATCATGTGAGACATCATCAACCGGTTGGTGCCAACAAACAAGATGGTAGTCATGTAGCCCGAAGGCTGTGCTTTGTGTAAAGGAACCGGTGCCATAAAGCTGGCTGGCACAGCAACTAATATGCTCAACTAACAAGCTTATCAAGGTACATGAAATGCTGGTTGTGTTTGCTCATCTGTCAGGCAGGAACACATAATGAGAATTCAATACCAACAGTAAAATATCACACAAAGGTCGACTAAGGTTTGCATATGTGAGGTTTCACTCTTACAGTCAACATATAATGAAAATTAAAAACACCTCGAGCAGAGTTGGTCTTACTTTGACACTGGCTCATAAAAAAGGAGATTCTCTGTAAATGGGCAAACTCAGCCTTTGTTTGTCATTAGTATGAGGATCACATAGTCCTGTATTTTAGTCAGACAAAGCTCACCTCTAATTATAAATCTGCCGTGTGAGCAGAAATCAATCTGTTTTAGGCAGTTTCAGCCAAAAATGTCAGACTATTTGTTTGATGTTGTTCAGGGTCTTAAAAAAATCCCCAAATAACGCCGTAACAAAACAGACTAATCATCAACAAGATCCACCTTTTCAGGAAAACAAGACACGCAATGCAAATGCCAGGGCCTGTCGGTGCTGATTTGTAACCAGCCAACTCCCTGTCTGAGCATTAACGCTGTGGACAAAATAACAGCACTGTACATCATGTAAAGCTTCTCCCAGTGTTTACAGTGAAAACATGTCAGCAGCTCACACCACAGCAGTAAGCCCTCTCACAAGGCAGCAGCCCATTACAAGCACGTACAGGCCCCTCAATGATTTAGAGCATTTTAATTCTCGGGAATGCGAGTCCTTTCTGATAAGAGCCTGACAGGGTATAAACCCACAACTAGAGTGAATATCCCACGATAATCTCAGTGTTGTGCTCTCTGACTGACCTGTAAACTTCATGGCTTTCACAAGTGAGTCATCCTGACTCTCAACACGACACAAGTGGACACTAACTGAGAACAGATGATGACTGCACGCCAGAGGTCAAAGCTTTTAATCTGGATAGTGTTATGAAGTCAGAGCCTTTACACGAACTCAATTAAACAACAGGGACAGGACTGGGATCATATGTGGTCAAGAAAAATTAGGGCTGGGTGATAGTGGGGACTTCATTGTCTATCAAGATACAAATGCGTCATGACAGCTGCAGGTCTCTGAAATGTTTTGAATCGAATTTTGAAAACTTTTAAGTGAAGCCAAGAAAAGGTTTTAGTAAACTACAGAAATAAAACTAGTTAATCAAAAATGTCTTTTCAAAAAATGGTTCTGATAGTAGAATTAACTTCAATGTGTTACTAGAAAAATTCAACCATAACAAATGTGTTTTATATCAACAAACCTTATTTAACCTTACATCTTATATTGAGTGAAATAACAGGATTAAACTTGAAAAACAAAAAATGTGAAAGTAAAAGATTTACAAGCATTTTTGTCTTCTGTGAACACTGGTTAGAGACTCACTGACAGCCTTACAGATATTTACAGCAGATATGCAAAAGCATCAGAACCCTCCCCTGTTACCACTGGTGCTCCCCAAGGTTCTATTCTAGGTCAGTTTTATTTCTGGAAAAAGTCTTTTGTTTTTGTTTGTTGGGGAATGTTTGGCAACCTTGATTACACTGAATTTTAATTTTGGCTGAGACAATAAATTGTGATTTTAACATCATCAGAGAAGGAGCTTTCACAATAATCACCACAAAAATCTGATTCTAAATTAATCACAGTAACAAAGAACAATTATTTTATGCAAACAACCAGTGCTTTTTTGGATTAAGCATTCAATTTTCACACTCAAGAGAGCTTTCAGCTACCCTATGAGTATTTTTCTTCATAAAAAAATGAGTGATGAAAATAATTTCCCTTGTTTTCACTTCATAGCACAGGCTAGAACTAGGTAATATAACAATTTAATCCCATTTTGGTTGCAGACAAATTTTTAAAAAAGCCTCCATTTGTCCTAATTTTCTTTAAGAGGGGAAAACAGTCAATGAAAATCAGAAAACTGAGGATAGTGGGGATTTTGTTTTTACTTTAAGGCCATATTACCCAACCCTAGCATGAGCCTTGCAGCCAATATTTTTTTTTGCAAAAAAGTTAGTTAATAATTGTAGGACTCAAATGATGATTATCCATGTTCATGCTAATTAATACTTAATCCATTTATGTAGAATGAATGCTTGATCAAAAATGATAATAGTACAGAGAAAAAATATTGCAATGTCACTTTTTTTCTTGTACTGCCTAGCCGTAAGACCTATAATGCTTTGCTATGTCCCTAAAAACTGAATAACTAGGTCTGCAACAATATTACAAAGGGCCAAAAGTGATTTTCTGTCAAATTGAATCTATTCAATTCTTATTAAAAATTAAGGCACTACGGTATCGATCTCCAGGCATTATATGGGTCAAGATCTGAGGAGAGAATCAATATAATCTTCTTGGTCTAATAATAAAAGTCTCAGAGATGTTAGAAAGACTCATATATGTCCATAACTCGAGGCTAGTAAGTGTAATGACTTTTCCTCATTGTTAAGAGAAACCTCATCGAGCTTTAAAGGGACCACGGAGGAGCCCAGCAGGGACAGTGGACTCGCAGATCTTCAGCACAGAATTCACTAAAACTGAAAGCTCCTGTGAGGACGGTTTTCACAGACGAACAGGTTAGCCCTCCCGGCACAGTGACAAAACAAAATTATTTGCAAATTATGCAAATATCAACCGACGCCTGTTTACAGTGGTAGACTAAAGGTTTCGCCAAAGTCAGTCTAATACAACCCAGAATCTCTCAAATTGAACGACTGCCGGATATCAGCTTGAAACGCCTCGCCACAGCTGTGGTAAATGATGGCTGTTTGTGTTGACTAGTCGCACCGGTACGGAGGTCACAGAACACCGGCGTAGCTTTGCAAACGGGCACGGTTTTAATCGTTGCTCTAAGTTTTCTCAAACGCCATTTATCTTACCTTGTTACAGCTGACATCGTCCTTGTTCGCTGGGTCCACAGGTACATATGGTAATTAGTGTGGTATAGCGATAGAAAATGCACAACTGTCCAGACGGTAAAGAAGGTGATCCAACCGACTGGTCCGGGGTGCTCGTGATGTCATCGCTTTACTCCAGGAGTCAATGCGCATGCGCAAGCACTTGGATGCCATATGGAAGTTGTAGTGTTGAAGTGTTATTATGTAGACAAGGGTACCTGAGAACAGTGGTTTTCTAGGTATTTTTGCCCAGGGCACACCTAAAACTAAACCAACATTTCAAGACACACCATGTAAAAATATACGCAAAACAGCCTCTTCAACACCGTAACTTATCCGTCTATACATTTTTAAGTCTTTATGAGAAAATTTGACAAGCGGCCATATCACTTATTATATTTCTTTGCGAAAATCCATAATATCCAGAATTAATTAAACGTTTTGTTAAATGTCATAAAACAGCATCATATTTAAGCTTGTAGATTCATGTTTTTTTTCCCCATTTTCGAAAAGTTAAACTGATAATTTTGATTAAAAAATTACAGTTTCCTCCACCCATAAACCCCTCTAAAGTTTCATGAGGTTCTTAAAGTAACAACAATTGCAGCTTCCCATAGACACAGAGGCACAGGTAGACTGTCCTCAAGGCACACCACTGCACCCAAGCACACCATTTGAGAACCAGAGGGCTTGCAAACTTTGCAGTACCAAGAGCTCACCAGTTACAATGGTGTAGGAAAATAAATATACCATTCTTTGTGTCCTTATTTTAATTGGTGTAGAGTTAAGTTTTAAATCACCCTTTCCATTCAATTTCTTTTTGTTAGCAGGTCTCCATTATTTCTATCTTTACACTAAGTAACAGTAGAGCCCATAAAAAGTTATAAGACATTCTCTTCTTTATTCATTCATTAAATATCTATTTCTCTGAGTTCATGTTTTTAATGGATTAGTTGGTACAGATAAATACCATATAGATTCTACTGTGCACTAATTTGGGGAGACAGGGGTAGTTGTAACCCTTTACACATTTCCCTTCCTAACTCAGATAATTTCATCAACACATATTATTTTAAATTCAAGAATAACAAATATGGGCACTTATCATAATCCTTTTTTCATTTCTAACTTATGAGAAGACTTTTTCCAATTAGCTTTATCAGAAAGCCACGGTGTTACAGTTAGGGCATTTGTTACAGCATATGGAAACATTTGTTACAATTAACATATTCAAACCCAATTAGTCTAAATAAAGTACATCTGATAACAATCACATTTCAGTTCTTTACATTTTTCATATTTTTTAGTTTCAGGTACTTTATCAATTCAAATAAAAGTATCTTAGCTTTTTCAAAGAGTTGGGCTTGAATTGATTCACAAGTATTTTCTCTGGAATAGGTTATATATGGATATGTCTAAATTACTTTTGAAGTTATAAAGTTACTTTTTACTCAAGCCTGTACAGTGTATAAAATATACTATGCATCCCATTGAAATAAAGCATATAGAAAAATAATTTAGTCTTTTCCAAAATGTAATATTTTATTTTAAGTTCAAAATTAGAATGAGTCTTTACAACTTATGTCCAATGAGAAAAAAAATTATAGCAGTAAAAAAAATGTTTTTCGACCTTTAGTGATCAGTAATTAAAATTATGTACATGCCTTTATGATCTCACAAATAATTAAAAAAAAAATTTAAATTATTTTTGTAATTTTTCTTAAACTAGAAACTCTCCCCTCTAAGTTTCTACAACCCCATAATGTCCCTTGACATCACCCCAGAGGTTCTCTTATTTTTAGACACTGTTTCAAGCCATTCTATTATATATAGATATTTTCAGTGGTTAGGGGAGGGGAAAATACAAGAGGTTCAGCTGGAAAAATAAAGAATTAAAAGCTGCATTTTAAACAGTAACTTAAACAGGTTTAAACAATCACATTATAAGAGACTTTTACTATGGCAAGACTCCGGTGTCACCAAGTACTCTACTGTGGGTGCAATAAATCTGAGGTAAGCTTGCAATGTGTGATGGTCATTTTTCTCCAAACCATGTCTGTGACTTTAAATGGAGCAGAAAAATCGCTGGTTCTCATTCATACCTCAAAGAGAAACGGTGTGGATCAAGACAAATAACTAATGTGGCATGATTTATACACAACCTTTACACATTTCTAATTTCCTATGGAAAAATGACATTCATCTTTTTATTTGGGATGATCCACGGGTGACATATGAATTATTTTATCCTGTCTGATTGTGGATCCTTAAACTTTGGGAGATATGTGATCTGAATTGGTATATAGCATAAAAGAAGTTTTTGTTTAGGGGTGCAAGATGTTAGATTTTTACTGATGTCTGGTACCTCTGAACTCATACTGATGCGATTACTGATATTTTTCTCTAAGGGCGCAAAATCTTAACTTTACAAAAATGGACTTGTTGCTTTTGATGTGATGGTCTAAGACAAAAACAACACTTAACTCTTGAAAAAATTAAACTCTATATTTTTGATAGACCCATGAGGTGATGATAACGTGAAGCACCATAGCACATTTGTGTGTTTTGTTATAGTACAGCCATTATATGGACATTATGTGAAAGTGGTACACCTGCAAAAATTTCAATACAGGCCAATACTGATATTTAACTCTCCAGGCCAATATTGACCAATACCAATATCATACCGATAGTATTGTGCCTTTATATTTTTGTTATAGAAAATTTTGATGACTGTGTGCCCCACAGGTCACTCATATGACTGAGAGCATAGTTATGCATCAGACTGTTGAAAAATATTGAACAGTCTATTTTCACTCAGTATAGAGCCTTTGATACTTCTCTATCTCCTCCATACCTTCTACTCAAAAATCACTGACCATCACCCCTCTGAAAATGCTATGTTATTCACTGGAAATCGCATACCAGTGAACAAAGGCAAGCTCAGCAGGCATCGGATCAAACTTGAGGTTGAGCACAGCTCAGGCCTCTGCAGTAATTGTGTCATCGCTTAACAGGCATGCAGTCCTCTGGACCTTGGCCAGGTCTGCACCAGGAATAATGGTGGTTGGCTGCTACTGTCGTTGCCAGTTCTCAAACAGTGGGTCACCAGTCTGCAGTGTGGATGAGGGCACCATAACAACTAAAGATGTCAGTGATAGAGGAAACAGCCTCACCAAACATGTATAGGTTGATGAAGTTTTGGTGCTTGATAATGAGGATCCACACAGTTATTCCAAATGGCAAGAGGGCACTGTTAAAATGTATTATGGTAAGACTAAAGTTAAAGATCACTTCAGCAGACATATGGAAAATGCCACTCCAACAGGGACTTTTCAAGAGGTGAATCATTAACCTTGTAATAAAATGTAGACACTCGTCTTTGCTGTCAAAATCCAGAGTTCCTCAAAGGTTCCTAGTTCCAGGAGAACGTTTCTCAGCTGAAAATGGACACCTGTGGAGCTCAGTAGATGTTTGGATTGTAATTTTTTTTGTGTTGTATAGGAATACACTCCATCAGCATGGGCACATATTGAACAATTTTAAGGAATATGAAATGTCATTCAGATAATATAAGCCCAAGGGCTCAATGACAGTAAAATGCATCACTCAGAGTTGGAACACACCAAATATCGAGAGAAGAAGCCATTCTACAGTCTGCACCTTTACCAGATATTTTTAGATGAACCAAAGAACAAACTTTTGACTTGATTGTAAAATAAAAACATTCAACAGATGTTGGACTTTTGAATTCTATCAAATGTGATTTTCAAATGTTGTAAACACAACAAACATCACACTTCTCTACTACACTATACTACACCAGAGGCAGAAGTCTATGACACGAGTGAAAAACTTAACGAGCTGCAACAAAACTGCATGACCTAAATCTTTCTCTACTCAAGAAACTGTCAGTCTATGCTTAATACTTTAGCGCCCTCTAGTGGTCAGATAGGCTGCATCATTAGATTGATAGTCATGATCACATTAACAGTCTGTGAATTGTTTTATAAAAGGAAAGGTAATAAGTTAAGTCAAGTTTCCCATTGACATGAAAATTAAAACTGTAACTGTATTTCTCTCCTGTCAGTGTCACTGAAGTCCCACCACTGACAGGGCCCAAAAATTATATATATTTTAAGACCTGTTGAGTATAGGTATAAGACCATAGCTCAAAACCCCCTGAAAAAAAACAAAAATAGAAATAAAAATTTCAGAAAAGGACTCAGTAATGAGCTGTGCCATTCTTGTTAATCACCTCAAAATTTTGTTTTGGCATGCTTGATGCCAGTGTTTCCAGGAGGCTAGTGGGAATCTTGAGCCAAGTGGTCTTTTTGTGTTGATTTTAAAATGTATCTGTAACAATGATGTCTATCATAAATAATTACTGCTCTCTTTTAGCACAATGTACTGTAATTTTTCAATAGTGGAAAGTTGGTTTTGCTGTTGCTATGAGGCCCACAGCGGTTTCTTCTCATAGAGCTTACAGTTTCAGCACTTCTGCTTAGCAATAAAGGTGCCATTACTTATATTCTTGACAGACAGGATGTATCAAATCAGAAAATGGCTTGACATTGCACACTATAAGAACTTCATCTTCATCTTGACAGGAGTAGACTGGTAACAGTGCAGCCCTACATACACTAAAAATGTACACCGAGAAATCTATTTATCCCGAAAGAAAACCCTTTCCTTTTGCATTACATTTTGCTTTGACCTAGTTTTTCTAGAGCTTTTTAGAAGAAAACACACATTTTAGCTTTTACATCTACCCAGCAATATATCAAAAGTCTAGACACTCCGAGTGCAAAGACTCTCATGTAGAAGTGTAGACCTTTGAACAACAGGGCACCATGCCACTAGGCATTGTAGATCACAAATAAAATGTTTAATTAATTTTAAACAACTCTATAGCATTACATGTTGTATGGTGACATTCTCTACATGCATGCTACCTCATCCTCACTGAAAATGTTGGACTCTGTGTATCATTCTGCTTTGTGTTTCGTCACTGGTCTGGGTTTTTGTACATATCATTTTGTCTTGTACAAAAGAGTCGGCTGGCCCCCTTGATCCAGCAGAAGAATGCAACACTGGTACATCTTCCTCTATAAGGCTGTACTTCATGAACTGCCCTCTTATCTATGTTCTCCAATGACACCAAAGACTGTCAGTGGCTGCGGCCTTCGGTCTCATGGATTCATCATGTATGTTGTTCCTCGAAACTGCTCTGTCTTTGGAAAAAGAGCTTTTAGTATTTTTGCCCCATCATCTTGGTGTGGCTTGTAGAAGGACCCTAAATTGGAGCGTTGTATTAGTTTAGAGGCTTTTAAATGTAGAACTGGGGATAATCTGACCAGTGTATGCGCTTGTTTTAAAGATGAATGCTGATTTGATGTTTGGTGAAAGCTTTGTGTTATAATCTATTGTTTGTTATTTGTGTGGAACTTTTTAGCTGCTGTCTTGGCCTGGACTTCCTTGCAAAAGAGATCATTGTATCTCAGTGGATACATTCCTGGTAAAATAAAGATAAAATGGGAAATATAATCTGTTAATAGTTCTTGGGAAAGTCTTTAATGACCTAAATCTTAGATTAAATCAAGAACTTTGAATTAATTCCCAAAAATATCGTAATTCTGACTTTTTCCTCAAACTTCGGTTTTGTTTTCCTCAACAGTTTGACTTTAAAGACAGAATTCTGATATCATTCTTAGCATTCTGACTTTTTCTAAAAGTATTATGACTTTTAAATTTTGACTCTTTCACAGACTTTTATCCAACCTCTTAAAGATTTCAGAGTCCCTTTTCCTCTTACTAACGATGGCAACATAACTGGATGAAAACGTAGTGAATAAACTGAATTTAAACTAGCCGCTGTGACGCCTGGATCCTGATTGGTTACGCTTCATTCTTGACATTTGACGCTGACGCGACGCTCCGTTGCTGCGGTGAAGCCCCGCCCCTCCCACCGTCAACAACTGGATTCCAGCTATTTGTATTTTCGTCAACTAGCACTGCTAGCTTGCTAACGATGATTCATTGCGATCGTAAAGGAACAACTTGACTCCGTTTGAGGGATACTTTTCATTCTTTGTTCGTGTAAGACGCACTCTATCGATAGCTTGTGCCGATGTGTAGCCAATGCGAGCCAAAGGACCGTCGAGAGCGGAGAGTTCGCCCTGCATACCGTCCTTTAGCCGCCTCTGAGACCAGCTAACACGGCTAACTCCTTACGTTAGCTGGCTGGCTGACAGCTGGTGCGGTGGTGCCACTGACAGTAACGTAGCAAAGATTTAACCCCCCGTAACAATGAGTTGTCTCTGACATTGGTGAGTAAAATGATGGTCTAATGTCTTAATGCTTTCAAGTCATTGCCCGTAATATGTCATGACTCGCTTTTGCAGCGCTTTTCAAGCTTTACTGTAATGCTAACTATCGGCTTGTTTGTAGCAGCAGCTGCTCAGAGCCACGCCTGGGCCATTTAAATTAACGCGTGTGATTGATTTTTATAGATTTTAATTTAGTTGTCATCTCTCGGGCAGGGTGCTTAAAGGCTGTGTCTAAAGGGATTCTGCTGTTTGGTGTTGCAGAGAGGACTAAGGCCCAGTTGGTAGTCACATTGGAGTAACCAGAGCCATAACTATCGAGGAGGGTCTCGGTTGACTCTACGGTGGTGACATCGAGGGAAAGTGGGTGAGCCAAGCTGCCGATGCACCCCTAGTTTTGACCTGCATCAGCTGCCAATATGATGCCGGTGAGTGCACCAAACCCTTGTTATCCAAACCTATGACATATCTGTGGCTTTCTTGTCATAACTGAAAATAATTATAAGATCCCTCACTTTTGTACAGTCATATCAATCAAAGGTGAATGTGTTATTCTCTCTTCACCTGAATTGTGCTCTTAAACAAGAGGTGCAAAGGAATTGTGTCATCTTTATTACAGCCTTATTACATGGCACAGTCTTGAAGAGCAAAGGTTAAGGTTCAGTGTAGATAACAGTGTATTATATTGTAACGTTACTGAGGGCCAGATTACTGAAATAGATAGTGACTGGGTGCCAGACAGATGACTAAATCTGTCATTTTAGGAAAAAAAATCATTTTCAGGGTGTAGGCCTGGTGCTCAATGAAACCACGCTGTCTAAAATTGTTCATTGGTTCAAAACTCAAAAGTCACAAGATTATAGATCTAGTCATAGATCATGCCCCCTGGAATAAAAGCTTAACTTTGTCTTCTTGGCTTTATTTGTTGTATGCTTTATCTACGATGATTATATGCTGTAGAAATTGGCTGATTTATGCTGATATTAAGCGTAACTGCAACAGTAACATTAATGTCCTCATAAATTTATGTCTCCCTAAAATGGTCAGAAAATTGTATTAAAATCTGTCAAGAAGACTTGCTTTTACTTAAGTTTTGACTTTATCTTGTATCAGTTTTTTTTAGTTTTAATGAGATGCACAGCCCCAGAAGCTAACAGTAAGATTGTTGTTATGGTTGTTTGTAAAGCAGTAAAGTGCAAAATCTTGTCCTTAGTGGCATCCAGCATGTCTAAACACTGTTTCTTTCTGACAGACTCTGTTAATTAAATTTATTCACTTGTCATGGACAGTCTTTGATTGCCCAAAACAATATGAACCTGAATATGTAAATCACTTGACATTGTCGGGTTCAGATTAAGTAAAAAATACTTAAATGTTTATTGTTGTTACTGCTGATTATTTTGCTTTTAACGATAAACTTAAAAAAGTCTACTTTTCATAGTTGTAAAGATGGGACACCACTGAATAATAATTTTGGTTAGTATGGGTCAAGAGCAGAAGCTGTTATGTTTTGCATTGAAAAGGAATTTCAGTCTTAAAAAACAATTCTTAAACTGACAAAAGGAAACACTGTCATTAAAACTGATTTTTGTTAAAATTTCATTAACAATAAATCAAAACTAGAAAAGCACTCAGAGAGTGCAGACCTCCGCCAAGGTGATCCGGATCAGTCCCAAAATTTAATCTGTTCTTCCATATCCCATTTCCAACAATTCCTGAAAATTTCATCCAAATCCGCTCAAAACTTTTCAAGTTATTTTGAACACAAACAAACAAACAGACAGACAAATGCCGGCAACAACATAACCCCCTGGCGGAGGTAATAATGGTATTAAAGGTATATCTCACAATGGCAAATTCTGCTTATATATTTTCTATCCTTTTTTGCATATGGCTTGTTTTTTGTTGACCATATTTGGACATTTTTCTGTGCTGCTTATTTTGAATGATATTTTTTCCTTTATTACAATTTTAAAGATTCTAAGGTGTTAAATATTTTGAATAAGAACATTGATGATACCTAGAGCAGCAATTATGTGGGCCTTCAGCCACTGGTTAGCGATCTAAAATCACCATCAGCAGACTTCTGCAAAACTGTAATTTAAGGAAGAGCACAAAGAAATATACGAAGACGTCCCCAGTGCAGCCTGCACTGTTGTATAGAGAAACGTTGAAGTCTCACAGGGAGATCACATTTAACAGGTAGGGTTACACTGTTCTATATCAAGTACAACCCTCACAAATTCTGCTCTTTTATAAAAACACAGTTTACTAATGGTAACAAAAACAGAAGCTGTAGCAAAAGCAGCAAGTACAGGAAGCTTTGGTACAAATTAAACCATGGACTATTTTGGTCCTGTTGTTAACACTGAAGTTATTGTTCAGTGTGCCCTGTGTTACACAGAATAGCATACCTGAACCCTTTTGCAGTGGCGCTTTGTTGGGACCTCTTTTGTTATCTCCAGTGTGGAGAATGCAGCGATGCATTGTGGGAAAGAGTCTGCAGCCCTTTTTAGCCTTCAGGGAGGGGAACATGAACTTGGATGTATGATGGGTTCACATCAGATGCAGCCAAGTGTCATCAGAATTGGGTCAGACTTTGTTTTAGCCTTATAGCTTTTCAAATAGTGTGCGTTAGCTAAAAATATAGCGCACATTAACTCTCAAAGTTTGTTTATTTTCTGAAACAGCTTTACACTCCAACCTCAGAGCGGCTTTTAAAGACTCATGAGTACAGAGTTACTGAGAATTAGCTCCATATTCGCTGCAGCTTTGGCAGGATTGACTGCGATGGGAGCCTCCGTGGACGTTCGTACCCTGTGGCACCAACAGGCTATCAGAATCAAAGAGCCAGTCGAGCAGAGAGGCAGCAGCCCTGCACTTGGCTCTCGCGTGACTCCAGCGGCCAATGAGACCTTGGCAGATCTAGGTCTGTGTGGCTGTGTCGACTAATGCTCTGTTGTTAAGGGGAACTTTGGAGCTGAGTAGATTGTCGGGCGGAATTAATCTCACACAGTGGAGCCGGGCACAGCGTGACTTACTGGAAATGTAAACATTGATTCTCGCTGTCGCTTTGATCAATTTTGGAGGTTTAAAATGACATCAGCTAAGCCACTAGATCCTAAAGCACTCATTGTTAATACATATATGAGTTCTTCAGACAATTTGCATAAGTGAATGTTAAATATTTACTAAGTAACTTTAACTTACATGGTGGTGTTCCATATTCTTTTTTATTGGTTGAAGAAGTATACATAATTCGCTAGGTTCTTGGTGTTTTTTCTTTTTCTGCTCTTACTTCAGTCTTCAGTCAAGGGGACTCTTCATTTCTTAAACAGCAGGAAATGTTGCTGGGGCCCGATGTATAAGCCCCCATGTATTTCTCTTAGTCTTTAAAAAATGAAAGCAGGACATATCTTTTTAGAAATGAGAATTATTAAAGATTGCATTCTTTAGAGTGTCTAGACGTATAAGCTTAGGTAGATTATTGTGGGGTTGGGTTATATCCAGCTTAATAACAGAGAACATCTTTTTTAGAATTTCAATTTAAACCCTCTAAAGATTTATGAACCAGCTACAGAGAAGATTATCATATGATAGAAAAGAACAGTTTTTAGATGAACTGGCAGCACGGCTGGTTGATACAGTGTGGGTGGTAGGGGAGTGTATTTGCTGGAGTCTGACTTTACAGTAAGCACCACGATATAGGGTGACAGTAAAATATCTCACTACCAGGGTCCAAAATTAACACTGCCAAGCACCAGTGTCATGTAAATTTTCTATTTTGCAATACATTTCAGAGGGCCATGTGCCATATGAATCTTTGTTCCCAGACAGTCATACACAGAGACATGCTGTGATATCAGCGCTGCAGGTGTGACTGCAGCTTCTTTCTTCCTCTCCTCTTCAATCTGCCTTTTGGAGTGTTGGGGTATCTCACTCGTGGAAACACATAAACATACAAACACACAAACACATACACAGGAATGACCATGCACCCCTGCATCTTTAATTGCAGCAGATAACAGCTTAACTGTGATCCTAACGGGCTGAGTTCAGTTTGTGTTTGTGCGACCACTGGGCAGAAAGCACAACCAAATCTTCAGAAGACCAGACTCAAAGGTGATCTGGTTAAACTATTATGCTGACTCTTCTGTGTTTATTATAATCACATGTGCATTTATCAAGAAACAGTAACTTCCTGCAGTAACGTCCTGTAGCATGCCGCTCTCGAGAAACTACTTCACACAGACTTTATTAAACAATTCTGCATTATCTCCAATCACAGAAAATATGATGCACACTATGTGCATGCATCCTATTTCATTTCATCAAGGTACAAACACACACTGGAGCAGCCAGTGATGCACACACACGTTGCACATGTGATTTATGTGATACGAAACCTGTGCCACGTGGGCTATTTTTCAGTGCTTCATGTTTTTTGATTTTCTGTTCTGACTGATTAACCCAGTGGAATGCACTACCATAACTCAGCTAAATGCCCTGAAACAAATGTGACACAAAAATGTAATTATTTTTTTGGCCATCAGAAATTCTGCTTAGCCAGTGATTTTTTTTGTAGCCTACTTGCCAACTTGGCCAGTGAGTCAAAAAGTAAATTTCAGAAACTGCTTACAACATGTCACAAGACTGTAAGCAGGGCAATACTTCACAATTTTATTTTTACGCAGTAGCACAGTTGCACACATTGGGCAAAACTTACACCCTCTGTTTCACTGAGTAAGGTTTTTTCCTCATCTAAGAACATTTTTATTTTACTGCTCATAAGAGCAGCTCATAAGAACAGCAAATGCATCAAGTATATTTATTACAGTATCACGGAATTAAAATTGGATTAGCTTGTACCTCCAAGTATTTTTTCAATAGACAACCAAATAGTGCATTCCACAGATGCAGCACACATTGTTGATGTAAGTAATCTCCAACAAGGTGTTTTTTTTGATTGCCACTTGGTCAATATTGTGATTGCAGTTGAACTTAATTAAATCATGCAGCTGTTTTCAGTTGACTGTTTTTAGACACAATATCAATTTACAAGAATAAATCCATGAACCTATGATCTCTAATTAGTATTATTTACACATTTCCCTGCCAGATGGATTAACTTTGTTTGTCCCAGACTCAGAAATAGTTACAATAAATGTTTGGAAGGTAAGGAGTCAAATGGCTGAGTTTATTTTGCAATTTGCAAACAGAGGTTTAACTGCAATACAAAACAAATGTCCTCCATTTCTATAAAATGTAAGAAATAAAATATTGATATTGCATCATGAAATGTCAACACTGTATTGCACAGCAAACTATCACCTTACAATAATGTAGTGATAATGTCATACACAATAATGCCAGAACATGTGAAATGATTTTGATATGGGTCCCACACGGTGTCTAAATTTAGCAAAAGCACTGCTGTTTTAAAATGATTCAGTCTAATTTATTGTCATGATGGTTAGTATCAAGAAGTACAGAAACTTAATGAATAAGTCATGTTTTCACCAAAATAACGAGAGAGCACTGTCTAAGTGGCACATGTTAATGGGCAACATTTGTAAAAGCCTGACTTACTGGAAAGAGTTTTCCTTGTTTCTTGCCGGTTCCACCCACCTTTCCATATGTTGCCAATGCATTTATGAAATTAAAACAGTATCCAGGAGTTTGCCTGCATTTTTTTTCTAATCAAAAACAATTAATGTAACCCAACTAGAGCTGTGAGCTATGTTGATATAGAAATATTGTCTTACCCATATCTTTTTTAAGAATTTATAAGTAAATATTTAAAGTTGGCATACTGCACAGACCTGACTGGGTTTTCTCCACATTATTCCTCATTCTTCCTCCATAAGGTTCAGAGCTGTTATCCACTAGACTGGCAGAGTTTGGCATTCTCCGCATGCTCACAAATGTGTCTAGATTACAGTTTTTTATTTCATGACATGTCCAAGTTAAAAGCTGTTTTGGCTTTGGTTATTTGTGTGTTTCTGCCAGACCAGATGAAAAACGATGCCAGCCATTAACATAGAGTGTTTGCTTACCAAAGATGTTCCAGAAAGGTTGGCCTGTGTATTTTAAAATGATTTTGGTTGTGATACTGGATGAAAAACGAATACCCATATGTCATACATACATAGAAAGTAAGGAAAAAAGAAAGAAATTGTATTTTTATTTATCCCTGGGGAAGTTCTGCTGATTTCAAACATGTAAGATGCATGTAGGCCAAAACATACAAAACATTCTCTTTTTTTGCCTTGCTTAAGGGCACCAAGCAGCAGTCAGAAGTGGAAAACATCTTTTTTGTAAGCCACTTTTTATAGCTTTTCTCCTTCAATATATGAAATTCAACCATTAAACAGAAACAACGATGTCCTCTTTTTTGATAAATATACTGAATAGCTTGCAGTCTGCATTAAGTCCTCAATAAAAAAAAAACATAAAGCAGCATAGGTGGGCAGTGCTGGATGTTGGTAGTTTTCATTTTTTGTTTTTGTTTGCATGCAAGAGCTACCTTAGGGTCGGACTAACAAACTGTACATCAAAGTGTGGGTGAATAATAGTGCTTTGCCATTTAATACTACCTGCTTCGTTCTCAGTGACATTACCTCCTTAAGTTAGGCAGTGTCGCCTTAGCGAAGCTGTGCGAAACCACCATGGCATACTCACAACAGCAAAGGAGGAAACAGAGGCAATAGAACTGCCAGCCACTATATAGCTTTTAATCACAGTGAGGACATTGATTTTGTTCCCAGGATGGTTGCAAGCAGCATAACAACATGCTATCTAAAGCAGAGCATAGTTTGCATCGGGGGTTGGACATTAGGTCCACCCTCATTTCTGTCTCTGAATTCCCCAACTTTGTGGCGACATACTGACCATTTAGTGGTCAGCAGTGCCTCCACATCATGATTAGTCCTGGCTCAGCTCGCTTGGAGCCCTGCCTGAGATTTATTTCGGGACAGCACATATTAATGAACATACAATGTTTTGGGAGCCCATACAAGATTGATATAAATATACAATGCGCAATGCTCATTTCAATCAGGTGGAAAAGACAGGTTATAAGAAAAACAGTTCGAGGCACTTGGTACAATCCCAAATGGAAAACCGAAAGAACCGAGTAAAGTTAAGCCGAGCCAAGCTTGATCAGTATCTTGAATCTGTGACATTCATGGAGACTGGTGCAGTCCGGAAGCATAATTGTTCCCCTTTGTTTCCCCTTTTCATAACTCAGTGATTGTAAATACGTGAGAGGAGTAGGAGAATAATAACTGTTTCATTAATACTGCTGGGAATCACATCAGCAGAGCATCCCTCACATCTTCTCAGAGGTTAAACAATACAGATGTCTTATCTTGATGGTGCCTATTGTTTCAGTTTGCATCAGGCAAGAGGCATAATGTGAATGTCTTGTCATGTGTAGATAAAGTAGTTAAAAATGGTTCCTTTCTCTGAAGCTGACCTTACAACAGACAAGACTATCACGTTATTTCTTTTAATACTATTATTAATAATCATTAGTGGGGAATTGTTGGTGTTGCAGATGCTGGCACAACCAAGGCACCATTTTCCAAAAGCAGAGCTGTCTGCAAGCCTCTTTCACCAATCATCCTCTCTTAGTCTCTCTCTTTTCCTCTCTTTCTCTTACTGTTTGTTTCTTTTTAGCTCTCTCTCTCTCCTCCCTCCCTCTCTGAATCACACACACACACTGAGTACATTTTCCTCCCAAGTCTCCTCTGCAGCACTCTTTCCAATGCGCGCAATGCTGTCGGTTTTCAGAGGTCTGCAAGGGATGGCATAACAATCAAGTCTCATGTCTGCAAAAGTGGCGACGCTAGGATGAAGAGGTTTGTGACTATAGTGTTACGCGGCCTCGTCAGCCTCTCCAAGGAAAACTCCATTTGGGCGAAGGAACACCACCGGCCGCCGAAGAAGGAGATCAGGAGGAAACGGAGGGCAGTCAAAAGAGCCAGGAATATGGGCAGACGAAATTTAGTGAGGGCGGTTGGTATTTCTCCAGTGGTCAGTAAGCTTGATCTCTGGAGTTTTCTGTTTTCTGCATCATTTTGTAGTTTCCATTTAAGGTTGAACTTGGACACATTGAGCTATGGCTTTTCTGAGCTGTTTATAAGAGGCCTATGTTAGCACCTCAGTTTTCTTGCCTGATTGATTAATTGTGTTTCCAAGTCTTTTTACTTTTTTTACTTGCATCAGAAGATATCAAGCATTTAGGTCTGAGAATTTGTGTTGGAAAGCTTATCAGCTTAATTGTTGGAGTGGTAGTTTGAATATAGATTAACAGAAGTATCAGTATTTAAAATGTGACATTACCCGTTTTCCCAAGACATTCTTTCCTAAATTAAACAGTTTTTGAAACAAGAAATGTTGAAAAGAGTATTGTTTTAGCCTGCTCTATTGTAAAGTACCTTGAGATAACACTTGTTATCAATTGGCGCTATATAAATAAAGATTGACAGATTGATTGAAAAGAGAGCAGCACCAATTGAAAAAGAGTTATCAATTTTATCAGTATTCAAACTGTTGTGGTTGCTGGTTTTACCAAGCTGTTTCGTTTTCACTGTTTTCCTTCTTGTACTGTATTTTACTCTCTTATTATGCAGCTTGTGTCTCTTGCATCCCCTAAAGATTAAAAAAGTAATTATCTACAAGTCTTGGATTACATTTTTCCCAATTCTGTACTATCTTTAACGTGAGGTCCCCAAAATAACATCCATTACCTCATTGTCTGACTTTGGTTCCATGTAATGCTGCAGAAACTTAAGTCAGATAAACACTTATTAAAGAAACACCTATTTTACCATTTCATCATCCATGTGTGGTGTCTGAATTCATCAAAATATGAGACTCATAATCAGCTGAGGAAAGTCGAAAAGGCTCCCAAAGTGATCATAATATGTCAGTCATACTGCTGCAGAAATGTCGATGAACCACACAGTTATTACAATGGATGAGTCACTAACTCCTGGAGTAATAATGTATATGTCACGCAGTGTCTAAACTTAGGTATTAAATGACTGGGGAAAGCAACTATGGTTATTGCTTCACTACAAGTGCACCCTGAAGACACACACATATTTAAGTACCTACTAAATTATGCATGTTTTAAACACATGGATTGCAATGTACACATTTAATTTTCTTACCGATTAAACAGAGTACATTGTGTAATGACTGTGCCGTAGACCTTGATGCTGGCTTTGCATCCTCAGTCCACTTTTTCTAGTGATGCACAGATTGTTAAATCAGTGCAAATGCTAATACTAATGTTAAAAATAATGTAGCTGACAAGTAAGGGATAACATCATTTTGAATTTATTTTGATTATTTTAAAAATAAGTTCCTGATAATCTTTCAAGCAGACCGCATAGGCAAAATGGCCTAAAATCATTTAAAAGCAGTTTCCCAAGAATCTCATGCAGGTAGACTGCAATTTCAAAACAAAAGCCATGACTAATGAGAGCAATTTCTTCAGTATCTCTTTTCACATTACCAAAATCCATCCATTAATTATCTATACTGCTAATCCCTTTTGGGGTTGTAGGGGATGCAGCCTGGCCTAGCTGACTTTGGGCGAGAGGAGGGGTACACCTGAAACCAGTCGCCAGACAGTCAAAGGGCCACATAGAGAGACGCCCACACTCCCACCTAAGGGCAATTTGGAGTCACCAGTCAACCTAACGAGTGTTTTTGGTCTGTGGGAGGAAACAGGACTGCCCGTAGAGAATCCATGCATGCACAGGGAGAACATGCAAACTCCCAAGTATTTTGGAGCAAATTTGTATATTATTTCAAACTATTTTTATAGAATCTCTATCAAGTGGACTGCATTTTCAAAATAAAATCCTAAATCAAAGCAATTTCCAGAGAATCTCTTTTAAGTAGATGACATTGTCAAAGTACAGCAACAGTCAATTGTCCTTTGATTCTTCTTTTAACGAATGCATGCTTTGCCTTAAATTAGTGTCTGTATTTAATTATGATGACTTCTATTGTATGTTCACATTTATTAAAAAAACCTTTTGGTTTTGACATTCTGAGTACCCCTGATCCAGCTGTATTCTCAGTCTGTCTGATACGCTCTGTTGAAGCTCCCGCCCTTTCAAAGCCCCTTTTTGTACCTTGCCCAGTCTGCTGTGATTGGTCGACCAGTCTTCTCTGTCGTATTTGGTCAGTTCAGTACCATGTTGTCAATTACTTTGCAGTCTTTGCTCTGCAGTGGGCTTTCCACTTAGAGCCAATGGGCCTCGACTTCTGACAAAACCATGGTAGACATAACAGCGGTAGGTCTACTTGGGGGTGGGTACTGGTGTTGTAAAGAGGGGGAGACAGAGGGAGAAGTCCTGTGTATCAGACTTTTTTGTCTTGTGAAGTGAAGTACCACATCAAGAGACACGTAAAACACACAGAGGGGCATTTAACACTGAAAAAGCATAACATGGGTTCTTTTTCTAGGTTGCAGCTTCAAATTAAAAGCCCTACTCATTTTAAAGTAATGCCCACAGATCTCATTTAGATAGAATGTGTTTTCACATGAAAAACATTTTTTCTGTTTTCATTGTTACTGAAATTCTTTGAATTTCTTGACAGAACTGTGCTTCTATAAACCAGCATCAGCAATTTGGGAATATGTTTTTGAATCTCTTGTCATGACTTGGTTTATAATCAAATTATCTTTTCTTCCAAATTTCACTCTTAAAATCTCTTGAGTAAACTGGTCAGTCAGAATGAGAGCCTCAATCATTTGAAAGTGAGCTCCACAGAATCTAAATATTAAATATTAAGGGCTAAATCATTTCAAACCAATTTCTGCAGGATCTCTATTAAAACAGTTTTTTCAACATATAGCATCAGTTAAGATAAATTTCTTATGCATGTCGTAGGTGGACTTCACTGTCAAAAAGCCTCAAACATTTAATAAATATATTTTCAAAAGTCTGTGTCAATTAGACTTGAATTTTGAAATTGTTGGGTTTTTTCTTCACATCCAAATCTTTTCTTAGGTTGAACGTTAAGAAATGTGAGCTTCAGTCATTTGAGTATAAGTTGATAACAACATCTGAGGTCGAGTACATTTGCAGTCCATCTGCAAATAAATGTGGGATGTACAGATATCAGATGATTATTAGTTGTTTCATACCAATTGTAAGATCTGACATGCCTAACTGTCTTTTCAATTAATATTTTTTTTTTTACTGGGCAGAAGAATTTGGCCCTTTGGACAAACTCTGATCTGTTTTCATCATCAAACATGAGAGAAATATTAATATTGTGGGACAGTTACACCAAAAAAGTAATCAGGAAGACATTGGTATCTGCTAAAATGACTTTTTTAAACACTGGTATCAGCATCAACAATAATTTTTGGTATTCTTATTTTTAGTAGCACTTGTACACATGAATAGAGTTTACCTTCCTGCTATGCTTCATCATATAAAGACTAAGGCAGGTGCATGTCAAACTTGTCTTTGGCATTGTAACTGACAGCCTTATTTTTTGTGGGTTAGGGTTTATTTGTACCTTACCTCAGTTCACCACTGCTGTGGCACTTTCAACCAGTGAAGGTACTCAAAAACTTAAAGTCTGAAAGAGTCAAAAAATGGAAAGACAGGGGTTCAGGTGTCTCTTTGTATTCCGTTTACGAACTCAGCTTTTAGTTTGTTCTGAACAATCCTTGAAACTTCTAGCTTTGCCATCAATGTATTCTCTGTTTTGGCTCTTTGCTCCTTATTTTCTGAACTTTTCATAGCCCCTCTGTTCTGTCGTAGGGAAAAAAGTGAAGCCTGTCACATGAAGCAGGAAGGCACACCCCATCTCCTAAAGTGCTACGTGCCATGGGAAACAATAAAAAAAATGTGCCTTGCACAGCAGAGAGAAAAACACATCATGTAGATGTGCTGAAGGACCGCAGATAAATATTCAGCCTGTTGTATTCTCCCAAAAGCAAAATACAAGAACTAAACAACGAACTTGGGCTGATCCTGATAGATGGGAAACATAATCTCATGAATGACTTTTGCTTTGCACAGGAAAATCTCACTGTGCGTTTGCTTGAACTTCACAGCTTTTCATCTATTTATTTAGGTTTCTCATTCCCCTTTGCAGCATCTGGGTTATTCCTCTTTAAGGGCAAACTTTGTCCATGCATCTGTCTGTATATTTTCATGCGTTTGTGTGACAATTCTGTTTATCAATGGATTTTAAATAATACATTATATAGAAAATTCATGGATACGTTTGCTATGAAGTTCTTAAATTGCCCTCAAATTTAATTTATGACATGACTTAAGCCCAGTTTGATTTTTAAGAATTTCTTGTTTCACTCTAATGACAACAAATAGCTAAGTCACCATGATCTTGTAAGTAACGTCTATTCACATCACATTTTGGATAATTTTGATATTTCTTGAAATCTGTGATCATGACTGTTTCAGTAAGTGGTAGTAAAGGGACATATCTTGGAATCTATCAACCTTCATTGGATAGTAATAAAGCCTCTTGGAGCAGAGAAAAACGTGAAGCACATGGTGTGGATAGCAGAGTATGATAAAGGTGACAGGACAACCAAACTTTAAGCACTGCCTTTGTTTACAGTTTGACACAAGAAGTAAAAATTGAGTGCTTCACATGCTACAATAAAGAGGCAATTATAAGCTGCACTTCAATACATGTGTCTTTATTTAGGACATTATTTAAAACTACATTGTACTTATATGACTCTTAAAGGGACTCAGGATTGCAGACCACCTCCTTTGCTCTCCACATGAACTATCTCACTCCACACAGTTGAAGCAGATGGAAACAGAATAATTCTGTCTAACATATTTTTTGAAAAGTATCACCGGCAGTATAAGTTAGTTGCAGGGGATTTTGGTTGATCACTTGGATTGACCACATTTTTAATTTACATATTTATTTGATGTTTATCTTTATTTGGATCTGGAGTTGTGCATTTGCAGAATGCCCCTGATGCCTTACACCATCACTAATTTTCAACTCCTGCACCTTTTGTAAGCACAGACCCAACAAAATCTGAAAGAAAGTACTTTTTTTTGGTTTGTGGATGTATGAAGGATTAATATTGTTGAAAATGTCCATGGAAAACTGTTGACCTTGTCTGTCAAAATGATGGACAGCAAAAAATCTAATTCAGCCTCTGGCTACGACAGACTGTTGAATGGATTGGTTCAAAGGTTTCTCTACATGTTGAAGCCACTTCATCTTATCAAGCTGCCAGTTGGCTGTGGGTGCTGGACAGGAAATGTACAATCTGTTAGCTGGCAGGTACAAAGGAGCACTCACTGCCCTATGAACTCTTAAGTGATTTCCTTAAGATGCTGCATGCTGGTTCGATTCAGACCACATGCTATCTGCTGTCTACTGCCTCCAAGCAAAAAATATTTAGCCGTTGTTGGCTTACGGTGAAGAATGTCTCAAGAACACACGCAGACTCAACGTGTGATCTCTACTTTACATCTCTTACTGTTATGTCAGTACACAGAAGCATGCAGAGGCTCGTGTACCCTGTGGCAGGCTGTAATTTGTCAAAGTAAACTGAAATGTGGCAGGCACAGGCATGAGTCCACCTGCAGCCTCAAACTACCAGACTCAGCTGGTGGACTCCAAAAAAATACAGTGTCAGCACATTGGTAAGTTCTCATGTCACACACTGTGTATTGCTGCCAGCATAAACGCTTCTCAGTGTTCAGACTGTATGCTCTCTTTGATATACTTTTACCTGTCAGTGGAGTCATAAAATACCTCCCTTTTGAGCCTCTGACGAACTGCTTTTGTTTTCTCTCAGATGATCCTGACGGTGTACCTCAGCGACGGTGAGCAGACCCTGACCGAGGTGCCCATCACTCCCGAGACTACATGCCGAGATGTTGTTGAGTTCTGCAAAGAGCCCGGTGAGGGCGGCTGCCATCTGGCTGAAGTCTGGAGAGGCAATGGTAAGCTCTAAAAACTTGAATGTTATATTAAATTAAGAGAATAGACACTCTGACCAGTGATTGTTAAGGCAAGTTATTTCAGACACTGTTTACGTTTGTATTTTCTTGTATAAACACCCATGTAAGGCATAGAGGGTACTTTTATGCCAGTCAATGACAATTAGTCCGTATTGATAACCATTTATTGGGACTTGACTTTTGGATTATCAAAAAGTCATCACCTTTTATGAATTAAAAAAATCTGCAACTTAACTGTCTTAGAATTATATATTTTTTATGTTATATTCACAAGTGCTTAGTTGTAATGCAGTCCCACTGACAAAGAGGTGCCAGAGTATCTGAATGCTGTTTACCAAGCGGCTTTTACAGCACAAAAGAGGAGCAGACATAAATTAATTTGATATCACTGAATTTCAGAGACAATCTATTTTAAACAAATGTTTTTAAAATACTAATAAACTTAGTGATCTCTTGTATGTGGTATTGTAAATAAAATTATTTGTTCCTTTGGGTTAAATTAGCCCAGTTTCGTGTGGGCTCAAGTGTTTGCCCACTATTAGCAATTTACATTTTTCAGTAGCATCAAGCTAGTGCACTGAGACATACTGCATGTCCTTCTGTGGGGCATATGCAGCAAATACAGGATACATTTCAAAAGTCGGATCTGTTTTTATCAAGCGGGTTGCTTTGTGTGTTTTTGTTTTTGCTGTCAACTAATTCTGTTGTCAACGGAGCTCTGTAAAAAAGGTGCACATTGTGCCATTCCTTCTTTTCTATATGGCATCGTGGTGTGTGTGTATTTATTCAAACATACAGAGTTTGTATGTATTATTTGTTGGTGGGGATTTCAGTGGTATTTGAATGTTTGTCAGTGACTTTAGAATGATTTCACTGTAAATGTCCACGCCTACCTTCAACTAAACAGCTCATATTCCAGTGTTTCCTTAAGCTGCATTTTTTACTATAATCAGGAAAACTTGCCTCATAGCTCTTGCTTTGTATCCCTGCATACTATGTGCAGTAAAGCTGCTTGCAGTGCTTGTAAGTGTGAACCACAAGATAAGAAGTCAGTGGGGCCTCTTAACATTGACAAAGGCATGTGATTTCAATAGTTTGATTGTCAAAGGAGCCTTTGGGGTATTGTTGATACATACTGTACATGTCCTCTCAACCAAACTTTAGGTCAACCTACTCACAGATGTAGAGGCTGTGTTAAGGCTGGACTTATGGTTGTCTGACATATAGCAACTCCGTGCAGACTTGTAGCCATGTCAATCATGTCCTTAATTTCCAAAACCAGAAAGTTTCAATTAAATAAAAATCCCCTCCTGTACAGTGGTGCAGTGAGAGCACTCAGATGTTTTATATTTTAATACTGAGGCCGTTTTAAAACCAGGCTGTAAACCAGGCTTTAAACAGCTTTTCTCCCTCATTTTCTTTTGAACATACCTTAAAAGTAAACAGTGAAATTCTGTTAAGCAAAAAAAACTTTGTAGATTAGGACTCTATAAGCCATACGATTTTACGAACAATGAGACCGAGCTGGAGGCAGCTAGCCACTTAGCTTGTGATTTATTTGCCCAGTGTAATTATTTTTTGCTTTTGTTTATGAGTATCCTCATTAACTTTGGCATCCAGTTGTAGCTAATTTTCATGAGATCTGCATCATTAATATTGCCAACAGTTTTACTGCACATAGCATGTGCATGACCCTAAGCTAAGAAGCCTCTTTAACAAGTTTTTCAGGGTGCTCAACCCGTGTCATTACACGTGCATATCTACACTACCAAATCAATCAGATTAAGTTTTTCAGGATCATCTTACTTTGCAGTATGAGCTGTCGAATATCAAACTTTGAGGACTTTTCCAAGTAGTTAATTTGAAAACAACTCCCTCACAGGAAAAATCAACATAAAGGCTTAAAAAACTAAAGTTTTACAGCCTAGAAGGAAAATACATGCTCCCCCTCTGATAATCCAATTATCCATTTTTAGACTGGAATAATTCACTTGATGTGCAGAACCATGGGTCAGAAAAGTGGCTACATGCACACACAGTCCACATCACTGTCACAGCAGATTCCTCTGGGTCCAAACGATTTGCTCCTGTCACCAGAGTCGTGCTGGCATACCCGGTGTTATCAGCATTTTTTACTGAGGGGCCACTCCCCTGTTTGAAAACAACATCCCAGCCCTGGGGCTTTATTAACCCATGTTATGCAATCGTGTTTGGCTTGTGCCTGACAATGCAGCGATCTATGCCGGAACCTCCCTAAAACCTCTCTGTCTTTGTCTCTGTCACTTTGTCTATCGCCCTGTCTTTGACTGACAGCCTCTTAAAAAGTAGAAACATTGCTTTGGCACGCAGTGATCCATCAATCTTAGTGATCCCTGTTTTTATAGATACATCAGCCCTTCACAGTGCCAAGACAAGCAGATGACAGCAACAAGGAAGCTCAAATCATGAGCTTGTCTTTGATGTTCTTGTTTCTAATAGATAGTTTTTCATCATTAAACTTGTCTAAACATGGAAACCAAACACAAGCTTTCCCTTCCACTTAAAGCCAAGTTTGTGGTAGTCCACTTCCTTGTAATGTGGCTCTTTTGATTTAACCAAAACAAGTCAAATCACTACAATCTCATATTCTGAATACAGATCCAGCCAAAAAATAGTTTTTACTGTTTGAAAATGCATAGTAGGCCTGCATGATTAGAGAAAACATTTGATGTGTGATGACATTGTTCAGTACTGTGATAACAATAAATTCTTGAGATCATTTAACAAAAGATAAAGAACGCTCATAAGCTAGAACTTAGTGTCCTAACAAACTTACAGCTGCAATAGGGCTGAACGATATGGACAAAATTTCATATCTCAATATTCATGCCAGATATCTCGATACCGATATGATACGATATGACTATGGGTTCGGTGAAAACCAAGCATTTTTCAGAAAAATAAAAACATCATAATACAAAACAATGTGGAAAGTGCAGTTTTAGCGTGGGGAAAATCTATATCGTTTATACGGTGGCTTTTCGATATTAATATCTTGAATGTTCATATCTCGATATCGATACGATAACGATATATTGTTCTGCCCTAAGCTGCAACATACTTTTTTTCTGAATGTAAGAGAAATCCAAGACACTTTTTCTCTACTGAATGGGTACAAATGCATTTAGAGGTTCCTTATCCCTAGATTAGCTTCATCTTACTGCTCTGACAGGTGTGGAATAAGGGCCATTGTACCACAGTATTTTACTTGACCATATTGAAAAATATATTTTTAATTAATTACAATGTGTTTATTGCAAAGGCTCATATCACAATAATAAATTTGAGATTAATTGGTAGGCTTCAGTGCATAGAAAAATATGCAAATGTATACACAGGTCTGAATACAAATGTGTGAATGCAGAAATAGATCTATAGATACATAAAATGATCCATATATCGGTACACAGATCCCCACATATATATATATATATATATATATATATATATATATATATATATATATACATATACACACACACACACACACACACACACACACAGGCCAACACATGGTTAAAACATATAAAAAGTGTATGCCACACATCGGCATGCACATCCACAAATATGCAAAAAGATCAACAAGTATGTACACAAATCCATACATGTGTAAACAGTTCCATGGATATGTTCCCACATTCACAAATGCACAGTTAGATCCACAAATGTGTACACAGGTCTGCACACAGATCCACAGTGTTGTTTCAAAGATATTTAACAAATTGTGCATTTCTTCTCCCTTTCTATAGAGCGTGCAATCCCCTTTGAACACATGATGTATGAACATCTTCAGAAATGGGGGCCTCGGAAACAGGAAGTAAAGTTCTTCCTCCGTCATGAAGACTCGCCGACTGAAAGCAGTGATCAAGGTATGTATCGTAGAGGTAATGTCTTTGTGATGTGATGTTTATCTGATTAAGTTTTAGTTCAGTATTAAGAAAACAACAGTGAGAGTTTTGTACTTTAAGTGCTAACAAGGTATCAGGTGGATTTTAAGGGGTATAGCAGAAATATACGAGGCACTGTTGTATCTTTTGAAGTTTTGAATAATTTACCCCCATCTTTCAGTTGAGCCTTTCTTACAAAAAGTTTGAGGCTGAGGTCAGCAGTGCTTGTCCCAGTTCTTAAATCCCTCTGTCATGGGCAATCATGTCGGAGAATTTTCAAACTCTTACTGACAATGGTTGTGGCCTCTGAATCTGCAGTGTTGTGCATGTGTGCGTGCTCGCCCGCGCTTTGTGATGGTGACTGTTTCTTTTTGCAGGGAGTCAGCAGTCTCAGGATCAGACGAGCCGCAGAAGTGGAAACACTGGAGAGAAGCACAATGAGAATGGGGTGAGACTTAATTAGCATTATCTAAATGACGTTAAAATAGAAAACGCCTTTGCAGTCACTCACTTTAATTTGGGGCCTTCTGTCATGCATAGATTAGGGTTATAATGAGAGTTATATAGAGGTGTATAACATAGAGTGTCACAACCCTATATTGTCTTCATTTAAATACACTAAGAGCAATAAAAAGGCAGTAGAAGGCTATAATGGAACCCCAAGTTATCAAAAGAAAAAAGCAGTGAGCTTATGCAGGCATTTTGAGACAATGTAAAATCCCAGAGGATTTACCTTAAGTTTGCAGAAAGAGTTTCTAATCTGAATATTCCAAGGCTTTTGTCTTTTTTTTTAGGTTTAAGTAAAGAGTCTAAATAGATTCCACTGCACTATTAAAGAAGCATTATTTGATCATTTTGCCTGAACAGTTTCAAACATGAATTTGAGCACAGTTTATAAAACTCACGACTGCAGCAGCTGTGGGTAAAAATGTGAAATTGGTTTGCAGAGTGTGTTTCTAATTTATACAATGCCTTCAGTCCTTCTTGCTGGTTATTATCAACACACTTTAATTCAAGTGATTACAGATTACTTTTGCTGAGTGATTATTCAAGACTGGACCCCAAGGTTGTTGCTTTAAATCTGAAGATTCATTCAAACAGAGGGGATTACATTCAAACTGTGGGGAGCACATACCTCAACACCAGTATCCTCAGGCAGGTTGTTACCTAAAAAGCGGGAAACTGCCCTATCTCTCACTGTTAACAAAAATAATCCAGGATCCACATCCGGATTCAGATCATCACCATCATCATTAGCCCTTGTGCCATGGCCAAAATGTCAGCAAAATCTGTTAAGAACTTATTGAGTTATTAGCGAAAATGTGCAAAACTGGCTCATCTTACAGTGTTTACAAATCCTTTAAAAAATTCCTGGATCTGCCTCTGGATCCGGATCACCACCAAAATCTAATCGATTGGTCCTTGGCCCATTTCTGACCTACCCTGAAATTTTTTTTGCTGTTAACAAACAAGCAAAGCTAGCAAAAACATAATCTGGATGGAGGTTAATATGCTGTAGAGCAGCACATCAGGGGGACTGGAGAAGTGAACTGTTTGGATATATCATAAAATAAGCGTGTTGTATTTGAAATCCGCACCAAATTGGTTATTATGAAAAGCTACAGTTCTACTAGAATCTGACCAGTCAACTTACAGTTTTTATGTAAGTAAAATTTTCTGCTGCTAAGCTGTGCTGCTCCTGTGAGATGCTATTGCTACTATTCCTTCTCTTATTTTACATGGAGGCTGTAAAGTATTACAGCAGTTTGGCAGTATACCATTAGACAGAGATGATGGCTGCATTACAGTTTAGACTGGACATTTGCTGCCAAACTATACAGCTGTCAGGAGGTGATGCAGATGCTGTACTTTCACTCATGTTTACAACTGGTTAGTAAAGTATTATAGCTGCAAGGCAGTCCCCATCAACAAGAGCTAGTGTTTGGTGGTTGCATTACGTATTTTGCTGGACATTTGACAGTGATTATGAGCCTAAACTGATTAAAAAAAAAATATTGCGACTTAATTGAACGGAGTAGTTACTCAGGTGCTGACCACTATCTCTAACAGGAACAGCTTTAAATATCATGTTTATGGCAGCCTGACTTAAAGCAGTTCAGTCTTCTCTGTCCTTCACCACAACCCGAACACCTTAGTGTTTAGTGCAAAACTCTTTTGCATTTTGATCAGATTTCATAAAGTTCAGATTCTCCTGCTCCAGGTCCATCTTGGCATCCTCTGTGTGGACATCAATGCAGCGGTGATGAGACTTAAGAGGACAGAGATAAATGATGCACAGAAGCGAGGAATAGTGTTTTGAGCAAAAATGCTGCCTAACGGTATACTGCCAACTGGTGTTAATGTCGTTGGCAAGAGAATGAGTATCACTCTGAAACCGTGTGGATGCCAAGTCGCAACAAGAAGCAATACTTGCAGAAGTTATAGCTCAATTAGGCAATTTTATTAGACTACTGTCCTTGTCCCAGTTTAAAAGCACAGAGAGGATCGATGCATGAAAGAAGTATTTTGACCTACCTAGTTTATAAGGGACTTTCTTCTGGTTGATCTTTCATGAGTCAGAAAGTGAAAAACTGGTTGTGTGTCCAGTGACAAAAACATGGACAAATGAATAGTTCTGTACAATTTAAACACACTGTACTTCACTCTAAGTCTGTGCAAAAGAGTGGCTCTCACACTTACTTCCGTGATAAATGTGTTAACATTAAGATGTTCAATCTCCTGGTCAAAGCCTGATCCTGGAGTTTTGTAGAATTTGCAGAACCCCCAGGACACTTTGATGCAGATTGAGGTGTAGATGCACATGTAATGATACATCAGCCCAAACTCCATTACATGTGCATCAGACCAACTCTGAGAGACTGGGTAGGATTTTATAGGGATATACATTAGGGCCGAACGATTTCAGGAAAAGATCTAATTGCGATTTTTCTGGCAGATATTGCGATTTCAATTCAATTCATGATTTTCTTCAAATCAAGCTTCAGTGCAATATTCATTATGTACAGTATAGACAACAGTAAGGAAATCAGTGATCAAAGCACACAACACACTATTCAGCATCTAATATTAATGATGAATAATCTGTTATCATTATTTAAGGGATACTCATCTTCAAACTCTCCCACTTCCTCTTTTGCACTGTCTTTGTGTTATATTGTTTGCTTTTATACCTGTTTTATGCACTTTTTGCACTTTTTGTAAAGTGACCTTGAGTGTCATGAAAGGCGTCCTTAAATAAAATGTATTATTATTATTATTATTATTATTATTATTATTATTATTATTATTATTATTACTTGTACTCCTAAACAGAGTTTTTGTATTGTCAACCTGCTTACCAGCACTTCAGTAAATGCAAATTACCTGCAAATGTGTAAAATAGTATGTGTAAAACAGTTGACACAACTGATCCTGGGTCAGTCAGGAGGGCTGCAAAAAATTGCAGCTTTGGCGATCACAAAATTGCCTTGTCTGGAATTGTGATTTCGATCTGAAAACGATAAATTGTTCAGCCCTAATGTACATGTTTACATGCATTTTAAAAGTCCGATTTTAGTTGTACCCAACAGTAGGTTAGCGTTTCAAATTTTCATGTTAGTCAACATTGCCGGAAGTCATTTGGAAATTAAAAGCTAAAAACAGGCCAACAGGTAGGTTTCGACTTTGGAGTATGATAATCTTTATTTGTCAGAAGTCATGCTTATTCTAATGAGACTTAAAATTTTATATTTGAATATTTCCATAGCTTTTGATTGTTTCAATCAAACACATGCAAGCTTTCTAGAAGGGTTGGGAGATATGTTGGATTTCCACTGTGGCTGTCATGTTCCCAGAGAGTCACATCACGAGACACACAATGTCAGTCACATGACCTAAGGCACGGCAAACAGACATTTCTTCATTGTTCAATAGAAACCATGATCACTGGTTTTCTTTTTTATAACTAATAATCATAAAACTGTCTGATATCAGTCTTAGCAATTTGAGAGCTGATCACTGTGCATGCAGTCTGTTCCTTGTGTGCATGCTCAGGCTGCAGAGGACGCTGCTCTTGAAGACACTGGAGGCAGCTCTTCAGTGAGTCCTTTTCGCTGCAAGAAGCCCCTCGTCCTTGTCAAATCTTTGACTAAACAGACAGTACAGTAATGTGATGGACATTAGAGATGTTCCTATACCATTTTTTCCCTCTCGATACCTTTACTTGTGCTGTGGGTATTGGCCGATACCGAGTACCAATACCGAGTACAGATCCGACACCAGTATGTTATAAAAAAATATACTACTACGCCTGCATGACTGTGATATTATTATCATTGTGGTAAGGCCTGGCTCAGGTTAAACCCTTCGTAAAACATGTATAAATACAGCAAATTCAAGCCATTTATTTTAAAAAACAGAAGCCTGTACCATCATTTATAATTGTATTAAAGCCGGCTCAGAATAATTATATTGACTACATTACCCAGAATGCTTAGCGATAAAGTGAGCATGCGCACAGCGGCTCTCACCATCAACCGTAGTTGTGTAAAAAGAGGAAGTATATAATACAATACAAAGTACAATGCAACGCTATGCAATGGATTATGAAACAAATCACCGTTTACCCCCAATCACAGATTGCAAACATGCTGAGAGCTCCAACCAGGCAACGTTACACCCATACGGCTATTACACCCTTACGGCTAACATTGGTAGCAGAAGACGAGCATGCAGTCAGCTTTATGGACATTTGGAGCTCCGTGGTATCGGATGGTGCCTGGACTCCAGTACTCGCCGATACCGGTGCCAGCATTTTCTGCAGTATCGGAGCAGTTTCTGATACTGGTATCGGAATCGGAACAACTCTAATGGACATGCTGCTAGGATTTTGTTTGAATAAGTAAGAGTCACAGGTACCTCAACACAGTGAGCTATTGTTTTATTTCAAGCAAGTATTGTGTAGACTAAATCTAACTTTAAACATTGATAGTACTGGTTGAAGATGTTAAAGTAACAATCCCTAGCAACAATGTTATTTGTAAAGTTTAACTGATAAAGGAATATATATACTCTATACTCTCTTTCTCCTCCCACTCAGTGTGTGTTTGACTGCTGCACTTGTGAGAGGAAATAATGGGACTTAGATTTGCAATTTAAGGTAACGTAATTCTCAAATGAGAATGGCTAAAATGACAAAACTACAATTGTTTGATAAAAAGTTAATAGGTGTCCTTTGTAAAAAAATTGAAAAAACAAAATTGCAGTATGCTGTATCTCAAGATGAAAAATTACTTTGTCAAGTTTTCCCAGTATCGTCCTGTCCTCCTGTCTAGCATTAGCTGTCACTACTAGCTGTTACTGGTTCAGTCCTTTTTGATTGTAAACAGACTGTCAAACTCACAGCGATGGTCTGTCCTGCCAGCAAAGCACACTGTGCATTTCCCCTCCACTGTTGTGATGTAATAAACTATTTTTAGTGCCTGACTAGACAGATGTTGCACCAAATCAACCAGATGTGTGCAGGAGTAAAACTAGTGTATGTGCACCAGCCAAAATTTGTTTTAATTTTAGTTTCAGTTTTTGACAAAATTCAAAGCGGCATGGTTTACTCTCTTCTTTACTATAAATACTTGAAGACAGAGAGAAAATGTGGCAAGTGTCTTCTGTGATTTTAGCAGTTGTAAACATCCACATCATCGGATCCAATTCCAAATAATCTCGATTTTTTTAATGAGCTAGAATTTATTTCTAAGTTTTATAACACAGAATTAAACAGACACTACCTAAGTCCTGTGTAATTTAGAAGTATTAAGGTCTTTGAATATAAACTGATATGTAACATGCCAGAAAAACAAGCTCCTGTGTAACCAGACTGTCCCATTTTAAAAACCTCCAATATTTCCCCATGAACTAAACCTATTGTCGTGCACGTTGAGCTCTAGCTTTAGGAAATGTGTGTGTGCTCCGAGATGCGAATGACTATGATAAAAGCAGCCTCTGGCATAGCATCTTTTCTCTTTGAGACCATCTGTCCCAGATTTCACAATAGAAATGTGTTGTGGTCAAGGAATCGTAGCTAATTTAACCTTAATGGTGGGGGGAACATCCCAGCCGAGCATTAGACACAGTGGTTTTGTTTTTTGTTTTTTAAAAAAGGTTGAGGAACAAGAGTACCCAGAAGCCATTCTGTTTGATATCCTGAAACTTTCACTTTCTTTCTACCACAGAAGAATCACAAAGACAACATGTGTTTTAAAGTGAATACTAAGACCAGTTGATTTGCATATTGTTTTAAAAGCAGACACGTTGATTTTTGTTATGTTTGTTCACTCATACAGAGAAACAGTTTCACTTACATGGTCAGCTTGGTCAACCTCTCAAGAGCTGAGGCTCATTTGTGTCTGAGTTCCTTCCTAATATCTGATTTAGAGGATTATATCAGTCAGCCTGCTGGATGATATAACCGCCTCTAAGAGGATCATTGCTTTGGCTTTTCCACGGGCTGCTGCCCAAACCCCCCCTGGGCTTTCTCTCTCCACCAGGCAGCCGAGCTGATCACCCTCAGAGAGACACGGCCTCGGAAAGAGCAGAGAAGCCTCAAGGGAATGCCACAGTGATGGCACACATTTTCTTTTTTCTTGAAAGAACACAAGTGAGGAAGATGCCTTACTGTTGGTGCAAAACTTCCTTTTTTTATTTGACAACTTTACAGTAATAATCTGTAAATATGTGATTTGCCGATAATGCCAACAATGCCAATCATGGCAATGTTGCTTGTTCTAATCCCATTATATCATGTTATTCTGATCTCTAGTAGTCAATAACAAAATGTGCTTTTTAAGGCATAGATTTACTGGAATCCATCATCTCTGCAGCTGTAATTGAAAGTTAAACAGCACTGTCTATACCTGCACTTTGTGAAATGTCCTAAAATAGTTTTATTACTGGTAGGTATATCTAAAAATATGGCTCTATAGCATTCCCTGTGTAGCATCAGTCCTTTGACATTTTGATATTATATAAAAAAAGAAAAAAACATATTTCTGAACAATTCACAATAACTTTGGCACATAGTTGTGGCTGCTTCTCAAAGCAATAGGATATATTTAATCGTTTTAAATGTAAAGTTATGCAGTAATCCTGCTTGATAATAGTGACCCTGATATTAATAATTGTAATCAGATTATAGATTTTAATAAATGAGCAGCCCCTTATTAGAAATCATACATACAGTCTCATTTCATAACTGGAAGTGCTCCGAGAACTCTCAGCCAATGCATTTCTGACACTATTTGCCCTATCTCGAAATGTTAATAAGTCCTTTAAAAAAACTCTTGGATCTGCATCTAGATCAGATCACCACTGAAATCTAATTACTTCTTCCTTGTGCCATGACTAACCTTACCTGAAAGTTTAATCAAAGTTCATTCCTGCCCTTTCAAGTTATCTTGCTAACAGACAGACTGACAAACGCCGGCAAAAACAGAACCTCCTTGGTGGAGGTAACCAGGAGTCCACTTGTTTGTATTTCCAACAAAGAGCATAATTCATGTGGTAACTCATTTGCTTCACAATAATCCCAGTTGCAGCCACACTCACACTCTGACCCTGTTAGTTAATACAGTGCATTAATGCACATTAATGTCCGTTTTGGGCATTTGGATTATAACTGATTGTTAATGCTCTGTGTGTTCAACTTTAGTCAATATAATCATCAGTAGTCCTCCTTAAATCATAAAGTAAGTTCAAGTTTGGCTTATTTATCGTCCTCTACCCCCCCTCATGGTGATGGCAATTCCAGCTATTTTTTTATCCATAGGATTATTTTGCTCAGCTCAGCATTAAGAGACAATCTTTTAGCTCTCCATTGGTACCTTGTTTGGTTCAGTTTTGGCTTTGTTTAATCTATTAATCAACATTAATAAAAAAAAAAACACTGTCTCTCTGACAGAGGCAAGTTTGTGTTGTTCACACAAATGAAGTGAATTAATTAAGTTGTTGTTTTAATCCACCCAGCACCTTGTAGAGTTTATTTGCCTTATTGTGTATCTCTGTTATATTTTATAGCTTTTTTTTTTTATCACAAAAGGAAGTAGTGAAACTCTGATAGATTTGCTAGCCTCTAAGTTTAATGTTATTTGCACCAATAGATTTCAGTTTATTGAATACAGCATACAGGAACTAGCCTTTGATTCAACATTACAAATAAATCACCTCTCTTAGTTTCCCCTCATATTCCACTGTCAGTCGTCATTACACCAAATGAGGTTAAGTAACCATACACTCGTTGGCAGTGGAACATGAAGACAACAGAGGACAGTTTATGTTTTGATGTTGTTGTGCAGGCATTTTTAACTGTGTTAAAAACTCCCCGCCAACGTCTTTGAATGTTTTTTAAATCAAATTTTAACCAATCAAAGCACCAAAACAATTGCCTGTTATTACAATGAAGTATTTATTTCTTTATTTATAAGTAACAGAATTTTTTGATTTCCTGGCGAATTGTGATTTTGGAGATAAGAGGTTTCTTCACAACAGCAACCGTAAACAAAATCAGCGAGCATGGTTATTATAAAACTTAAAAAATGGTCATAGAGTTCATTCAAAAAAATGCTCCAAATTACATAATTACTTAAAATATTGATAGATGATCACAGAGAGAAACTTTATCCTGCTTTTGATTTTATCACTGGGTCAATCCTGGATTGTGCTCCATTTCAGTCAGCTGAAATCTACTCAGTTGTTTGATGGAGTAATACAGCCTCCCAGTAGGGCGGCATCCCTCATCAGAAATGCTGTTGATGCTCTCTCGTCCTCCCCCCCTTCTCAGACGGGTGGTTCTCCAGCTTCATCTTTGTCTTAGGGTGTGTGTCTGTGTCTGTCTGTGTGTCTACCGGCCTCTCCCTTGGGTGAATTGTCACTGATGCAGTGTTGCCTGAGTGCATCTGACCGTACTGGTATGTGTGCCAGTGGCTTCCCTTATTTTCCCCCACTTCATCTGGACCATAATTGAGTCAACCCCCACCTTGTCCTCTCTCAAGTCTTCCCCCACGTCCTTTTGCTTACATGCTTTAAAAAAACAGGTAGAGAAATACTGTCTTAACATTGTGCTGCAAACACACTGAGTGTCTTCAGAGGCATGATGATGTTTGACGTTTACACTGTTTTTACCTCTTTTCATGATACCATAAAAGTTGAATTGTAACCAAACAGGCATGTTTTATTTAGATATGATGACTCACTTAAGTGTCTGCTTGCTATAATTGAGTAAGAGCTTTTTTTTTTTTTGCTTTTGCATGCCATGTTTGCCTCACCTGGGGCCTTGGTGAAAAGAAACTAAGTGCCTGTCCTTCCTTGACTCAGTTTTTAAAGACCCTAATGGCTGTCTCTAGACTTCTCACTGGCTAGCTTGTTTTTACACACAACAAACGACAGGAAGTCAATTTTAACATCACTAATTAAGAGGCATTTATCTCATTGGTGGAGCAGAAGAGACTCTGAAAATTTTTCAAGCCTAAGAGTAAAGATTCAAAGAAGCATAAGGTGCCATGAAATCTCATCAGTATGCAAAGTTTTTCATGAAGAATTAAACAAATAAAGCTCCATTTTTTTTGGGAAGGGGGGATCAAAAGGAAATTAATATTGATGATTCAGTATTCAAAGAGCAAACAAGACCAGTGGCATAACAACTGACAATATCTGTATAGTAATGTCAAAAAACACTGTCAGAGGGTAGTTGTCAAGTAGGGCTGAACGATTTTAGGAAAAGATCTAATCGCGATTTTTCTGGCAGATATTGCGATTTCAATTCAATTCACGTTTTTTTCAAATCAAGCTTCAGTGCAATATTCACTATGTTTACAGTATAGATTAGACAACAGTAAGGAAATCAATGATCAGAAGCACATAACACATTATTCATCATCTAATATTGATGATGAATAATATGTTTTCATTATTCAAGGTATACTCCAAATTCTACTCCTAAACAGAGGCTTTGTATTGTTGACCTGCTTACCAGCACTTTTGTAAATGAAGATTGTCTGCAAATTTGTAAAATGGTATGTGTGAAATAGTTGACACAACAGATCCTGGGTCAGTCTGGAGCACTGCAAAAAATTGCTGCTTTGGAAGATTGCGTTGTCTGAAATTGCGATTACGATCTGAAAACGATAAATCATTCAGCCCTAGTGTCAGGTAAGCTGATTATATAACTGAATGTTCTTGTTAATATGTTGTTACCTGCATTTTGCACTGATATGGTTCTCAGTTAGTGTTACTGACCATTTGTCTTAAGGACAAAAGCATAAACACTGTTTACCCCCACACAAGGAAAAGATCAGCTAAGAATGCAAAGTTATGCCTTTGTCCATAAGGAGTGCCAAAATCCAACACTAACCAAAAGTTAGCCATAGTAGCTTAAAAGTTACAGTCATGGTGGTCAAAAAAGCCATAGACACATTAAAGGTCTTTTTAAAGGTATATTTCTATGCATTTTAGGCTTTTATTCATTGTGGGGAGACAGTGGACAGACACAGAAAGAAGAGAGAGATCAGGGGAGGACCTGTAGCAAGTGGACCTAAGGCCTAACCTGGGCCGGTTGCAAATATGCACAAGCCCTCACGATGGTTGTTACCCACTTTGCCAAACTAGCACCCTCCACATGGTAGTTTTTCTAAAGTAGGCTCAGATTCAATGTCAAGACAACCCCAAAAAGTGTTGCTTTAGGAATGTTCTGTAATAGCTAATACCATAGGATATTCCTCTTTCCCACATGCAGTGAGGAACAGTTTGTAGGTTTACTTTTAGGTGGTTTCATTTCTTCATTCTGAGAGGTCAGTGGATTGAGGTGGAAAAAGGGGAGAGAGTGGGAAAGGAGCCTATGTGGGGTGTGATGACTAACCACTAGGCCACTGGTGTCTTGGGATGGGATTGTATATATTGCTAATGTTACTAATCCCCTTATTAATTCTGCATACCAGTCCATTTCTTTATTGTTTTCCTCATTGATACTTGTGGATTTCACATGTTGAAATAAGTAGGGCTGGGCATTGTTAAGAACCTCACGATTCAATTCGATTTCGATTCTTTGGGTGGCGATTCGATTCAGTATCGATTCAGTTAGAAGTAGAAATACACAAATAATTAGAGAACCTGTTGACAATTTTTGATTTGTTTTATTTTGATGCTAATGTGAACATATGTGGTATGTCACCTCATATTTTTGAGCAAACATCTGAAAATAAAAATTTGCACAGTAATAACTTATTTGTGCACATGGAGTACAACAGTAAAAACATGACAGTTAACACTATAATTATAAATGTCCACCTGGTCTTTATTTTTTAATCAATAAATGTGTCAGGAATTGTCCTTTAAATACATTTTTTCAGGAGAAATAAAAAGTAAACAATTCTGGCAAGTATTTGTCATTATTATGTTAGAAATACTTAAAATAGCGTGAAATTACAATAAAAATGGCTTTGAATATTCAACAGGATTCTCTTCATAAACAATTGTAACTGAGAGATGACCAAAAATAAACTTCACCTATTTTACATAAACTCAAATATTTTTGTTTTCCTACAGCATTACTGTCCATGTTACAGCCAGTTATATTAGACCATGTCCAGGCGTTTTTTTTACTGATGGTAGTCCCTGAAGCAGTTCCTGTCCAGCTGAAGACAGATCTCAACATTTCTTCCTCCAATATTTCTAAAATTACTATTTACGTAATCCATAAAGAACAAACTATGATCAAAAATACTTCAAATTCCAACAAAAAGACAATAAATACACGGAAAATACGTCGGAAATACGGCAAAAGAATGAAAAGAAAACGCTCCAGAATGATACTAATGCTGTTGTGTTTAATATTTTACATAATTTACGCAGAAAATACTGATAAACCGCCGTTAAATAACCCTCGTGTTCGGCTCTCAGTCCTATCACTCTGCAAGCATGTCTTCTTCTGCAACCAGTGACAGCTGGATAAACACTGAAAAGGTGCACAGTGCCCCCCACTGGCCAGGAGGTGAATCGATTCAGAAGATTTGCTGAATCAATATTGAATCGGGAGGGGAATAATTGCAATGCATTGCTGAATTTGATATTTCACCCCTAGAAATAAGTAAGTTCTCTGGTCGAACTAAAAACACATGGCACTCCTGCTATTTAAAGCCCTGTTTTCTCAATAGATTTTTCAGCTTGCTGCTGCTGCTGTTTCAACCCTTCATCAAAGTCACATAGCCACAGACATTACATGATGCGCTGTTGGCCTGTGTTATTAGATTGCACCATATCTGCCATGATTACTGCCCTAAATCATTGGTTGTTGTACAATCTGACTTCATCCAGGCAGAGTGTAACATCATTGTTTTACCATGCACACCATACTAAGGTAAAGGAATTGATGGGGGGATTGTTAACCATAAGGAAAAGTTATATTAATTCTGCAAACTGATTAGATTCAGTCCTCAACTTGAACCGGCTCAAGACTTCCACCTTTGCTGGTCCCTTTGTGACACTTAAAACCCCATATGTCTTGTGGAGCCTAGTTAAACAGGATTTTTAATCTTGAAATTAGAGTAAATAAAGATATTTTAGTAAATTTTAGTAAATAAAGAGGCCATATTTATATTTTTATTTATATTTTATTTATAGAATATGAAAAACCCTCTTGTTTTTACATGCTGAGTACCCCAGATCCAGCTGTATTCTCAGCCTGTCTTAGAGACTGTTGAGGCTTCTGATACATTAAGGCCCTTCTCCCCTCAGGGGCCCAGTCTTTTTTGTTGGATCACCTCTTTGGTAATTGGTCAGTTCAGAGCTGCTCAGTCCTGGAGAAAGAGCTGTTTCAGGCAGCCGCTGGTGAGGGAGATGTCCTGATGTCAGTAACTATTGTCCTCCAACTTGTGCATAGAAGTAGTCTGTCAAGCAGAGGAGACATGTAAAACCCACTAAAGGGCACAATACATCTCAGAAAAGCATAATATGGGGCCTTTAAGGAGCCTGGATTTTCCTTAAGATTTGCCTCCTCCAACCAAACATGCAGTTAGCATTTTTTTTGTTGAAAACTAAGCCCTGGTTTTGACACCCCTGTCTTCTTTCTGCCATGATCATATTTTTGACTTCTTTATCATTTCTGTTGACTGCCTCTGATGAAAGTGTGAAGTCCTTGATTTGCAAGACATGCAGAACAAAGTGAAAGGAACTGACAAGAGAATTGATAAGCAAAACGAGTAGTGATATTGATTCCATTAAGGAGTTGTTATCAATTCTTTACTGGAATTGCTTTTCAATTTCCATCTCTACATACATTAAACATGTCATAAACTGAGACTATCTCAGGTCAACTTTCAATGCTGGCATCTTGTTGATGCCTCTCACTCACCTCCTGACACTTAAAAGGTGTTTTTCACGTAAACCAGTATTCTTCTTTTCTCCTTAAATCTGCTGTTGAACGAAAACAATGTGACAACCCCCACATCATCTTCTTTTCTCTACCTCTCTCTTTAAAAACTCTAGTTCACTTGAGCATCCCAGTTTCTCTTTTGGATCGAAGCTCACTGTTTTATTAAAAAGAAGTCTGCCTGCCTGCCTGTGTAAATACTGTAGCAGCTGATTCTGTGAGGGTCAGCAAAAAAGTTTTTTCTTTACTCTTTGAGTTGTTCAACAACCAATTAATCAATGTTTCCAGCTTTTTAGCTTGAACTTTATTTCCAGTTACTTTTGATAGTTGTTTTATCAAGTGGTTTAGCTTAGTCTGCAGTAGAAATTACTCTACCCAAGGCAAAAATGAACAATCCAACACCCTAATGAGAACAGACATGAGCAACAGTGGACAACATTTTAAGTTAATTACAGTGCTGTTTTTTAAAGACACAGATAAGCAGAGTCAAATGTTATTAAGTGGATGAAAATAGCTGTAAGGTACCTGAAGGTTGAAATCATACATGTTGTTTACAGACTGACAAGTCTGCCAAGGGCTGTGTACCAGCTTTCCAAATAAGTATAGCCCTTCAGAGAACTTAAAAAACTCTTATAACGTGTTCATTCAGTTGAGGCCTGGACTTTAGCAGACAGCGGCTCTGTTGTCTTTGAGAACTCAGTGATCATCTCCCACATGGCCGGCCTTACTTGTTCGATGGATGCAAAGCTTCACTGCTATTTCCCTCTGCTATAGTGCAGCTAAGATGTTGCCTTAGGTTCATGTCTTTTTTTGCGTGTGAGATCAGAATTACAGTGTTGCAGAGTATTTTATAACTAATAGACCATGCTTTAGACCATGGTAAATAGTCTAACCAGGTAACCGCTGCAACCCGACTTACAAGTCACACAAGAGAACCCATCACCCTGGATTTAAAGTTGCTTCACTTGCTTATAATTCATTTTAGAAATAATTTTAAACTTCTGTTTTTTAGTTTTACATATTGTAGAGGGTCAGCCGAATAATTCATTTCAGACCTCCTGACCCCCTACTGGCATTCATCACACTTAAGTTTCTCTGGTAGTTACTTGCTCACTACTCCTCAGTCAAACCTAATAACTAAAGGTGACTGAGCCAGTCTGAGACTCTAAATTGAGGAATGACTTACTGGAGGAGATTAGGGAAGCTAATATGCTGCCATTTTTTAGCACCCTTTAAAAACTCACTATTTGAGACTCTTGATTACTTGTAAAGTGCTAAACAAATAAATCAATCATTAAAGTTATTAGTATGCCTAGTGAGTTACTTTTACTTTCAGAAAAACCTGCAGTGTTCTGTGCTCGACACTTGCACATTGTTTGAACATTATTAATACACTGCTCGGCCAAAAAAAAAGTCACCACCAAAAAACAGGGTCACACACTCTAATATTTCATTGAACTGCCTTTAGCTTTGATTACAGCACAAATTTGCTGTGGCATTGTTTCGATAAGCTTCTGCTCACAGCTGTTCAGTCCCAATCCCTTGAGTTCCCTTCACATTGTGTGTGTGGAAATGCTCCTACTTTCACTATTAATCATACCCCTGAGTTCTGCTGTTGTTTTTCTTCTATTTGATTTGGTCAAACGTTTAAGTGATCACAGATCACGATCATGCAGGATTTTTTTCGACCACATTTCTTTCTTGAGGACGATGCTTCCCCACTATCCTTCCAGTTTTTAATAATGCGTTGGACAGTTCTTAACCCAAGTTTAGTAGTTTCTGCAATCTCCTTAGATGTTTTTTTCTGCTTGATGCATGCCAATGACTTGACCCTTCTTAAACAGACTAACATCTTTTCCATGACCACAGGATGTGTCTTTCCACATGGTTGTTTAAGAAATGAGAAGCTACTCATTGCATCAGCTGGGGTTAAATAAGATGTTGCCAGCTGAAAGATAATCACACGTGCAGTAATTATCCAACAGGAGGCTCCTACCTATTTGCTTAGTTGAATCCAGGTGGTGACTTTTTTTTTGGCCAGGCAGTGTATTTGCCACATTGAGGATAAGGATTTAAAATTAGGGATGCACATCAGCATGGGTTTAACTTCAGTATAGGTAGTTATTGGGCCTTTTCACTGACATCGACAGTCAGCAAATGAATGTGGGACGACCAGATCTCAGTTTCAGATGTTCTGTGTCACATCGATTTAATGCTGACATCAAGCACACCTTACTGCTGATTCAGAGAAGAATTTCTTATAAGTCAGAAGAACTTTGCCTGTTGGACAAACTCTGATCTGTTTTCATTATCAAACATGAGAGAAAATATTGTTTTTGTGGGAGAAATATGCCAAAAGAAGTAATTATGGAAACATTGGTATGGGCTAAATTTTTTTCTTAGACATAGGTCTCTGCATCTGCCCTGATTTTCACAATTGGTGCATCTCCAATCAAAAGTATGAACAAAGTCGTATTTTCTTGGTACCTTGATTTCAGATTTTGGCATGAATACTTTATTTATCCTATTCAACTCTGTTGTTTCTAGAATTTAACAAGATATGCAACGATATCCTGGCCTTGAGAAAACTACTAATGCTAATTTCCCAAAAGCTGATGGCATTTGACTTAGAACAATCTAGAAGAACCTCAGTCATGTAACTTAATGCATAGTCTAATTTATAATAGCTTAAACATATTAAATGTTACCTGGTCTGTAGAGCTCTTGTGAAAGAGATAAGGCCACTTACAACTCTTGTTGTTGTTGAGTTTAATGCTGTGAGATTCCCAGGCCACTTGAATCAGACATTTCTTAAAAATAATTAATACAAATTGCTTTTTGCATAAATTGATAAAAACAGGGTTAAAAACAGACCATCACTTAGTTCTTTAGCCTATACAGCTTTCTGTGGACATGTTTTTCTGAGCTTAGTAACACTTTGTTTGTCAAACAAATTTGTCAAAGTCCCAATAACATGGAAGTTACTTTGTCTATTAAGCTCCTTTTAAATAACATGTCATTAAGCCCCACAAAACACATGACTGTGCTCAGGCTCTCTCAATTAAGCTCACCAAACTACCATTTACATGTTTTATGTATGACTGAGACCAAATTAACTACAAACCTCATAGCTTCAACTCAGAGCTGCCTATTTTTTCTGTTTTGGCTGCAGGAAGAGTCATATGTCCTCGTAAGTGTGTCATCATGCTCAAAGAAGCTCCCACAGGGTGAAAAATAAATGTTGGGTCATGCCCTGGTTTGAATGTTAAGACTCTTAATTCAAGAGGAGCAGACCTCCCATTTTGTGGCTTGTGTCACAAACATCCCTCTGTACCATTAAGTGTAGTTTTAAAGTAATTAAACCCTCTTTTTACAGTTTGGAACATTGAAATCAGTATTTATCATCAAATGTAGGTAATTTCAGTGGGTGTAAACATCAACACCCACTAACATTGCAGTGTGTTGACCAGCTCTTGTGTATATTTATGTGTGTGTATGCGTGTAGGTGGGGAATCAGCGTGTGGAACTCACGCTGTCAGAGCTGCAGGAGATGGCGACCCGGCAGCAGCAGCAAATAGAGGCTCAGCAGCAGATGCTCGTTGCAAAGGTAGCACTTTGTTTTTATTCCTCAAATTTACCGTGACAACTAAACATAGATAAAGCAGACCTCAGTGCAACTTGGCAGAATACATTAGGGATGCACAGGCTTAGAAAGTAAAGGCCAGTGCTGGCTCTAATGCAGATATTTACAATTGATCAGGCTGATTTCACTATTGATATTATCAATTTACCCTCCTGAGCCAGGGATCACAGTTAATCAATGTTATAAAAACATACAGGCCTTTGTTACTGTACCCATTGTACAGACCCCCCCCCCCCCCAAAAAAAATATAATGATATATATATATATATATATATATATATATATATATATATATATATATATATATATATATATATATATGTATATATATATATATATGTATTTATATATATATATGTATTTATATATATATATATATATTTATATATATATATATAAAACGTTATATATATATATATATATATATATATATATATATATATATATATATATATATATATATATATATATGTATATATATATATATATAAATATATATATATATATTTATATATATATATACAATAATATCATCATCCGTTATATATACAATAATATCACTTAATACTACTATATTTGCATAAAGTTTGTTTTTTAATAGATTTTGGACGAGGCACTTTTCTGTGCATAGGCAGCCAGAGGAAATTGAACATTTATATTATTTCATCTTAGTTTAATCAAATGCATCAATCCTCAGAAAAGTAGTAAAATAAACGGTTAAATGTAAATACAGTGTTTCCATTTGAAATACACTGAGCTTGGGTGGTAGGGGTGCTTGGAGGGGTCTTGGCTGGGGTTGCCCGACCCTGTTCTTCTCTGAAGGTTTATGTTGTCTGTGCTTTTGCTCTTTGCACTTGCATTACTCATATATTTCAAAAAATCAGTTGACAGTTATGTATTACAAGTTCGAGGCAGATATATTGTCTGGACGGGGTGAAACAGCAGTATTTCTGCCTTTGATAAGCTAATAAAGTTTGTGAGAGTGATGGACAGTGTAATAGATAGTGCACACATCATTACTGAGCACCACTGGGTGTGTGCATGACTTTGTGTTAGTGCTGTGCAATTAATCCAGATTTTATTGTCGTTGCGAAATGAGCCTTGGTGTGCACATTGTGGCTGTGTGAATTTATCCCAATTAATTCAAAAGGATTTATTTTTTTATGTGGCAAAACAAAGTTTCATAGTATAATGGCCCTGCCTTTGCACCTTTTGGTGAGCTACCTTTAAATTTATTTGTTTGAGTTTATTGTAGAAAAAGTGTTTTGGATTTCTTTTAGATTCAGAAAAGTCATGTTGCAGCTGGGAGTGCTGTATAAATCAGGTGGAATAGCACAAGTAAGGATGCTAAGTTAGAGCTTATGTTGACTCTTCTTTTTTAGTTAAATGATCACAATTCATATCAATATTGCCACATAGAACAGTGTTATTGCACACCAAATGTTTTCTCATATTTTACAGGCCTACTAAGTGTGTGTATTTATGTGAGGCTCCAGCTGTTGAAGACCAGGGGCGTCGCTGTACTTGAAGTTGTCCCAAACTGTTCAGTTTTCGACATTAAGATTAACAGTTGTGTGACAAATTTGTCTGAGTGGAGAAAAGGGCAACCAGACATACTGGTACTGGCATCCAGTTGATGTTAATGCTTGCATATATTTTCTGAATATGCTAAAAAAAAAAAAAAAAAATTAAACTAAAAGAAACAGATGCAACAAAACATAATAAGAAAAAACAGATAAACACTAATGTATGGTAACATGATGACACAGCAGAGCTAGAAAACTTTTTATCTTTCTCCTCATCCTAACCCTAACCCTCTGCCTGTGAAAGCAGAGTCTCAATAGCAATATGAATGTTAATTCAATTGTCAAGGTCTAGCACAGAGTACAGAATCCATTAAAAGGCTCAAGCCTTGCCATAGTGTGCTATAAGACAGTTTTTTGTCAGTAAGGGTGTAAGGATACACCAGTATATTTTATTTTTAGTGCAGTATTTTGATATTTTATTCATCAATAATTTGTAGAAATTTGTTTTGTATTTTAGTGCCTACTCTGGCTGATAGTAGTAGCCAGCAGACATTCAGCCACTTGACTCCTCTTCTGTGTTGAATTTATTGCTATTATTTCTGCCACTTTAACACAATAAAATGTAGGTTGTTGCAGGGACCATAATTCCTAAAAAAAACTTTGATGAAAAATTGTATTTTTATGAAGATTTTCGAAAAATCTTTTTAGATTGTTCATGTATAAGCAGGAAAAACACCACTTTGGGCTTTGAAACTAGATGCTCTGTACATGTTTCTCCTTAGTGTGACATCATGTGAGACATTATGACTTCTGTTTACATGGGAGTTTTGGATGTTGCTGAATTTTTGCTGGTTGCAGTGTTGCTAACTTGACTATCGAAATACTTACACATACAGCCACAGCTGCTCTCCCTTTATGATGCTGCCTCATGCAACGCTTTGAAGATACAGGCCCAGCTGATGTTAAGTGTAAGACCTGGTGTTGCTGTTTAAAGAGTGGCTGTGTTAACTGTTAAGCTCTAGCTGTCTGTGTCTTTTGTTATTGCAGATGTTGAAACTGCCCGTAATTCCTAAAAATGCCTCTTAATATTTTTTTATATAGTACAAAAAGAACAGGTATGGTTTGGATTAAAAACTAAATGAAAAAGCATTGGCAAAGAACACCAGTTTACATGGTAACTATTAAGCCCCTAACAACGGTCAGACTTTGGGTTGGTGGAACTTAAACATTGCAGAAAAATGGCCCAAAAAGTTTCATGTTAGAGACATTATTCAGAAGCGACTTTGTGCGTTTTTTTTGTGTTTTCATATCAACAAAGATGTTTTTGAAAGCATCACATAAATTGAATTATTCCTTTAAAATGAAGGAGTTGCCAAAGCTGACACCCTCTGCAATGACATGGCATAAAATTGTGCTTCAATGAACGGTCAAACCCGTTCTTGCAGATTCTCTTACTTGGATACCAGTATTACACTGTTGTGGACACTACAGTAAAGTGACAACGGTGTGATGACATCAAAGTTTTGCTGTTCCAGGATCTCAGTATATCATCTTAGAGCTATAATTTGGCTTAAACGCTTTTCAATCTCACCAATATATCACAAAGGGGCAGATAAAGTCAGACGTAGTTTATGTAGTTTGATCTCACAGGCAGGGACTGATTTTTGGAGCCTGGCCTCAGCAGGACACAGCCTGCAACCTTTCTGTTGACAAGTGCCTGCTGCTTTCATTAGAAGAGTCCCATCATGACAGAAAAAAGGGGCAAACTGTTATGTAACTAATAAAATTGGAGGCAGCGTGAGTCACAAGGCTTGTATCGTCCACCCTGCCAGAATTTATGGTTAAATCTTTAGAGAAACCCAGGCATGGACGTTGCAGTGTTACTCAAGCCTGTAATTTATTCATGATTTTCAAGCACCAGGGAAGTAACCTTTGTCTGATGATCGCATATAAACTATCACTGAATTACAAGCAAAAACAAATGCAAAGCTCCTCACAGCCGCTCTGTCTCATCAGTCTCTGTGGCTTTTGGGACAGTAAGTAAGTCTGACCACTGTGCTTGTGGCAGGCAGATCAGTCATGCAGGATGAAGTATAGACCCGCAGATAAAATCACTATTTATTGGCGTTTTTTAGTGGCGTCTGGAAAAGTAGGCCCTCTGAAAGCCCTGCAGTGATTTGGAAACCTGGGCCTGTCGTTTCCTATTTTAGGACCTTAACTGGAGCAGTTCTCAGTTGGGTGGAAGAGATGGAGTCATCTGACCCTTTCTTCAGCCTTCAGACTGTCTTGACACTGTGCAGCGTTTCATTAAGAGCATTCACTTGAAAGATATAGCCCAGATTTTAGAGATGTCTTCCCCTGAGATGTATTAAATTTTGAGGTGTGACTCTGCGGGTTATATATTCATGCAAGTATTGATATTATTAATATTATTAATATTTATTATCAAAAGCCTGTTGAGACTGTTGTTGGATTATAACATGTTTATGACTGTCTCTGTATCTGCAGGAGCAACGGTTGCGTTACCTGAAGCAGCAGGAGCGGCGTCAGCAGCAAACCGTATCAGAGAGCGAGAAGCTGCAGCGACTAAAGGAGCGCGTTGAGAGCCAGGAGGCAAAGCTCAAAAAGATTCGTGCAATGAGAGGCCAGGTGGACTACAGCAAGGTCATAAATGGAAACCTGTGTATGTATAGATTTTTAACTTACACACATCTACTTCTGATATGAAAAATATGACTCCTCACACTTTAAAATCAGGGGGAAGTCTGGATCCAAGATGAACTGAATTTTTCATGTAGCACATTTGTGCTTTTATAGAAGTCCCCCTGCATGTAGATAATGAATGAGCTGATATGATTTCTTCATTTCTTACATCCAGCGGCAGAGATCGAGCAAGTTAGCAGCCTGTTCCAAGAGAAGCAGGCTGAGCTACAGGCTGCAGTTCTTAGGGTGGAGCAGCTCAGCCTGCAGCTGGAGGACCTGCGAAGGGGGAAGCTCAACGGCATACAGACCAACCTTGGAGGCCAAGTAACAGGCGCTGCTGCACTAGAGCTTCGCAAACTCTACCAGGAGCTACAGGTACTACAGAAATCATAGTAAAATGTAACAAATGCTTTGATAGTCTAGAGTTTTGGTAAAGTCTTATGATGCAGTGATTTACATGTGAGCCTGAGTCTGCACATTTTATCCTCAGATCCGGAACAAGTTGAACCAGGAGCAGAACAGTAAGCTGCAGCAGCAGAAGGAGCTTCTCAACAAGCGGAACATGGAGGTGACGCTAATGGACAAGCGAATCAGTGAGCTGCGGGAACGCCTCTACAAGAAAAAAGCTGAGGCACGTCAAAAAGAGAACCTACCTGTAAGACTAAGAGCGCTTAACACATCTCCTCTTTACGACTCTTTTTGTTAAAATGCTTCAGACAGAAGTCTGCGGTCTCAGGACTATCAGTCTAGGCCTGGCAGAAAAAATGTGTTGAATTAGGTTAATGCTTGTCACCTTTATTGCTATAATATGTCACTTATCCACTGTGGAGTAGTAGTTGACTCCTGATCTTCAACATTAACTATCAATAGCAAATATCGCAACTATATATAAATATACTGATGTATTTTGTCTGGCTTCTTGCTCAGCTACCATCCCCTATTTTCATTTAGTTTTAGCCATTTTATCAAACAGCAGGGCCTATCTGGCCTCATTTTAGCTGAAGGCTAGTGTGTAAACTAGTGCTGTAAAGCCATATGCACTTCCTGTGAATGAACTGCAGCCTGCTGGTTAATTTCATGGCATTTAAAGCAAGCAACTGGGGTACTTTATGGACATGTGGTAGCCAGTATTCCTTCTGTTTACTGTTATTGTGCTACTTGACCTAGAAACTGTCATTTTAGGGTGGATAAGTCACATGTTGTTGCTTTAAGGCTTAATGTACAACATGCTTGGCATTAATATATGGAAAAATCAGACATTTTTTGTATGTATATATATATATATATATGTGTGTGGGTGTGTGTGTGTGTGTGTGTATATATATATATATATGTGTGTGTGTGTGTGTGTATATATATATATATATATATATGTATATATATTGCGAGGTAATGATTTTCTAAAAAAGAGTGAAGTCAAATCCCCTCTGGGTTTGTTGCTCTCTCCTCTTTGCCCACACTGCTGTGACAGCACTTTCTTAAGCTTGTTTGGGTCACTGAGAGGCTCAACACATTTTTCACTCTCTTGTTGCTGCCCTGCCAGCTATGGGGTGGAAAGAAAGGGCCAAGACTATACAGGGAAGCTGTGACAAGGGGAATACTTGTACTAAGATTATCTTTAGCCTTTACTTTTTACATTTCATTGCATTAATGTTCATTTTGTGCAAATCGATACCAAGATCACATGAAGTTAGTGTGTTCTGACTTTGCATTAGAATTGGTCTTCAATGATGACCTCCAAATGGAAGTCAGTTTGGAATAACCAGCATCCTTAAAGGTTTATTAACTAAACAGTAATTTGTGTTTTTTTCAGATGCATTTTTGTCACAAAAAAGGACAAAAGCTCTCAAAAGATGAACTGCTTGCTTTGTAGCTTGTGGCTTGTATCCCCACATATTGTGCACAGTGAAGCAGGTTTTTAGTCTTAGTGTTTTTTTTGTTTTTTTTGGCAAATTACCCAGAAATTTATTTTTTTGGCTTCACTGCCTTAAGTTTGAGAGGAGAGGACAGTTAGTAGATGTGTAAAGCAGGGATACACAGTGTGGATTGACATATCAAGAACAGATTCTTACTTGGAATTTTTGGGCTTTATCTGCTTTTATGTAGATAGAATTTGACAGGGACAGGAGAATGAAGGAAGACATGCAGCCAAAAATCCAGGCCTGGATTTGAACCCACGTGGACCGTGGAGTTCTGTTTATGTGTTGCTCTGGCAAACCGCTTAGGGCTAAGTGCCCCATTAAAAGAAACAGTCACATGCTTTGAAAGTAAGCTTAGTGGAGTACTGGCTGGACTGAAATTGTAACCAGGAAAAAAAAACTCAGAGAGATTAAAAATCTCTTTTTCAAGAGTGTCCTGGCCAAGATAGGCAGCAGCCCAGTTGACAAAGTAGATAACAATAACAACAGCAACACATACAAATACACATGACATGAGTAACACTGACAATACATTGAAAAAAATGAAAACAGGTCAAGCTGGACTATGAAAGGAAACAAGATCATCAGTTCAAAGCTAAATGTGACCTGGATGGGCATCGCTAGCCTCTTGGCCAGAAACTAATCGGCAGGCTGCCTAGTTCATTAGTATTAATCGTGGCTTCACTGCACAGCATGTTGTTAGACCTTGCAGCAGACTAAAAGGCTAGCAACACCTCTCTAATCAGCTTTGATTTATGCCAGTACATGATACTGTTTTCCCCTCCAAACCAGTCTGGATTAAGGTATCCAAGAATCTTTCCGTCTGGAGTCTTTGCTGTCAGATGTCAAATTGTTTTCATTATGCACTGAGCTGGGTTCACACTTAGCATAATGGGCTACCACTTGGTATCTAAATGACCAGTGCTGATCTTAATGCAAGGTATAAAGAACATCTCATAAACACCTGCTGATGAAACAGAAAAGGGAGGCTGAGGGATAAAGGAGGTGTGTCTGTAGGGAACCTTTTGTTTTGGTCTGAGAATCTGCTCTTAAAGTATCATAACAAGCCTTTAAACCCTCCCTAAAAACTTTCTGTCAACACATTGGAAACTTTTCCTCTCTTACAGCTGAACAGAGCCAATGGGCCACCGTCTCCCCAGCCGGCTCCTGGCACTTTAGGTCGTGTTGCTGCAGTCGGGCCATACATCCAAGTTCCAGTGGGGGGCCGACAGGAGGGAGGGTACACCTTGCCTCCTGATCCACTGAAACCTCAAACGTTGGGCGTCAATAACCAAGCTAACCATGGTCGCGCCAAGTCAGGTTTGTTGAAACCCAAAATGATTACAATTTTTGTGCTTAATTCTTGGCAGAACATAAATTACTATATTAGTGGATATACTATCGTAAGGTTAAATATTAATAGCTTTTGAGTTTGTGACTTGGCTTTTTTCCACTTAGATAAAGACAACATGTAGAGTTGAAGTAAACACACAGAAGATGTTCAGTAGCAGAGTAGCTTTAATACCTGGAGTCCCAGCAGCAGTCTCACACCACAACACATTTAACAATTCTTGCATGAAAATCTTGTGACTGCATTTCCTCCTGGGCACAAACTGTTGCTCTGTTTCCTTCCAACCTGACTTCTCCATTTATTCTCCACCTTGACTTAAATTCAGGAATATTTCCTCCTTCCTCTCTAACCTTCCTCTCTTCCTGTGTTGTGTATCCTGTGATTTCTTTTTCTCTTCCTCTTCTTTCTCTCGTGTGTCTCTGCTGTCGTTTCTTTGTTATGTCTCTGTTCTCTCTGGGTGTGGGTGTATGGTGGGGTGGGGGCTACTCTTCCTGGGGCAGACGGTGTGCGAAAGCCTCCCGGCCCTTGGAAGGTGTCTGATTTAGACATCGTTGTGGACCCAGTGCCCCCGTCCCTTCCAGAATCTCACCCGGGGACCGGAGCCTCCACTGGCTCTGACGGCACGTCCCGTGAGTGCACCGTGCTGCATTAGCACAGAAGGGGGGCACTTACTGAACCTTCTCTATCTCTCTGAGCACAGGACCCTCAGCATGCACACTCTTATCCATCAAATAACCAAAATTATAATTTGCCCTGTCACATCACCAGTGCTGCTCTTTAAGAAATAATGGGACTGATTTCTCTCCGGCAGACAAATTAAAGCTTACATGCTCAGCTGAAAAATCTGAAGAGGAGATGAGCATCTCTGTCTGTTTGACTGATGGAAGCATTTTTTATTTAGCATCATTACTTTCCTTAAAAAGAACATTGAGCCCTTTTCTGAGCTGGAGCGAGAACGTATTGACATTTTATTCCAAGTGTTTCCTCTGTGGATTGGATAATGGCAGCAGAGTATTTCAACATGGCACAAAGAGTGCTTTGACGTCATCTACAGAAAAATGTCTTACCCCTAAACTGAATCTGAAAGCACTGCTGATCCTTGTGTGTGTTCATACACCAGAGAAGGTTCAATGAGTCAAGTGCCACGTTCATTTTACTCAGGAAAAGTCCAAATATTTTGGCGTTGTTCTGGTTTCATAACATTTCAAGCTTGTCTTTCTTTCCCCTTCACACTTTGTTCTCACCACAAACCTCACAATGAGAGTTTATTTGATGTGTAAAATTAGATATGCATGTGGAAATAACCCTGAACTAGGGCTGGGCAGTGTATCAAGTTTTTAAATAAACCAGATATAGGAAAAGAGAGTATTGTACATATCAGTGTTCACTGTTACTTCCAGGAAGAGACCTCTTATTTCTAATTTTTTTAATTTTAGTTGTTTTTTAAAAGTCATCAAATTTGTCATACTCTGTGTCTGTGAGAGGGTTGCAACAGATATTAAACCATCATTTTCCAATAATAACATAAAAAAAAGAACTGTCTCCTGCCCCCAATTTCCTGAAAAAAGGACTTATTCTTCAGATAAGATATTTGGACCTGACGACAATGTTTTGTCAATTGAAAAAACATTGTAGATGCTGGATGCAATAATATGAACTACTAACAGTAATGTTCTTGTTGACCACAGTTTTTGAAAAGAATCAATTAACAACCATTGGTTTGCCTCGTTGGAAACAAAAGTACAAGTCCTAAACTCCCAGTATCGGGTGATTTGTGTAATTTGGTTGCCAAAACTGCTGGCTTCTGTTTAGATCCAGATGCCACTCTTTCCCTCAGATTGGCTGATACAAGAGACCCAGCATGTCTCGCCAATAATGACTGACAATGAGCTCAATAATCAATGTAGAGATATTTCGGTTGTCTAACAAGCTGATTGTCAAACCACAGATTTGCTTACTCCCATTCATCCAAACAAACTTCTGTTCAATTCCTCCTTAACTATTATTGTTGTTTTGTTGTGTTGTTCCTTCTATCCTCTTTTTGTTTCATTCATCCTGTCCTTGCTGACAAAAGGAGCATGTGCTGTGCATAGATTTCATTACTTTTCACGCTTTAAATCCAAGACAAACAGTTCTGATATTAGAGACATTCATCACTTCTTTACTAAACTGCAGTTGACTTTGTTGATGCAGCTAAGTTAAAACACATCCTGACTTAAGTGCACGCAGTAGTCAAATACTAATTCAGAAGCATTCATTGTCTTCACTGCTGTGAAGTGAAGGCTCAGGATTTGTGTCCTATTGATCGAAAACCCTTTTTTCAAACACTCCACGACAGTCTGCTCTATTCGGGGTATATTGACTTATTGGACAAAAAGAGAATTATTTGTAAAGGATGTGAGATTTTATGGGGTCAGGTGCCTTTTTGCCCCGTCAGACCCCCATCAGGGTAAAAGATATGAAAAAGTGTCTTCTAAAAAGGCAGCAGAAAATGACTTTTGTCTGCTTCTAGGGGGTTTTGCTGGAGATGGCTTGTTGAGAGGTTAATAAGTGCTTTTATTTTGATTTCAGTATTAAAAAACAGTTTTAGCCAATTATAGAGGGGACATAAATTGATATTAATTATCTTTTTATCATCTATAAAAAGCTAACAAGACAATCTAAGTGAAAATCAAATGTTTTATTTAGTCATTAGGGCTTCTCCCTCTCCCCCTGTGAACAGCTCCAGTAACTCCCTGTGATGTCCTGCTACTGTTACATCTAAAGTCTAGCCCATTGGCTCAGGGTGTCAAGCCTAGTGCAGAGCTTAGACTGTAGAGATAATGCTGTTGAAAGTGGTGCTAAACTGCACCACCCCTGATCCACCTCTGCGGGTGGATCAGGGGTACTTAGTGTATGAATATTGGCAGGTTTTATGACAATTGCAGTAGTACAGAATTATCAAGTAGTCATTGAAATAAAAATTATGAACAATATTTTTACACATCAAAATCACCAACAGCACTACAGTAAATCATATTTATACGTTTTTTTATGATAAAATTTTCTATTAATAGGAATTATATAAAAATATTGGTATTATAAATCACATTTTCACATGTTGAGGAAGACAATCTGCAAATAAGTAGGAGGTACCACTTTACCATAAGGGGTGCACCGAAATAAACCTGAATGGAAAATTTGTTAAAGAAGCTTTAAACATGTCTCCATTATTGTAAATGGCACTGGCAGCCTTTATTTATTTATTGATCTCAATAAAAGTTACAAATAATTCCTCTTTTTGTTGTAGTTAAAACTTTTGTTCCACAGGTTTTATCATTCTGTTGTTCCCCACATGCTTATGGACACTAACACTGTAAAAAAAAAAGGATCAAGCATTGTGGTTTTAAGTCCCAACACTGTATCTGATTCATAGGGTTGTGTCCTCAAAATCCTGAACCTTGCATTTAATACCAAACTCAGGTCAAAATGGTGCAGGTGTTCATTGTGCTGGCGAGAGTGTGTGAAATTGGATGCATAATGCACTTTTGAAATACAAGCACTAGTTTTCTACATGATGTGGCTGTAACTGAAAGTGACATGATTCAAACTAATGAACAAACTGTCACCATTTAGACCTCTGGTGGACATGCTTTATCACTCTGTGAGCCGTGAAGCCTTTGCTTCTCATATCACCTCCATCATTGTTTTTTGTCCTCCTTTGCATCACTCTTACTGTATCCTGTTTGTTCTTCAGCTGACACCGGCTGGCCCACTGTAGGAAAAGCTGGCACGTCTTTAAAGCCTCCTGAGAGACGAGACTCAGGGTCCGACACCCAGGGCAAGAGCCCCCCTTCAGGCTCCCCAGTCGCTCCAAGTGCAGAAAAGGTAAATCCTTGTTCTTAATACAAATGAAAGAAAAGTTCAGTAAAACCAACAAGGAGTGGAGGATAAGAATTTCTTGGTACTAAATGCAGTTTATTATGTTGGGTCTTTGCTTTTTGCTTCCTCTCAGGTGCTAGACTCCAAAATGGTTGTGTCCTCTCCTGCTATTTCTAAGCCACAGCCACCCCCCTACGGCTCCCACCTCACCTCAGCAAACTCAGCCAGCTCCCTGGAGCGCCGTAAGGATGCACCACCTCTCCCTCGCCCACTCCCCAACCCCCCAGCTCCTGCTTGGCCTCGCATCCCCCCCACAACGGGCTCATCGTCACAGCAGATCCAGCAGAGAATCTCTGTGCCGCCCAGCCCCACCTTCCAGCCGAATGCCCCGATGTTCCCCCCTGGACTGAGTGAGCGACTGGATGCTCCGCCAGCTGTGGCAGTACGGCCCTTCATACCAGACAGGGGGTCACGGCCTCAGTCACCCAGAAAGGGCCCACCAACCATGAACTCAAGCTCAATCTATCACATGTATCTCCAGCAGGCGGCGCCAAAGAGCCAGCCACTCAAGCCTGCTCTCAAAGCAGGTAAGGACCAGTGAAAAGACAGTCAGAATGTAGCTAAGATAGAAGAAAACATATCATTTTTTTTCATTTCATTTTCATTTTCTGTCAAGTGTATCAGATAATTTGTATCAACAAGGCCCACAGCAGGGAAGAGTGGTTTTATGTGGCCTTCTTGGTAATCAAAGTTGCCCATTCCTGCTCTACACTATTTATCTCTAATGATCGTACCTTTCTATGTTTATCCAATCTGTTTTTTTTTTTTTTTTTTTGAAAATAGACATGCCAGCTACACTAAGCAGAGAGAAGATAGAAATTAAGGGAAAAAGCAAAATATAGTAAGGGCTTTATTACAACTGTAGCAGCCAGATTATCACTTGGTTTCTTAATGTCCAAAATGAATGTTGATTCTTTGTATTAACAGGATGATAGTCTTACAAGAAACAAAAGAAATGACATCATTTAGTTTCAGTTTTTTGCCTGTTATTTTGAGCCAAAGTTTTAGGGATACAGCTTTAAAAGTGGAAGGAGATCTTTTTAAAAGAACTTTGGCAAATACAAATGCTTTGACTTAATTTTTAAGTTCACAAAAATGTGCCTTATGTGTATTTTCTTAGTTTTTACTTAATATTTGCTTTTAGACAATGATTGAGTTACACAGGGACCTCCATCCAGTACAATGCTGTAGGGTAAAAGATGTGAGAAAGTAAACTCTAGTGCATAACAACTGTCAACTGATGGATTACAATGATGTGCTGTTTAAAATTCAGACTTCAGGCTGACAAAATACATTTTTTTCAAGTTTACACTAACGTTAGACAACAATGACTGAAAGCAGTGACTGTTATAAAATGTATCTTTTCTTTTTCACAGTTTATGGAAAGCCAGTTCTCCCCTCCAGCTCCACACCTCCGTCCCCCCTGCCATTTGCCCAGGCAGGAGGTGCCTTCCCACTGCTCCAAGGCCACCCGGGTGGGGAGGACTCTTTGGACGGAGAGTTCGATGATCACGAGTTCTTCCAGCACCCAGAGCCCTTGGCTCCTCCGCCTAGCGTGGAGAACATCCCCCGACCACTAAGCCCAACCAAGCTAACACCCATGGTACACTCCCCGCTGCGCTACCAAAGTGACGCTGACCTCGAGGTGCTCCGCAAAAAGCTGGCCAACGCTCCCAGACCACTGAAAAAGCGCAGCTCAATCACAGAGCCAGAGGGGCCAAGTGGACCCAACATCCAGAAGCTTCTCTACCAGAGATTCAACACCCTCGCAGGAGGCATTGAAGGAAATGGAGTTGGTGGATCAGGAGGTGGTAATGGTGCAGGTAACGGGACGCCGTTTTATCAGCCAGGTCATTCACCTGGTTATGTGGGTGGAGACTCTGCAGCTGACACAGACAACGGTAACCTTCCCTCAGAGACACAGCTACCACCAGGGCCAGAGGAAGAGGAGCTGGGCTCTGATGCTCAGACTCCTTCTGCAGACGCAAATGACAACGAACACCCACCTTCGCCAAAGGAAGGACTGGATGACGCTGATGATGCAGAAGCACCAGAGGACGACAACAACAATAACATGGGGAGCTCTGAGGCGCTGCTGCCCAGCCCTGTGCCAGAAGTTGTAACTCCAGAGGAGAGTGGCACGGCAACCTCACAGCACCTAGTAAGAGACGCACAAACACATTTATTAGTGCAACCATGAAGGGATGCGCAACATTATCAGTGTAATATTGGTATCTGCAGATAAGGGCACTAAAACTAAGTATCTCTATCAGTGAATATGACAATGTGGGTTTATACAGTTGATATATTAGAAACATATTTTGGCAGCTCGTAGAGTTTGTGCAGAACCAACAGACTTAACTCAGCTTATGTGTTTTTGTTCTTATGTCCTTCGAACTTTTAAGTTTGTCAAGGAGTTTATTTTTGAGGTCTGAACTACAGTTAAGTTATTGCACTTCAGAGTTTTCGTGTCGTATTGAGCACTTCTTTGTTCATTATTATGTAACACATCTGCAAGCCGGTTGTGAGCTCTGAGAAGCTAATTGTCTGTCAGCAGGTTTTAACAGTGTTGTTTATTGCTCCCTAAAGGGCAAATGAAGCATTTCTTCTAATGATAAATTTTGCATATACATTAATGTGCATCTATTCCCAAAAGAATTAGAATATTTGATCAGAAATACATTTTTTGGTTTTTAAGATGGTTTTTTTTGCACTTTTTTTTTTTAAGATTTTCTTCTTCATCTGTTAATATACAGCAACTTAAAAAGTATCTAACAGTGTAAAATATTCAAGCCAGTGTGTCATGCTCATGTTTACAAACCGTCAGTAAAAGAGAGAGAGAGATGATGAAATGCATAATGAAGGGAACTTGTCTTGAAGATAAAAGTAACTGGGGATGCTTGGGAGGAAAATCAAAATATCAGTCCTTTTACATTATTGAGAAATTATATTAATTTTCTTTAGGCAGTTTCTTAAAACGTCACAGAAGTCTTGAATTTGATTCTAAAAATTGTGAAGTAAACCTGTATATATTAGAGAATACATTTATTATTTATCATTGAATCCAATGTCCTTGGACTTGTTTTGTGTCTGTTTCTTTAACAAACAGCCTGTCACAACAAGAGTAACAGCTAAATTCTGCTGCAGAAGAGCCTTGGATCTTTTATAGTGAAAAAAATCAGTAATTGTGGATACAAGATAAAATCAATTTGGGCTTATGTGTTGACTGTTCAGATGTCAGCAAGAATCCAATATTTTAAGTTCTAACTCATTGTTTTTGTGTTTTTCCTGTAGGAAAAACGCACAAATTTGAAGAAACCAAACTCTGAACGCACTGGTCACGGCTTCAGGGTAAAGTTTAACCCTCTGGCACTCCTACTTGACGCTTCTCTAGAGGGGGAGTTTGACCTTGTCCAGAGGATCATCTATGAGGTACAGTGCCTACACTTTGATTTGTTTGAAACTCGTTAATTTGATGTGTGTGTTTTATTCTGTATGTTTATTTTTTAAGTGTGTGTCTTGTCATATAAGTGTTTTTGTTTGAGAAGTTTGTTTGAGATGTATTACAAGTCAAAGTAAAATGTGCCAATGGACATAGTAAAGTATTTCCTAATCTAAATGACAACCCCTGTCCTTTTATGTGAGCCTGTTTTTTTGCCTTTCAGGTTGAGAATCCGAGCACTCCGAATGATGAGGGAATCACGCCCCTGCACAATGCAGTGTGTGCTGGACATCACCATATAGTCAAATTCCTGCTAGACTTTGGCGTGAACGTCAACGCTGCAGACAGTGACGGATGGTGAGTCACCGCGATGATCATACAGATGATGAATGACTGGCAGTCTGACAGTCTATTCAACACTGACTATTCAACAGGATCTCCCACAGCTTCTGTGTTCAAAACAATAAACAAAAAATAGATTAAGGCTGAGTCAAAAAACTATATACTTCAGCTAAGTACAGAGCGTGAACACAGGCTCCCCCTAGTGGTCAGTTTACGTATTACATAAAAAGACACCAAAATTAAACCTACTGTCTGTTGATCTTTTTTGTTAACTCTGAACAGGACACCACTTCACTGTGCAGCCTCCTGCAACAGCGTTCATCTCTGCAAGTTACTGGTTGAGTCGGGGGCGGCCATCTTTGCCAGCACCATCAGTGATGTGGAGACTGCAGCAGATAAGTGCGAGGAAATGGAAGAAGGATACATTCAGTGTTCACAATTTCTGTATGGTGAGTAAAAAAGACTCCAGTTTGGATAGTTAACACAAAAGAGATTCTGAAGCTTCACAGACTTGCCCCTGCACTTGATGTAAACTTGAGTTATCCAAGAAAGTCCTAACACCATTTTGTCTTTTCTCGTTGTGCAGGTGTTCAGGAGAAGTTAGGTGTAATGAACAAAGGCACTGTGTACGCCCTGTGGGATTACACTCCTCAGAACCCAGACGAGCTGACCTTCAGTGAAGGGGACGCCATCACTATTCTGCGACGGCAGGACGACAGTGAAACAGAGTGGTGGTGGGCACGGTTAGAGGACAACGAGGGCTATGTACCACGTAACCTGCTGGGGGTAACAACAATTAGCTCATTTCCTACATCTCTTATGTGTGTAAAGGCTCACTGATAGATTAAGTGGATGAAGCATTGATGTTCACCACAACAGAAAGAAAACAAAAATAACAATCTGTAATGTCTAACATTTATAGATTTTTCCCCTTTTCTTTTTTGCTTTGCAGTTGTATCCAAGAATTAAGCCTCGCCAGCGCTCCTTGGCGTAGCGTGTCACTCCACCGGCCTCCGGCTAACAGCTGAACTAGCAACAAACTCAAGAGCAGAGAACAAAGAGCCTGGTGCTCAATCTAGTCCCCACGGCCATAACCCTCCCTCTTCCCTGCCCCCCTTGTGATTCTCACACAATCCTTTTTCTCTGAAGCACTGAACTCTGACAACACACAACAACATCTGCACACATACACAAACAACACACACAAGCACTCCAAAAGCGAAAGATGTTTTGACACCCGCTCCCCGACTCACATACCTTTAAACTCCCCTCTCTGTCATCGTCCTGAGTTAATTTTACCCTCCATTAAGTGTGAGCTCTGTATCAGACATCAACTTAATATAAAACACTAACCCTGACTCAGTATTTCTTGCAGTGTTCACACTTCTTCAGCGATCCTTTTGAGTAAGTTCGTTGGCACTGGTTTAAAGCGACTGATAAAATCATCTCAGAGGGTGAGAGGATGCTGTTTTTGTTTTTTTTTAGTTAAATGTTATTACAGTTAAATGACTTGTTTGTTTTATGCCAATATGTTCCACTAATGCAGAAAGAAATATACTATTTGATTTTACTTGTAGTCTAACCACCAAAGAGATTCAACACTTTAATTTCTAACACTCGCAGTGAGCTTGCACTACTGTTGAGGATGAAGAAATAAATGAATGAGCTACGATCAAAGATGATTAACAAGTCCTGAAAACTGACCTGAAGTCCTTTTAGGTATTTTAATGAAGTAGAAAAATGATTTGGGTCAGATCATTTCAGGTGAAAAACATTTCAGTCCTCAGTATTATTAGTATTTGTCAGAACAAATCCAACCAGACCCCACGTTAATGCTGTCCTGTGTCTTTTGTTTTGGGCATTTTGATACTGAGTGGTAATCCTTAAGCTGCATTCACACTGAACGCGACTTTGCGACTGAAATGGCGTCGCCAACTCAAGTAGCGTCGCCTGTCCATAAATACCTCATTTTGGTCACCGTCACTACCGCTCAGTGACGTCACATCCACTCGAGTTTCACCGCAATCATGTCATATCATATAAGAGGATGTATTAGCTGACATTATTTAAATTGTGTCCTTTTCACTCACCTGCCAACCACAAAACACTGCAGCTGATGGCTCTGCAGCAGCATCGTCTGTGAGTTCTCTGCGGTTTGTCTAGGCGGAACTAATGTCTTCACTAACTAATGTTTCCTACACAGACATGGATTGTCACTCTGTGAACCGGAATAAAAACAGTCTGTCACGGGTACCATAACACACCCACACAACACTGATTGGCTGTTGCCGCACAGCCACACGCGATATTGCCTGAGGAGTTGAAACTTTTTAACTTAGACGACCAAACTATGAGCAACACGGTCGCCTAGATGCATCAGTTGCATTTAAATTAAGTTCTCGTTTCAATCTGAACAGTGCCCCACAAGGTTTATTTGCTTAACGATAAACCTCAGTTTGGGCCTTTCTGTAGCAAGTGTATGTTTGAGGGAGAAAAGCTGTTAAAAAGGCTCTGCTAGCTTCCTAGCTTAAGGCTATACACCCCTTTTCATTTGAACCACTTGTGGTTTTACTGCATGCAGGGATACACAAACGAGAATGGACTGATGTAAATTAATCAGTGCTACCAACTTAGTATCAGAATGCCCAAAACTGATATTAAAACATGTTAATGCAAAATGTAAACAGGGTCTGATATTGAAGCTCTTAACCTTCTGACCATTTTATGTGAGATCTTAGACAATAATCCATTTTTTTGTGTATCAAGCTGTTGCTACATGTTTCTGGTACTCGAATTGTTCCTGAAATAAACAGCTTTCATTCTGCTTTCCAAAAAGATACAGTCGTAGACCTGGGTAACATTATTTTTTATTTTTCTCTACCAAAAAAAAAAAAAAAAAAAAAAAAGATGTTGCCAAATTTAGATACAGAGTGGAAAGGTTAAAAATCTCTGACCTAAAGGGCTGCAGTAAGTGGTCACTGGAAAAAGTTTGTTTATTGTTTTTGACTCCACAGAAGTGAAGCTGGAAGAAATCAGGTCCGCAAAAAAGAAAAACAAAACAAAAAAGATGTCAATTCTTATGTGGTGTGTTAGCTTGTCTGTTTTCTTTATTACCGAATACATCTTTTTTTTTAAACATGTATAATATGTTTTAATTATTTCAAGGCATTTATGTTGACTCTTCAGAGATGTATGATTCTTCTGAGTCACGATCAAGCTTTTGTTTTGTTACAGTAACACCTGTTAACATGGCAAGAGGACACACAAGTTGTATGTCTACATGAAATGTTAATCTTTTACATATTCAGTTATAGTTTAATAACCTTTGTTTTCCCTCTGCTAGATCCCATGTAGGTTTCTGGTCCTTAGTTTCCTCTTGCTATGGAGTAACTCACTGAACAGATCTCAGGACCAACATGGTGCTGCTCACACTGTTGAAACCAGTCATAATGTGTTTATTTCATTCTCTGCAGGTGTCCCTTTTATTTGAGCATCAAATGAAGCAAAACAGTCCACACTTTATTAGAGAGCCATTGGCATGATAATAAAATGATATGAAGACGCTTAGTGAAATTCCGAAATGCAAATTTTCAAATGAGCTTCAGACAATCCCAGTGATGTCTTTTTTCCCTCTTTTGCCCCTTTTTTAAGGTATTCACTCCTTTCCAGAAACACGTGTTATCTGTCGTATTATTTAACATCTAGAGACCCTTATCTTATTCTGAACCTCGAGTGACTGAGTGTTATGCCAAGTGTGCTTGTGGCCAAGGCTTTCTCATGGCTTAACCTGTACATAGAGTGAGGAGATATGGATTATGTCTGTTTGCTGTACGGACAAGTGCGCTTTCTGTATAAACGCTGTATTCACACATTCAATTCTGTAAATGTGAACAATTAAACAGAGGCTCTGGCATGACTATGACTCACAGTGTTATAATTCAAGTAATGTATTTTAAATTAAATGTAATGCAAGACTGTAACACAGGGTTACTCACACTACTGCCTTTGTAGCGTGTTACAGTGTCAGCAGGAATACATGTGGTTAGCCCATGCTTATGGACTTGACATGGCAACCTCAGTAATCAGTGTGAGGGGATCAGTGTGTTCAGGTGTCGGGTAACTAAGGTGCAAAATTCCTGGAATTATTAAAGTTGGAAATGTTCCATTTAATGTATTAAACAGGAATAAACCTGTAGTTTAAAAAATTAAAGGTTGGCCATCAACAGGGATTTCGAATGTAGTTGTAGAAAATATACACTATATTGCCAAAAGTATTCGCTCACCTGCCTTGACTCGCATATGAACGTAAGGCTGTCCACAAGGTTTAGGAGTGTGTTTATGGGAATTTTTGACCATTCTTCCAGAAGTGCATTTGTGAGGTCACACACTGATGTTGGACGAGAAGGCCTGGCTCTCAGTCTCCGCTCTAATTCATCTCAAAGGTGTTCTATCAGGTTGAGGTCAGGACTCTGTGCAGGCCAGTCAAGTTCATACACACCAGACTCTGTCATCCATGTCTTTATGGACCTTGCTTTGTGCACTGGTGCACAGTCATGTTGGAAGAGGAAGGGGCCAGCTCCAAACTGTTCCCACACAGTTGGGAGCATGGAATTGTCCAAAATGTCTTGGTATGCTGAAGCATTCAGAGTTCCTTTCACTGGAACTAAGGGGCCAAGCCCAGCTCCTGAAAAACAACCCCACACCATAATCCCCCCTCCACCAAACTTTACACTTGGCACAATGCAGTCCGACAAGTATTGTTCTCCTGGCAACCGCCAAACCCAGACTCGTCCATCAGATTGCCAGATGAAGAAGCACGATTCGTCACTCCAGAGAACGCGTCTCCACTGCTCTAGAGTCCAGTGGCGGCGTGCTTTACACCACTGCATCCAACGCTTTGCATTGCACTTGGTGATGTATGGCTTGGATGCAGCTGCTCGGCCATGGAAACCCATTCCATGAAGCTCTCTGCACACTGTTCTGGAGCTAATCTGAAGTTTGGTGGTCTCTGCAGAAAGTTGGCGACCTCTTCGCACTATGCACCTCAGCATCCGCTGACCCCGCTCCGTCAGTTTACGTGGCCTACCACTTCGTGGCTGAGTTGCTGTCGTTCCCAAACACTTCCACGTTCTTATAATACAGCTGACAGTTGACTGTGGAATATTTAGGAGCGAGGAAATTTCACGACTGAATTTGTTGCACAGGTGGCATCCTATCACAGTTCCACTCTGGAATTCACTGAGCTCCTGAGAGCGACCCATTCTTTCACTAATGTTTTTAAAGCAGTCTGCATGCCTAGGTGCTTGATTTTATACACCTGTGGCCATGGAAGTGATTGGAACACCTGATTCTGATTATTTGGATGGGTGAGCGAATACTTTTGGCAATATAGTGTATTTTAGCATAATCTTGACTGAAACAACCAGATTTCATGCACGTATATATGAGAATCTCTCTATTCCTCAATCACATGCACATAGCTCACTGCTTACTGCAGGAGCATTGAAGCCATGCCCACTACATGATATTAAAAAGACAAATCTGATTGACAAGAGCTTTGACAATGTTTACAGAAAAAAATTTTGTAAACTCTTCAAGCCACTGTGCAATCCTCCATCACATGTACAGATGATTCTAGAAACCTGGACTATTGAGACCACATTTTTTAAGCCCAGAGCACAGGGGCATATGTCTGTGTGTGTGTTTGACTGTTAACATCATGAATCCAGTGACTATTCAGGAATGATCATCTTTAAGTTGATTCAAAAAATAAATTGGCCTCTGTAGAGGATCAGATGCAGCTCTTTTACCTTCCCCTTTGGAAATGCTTAGATCTGAGGGGGTGGGGAGGCTAGGATAATGAGCTCTGCTCCAATTGGCTACCCAAAGGTTGTCTGATGGGAGGGAAGTAGGAGGGGTTACAGGTCGTGGAGCAGAATTTCAGAACAGTCATGGCGTCTACCTGTGACAAGCAGAAATTGAGGCTGTATGGCTATGACATAATAAACCCCTGGAGTAAAAAACTGAGTGTTTTAAGTTGCATTTTCTTAAGAGGCATAGTGCATTTCTCTGTGAACTGAGAGTTCAGTAAAGGATGTGTGATGTTTTTGTACTCCCCTGGCCCCTTCATACAACACCGGATGCAAAGACATTTGTTTCCACAGAACATGGGACCTTCATATTTCACTTTAAAAGGTGAGCAGCGACCCTCCTGACCTTCTTCTCCTGGTCAAGTGGTGAAATGTCCTGGCGGGCACTTTTGTTTCAGAAACATAGTCATATTTTCCTAAACTAATGAAATGGTGTCATATCTTAACTTTCAGGGTCATGTGCTCATCACCAAATGATCACCTGCTATGGCATACTATTTCATATCAAATGACCAAGTGGGATATGTCAAGATACACAACTAATTAAGTTAGTAAGAGGAGACGTGTTCATCATGCATCTTCTCCTCTTTCTCACAAATTGGAAACACTGAGACACAAGTTTCTTGTCATCCTAACAAGGTGGGAACTTCTCTGTTGATATCTCTGACTGATCTGAGCTGTTTTAGATAAATGTTTAAATGCAGCGACCCTTTGACAAAATCAAGCTTAAGGGTTATCATTTGTAATTCGAGGCCTGATGGTTGTTCTATTAAGGACATTCACTGATAGTAGAGCGATTGATTTTTTTTTTTTATTTGCTCAACAGAGAAAGGCAGTGCTGATCCCCAAACAGGTACATTTTTAGGTCTTACAGCAAACATTGTTTTGAGACCGAGGTAGTATCTGTAAAAAGCTTTTAAAACAATGCTGATTAAGCATGAACCATAAAATTAAGAGCAGTGCCTGAAAGGCTTTGTCAAGTATGATACAGTTCTAAAGACCTTTAATTAGTATTGAACACAATCTTATATTAATGTTAAATGACAGTTTCCAACAGAGTGAATCAGAAGTTATTAAAGATTTCAAATGCAGTAGCAGCAGTTTAATTTGATCCACTCCAAAAACAGTTTGGAAATGTTTTTTTGGTCTATTGTTTCTCCCCTTTTATAATACCAATGGGGATTGTATTTTATATCGATGGAGAGCCTGGTTAGTCACCTTTACAACAAGGTACAACTTGACAGGATCATGCATTCGTGGAATCAAAAACACAGCTAAGCCTGTTGGTTGTGCCTGAAAAAATGTGACAAAAATCTCTAACCCTCCTGGAAGAAAGCCTACAGCTCCTCAGTGAGGAAAGGGTGGGGAACCGGTCTTCTTGGGGTGCTGTCCTCCTGGGACGTCCACTATGCAAAATCTTTGACTTAATCAGTCTCACTGAACTTGTTCCTAAGTTTGGAAATTCTACCAGGGCTGACGCCAAGTAATGCTGCTACTCTGCATACTGGATCACCAGCCTGCAGGGGGTATGGCACATTTTTTTGGGGCACTAACAGCACTTATAGCTGCGTTGCTTGTTCCACAAATGCATGATATTTACAAGTTGTACCGCATTGAACAGGTGACTGATCAGGCTTTCCAAAGATATAAAATACAATATCAGTTTGTGTTATGAGAAGGGAGAAAAAAATCAACAGAAACATTTGCAAAGTTTTTTTGAGAAGTATATTTAAAAAATACAAGTGTACATGGATGTGGAAAGTGAAAATGTTCATGATAAATACTGACTAGATATGTTAAGGAAGTACAATAAAATCACTTCTTTTATACAGTTCTTCAACAAGCTGTGTTTCATAAAACAAAGGCAGGTTTCCAGAATTGTGATTCTTCCCTCATTCATGGTCCATATGTGCAAAATGACATCTGACAAGAACAGAAAATTTCAATGTTCAGACTTCCAATCATCAAAACAATCCACTGATTTCATTCACAACTGAAAACTTAATATTGTTCACTCTAATGTAAAATGCACTTCAATTGCACATAATAAGGCACCATAATAATAAATAACAGCTTAAAATGAAGACAGCTCTCCCATCTTTGAACTCTGCAGGACTTCACCTGACCTTTCCCCGAGTCCTCAGCTGAGTAAGCACTTTCTCCACCTGCAGTTAACAAAAAAGTGACCACACTCAGGTTTAATGCTTTTAAGGTTTTATATGGTACAAGTTTTTAAGTTAAAATAAACATGAAATTATAACCGGCCCTCTTACTGTGTACAAAACAAACATTTTCTAAAGACAGACTTCTCCCATCACTGAACAGAGGCACAGTGTCACCAACCAACTCTGACTTTTGACTTTTGGTTTGAAACAATAAAACTAATGTTGTTTATTTTAACATGAATAAACATAATTTGCAGCTGCATGTGTCATAATCAGAAGAAAAAGCCTTTTAGCTTGTATGAAATAAAAGCTAAAAAAGAATCACAGGTCTATTATTAATTTATCTTAGAAATCTTAAAGGTACAATATGGAGGATTTTTGCACTAAAATGTCTTAAAACAATTAAAAAAAAAAAAAAAAAAAAATTAAAAGTGATCCTGTTTTACATTTTTTCAGTTGAGTCATGATGTCACCAGAAATATTTTCAGCAGTTTTAAAAGAAAGAAATTCTTCATTTTTTTTTAGTTTTGATGGTCCAAGTAATGGCCCTTTTCCATTAGCCTTACTCTACTCGGCTCGGCTTTCCCCGATTCTACCCGGCTCTACTCTACTCGCTTTAGCCTGCTTTTCCACCAGCCCGGTCCCCTGCCCAGCGGGGCGGGGTCGTCGTGAAACAGAGAGGAAAGCAGAAGAAGGCTGCAGGCGGCTAGAAGAAATACCCTTGAGAAGTACAGGAGAGTTTTGGAAGTTATATGACAGTTTGAAGCCGAGGACAAGAGCAATCAGGCTGCAAAGAAAAGACGTTTGAGGGTAAGCTAATGGAAGCTACCGCTAGCTTCTTAGCTAGCTCGTAATGATAAAGCCCCGTGTTTAACATTCTGATGGCAGCAAGTTAATGAGGGAGTAAATCAATGTAAAATTGGCCTTTTTAGCTCCCAGAATGCCTTGTGCTTAGCTCGCAGCAGAAAACACAAAGGTGAGTTTTAAACAGCTTGTCTCCCTCATTATGTGAAATTCATTGATAAACCAGAAAGGCACTCAGAGAGCGCAGACCCCGCCAAGCAGCTTGGACGTAGATTCTCCTCCTGTTGTCTTGTAAACCAACAATTACCTTGTGAAGTTGTGGTTCTTATGTGATCTTTATGATGTTGTGTTTTAAGCTCCCAGGACTGTGCTCCGCTGTGCACCAATTAAAGTATCAGAGCAGAGCTGCAGCATGAACGTGACACTCAGCAGGCAGACTTTGTGGAAATCTGGGGCTAGAGCTTAATACAGGGGAGTAGACAGCAAGTCTCTACAACAGGTCGTCTTTTATTCTTTTTTAATTGAGAGCTTAAGTATTATTAAGTAACAACAACACAATAATAAGACTAATCAGACTCACTGTGATGAACCAGTGAGACTGCGGCCCGTAGCGAAGCTGGGACTTGAAGTTCATCTGACTGGCTGGAGCCAGAGCATGAAGGTGAAGGTGGGGAACGGAGGAGAATGGAGGCACATGGAAACCCATCCTTAAAACAAAAAGAACAAAGAATGATTTTTTTTTAAAAAGAGGCATTAAATATGAATCATGAAGCAAAGTATCAGAGAAAACTGACTCACTGTACCTGACATCATCTCTGTCACTGACTTTATTCTGCTCCAGAACGGCCCAACCCATCTCAACCATCCGCTCCACTGATGAGAAAACAAACTTGCATCAGAATATTGCCTTTTATATTCCCTAAAGGACAAAAGTCAGTGTGAGAGGAAATGTTTTGATCCTTCACTTGAGTAAAAGTAACATGACAACACTGTAGTAAGCTTTGGATAACGTTTCATGCAGACACATGGCTTTGAAAAGAAAACCAAAGAGCCGGCATACTTCCTAAAATCAAACTAAACATTAGAGCTGACACAATGCCAATTTTAGTATTTTAAAACAATCATAACAACACAAGAATAGTATGATCAACTTTTTGTTCAAAATAATAAAATATGAAAGGCAGATCAGATTTATCTTCCATCATACTCCAAAGTGCTTTACAGTAACCTGAAATGTGGGAACTGTCACAGGTAACATAAGACCTTTTCTGGCCTTTAATTTACAAAAACCTAATTTAAAACTTTTTATAACTTTTGAAGGGCATAATAGATAAAAGTGTACGTCATAAAAACTTGTGAATTAAAAATACAATTGCATTTGAATTGAAAAATACTGTGATACATGATGAAATGATTCGACAAATTTGACGTTGGGTCGATGAAAACTGTTGAGAACTAGTGAGAACAGAGACAAGGTCAATTATTGCATTTGTCTGATATCCATAATTTATCACTAAAAAATGAACAAATAAAAAATCCAAATTAAAGATATAAAGTCATTTTTAATTTACAGTGTAAAATGTAATCAATCATTAAAAGAAATGGACCCTCAATGATGTAAGTAACAAAAGGTTGTTTTATAAAGCAGGCATGCTGGGATGACCAGGCCATCTTGATGCACCTACTTTGAGTATATTACATTTATTAAAATTAATCCAGTGTAAGTTAAGATATCCTAAACAACTGAAAAAGCTCTAAGAAGCTCTCCATTAAAGGCTCAACAAGGCAAACAGTCACTCATTGTAAAAGATCTTGGGTTGGCCAGTCAGATTTCTGCTTCCTGCAGCAGTGTGGAGAAGCTGTTGGCTCTTCTCCACTTAGACATAAAACAAGAACAAACTGCTCAAGCTGACAAACTTAATAGAGACTTGGTAGGTGTTTGAAGACGACCCCAACAGCATTTGTGATCAATCAGACCTTGAGATGGAGAAGATCGTGAGGTGAATGGGGGAAATTCAAGCTTCTCTGTTATGACTTTGTCTTTGTCTTACACAAATTACATCAGTGATGAGGTCAGCTTTGCAGGAGCAGTGATGTTTTAATAATGCGTTCCGTTTACATCTGAATCACGGCTCGTCCCAGAAAGACGCATTCCAGTTATGAGTGGATGAAGTCAGGGTAGTTGAAGGATGTCCAATTTTGAAGTTGGAAACTCTGACCAAAGGGGGCGTTCCCAATGACGTTATCTAGTTTGCAACTCAAACTATCCCAGTTCCAAAATCAACTGAAAAGCACCATAAGACCTCCATTTTGACCTCAAGAGAAAGCGACAACTTCCTGTCAGCCCACTGACCAATCAAATGCGCCCAACAGCTTGTCACCTTGTTTTCTTGACAACTGTGTCCAATCAGGAGTAGCCAAACGTCAACACGAGACAAGAGTTACCCATCATCTCCAAAATCAATCAACCTTTATTTGTGTAGCGCCACATCTCAAGTGTTATCTCAAGACACTTTACAATAGAACAAGCTGGAGCCATACCAAACCTAACATTAAAAACCACCATGAGCACAGCACTGGGACACAATCAGCAACAGTTACAGTGGCAAGAGAAAACTCCTGACAGAACAGTAGCAGAAGAAAATCTAGAGCAGACTTGACTCATGTTGAACAGCCATTCACTGAAGCCATGTTGGGGGTGTGAGTGGGCGAAGACAGAGAGGTGGGCAGAGACAAACGGACTGATATAAAAATTAATGATAGCGACAAATTCATGGATGCCTGGACTATAAATCTGTCCTTATCGCAAATGTCTCTATTGAATTGAAATGTATTCGAGGTTAGCCCCTTGGGAGTGACATCTTGTTTTCAAGAGGGTCCTCATGTCTATGTGGTTGTCAATCAAAAAAAAAAAAAAAATAGATAGAGAGACCTTCCAATATTTACATTGACAACTATAATGACTATAAAGCAGAGAGGACTTATGATAAATAATACAAAAGCATCTGGTTAAACTGCAATTACATTGGGTTCAACTGAATTAAAAAATTGTCAAAAAGGAAATTTGGGTCATGGGGTAAAGTAATGTGTCCCTTTTTAACATTTAAGACAAAAAATGCTTTCAAAAGTAGTTCAATTACCAAATGAAAGCAAAATTGTTTGGAGGTATTAGTGAAAATGTGTAAATAGCTTTTGCTGTACACTTCTTCACATGTTCTCCTTATAGCCAAGGCCCAACTGTCCCATACTCAGAAGTTTAAAAAAAAAAAAAAAAGCTTGATCTTTGTGTGATTTGAATTAAACAATATTTTAATTTCATTTTGATTTTTCGTTATGTCTCTATGGTCATACAATTTTTGTACATCAATCTTACATTACAGTGTAAATGTTTTCATATCCCAGGTTCATCTGAAAAAAAGGATGTCTGGCTTGAAAGGGTTGAGGTTTTCATGCATTATTACAATAAAAATCTAGGTGGACTGAAAGCAATTGACCTGGACCTGGCGTTGTCCCAAAACACCAGAGTCACAGTTTTCCCATAATCAATGACAGACTGCTGACTCATCCGTGTCCATCAGAGCACATACTGATGTTTAATATCATTAAACTTCAGACATTCTCACCCAGAGGGATGTGGTCTGTCTGCAGGGCTTTACAGTTGTCTATGTGTGTCCTGGGAATGACGAGGTAATGATGTGTGGCTCCAGGTTGGATGTCTCGAAAACACAGCAGCTCTTCATCCTGTAGTGGAGAAGAAACATGAGGAAGAGGGACAAGCCGGCTTTACGCAGTTTCATACCGGTCTGTACTCACGCTCAGCAGGATGTCGGTCTCGGTTTTGTTGTTCACTATTTCACAAAATGGACAAATTTCAGTCCCCGCATTGCCCTGAGACCCCATCATAAAGACGCAGCTTAACTTTACACCAAGCCCCTCACGTTACAGTTCATCGATCATGTCTGGGCGTGCAGAGTGGAGTCAGGACAATCAGTCGATGCCAGAGCTCGTCGAGTACTCTGCTGCGTTCACTGAAGCCCCGTTAACTGTCATTTTATGGCTTTAAAGTCTCAAAAACTGACGATTCTAGTAATTCAGTCCATGGTACTCGGTGGCTAGAGATTATTATCAAGACAATTACAACATAAAAAATAAAATATCTAATAAAGAGAATCAACTAAGTTTTTGCTTGTCCTAACTGAAGGTGACAACCCTCAGAGCGGGAGTGAGTTAGCATTTAGCACTTCCTGGTTCCCAAGACCTAAATTATTTATGACTCTAGAATACTGGTTTTGGATAAATGCTTGAAATTAGGTTCATGATGAACCCTCGCACATGAGATTTTTGTGTTTTATGCAAAAAATTTAATGTATCTGATATTGTCTGCTTTTGAGTTTTGAAGTGTTGTGTTTAAAAAGACGGTTGCTAGTTGGTTTGTTTGTTAAGAATATCACAAAGAACATGTAAGTTTCATGAAGCTGTTTTCCCTACTACAGACTTTATTATCAGCAATGATCCAAAACAGGACAACACAGTAGCGCAGGTAGCACACGTGACTCACAGCAACAAGGTCGCTGGTTCAATCCCTGGGTTGGGCAGGGCCTTTCTGTGTGGAGTTAGGATGTTTTTCCCGTGCGTGCGTGGGTTCTCTCCAGCTTCCTCCCACAGACCAGAAACATGCTACATGCTCATTAGATTGACTGGTGGCTCCAAATAGCTCTTAGGTATGAGTGTGAGTGTGAATGGTTGTCTGTCTCTCTATGTGGCCCTGTGATTGACTGGTGACCGGTTCAGGTTGTGTACCCCCCCCCCCCCCCGCCACTGAACTGACCAATCACCACATAGAATACCAGTCAATCAATCAGAGCTGACTGGGTCCACATGGGGAAAGGGGCCTTAAAGTGATGGAATCAGAATCAAAATCAGATTTATTGTCAAGTAGGTTTTTACACTTATAATAATTAATATAATTAAAAATAGTAAAATAGTCAAGGTGCATGCATCATTCATTAGAATGAAATCAAGTCAAATTAGAATAAAATCAGCTAAAAAATATGGAATAAAATATACAGTTATTTACCTAGTCACACGGGGGGTTAAGGTAACCCAACTAGAGCTGGTTCAGCAATTAGTTTTTCACTGGGATGTCAGTGACTGAGGGGCTGCATAAAGCTTGTGTAAGGCAGAGGGTGAGAGCACCAGAGAAAAAAAAACAGCCACGCAGCTCGTCTGCTGGCCGTGGGAAAGGAGTCACTTGCCGATTGTTAGCAGGTTAACCCACGTTGAAAAAACCCACGTTGACACCAAATTACATTAAAACTCTAAAGGACAGGCTTTAGTATATAAATATCTCATAAAAACATGATCAGAGGCCTGATAACAGACAGTATTGTCCTGTTATACCAAAGCCCCTACCACAGATCAGCACTAAGGTATTTCATAGATAGAGCTTTGGTATGATGTCAGTCAAATATTTTTTCTTATATGAATTACCATATAAACATCAGTCATTTATTATATTTCTACCACACATTGCTTGATTATATGATACCACTTTACACACTGCTTGCCTTAAATACACCACTCTATTACACTCACCTGGATGTTGTTATTTTGTTGTAAGATCTCTGAAATCACCTCTTAACATTCATGAATCATTTTGCTTTGCTACATTATTTACTGACTTAATTACTGATAATTTCAACATTTTGCTTGAAAGCATCATCTCTTCTCCATGTGGTTCAGTTCAGACTCTTCTAAGATACTGGCTGCACCTCCTCTTTATCCTGAAGTGCGGATGTGTTTCTCTGTGCTGGTTCATATTAACATGCAGTCTGTATCGGTGATGGGTGGAGCTTTATCTTTGAGACACTTGATGAGACACTTCTCCTGCAAGGACAATATAAGCAGTTAAGATACAAACATGTGAACTTTATTAAATTTGGGTCAGCATACATCCTCAGAACTCACTGTTAAAAATCTGTGGGTCCCTGGAATAAACTTAAACCTTGAAGATATGCTGATTTTCCTGGTAGGTGCAAGAACATGGAGGTGGAGGTGATCGACTGACGTGTAGGGAGGCTGGTGAAACCCGAGCCTATGGATGAAAACACATCAGTGCTCTAGTCAGCACACTGACATACAAGTCAAAGTACAACAGAGCAATAGACACAGAAAATAGACCTTACTTTGAGCAAACCTTCATTTGAATTTAGGTTAAATACAAACTGTACTGTTTGAATTTTGAACAACTGTGAGACACTGCCATATAACACATTTTCTCTAAATCCTTCATTATATGCAGCAGAGTATAAGGAGTAAAGACATACAGTATGAAATGTTTTTGTTTTATTGATATTAACTTCTTTGCTGCTTTTCATTGCAGTACTTTAAACAATGCACTCTGTTCATTTAATGTACAAAATATTTAAATGAGCCAAAGCTTTAAAAGAGGGAGTAAACCTGTCAAAAAATCACCTGTACAGACATGCTGTCAATGTATCAATAAAATTCAGACTGTGTGCAGGAGTTGACCTGCAGGTTTTGAAAACTGAAGATGGGAAGTAATCATGTGTACCAAGGATATACTATATAGATATAATAGAGTGGTGCAAGAATAATGCAATTTTATGGGCCAGTGCAGAAGTTAGCATCACGCTGCTTCCCTTGAATGCAAGCCCACTAAAGGCCAATGAGATTTTTCATCTTGTTTTGGATCATTGCTCATAATAAGCTCTGTGGAGAATAAAAAATGATGAAACTTACATGTTCTACTGTTTGTGATAATCTTAACAAATAAACTTACATTTTATGATTTTTAAAGCTTAAACACAGTAAAGTGAAAACGCTATTAGTAAACTATTAATGAACTACAACATGGCGGCTTGACTTTGAAGCAATTTTCTCTTAATCAAAATGACCCAATAAAGTTGGTCCTCATGGCTAAGGAAATAGTGTATGAATAACTGATTATCAAAAAACAATCAGAAATGCTTTCCATCTGGTCCCTGACCATTTTTCTAGTCCTTGTTAGCAGTTAATTAGCAACCATCATTTTAAAATTTTATTTTTTCCCATTCAACATTAAAAATCTGATGTGCATGTGTTCACGACACAGGAAAGTGCTAAATGCTAACTCACTTCTGCATTTTTTGGACCCATTTCTGCACCACTCTATTGTTACTGAGGAATTGAAAAAGAAATCTGTATTGTTGCAGCTGTTTTACACAAGAGAGTTTCATTTATTCCATTTCTATTTTATTACTTGGCCTCTGGCAAATACTCATGGTTTGCGGTTTTCAGGGACATTTTGACCATCCATCTGTGTCATTTTATGCTTTGTTGTCTGAAATCCCATTCACACTTGCAAAAAACCCCTGAAAACTTCACCTGAAATTATTCGGGAAAAGAAGGGCTTTGACACAGACTTTGCCCTGAAATTGATGGTGCATCCCATTTGATCTTGAAGTCGGATTTTCTGAGTTGTACATCAGGTGCATCACTGGGAAAGCCTTCTTTGACCTTAATTTTCTAGTGAGAAGTTGGACGATCCTAAGAACCCCGACTTTACCAACGCGTAACTGGAACACATTTAACTAGGATGCAACATATTTCCTACTTCCCATGTCCAAGTTTCAAAGTAAATGGAATTAACATTACTTACTGCCCCCATACAATTTTCCTCTCCCCCACCCTTTCATTGATCGACACATGAACTGCAGGAAAACTTCCTGCTGTGAGAGTCAAGTGAGAAAAAGCAAGATGGCATTGTCTGGGTAGGTTGTCCAGATGTTTTCTGGGAAATTTCAGGATTGCATATGTGAAAAGACCTTGTCTTATAAATTCCTTTGTGATGACTTGATGCTGTTTTCAATGAAGGTTACTCCTCAGTGATTTCGCTCATATAAATTATGCTTTAATTAATTAATTATTTTTCTCTCATCATCATGACAAACCTGATTAAGGTAATACTGATTTGTAAAGAAATATATAATCACCATCTTGGCCTACCTGATGTCTTCTGGATCAGTGAATCCTTCATCTTGTAGCACTTCTTCCCCCATTTCAGCCATTTGTTTAACTGTTGGAGACATCAGACATTAGCGGGTAAAATATGTTCATCTGTAGGCACAGCAAAGAGACTTAATATCACATCATTAACCAGAATAGTTTCTGTTTGTACTGATCCTATAAAGCTCACCAAGGCTGATGTGTCCGCGGTGCAGAGAGTGACAATCGATAATGTGCTGTTTGGGAACAACCAGATAGTGATGAGGGGCTGCAGGGTAAAGATCTCTGAAACACACCAGGTCCTTATTCTGAGGGAGGAGAGGAGGAGTTAAGGCTAACCCACATCCAACAAAGTCCAGGTCAGTGAGGGCTTGCTCTTATTTAGTTTAGATACAAATAAAGATCATACGTTTTTGGACTTGATGACACCACAGATTTAGATTTCTGAAGACATTTGTTTTGCTTGTTGTGATGGAGGGACTTGATTCCTCCAGACCCTGGTGCTGCCTGCTGTGTCATCGTCAGGCTGGATGGCTGACACCTGGCTGCGTGTGGGTGTGCTCGCTGAGCCTGAGCAGTAATGTTCAGTTCAGTGCAGCCACAACTGTCTCTCTGGTCTTCATCCTGCTCTGATCTCCTGTTTGTGGAGTTTAGTCTTTTGGTTTGCTTTGTTTGAAGAGCCGAGGAAGAGGTTTGATTTCTGATTAGTGATTCTTTGCTTTGTCCCTTTTATACTGTTAAATAAATATATCTTTGTTATATATCACTTTGTTGTGTTTCCTGGCATGGAAAGTGACATTGTTATGTGCCCAACAAGCACCAATCCAGTTTGATTTTTTTCTATAAACGCGTGTATCAGTAAAAATCCCTACGTACTATATGTCACCATTCAGTTATAAAATATCAAGATATTATTTTTGGTTTATATTGCCCAGCCCTGTGGTGCAAAGCAGTGATGCACTTCACTTTTTTAATTTTTCAAAATAGTACACAAAAGACACTAAAAGCAATAAACCCCCTTGTATTCTGCTACCCTAAACACTCTTCATATCTTACTGTTGTGGTTCCAGACAGTTTTTTATAGAGGTCAGAGGTTAGAAAAGGTTAGATTAGCAGATAAGGTTCATACATTCTGAGGGAGACAGGCAGAAACTGTCTATACAGTGTACATACTGTATGTATATATGTATCAGGGACGTAACAGTCTTTCAAATTAAATGTAAAAGGTTCTGTAAAAGTAAAACAAGTTTTTTTTTTTTTTTAAATTATAAAAAACAGAGATGGATTAACAGAGAAAATCAAATAATAACAGACACCAGTTGACTTATTGGTCTTTCTTGTTTCATTTTTCTCATAATAGAACAACATCAAGGACTAAGTAGTTTAACAGAGACTGAAAACAATAGTTTAAATAAATGAATGGGGAGACAGAAAGACAAACAGACAGACAGAGTAGTTTAGTCTTTTGTTTTTCATCCTCTCAACTCTTAAAGCCCGACACAAACCTAAAACAGACTTTACTTCCGGTTTCACTGCTGCGTGCACCTCTATAAAGTCTTACCTTTTTGATGATCGTCGTCTCTTTGTCATGGCCGCTGACTATCAAACAGAAAACACAAGTGTAGTCTATGTTCTCCATATGATCGATATTTTAATCGGGACATACAGCGTGTTGCTCTCATAGACTATTGACGATCTGTCCCTCCTCCTTCACTCTCTGTGGGGCTTTCTGATTACGTTATTACGCCCTTGCGTCAAGGATCGTCTGTGTTGGTAAAGAGAGTTCACTTACGACTAAAATAAATGAACTGTCTTTTGAGAATGCGGTACTGCATGATAACTCTCTTGTGCTCAATTTACGCGCTTTCATTTAGATTTTTTAAATCATTTTGGATATGTTTATGCATATTGCATGAATTTTGGCAGGGTTGTGTATATTTATTTGCTCTTAATATGTCCAGCTCAGCTCCCACAGTAAGTCTAAAATACACTGTGTACAAACACTCATACTGTGATGTGCGAAAAATGTTCCACTGAAACCCATAAAAACTGCAGTTCCTGATCTCAATTCATTAAAGCATAAAACATGCGTTTTATTATTTCTGTGTGTCAATCTGTGCTTTTGCCTTGGAATTGATCATTTTTACTACTGTTCATAAGTTAGCGTCATTTTGACCATATGAGTATGTGTGTGAGTATTTGACGCTGCACAAAAAATAATAATGCTCTAAATCAGGGTTAGTGCTAACCATTAATTTCACTCAAAACTTGATGATGGCGGTCCTGACGCCATCTGGAGTGAAAATCCTCAATATCTGAAAAAAGTCAAAATTTTACTCAAAACTAGATTTTGCTGGAGCTGGCAACATCTGAAGTGAAAATCGACAATTTTTGAAAGAAAAAAACCCACAAAATGTCACTCAAAACTCGATGATGCCAGTCCTGACGCCTCCTGTAGTGTAAATTGACGAATTTTTAAAAAAGTCAAATTTCATGAAGAACTTGATGATGCTGATCCTTACGCAGTCTGTAGTGAAAATCGTCGACTTTTGTAAAAACTCAAAATTTCATGAAAAATTCGATAATGCCAGTCTTGATGCTGCCTGGAGTGAAAATCGTCAATTTTTTTAAAAAAAGTCAAAATTTCTTGAAAAACTCGTTAATGCCGGCCCTGACGTGGTACGGATTTAAAATCGTTGATTTTTGAAAAAAGTCAAAATTTAATGAAATTTCAATGATGCCAGTAACGACAACGTCTGTTGTGAAAATCGTCGAATTTTAAAAAAAATGTCCAAATTTCGTGAAAAACTCAGTGATGCCAGTCCTGACGCCGTCTGTAGGGACAAACATGATTTTTTTTATAAGTCAAAATTCCACTCAAAACTCAATGATGCTTGTCCTAACGCTGTCTGGAGTGAAAATCATGATTTTTTTAAAAAAAAGTAATAATTTCACTCAAAACTCAGTGATGCTGGTCCTGATGCCTGCTGTAGTGAAAATCAGAAGTTTTAGAAGAAAGTCCAAATTTCACTTAAAACTTGATAAAGGGTTAATTAAGTTATTCCAACATTTATGAGTAATTGATGTGTATGATTTGGACTAATGTTGGTTTTAAAATCAAGGTACAAAGATCAGAATTAATATTAATGTATATTACATTTTATAGTTTCCTTATGAAAAGCACGTTATATTGTACTGAGTGGTAAGAGTTTAAGTATTTGACACTGTGCAGAAAATAATAACACTCAGAATCAGTGTCGCTACCGATCACAGGGCCAAAGAAAGACAAACAACCCACTCATGCTTATACATAAGGGCAATTTGGAGTCACCAATCAACCTAATGAGCATGGTTTTGATCTGTGGGAGGAAACTGGAGTGCCCAGAGAGAACCCATGCATGCATGGGAAGAACATAGAAACTTCCCACAGAAAGGCCCTGACCAACACGGGGATCTGCTGTGAAACATGCACACTACCGGCACCACCGTGCTGCTGATGGAAATAACATTAAAGTTACTTTTACTTATACTTTCACTTGAGTTGTTCAAAATTTGACATCATACATTGTTACAATACCAAAAATGTAACTCCAAGTTACCAATGCCAAGTTAGAAACAATACTTGAAACTGAAACGATACTCTTTTAATAGGCTGTTCAGTGCCTCATAGATCAGACACAAGATGTCGACAAGGGTTTTGTCATGTTTGAATTCTTAATGTCAGTTTTAAAACATTAGATTCAGTGTGTAGGAAGAATTATGCAAAATTGTTTTTGTCATTCTGTTTGGTCATACACAAAACATTGACTCAAAGTGTAAACAAAATACATTTTCATCTATAAATCCAAAATATAATTTCAAAAGAAAATTAGAGGAAAGCTCTAATTGTGGTTATTTTATATTATTTGGGTTTGACGTTATTTTACACTGTGCATTGCATACCAGAACAAATACCACACAAGCTGTTGTTCTTTTAACGTCACAACAATGCATACTTAGAATACTCAGTACTCTGAGTGCATTTAAAACGAAGTACTTTTTACTTCTACTTGAGAAGATTTATATTGTGAATCAAATGGAAAATAAATGTACAGCATGTATTTGCTTTAAACCACAGGAGCAATGGACTGAATCCCCAAACTTGTGTCAACCAGCTCTTCCTTAGTCAATTATTGTTTATTATTGTTTATTTCAAGGATAACCCCCTGAGATGCATCATCTCATTTTCAAGGGGGTCCTTACAAAACATAAGTACGATCATCAGTAATACAAAATCATAGGGATAAATCAAAACATTTAAACACAGAAGACACCCACATCACCCACACAATTATTTTTTGAAAGAACATCTTTAAATCTGTAGGGCCTGAATAAATAGAGGTATTGTCTATGTTGTACAAATGAATCCAAAAAACAAGTCAATTTTAACTTACAGAGCACAGTCTGTATAGTGATTGTTAAGGCTTACGTTTTCCTCATTTTGATATATTACTCTAACTTGACTATAACTAATTCATTATATCAGAGGATCTCCTTCCATTAAAAAATCTGCACATCAGCAGTAATGCCCTCATAACTCCTGATCAGACCAGAATAAACATTAAACCATGACTCTTTTTATGTGTATACATATTTAACATTTATTTCAGTTTAAATGTGGTTGCAATAACAATACAATAAATAGATCCATAGTGCTTCATCACAGACCAGCAGTTTGGATTCACATGAAATAATACTCAGGAAGCATTCACAGTTACAGCACTGAACAGCTACAGACAACAGCTCATTTTCACATGAAGCGGCGTTCGTGAATACGTTTGTACGGCAGGTTCTCATAACAGTGCTGTGATACATTTGCAGTATTGCACATTCATGCACCACAGGCCTGTGTCTGGTTCACACAGTGGACAAGAACATTTATTCTTCAATGTTAGTAGATTCAAACTTAGTTAGTGGTACACCAGAGTGCAAAAATGGGTTTTCCCTTTTCCTCTCATTTAAGTGAAACTGAGGCAAATGTTCAGCCTCTTGTAGCAGTGATTAATCAGCTATAGGAGCCCATTTCCACCAATAAAAGAAAGCAAAGTCATTCAGCTTGGACTGATCTAAAGTTGTGGTTAAGCAATTAAAGGTCAAATTAAAAACTCAAAACTGTGAGATAAAAAGTTACAACTGTGCAATACTAAGTCCCAATAACCAGATAATAGGTCATAATTCCAACAAAAAGTAAAATCATCTGATAAAAAAAAGAAATTCTCAGACAAAAAGTAACAAAACACTCTGATCAAAAAGTCAAAATTGAGACAGAAAATTCATACACAGTACTTTTATCTCTTACTTTTACAATTTTGACAATTTATCGTGTTATTTAACCAAGTGTTTTGAAATTAAATATACTAATTTTTGCGTGCTAGCTCATGTTTTTGGCTTTTTATGTCAACATTTTGACTTCTTGTGTTGTAATTATAATGATCTTGTAGATTTTTTTGAAGAAAGATTTTAAAACAAAACTTTTGCCAGAAATCTCAAAAGTTGGACTTTTCTTGTAATAATTACGACACTTTATAATAGTTTTGTTTTTTTTACCTCAAAAATGTAACTAACCTTTAGCTCCTAAATAACAAATGATTAAAAAAAAAAAAAAATCTTATTTATCAATTCATTTCTCAAAAAGTGGATGTTAAGTTATTAACCTCATGTTTTTCTTTTTGTATCAAAATGTTGACTTTTTGTCTTACATTTATAAGTTTTTATTCCATAACTTTGGCTTTTTTTTTATCTTAAATTGGACTTTTTATGTCATAATTGATTTTAATCTAAAACTAAATTCTTTATCTCATACATTTGAATATTTAATGGGATGATAATTTAGTCTCATATTCCGACCTTTCAACTCTTAGTTATGAACTTTTCTTATAATTTTTTTGTTAACCTAATGAACATGTTTTTATAATCTCAAAACCTTGATTTTTAACTTCTTCTATATCATAGTTTTAAACCAGAATTGTGGCTTCTCATTGGCCATTTCCTGTCTTAATTTTATCCTATTTTGTATGTCATTATTTTGGGTTATCTCTTGATGTTTTTTAGCTAATAATTCTTGCTTTTCATCCCATAGTAAAGATTATACTTTTAACTCTAGCTCATAATTATGACTTAAGAATTACTTTAATATCTGTACTTGACTTCCTCTTTTAATGATGAAAATGGGCTTTTTACAATCAACATTCTGTAACAATTGTACATTAAAGAAATGTGTGAATCCACAGGTCACTGTACAGCACTGACTGTCGGTTCATCCTGTAGTGCAAAGTGATGTCACGTTTAACTTTCACCAACTCTGACCCACAAACACAAATCAAATCTATTCAGATACATTTGCTGACATTTTGAGTTCAATACTGACAAGTTTCTTAGTGCTTGTTGGATCCAATTAAAAACAGAAAATACATTTTAAAAAAACCTTTCAATAAAAGCATAACCATAAAAAATGTATAATTCTTTGTTAAAACAATGTAAAAATAAAATGTAAAAATAAAACTTCAAAAATTTTCTATAAAATATGACAAACAAAACAAACAGGATTTAAGATTGATTGTTTTTGGTCAATGCAAATGTTTCCTGGTTTTAAGACTTCTTTTGGACTGTGTCGGGAATGTAAATGTGACAGATGAGGAAATGTGATGGGACATTCTTACTCATATGAATGAAAATTAAAAAAACAACCTTCAGAGAAGGTGTAACACTCCCACTGTAAACAATCTGAAAGATTTCCTGGAGTGAAACTTCATTTTTTATGGTGGACAATTAAAAAAACCTTCCTTGCAAATTCCAGGTCCTTCAAGTTAAAAATTCACCTTCATATAAAATATCATCCTTCACATCTTCAGCTCAAACATTTACCATCAGCCATAATTTCTGCACTGAAACACCTACAGCAACACGGACACGTCCCGTCACACTCACTTCAAATCAGTTCTGTCAGGGGTGACATCAGAGGGACTCCCCCCTCCCTCTTCCCCTCCTACACTTTCGGTGGTAAGGCAGACTGCATGCTGGGAAAGCTCAAGGCGTCGTTGGATGTTTAAGGCAGCCCATGAACTGAGAGCGACGACATCTACTCCCACAGGATGGATGAATCTACCGGCAGATCAAACCCACGTCAGAACCGGGCCGCAGAAGGTTTTCAGCTCTGTTTTCTTTTTTGGTGTCGTGTTGTGGGTCACTCAATTTCACTTCCTGGGGTGTTTTATCGGCTTGGTGGGGGGAAAGTCTGAGCGTTTGGAGTGGAGGGTTGATGCAGGAGTAGCCAGGGCAAATGAAGCTACTCGAAGGTCCAGACCTCCAGACTGTGGATGTTGAAGTCCTGCTGGGTGGAGAGCAGCTGGTTGTTGAAGGTGGCGCATTTGGTGGTGGTACCTCGGTACAGTTCGGCGTCCAGCCACAAACCCAGCTGACCCCTGCAGGAGGAGGAGAGTTAGAGATCAGCACTGGGTCACGGGGTCAAAAGAAGCCTGGTTTCAGTCAAAGATGTTGCACATGACAAAAGTCCACTGACATCACATGGCACACAACCAAGATTTGACTAACTGCTGGCAAGACCCCAATGAACGTGGCCCTGAAGCGCGAAACACAACAAATAAAATAAACAAATAAAAAAATAAGAAGGCATAACAACAAAAGACGAACACTCATAAAAACAACAAAAACACATGTAAAAATAAGAAAAACACAACAGATAAAAAAAATACAACAAACAAGAAAACACATCAAAACACAAAAAAACGAAGCAAATAAATATGCACCAAATAAAAAGGGCAAGATGAAAAAAGAAAAGACAAATGAGAAAAATAAACAATGAATACAAAAATGTAACACATAAAACACAACAAAACACTAAACAGAGAACAATTAAACCAATTAAATTAAGTCAATTAAATCTTGAAATAATAAACACAACAAATGACAAAACATAAAAATGTTTTTCCTTGTCACAATTTAATTTGCTTTTGCTTTTATTTGTTTATTTGTGATTAAAATCAGTTGCTGTTTTTATTATCTCTTTTATATGTCATTGTGCTTTCTCAACTTCTAAAAAGTTGAGAAAAAGTTCTAAAAAGTTACTATTTTGTTCTCTTTCTTTGTTTTATTTTACTTTTTTGTTTATTTGTTCTTGCATGTTGTTATTTCAATTTTGTTTTTTTATTCACCCCTGACTTTAAGTGTATTTGTGTTTTTTCTATGTGTTGTTTTTTGTGTGTATGTGTGTTTCAGGTTTTGTGATTTTCAAACTATCCTCCTGGTTCCTCATATGAACCAGGAGGAGGTTCATATAAGGAACAACCCTGTTCAGGTAATAACTGTGCCGAAACTTCAGTGACGATTGAACCCAGTCCTACAGCTGACTCTACTGAGCGGTGCCACCAAACAAAGACACAAATGCATTTGCAGATTAGTTTCAAAGTTCAGTGTTTACTTCCTCCACATAGCCGTTTTCAAAAGTTTCTTCAGATCAACAAAGACTTATAAAGGTTTTCAGATCCACATACCCGCCTCCTCCCATCTGCAGAGAATCAGTGTTTCCCTTCACAAAGTAAGAATTCTCCCCCGTCCAGCGGTACACCTAAGAAGAGAACAAACTGTCAATAATAAAGTCAACACTGCTCCTCAGTTATTACGATAACATGTAGAGACAAACCTTAATCTCTGGACAGAAACTGTAGAGGAACGTCTCTCCTGTGCCGTAGCAGTGCTCACTCACTTTGAACGGATGAGTCGAAAACGCTCCAAATATCTGCGGAAAGAGTGAGATTTGGATTTCAAATGAAAAGACAGCTGACTTGGAACATACAATCACAAACAGGACTTAAAAGGTTGATTTTTTTAGCCTACGTATGACAACTATCTGTGTTGCTCAGGGTCAACTGTGAATGAAGCTTCTGAGGTTACAGAATGTGGATTAAGTACTCTTCTTTCTCTATCACAATATCCTTTAGGAAAAAGTGGTCTGGAAAATTAACAAAAGTTTTTCTCTGGTTTAGCTTAGAGCTGTCACAATGTACTGGTGTGGACGGTAACTGTCTTAAACTGTCTGAAACTCCTGTAAAGTTTCAATTCTGTCACATTATGACAGAATCACTGGACATCAGTGAGGCATACTCAGCACATTTCCTGATGTATAATAGCGCAGTGTGCAGCATTGTACAGAAGAAGAACTCTTAAGCTGTCTCCTATCTCTAAGTCATGGTTTCAGAGCATGTGGTTACTGGTGTTGCAGTAAAGTGCACATTTATATACAAAAAACAATCTAAAAGCAAAAAACAAAAAACAAATTTCTTTACATTATTTGATTCATAAATCACTATACCAATAAGAAATATTTCACTTTGTAATTATGCACGCTGACAATTTAAAAAAAGGAATAATGTGATTAAAAAGGTGATCATTGTTGGGTTACATTCAGAAGCTGTCGACTAATTGCGGTATGAGACAACAACTCTGTCCACTGTGAAAAAAGTGGGAAATGTGTTGCCGCCATTTAGATGATCTACAAGAATCTCTATGCAGTATCTACCTGGTGGTCCATGTCTTTGATGACCAGCAGCACAGGACTGTCCACATCAGCCAGGCTCCTGTACAGGGTCTTCAGGCTGCTCCCGTGCCTCTCTGTGCTGTAGGCCAGTCTCCAGGGGTAACCCTGCACTCGGGCTGGCAGGCGACAGGCAAGCTGTGGGGCAAAATACACCAGAAGAACATGTGGGGTACTCATCAGACTTTTGAAGATCATTTTCATTTTCCTGTCATCTTACACAGTTAGCCTCTTGGTGCTAAGCAGTGGTTCTTGTTGAAGGTTACCTTCTCAATGTGAGTGTCCTGCAGCAGGTCACTGGTGTCACTGAGCGTGGGCAGAGCATCCACAGACAGATCTCCATCACAGCTGCCAAAACTCTGCCTGCGCTTTGCCTCATCAATGGTGATGATCTAGAAACAAATAAGTCAGTCATTACTAATTACAAATCAATATAAATTTGAACTTCCTGAGCAAAACATGCCCTCAGTCTTGGAAACTGTTAGCTCTAAAACCAGAAAGACCTCAAGCCCAAAAGATTAAGTTCTCATTACTGAAGGAGCTTACCTCCCAGCTGCAGGAGGCAGGGTCACTGAAGAAGTTGTCAATCATGTCCAGCTCATCTTTTTCCACAACAACAAAGCCCTGCTCTCGGGCCTCCTTCCCATACACATCTGGAGACCACTGGACAAAAAATGCATAAAGGTGGTCCACCCTGGAAAACAAACATTCACAGATTGTAACAACTCGGGTCCAAAGGTGTTGTCTTCTTAGATATTGGTTTCTAGCTCTGTTGGATTAAAGTTAAAAATTTGCATTGATTACAGACATTACATCAGGCGGATCCATCTGCACGGCAAAGTTAGCAAGATTGAGGATGTTTTTACTGATTACTTATCTCTGATCCATGGCGACTATTCATACATGTTCAAGTTAGAAAACACCCCTATGTGGGGCCAGGGCAGGTTTGAACAGCATTAGTATGGGGAGCATCTTGCTGTAGTACCCTTCCTGACCAGACACTTTTTACAACTCAACTCAGCATTTCTCTGTCTTAAAAGCTGTTGTATAATTTTATGTGAATGTGCGTACTCAATTAAATATGTGTATAGTAGGGCTGGGGAACATTACCTAAATATATCACAGTATTTTTGTCTCCTTTCAGTCACAGTATTATGTAACAATATCACAGGATTATAGGGGATCATGCATGCATTTTCAGGTGTTCTCTTCTCCCCCCAAAACAAGCATGTGATGCAATAAACAGCTCGTGTCTATGGATTGAAATAGAAGTCTCTGTGTGTCTATATCTCAGTGTTGTAGCAGGAACAGAGCACATGGGTTGTCTCTCCTGAGATGTTAAATAGCTCATGAAAACATCAAATTTCCTGGTTGGTCTGTTCTTAAGAAAAACATTTTGATGTAAACATAAATGTGGATGGACTTTAATTGTGAAAACTCTAAAGTATTTATCATTGACAATGCTTAACATGCTTTGCAGAGTTTTCAGCTGCTTTTTAGCTAAGGCCCTGTTTACAAGACTCCGTATCCGAAGAGTTTTGATTGCGTTTTAGCTTCCCGTTTACATGAGACCAGTCCCCGGAGTGCTTGAATCTGCAAACTTTTGAAAACCAGGGCCCCAGGCGGAGAGTTTTCAAAACGCATGGCCACCTGGTCTCATGTAAACAGAATTCATCGTTTCAGGGGGAAATGCTGACGTCTGCGCATGCGCAGTACTCTTTCACATGAAGGCTGCGCGCACATACCAGGAACAATAACAGCTTCGGCCGTCTACCGAGTAACATGTGTGCTGTTTACCGTGCTTGGTTTGTTATCCAGACAAAACTATGCAGACAGATTTGTTGTCCAGACAAGAAACTCCTGCATCTTCGTGTGTCCACTCGCCATTGTTGTTATGAAAAGTTTTTCTTCTTCGTACATGTGTTGTAACAGCGCTGTTTCTCTGCAAACCTACATCGCCATCTACTGGACTGGTATGCACACTACAGCATTTTCAGTTGTTCTCGAGTCTCCGTCTGAACGCAGATCGTTCTTGAAGACGCAAAGGAAAAACCTTTGCGTTTCAGGTGAGAGTGTCTCCATGTAATCAGGGCCTAAAACTGAAGCCTCAGTCCACTTCTCTGCACCATTTCTGAATTTAAATAAGCCAGTCATGGCTTCAAAAACACCTTTTCAATGGCTGATTAAATTGTTAAGATGGAGTCTGATATCACTACACTGCTTAATGTTGATTTATCCCACCACAGTCAGTGCTAAAGTTACTAGAGCTGCGCATCTTTAATAGTCTAATGATTGGATTATGATTATTATGATTATTAAGTTAACAATTTAACTTGTATCAACAGTGTGATACAATGCAGTGAGCTGGATCCTTGATTTTCCATATTTCAACTGTTAGGAGACAGGACTCTGGGTCACAAAGCCCTTTGTTACACTATTTTTAGAAACTAATTACAGTGGCTAGAATTTACAGACTCAGAGAGATTGGTGTGCCGTTAATTAAGCCTCTGTCAGTGCAACTGAACAATATGCATTTTAAAACCAGTGATGACAGTGCCGCAGAAATCAATTTCTTGTCAGGAATAATACCCCTGACAGTGTAAACGGCAGATTATAGCACAGAAAAGTTCCTCGTATTGTTAGTAGAGCTATGCTAGGTTTCTCTTCTTACTTTGAACAGTAACTATAGAGTTGTGGAACTGTAGATAAAGAGGCAACAAAGACCTTAATAAGTCATTTCTGTCGTGTCTCTTATCTACAGTAATCAGCTTAACTGGAGCCTCTGATTCACAGCAGGGCAATTTTTCTTTCTGATCTTTCTTTTAGTAACATCATCCATGTTTACATGGACACAAGCAATCAAAATAAACGCTTGATATTAATAAAAACACATCTTGTAAACTTGTGAATTGGAAGATTCCGATCCAAAAGAGCTCTTCAGAAAGAAATTTCATTACAAATGAGAGGGGTGATTTATGCCGATTGTTATTCTGAACAACACTCATGTAAACACTAACTCTGAACGAGTCTTCTTGGCGCTCTCTCTCTTCCCCTCAGTGCTCAATGTGTTAACAGCTCTAAGCATGCCCAGTTGAGTAGAGGGGCTTGTCCCAATCTATGGTCCAACTTTACACACTGGATTGGTGCTGGCTGCCGATCTTTTTCTTTGCCTTCTGTTTTTTTTTTGTTTTTTGTTTTTTTTAAACCACAGCCTTTTGAGTCAGCCATTGATGACGGCAGGGGAATAAACTCTCTGTTCCTCTGTGAGATAGTGAGAGTGATAAACAGCAGTTTATGACAGAGGAGGTGACACTGACTGCAGCGTTCTCATCTAAGGACAAACTAGAATATAACAAAGCTTAAAGACAGCGTGGAGCCTCATTTCTCACTAAAGTGGCCCTCATAACAGAGAAAATCTTTGTCAACATGCACTCATTAAAAGAACTGCGTACACATCTCACTCATACTGTTGGCAGCTGCCGTCATCTTTTTTTTTTTTTTATTACAAGTGAAAGCACTTTTTGAGAAGCCACTCCTTCTGCTGTCATTTTGTCTGGAACACAGGGACAGCTCTGCTCATGGCCAAATGCATTTATTCTGATTATAGGACAGATTCTTGTACAATCAAAACGATTTCAATCAGACTGAAGCAAATGTGCAGCATACTCCAGCTAATGACAAAATGCGGCCTGTTACTTATCAATGCAGACTCCCCTTACCTCTCCAGTGGGACAGCAAACCAGTACTCCAGCTGTTTACCCTGCCCCCCAAATGAGTGGGCAGGGCTAGAGGTCATCCCAGAGGTGAAGGACTTCCTCATTGGCCTTCCCACTTTGAAGCAGAGAAACATGGGAGGCTTTTTACTCTTCTCTTCAGATGACAGCAGCATGTCTGTTGGTAAAAAAAAACAGTTGTGTCAGTATTCAGTCACAATAATTACAACAGTGGTCTTATTAGTTTGTAATTTATGGTTCCTGCCTTCTATTGGCGCCTGCATCCTCTCAAGCAGCCATGACTTCACTTCCGCCTCGTAGTTTTTCTTCCGTCTCTCCTCCTCACTTATTTCAGCACCTTCTGCTGCTCTGTCTGAGTTTTGTCTCCTCCCATCCCTCTCCAGACTTGACTCCCTGTTTTGGTCCACTGGTGCGGGGATTAGTTCATCCTGTGCACTGTTTAGCAGCTCTTCAGTCCCTGTGGGTTTCCTACCTTTGGTCTCAGTTACCTCCTGAAGTTTGATTTCATCATATGGTTCACCCGGTTTTTCAGTCTCTAAAGAGGACTGTATCGACTCTCCATCCTCAACAGAGCTGTTCTGGGCTACACCCTCATCCTCTTCGTCATCCAGCTTCCCTTTAGTTTGACAAAGCACTGACTTGTCCTGAGTGTCTCCCTGATCTGGGCAGCTCAGCCCAAGTGCCTCTAGGTCATTGCTGACAAGGGTTTTTGAAGACATCCCCTCGGCTTCTTCAGTGCTCCCGTTCACAGTTGGCTCCAAGTCGGTGAAGCCCTCATCTGACGGAGATTTCTCCGTCTGTTCCCCCAATGTACTGCCTGGAAAGGAAAAATAAAACAAGTTTTGTTTGAATGATGAAGTTTTCATCATCAACAAATCTAAGTAGACAGCACTGTTACGTCATTTAGCAGACTTTTGTCCAAAGAGATGTACATCTGAGACTAAGTACAACAGAAGCAAGAATCTAAACTGTAGGAAACAACATTCGAAAGAGCAACAAACTGCTTCAAGTCCCCTGGGGCACAGGTGCTGCCATGTAGTGTCGAGGCGGCGCCTTTAAATTTCAATATTTACTTTCACTGAAAAATGTAATACCAAACAATTGACAGAAAACTGTGTCAAATTACCTCAATATATCATCATCCTCATCAAATCCTCATGTTATTGACATCAACATCATACTAAGCATCAACATACTCAGTGCTGAGTCAATTACAAAATGACAAAACCTATTTTACACTATGTTATACTTTTGTCTTAAGAGAGAAAAACTTCCTGAGTAAAAAGGATAACAGGAACGGTTTTTCATTAGAAATCTTGTGGCTAAATGGTTATTTTTTACTTTAAAACTTACCTTTTACACACACAGAAAAGGCAACTAAACTAAAACTCCTGAAAAATACAAATGCTGTCAAATTAACTGTGGATCACTGAACATCAGTAAATCTGGACTTACACTACAGCTAGTTCTTCATGTGACATAGTTTTGATTACTTTATTTTACAGAACCAATTATACTGAAACTCTTCCCTACCTTATGAAGCACTAAATCTAAAGTGAATTCAGTTGTTAATAAATTGTAAATAAAAACATAAACAAATGAGTTCAATAAAGAATTTCAGAGTACATACAGAATCAGGTTAGTGAAGGATAAATTTTCCCACAAGATTTGTAAAAATAATTAACAAACCATTTCAAAGGTACATAATACTTCACTAACAGTGGACTGACACAAAAAGGTAGCATAAACACATGACAAAAATAAACCTAAATGTTCAATTTTAGATGTTGTGGAAAGGAAAAAACATGTAGTTATAAAGCTGAATACTTCATCGAACAGGCCACTCTTTCTCACGCTGGTTGTAAATTACCTAAATATAAAGAATGTATTTATTACAAAGAATAATATGATGAGGTGATGATTAACATAATCCCTGGATGACAGAAGATTACCAGAGTCTGAGAGAGTTGATTCAATATCATCTAGCACGATTGGTCGCTTCTTGCCAAGACATTCGTAGCGGCTGAAGGGGTTTAGATCTCGCTCTGATGGTAGCTGCTCCCACTCACCGGGCCTGTACACAGGACACAAATCCTGGGGTAGATCTCTGACGGAGCAGTGGGCACCAAACAAACCGCATGGCAAACGTGGATGAAAATGAGAAAGGGAAAAAGAACAGAAACAAAGAAAAGGACCAAAACAAATTAAAAACAAACACAAAAATACAAAACTTAAAGTCAACTTAACATATATATGATGCAAAATGAATTCAAACATAAGAATTAAAAGACATATCAGAAAGATTAAATAAAAGAAATGTATTACACGTAGAAAATGAAACTGAGAAAAACAAAAGACCCAGCAGACAAAAAAAACACCTCATGAATAAATGAAACAAAAGTAAGTAGCAGGGGCCCAGGAAATCAAAAGACTTCTGTACAAACTGTTTTATTCATGATCAGAGAAGGAGCAATAGAAACTGGGAGGAGGAACAAGAGTGAAGGAGTCAGAGCTGAGGACTGAAAAGAGAATGGCTATAAAAAGTGAAATGAGAAAAGTGGATAGTTTGGGGGCTCTTACGACGGTAGAGCATCTTTGAGCTTCATACGGGACACGTCGTCATACAGCGCCACTGATATCACCTCATCCATGGGACAGATAAGACCGTACTCCTCACAGCCATGCTCGATCACCAGGGGGTCAGACTTATGGGGGTCAAACATGATGTTGTTGGGTGTCACGATCAGGACACCTCCCACCACTCCCTGCACCAACAAAACAAACATCCTCAGATACCATGTGGACACTAAGCCCAAAAAAAACCCTACAAAATACCATCTTGGTACTTTATTAATAGTTCTTCTACAGTTAGAGAATGTCTTTATAATGATATTTAATTACCATGGTAATGAGATTTGTGATTTATAACTGATGTTTTGAAAATACAAGGTCCAAAATCCGGTAAAAACAACTTCAATTGCGTAATTAAATGCATGTTCCATTTAAAGAAAGAGCTGTTAACCCAGAGGAGATGTAGTTGCTGTGGCACAGCAAGGACACACATGGTGGGCAGGAAGAAGCAACATTTAACAAAATCCTGCACCTTCCTTCATGTTTGTGTGGAGTTAATGGCATGTTTCTAAGTTCTTTATTTCTCTTGATTGTAACTCTTACCCAAGGCCAAAAATCTATGTCCCATTAATGGTGCTCTATCCTAGCCTTGCAGTGCAGCTGGATCAGCCTTATTCATTTTCTGTGATTAGACAGGTCCATCTCACAATAACCTGACACACCAGACGGGCTGTTTAATGTATTTCCATAAAAAGTGTTTGGGAATGGGCAGGTGATTGGATGATCATTCTGTCAATCACATTCCTATTAGGGGCAATCAAATAATTTAATAGGCAAGCGCTACAGCTGCTGTGTAAAATACAAAATGCAAGCCACTTCGTAGAACAAACTATCACCAAAGCATCCATCCATCTTCTTCTGCTTATCCGTGGTTGGGTTGTGGGAGCAGCAGCCTAAGCAGGGAAGCCCAGACTTCCCTCTTTCCAGCCACTTCGTCCAGCTCTTCCTGGGGGATCCCGAGGCGTTCCCAGGCCAGATGAGAGACATAGTTCCTCCAGTGTGTCCTGGGCATTCCCCGGGGCCGCCTACCGGTGGGATGTGCACAGAACACCTCACCAGGGAGGCGTCCAGGAGGACATCCTGATTAGGTGCCCAGGCAACCTCATCTGGCTCCTCTCAATGCAGAGGAGCAGCGGCTCTACTCCGAGCCCCTCTTGGATGACCGAGCGTCTCACCTTATCTCTAAGGGAGAACCCGGACACCCTGCGGAGGAAACTCCATTCGGCCGTTTGTACCCGTGATCTTGTTCTTTTGGTCACTACCCACAGGTCGTGACCATAGGTGAGGGTAGGAATGAAGATGGAGCAGTAAATCGCGAGCTTTACCTTTCGGCTCAGCTCCCTCTTTACCACGACAGACTGGTGCAGAGTCCGCATCACTGCCAATGCCGCACAGATCCGCCTGTCGATCTCCCGGTCCATCCTTCCCTCACTTGTGAACAAGATCCGGAGGTACCTGAACTCCTCCACTTGGGGTAGACTCTTATCTCCGACCTGGAGAGGGCACTCCACCCTCCTCCGGGCGAGGACCTATTTGGAGGTGCTGATTCTTGCCAAAGCATGTGAACGGAAAATATCCTTTTCTATTGAGAAGTGGTTTCTTCCTGCCTTAAAGGACTCTGACTGGACCGTGCCACTTTGGGCTGCTCACATTCGTATATTTGGCGCTCAATCAGCATCCATTAAAGCAGGAAGAGGCGAGGGCTACAAGCATGATGACAGCAGGAGGCGAGTTCTCAGACAGAGATTAGCATCGATGCTACTAGCTTCAGTAAAACAAATAACAATACTGACAGCATTTCTTGATAGGAAGGATATATTTTGCTCCACGTCTGCCATGTTTTGGTGAGAGTTTGTTCCACGTATTGGCCCACATTTCCCACTGTGGCAGTAGCAACTGCTGACACCAATATCTGATTGGCCCTTATAGAATGTGACTGAAGTAATAACCGGCTGAACACGCTGCTGAAAGGTTCTGCCATTCCCAAACACTTTCTATGGGCTGTTACCCTGATTGACTACTGAAATGCATTCTGTAATGTACGTGTTTAGCTGTCTATCTGGCCTGTCAGGTTAGCTCTATCCAGATAGACAGTCTCAATGCTGTAGTATGCTATAACATTACAAGAACTTTCAAGACTACTGAAACAAAAGTAATGAATGTTGTATCTTTTCAAAGCATGTGATATTGAAAAGTTTCAAAGAATGAAAAATGTTGACAACTTTGGGAGCTTCATGCACAACCCTCTTGACCCAGCTCCTAAAAATGATAATTAACATTCCAACATCAGACAACTTGTTTTGTCAAATCTTAATATACCGATAAAAACCTTGCATCATTTTATTTCCAGTGCTTCTTACCATGCCATCAGTGAAATATTTGCAGCTCATCTTGATGAATCCAACTGTTGGGCTTTCATCCTCTGAGTTCGGGGAGAACTCACGTCGGATAGAGTTTGCTGAAGTGCCGTTTGAAAGGCCATCCTAAAAAATGGACCACAAAGGGACCTGATATTAATGCCTGTACCAACAAAAGCTTGCTCTGAGGATTACAAACAACATAGGGCATTAATTTTTATTTAAAGCCAAAAGAAGCAGAATGTAACTTACTGGCTAAACTGCTAAATTCATGGTATGAAATTTACCCTGGGTTTCAAAATTTGCAACCAAAGAAAAGGAAAAAAAGGAAAGTAGAAACATTGCATTCAAATTGAACCAAAAAGTTCCTGTGGTCAAACAGACACCTTGTTAGCATCAACCAAGCTGTTTGGAGATGAAAATTATTTTACAACAGAATATTAGCACTTATCCCAGGGCTTGATGGCATTGCTTAAAACAAGTGCAGTTAAGATATGTGTCTTGGATTAGCGTTTTAAACATGTTTGAATAAATTATCATTGATGAACACAACCTGAAATCTGTAATATGACTTTCTTTGTAAGTTAGAATGGTTGTTGTTATGAATATATGTGACACATACAATGAGTGTGATTATACAGCTACTAACTCATTTAAATGGGTAAATTAAATGTTGCATTGCAACTTAAAAATTCTGTAAATGAAATGTGTTTTTCCTCATGGAAAGTTGCAAAATTCAAATATGGGAAAAGAAACAATCAAAGCTTCATTGTCAAGACAACTGCCCCACAGTCAAAACATCATTTCTTAAATTAAGACAAAAATTCATTTGTTCTTGGATTTTTCTGTGAAATTAATTTGTGCTATAAAAAATAGTCATGAGGTTTGAGACAGTAACCTCTTTGAGAATTTTGTCCTATAACATGGTTGTCCAAACTTTTTACACTGAAGGCCACATACAAAACTAGAAAAGCACTCGGAGACCGCAGACCTCCGCCAAGATACAATACTGCATCACCACATGCTTCGATATGACGGCCGAGTCTCCGCTCATGTCCAACCATGTGGAGAACTCCTCCGCTGGCATTGCAAGGGAAGCTGGGAAATGTAGTGACAGAGGCTTGAAAATTGTTGCCGCGAGTTTGCAAAGAAACTACAATTCCCACAAGCAGCTTCAGTCCACTTTGGTGAAGATGGTCCTATCTCGCAATGTTGAAGAATCCTTTAAAAAATTCCTGTATCGAGATGGTGATCCGGATCAGTCCCAAAATCTAATAATTTGTTCTATATCCCATTCCACACATTTCCTGAAAATTTCATCTAAATCCGCCCATAACTTTTCAAGTTATCTTGAACACAAACAAACAAACAGACAAACAAACCAACGCTGGCAAAAACATAACCTCCTTGGCAGAGGTAAACATACAAAGACAACTGGGCTGTTTGATTTCATGCACTTTTGGTATTTAGGTTTTAAGGATTTTTGGGAGGCCAGTTGCATTTTAAGGGCTTTCTGCTCAGCCCTGGACACAGTCTAGATACAAATGATGCTCCGCCCAGCAGGAGAGATGTTGACAGTTCATCTCAGTAGGAGAATAACTGCTTTATACGTTGTAAATCTAACCCAGATGTAGTGCCACTGCTGGGGATGCACAATATTGGATTTTTTATTGGCTATTTCAAAACTTTTCTGGCCAATACCGATATCTATTTACAGAAAAACTGAAATTAGATTTTTTTGGATTACAGGTGTTCTATGCAAGTACATCTGTTAACAGTGATAGTATAATAAAAGCTACAAGAAATGATTTACTAATCGGTTGACATAAAATCTGCCTTTTCTGGCAGCTTTTACTTGCAGTTTAAAATTGAAATGCAAAAACATATTTGCTAAACCAAATGCCAATATATTAAGCTAAAATATCAGCAGTAGTTTTAATATCTGCCAATACGATATTTAGCTTTTGAAACAATTATCTACTGATATTGATATCATACCAATTATATTGAGCATCCCTAGCTGACACCACAGAGAATTTCCTTGATATGTGTTTTTTTTTCTGCCTTAATATATTTTTTCTTCATTTATCAGTCAAGCACAAGCTCCATGTGTAAATGCTGGCCATATTTCATTTTAGTTTTTGGAATTTGTTGCAGGTCACATAAAAAAGGGGCCGCTGGCTGCAGCTGGCCACCAGGCCATAGTTTGGACACCCCTAACCTGTTACCCGCTGTTTAATACCATGTAGTCAAATCCACATAATAAATCCTTTCAAACTTACGTGTGATGCTTTCTCTGAGGAACCATTAGTAAGGGAGGGATCAGCTGAACTTGGAGACTTTGGCTCATTGTCTGTCTGGTTTGCATCAGGGACAAACAGCTTCTGTAGTAATAAAGATCAACAAAAAGAAGTAAGCCAGACAGAGGAAAAACAAAAGATGATGTTTGTGTTAGTGTCTAGGTCCTCACCTGACCGGGGTAAACACTGCGTGAGAAAAGCTTGTTGAGCTGGACCAGATTATTTGGGGTAATGTTGAACTTGAGTGCAATGCTGTTGAGGGAATCATCAGGTCCCACCTGCAGCATAAAGAATCCATATAATTGGTCAATAAAGATATTTAGGTAGGAGGCTCATGATATGACACAACATGACTGAAGGAAAAGATAGGATACAATGTGGGCTGGTGTAGGATAAGATGGGAAGAGATACAATACAGTTAAATTTAACCATATAAGATACCATTCAACAAAACTTGACCAAACAATATGATAATAAATGATAAAACACAGTACAGTACAAAAAACAACTTATAACAATATGGCAACTTATGGTACTACACCATATTACATAAAATGTTTTTTTCAGCATTTGGAGCAATTTTGAGATATTTAGCTTCATGGTTTTAGTATTCAGAACAGAAAATCTGGTAACACTTTCATGTTTTTACGAGAAAAGGTCTAAAAGTGCATGGAACTTAAAAAAAGACCTTTTAAATGGTGCAAAGCTGCAAAAGAGTAAGATTGTTTAGCTTACTAAACACTGGAGAAAAGTAAGCTATAACCTTAAAGCTCTGAACAGGATAAGATATGATGCGATGCAATATGATATCAAATAATACTATAGAGTATGATGCAATATGGTGTGATATGGTACAATCTGACACGGTAGTATACAGTAACTATTGATTCAATACAATATTAAATGACAAGGAATGTCATTGTACCATGGCATACGTAAATAACAGTTTGGTAAAACACTTGGGCAGACCACTCAGGTAGATCTACAGATTTAAAAGAATATTTCAAACCATAAAAAAGTGATACAAAAATATTAATAGTTTCCTATTGCAAATGCAATTGTAGCGCTATGTCGTGTGTTAAAAGCAAACGTCCTAGTCCTGCTGTTTAACTGTTTTCAGGCGCTGCTTGCTGCCAAATTTATCCTTCATTTTAACAATCAAGGATTAAGGCAACAAAGATGAAGCAGTAGTTTCACAGTTGCTCTAACAGTACAATAACAGACTAGAAGTACAGAAAGCCATTTGAGCATACATTTTATATCCATGATATCAACCATAGTTTAGTTCTACTACTCAAATTTGGAGTACATGTACTCAGTTTTGGTCAACTGGTGCATCAGTAGCCTTTACAAGTGAGGCAAACAGTGTCACTAGTACTAGCAAAGCAAAAAGTGCCACAAGTACTATTAGTTAATCGAAAAATGTTCACTAGCAATATAAGTAACCCTTATATGCTAATAGGGGGGCAGGGAAAAGCAAATTCAGGCTTCCCTTTGGCTTTGGAACAAATTACAACCAATCAGGGTGCTGGATTTGGTTCTAATCCATCCTACTTCATTTGCATTAGGTCTGCTAGTATTACTAGCGGATCTTTGGCTTTACTAGTACTACTAGTAGACTAACAACAGTCTACTAGTACTACTAGTGAGATATTTTGAGTTTACTAGTAAATAAAATTTTTTTTTTACTTGTAAATGATTTTGGCGCACTACTGTGTGAGTAGACCTTACTAATACAGCAAAATCATCTACTAGTATACAATTTTGTGATACTAGTAGTACTAGTAGAACTAAAACATGTCACTAGTGAAAACTCAAAGCTTTACTAGTACTACTAGTAACACAAAACTGTTTGTTTTACTAGTAAAGTCCATGTGCACTAGTTTACCAAAATTAGTACATTTACTCCAAATCTGAGTACTAGTAGAGCTGAATGATATTACTGATATCAAATTTATGCTCAAACGGCTTTCTACACTAGAAGTGCTTCAAGAGCACAAACCTCAGGTGCAAAGGCACCTCTGACACTGTTAGATGAGTTACTCTCAAAAATGTAGAAAACTATTGCACAAAGCTAACAATCCTTTAAAGAAATTCCTGGATCTGAATCCTGCTGGCTGCTACAGATGCTCAGCTGGTATTGGTTTTTGATTCCCATCCCTATAATACAATAACTAAATAATTAAATTAATTCAGATCAAGTACCATTACATAATACTTGACACGTGATCAATATGACAGTAATATCAACATACAGAGATTCCTTTATGTTCATATTTTCAGACAGCTGTTCAATGATACATCATATAATCTGCTCAACTCAAAAATACAAAATGTACCCAAGAAGTTAAAGGGAAGGATTCAAGTAGTGACCCACTACAATTTGGTTTTCTTCTCATGACTTGTCCTGTAACCTCTTTTTTACCCAAGGATAATTGTCCAATATCATTTTATTCCACAATAAACTTGTTTCATTGTAGCCAATAAATGCTTATTCACATTATCCCAGTTCATGTAATATGAGCTGCTGCATGGAGTCATGTGGTAATGACGTCAAATTAGCAGGGTGATTATAATAAGCATATTTTAAAATAAATATGTAAAAACTCACAACATTAATGAAATAGTGAATTCACAGGAATCCGGAGGACATTATATCTTGTATGTAAAAGTAAGAGTGTTATGGCTTTATGTTACTCACAATGAACTCCACAGTCCCTGGTGGCCTCCTCTTCTCCCTCTTTATCTGATTGTTAGTCTTACAGCCATCGTCTGAAGGAAAATATGAAAACAAAAAATACATAGGAGTTGCAGAAGACAGAAAAAACAAATATACTGATTTGATGTGCAAACATCATTTGACATCATCCATATGAATCCTTCTACCATGCAAAGGAATAGATTTCCAATAATCCAGCTCTATCATTTTGCCATAAAAACAGCAAAAATGAAAAAAGTGCAGCAGCAAGAGGGGACCCTTTAAATCTTTTGTGATCGTCTTTTGAGTCAGGACCAGTGCTGGTTTGTCCCCTGTCAATATCCAGCATTAAACACCGTCCCATCCATGCTGAAGCAGTTATCATAAAACACACAAACAATCTGACCCTTGTTATACACAAGACTCACAGTCAGCACTTTCTTCTAGCCATGAACACAAAGCCATTAACCTGCTACCACTCCCTGGCCAGCTGCGTAATAACACCACAGCCTCCACTAGAGAGAGAGAGTGAGTGAGAGAGAGAGAGTGAGAGAGAGAGAAGGAGAGAGGGAGAGAGAAGGAGAGAGAGAGAGAGAGAGAGGGAGAGAGAGGAGAGAGAGAGAGAGAGAGAGAGGGAGAGGAGGGTGAGAGAGAGAGAGAGAGAGAGAGAGTGAGAGAGAGAGAAGGAGAGAGGGAGAGAGAAGGAGAGAGAGAGAGAGGGAGAGAGAGGAGAGAGAGAGAGAGAGGGAGAGGGAGAGAGAGAGAGTGAGAGAGAGAGAAGGAGAGAGGGAGAGGAGAGAGAGGGAGAGGAAGGAGAGAGAGGGAGAGGAGAGAGAGAGAGAGAGACAGAGGAGGGAGAGAGAGGAGAGAGAGAGAAGGAGACAGAGGAGGGAGAGAGAGGAGAGAGAGAGAAGGAGAGAGGGAGAGAGGAGAGAGAGAGAGAGAGAGAGAGAGAGAGAGAGGAGAGAGAGAGTGAGGAGAGAGAGAGAGAGGAGAGAGAGAGAGGGAGAGAGGGAGAGAGAAGGAGAGAGGGAGAGAGGAGAGAGAGAGAGAGAGAGAGGGAGAGAGAGGAGAGAGAGAGAGAGAGAGGGAGAGGAGGGAGAGAGAGAGAGAGAGGAGAGAGAGACAGAAAGAGGGAGAGAGAGGAGAGAGAGAGAGAGAGAAAGAGAGAGAGAGAGAATGACTAAGCTCCAGACAGGCCGACTCTCGCTGCATCAAAGACAACATCACTGACAGGACTATACTGAGCTGGGTCAGTGAGGCAAACCACAGGTAGCCTGAAGCGCTCCCCTAAGAAAAAAAAACACCTCAGAGCAAAATATGTTAGAATCATTAGAGGGAGGGAGATAAGTAAATGCATATTTAATTGATCCCAAAGTACAGCTGGGTAATTAATTGAATTTTAATATCAATAACAATTACTGCCTTCCACAATCACAAAAATAGAGTAATAGAGATTAAGTGATTACTGTGCCAGAAGATACGCTGGGCTTTTTTCTTTTTCCATTATTATTACAATCACTGTTTTGAGGTCTTTTCATTTGTACAAGTAAATGTACGTATTTCCTGTTCCTTAATGCTAAACATTATCATGTCAAGAGCATATAAGTTCAATGAAAGCATGTAGTGTGCGTTGTAAAATCAGTGAATAATCATATTTCATAATTGTGTTTCAATATCTCCTAAAATAATTTGACAATTATGATTTTTGACACAACTGTGCAGCCCTATCCCAAAGGACGGTCACGTTTCAACTGTTACACACAAAGCAAAGGTAAGAAATAAAAGTTAAAAAATAAGGCAAGATGGCAATTTGATAGCAAAAACATGATAACATAAAAGCAAAAAAACAGAAACGTTAGGTCAGGTATGGGAGAAAAAAAAGCGCAAAAATTAACATTAAACATTAAAGACATAAACATAAACAAATATTCAAATTTAACAGAACAAATGTGCATGGACCAAAGTAATGAGTAATTTACAAATTAACAGGCGTATGTGTACATTCACAGAAGTAGTGGATAAAAAAAAGTTGTTGTCAAGGGGATAAAGTAATAAAAAAAGTTGATGTATAAATGATCAGGAGTGTGTGCATTTTTACAAATAAACACAGTTATGCAACATTTAATAGAGTGTTTGACAAATTCAATAAATGTACATAAGGATGTGTTCATGGACTGAGATGAATAAATAAATAAACAGGAGTTTGTGTGTATGGACTAATGTAATTCACAAACAAAAAGTATTTATCAATGGAAAAAGCACTAAAAGAATAAAGAAACAAATGTAGTGGAGAATATGTGCATTGATTAAGTAGTGAATAAATACATAAATAAATGAAAATAAGTTTCCGTCAAAGGAATAAAGATGTTAAAAAAGTAAATAACTCAATAAACAAGAGTTTTGTGTATCTGTACTGCATATTAAAGCACTGTATGAAAAAAACAGAAGTTAACGTGCATGCCACTGAGTAGTGAATACACAGACGATGGACTTAAACAATAAAGGTTCATGTATAACAATAGGCATGACACACTAACAGAAGTGGGTGCTTCTCCTAAATGTATTTAATGGTTTCATGGAAAATTTTAGTGCATTTTGATCACACTTCAGAAAAAAATTGGATACTATCAAAAATATATATATTTAACTAAACATACTGGTATAAATCAACTGTAATTATTTAAGAACATTTTTATGGAAATTTTTTTAGCTTTTTTAATTACATGCATTTATATCTTATAAAACATAAGTTAATAAATAAAAGCCTGAAAATGTACTAAGGCACACTTTTACAAAATGCACTTTTAATATGAAGCATAAAAATACACTTCAGTTTTAGCTTAACTGCAACAATTTAGTACAACTGAAGTACATTCATTACAAAACTAAATGATCTATACAAAACTCTTGAAGTATTCTGATGTCTTGTCTGTTGACATGTAGACTTCAGTGTACTTTGACATTAGGTTTACTTTTTAAACTATTTTTCACTGGGGGTTACGTCTGTTGACCCCACACTGACAAATATCACATGAAATTTAATGAAATGCATGAGAGTTGTACAGTTTACACAGCTGGCTGACCCACTGTATGCATAACATGGGCCCATTATCCGTCTCCACATGAACCACAAAGAAAACCAGAACATGAAATAGCCAAAGGCTTTACAACTGCTCATTACTTTGGAGTGGGGTATTAATTTTAGGTAAGTAGTACTTTTTTAAGTAATTAGAGAGCTTAAATTTAGATTACACTTACATTTAATATGTTCCACAGATAAAAACTTCTCTCTTCTTTGCAAAATCGTCAGGCAATGGGGTACGTATATTTATTATCCAAGTGGCTATGAAAAGATTACAGAGCAGGGAACCACGGGATAAAAGAAACTGTTTAAACTGAAGTCCAGATACACAGGTATAATGGAGCTTTGGCAAAAGACTGCTCAGCTAATGGCGGACAATAATCGTAGTTCATCACAGATAATCAGCACATACATGGTAAAAACAAACATGGTGGTTAGATGCATTAAAAGACATGTCTGATTGCAGCTTATATGTTTATGATTTTTTCCCCTGGCTTTGAAAACTGTTATGAAGACTCTCTCTTCTCAGAATTGAAATAGGGATGTGTAGACAAATATTGTAATGCACATAATAAGGGTAAATAGAAATTAATAAAAACACACAAAAACAAAAGGCCATTTAAGAGGGAATTAGCATTGTTGTTACTTCAGGAAAAATATGAATTGTTTTATCTGTCATCACACAACAAAAAATTTTTTAGCATCTATACTCATGAAGAAAATAATTAGAAGCAAACTTAATGACTTAATGTTGTAGCCAAAATCCATGTTTTAATTATTTGATTTTACAGTGTATCTCCCAGAAACCCTGGTGATTCTGTGTATACAGTGTAATGCTGGCACTGAAACTCTGGGTGGAGTCTGTGCAAATGTTGTGCACAAGACGAAGAACCCAGGAGTGTGTGAGGGAACGCTGTTTTTGACCTCTTCAGAGCATCTGTAGGATCATTTTAGACAGTTAAGCCTTATGGATGTCCTGTCGTTCTGGATCAGTGGCACATTGTTAACAAGAATGACTGAATTCCTGAGCCATGCACTGAAAATGACTGGACTGTGGTGTATTAAACTAACTGGACATTGGTTAATTTTCTTTTTTAATGAAAATGAAACTTGTACCAATTCATTGCTTAGTGGTGGTTATAAGAGAGGATAAACTCTTGTCTTTATAAAAATATGAAAGTCTTGATAAGAACGTATCATGAGCCCAGTATCATGACGTATCATCACAAGTAAACTGTTACATCCTACTCAAGATTTTATTCTAATTTCAAGAATAGTGTCAAAGATGCTGCTAATTTCTTTTTTGTTATAATATAATATATCGGTACAGTGATTTACAAATTTATTAGACCACCTGTCAAAAAGACGAGACACATAAATATATTCGAAATATTTCAAAACCTGCTTTAAAACTGAAAGTGTTTTTGTTACTGGACATACATTTTGAACATTTTGGGCTTCTCTGAGAAGTCAAATTAATTAAGCATAACATTCAACCACTAAAACTATTTTTTCTGTCCAGGAATGCAAGTAAATAATTACAATTTGACATCTTAATAACAAGAAATAATAAAGTGCTTTAATAGTTTTCCTGTATTTTTGTAAATCAATAAATATAAAAATTCTTACATAACAAAAATAATAATTATATCTTAGCATAAAAAATTTCATTTTGGTTAAAAAGCTTCTACATTCTGGTGTATTAACTATAACAAAAACTTAAAAAACTGTCTGTTGTAAATAACAATGCTGTTAATTTAGGGCAGCTGTGGCATAAACCTTACACTGGGCGGTGGTTTGATAATTATTTTAAGCACTATACCTGCCAAGTATTTCTATTGTGGTTTAACATCAGCTTTACTGTTTGTGCTCACACACTTTATGATGACCGGGTCCTAATGTCATCATCAACTGTACAACAGGATGAAGGTTATGCAACTTCCCGTCTAAAACTGCTGAGACCGTTTCCAACCCGATGGACCGCTGAGTTTCATGTCAACAGAGATTTAAGAGAGGGACATTTCAACCATGAACACCACTCAATTAATATACACATGGAAATAACAGAGAAGGCAAAAATAAAAAAGACATGAACAAACCTGAATAATTCCGTAGCAGTTTTATGATTAAAATGTTTCTGAATTAAATCTCCCATGTTCAGAAAAATCAATTTTCTTTGGTTTTAATGTTATTAGATGGTGCTCGGGGAGCAGAAGGACATGACACCTTTTACTAAACTCTCAGTTCACAGAGAAATGCTTGATGCATCTTTAAAGAAAATGCCCCTGAAGATGCTCAGTGTTTAACTTTCTGGGTTTATTATGTCAAAGCTATACAGCCTCCACCTACATGTGTGTTTTCTGCTTGTCACAGGCAGATGCCCGGCCTGCTTTGGAAGTCTGCTCCACAGTCTGTAACCCCTCCTCCCCTCCCGTCAGACATCATTTGACAGCCAATCAGCACAGAGCTCATTATCACAGCCTTCAGTAGCCTCCCCGCCCTCTCAGACCTGAGCATTGCCAAAGGGGAGGGAAAAAGAGCTGCATCTGATCCTCTACAGAGACTAAATATTTCACTTTTTAATTAAGCTTAAATCAAATTCACCTAAACACCCAAGACGTGAAGTAAACAGTCAAACACAGCAGGACATGGGACCTTTAATAAAACTCTGGTGGGTTTTGCCCTGTGACACTCTAACTAAATATGTGTTAACTCACACAGTTAACACATAATTTCTAAGAATGATTGTGCAGTTTGTATTAAACCAAACTGAGATTAGAAAAAAGAGAGAAAAGAAAAGACAAGAAAAAAATGACTACCATACCAGTTATTTCTAAATGAAGGTTACTTTGAGGTCTTTAAAGGGTTCATAGGTAGATGTTTTGTACCTGAGCCAGGCGGTGGCTTTGCTGTTATTCTCTGGGGGTCTGTCTTCCTGTTGGGGTCACTGTTGATCTGGACGTCTGGACAAGAAATGATTGCTGGGTTTTGCTCATTGGCATTTTTCTCCGATTGGTTCTGCTTGAGCTGTCTCTTCCTTTTCAGCCTGACGAGAGAACAGAAATATTTATAATTCATTCAGTTAAATCAAATACTTGTTCAAGAAGGAATCTACTACACACTAGAATCTGTATTAATGGTGAATTGTGTACAGTAAAAGAAGTGAACTCTTTGACTGCTTCAACAGATTAACTTTTACAAGTTAAACTTGCAGAGTCGTCTGAACAGAGTTGCTGCCTTTAACATAATGTTTGACAGAAACTTACACAATGTACTATTTTTGTCCTAAAGAGGTATTTGTGTACATCAACACACACAGATCTGAACACATGGCAAACTGTTGTACATGCAGGTGTACAATTAGTGTCAACAAAAACTTGTTTCAGGGGAAAATGATCTTTTAGTGAATTATCACTATTTTGTGACCTTTTAAGAGCTGAAGGAATGTTTAACCCCACAGTGCTGTAACAATAAACACATTTTTGAACTTTGATTTGAAAACAATATTAAAACCTGATCAATTAACACATCAACATAGGACAGATCCTTGCCTCATATAAATGTTTTTGTACATTACTGGCAAATAATAAAATGGGAAACATGCACACTGTGGTTAGCACAGTGTGCACGTTTCCCATTTTCTCTAGTTTGAGAGTCCACTTTCAAATTTTACTTTTGGTTTAAAATATTAATGAGGATCTTAGACTTCATGAAACACTGTATTGGACTCATTACCACAACGAAGGCATTAGAAATAAACACTTTTCAACAGCCTGAATTCATCACAGTGAAAAACTATAATATCACTGACTGTATAATAGGGCTCCTCGATTATGGCAAAATTTATAATTGTGATCAATTTAAAATAAAATGAGATCATAACAATGAAACACAATTACTCACTGATTTTTAAAACAGGCACCACATGCTTTTAATGAAAAAAATGCTTTAGATGCTATCATTATGAACATTAATGAACTGGAAATACACAGAAATGTGTATTAAAATAAATAAAAAAATACAAATAAGTGAAAAAGAAAAAAGTTCAGCATGTGATCTGGCTCAGTAATCCTTTAATCTTGATTACTCCATTTCCATAACTATGGAGGGAACTAATTGTAATTGGGATTAAAACTTGATTAATTGCCCAGCTCTACTGCATATTACCATGCAAACAAGCACTGCTCTGTCACTCAGTATGTTATTTGGTTTGTTACCAGTTTTTTATGAAGTCTAATCCTTTAGTTATCCTCAAAGTAACTGTTGAAAATTTTGTGGACAAAAATAATTTGGTTCAATTCAATTTGGATAAGATTTAAAAACATTTTGCAAAAAGCTACAGCTGCACTGATACAGATTCTCCAGTATAAGTTTAACACTCTTCATTTCACTACTGCAATATGAAAAACAGTATCATCATCACTTTATTCTCTTGTACAGGTTAGGCCTAGCATAAAAATCCTTAAAAACAAATAGATTATGATTTACACGATTCATTAAGTTAAGTTTTTATAGTTCTTATATTCACAGTCTAATATTTAAGCCTTTGGAAACAAATCATATTTATTTTTAACAACTTTCTGTATTTTTTCTTGATTGCAATATATATAACAACCGAAAAGGAATGAAACACAATGCAGCCTTCACACAATAATCTTCAGTAACACTTTCAACACTACTGACCATTAAAATATTAGAATCCTTTTTCAGAGTTTCTTCAACGTAATGATGCTTCACCTCTAAGCGTTAGCACATTTACATCAAACCTCAACAGTGTGATATTGTTTTTAATTTATTGGCCCTGTTTACAGTCTCTTTTTAGGCCAAAATAGTAACACCCCCTTGACATTTGCCCTTCATTTAAACACTGTGGGGGCAGAATGGGGAAAGGAGCTTCCCCCTCTTTATCCCATCTTGGATGTTGTATCAGAGGTGTAATAAGGGGGAGAGGGGAGTATGCAGTGCCAGTGGGGAAGTGCAGCACAGTTTGTGTCTGCATGTGAAACTCGGGCTGTGCAGAGCTCTCTAGTACCCCCTACAGTAATAGGGCACAGTAAATTGAGAAAAATATCACACAGCTTTCAAGGAGTTGAAAGAACTTATGGGGGTAGAGAAGTACAATGTGTCACCAACAACTCTTTATTCATTATTCAAACAGATCCCTCACAGCCCACATCTACCCCCTCTTGATAAGCTCTTTAATTAGCTTCACAACTAATAAGGTCAGGGCCACAGATTTAAACATACAAATCCCTTTCCAAGGCTGGATTTACTTCTTAATTACTGTTTCCAAAACCTCTGTTTGAAATACGTATCATTTCAAGTTGCAGTGAGACATAAAAACATTTATCAAACCTCTAACACGGTCTTGATCAATGAACCAATTCACTGATTTTATACCAACCATTGAAACACCAGCTCTGAATTAAGGCCTTCTGTCCATCCGCTGCTGAAGTTAAGTCTGAACATTTTCCCTCCTAACTTTGCTGTCTCAGCCGTGTTCCACTCAGACCGTCTCTGCTTCTGTTTAATCATTAATAACAAGGGGAGTGATGTAATAGCCACTCTGTTGGGGTTCATTAGAGGGGGACACTGCAGCACAGAGGAACCACAGGTTAGTGGTGCACTTAAAGATAAAGCTTCTGTGTGAGCCCTGCTGAAATCTTAAGTGTAGGTGCGAGTGTGTTAAGGAAAGATAAGAGCAAATTGATTTATCATGAGCTGAGCGTGATAGAGGGAGGGTTGGCCTGCACTGCCTCGAGCTGGGTAGGAATAAAAGAAAAGTGAAAGAGAGGCGTTTTAAGTGTTCAAGAGCCTAAATGGAAAGGGTAAGAGCAGGTCGATAACACTGCAGACAGACAGAGTTCAGGCCATGCCCACTTAAACTGATGCAGCACACATCTGGAAGTCAAGTCAGGAAGAAAAACATTTTTCAACTGCACCTTTTGTGTGGAGTCTCTCATGAACTGTCCTACTCCCTTTATTCTTTGTCTTTACATCTTGCTCCTCTTCCCCCCCTCCCAACCTGTATTTTGTAACCACTGAATCTTCTCACTCTCAGATAATACCAGGCAAAGCCCTGCTTAACTGAACTCCGACATGTGTCTTCACTTAAAAATCTTGGCTGAATTGCATCACAGAGCAGACAACAGACTCTGCTTTGGAGAGCAAAACGATGAGAGGGTCAATACTGGGTTGTAAAAAAAATCTCTACTAATGTATATCTAAGATACGTCCAAACAACAATACACAAGACAATATTTATGAGCTGAAAAACGACAAGATTTGGGTAGACTCTGTGCCAACATCAACATTACAAACCAAATCAAATACTTACAAGGTTTGTAATGTTGATGTTGGCACAGAGTCTACTCAAATCTTGTCGTTGAGTGTTTTACAGTTACATTTTTATACCTCTGACTGAACAGCAAATATGAAATAAAATCTTCATTAGTGTATTTCAAAATGTTGTGAAAAACTGATTAAAGCTGCATTATCTTCAGTGCACTTATCTTCTAAGCAAGGGGTCAGAAAATGGTGGCCCATGGGCCAATATTGGCTCACTACTAATAGTTTCAGGCCCACACAATTATCTCGATAATGGCTTTTATTCATTAGGCCTCTGTATTGCTGACAAGGTCAGAGGCATTATGTTTAGGTAGGGATGCACAATATCGGATTTTTGCCAACATGAAGTTCTTCTGAACTCATCATTGCTGATACCAATAATTTTTGTCAAGAGCACTGAGTCTTCACCGTATGAAAATTGACTTTTTGCTATCAATATGAAAGTCTATTTTTGGAAGGAACAGATGTAAAGCAAGGAAAACAACATTTAACAATTAAAAAATTACATTGTTCATTTTTAAATGCACCCATTCAAAGATGATCGGGTGAAGCATTATCGTTTGATGATTTTACAGCAGAAATACGGCCAATATATCAGCTACAAATATCGTAAAAATTTTGATATTGAACAATACCAATGTTTAACTTTTTAGGACAATATCTGCCGACACTGATACTGTATTGCTAATGGGCATCCCTAGTATTTGGGTTGTCTGTTTTGTGAATGCGATATTTCAAGACTGCTTTAAGGAATTTTCTTGAAATTTGACACAAAAGTCAACCATGCCACAGACAAACGGATAACATGTTGAAGGTCATTGTTCAAGGCTAGCATCATGGAGCCTACTGGTCATCCTTGTCTTGTGAACGTGGTGCCCCAAAAATGTGTCTAACTTCACACAAATGTCCACTTTGTCTTTGGCAACAACTGACTGGATTTTGAGGGTTGTAGGTCAAAGGTAAGGGTTTTACTTCTTATCAATAATCTTTGCTTATGAATGCAATTTTGCAAAATCAGAAGAATTATGAGGATTTTTTTTTAAACTTTGCTCTAATATTGGCCATGACGCCTAGATGAACTCATCAGACTTTGGAGGTCAAAGGTTACAGAGTCTCAGGGTCTTCCTTTGCTTTTAAATATGATCTTGGGAAAACAACATCTCAACTTTGCACAGATGTTTACTCTGACTCATGGATGTACCAATTGCATTTTGAAGTTACATTTTCATAGTTATGGGTCAAATTCAAGAACTTTTCATCATCCTGTGCGGGTGAATGCCAACTGGTGAGACTCCATATCACAAAAATGCTTTGAATGGATGCCCGATGAACTTTGCACAAACAACAAACATGAAACAAGCACGAACCGACTAGGTTTTGTAGGTGTTCGGCCAAAGATCAATGTCATGGAGTTTCCTGATGATCCTTTATGCCTGCAGTAGCTCAAGAAAACTTTTGGGGATTTCTTTTAAACTTTGCACATTTGTCAGATTTGTAAGAAACTAGAAAGATTTATAACAGACAAAGTGAAATTACCTTGGGCCTCATGATTATGCCTTGACTGTGAACTGCATGTCATGAATTGTTTGAGGGATATACGTGAAACTTTGCTCAAAAAAAAAATTCTGAAGGAGAAAAACTGTGGTTTGTATTTTACCTTCTTCACAATGTAGGCTTTAATTTCAGGAATGCTAGGTGCTGCTTCCAAACCAGGCAAAGGCAGCAAACGCAAAACAGACCTAGTTTTAAAAATGTTAGCTCCAAACAGGCAGGTTGAGCAAAATCAACAAAATGAAATTAAATACCATAAAAATATCCTCTTATTTCATCAATTTCATATCATGAAAGACTAATGTTATGGCTAGTATTCAGCATAAAGCAGGCTTGACTGAAATATCAGCTGCTAGACAGCAACATCGATACCAACAGTGTTTGAAGAGAGGAGATTTTTCTCATCTGAGTCACACTCTTGCTGCTTTATGCCTGGATTCTGATTTGTGTGCACACTTCAGGGATACCAAAATGTATCAAGAAGAAATGCAGTTTACACTGAAAGATTGCACTAGCCTGCTTTATTTCAACACTGAACTTTTGATCATTACTCAACTTGGGAGTGAATATCAATAATATCTTATCAGTTCCCTCCTCTGTGTTGAATAAATGTTGCATAATCCTAAGCATTACTCTCTATGGATCTTGTTTTCTTGTGTAAAACTATCAAACTCTAGCAAATGGACTAAAAGACTTCATAAGGTCATGTCACACATTCCTAATTAGACCTATGCACCGACTCTGACCTAAGCATACACATATGATTTGTTAATTTTTATTTAAAATTATAAAAAAATTATAAAAAATATAATGTTACTGATGTAATTTTGTTCTCAACCATTTTGGGTGAATCATCTTAAATTTATAGGTCTACTTTATTAGGGATGGAACAAGTATTTGGTTACTCAAAAACTGACTTGTGAAATCTGTGCTTGGATAACATTTCTTATTTGCTAGGGATGCAACAAATTGGCGACATAGTTGACAAAATTGGACAACATAAATGGTCAATGACGGATTTTATTGTCAGATAGTCGTTAAATTACAAAATCCCATGTTTTTAATTTTACTGCATGGACATCAAATTGTTTTCTGGAGCGGATTACTCTGTAGAGTGAGTCATTTTACTTCTCTTCCTATCTTTGTTGGAGCAGCGTTATCAAACAGCAGCCACAGGAAAACAGAACAATATCACAGTCTCAGTTTTCTACCCAATAGTTGATGACTAGTCACGTTAGAAATAGCTGTCAGTTGCATCCCTACTATTTGCCCACAATAAATAAACTGTTTTATACAAATAGTTTTTGGCAACTATTTTTCATCTTAATTTGCATTAACCACCTCTTCTTTATTTACCTTAGTTAATATATTGAGAAAAAACAATAAAAAACGATAAAAAGGAGGAGGACACAGTGAGAGCTGGCATTAAACTGGCACAAATGAATTATAAGGCAACAAGTAACCAGCTCTAGCTTCATCTGACCATACCAGAAAGTGTGAAAGCAGGGCTGTTATTCCACAAAACTTTGCCTGACCACATTCAAAAAGTTGTTTTTGATGTATTGAGATGAATTGAGACTGTCGCAGTGTGTTTTTTGCATCGATTTGATTTTTATGCAATGTGAGACAGACAGCTGCTGTAACCACAGCTGCTGTAACCACAGCTGCTTTACAGCAGCTACGGATATGACAAAGAACATTTCTTTTTAAAGAAATTTTGGGGGCTTTTTGGCCGTTATTGATCATGGAGAGACAGTGGATAGACTTGAAAAGGGGGGTAGAGAGTAGGGGAAGACATGGGGCATATGGGCCTCAGTTCAGCCTTGAACCTGCATGAGACAAGACCCTCAATACATGATTAGTGAACAGTAACAATTCACTCTGCCACACCGGCTACCCCTAAGGTGTTTTTATTTAAATGCAACGTCAGTGCTCAGCAATGAGCTTCAATGAGAAAACAGCAGAGACAGACGACAGACAGTCTTGCATTACTTCGTTGCTAATCCCATTAACCCCGTTAGCATGCACTGCTGTCATAATTCTAGAGTGCAGAGGATTATCCAGCTAACAATGACACTTATAACTGAGGACATGTTTCCATTAAGTTTTGGGAAAAAGATGGCTTTGGCAGATGTCACTTTTTTGACCGTGACTTAAGGCCACCACAAACAAGTGAGAGTGGAAGAGACGTATGAGGAATCAGCAGCAGAAATTAGAGCTACTTTGCAAAGTATCGATAAAGTTGCTGTAAATATACATTCATGAATAGATCTGCCCCGGGAGCTGTAGGTTTCTGTTTGCTTCTGCTGTAGTCTGACGTTCTGTGAATTATCTCTTGTAAACAGTTTGCTTACCTGGAGGTTTTTTGTTTTGAAGATTGAAAATTGAAGTTTTTAAGTTTGTACTATTAAAGAATATGGCAGTGTTAGCAGTGCCATCTTATCTGAACAATAGATCCGTGGGTGGCAGTTCAGTCCCATCCAAACAACTGTGAACTGTGAACGAAAGCACTCAAGTGCTAACTTTTCCATAAACTCACATCCCTATATTATACCTGACTTGACAATGAAAATCGAGCTTATTGTTTTATTTTTACATTCATTCTACACATGTGGGTGCATTAACTCGAGGAATCCCACCACCAGACAGCACAACGGGAACAGAGTTTTCAGTGATTGAGCATTATTATTAAATACAGAGTTATCAAAGCATAATCATTAGATCATCAAATACTTTAACACTTTGATTCACAGTCTCCCACAGATCTTCTGACAAACAGCAGCCAAGATGACGTGTCAGTTTTCTCAACAGCCATTAAAAGCTGTGACTGCCGGTAAAATCCCCACAGTGACAGAAACTCAATGTTCAGGGTCTCCTAAACCATCGTCTGTGCTCTCTGTAGAGCAGAGCTGATATTCTCCAAAACTGAAAGTCAGATAGAGGAACAAACTGCACTAGATGCCTTACAGTAATCTTGGCGCAGCCTTGGCTGAAAACGCTGCTTTTTTTTGTCAGCCAATGCTGATTAAAGATTCTTGAGGATGTTTCACCACAAAACATCTTTAACTTTGGGGGGGGGGCTAAGAACTATTTCACTTTGCAAAGCAGCTGGATGTACCAGAATAATACATGCCTTTGATATGTTAACCTCTCTTACAAGTGTATCGGATTAAACCTTGAAATGTCTCAAAGATCTACCAGTAGATCAAAATCTACAAGATGGTAACCCCTGATTTAGAGTCACCAAATTTACCTAACAAACAATGAGTGAGAAAACTGAAGTAGCCTGAGACAACCCATGCAGACACAGGGAGAAAATGCAACCTCCATACACAAAGGCTTCATCTAACCTTGGAGTCCAATCAGCAACCACCTTGCTTTGGAGCACCACCATGCAGCCCATTGCTGCGGGATAATACTGGAAAAAATGACATTGGTAAATCTACTCTTTTTAGGATATACTTTGAAAACAAACATCTGAACTGATTTCAAATAAATGAAGACTAAACGTAAAAGGCTAATAATAATACGGACTTAAAAACTGAATCTCACAATTATCATTTAATTATTTTTTATTTTTGGCTTTCATTTCTATAGTTGAAAAAAACATGATGCACTAAAATATTTTTAATATAGAGATCAAAGTTCATGAATTTGTTCCTAGGTCAAATTCAAGCACTTTAAAACACTTTCATGCAGCATTGTCAAAAAACTGCATTATTAACAGCACTTTAACTCCACAGCTTTAATCCAACCTGCCTTAAACTTTTGCGTAGTTCTGTTTATATAAGTCAACATATAGCTCCATGTTGGCCTTCGCTTTATTTGTCAGGAAGTCAGGAGCATATGGTGCAGTAAGCAGGAGAGCTGCACACTGTAGCAGCGGCTGTGTTGAAAGATAAGGCTGTTGTTTCCTCCTGAAATGTTCCCTCTCTTTCCTTACAGCCACAATCTGATTGTTTGTTTTTGCAGTAACAGAACACAGGGATGTAATGAGTCTTCATCTTGCACCTTTTTGCTGTGATTTCCACCCTCACTTTCTCTTTCAGTTTTGCTAAAAAAAAACACCTCCTCTACCCTGGCTGAGCGCCTGAATCCCATTAGGCTTTAATGTACTGCCAGAGTAATCATTTCTCCTCATAATGGGACATTTCTAACATGAGCCAATCCAATTATTAAAACAAGACAAATTGCAGGTTTGCACCAGGCTGTCAGGAGAGCCTGGACAAGTAACCTGAGACATAATAAGAAACAATAAAACCCATTAGACTGCACTGCATTACCTAACTGCGTCTATCACAAAGCCACACACAACAGCTCTAGTTGCTCAGGTTTGAAGTTCACCTGGGGGCTTCTGTGTCACTCAAGGTATTATTTGCTTAATGTGTGGCCTTAACAGAGCTAGCACGTGATGATCATGTTGTGAATATCTTGTCATGATGTAATGCTGCACCAAGTCAGACAGAAAAGGCGAAACTACAGAAGAGGATAAACTCTTAACTACACAGCTCCAAATTAGTTATTTGTATTGCACATATCACTGGTGCAACAGACGTCAGAAATAAAGCAAATCTCTGCACAAATCCTTCTGTTGCTCCTCAGCTGTTGCACCGTAACTGTGACAAACACCTTTCCCCATACTTCCCTTTACAGTGTTTCACAATGCTGCCAAATCCAATTTGACACTCTACGTGATCTCTGTCGGTCAGTCCTTGCTAGAACTCTGCCATGGGTGAAGCTCAGACGTGAGTGACCCAAAGGTGCTTAGCTGTGCAGAGAAAATAATAACCTTATGGACCTTGATTGCAGAATGTCGGGCAACAACTACATGTTTATTATAACAGAGTAACCACTGAGCTAGGGCTACATGACACTGGATAAAAAAAAAATCTGGTTTTCTTTCTGTGATGTGTACTGTTATTTAAAATAAATAATAATGGCAAGCTATATGAACCTAAGTGAGTGTTATGATAACATAAGCATGTCAGCATCAGACCCAACACACATCATTAGAAATGTGACAGGTGTAATAAAATATTTAATTCCAATTACATCTATGGTGATATAGCCAAATAGCACGGGGCTACAAGCTTATGTTTACGTGTCACTAATGCTGATGTCAGACTACAGGATTTTTTTCTCATTGGTTACGGCGGTCACTATGTCAGATCAGGAGACCACAGAGCCATAAAATTATGCTGTGACTTGCTAGACAAGCATGACAGACTGAAACCGGATGCATACAATGACCAATGTGATGATAGTGAAAGAGGAAATGTTAGTCTGAGGACAGCAAACAAACAAATGCAATTTGTTTCTCTTCAACATTTGTTGTTTTACAGTCTGGTGGCAGCTCTTCAATAACACTTCACAAAGGCACGGATATTCTTTTGAAAGCTTTACTTCACTTAATCTCTGTCTTCTAGCTCTCAAGCCAAGAATTTTGGTTTGTTTGCATCCATGATTGTGACACATACAGCGCTCTCTGTGCTCTCAAAGGTCAACATCTCTGACGTGAGGCAACAAATCCGCAGGACAAATATCAAACATGCCAGACTTCCTGTCATGGAGTCCTAAGGCATCCCAGACTGATCTTTTGTTGTCAGTCATTTTGGCAAAAGACACAAGACTGATCGACTGATTTTCATGGCCAACTCTGAGACTGCCAGGCCGGGCTGTGACTGTGCATAAATCGTATAGTCTGGACATGGCAGTATACTATGGGGGCCTTTTAGTGTCTGACCAAACATCCAGTATGAAAAGGGCAACATAACTTTTTATATATGTCAGTGCATGGAATTAATAAGATGCTCTTGGGTGAATATAAATAATGTGATTTGGTTGTTAGACTTATCTAATATAAATCTACAGAATAACGGATGGACATAGGGCAAGAAATGTCACTCACATGTCACGCAGTACATAACATATTCAATTTTATAATCAATCATGATTATGTTCATCAAATGTAAGTGTAATATTATTTAACCCAAATAATATGATACAACCACTCATTTGAAAAAATGGTAATGCTTGACTAAATGAGCTAAACAAAAACAAAAGCATTTTAAATGACTTCTTTGATGATGAACAAATGCAGTATTTACACATTCTTTGAGAAGATTTTATCAGATTCTTTTCAAGTCCACACTATAATGTGTAGAAAAACAGTTTGACAGAAAAATCTACAGCCTATTATATCACTATTTTCTTGCAAAATAAAAAACACGCACAAATCATTAGAAATTATTATGTTATCAAAAATATTTCTATGTATGATGTTCAAGTACAACTGATCTTTTTACATAGTTATGTATTGGCAGCACCGGCTGAATTTAACCATGTACTTTTGTCATGTTTTTTGTCCGTTTACAAACATTTTCTGAAACTGATTGAGGGCTGCATGTGGACCCAGGTCTGCCAGTTGCCTAACCCCGTACACAGACTTCAACCAAATAAATATATAAATATGAGAATACATGAACAATGATTACAATGCACCACGAACATTAAAAGTCCCATATCAAGATTTTTTTTTTTTTTTTTGCATTTAATGTTGGTAGAAGGAGCTTGAGGAGCATGACACCTTTTTTTAAACTCTCAGTTCATACAGAAATGCACTCTTGCTCTTAAAGAAAATGCCACTTACAATGCTCTATTTGTTTCTTCCTGGGGTTTATTATTATTATTGTGTAACAGCTTTACAGCCTCCACGTACACGTGTTTTCTGCTTATCACGGGCAGATGCCATTACTGTTTTGAAAGCCTCCCCCCTCTGATCAGACATCGTTTGACAGCCAATCAGGACAGGGCTCATTATCATAGCCTCCTGTAGCCTCCCCACCCCGTCAAATCCAAGCATTTCCAAAGGGGAGGGAAAAAGATCTGCATCTGATCCTCTACAGAGACAGCATTTTAATTTTTTTATCCATCTTAAATCAAATCCTTGATTAATAAACACCCAAGACATGATGTAAACAGCTGGACACACCAGGACATGGGACCTTCAGAGGTCGCTTACAGTCTTGAACACACACGAACCGTTTAGTCATGCCAGTTACCAGATATCAGCGAAGCTTGTTCCCCCAAACATCACAGGCTTACACACAACATGCTAACCACAGTGGGACAGCCGCAACTTAGCCTACCTTCTGGGCTGGGGATACTCAGGTAGACTATTCAGGTTAGGCTTATGCAAATGAAAATATGCTGTTACGTGACAGCATATCCACAGACTGAACAGCTCGCCAAATACCATGAGTTTACATTTATGCAGCCTGCTAAATACAGGTTTTGTTGTCTACTATCACATTTTCTGGGCTGTGAGGAAGGCCAAATAGACAAAAATACGTTCAAAAGCCTTAAAAATTTGTTTTTTGCATAATATGTCCCCTTTAAAAAAGAATTAAATGATTTCGATTTTTTTGGTGAATACATTTCTTCATATAAACTGTCAGTCCTTAACTGTGACCAACCTCTGTCATCATACTGTTTCTTGAACTCTGCACTGTAGCTTGTAGCATATCTTTAATGATTTAAAATTCTATACCTAATGACCCAACTCCCTATAAAAAATTATATACCACAACATCTTCCTCTTCAATAAACTCCAAAGCTCATCAGTGAGTTGTTGAGCTTTAAGTGAAATGACATTTGATCAGACTCTGACCGTCAACATACTGCTAAGTCAGTAGGCTGAATCCTGACTGTAATGGCTACATCACATTAATGTAGAAATAACCAGATCACATCCTGGCCCACAAATTCAAAAACTACAAAATCTCCATGCAGAATATCTGTGTAACTATAAACAACGAGATGCTTAACATCTTTTAACACATGTAATTGCACTTTAGTTCACAGTTTATAACTTAATACTGCAAACAGATGATTCCTACAAATCAGGTTTACTTGCATAACATTTTAGTGTGTCTAAGAACCCATACGTTGTTTATTTTTTGGGGGAAGTCTCCCTGTTTTCCTTAGCCTGACAAGTTTCTCAGTCGACCTTTTCTTCCAAGGCTAAAGTGTATTTTGTTTCTACAGAAAATATTATAAATGCTGGAGTTAACATCATATCTCCTGCATGACCATAACTTTAATTAAATGAAAATAACTTCATCATAAAACAAAAGAAACACAAAGGGAGTCTCTTACCTTGCAAAATATCCCGGCTTTCTGTCTCTCTTTTCCATCAGGCCAGGCTCCTAATTCTGCATGCAGTCGAGTGCATCCATACAAACATCCACCCTTTTTTCCCCACACACCCACTCTCACTGTGTCCAAGCCAGCAGACACAACCTTAGTGAAGACCACCTCTCTCTCACACTGTGCTCTCACACCTCTCCCTTGTCCTGCAGAGGAAATAGAGGAGTGAGATGGATCAGCAGGCAGCCTCTTCCCTCAGCAACACTCTCTTGAATATAAAATCTCAATAACTGAAGGAGAAAGCCTAAGTGGATGGCGATGAAAGCATCCTATAATAAGCATGTCAGGCCACTCAGCTGACAATGGCTGAATGCACCACTCTGCCTCTAAGGTTAGACATCTGCTATCAGTCACTGTAGCTAAAGTAAACATGTTTTATATATTATATTATACACCAAGACTGTGTCTATTATAGGCAGTTTACAATTAGGCAAAGGTAGGCAAATATGTGGGGCCTCAAGCTCTAAGAAGCTTCAATATACAGTGAATAATGATGTGCAACAATGTGACATGTAAGACTAAACACGATGATCAAGACGTGTGTTTTGTACTGTCTACTGTCCAGTTAAGGGATGCACAAATAACATGTCTTTGTTTGATATCTGTTATGCCAGTGTTTCAATATCATTTTAGATAATAAAGATATCTGTGCTGATATAGATAGAAGAAAATAATATTGGTATTTTTTTAAACTAAGAACAAGGATCATGTGATTTTGTGAGTCAAATCACACAGACCGTGATTTCTGTACGGCTCAAAATAAAGGTCACTCTTTTTTTGTAAGAAGCTTACATATTAGACATAATAAGACAAAATATCTTCACTGAAAAACAGGTTTAAAAGATCAAGTCCTTCAATTCAGACCTAAAACTTCAGTTCAAACAACCCAGTTTTAACTTAAACAACGAGGATGAAAAAAGAAGAAACTTCAGCTGAGGCAGGTCTTCTGCTTCAAACTGCACAAATTTATGTGCACATTGTGCTGGTATTTACAGTTGAGAAATGGGCTGCCAATACCAGCATGTTTTTTAATCTTTCTACGCTGATCAATTATTGAGCTATTGTCTGCCAGTACCATTATTATGATGATAATATTATGAATCCTTAGTTTGAATTGCAGAAACACTGTATGTCAGCCATGTCTGGATAGGTGGGTGACAGCTTGCCAGTTTTAAAACATTTCACTACTTTTCTTATTTGCAGTTGAGATACTGTTCCTTATCTTTTGATTTAACATTTTGCAGGTAAATTCCTGCACATTATCTGAGTTGCACAAATCTATTGGATACAGTTGGACAAGCGGGCTGAACTGGCATGCACAGAGCAAAGGGCACTCAAATCCAGTACCATCTGTTTTTCAAATGTAAATTAATTTGTGCAACTGCAACCACGTATGTCATCATTTACAAAAATGTAATTGTATAGCTTACAGAAATCCTAAGAAATGTTAGAAGATTTCTGACAAAATCAAAATTCCACAAGTATGTCGGTAATGTTAAAAAAAGTGGTAAAAAAAAAAAACACCACTTCAGGTGAGTTCCAGAGGAATTCCTCACATTTTCCTTTGTAACTTCTTGGTATGAAAATGATATATTTTTTAAAATAATTAATCTTTTTCTACATTATTTTTCTTTTTTATGTTGCCAATATATTTGTGAAAATTAGATGATAATTGCTGCCCTTCAGGTCAAAATATTGCTGGCAAATACGTACACACTATTAAATTTACACAAGTATAATGGCAATATTCGGGGAAGTGGGTGAAATGGGCAAGCAGGAAGCAATGGACGCTCCACTTCAGTGTCACCAATTTTTCAGAAGTTGCCAACATATTTATGCAGTACATTACCAATTAGGTCTGCCTAACATGAGAAAACATGCAATGTGGGATACCATTACTTAATATCCCAATGATGACCTGATTTGCAATTAATTAAGATGTTAACACATATAAGCTTAAATGCTCAGTGTTCTAGCCTATGCTATTCTTCATGTTTTCTCCAAGGCGTGTTGCTAAATCATCTAAAAAAAAACCCCTGCAAGAATCTGTTACTTCCTCTAAACCGGCACAAAAAAATGTAAGGACAGCCTCCATCTGACTGCACCAAAGGGCTGTTAAACCACAGCTCCAGAAACATTCTTTAACCACATTAAATCAACTTTAAGTTTTTTTAGGTCACTATGATTAATGCAGACTGTTAAATAAGTTAGAATTGTATTATCAAGAGGATGAAGCCATATCAGTTTTACCTACTTTGCCACACAATGCCAACATACATGCCAACTACTGGCTTCACCCATTTGTTCAACAATTGCCAACTTATTTGCAAAATATGGTCTATGTTGGGAGCATTGCTTACAGCTTTTCCTTGTAATGACTTTAGTATTAAGACTTTTTTTTAAGTTTATTTGACTTTTTTAAATTTAATTTTAATTAATTAGCATGTTGCCAACATATTTGGGCAAATTAGACAGTCCCCCCGACCTCTGGGTTCAACCTAAAGCAGTCTTTTCCTGGGTATTTCCTGAACTGCACAGATATGTTGTCAATATTTGGAAAAGTGAAAGAAACTAGCAAGGAGCAAGAGACACTCCACCCCAATACCACGCACTTTTTCAGATGATTTAATTGTGCAATTTTACGTCTCTAATAAGAGCATGTTATTTTAAAAGAATAGCTTATTAGTGCCAAAAAGACTTAAAATGCAAGCGTTTTCCTGACTCTGTGTAAATCCCATAAATAAGATGGCAATGTTTGGACAAGTGGTTGAGACTTGACCAAACAGGCAGCATTTCTGAGTCACTCTGCAATGCTCTCTCTCTCGTTTTGTTATTATTAAGACTTAAGTGTCTGCATTTTTAAAAAGCCTCATAATACTTTGCTCATACTAATGTGAAAGAAAGGCCTCGTTTTGGTAAATACCGGGGTCCTACAGATTACTAAATCCTCCCCCGTGTTAGCTTCATCTCTCAGGAATCCATCTGATGTAAACACAGACCACCATGCTGATCAGTAATGTTAGCTATAACGTTATAGGATTAAAACGAAACCATTGTCCCTCCACGCCTTAAGCCATAAAGAATAGAAACAAAACAACCCGGAACATTTACACATCCACGTGTAGCTTAAATGTGTTACATAATAGGAGAAGGCTAACCTTAGAGGAAAGGCTGATTTACTAAAACCAACGTACCCCACCTAGCTACATTCTTCAGTCTGTAGCAGCATACCAAATCTCTTCCTTGAGCCGAACCAGAGACCAGCTCCCTCATGGGATGCAGAACTAACAAAGCCAGATATCCACTTCTGCTAATATCCTCTAAAGCTCACCTCAGGTTCAGCAAACACAGGCGCAGTGAACAAGGTCCAGACCTCACTTGGCATTACAGCTGATGCTAACCGCGCTAGCTAGCCACTTTGTTGACTGGACAATAGCAACCTGGTGGAGATGTTACAGCTATTATTGTGTCCAGAGGAAATCACGTTCCCTCATAATGAACTATTCTTGATTGTTCATTGTCGCCTGAAGCTGACACCTTACTCTGGCGTGCAACGACGCATCTAAGCGCTGTATTTTGGTACGAAACAGGTAGATGAATTGTCTACATACCTTGCGTGCATCCTCAGGCAGCTAATGTTAAACCCAAAATGAAGCCTCCCTTTGTAGCGCCCTCTGGTGTCGGACTATGAGAACAAAAATGAGCTCACAGCCTGTCTGCCATGGCCGGCAACTTACGAATATCATGGCAAGAGTGTTTGCTAAAGTGGATATGTTAGTTAGTCTCTCAGTCTGAGGGTTGACACATATTCAAAGAGGATTACATGTACACATACATACGCATACATGCACATTATTAAAGTACAAAAATGTTAGCCTCTCACCTTATCATTACTCCCTGGTGGTCTAGTGGTTAGGATTCGGCGCTCTCACCGCCGCGGCCCGGGTTCGATTCCCGGTCAGGGAACTCGTTTTTCTTCATCAAGTTTCTCAATTCTGCGGCTCTCCGACGTACATACTGACAACTGTACAGTGTCCTTGTATCAGCATAATAAATTAAATCTGTAACGAGGCTGTTGTTACAAAGTGCTGTCTTCTACACATATTCCTAGTAGCACCGCAAGGGTGTGAGGGAGTACAAAACTATTGTACTCAAGTAGACTACAAGCACAAGTATCTCTCTTTGAATCTACCCAAGAGAATTAAAAAGCGTATTTTGTATTAAATGAACTAAAAGGAAGGAATATTAACATATGTTAACTGCATAAAAGAAATGTTGGAAAACATACTTTTTTCTCTCATCCATAGTTATACATGAGCAATCACATGACCTAATTACTATTGAACACCAAATGTGGAGATACTTTACACTCATTGAATCAATTATACAAATTATGACCAATTCTTGTGGACACCTTGTTTCCAATCTATTAGGGATCAAGTGTCGAACTTTATAGGTTTCTGTAATATGTTCTCATCTTAGTACTCAGGTGCTATATGAAATGCAGTACTTAGTATCAAAACCATTTTGATTTAAAAGATCACAAATAAATACAATAAAAAAAAAGGCTACTCCAATACAGTAACAGTAACATTATACTTAAGTCCTGTGACATATTGGAACTTACTTTATTGCTTTCATAATCATCCAGTCTTACTTACTTCACTTCTGCTTCCTTACTTCAAACATACTTACTGACAGTATTTTTCTTAAATGGTAACTGACTTACTTGAATACTGTCTTATTTACTTACTTATGGTCTTACTTATTTTCTAATACATTTAATTGCTTGAACAGTAACTCAATAACTTATGTATGTACTCAGCAACTTCATGGTATATTTATATTTACAACTTATCCACTAGTACCACATTTCTTGCAAAGCAACTAAATTTCTCAATAATTACTTACTAATTTACAGACTTACAGCTCAGTTATGGATACATACTAAGTTGCTCATATATTTACTTATTATAATTTACTTTCTTTCTTACTTTTCTGCTTTGTTTGTAAACTTGTTTATATTTTACTTATATGCAACTTCCTTATTGGTATTTACTTGCTGACAAAGTAACTTATTGTTATACTTTCTAACTTACTGACTTACTGACTATCTGGGTAGATTACTTATTTACTTGTATAATTATTTACTTACTTACAAGTTACATAGTGATGCTTATTACATGTCTGACAAAGTTACTTCATAAATCCTTCTTACTAACTTACTTAAACTGACTCAGTCTCATATTTACTAATCTATACTTGACTGCAAACAGCTACTGACGTTTATCTTCTTCATTCTTTTTTACATACTTATTTGTACACTTATTTACTTAAACGAAACTTTTCAAAATGTAATTGCCAACATTGTAGATTACTTTTTACTTACATATTTTATGTTCTTACTTACATATACTAAATAAATTTCGTACACAGTAACTAGTTACATACTTTTGTACTTTCTAACTTACTTTTTTGCAAACAAATTACTTTTTTAATCTTTATTTGCTAACAAAGGAACTGAGTTATTTATTTATTTATTTAATTATTTTTTCTCACTTATTTATGCTTACTAAATTGCTTATACAGTTAATACTTTATTGGTAAATTACTATTATATCTATTTGCTGACAATTTTCTTATTGATTTAAACTCATTTGATTATGTACAAATTTTCAGATTGTTCTAATTTTCTTTTTGACTTCCTGGCTGACAGTCTTTTTACTTGATTACTTGCTTATATAATTATTTACCTACTTAAAATTTACTTATTGATACTCACTAAATTTATGACAGTTCCTTTTTCTTGTCTTTTTTTTACAAACTTAATTATTTACTAATTCATACTCACTGAATTGCTTACATAAATAAATTAATGCTTCCCTTACACTTTCTTTTTCACTTATTGAATTTAGTTTTTATAACTTAGTCACTGAAAACTTATTGCCTATATGGCCAGAAACTTGTTAAGTACATTCAGACTTACTGATCGTCTTATTCACTGACTTACTTTAAGACTAACATGCCTATTTATAGCTTGCTGATGCTTAATTTCTGACAGTTTGTTAGTTATTATCCTGACTTTTCTACTCATTTACTGACTTCCTTACCTACTTATTGATATATCAAAACGTTGCTTACATAGTGACTTAATTCCAGCATTCTTCCCTGCTTACCTATTTATTAATTTGATTACCTAAAATTACGTTTTACCCCTGCCAAGGGAGTTATGTTTTTGCCAGCATTTGTTAGTTTGTTAACAGGGTAACTGGAAAAGTCACAAACAGATTTGGGTATTGATCTAAATACAGATGCAGAGCCTGAAAATTTTCAAAAGATCTGTAAACATTGCTAGATGGGGCAGTCTCCACATTTCTGCTACTAACTCAGTAAGTTCTGTACAGAAATTTGATGATATTTTCAGGGAATTTTGTTAATGGTACAAGGTAAAAGTGATTGGATTTTATTGGTGATCCGAATCCGGTTGTGGATCCAGGAATTTTTTTTAAGGATCTGTTAACAGTGTGAGACAGGGGAGTTTTCCAGATTTTTGACAATGACTAACCTGACAATGCTGGGAATGCCTTGGTGGAGGTTTGTGCTCTTTGGGCACTTCAAGTTTATGATTAATTTCTTACATAGTAAAAAAAAAACTTACTACATTACTTGGTTGATTAATTACCCACCTGTTTGCAAATTAAGAAATTCCTCATTGCCAAATACAGAATTGCTCATAGAATTACATATTTACTTCATACATCCTTTCATATCTACTAGCAACTTACTTTATTCTTCCCTGCTTACAACTTACTTTGTAATAGCTATTTCTTACTTATCTCATACACTTACTAAATTACTGACTTATCTTACCTTCACTTACTAAGTTACTTACTTTATATTGCATTTATACAGATTCCACCAGTTTCTTACTTATTCTGTACAATCATGCCTTCCCTTCATTATTTTTTTTTAAGTGTAAAATATGAACTTGATACTGCTGTCTCCTGACAAATCATGAAGTGGTTTGGACTATGCCCTCTAGATGGCGACACCTCACAACAAATACTAAAGAAAAGGATGATCTGCAGACTGTAGCAGAGGTCATGTTGTATCATGAATGTCAAAAGTACCAGAGAGGATGTTGGACTTTAAAAAGGATGCAAAATAAAAGAAAATGCTACATAAGTTAGCTGTTTTCATGCACAGAAAAGGAGTTAGATTGAAAACAGCCTGTGCTGGTTGGGTAAAGATGTGCTTTTGAATGTAAAAACTTAAGCAGAGGTGACCAAGGAGATGGATTGCACAAAATGTTTTATAAAGATTTAATTTGTATAGTTGCTCCTGTCCCACACATCAGTTTAAGTTACTGGATGACTCTATGTGTCTAAAATGAAATAAAAAATGCTGCAGATTTAATGCAGTTTTCCATCACTCCCTCCATTACGGCTCAGGCCTATTTGAAGTGAACCTGTTTGAGATAGAGAGCTTTGAGACAGAGATAATGTGTGTTTGTGGAACTCAGGTCCCAGAGAGCCCTCCTAGGTGGAGAGAGACAAAGACCCCCGCTGCAGGCACTCTGATTGGATGGAGCAGAAGTTAACCAGTTCCTGGCCAGCTATGTATCTTGGCAGTTATTTTGACAGGCGCTATCAATGTGAGAGTGGTGATAAGTTGTCTTAGGGATCGACATGGCGCCGGTATGTCCCTCCTCCGTCCTGTTCAGACTCTCCACAACCCCTCCTCCTCTGCTTCTCCTTCTCTAGAGCCTGGTTGGAGCAAAGGATTGTGGGGCAATATTTGGTTGGGAGCGGGATTTGTGTTGGCAGAGACCCTTGGGTCTGGGTACTATCGTCTGCCCTCAGTACAATTAAAACCCTCTTAAGACTACATGGCACCCACCTCCAAACTGGCACTTTATGCCCTTCATATCTGATGCTCATATTGCAATTGATCCTTCACTTTTTGTGCTTTTCTGTATTGTAACTATAAGTCCAGCTCTTGGAACACAAAGAAAGAAAAAGAGACTACATACAAGCAGACAATAAACAGTTCTAAGCACTAAAGGATGGGCTATAGTAAACTTTTGACTCTTTGCTGCGTAATGTTTTCAAGATGTGACTCTTAGACGTGGCTATAACAGCTGCTTTAGTCCATCAAACATATATTGTCCCTGTTCTTCCTGTAATATACTGAACATAAGAAAGCTCATTTCAGCCTCTGATATTAGAATTTTTATGGCACTGTCCAGTCTTGGCACAGAAACATCTTGCTAGCATTACAGAGTCCATTTTTGAGTCAACAGGAGTCTAAAGAGGGGTATTTGGTTCACTCGAAAACACACAAACTCAAGAATGTATGGTGTAGGGATAAGCACAGAGAGGTAAAGAGGAGAGACACAAAGCACATTATGTATCTTCATTGAAAAACAAAGCATAAAGTTTGTATTTGCTTTCATTCTTACATTACAATTGTGTCTAAATGGGATCTTTAAACAGTCAGATAAGCAAAAGCAACAACTCCAACACCTTCACTTTTTATCCAGATTTTTGTTTTGTTAAGTCTGTGGAAACAGATAAAATCTTGCATATATCTTTAAAATGTAGCTGTCACAAAGGTCTGACCTGGCACAGGCCTTGAAGAGATTTAAAATCATTTTCCTCAGACGTCATACACTCCTAGCTTAGACTACAACCACTGATAACTTCAAGTACACCGTGGCAGCAAGAAGCTTCAAAACCTAAACACTGGAAAAGGATATGTCACACAAATGATAATTGATAGGAAGTGTCAGAGTCATAATTCATTATAATGAGAGAAACCTGTGAAAAAAGAATCCGGAGATATTTTAGAGGGTCTTTATCGGCTGTGTTTATGTGAAGTTGTTAGAAATCTGACGGATAGTCGGGCAATAAACCAATTAAGACAAGAAATATTTGAGGCAAGTTGTTTGTGCAATAAATCAGAGTGGAGAATACTGCTTACCACCTTGACTGACAAAAACTCTGATAGATTTACAAGCTGAGGCATTCAGGCTGACAATTATGGGCAGAAAAATAAGGTAGAAGATTATTTTTCAAGAAGTCACTGAAATTATGTATTCCCCACCTTATTATAAACAACGTGTTTTTTTTTAAACTTTGTGTTTATTTATACATTTTGTTGTTAAATTCATTAATCTAATACTATAATAATAAGATTCACCAAACAAATGCCAAGTTTCTATGTGACAAGCATTTTAAACAGACGTTATATATACACAACATATTAAACAGATATTCTGTATCGCTCATAATATTCAGACTCTGCCTATAAGATTCAGGTTCGCTGCATATAGTGGTGCAAGAATGAGTCTACAAATATTGAAGTGAGTTAGCATTTAGCACTTCCTGGTCCCCAACCCTCAGAGTAAATGGTATTTAGAAGAACGGTTTAGGATAAATGCCTGAAAAAAGGTTCATGATCAACACATGCACAAAAATGTTTTAAAGTTTAATTGTAAATAATAAAATGTATCTGATGTTGCCTGCTTTTAAATCTGAAACCTGTTGTTGTGTGTTTAAAATGATGGTTGCTAACTAATGGCTAATAAGGACTACAAAAATGGCTGGAGAACAAATGGCAAGCATTACTGATTGTTTTTAATAACCAGTTATACATACACTGTTGCCACAGCCATGAGGACCAATTTGATCAGGTCACTCAATTTTGATGGTATTCACAAAAAAAAGGTTACAATAAGATGTTATTCATTGGAAATGTTGTAATTGCTTTTAAGTTGAATCGCCATGTTGTAGTTCTATAGGAGTTTACTGACAGCTTTTTACTCTCACTGATTACATTCAGCTTAAAACAAGTTTAAAAAAACTGGGTTAGTGTGTTAAGATCATCACAAAATGCAGAACATGTTAGTTTCATATTTTTTTCTTCACAGAGCTTATTATCAACAAAAACACAATCCAAAAACACGATCCAAAACACAATGAAAAATCTCATAGGCTTTCTTGGGTTTGTAGTCGAGGTAATCAGCACGATGCTAACTTCTCCGTTGGCCTACAAAAATACATCATCCCTACACCACTCAATAGAGGTCACAGTAAATCAGATAAATATAAATCAACCCAGTATGCCTTACCAATGCAATTGTATCTTCTACATTTTAAACTGACTCTGTATTTGGAAACAATTCGAAATATTACAACATAGTATTAAATACTCAATTTTCAACAGTATTTTCATGTGTGTGGTTTTTTCTCCTGCTCTATTTATTACAATCACAATTAGCAAATTTGGGCAGCACAAATATCTGTTTTGTTAATATACACTTTTTACATTTGAAGAGGAAGGAAGCTTTGCCTACCCTGCAGCAAGGAGTAACAGATCCACTCTATCTATCTATCTATCATAGGTAATGGATAGATAGAGTGGATTATATATAATGGACGGAGTAGATGGATTGATATTTCAGGTAAAATGAAATCATATATTACTCTATTAATTTTATTTAACCTGTTGAAGAAGAGAGAAAAAAATACATCAATTCAACTGCTTACTAACACAAAGTGCTTACTCTATGTGTTTTGGAAAAAAAAAACATTTTTGTCAGCTTTAAGAAAATGTTGAACCACATTTAAAAAATACAAAAAATCACCAAATAAAGATTACACATCAAGACACTCAGAAATGTATCTGCTTGTCTTATTAAGTAATATAAAAAGGCAAAATTACAAAAATAACATCCCATCATCTAAATTCCATATATGGGTGCCGATATGTGGTTGGCATTTTAAACTAGATAAGCCTTAAAGATTCGTCACATACTGCAAAAGTTAAAACACCATGATTCTGACGATAACTTTCTCTAGATAACAGAGAATGTGAAGATTTGTCACATCATGTTGTAAGTTGGAAAGTGACCGTCATCTTTCCAGATGTAAATTAAATTAAAAAAACAGATATAAACTATTTAGAATTCTTTTATTGGCCTATCAGAAGGGTTTTTGTTGAGCTGAAATTATTATTTCTTTTTCCTTCTGTAGAGCTGGTTTGGCAAAGTGGTGAGCAACCAGGGACGTCCCATATCCCAATTCTCGCCAGATGCCCATTTGCAGAATGTCCTCCCCCTCTTTCTCACCCAATTTCACAAGCCTATCCACTGTCGCTCGACTATCAAATAAGGGCTATAAAATAATATATGTATTTAAAAAAGAATGAGGTCTCCAACTTTAGTCTGCGGGGGCCTTGTCACCCACACACTACCAGTTGCTCACAATTGCTGCCTTTGCTCTGGTACCTTGAAAGTGGATTACTTTGCCATCATAGTGTGTATTTTTTTTTTTTTAATATTGACAAAGATTACAGGGTTTTACAGTAATTTGATGCAGATTAAGCAGATTATGTTTGATTTATAGATTAACTCAACACAAGATAATTTGTTCTGTTAATCTTAAGTAGTTTTTCCTCACAACTAAGAATCATGAGTGGGACAGAAAATCCAGTGTAGACAGTTACCTTGTAATTTTGAGCTTTCAAAGCTTTTTCACTTTTACAGTGTGTGTATCTGTGAATAACACAGTCATCAAATCAACAGGCCCAATACAACGTTGTCGGGAGGTACAACAATGCCAACAATCCAGTTAGCTTTGAGTGATAAAAGTGAGTTTTCAGTAGGTATCAAAGAAGGACACAGGGTTAAGTTCTGATGAAGACACATTTATTACTTCTTTGGTGGTCTGTGAGAATCCAGAGTGAATTAAAGGCCCCCATCCAGGCAACCATGAGGCTAATGACCCCACCCACAAACTCACACAGACACTCACTCTTGCATTAGTCAGACAAGAGAAAAAAAAGGGGGGACAGAAAGTGATGGAGACGAGTCTTAAAACGGCTCCATACTGTATCCCATCCAGTGCCACTACGCCCGCTGTCAATCTGCCAAGTCAGCTGAAGCACTGCAGCCATGACCTTAGACCTGGGAACTGAACAAGGGGGTAAAAGGTTATCATTGTTGGGGTCTCAGTCTTTAAGCTAAAATGTCCAGACAGTGCAGGAGCCGCACCTCGACGAATGAGCAGACAGAAGGGAACGTGAAGGAAAGGTGGACATAAGCACTAAATCAACTTCTGTCATCAGAGTTTCAGATCCCATGACCATGGTAGAGGAGCAAACAGTGCATGGTTGTTTACCCTGCTTATCAGTGGTGGTGTAACAAGCAGAGGAACACACAGGCTGACCCTAATGCACACACACATGCAAGAAAGCTTACAAAATATGAAGAGATATAAGACTAAGGTCCTGTACATTTTGGAAACTAGACTCTGACTTTTACACAGTTCACACTAACAGCTCAGTCTGTCTGCCAACACTTAGGGGAAAGCCTGATAACAAGTAAAGATTATGAACTATTAGCTCACGTTGCTAATAAATCTCCCTCAGCAACTCCTTAACTCTCCTCTGATCTCATCTGCCATAAAAAAGGGGCTTGTCCTGTGCAGTAACCACCATTTTCAGAGGAGTCTCTCAGTCTGGGTACCAAAGTATAATTTACTTTAGGACCCATTTTTTTTTAATTAAGATAAGAAAAGAAAGAACATTAAAAGATTGTATAAGTGTATTTTTGTAGCACAAAACAGAGCAAAACATTCTAAGTTTCTTCAAAACTGAAAACACATAAAACCAATTTGAAAGTAAAGGTCATATATTGTCTTGGTTTATTTCTGGATCCTTGATTTTATGGTATTGGATAAAGGAATGAAGTAGTCATGATACTGATAACAACAGTAAAAATATCTTTATGTAGGGTTGGGAAAAGAAAAACCAATTCCAGTTGAGATTAATAAAAACATAGCCGAAGGAATCAATATCATTAGTCTTTAAGCTTTACAACTCCCTTATCACATCCTTCCTCTAGGATCTGGCTGCCTTTCAAATCAAGGACAGCTCAAAGACCTCAAAGAGACAATCACGGCAGACAAGAGACAGAGGCAGTCACAAGTGTGGCTTAATCTTACACTACATGAAGCTTGTATTATTGGTCAATGTATTGTTGAGGTATTGTTCAGAAGGGGCTATGGATGCAGTTTGGCTAACTTGCATGACTGTGTGGGGTCAGAGTTCAAAGTTTCAAAATCAGTCAAGATTTCAAAAATCTTTGTGCGTGTGTCAGGCCTCAGATTAAACAGCTCAACTTTTGAGCCGCACAGCCCTTGGCAATGTTCCTGTCCCTCATTGACTTATCAAATTCAAAAAAGGGTGGGACCTTTGATATCTGGCACAACCATAGCTGAAGAGAAAGTGATCTTACTTCTCTTTATTTGGGAACAGTTTCCCGGTCTACATCTACTACTAATGCAAAGACATGTTTTTTATTCACCTACTACATTTTCATGTTTTCTCTGTGATGTTGCCACCAATTAATGTTAAACAAAAAAAAAGTTCTGGTTGAAGAGGCTATGAAACTGAGATTGTGAGTGCTGTAGGAGCAGGACAACATGTTAATTGATTTTCCATTTTACATAGTTGAATCAAAACTTAGACAAAAACAGCTCTGCCAGCCCTTAAACTTTTTGTTCATAGTTTGATGTAAAATAAAAGCACACACAATCCATCTCTGCCTTATTTCTCTGATCAAATGTGACAGAAAAGTAAATTATTCTTTGTTACCCCGACTCTTCTTCTCTGCTCACAGGTAAAACTATGAACCCCTGCATACACTGGCCAGTAAATAACAGCTATAAATACCTATAAGAATTATTACCGTGCCTGCTCATTTATGATCATGAGATAAGTCAACTTTTCATTTACAGTGAATGCAGTATTCCTTTGAGAGGTAGAAGATATAAGAGCTGTGCTAAAGGTAACTTGAGTTTTTGTGTGCTCACTACATCTGAGCGCCTGCATGTGTATGTTGTTTGATGTGTGTGTATTCAGACACACACACACACACACTCCCACACTCTTAGTCAGACTCTGGTAAGTCCAGGCCAGCGCCACATCAGTCCATCATCACAGATATGGCTTGCGGTTAGATAGCAGGTCTGGCGGCGCACAAGACATTTTGTCCACTCTGTCATGTTTACTTATAATGATAAGCTTTGATGGATTCTCTACAAGCTAAAGACGCCATGGTGCACACACAAACATACGCAAACACACACTATAGCATGCACGTGCAAGGGTGGTCTTAGCAATTTTGAGGACCCAGGCAAAGACCAGCCAGAGGCCCTTCCCCATTAGGCTAAAAAGATGGCATGTGAACAAAATACCTTTCAGTCCCAGAGGTCCCTAATGGGGAAGTGAATGTTGCTGTTTTACCATTATTTTTCATATATAATTTATATGACGATAAATCCTTTTGAAATGTAATTCTGCTCAGTAACATGCCATATATGGAAAAATGTGCTGCTATTAACAATTTATGGTATTTAAAATCCATCTAACTACTCTTATATGCCTACAAAATTTTTGGTTAATCAAAATAATTACCCCATGATGGCTACAAACAGCCAAACATAAACCAATTTAAACTTTGATTTTTAATATTAAAAGCATGTACCTGGTAGATTGCAGGCCAGGCTTCACATTTTCAAATGCATTTTTACCCAGTTCTCTTGACTGTTTTAATAAAGGGTGAAGGATTTACAATAGAGTATTATTATTTTTTTTCTTGTGATGACTACAGGTACACGATGACTGTTTGTATGCATACAGAAATATGGTGTAAATATTTAGCATTGTTCTGTAAAAACTTACAGAGCTTTATATTTCTTAATATTGTTACCAAAATGTAAGTTATCAATGAAATTATGTTGTTATTTCAGTCAAAAAGCTCACGTTTTGTATTGTTTAAAGCATTTATTACTGCAGCAGAACATAGTTTGAGTTTGGCTGTCAAGGTGAATGCACTACTTAGTCCATCATATTCAGCTTTCTGGAGATGTGGCAAGGGAATAAGTGTGTGATTTAACACTCAACATAAAAATAATACATATGCTGTTATAGTGAAAGACAGCACAATCAGAGTTTTTGCTAAAAAATCCCAAACAAACATACAAAACGTCTTTTGCATGTACAGATTAAAACCACAGAAGAGATGAAATGTACAGTTCTGTCTACAGGGTGCACTAAAACTGACAGAAGCCAAAGGTTTTTCTCCCCATTGTTACCGTGCCTGTAGCTGCCTGAAGCGGCCCATTCCCCTGCCCCTCAAACAGACTGATTCATCAGCAGTTTAAGCCAATTGGCTTGGTCTGGCAAGCTTTTAGCCTTTATTGGGGTCATCAGAAACACATTGCAGACATCACTTAAACAGGGTAGGTATGGAATTTAATGTTTTTTAAAAACTATTTCTATATATAAACTAAGCCCAGTGCAGAGCCACAGAGCAGAAGGAACTGAGCAGCTGCCACAGAGCAGACTTTATCAACCAATCAGAACGGACTGGGCCCACAAGAGGAAGAAGGTCTTAAGGTGGTCGGAGCCCTAAAAGAGTATCTCAGACTGACTGAGAATACAGGTGGATCAGGGATACTCAGTTTATGAGTTTTTTTTGCAAGACTTGTGACTGTGAACATGCTCAAGCAGTCACTGAAATCAAATACATGAACCAAAGTTAAAGAAACATATGGCCTTTTTAACACCTAAAAACTATTTAAGGATTTGTCAACAAACTTAAACTGCCTTTAAAACCTAATACACGTACCCAAATTGAGACAAATATTGTTTATTTAATATCTAACAATTCTAAAAGTTTTCATAATCTCATATGTCTATTTTTTTAACTCAACGCAAAACGTTGCACAGACAACTCTTTCTCAAACATTGTAAACCTCATGCTTTGAATTCCTCATTCCCCTAGTCTCAATCTGAAACGGTCTCCTTCAAGCACAAGCGCACAGCAGCGCTCTGTGATCTGTTGGTCGGCCTGTGCAATGTTTCTATCTGGTTAGTTTACTCTAGCCTGGCATGAGGCCAGGCCTCAGACCATCTCACTGTAACTGTTTTAGACCAATTAAAAAGACTAATGAGGCTGGAGTTTATCCTGCTATCCACAGGGCAGAGAGGGGGCACCCAAAGAGGCAGCATGGCTGACTATCAAGAGCAGAGATGATAGAGAGTGTTATTTCAGCAATGATTACATGTAAATCAGATACAACTATAAAAACATTTCCATGGTATTTGTGATTTTTATAGCCTGTGATATTGGATCAACCCTCTCTTCAAACACAAAGAGATTAGAAGATTTGTGGCTTGACTTTCCATAAAGATCAGTTATGTATTATCTATAACAAGTTTTTGATGTCCTCTGCATTGTAGTGGCTTCTTTGAAAAGTGAAAATACACATTTTACTGTGGAGTATGGGTGGATCTTAAGTGGCAAAAGGCATCTTATTTAAGGGTTAAATGAGTAAGACATTTTTCTTTAAAACATTTAAAAGTGCACCTGATCTTCTGAACTTCAGTCTTAACAAGTAACTTTTTTTGTAAGTAGTACTGATAATCTAGTTTTTTCTGGGGACAAAGTTCATTGTAATGCAGTTCTTGGCCCAGATGTTGCTTCTTTAAATTGAGACTGAACTTGTAATTTACTGTCAAAGTGACTGAGGTGTTGTGATTAGAGGAGCTGATTCATGCTCTGAAATGTGCGCTATAGAGTCAGGAGTCATAAAGAGTTTCCTCGTGGAAGTTTTGTTGCAGAAACAGTTAAAACAGTCTATTTTAAACAACAATTAAATTTAAATTTCTGAAAACAGATTGAATCTATACTTGTCATACTTTTAATGATTTCTTTATCATTCTTTTTGTTTTGTTTCTTATTTATGCAACAGTTTGTCACAATCACAACCTTTACATCAGTGCTATATTATGTATGTATTCATGAACATAGAAGTCTTGGAAAATGCAAGTTGAAGAAAAGCAATGATGTAAAGCCTCCAGAACTGCTGTATTATTTCTTACTTTGTTTCTTTTATAAATCTTAAAATATTTGATGTGATTCAAAGAGAGTGCAGCAACCCTGGCAAATCAATAGCCAAATTATTGGTTTTTCATTTCAGTTTATTTCAAATCTGTTTAGGTCATCTCTGAGTCAGACTGGACAATTGCGCAAAGTTTTGCTTTTTGAAAAATCCCTTAAAGTGTTTTAAAGACTAGGCACTTATCTGTTGCATTTAAGTTGCATTGTTGATATTCCTAAATAAGCAAAATATATCCTTTACCTAGTACAGAATGATATAACTGAAACAATTTCATTTGTTTTTCTATTAATGTTGAATCCAAAGAGTTGTCCCAGTTTACTGCCAACACATCTGTTACCGTATGAGGCAGTTTTCACCTTCACTTCTGTTCAGCCACTCACCTCCCTTCATCTCACTTATTATAAAGCTATTTGCACTCAAGGACACGACAGCCACTGCTGAAATTTAGGGAGTGTGTTTCTGGCAGAGGGTGAGAGAAGAGGACATCAGGAGGTGAAAGAGACGAAATAAGCAACCCAGAAACAACGGCCTCCTTCTTTTACTGATTCTTATTTCACATCTCACCCCTCCTCTTGCTCTGTCAAGGCCGCTCTTTTCTTCCTCCTCTGCTCGGCCGTGAGGAGGTCAGAGTAAGGAGAAAGAGAGTCACACACACACACTGAGCAACAGTTACAAATCTTCTGGGTCTTATCCTGGACAACACACCGATAAGCGTGTCTCCACTCCCCATCCGACAGATCCATCTCCGAAAACATCTGAGACACACGTAGGAAGATGTGGATACAAATGTGAGTGGAACTGGCAGATTGATGCTCTAATTCACTCCCAGTGTACTGTAAATGAGTTAGAGCTGAATTTAACAGCAGAGCAGGGTGAGTGTGGGGGTTCAAGATGATATACTGATACTGAGGCATGTTCATTAACAAGGTTTAGATGACATGAGAGGTGTTTGTCTGTGTGTGTGTGTCGGTGTATTTTTCCACACTATGGGAGTGCTGCACCTGCAACTAATGATGTGAAACTTGCCAACTTCATCTGCTGCAGCCCCCTGCGCTCTGCTCACTCCCTTTGGGTCAAACCTGCACCTGTTGACCTGAAAAACACTTCCACACACAAACACACACAAATGGCATGACAATAACTCAGGGCTAAGAGCCTACTTAACCCATTCTCAGACACAGAGCCGAGTCTTTCCTGCCCCCTTACAGTGGGCAAGGAGAAATATTAGGTGGGCAATGGAGGTCCATCTAAACACAAGGGCTGTCATTATTCATGCAGAGAATAAAGGTTATGCTAAAGATAGGATCTGAGGAAGAGAAGAAAATGTGGTACCTATGATTGGTTATGATTGGAGGGATGTTTTTTGTGAGCGAGGCCAAGATGGCAAATTAATCTTCTAGATATATTCAGTAGTACTGGGTGGCTTCCTCCCATAGACCAAATAGACATGCTCAAAAGGTTGATTGGTGATGCTAAATGTCTTTAGGTATGAGTGTGAGTGTAAAAGGTTGTCTTTCTCTCTATGTGGCCCTGCGATTGGTTGGCGACTAGTCCAGTGTGTACCCTGCCCCTCGGCCAGTGTCAGCTGTGATTGGCCTCAGCCCCCTACAATCTCAACAGGGACGAGCAGTTTGGATAATGGATGGATGGTATTTCCTGTGTTGCAGAGGTTAAGAAGAAACATTTCAGAAAATACATTATGAAATATGTTTTTTATTAAAATTTATGAAGACAGTTTTTAAGCAATATTCAAACTCACAGTTTCCGTATGTGTGGAATATTTTAATATAATAAATCACATGGCAGCCTTTCAGAGGTCTAATATTTAATATCTATTCTTTGAGCATGTATTTAAATTTGATAAGTACTCAGAAAAAATAACAACTAAACCCACTAGTTCTTGTGTAATAGCCACTTTTCTTTTTGAAATGATTGCTGTCTTCTCTTACCAAATAAAGCATTAACTACTCAAGCCTGTCGCTTGCTCGCACTTCTATGTATATTGTAAAAAAGATAATGTGACTAACTACATGGAAGTTAAATCTCCTTTCTTTTGGGAAATGCATGGATTAAAAAGAAAATAATTTCCCTGATTTTCCCCCTGTGAATCTATACCTCATGAACCAAAACCAGCCCTGGCATCAATGATAAATTCCCTGTGCTGCAGCCTCTCTGTTAGATGGTGAAACATGAAGTAATGAGTGTCACTTCACTTCGACTTTATCTCCTCTGAACGACAGTTTCTTTCCCCATGTAACATTTGTTATTTTCAGCTTTATCAGGATGACCGCCGGTTAAAGAGCTTATTCCTCATGAGTAAATCTGAAAAACGTAACATGTGATTCTAAGAATTTTTCTGCTTAATTTTTAATGTTAGCCACAGCTAAAATAAAAATGATGGGAGAAAGGAAACCATGGTTGCTACCTTGGGACTTATTTGATTCAGGGTTATTTTTACAGAAGCCGTGATAAGATGAGATTTTTAGCAGTTGGGAATTGTGATAAGTAGCAGATCATTAACTGGCTTATTTATCTATGCAGTGAAGAGATCTTATTGTCAATGTTCGGCTTGAATTGAAGGGCTTCAGAATTAGAACAGTTTTAAATGTTTTTCACTGTAAAATCTACTGTAGTTTATTTGAGGTAGATATATGGCTGTGAATCTTTTGCAGCCCCTTCTCAGTTTAAACTTGGAGGACTTGGAATTGCCACTTTTACTCTTAATGTAAAGCACAAATTGCTCCCCTGTGCATTGAGTGTGCTGTATGATTTGAGTTTATCTTGATATGTCTTGACTTAAAGTGGTTTGTGTACTCTCTTGCGGTGTGTGATAAACCAGACAGGAACAGCTCTATTTACTCTGATAAAAACAGAGCCATATTGGGTCTTACACTGCCACTCTTAATAAGGACAGCATAGCATAGAATGGCCAAAATGTAAAAGACGCACTGCAAACAAAATGATAGGCTATGTGTACCTGATTAAAACAGAAGCCCATGGCATCTCTCACAGTTGCTTTTTTGGTGATAGATCCCTTTCTGACCATCATTATATGACACACATCACACATTAATATCAATTAACACATACAAATGGAATTAAATGTAATTAACAGTAGCCTACCATGAAAAATGTTGGTCCAGCCTCACTCATGTTTGTGAAAACAACTATTTTTAGAGATCCATATCAGTCAGATCAGCTCAGTTATAGGAGCTGATATTTTAGCTTTTCAAACAGCTCTTCATTTTGACTATGTGGGTTTTTTATGTCTAATAATCAACAGTAAATACAGTTAAAAGGGAAACTACTTGCCAGAAGGGAGTCTGTTCCGAGTCAGCATTAACACTTGATGGCCACTTTTCATTTTAAATTGAATATTCCTACCAATCTAACTCTCGGTCCTCAAAATGTATTTGCCAAATTATATGCTGATGTTTTGTTTTTGTGACAAAGTGAAGAAGAAAAGCTGTTAGAGAGTGCTGCTAACATAACAGTGCAGCAGACCTGAATTACTAAAAACACGTCAACATAAAGACAACAGAAACTAATAGAAATGGCCTTTGCAAACCAAGGCCGATGCAAATGAAGGTCATGAGATTGTGAATATTTCAGAGGTGATTTTTCATGCACCTTTTTGTACACATCAGGAAAAATGTGTATTTACATCTGTATTGTTAACATTCCAAAAAAATAATCGGTGCCACAGAAGTCAAGGCAGACAAAATGACATATTGAATGCTTTAACTGTGATCTATGTGCAAAGACATGATTTCATTGGTCAGATGCAGACTTACCAGACGCCAAATGTTAGAACAAATCTATAAAATCTGAAATTTGTATTTTTGTAGGCCAACCCAGAAGTTTGCATCGCACAGCACCTTGTTCTCTTGACTGGAAGCCTGTGCGGTTTATCACTGTGTTCTTGGATGACTGGGGATAATAAGGTCCAACATGTAATGCCATGTTGTAACCTTATCTTTGAGAAATCCCTCTTAATTTAATGACTTGATGAAGTTGGTGCCCTTGGCTTTGGCAATGGTGAATGTATTGTTGTTTATTAAAAACTATCAGTAAGGACTGCATTAGGGTCCATGACCATTTTCGTAGTCCTTGTCAGCAGTTTGCTAGCAACCATCCTATGAAGACTATATAAAGCTTTAAAATTGAAAGCAGGGCAATATCAGAAGCATTTTATGTTGCAAACTGAAACGGTCAAATCTTGTTTACATATGCTCATAGCAGACTTTATTTCAGGTATTTATCTGAGAGACTATCGTAAAACCCTATTATCTTTTGGACTTGGGAACCAGAGGTGCTAAAATGCTAAGCCAACACTGTTCCGCATTTTTGGACTCATTCCTTCACCACTCTGGTACTCCATCCAAAACAAATCACTTTTTTCTTGTTACTTTCAGTACTTGCCACTGGGAAAGCATAGTGAAGGCTAGCATTGCCACATGTGCTGTTAAAATCACAGGAGCCACAGAATTAGAATCCAGGTTTAGAAAAAAATGCAAGTGGAAACTCATAAAAGCATACTGTAAGTAGTATTTACATAATTAAGGTTGTAATTAAGTAATTAAATAGGGGCAAAGTATGCTGTTTATGTCTTGTTAAAGGTAGTTTACAATTGTCCTTTACATTGACCTTTGAAGTTAAGACTTGTTGAGTTGTGAGAGTGTGTTTTATGGTAGGGACACGTTTTTGTGTGGAATATTTTAGGTTCTCTGTTTATGTAATAACATATAGACATGCTTTTAAAAAATGAGAGCAAAGTTTTAAAAATCAAGGCTGGAATCAAGATTTTGAAACTCTGTGGTTCAGTTCTAATTTTTGGCAAATATAAATGAGACTGGAAAGACTTTGGTGATTTATTTAAAAGTTGATTTATGGTATCTGGCCAAAATTAGTTAAGTCCAACTATTTTTAATTGTATTTGGCAAAAAAGTGTCAAATTCAACTGGTTTGAGCTTAGAAGATTGTTCTTAAAGCCTATTTTTTAAGGTACTTAAACCCCACTTGATTCACTAAAAGTGTGTGTTCTTTCTTGAATTAATCACACACCCTCACCTCCACGTGTGTGTGTTTTTGTGGTGGACGTGCAGGGCCACTGGGTCGAAGTGGGTTGGGTCCCTGGTTCCCACAGCCTGTGTGGAGGCAGCCTCTGCCGTGCTATCAGCCTCCGTCTCCGGCCCCCGAGCACCACTGGGCCCCCCTGACGTCAGCCTGGGCCTGATAACGGGGTCCGCAGCAGGCAGTGGAGGGGGGAGGTGGGCTGGAGAGGAGGGGGGACAGGGGCTGGAGATGGAGGGATGAGGTGGAAGGAGAGCGGGCGGCAGGGAGGGAATGGGGTTACACTAACAGAGTCAGCGGTGGATAAGACCCTCAGACAGATAAGACAGAGCAGAGTGTGGAGCCTCTTTTGTTTTCCACTGCTCCTCCTGTCTGGTGGCATCTCCCTCTCCTCCTCCTCCTCTCTCACATTCCCTCTTTTTCTTTCAATTATTCAAACCGAACCATATTTGTTAAACTTTCCTCCTTCATCAGTTCTCCTCTCCTTTTCCAAACAGAAGTATTCCTGCTGTTATCAGACGTGAGCTTCGTCTCTATCCCTGTGTTGAGGCACCCTCTCTCTTTTTACTTCCTCATTGTGTTTTTGTTTTCTCAAAAAGTGTTGTGAGAGAGGGAGGAGTGGGCCGATGACTGACACCAGGAGAACGTTTCTGACATCTTCACACAGAAGACATCTTCCTCTGACAGTGTGCGAAGGGTGGGAATCTCGGAAATGTTGTTGCTTGCTGCATGACATCATTAACACTATCAAAATTTTACATTTCCTATTTTTCCCAGCACCTAAAAAAAGAAATTGCGTCACATTAGCTAAGATGTTGCTGAATGCTTACATTACTATTTGACTTTTTTGCAGTCTGAAATTCAACGGGAAGGTTGGCCTTTAGCTTTAATTTAGCAGGAAGTGAATGAATGTTTTACAAATTTAAGTCTGTTCTTACTTTTCCATTACTCTTATAACACTTTCAAAACAATGTGGACATTGAGCTTCAACATTTTGTTACCTCAGAAAATGCTAGTGCTACTTGTTAACATGTTGTCTAATGGTAGCTAGCTCATGTATTCTGAAGAAGGCCTAAGTTGGTTAAATCAACAGGTAATGTTCTATCTTTCCTGTTTAACTGTATAATGCAGTCGAAGGTAATGTCAGGAGTTGAAGGCAATGCTAAATAACAGTGCAGTGATTTGTAAAATGTAGACATTAGTTATTTTATGGAAGCAAACAAGTAATCGGAAGTTACAGAAGTTGGGAACTTAGCTGAAAGGGGTTGGCTTCCTTTGCCTCTAGAGTCTAGTGCCTTGGAGTGTAGGGTTTGCACCTCTGTGACCTTAATCTAAGAGGTAGCTCACATATTGTTGTTACACCTATAAGCAATAGTTCCATGATAAAGTTACCATCATAATATGATTCCTTGACTCTGAAAACTCACACCTAGCACTTGGAATCATGTTGATATCATTATTAGTTAGACAGTTATTGGTCAAAACAATCGCTGGCTAATAGCAGTTATCTGGATCACCACCAAAATCTGATCATTTTTAAGTTGGGCCATTATCAACATCTCCTGAAAATGTCAGCAAAATCGGTCCAGTAGTTTTAGAGTCATCTTGCCAACAAACAAAAACACACAAACATACACCAGCAAAAACATAATTTTCTTGTCGGAGGTCACAATATAATATAAGTCAATGTAATTTAACTCAACCCAGCACAATGCAATGTAACTTAATGGAGTGTAATGCAATGTAATGTAATGCAACAAGATGTTATGCAGTATAACGCAATGCAACATAACGTAACACAACTTAACATAACACAAGACAGCAGAACAACCTGATGTGATGGGGCTGAATGCAACATAACACAAAGTAAGGCAACACAATGAAATATCAGATAGGGCAACACAAGGCAACTCAGTGCAGCACAGCACAGCCCAATACAACACAGCGCAATTTAGCACGACTTGTAAGGCAACTTAACGTAATGTAACGAAGCCTAACACAGTGTAAAGCAATAATACATAACATGACAAAATTTAACAAAACTTTATGACATTTTTTCATGTTAATGGTTCAGTTCCATTTTCTTGTCTGTCACTTGCTCTGACATTTGAGAGGAAGAAGTAAAAAGGGAGGTTTACGAAGCACTCTTGCACACTAAAACATTTTGTTTGTGTCAGCACAGGTGAGTGCCGCTACAGCATTTACACCGTGAAAGTCCTGCAGTCTCAGTGCGTCTCCCTGCTGTTACAGCTCTCACTCTCCATATATATCACCACAATAATTAGCTTTGATTGAAAGTTTAGGAAGAACCACAATTTGTTTCCCCAAAAGGACCCTGATTCGTGCGTAACTGGCCTGAGAAACCTGCAGAATTAAGGCATACTAATCAATATGGGGTTTCTCCACAGAGGAGGCAAACTGAAGCTTTAACTTTGAGAGACAGACAGGAAGAGTAACTGAACTGTTTCTAACTTTTCTGTGACATTGTCTGTATTTGTCATTTTCTGTGTTCTGTGGCTCACAGAAAAAATAGGCAAGCCTCCTATTCTCAAGCTCTGACTTGATAACATGCATGACAAAATGAGAACAGGCCCACATCCCTGGAGTGATGCAAGTAAAATGCTTCCAGTGTGAAATGGCCCAATGTGTTCTACAGGTAGATTCGTTTTTCACTTTTGTAAAGATTGCTTGTTTTACAAAGTGGAGGTTGTGGTGCATTAAAGATGTCTGTTTAAGGGTGAAGTCCCATTAACATGAAGGTAGAACAACTCAGCTCTCTGCCGTTAAATGGAGAATAGTCCCGACCCTGTTTGCCTTGTACTTTCCTCCAGTTGGTCACATAATAAGAAGCTTTGAAGACCGATCTTACCACTGTTATGCAGATAGTATACAGGGGCTTGTCTATTAAGATCACAGGATGCTTACAGACTCTCAGCTGTTTGCTATCAGAAGGAAGCGCTACACTTTTTAAATCCCATCTTTTAAAAAAAAGCTCCAAATGTCACACTGTTTAGGGGTTTATGCTACACTATTATTGCAAATATGGTCAGTAGAAATACAGGGACCATTTCTTCCTTCATCACACCCAGCATCTTCTAACACCAATTCACCCCACTGATGACACCTCTTTGACCCTCTTTGTATGAACTCTGCATGAACCCTCCAAAGTCACCAGGATCCATTGTTTTGATGATGTCACCTCACCTTTACCTAACCTGAATCTTACCCCTGACTTGCCCCTCCACGTACAAACAATCAGCTTTCCCTCTGGCTGCCACATCACTGCGCTTTAACCCCATGTATCAGCATATTAAACAGTGCATGTGTGTCAGAGTGTGTGTTGCCTATTTGCACTTCAGGCCTTCACCCGCCTGCGGACTTTGGCCAAAGCTTATCTCAGGGAGAGGTCCTGGGATCCCTGAGTGTTTACTGCTAAAAATACAATCTCTAAAGCTGACAAACAGAAACATGCACAAAGATACACTCGCTGTATCATAGGGCATCCTACTATGAGGCTTTCAGTCCGATGTCTGTCCATGTTTGATTGGTCAATGATGAGTTTTGTATCAACACATATTTACTCACAAAACTTCCTTGAAGTATTTCTTGGTTTTGCAATGAGCAAAACCAAGAAATGGCATGAAGAAATATTCAAATGTCAGTCTGAGTCCTTTAGAGCAAAAAAAAAATCTGAAAATTAAATTCTTATAATCAGTAATTGAGTGTTGTGTGATTTGTTTGGGCTGCTCTCAAAACAATGAACCAAGAGCCAAATTCAACACTTCATCCCCTAACATGTGAGAACTAACAAAACTGAGGAGTTAATAATTCATTTAAAAGTACCCACACTTCTGCTTAATGATTTGTGTTTGTGTGTATGAGAGAAAGGAGAGGTGATGTGCATTGCTAAAGCCCAGATGTCTCGCTGCGAGGACTTGTGTCTCTCTTATGTGACTCCTTGACCTCACCTGATCAAACACACTTAATCCACAAGCATAACACCGAATACCTTAATCCCAAAACAAATTGATCCAAACACAAATGCAAAACTGAACAAGAAATGACTTATTATTCCTAAAAAAATTAAAACTAGCGCCTGATGGTTAATGCCTACATCAGGTATTAAAGTGCAAGACAGTAAAAGTACAGTGGCTGGGTAGTTTTAACCTGACACACCAGATGAACTGCTTAAATATTTCAGTAGTCCATCTTGGACAGAGCCCATAGAAAGTGTTCGGGAATGGGCAGAACCTTTCAAAAACATATCCGCTGGGTGGTTTGATTTGATGATTGTTTTGTCAATAACATTCATTACAGACCAATTACATAACATAGTAGGCGGGTGCTACTTATAGTGGCCGACAAGGGCATACGCACCGCAAACAAACAAACGCGCCACAAATGACCATGCACTGCAAACACAGGAATGATGCAAAACCAAAAACACACGAACACATAAAACAAATGCAACAGAAAAACGCTGCACGAAAAATCCAAACTGAGACTATGAAAGAACGCTAATGTGAGTCGAGGGTACAAACAATCTGGCAACAGGACAAGGGAAGACACAACGGTAATATACATAAGGTGATTGGGGGTGATGAGACACAGGTGGGGAAGCAAAATCAGGGATCAGGTGTGACAAAGCCAGACAGGAAGTAAAACCTAAGAATACAAGGAGAGACAGGTGAGTTATCAAAATAAGAAGCACAAAGACAATACATGAAACATGAACAAAAATGGGGAACTCAACTAAACTAAAAGCAGGATCATGACATACGTAGAACAAACTGTTATCAAAACATGTTGGAAGTGGAGAAAATATTGTTTCTATCATAAAGGGTTTTCAGTGTTGGGATTCATTCTTCATTATCATTGATTCGTTTGAAACAAGTTTTTCAAAGTGATTTGAGGTGTTGCGGTCATGAGAAAAGGCCTGCCAAGCTGAAAACATAACCTGTTGACTGATTTTAGTGGATAGCTGTCATTTCACAAAATGAGTCACCCAAATATTTAAACTTTCAACTATGACTCTAAAAAAAATCAATCGAAAATCTAAATATGAGAATGTGAGAAATGTGTTGATATCCACAAGATAATTTTATTTTCAGGGGATATAAGAAGGGCCACAGAATACTGGCTCTTTATGTCTCCTATACTGAAAATTTCAGTACAGCCTCCAGAGGCAAAGCTTGACATAAAACAACCACTTCAGTTATATTGTTTACAAGATATCCAAGATTGCAAGTTTCATTTTCACGGCCTGGGACAGAGAAATTGGGTTTATGGGTTGTCAGTCTATGTGTCCATCCATCTGGGCCATTCTTGTGACCTTTTTTTTTCTACTTTCCCCAATTGTTCACTCTGACTCATGGATGAATGGACAGATTTAAAAGGCAAACTATTAAGGTAATTTGCCTGATTTAAATGGATAGTTCAGTATTTTTGCAGTGGGGTTGTATGAGCTCCATATGGCCACTAAGTACCTTAGATGCAGTAGAACGTTCTCTCCTCTCCCTCAGTAAGCGACAGTCTGTGATTCAGCGGCTCGCAGAGGTGCAGCACGGAGGAATATGTGACATGAGTTGGTTAGTTCCAGATAAACTTTATATTTCCGAAAAGTTAATGCACTTAAAAACACGCATAGGTAGCGTCCTCCTAAACTGTGGTATTATGTTTGATGGGAGTTCTTGTAGGCGGTGAAAATACCCTCTGTTCTTGGTACAATACTTCCCTGTTTGCGGCTATATCTGCGTAACAGACTTTTACAGACTGCGGCTTACTGAGGGAGAGGGGAGAACGTTCTACTGCATCTAATGGCCCTTAGTGGCCATATGGAGCTCATACAACCCCACTTCAAAAACACTGAACTATCCCTTTAATGTCTGTAATCAGGCAGATCAATCTTACGAAGCTACAATCTACAACAACTGGGAGTGGCACAAAGTGACACGGCCCAATTAGCTACCTTTAGAGCAGGAAGAGGTGGGTTGACAGCAGAAAGTCACTACTCACACAGAGATTAGCATTGATGCTAACAGCTTCAGTAGCAGTTTTATCAGCCCTGGACCGTTTTCATTTATTGAATGTAAAATGAATAACAACACTGATATTTTTGCTCCACTTCCAACGTTTTGGCAAGAGTTTGCTCTACTTCACACCATAGCAGCAGCACCCGCCTACTAAATTATCTGATTGACCCATAATAGATGTGATAGATGGACTGATTGTCCTATCACCTGCCAGATATGCTTTCAAAAGGGTCTGCCCTCCCAAACACTTTCTATGGACTGTTGCCAAAATGGACTGAAGATGAAATATTTTGAATGGTCTGTATGGTGTGTCAGCTTACCTGTTTGTCCCTGGCTTGTGAAAGTGATATCATCAGAATATCTCAATGAATTTTCTTCCAACTTTGTACAAATGCCCACTCTGTCTTGAGGATCAGTTCACTACATTTTAGAGGTCATAGGTTGAAGTTTAAGGATACTGTGTGGTGTTTTCTTACCTTGCTTATGAATATTATATTTTTAAATGCTTTGAGAGATTTTTTTATACTTAACAGAAATCTTAGGGATTACATAAGGAAAACTCAAGAGAGCTGAAGATAGCACACTGACGAGTACAAATGAGAATGAAGCAGCCTCACTACAACTGCACTGGTTGCCCGCTGGTCTTGTAATTAAAGAGTAATCAATTATATTCAGCTCACCTTAAAATTCTGAGACATTTTCAGACATTTTGGGAGCATTAAGTCAATGTTGAGGTGCTTCAAACATGCAGTCTTTTCAATGACCAGCAAGCAGCCACCACATAAATGCAAAAAGAGTTATGTTAATAAAGAAGTCTATGATGATAATCACCTTACATCTCACTTTATCTATTAACTTGTTAAACTTTGTCAATTTGCTTATAACCTCTTTCACTCAAGTTTAATGTTCAGCAATAAAGTGGGATCAGTCTTTCGCTCTGATCAGTATGCTTCCTATATAAGCGGTAGTGACCAGGGCCTTTCTGAGTGGAGGTTGCTTGTTCTCCCTGTGCCTTTCTCTGGGCACTCTGGTTTCCTTCCATTGACCAAAAACACTTGTTTGGTTAACTGATGACCCTAAATTGTCTGTAGGTATGAGTGTGAGCATGAAAGGATGACTGCCTCTCTATGTGGCCCTGCGATTGGTAGGCAACTCATTCGGGGTGTACCCCTGCCTCTTGCTCAATGATAACTGGGATAGGCTCCAGCCCCCCGCAACCCCAAAAAGGACAAACTGTATAGATGATGGACCGATGATAATAGATTAAATGTGACAGTAATGTCCACTCTGACCCAGTGATGAACATTACAATGTTTGGATGTCAAAGGTCAAGGTCATGGAGCCTATTGTTCACCCTTTGCTTGAGAGAGTGTAATGTCTCAAAAACAGTTTTTATGGATTTCAACTTTTCATAAATTTCTGCTCTGACTCAAGGATATAATGATTAGGTTTTAGGGTCCAAAGGTCAAAGGTTAAGGTGGAGCACCCTTTATGTCCCTTGCTTGTTACTGTGATATCTTAAAAATGCTTTAAGGCAGGAGTTTTCAAAGTGTGAGTGAGTAAGCTCCTTCTGCAAAAAACATCTGGTCTGCTGCACCATCTGACTCATCACACAAATCCACGAGAGAACTAGGTTTTGAAAAACACATTTTAATCACCTTTATTTTTCAGTGTTTCACCTATAAACACTTTAACATCTTTTTGACACTATTCACCATTTTTCAAACGATTCCTTTTTTTAAGGAGTAAAAACTGAACATATTTGGCTCATCTTCAAACATATATTTTGTTCTGCAATTTTTAAACATATTTGGCTTTTCTTTTCAACTTTCAAAAAAACCCCCCAGTTGTAACAACTTTTAACATTTTATATTTTTGCCTGCAACTTTTAACACTTTTTATCTTTTTTCTAGTTTCAAACAAACAGCTTTTGTATCGTCGTATATATTTTTATTTACATTTGTATCTGTTTTTCAGCAAGACATTCCCAAGCATTTCTCTAATATTCCAAAGCACAACAAAATATCTGTACCCAATCTTAACATCTCAATAAAAGTTTTACCATTTGTTTCTGCTCAAAGACTTTTTCATCTTTTTCATAACAAAATGAAAATGGTCTTATGATCATCCATTACTTGTGAATGTGATATCACTAACAATTTTACATTAAACATTGCACCAAAGTCCACTCTGGCCCAAAAGAGGACTTTTTCATTTTTAAATGCCGTAGGTCAAGGGCATGGAGCTTAAAGGGATAATTCAGGTTTTTTGAAGTGGGGTTGCCAGAGGCCCATGGCACTAGTACCTTTGAGTGCCAGTAAAGGAACTTGCTGGCTTTGTCCCTTTGGGGAGACTTCCAGGGGTGGACGGTAGCTGGTACATCACAATACATGGTGTCACCGAAAGCCTCGTAGTTCACCCACACGTATGTTAAAAATCAAGAAAGAACAATGATAAAATCAACAACACAGAAATAGGCAATGTTTTAAATGTCACCAGATGACACTAGAGGTGTTTAACAGCCAGTTAGATAGTCAGTGAGCGTGCATTGATTGCTCTGTCTTAACATTATGGTCGTCACATGAGCGGATCGATGACAGTCGATCTGATCAGATAAAACAGGACAAACAGGTGAGTCAGCAGGAACAGATGCAGACAAGATGAAAGGGTATTTTTGAAGAGGTTTTACTTTCTTCTTACTTTGCAAAACAGAGTTTCAGTCTTGATGTATGTGGATGTTGAGCTGTGGGCTCAAACAAACAGGGTATCTTCCTAGTGGGTTTTCCTGCATTTTCATTTGAAGTCTTCTTCCTGGAGCCAGGAGTCTACTACCCATCGTGTGTGTGCTTGTGTGTGTTTTTGTGTGCAAGGAAGAAGGGCCAAAGTAAGTCCCCGACCCCAAATGATTGAGTCACGGCCCCAGCCAAGACGGGGACAGTTTTCCTGGTGCCTGGTTTGGACACACACACACACACACTCACACACACACACACACACACTATCAGTACATGCACAGGTCAAACCACAGTCACAGCTGGCTATTTAACCAAACTGCTGTCTCTTTCTAGCACAAAGGAAGTTTAAGTTTGTTAAGTATATCCAACTTTGTTACTGTACTTGGGAATGTACCCCTTTTTAAGCTAATCAGTATTACATGCAGCCATGGTTGACACTGCTAACCCCTTTCAGTAGCATATCCAGATTGAATGATTGCTCCATCTATCACATTCATTACGGGCCAATCAAATAATGTAGGCTAGCGCTTAAGCCGCGGTGTAAAGGACAGAATGAGAGCCACTTTGTAGAAGAAACTCTCACCAAAACATGTCAGTGGTGGAGCAAAAACATCCTTTCTGTAGAGAAGTTTGTATTTTTTCATGTAATAAAGAAATGCTGCTCAGATCTGATAAAACTGCTATTGAAGCTGTTTACATCTATGCTAATCTTTGTACGAGCAGTCACTTCCTGCTGTTATCTGGCTCATAGCTCCCACCTCTTCCTGCTCTAAAGGATGCTGATTGGGCTGTCCCACTTTGGGGCGCTCACAATTATTGTAGATTGGAGCTTGGCAAGATGGATCTGTCAGATTACTGACCTTTAATCAGATCCATCTGCACTGCAAGGTTAAAAGGACATGACACCTTTTACTAAACTTCAAAGAGAAATTCTCAGTGCCTCTTTAAAGAAAATGTTCCTTAAAATGCTCAGTTTTTTTTACTTCCTGTGGTTTATTTTGTCATAGTTATACTGCCTCCTCCTACATGTGAGTTTTCTGCTCGTCATTGGAGATGCAATGACTGTTTTGAAAGTCCACCTCTTGGCCTGTAACCCTCAATTGGACATTGTTTGGGCAGCCAAAGCCAATCAGTGCAGAGCTCATTATCACAGCTTCCTGTAGCCTTCCCGCCCCCTCAGATCTGAGTGTTTCCAATTGGAGGGGAAAAGAGCTGCATCTGAGCCTCTACAGAGATGAAATTTGTCATTTTTTTTATTTCAACTTAAATCTAATCCTTGATTAACAGACATGATGTAAACTGTCAAACACATCAGGACAGGGGACCTTTAAGAATTTAATTGTCAGGATACTTGAAATCATATCTTTGCTGTTGTAAATCAAAAACATACATGAGGATTATTTGTATGCCATTGTCTTTCGCTCGATCAACATGCCGCTTTACATATCATATCATGACCTCTGTATCAGGTTATATATCAAATCAAAGGGTTGTGATAAATACCCAGCCTTAATGTAAACGCACTGACTGTCCTCACCAACAGTTAGCTACTGTCTGCCACATAGCAGCAATCTGTATCTAGCCCTCAACCAACACCTTCTCATTCACACTAACAGATTTGAACAGAATGATGGTTATAAACACACATACACTCCGGCTCTGGCCCCTGTCACTGTCAGTGAAACAGCCTGGCATGCAAAAACACACAAATCAAAACACACTCTGTGCTGTGCAATAACAGAGAAGAGGATGAACTCCGGTAGATTTTTCTCTATTTTTGTAAACTTTTCACCCTTTACATGCATTTCATCATGTGAGACTAAAACCTATAGGGTTTGGAGGGAGACATTCAAAGAAAAAACACACCGAAAACATTTGTGCTGGTTATTTTCCCACAAAGTTTCACATTCAATGTACAAACTTGGAAAAAATACCAACATGACTTTTCTGACTTTACATTAATTCTTATATCTATATCTTGACTCATGGAGCCATAAAAAGCTTGAATAATCTCCAGTCAATGGTGCGACTCTCTGCCCTTACGAGCAAACAGAGATCCACACCTTGATATTATTAACCACCAATTGGTGCTTGTGTTATCAGCCTGCAGTTACACATTGATGAAGGTTCCCCATTTCTACTGAAGCAACACACGGCTGTTTGACTTCTACAGGAGAGAGCAAGGTACAATGAATCAACACTGTACAATGGTATAAGATACTGTACAGAAAGATTAATAGATAGACATGTAAAAACAAGTTAAAGAAATGAATGTGTAATGAATTCCTTACTGTTTGTAATTTATCTCAATAAATAGAAAAAGTGAAACTGCATCATGTAAGTAGTGTTAAAGTGATGATTCTTTAATGTTGTATACTGATGCATTTCACTGACAGAAAAAAACAGATTTTTTTAAAAACAGAATTGACATTAGTAACATCTAAAAGTTTTTTGTTATTTAAGCATGCTTAATGATGCTTCTAATCACAGAAATCAGTTAATAGTGAGCAGAATGAAGTAAACAAGTAAATGGTTTCTGTTATATATCGTGTCATAAATTATCGCTCTGATAGTGTCATATGTGTGCTCTGCAAAGTCAGTGGAGTCACTTTAAGGTCCCTGGAGATGCAAAATAGAGTCACTTGGATGCTTTTGCTTACATTACTCTCCAGTAGGAATTATGTTCTGCCATTGTTTAAACAGCTTCTCACTTTATAGCAGCCTCTTTTGTTAAGTGTTAAGTTAGCTTGTTTTTTCAAGACATCTGTAAGATCTTTTTTTTCTACTCAGCGAAACTTCAGTTTCCTTAAAGGGCACTCAAACATTGTTTCTCATTTCATTTTTGACTATTATATAAATTACCTTCCGTTCAACATACCTTTACATACTCAGATATATCAGAATATATCCATATCAATATTTTGGCCTACTGCCTATTATTGTTTTTTGTTCTTGTGCATTCCTATTCTTTTATACATATTGTACTTGTAAGTCTGTTGTTGGCGTCTTTGTATGTCTTTAATTTCTAGGTATGCATCATATTTTCAGAAACATTACTTCAAAAGTGAATTATCTGTATTGGCAGATGTGACTATTTCTGCTACATGAACTGCAGATATCACAGCTATATATCAGCATTTAGACTGAGGAGTTGCAAGACTGCTGTTAATTTAGGATAATTCATTTTTATTTGAAAACAAGGGCACTTTTCTGTCTTTCTACTGTAACTTTTAATAAAAAAATTGTTTTGCAGGTAATGTTGGTAAAATCCAGTAAAACTACTTTCCAATATGTATGAAATAAACCAGTGCATATTCAGTATGGCTGAAATAATTTTGGTAATATAAGCATATTGGATGTTGCCAAAATATTCAGTGCCATGCATCTCAATTTTTTTCTTTCAGTGTTATACCTTTAGTTGCATCTTACAACCTTAATTGTTTTACTTTGTTTAGGAGCAATTGCATCACCCATTTTTCAAACCAGAATTGATAAGGAAATTACTACATCAATTATTGATCACCCCCTTTCTAAACAAACAGTTTTAAGTATGAAATGTAAAAAAATCAAGAGGTGTGATTCATTGGAGAATTTGGAGAAAAATAGCTTTCAGATTTTTCCCTCTGTAACTTTATTTAGACTAAATTTCTAGACTATGCCTTCCAATTATAAATAATAATAATAATAATAATAATAATAATAATAATAATAATAATAATAATAATAATGGCACATACTAATAATAATCATATTAATAACTAATACCTAATAAGACGTTTAAATGTGCAATAATTACGGCCTACAGTGGACACACACCCACACACACACATTATTAAGTTCAGGAGTGTGTGTAGGAAGTGTCAGCACAATGAAAAGGTCGCGTGTGTTTACGTCGGTGTGTTGATGACAGGTATAAATCTGTCCTCGCGACGACAACAAGCGGGCGCTTCCGTCTGAAGGCGCGCGAGCATCCTCCAGATACATCAAATGTGTCACAGGAGGCTTTAGGAGGACTTGGACCTTTGATACAGGTCCAGCTCAGTGGACGGGCCTACCTCAGCTGTGAGGGACCTCAGACTGAAGACAGATGCTGTGTCCTGACTGAAAAGTCCGGTTTATCAATAAAGACATTGATAACTACGAAAAAACAAAATTTACCTTTTATTAAAGCGTATTCCTCAGGTATTTATTTAGATAGTGAACTGAGCAAATATGAATCCAAGAAACTTTTTAGAGGAAAACTGACGTCATTAAAAAGATTTAACCAACAGTGTGTTTATGTAAAACACTTCAGGTAAACGTAACCTGATAAGTCGTTTATACCCTAATGGGTAATTTAAAATACTATTTTTAAAAAAATCTTTTTATCATGTTGAAAATAAATCTGGTAAAAACGTTTTCGTTGTTTATTTGCATTCGAAATGTATACGAATAAGCAATAATCTACCAATTGTTTACTATTCAACGTAAAATCGACATAATTAAAATAAGGTAGGCCTATAACTCTAAACCTTGTACATTAAATTAAAGTTTCTTAATCTTAATTAATGAAATAAAACACAATAAAGGGATTTAATGCTTAAAATTATAGCCGTAGGCAACAGTTTTAAGCACTGACAGTGATGATTTTTCTGTTTGGCCTCCAACATGTGCCAAAGTCATCAGTAAAGGTGGAGGCCCTGCATAACTGCATTTGAGGTGCACTTTGCCACAAACGTATAGTATAGCCTACCTGTACCTCTAATGTTAATTCTTAATGGCTCATTTATTCTTCTGTATTTTCATCAATCAATCAATCAATCAAACTTTATTTGTATATCACTTTTCATACAAAATTTTGTAGCACAAAGTGCTTCACATAGAAATGAATTTAAAAAAAAATAAATTTAAATAAATAAAAAATTGAAAATTGAATACAATGAAAAATACAACCCACCCCCGCCCCACCCCCACAATCCACATACAGCACACGCCCTCACTTACACACACACATACAAATAAGAAAACATAATAAGTGGACTGAGGAAACGCCATCTTTAATTAAAAATGAGGAAACACTGGAGCTAAGACTAAAATAACAATAAAAAGAAATCCTGATTAAAATAAATAAATAAGCATACTATAGGAAAATAAATAGGTAAATAAAATGCAATTTTAAATAATAATATGGTAAAATGAGATAAAATGTACTAAGGTAAGATAGTGGAAAGAAAATCAGTGAACAGATAATAAAATTCTGAACAATAAATCTGAGCTAAAATTGAGAAATAAAACATATTAAGAGGGTTAAAATGAATGAATAAATAAGACTAAATAATAATAATAAATATAATCAGCTAAAAGCCAGACTAAAAAGGTAGGTCTTGAATTTCCTTTTACAACGTGAACAGTAGGTGCTGCTCTCAGGTCTTCAGGCAGACTGTTTCACAGACGAGGGCCATAATATTGAAATGATGCTTCACCGTATGTTTTACTTCTAACTTTGGGTACTATCAAAAGGCCACTACCTGAAGACCTGAGGGCTCTACTAGGTTCATAGGGTAAAGGCAAATTGGATAAATAAAAAGAAGCGAGACCATTCAGGGTTTTAAAAACTAGTAAAAGAACCTTAAAACCAATTCTAAAAGATACAGGAAGCCAATGCAGAGATACATTAGGAAATATATTTTACACTTGTATTTCATTAGGAAAATATATTTTACACTTGTAGCTTAGAGGATTCCCTGAGCAGGCCATTTGCAGAAAAAAATAATAGCCTACCTAATATGCTTTGGGGAAATACCATATAAGCAACAGGCTTTCAGGTCTATTTAAGTGCCATGGGAGCTGTTTTGTTTTTATCCAAATCATATCATATCTTAATCCTTTCTTGGCTGACTGATATTTGATTAGACTATGCTTGTTCAGATAAGGCCATAACTAACTCTCGATTTAAACATCTTTAGAAATGTCTTATCCAAAAAACAATATAAAAAAGCAGCACAATATTTGTACAAATTAGAGGGACGGTGATATTCTTGATATTTACAGACAAAGATAGACTAATGTGTATTTGGATATCATTAAGCTTCGCATCTACACCTCAAAATAAGATGGGAAATTAAGAGGGGTTATTTTTATATTATTTATTATATTTTATTTTTTTCCTGACAAAATGATTTAAGAATAATTTTCTTTAAAAAATCTTCTGCCTGGTTTGCAGGGAGAGCGAGTCAGAGACATACAGAGAGAGAGAGAGAGAGAGAGAGAGAGAGAGAGAGAGATGATAACAGCTGGATCTTGATCTCAGTCTCTCACTCCTCCTCTCTCTCCTGTATCTCCTCTCTTTATTTTCTGAAACTTTCTTTCGCTTCTTAACAGCAGATCTGATCTTAAACAGGGACCAAAGATCTTAATGGATTTTACTAAATCATAAATTGGGTTTTGATTCTCATAAAGAACTCAATCGCTTGAGCGCATCTATCCTTATTTATTTATTTTTTTTATCAACACGGATGTCCAGCTTCAAGGAGAGGATATGTATCAGGGTATAATGACAACCAACCACGGACCCCCCTCCTATGAGACCGGATTCCTGCACAACACCTCCACGGGCACCTCTCCTGTGTACGTGCCCACCACCCGGGTCGTCACCCCCATGATCCCGGCGCTGCCTTACCTCCAGACGCCGCCCGGAGCGTCGCAGCAGAGCAGCCCGGGATCAAGTCACTCTGCCTGGGCTCAGTCGGGCGCTGACTCGGTGTCCTCGTACAGCCACTCCTCGCCGGTGTCCCCACGGTTCAGCTTCTCCACCAGCCCTCCTCTGTCCGCTGGGGTGGCCTCGGCCCGGGAGCCAGCTTCTTACGCCAGCCCGTTAAACATCTCCGCAAACGGGAGGGAGCACTACGGAGCCCGGAGCCTCAGCGGGTCCTACCACAGCCCCTACCCGGCATACATGAGCCCCAACGTGGGGGGGACGTGGACGGCGTCCCCGTTTGAGAGTCCGGTCCTCCACGGGCTGCAGACGGGAGGTCCTCCGGGTGCAACACGACACCCAAACATAGGTGAGACAAGATTTATTTAATTAAGCATTTTATATTTATTTTTTAATTCTTTAATAAGCAAACTTTATCGACTTTCAAATGCGTTAAGCAGATATGACCTAGCTAAATGTGCAGCCTCTTAGCATCGCGAGAGGAAGAAAAAAGGATGGATTTTAATTCTTCAATTCAGCTGTATATTTTTATTTTATTTTTTTGTGCCTGTCGTTTGATGGGCTTCTTTATGGATAATTAATTGAAATAGGTACATTTTATTGTATTTCACTAATTATAGCTTATTTAAAAGAGCGCATGTTAATATCAAAAGTTAGGCCTCGTGTCTTTTTTGAGTTTCTCCCTTTTCCTTTTTACTACTTGAGAATAAGGGGAAAGGAAAATAACATAACATAAAATAAAATAAAAAGTCTGTTTTAGGCCAAGGTAAATATTTATCTAGTGCATTTCTCAAGTAAATGAAAACCTGAGATAAGTGTTTAAGCCTTTCTTATACTGACAATACAGTCATGTAGCTGTGAAAAATAATATCCTTATTATAATTAAAATTATTATATTATTATAAATTATCCATCGTAACAAAGCACAAATCAATACATGAAAAACAATTAAGATAAGACTTGATTTATCAACAAGACAAATTAAAATCACAACATTGCAATAATTGATAAGGATTGAAAGATACCGTAATTGGAAAATAAAGATTTAATCAGATTTATTGATAGGCCTTTAAGTATGACACAGGTCTATATTTTTAAACATAGGCCTATAATATTAGGTATACTGAGACAGCTTGGATGTTTCTTTTCTTTAGACTGTTGAAGGTTAACTTCTCGCCGTGTCTCCATTTTTTGAGAATAAATTAAAATTTAATGCATGTGAATCTGTGACGTATGGACATGTACAAGTCAGGCTTGTTTTTGGAGAAACGAGTATTTGTCTGCTTTTGTATTGTTCCGAGAATTTGTTTTAGTTGTTTTATTTACATTATTAAGGTTTTTTAGATTTTTTTGGGGTGCTGCCTATTTTAGCCAGAACACTCTTGAAAAGGAGATTTCTAATCACAGTGAGTTTCTTGCCCCGGTTAAATAAAGGTGAAATAAAATAAAAAATTACGACCGCACGTTTCCTGACAAATAATTTATCAGAAATAAAAAAGGAAAAAAAGTGTTTGGTTATATATAATTATTACATGAGTGACAATAATAATCAGGTTATCACGAGTCCGCTTTGACCATGCTCTTCCCCACTTTCTTTTGATTAGCTTGTTTATATACACAGACCTACAATACTGAACAAAGGACAGCTCATTGGAACCCCTGTTTAAAGACAACAAATCGCTGTGAATACGTATTTGACTAATAGGCTACACCTTCATTTTGACTTAAACTAAAAAGTATAAACATTTTTGTTAAAGACCAGTACTCTCTGAATTAAAAAGAGACTAAATGCTGTGGATTAATTAATTAACTACCTTGAAATTGAACCTCTTTCTTTCTTTCTTTCTTTCTTCATCTTAAACTTAAAAAAAGTCAAAACAAAATAATACATATGTACACCGAACAACTGCATATGTTCATCAAATAAACTGAACACACATACGTACATACACATGTATGTCAACACAACAAAACAGTCTGAGAAGAGACAGCATGAAGCAGAGAGCTTTGTCCTGCCTCTTCCCTACAAATCAGATCACAATACTAAAATAACATTATAATTCTGTACCCAGCTTTCATTATTCATAAAGACTATACAAAATATATGCATGGGTAATAACCCCATTTTACAGTCTAGAGTCAATATTCATAATTATTCATAAAAATAAATTTCTTCAGACACCTTGTTGCATGACCCTATCCTTTATATAAACCTTTCAGAGAAACAAACAATAACCACCGATAATTAACAGATAAATAAGAGCATACATAAATAAATGTAAACTTATGCCTTCATACACTCCATCTCACAAAGGATACACGTACAATAAGCCTCTCCTAGTATAACTGTTTTAAACTACATTTTATGTACTTCTTTAAGCCTCATTGGTGTGTGTTTTTACAATTATTAATCAAGACTGTGTCATTACAGTAATGATTTAAAGTTATATTTAACTGTAGCTGAAAAAAGTCACCCGGTGATCGTCTGTGAGCTGTGTGCTTGACTGCGGCCTCATCAGGAGGTCACATTCAGCCTCATTTTTAGGAGCTTTTGGGGACACTGTACTTTTTTACATTCAAAGCATTCATATTACTCGTACCTTAGCATGTGCCTCATGTGGTTTGAATCTATCCGCCTGCTGCAGGTTTGGAGTGAACTCTGGACTGAATCATTGATTTGCTGACGCTGTCATTTCTTAACCCTTGTTTCTATTATCTTTATTTGTATCTATCGCTGCAGGTTGAACCTCTTCTCATTCTCATCTCACCATCATCTCATTATCAGGACATTAACAACCTAATCAGATGAGCAGGCTCATAATTACCACATGACTGAGTATTAATCAAATAGACAGCTGATTAACTGCAGAGCATTAAATTAAAGACAGCACTGAGACTGAAAATTAAGACCCAACCCAAGGCTCCAAAGTGGGCCTTTGGAAGTCGTGAATGTTCTTATGAAAGACAAACATCTGATGACATGATCAGCTGTGATCAGAGAGTCACAGATAACATTATTGATCCATGCTGACCTCTTCATCAGAACACAGAACAACCCTTTAATCACGCTCTCTCTTTCTTCATGTTTGATTACATTAATCAGATTAAATCAAGTGTCAGGCTCTGACTGGTCAGCTAGTGACTGTGTTTGTTATGAATAAAAAATGAAACAGTAACTTCATCAGCTGTAAAGTTATTCACTGTGTGCACGATGGCAATAAGAATTCATTTTGTGCTATCACCATAAGGTCCAACTTTACATTAACAGTTACATTCAATCAGGGATTAGCAATACTGGATTTTCTGGTGTCCATTATGTTGATGCTTAAAAACCCACATCAGCTGATACCAAGGTTGCCATATGTATAAATGAGTACAAACATTTTTATAGTAAAAAACTGAGTCTTTTCTACAAGAATGTATTTGTTGCTCCAGAATGTCTGTGGGATCCTGAAAAAAGGTCAAATGTTTATACATTTCTGAAGGGAAATTTGAGGCTTTCAAAAAAGGATGAAAAAGTCTTGAATTCGGAATTACAAGGTATTAAACCTAACTGATGGTTTTTATTTATTTTTTTTATCTAACCAGGAAAAAAAAGACTGAGATTAAAAAATCAGCTTTTCAAGAGATTTTGGGCAAAGATAGGTCAGAACAAAGTTACTACAGACAACAAACAGCCAAATATACAAATAAATAACACCTGATATACAAAAAAAAAAATCAATAAATAACAATTAAATGACAAGATGGACGATGATGAAACATTTATCAGTCAAAACATCTGCAGCCAGATGCCTGTGCTTTCAAATGATTTAACATCCTCATCCTTTAGTCGCTCTTTTTCTTTAACCTCTACTTATCTCTACTCTCTCTATTTTCAATGTAACTATTATTAATAATGTTGAAAATGTAAGAACATTTAAGTTTTTCATTATTTGTAGTTCTTTTGTTCACTGATTGGATCCCAGTTTCTCTTTTTATGCCTAAATAAACGTCACAGGTTACTTATTCAAATCATCATCAAGTATGTTATTCAAACCTGAAAATCTAAATCCTACTACATTTATTCTTTTTCAAAATAATTTAGTCAGAAATGAAAACAGATATCTCTGTCTTTGTGTGGAAGTGGTGTGTCGAGGCAATATAAGTTATCATTACAACAAGAAAAAAATGGAGTAATGAGCTTATATTTTACTCTATCTGTAATTTAGGCACATCAAACATTAGTTCAGCTTTAATCTGAAAAACATCTTATAAACTGCACAGGGAATATGTCTTCTGTGGTGAACACAGTTGTTAGGGGGAGGTTACTTTTTCTTTCTGTCTCTTGCTTTCATTGGTCTACGTCTAAATATGTGAAAATGTTACATGTTGAGTTTAATTGTGTTTTGCTGAGTTTATAAAATTCAAAAAGTTATGGACTAATTCTTGAATAATTATGTGATATATTTTTGACCGTGAAGTACAGGACAGCAGAAAATAAACCTTGGCTTACCAAAGGTACAAAGAACGTACTCTTTAAATGCTATATCAAAAAACCAAGCAAACAAAATAAGGAAAATTATACCAAATGTAGAAATAAGCTGACACATGCTATTCAAATATGGAAGAGGAAATACTATCATGACCTTATCAGAGCCTCTCAGGGTGACCAAAAGCAATGTTGGAAGGCACTCAATGTAGTCCTCAGCCGGGGTCATAAAACCACTGTACCCCTGACACCAGTGTTATGGAAAAACTCAGTAACTGTTCTGGAGAGGATGATCTTGCAGACAATTTTAACGGTTATTTCATCACCACTGGGGAAAATCTCTCTAAAATGATTACGCCACCAGAGGGCACTATTTGTGATCATTAGCCTACCTTATGGTAATTATTCTAAGTCTTTCTTTTACATGCCAACTGGTAAAAATGACGTTTCTAAAGTCATAATGAGCACGAAAAGTTCCCACACAGTAGGCGTTGATGGTATTAGCAGTAAAATTATAAAAGATAATATGATTGATATTTTGGAGCCGCTAGTCTATTCCATAAATCTTTTTCTGTTTTGTGGGTTGGTGCCTAAAATGACAAAGGCTGCCAAAATTATACCAATATTTAAATCTAATGATGAAAATGATATGACTAGTTATTGTCCCATATTAATACTGCCCAAAGTATTTGAAAAGGTTGTTTATTGCAGACTTAGTAATTATTTAGATAAACTGAACATTGTTGTTTTATCACGATGTGTCTTTACAAAGAAAAGCACTACTTGTATGGCAGCTCTTGATCTTCTTGAACAAAATCTGTGATGCTTTTGGTAAAGGTGAATTTGGCATTGGGAGTTTCCTCGACCTATCAAAAGCGTTTATTGATTTTGAAACTCTCTGAGGCAGACTGCATTATTATGATGTCGGGGGTACATCATTGAACTGGTTCAGAAGCTACATCTGTGAGAGGGAATAATATGCTCACTTAAATGGGATCAATGCTCAAAGTAAAATCATGGCGTACCACAGGGATCAATACTAGGGCCCCTTCTCTTTATTAACTACATCAATGATTTTGTTAATTCCTCTGCCACTTTGCACAAAGTTGGTTCAAATGTAATAGACTATCGTTAAATTTAAGTAAAACAAACTTAATTGCGCTCAAACAGAAACTGAAATAATGTTGACCATGTCAGAATAAATGGCAGGGCTATTGAGAGGGTAAAATCCACAACATTTCTTTGGGTTCACATGAATGAATTCTTGAATTTTAGGAAGCATATAAATAAACTAACAAAGAAATTGTCAAACTGAGTAGGATAATTTTTCAAACTGAGATATCTTCTCCTTGTGGAAGCTGTATTAACCCTGTACAGATCTGTATTTGAACCCCACATATACTATTCTAATGCTATGTGGTGTAATACATACCCTAATTATCTGAAGAAATTAAAATTACAAAAGAAACTCATACGAGTCAATTCGTGGTCGGAGATAAATGGTCCCTCTGATCCTCTGTTTTATGATTACAAACTCCTAAAACTAACTGAATGCAACACTTTCCATAACACCTGTCTGATGTATAATGTGGTGCATAAACTAAATGATAGACTCTGCATACTCATCCCAACTTTTTATCATTCACATGAACAAAACACGAGGAAAAACAACTCATAAGAGTAAAAAAAAAACCCAGAACCTAAAATCTACTGACTTCAGTGTGACCTTCAGAGGTCCACAGATCTGGAATGAGCTTGAAAGCATCATAAAAACATCTGCATCTCTGTTCAGCTTCAAAGAGAACCTGAAGGAAAAGCAGTTACAAAATATATATTAGTTATAATATATAATATATTCCTTAAACTCTGTGGCTGAGGATTTTAAATGATTTTAAAATCATTATTATTATTATTGTTATTAATGAAATGCAATTGTTCGTGGATACTATAGGGTCTTTCAAGGGAATTTTGGATTTTAGGTTTATTTTAGGTTATAGGATAAATCATATTTGTGTCGTGTTCTGATTGTATACATTACTTTATGTCTGAGTCTCTACTTATATTCTCTGGTTAGCTTTGAGAAGTCCCATTTCACAAATGAATATTTTGTGAGCAATTCTTATCCCAAGTTTTTCTCCTTCACATATATCTCTGTGCAATATTGGGCAATGTGCAATATAACGAGGACCAGAGCTCCCAGACAGCTAGCATGATGCACTTTAGCATTTGGCACTACGGCACTTTAATTAGTACTCCAGCACTTTATAATTCAGTGTGTATAATTACCATGGTCCCCTAACTCCTGGGCCATTTTTTTTTGGACTGTATGATAATTTTTGTCAGTATGACTGTATGTCTTTTAATATGTTCTGTATGTTTTTATTCCTATTACAGATGTCTGTTTTGTGTGTTGACACCAACCTGCTAATGGGACTGGGGGTGAATATTAGCTACTTGGCTATAATCACATGCATTTACATGTTAATGTTTATGAATGCATACTATCCCATTTAAAAATAAATAAATAAACAAAAATAAATAAAAATAAATAAATAAAATTTGATTGTACACACCTGCTTTTAATTTATTTTTGTGAATAAACTGATTGGTTAATTGATTGTTATATAATTGGCTACGTAGTGTGTGTCATATGCCATTAGAAATTAACAGATAAAACATACATAAACTTGTTCTGACTGATAAGGTACAGCTTCATGCGATGAAGAAGCTATTTTGCGTAGATTAGAACACTGTGGACCTTGAGACTTTGGCCTAATTTTTGGTATGCCATGGGCAAGAAGTTTAAAAACTACTGTCAGTATTATTTTAAAATATACCCTCCATTTAATGGAGTGTCTATTCTCACACAGACAGACTAGAATAAAAAAGGTAATGAAATGGTCCCATTATTCATCCAACTCCTACTGAACTGTCAGCATGAAAAGCTTGAGCCAAAGCTTTCAGGCAGAAGAGTTCAGAGAAAATACAAAATGGGGCTAAATGGTCAAACAACAAAGAATATAATCAATGCAGTGGCTCATGTCATGGATCATTGGATAAAATATTTTTAAAAACAAAACATAAAATCAGACACGCATCTTTTTTTAAGTATATTTCTGGCGTATTTTGCCTTTAATCAATAGTGAAGAGAGACGGTGGATGGGCTTGTGAAAAGCTGTGAGAGAGAGCAGGAGAGGACATTTGGCAAATGGACCTTAGGTAATTTAGTTTCTTACCAAACCATCATCCCACATCAAATGTTTTAGATCAATTTTATCCCTCTTTTTCTGAATAAACCATCAATAACATAAACTTTTTTTTGATACTTTTTCCATTTTTATTAATCAGCAGGATGGTGAGCAATTCTGATTTGCCCAATTGCCATTTTCTAGATGAGTAGTCTTAAATCAGGAATAATTAAATGTAATTCAGTGACAGCTTTGCGGAGCGGTTCACTGAAACAATCCTGACAAGATGCTTACAATATTTAAAAACCCCTCAACTCTCCCCAATGCATAACTCAAACAGCCTGTAGTTCAAGCCTACAACTTCAGTCCCAGAACAGACTTTAATGTTTGATGATGAAAACAGAAAACTTCACTCTACACAGGTTTGTTAGTTCTGCTTAAAGCTGCACAGTGAAAGCACTGTGGTGCATTCATACATTCTGCCTTTATGAGCAGTAACGTCATGTCTGCTATTTTCTGCCGATACCAATATTACGCCAATAATATCCCACATCCCAATATAAAGCATATGTTGGATAAGACAACGATATTTAATACTGCACCTGTGATGTTTAAGTGTTTTTAAAGCACAGCAGAGCCTGATACCTGTCATATTACTATTATTTTATTTTTACACTTGACTTTTATTTGACTTTCATGAATCCCCCAATATCGATGGTTTTATTTTGGATTTATTTTTAATGTAAATATTTGTACAGTATTCGGTGTATTTGTGCTTGGTGGTTAGAACATGGTGGAAAAAAATACCTTCAGATTTTTTTTGTCATGTAAAGAGCAACTTTCAACCTCATTTTGGGAACCACTGCTGTAAATAGCCATAACATTTGTTATGAAAAAAATTATTTTATCCAGCAGCAAATTTTCTGTTCCACTGCTGCACAACAAAAAGTAAATGAATCTCTATCACGTGAAAGAAGTAGAAGTCATTTATTTAATGAATTTCCTCAAAACATAGTGGATGTAGTAAGGCTTCTGCCTGACCATAAAAACATGTAAACCAAACTAAACATAAACAGCTACATCTGACAAAATCAGAGGTCTTGCATTTTCTCCTTACTTATTACTTTTGCATCCTTCACAAGAAAATGTTCTGTCTCTGCACTAAAATTGGGCAAAACACCCTGGAAACTGGATATTTGTTTTTCAGAATATTTCAAAGCAACACAAAGGATGAAATCCATATCGAATGCTGTTCAACCTCAGCATTGTAAACTTCATATCTGGAGCATTTCTTATCTTCAGGACCACTTCGATAATATCAGAAAACACTAATATTTGTCAGATTTGACTGATGTCTTGATTTGCCTGCTGCACATATATATTAAATATCTGACGTCAGAATCTCACATAGTGTAACTAAAATGTCTCACATGTGACAGCAGACCTGCTGTGACTCCTATATGAGGACGATTCTGTCTCAGTATTTAATCCAACGTGGAGAACACCAAAGTCGCATCATCACTTGTGCTTTATTTATACCATACCATCACAAAGATTCATGATAAGCTACAAATTTGATAATTTTCCAGTCAAATTCTGGATCTGTATATTTGGAAATAAGGTATGAGGACATTTTTGGAAGACATATTCAATAAGAGTAACATCAGATATATCTGTAAACATATGACATGTAGGGGATTCATATCCACTGTTCCACCTCACATAAAGCATATAAAATTAATGCAGATTAATCTCACAATAACATCATAACAACCGTCCACAATAATTTTGTAATTTGATGAGAACACATGAAATTAATTCCCCTACTCTTAATTTACTATCTCAGATATTGCAGGGATCGATACCTTCTTAGATTAATCTATGATATACCCTTGAATTGAAAGGGAGCAACTCAATCAGACTAAAATAGTTTGTGAATGAACTTTTTTAGGTAAAGAATTGAGTCAAATTAAATGGTAGAAGTTCATTATCATAATTTTTATCTAGAAACAAGGTAAGCAGAGATCTCACTTGTAATGGAAGCCTTTAAATATAAATGATTATATGATTAATTACAATTAATCAACCAAAAAGTCTGCTATTCATCATTATTCATAAATTTGCTTTTGTATTTTAAAATGATTAACTCATTAAAACCTCAGGTTGGAGGGATAGTGCAGTCTAAGTAAAGGTAAAACAAATGGAAATAGTTGTGAAATTAATTTAAACCTGATACAAACAGTTTAATTGTTTTTAGACATTTTACAGTCCTTTTGGTTTCCTTATGCAAAGGTTAAAGAGAGAATCATATTCATTTAAACTTTCTTGATTGTTGGTATTAGAACAGAAATGGATCCTTAGACTATAAATCCCTGGTAACTGTAGCACACCTTTCAGTTCAGCCGAGCTGGCTTGGTGCACAAACAACATCATCATCAATCTGTTTTGATAAATTATTTTCAATTATTTTATATGAGAGGTTAGCAAGTGAACAACAAGTAACACCTGATTTATGAACGAGTGTTTTGAATGTGTATTTTAGTAATGAGTGGTCATCAATTACCTGTACAGAGGTAAACAGAACTGCTATACTTATACTATACTAAATGTATTATGATTTATTTAGATTTTCTGTAATCATTTCGAGTTACTGTTTTTGGAACAAGTTTCTCCCCCAAGTGTGCTTTGTCACTTACATGTTGTGGTTGTGTGAATAGTTTGTGCCAATTTATTAACTCATGAGTGACAGCAGTACAAGAAAGCCATTAATTTGATTTTTCTCCTTCCCCTGACACGATCTGTAATGATAAAATAACAACAGATGAGGAGGAGGCAGAAAATAGTCTCTCCAAAATCTGTGTAGTATTAAGTTAATCACCTTTACTCTTATTTAGTGACCTAAAGTTACATCTACTTGTATTCCTAGTAAGTATGACTTGTATAATATACAGTGCAGATGGCAACCATCTGCCTACAGGCCACATGAAGCCCCCCTTCTCACTCATTGCGAACTTAAGTTTCAGAAATAACAGTTTAAACTTGAAGAAAATATGAAAAGTATTTCATAAAGAATCTCCAGAGTTTCCTTTACAGCGACACACACATAGGATGAGCAACTTCAGTCACCAAGGGGACTACTCGGTTGTTTTCCACACTAGTATGGGGCCAGATTAAAACACATTGCATTACATTTTAAATGTATATAACCAACCAAACAAACTAATTTCACAAAAGGAAAAAAAATACCAACCATATCAAACTGTATTATTCCAAATTTTTTGTTCAAACTAAAATGGGAAATGTTATACTCAATAACATAAGTTAAACCCAAATCCAAGAATATTAAAACTTCTTTGTCACTGCAAAAAAAAAAATTCTTCATATTTTTATATATATTTCTTTAGACATTTTTCTCTTTTTTATTATTTTTTCAAAGAATTTTAGTAATATTTTGAAAAGAATTCTACAGTACAATTTGCAAATTATACCACCAATATAACGCAAATAAACATCAACAAAACAGTAACAAGTAACTTGTGGGCTGCATTTGGTGTGAGGGAGGGCCTCCTGGGCACCACATGCCCACTCTTGATGTAAAAAATGCCTTTTAACATGATATATACAAATATTCAATTATCTCTAACACCTAACAGATATTTTGTCCTTTGCAAGAAGTAAGTAGATGTAATTGCTCTGACTGCCTCTATAAAAACCCTTTAATATGCATTTCTAAATACATTTGCAACCATTAGAAGTTAAAAAGGAAAGATCACTTTATTTTTAGAGCACCAGTAAAATACACTTCAATACAAATGCTTATGCACTGTTAGATGTACTTTAAATTGGCTTTAATTCTGCATTGAACTCATTCAGAGAAGCAGCACTATTTACATTTGGGTTTAAAAAACACATTTTAAGGAGATCAATGCTGATGACAACATATTTTTTTTAAATAATGGAGTTGTATTTCATAATAATTGACTCACTGAGAGTGTCCCACAGTCTATGACGACTTGGACCTCTTGTTTTGTGAATAAAACTATTTTGGCCATCCTGGTAACACACAGCTGCATGTGGTCTCTGCCTGCCGCAGAGACCACATCAAATTCTAATATAATAATCATACATTATGATGTGTGCTATTTCTTAGTAGATTAACAAAAATAAACTAGTGAAGTAAGTGTGATTCCTCATAATAATACAGAATAATAATAATAAGAAAAATAAAGTACAATACAGTGAAAATAATACAGGATTTTAATAAGAAAAGTAAATCAAGGAATATTACTTCTGAAGTTGGCAAAATTACCCCTTCATTATCTATCTGTAAACATTTCGGCCGGCACACACACTCACAGTCTCCACATATATCACAGTCTTGACATCCTAAAGCGTCACTGTGTGTGTTCGTAAGCTGCACCCTGATAAAGACACACACTGACATCAATGCAGTGGAAAAACAACCCTCTGTCAGACACACACAGGCTGCAGTGACTCTTTTGTGTATTGTCTTGTGTTGTATTGGCTACATTTGCGGCCTGGCTCAAGGTTAGCATGCCCTGATGAGCTCTGTTTGGCTCCCGGCCTTGGTGGAGGCGTACAGGAGGTGCAGATGGAGACCAGATACATGAATCAACCTGAACCTGGTTGTTATGAATAGTGTTGTGTTTACAGTTAAAATATGAAATAATGTGAACTGTTGTACCCTTTCTGTCATTAAATCTGTGTTGTTTACATTTTCTCACATAAATCCATCATAAAAATGAACTTTCTTCGCTCAAAAGTGACATGTTTCTTTGGAAAATAATTAAATCCATCATTTGTCTTGTTATCTCAGTGAGACAGAGAGCAATGTGATAGACAAAGAGTCTCTATTAGAAAATGATGGAGCTCTATTCTGTCTCTATTTCCAGCTGACTATTTATCTCTTGGAGCTGTGAGATAAGGACAGATTCCAGGCAGCTGTTGTATCAGCCTGTATGAGTGTAATCAGCACCTCCTGCTGGTCAAGAATGGTACTGCATTCAATTATAACCCTGCTGCACTAACAGCGAAGAGCATACTTGGTGCTAAAAACCTTAGCTTTATTGAGAATTGTTTTTCAATCATTTGAGTATCTACTCTAAAATTTTCCAACAAAGATCATCAAAATGTGAAGAAGGGGTGAAAATGAAGAAGTTCTAAATTTATCCAATAAAGCTCTTCTGGTATGGCGGTCAAATATATCATCACATATTGAAAACGGGCTGTTTGCCTGATTAAATTGACTGTATATACAATACTGGCCTTATATTCAATTGGTTTTTATAATGTAACAGCTATAAATCTCCCTCAGAAATGAGCAGGGACCAATAGTGCTGATTTATTTACGGTGGAAAGTAAAAATGATCTAAGGCACCTTTTCAGCACTGTAGCCAGGCTAACATAGAACCATAACTTTATTGAACCCTTCATTTTCCCTAGCCCTAAGCTCTCAATCTCTGAAAATCAGATAAAAATAAGTTAGAGAAATGGCTGCAAATATGAGCTCAGTTTAAAGGGAGCAAACACTTAGCACCAGTCAGCTTTGTCATGGTGCCCAAAATCTTATTGAAACATCAGCTTCTTAGCCGTGGCTTCGACAGAAGCAGGCATTATAATAACATCTTTGAGGAGTTTTTAGGTATTTCAGCCTGACATAAGAATGTTATTTAACCATGGTAATGTTTGAAGGAAATGTCTTCACACAGGTAAAGGATGGCTTGGTTTAATCTCTATCTTGTTGTCCTTCCTCAGACCTCTTTGATGACTTCGCTGAAGGCAGAGAGTGTGTAAACTGCGGTGCAATGTCCACCCCTCTCTGGAGGCGAGATGGCACTGGCCATTATCTTTGTAATGCATGTGGACTGTACCACAAGATGAATGGCATCAACAGACCTCTCATTAAACCTCAACGACGTCTGGTGGGTGACACTGCTGCACTTTTCAATACATTTTTTATAAACATGTACCCTACAGTGAAGCTATACTGTGGCTAAGTTTCTGAAATGATTTCAGACTTTTTTCTGATACATGACTGAAAGCTGTCTCCTGAGTCTTGAAAAATGCCCTAATGTTTCCTGACTATCTAAAACTAATGGCTGTAACATATTTCACACTCCTGCAGTCTGCCTCCAGGAGAGTGGGCCTATCCTGCACCAACTGTCACACTACTACTACCACCCTGTGGCGACGAAACGCTGAGGGAGAGCCAGTGTGCAATGCCTGTGGCCTCTACATGAAACTCCATGGGGTGAGAGGAAAATATATACAAACATGTTCCAACTTGAAGAATCAATCCCTACACATCCTATCTGATAATTTGCATGAGTTCAACACACTAAAACTGAATTGAAAATCATTTAGAGAATCAGTGTACACTAGGGGACGGCACAGTGACGCTGCAGGTTAGTAAACCTCCCCCGTTTACGATAGGGTCTTTCATTGTGGAGTTCGCATGGTCTACTCAGGTTTCCTCCCACAGGGAAAAAAAAAAAAAAAAAAAAGGTTAACTGGTGACCCATGCCCATATAGGGGTGAGTGTGACTGGCTATCTGTCTCTATGTGTGGCCCTATGATTGGCTGGCAGCAGCTGAGATAGACTCCAGCCCCTCATGACCCCAGAAGGGATAAGCTCTTTCCCAGATGGACTAGTGAAAACCAGTGAACAGTCCATCTGGTGTGCCAGGTTGGAGACTTTCTACATCTGTGAGCTCTTTTCAAACAGGTCTGAGTGCTTTTCTAGTTTACTACTGCCTTCTCAAAGTTTAGCTTCTTCTTGTTTTTCTTCTCTTTTTATTCCCATACCTCTTTGAACTACATAAAGATTGTGTTAATCGTATATATAACCTTTTAAACTGGAAATTTTCCAGTGTTTCATATGTAATAGTCTCATTTTTACTGAACGTATGTCTTTATCGCTCATAGGGCCCGATCTACTAAAGGTTTTGCGTGTATAAGAACACGTGCAAACTTGATAGCGCGCGCAAAGCTGATCTACTAACAGGGTGCACTGAGGATTGCGTCTCTGAAATGAGCAAAACAGCACGCGCAGTCCATTTAGCGTGTTTGCCCTCATGAATATGCAGAATACATGCAGATGATCAGAACGCGCAAAATACCGGGAGGAGGAGATGCAAATGTGATCATTTAGCACCCGCAATGTGATTTATCAAACCCGCAACTGATTGCGTGTAGTGTTTTTGCGTCTAAATTTAGCACGTTTGAAAAGCAGGTGCAAAAAAGGCACAGCGTTATGCACGGAGGGCTGCGGTCATTGTGGCGAAAAACAGGGGTCTTACATTATTTTCCTCATTGACTGAATTTTTTGATGTAAAGCAGAAAGACTTGGAGGCTGTCTGTCATTATGATGGTCTAGAAAAAGAGGGACAATTCAGTGTGCCGTCATACTGATGCAGACACACGCGTAAATTAAACCCTCCCTGTTTTGCGCTCTTAATACATCGTGGCGGAGGTTATTTAGCCTGTGTAAAAAAAAAATCTTCATAGCCATAATCACTCCGTTTGTCACTGAGAGCTGACTGCATCACACTCTCCATGCACTGACAGCTGTAAGTGACGCAGTCAGTGCGTAAAAAGGCAAGACCGGCGCGGTCTGTGTGTGCGTAACTGTAAGACTGCTCCTCACATTATCAAAGATGAAGCTGTGTAACTATATGAATGCTGTCATTTAGATTATATTAATTGCAATCAGATAAGGAAAATTAAAAATGACTGATAGAAATATGGCATGAAGGAAAAGTGACGACCTTGTCCATCAAAATGACAGACAACAAAAAAGGTTACCGCAAGTGTGTTCATTTGCCTCCAACTCCATGGCTTCATACTTCATTTGTCATTTACAGCCACTCTGCTCTCCCAAACTCTTCATGGTTACAGCCGGTAGCACACGCAAAATCCTCCTTTAAAGGGGGCGGTCTGCACCACTTTTGCGCCTGTTTGCGCACGCAGTCATAGTAGATCACCCGCAACACGCCCACTAATAGCATGCGCAATTTTTTAGTTTGCACACGCAATTTAGCACTCATTATTCTGGATCTTAGTACATCAGGCCCTTAATGTTAAATGTCTTTGTTATTATTATTATTATTTTTAACTCTGTAAAGCACTTAGTTAGCTTTATTAACAGTACTAGGCTATATACACCCCTGACATGAGCTAATCATACATTTTAGCTAAAGATGACTACTTTCAGTCATTTAAATCTCACTGTGAGTCTTTTGCTCTCATACACAGATGTGTGTAAGGATGAACTATGCAAAGCATTAAACAGAAATCCTCATTTAAAAAAAAAAAAGTAAGCTACTGGGCTCAACAGTAACCACAGCCTCATTCTGGACAGTAGTTAGCTATTTGTTTAGCTAGCAATAGCATACTTAATAAGGATTTTGAGGGTTGCAGCATTTTCAGTTTTCATGCTTTCCTTCTTCATGCTACTGTGGCTAAAGGGAAGATCACATCAAAGTAAATTCAGTAATTTTATGAATGAATAGCACACTGAGAGGAATCATACCTCAGACACCAAAATTAAAGCATGTTTTAATACAGGTGACCCAACACATTCAGTACTGATGAAAACACAAGGGTCCTCAAGCAGCAACAGGCCCACCCATTGTTCCCACGAACAAACTGCATCCTCATAACATAAACAGGAACGTGGAATCACAAAATGAGTATTAATGTTGATGATTGTAGTGATAGCAGTGGCTCTAATAATATTATCAAAAGTAACTGGTGGGTCATATTTAGCAAAGGATTATTCACAGGAGCTTTAATATTTGTAGTCTATCAGATCTTTTCATATGAGATTAACTGATCCTCAAGCGTAGAACCATTTAAATGACAGGAAATATCTCATAAACTCCTTTGACAACATTGATGATTCTTTAATTGCCACTGCATGAAAAGAGGTTTATATCCAAGAGTGTAACCAGACAAATTCTGTTAACATTGACTCTGCATTCTTACATTATTCACGTTATTTCTCTTACGAGCCTTAAGGAATTTCAGAGTTCTTAAATGTGTTTTATTATCATTCAAATTATTTGTCTTTGTGTTTTGACAGGTACCACGACCCCTGGCCATGAAAAAAGAGGGGATCCAGACCCGAAAACGCAAACCCAAGAACCTCAACAAATCACAAACTGGTGAGTTTTAAGACAACAAACTGATGCATAAGCAGCTTTAAGTATTTTACCTTTATAGGTCACACATACATATTCTCTAGTTTTGGCACCCAAAGAATGAAAAAGGTGGTATTTATTTATTTTTGTATGTGTGATAAACTTTTTTTTTTTCAGTTCACAAAAGGTCTACGCTCACATCAGCATGCAATAAACAGTCACAAGACCTTTTCTGATGAGGTTGATGAAATGAAAAAAGAGAAAATTAAATTAAATCAAATAAGATAAAGTAAATAAGAAAATGTTTTTAAAAATCAAAAACATACATAGTTATTATTTTTTTTATTGTACTTTTCATATCTGGCTCACAAGTAGTCAACACTCACATCAGCATGCATTCAGCAGTAAAGACCTTTTCTGAAGAGGTTGATGAAACAAACACACAAAAAATAAACAAATAAAAATAAAATAAAGGAAATCAAAAACAAACAAACAAACAAATAATACAAAAAAGGGGTTGTATTTGTTGAAAATCTATTTCTGCCTGAGCGTGTGTAAAGACATCTGTTGTGTTCAAAAGGGACTCCTGGTGTTGAGGGGACTCCTGTAACACCCAGCAGCACTCCCCGAGCACCCAACACCACAGATGAACCTCGGCAGATAAAGACAGAGCCGGACACCCACAGCTTGTACACACACCACACCACACATGCACAGGTGAGACAATCTTTGTTTTAAAGGGGCTTTTTTTTAGAGCAGATGTGTAGAAAAAAATGTGTAGTTTGTGGTATCAATGATTAAAGAGAAATTCAACTAAACACACCTCGAATCTATTACTTAAAGAAAGAGACAACCTCATTAAGTCTTATTGTGCACATATTCTGTAATCATTGTTCTGACATGTTTCTTTTGTGTCATGTAGATTTCAGCCCTGCCAGCCTACATGGCAGCTCAGAGTGGGGCCATTCCTCTGAAGATGTCCCCTGGAGGCCATGTTGGGTCCTCGAACTCCAAAGCTGAGCCCTGGAACAACTTAATTCTGGCCTGAAAGAACCACAGCCTCTCATTTAAAACCAACCTCTCTGAAGGAAGCAGACCGTCATGGTGAACGCAGATGTTTGGTCACAGAAAAGACACACACTGTGCAATATTTGCAATAAAACGCAGTGGGACAAATCTGTATGTGCTCTAAAGAATGCAGGCGTCAAATGGGACTGTACTGTGTGCTCAGTTACACCAGATGAAGACTAAATGAAGAAACACAAGAAAAAGAGATTTTTTTCACTTGTTTTTTAAACAGTTCAGGCAGGAGAAATGTTTGACAGATATTGTAACTTTGATCCACAACCTGCCAGAGTTATGGTTTAGATTTTTACCCCCAAGTTTTTTTTTTTTAATTCCTCCATTTTGTTTTCATCTTCATAATATGGTGCCATAAAACAATAGACTCATAACAAGTTTAAAAGCACAACAAGCTAAAACTTAGATTTACTGAGGACTTCTTAAAGGGTTAGTCCACCTTAACAGAGCAGATAACAAACATTTACCAACACAATAAGTTGTATCCCATGATGCCAAATAAGATCTAGGCTTTGTAGACTGTGTTAACAGCTCAGACTGGACTGAATAAGACAGAATGTACAACAGGGGATTTTCTGTTCCCCTTAAGTAACAAATCAAAAGCTTATGAGAAACAACAAACTATTCATTCACTCATCCATTATCTGGACTGATTATACCTTTCGGGGTAGCAGGGGCTGGAGCCTGTCCTAGCTGATACTGAGCGGGAGGCAGTGGACACCCTGAATCGGTCGCCAGGCAATTTTAGGGCCACATAGAAAAACAGACCACCATTCATGCTCACACTCATACCTAAGGGCAATGTTGCAGTCACGAATCAACCTAATGAGCATGTTTTTGGTCCGTGGAAGAAAGCCGGAGTGCCCCAAGAGAACCCACACATGCACAGGGAGAACATACAAACTCTGCACAGACTGGCCCTAACCAACACCGGGATACCATGCCACCCACAACCGAAACAGTTATAGGCAAAACAAAATACCACACACTGTGATATGGGAGAACTGACCCTTTAACAACCCCCAGTGGTAGTTTGTTATTATGCCACATATGATTACGTATCTGTAATGAATGCAACATGCAGGTTTACTTTGAAACCGCACATAAATGCAAAAAGAAAATCCTGATATGGAGAATTTGTCACTCCTCTACACCAATGATATGCTAACATGATCTCCAGTCAGTGCAATAGAAACTGTTCCCTTTTTCCTATGTAAGCTCCCTAAACTGTACTATAACTTACATTTTAAGATAATACATATAAGCATTGACATCTGTAACATAAACTACCTATGCTGAGAGTTGAGTTGCACGTGATAAACATGGACTGAAGAAGTGGCATATGGCTCCCTCTGCTGACTATTGTGTAGTACTTGTTGTCATGTAAAATATTAACTACGCAATTTTTATTCTAAGCAATGACTTACATGTCAAAGAAGAAATTCTTAAAGAAGCATCATTGACTGTATATTAATATGGACATTACATTACTGTCACCTTCCACAAAAGTGAAGCTTAAGTAGCACCACAAAGGTGGGCTCATAGCTGGTGAGCTGGGAACTAGGAGGTGGAGACAAACCCATTTGGCCAACTAGAGCATACATGAGACTTACAGATACAATGCTGCACATTCTTGTTTAAGTTTGAAGCACAAAACACATAAAAGGCTCAGTTATTACACTTGATTCTTTAGGTGTAAGAAAATATTCATACACCAGTATATCATGATATTTTGCCCCAATATTTTACACTGCTATATTGATATTCTATCAAAGAAGTATTAATAGAAATTTGGAACATGTGTATGTTAATTAGGCCTCTGACCCTTAGTTGGCAGCAAGCATTCAGTCATTTGACTCTCTCTCTTTAAGTCACTTTACTGTTATTATTTCTGTCACTGCTGGTACAGACAATAAAATTAAAGGACAAAAATGTATATAGATAACACTGATTAGAAAGTGGTTTTATGCATTTAATATTGTGAGCTCTTAACACTGTAAAATAAATGAAAAAATATACTTTTCGTTAAAAAAAAAAGAGATCTCAGCCTGCTTTCAGTGTCTTAATATACTGTGATGTATTACATCATTGGCCTTGTATCCCCAACAATACACACCCCAACTTGATACGCATATGGATATAGACGGAGCCTTCTGCCTGTTCTCAGCATTGATGCCAGTTTATCTGCATGTCCTTTGAAACTCTCTTATACAGACTAAGTGTTGCAGGACCAACAGATATCTTGGGAAGTATTAAGTAGCCGAGTCAACAGTTTTAGACAGAACAGCAAAACACATTAAAGCTAGAAATGCTCCAAAAGCACAAACCTCTGCCAAGGCATTATTAACATTGTCAGATGAGTTATTGTCAGAAATGTGGAAACTGCCCTATCTTCCAATACTGAGAAATCCTTTGGAAAATTCCTGGATCCACATCTGGGTTTAGATCACCACTAAAAAAAATGACTTCTTCCTTGCACCATGGCTAACAATCCCTCAGAATTTCATCAAAATTTGTTCATAACTTTCTATGTTAACCCGTTTACAAACAAACAAACAAAAGCAAATCATAACCTTCTTAGTGGAGGTAATATGACGTCTGAAAAAAAGAGAGATGCTTTCACATGTCATGTGCACACAAAAGTCTATGAGCAGTGATGGTTGCATTGTTTGAATAGTACAGATCTGTTTTCATACATGAGGTACATGAATCCTGTCCTAAAGTTACAGTTCAGTGACTGTATTGTTTGTTTTAGTTACTCTATTTAGCGTTTAAATGTGTGAGTTGCTATATCTGCCAAAATGCTCGTTAAGCAGCAGTTGGCCACGATGCAAATATTGCAAAGAAGAAAAGAGAGGACAGAAGAGTTGAGAATTACCACTGTTAAACAAGATGTGAGGTGACATTCCCTCTTAAATAGCTTAAAAAATGAACCTACTCAGAAATATTACATTTAAACATGAAACAGTGGGATTATAGCTTTTTCAAAATATCACATTTTTGGTTTTTACACTCTTATATTTGAGAGAGGACACTGGACAAAGTTAGAGACTGGTGAAAAAAAAGGAGAAAGAAATTCACGAGAAAGGGACCACAGGTGGGACTCGAGCCTGGGCTGCCCACCTGAGGGAAAACAGCCTCTAGACGTGGGGTAAACAAACACAAAGCTGTTGTCACAGTAATACCATTTTTAAACAGCAGTTGATTTTTATTTTATTTTAGCATTATAGTTTGACCCATGCAGGTGTTTTAATGAACTGTAATACAGCCAGTCAGCAGGGGGAGCTCTTAATAATTGGCTTCACTCCCAGGTTGCTGTTGTCCTGTCCATTTAATATACAGTCTGTGATCAGAGCCGTAGCTTTTGGCAAACATGGGAGCAACATGTGTAAATGTGAGATATATGAAATGTAATTAGAAAAAAGTAACAGATATATGAGTGTATATATAAAAAAATCCACTCCAGTTTAATTGTTAAACACTGTTTGTGATATAATGTAAGTACAGACACAGTGGGACATTTCTCAGTGTGCACTAACACTTCCTTCCTCTGTGTATCTCGACTGAGGAAACAATAAAGACAAAGCATTTTTTGACATGATACTGTAAAGGTCTGGTGTCATTCATTTCTCCTTAAAGGCATACCAACATTTAGTCTTACATAACATCATTTTTTAAGAGTTTATCATCAGATATGTTGTTGAGGCTCTTCTGAAAACTGAATCCTTCCGATTTGCAGGTATTTCTTTGCAAACTTAACAACATCTTTGATAAAAAGCTGCACAGTGCAATAGTTGAAATCTTCAGTCAGCTTGTCCTTGACTGATTCTGTGAATTTCTCCTGGACCATCTCCCTCCAACACTCTTGAAATGTGAGCTTTATTTGTTTCTGAATTTGGTCGCACATTTCAGAACTAAAAGTGAAATCTGACACAAAAGCTTGTCCTTTAACTAAATAATCTTCTAACCGCTCACTTTCACCTGAGAGTAGAGTTTGTGCAGCTTCAATCACAGAGTTTATCTCCTGTGTGATAATCACTGTGTCCTCTTTTGGTTTGCTCTCATGAAGACCATGCAGACTTTTAAAGTAGCTCCTCCAGTCCTTCTCCTGCACCATGTCTATCAGAGGGAAACTTGCAGATTTGAGGAGGCGTTTAAGAGCAGAAAACAGATCTTCACAAACAGGATTGAGCTCTGTTTGCTTTTCTTTGACATACTTCTCATAGTCCCCACTTTGATTTATAAACTCCATGTGGCTGTGGTTTATATCCCTGAACAGATTTTCCTTGGTTCCTTTGAAGCCCCAACATTTCAAGTAACCAATATGAGTCTTCACTCTGTAAATACTCCACCACTTCTGAGCTCTCTGAACCAGCTTCAGCATGCAGGGATCTGTGTTTCTCGCCAAACACGGGCTGTTCATAGTGAAAATATAAAGCCTCCAGTGCACTGAGACATCCTCTGACTTCAAAAGTTCCTCAGTTTGTTTGATGATAACGTCCTCGCTGTGTAAACCGTTATTATAGTTTGGATAATACGGTCCATACATGACAATCTCCTCATGTTTTTCTATAACAGCCCAGGAGTGCTGTTTATCTTCAGTGCCACATTCATCTATAAAGTTCTGGTGAAACTCAAGAAACTTTTTGTTCACTGTGTCACTAAGGAGAATTTCATTGGTGGTTTGTGCCAGCTTGAGGTGCTGCAGCACTTTCTGCACAGAGTTTTGTGTGTCAGCCCACAATGATAACTGCCCGCAGAGGCCCAGAGTGTCAGACAGATGCTTTTTTCCTCCATCCACACAGAGGTGGCCACAGCTTGTCCTGAAACACAAATACATACTGTAAGATTTTGAAGTTTGGGTGAACAACAGAAAAACAAGGTCAGGTTTTCCTTTGGCAGGAATACATTTGTGAATTTAGGAAAATTCTGTGTCTGTTTGAAATATTTTGCAAAAAAATATATGATAAAAACCTATGTACATAAGTTTTCTGTATCTATAATATGATGATATGTAGACAAAGCACAAATGTACATAGGTTTTTATCTGTAAAAAGTAGTATGAGGGTTCAGTTACTCCTAAAGGTCTACATTAATATGCTGTCTACAGTGCAGGAACTCAGAAGTTTAAAACGAGAAAATCGCTCAGTCTAACGGCCATTTGTAGCCCAAACCCAATGGTCAGTAAGTTTTTATAAGTGACGTCTAAGAAAACTGATCAGCATCAGAACTTTAAAAAAGACAAAAAGCACAATGTGAGTCTTTTCAGTTGTTGCTGTCTAAATTAGCAAAAATCTCATGTTGTGACCAGAAATATCACAAAAGGACATCACATTGTATGTCTGTGATTCCTGATAACATCTGACTTCCTGTTTGAGAAAGCCTGAAGAATCTTATAAAGAGACAGACAGACTACATCTCTACCACAACAATCAGCGAAGCACAACGCTTCTCCCACATCTAACCACATTACTATCCCCTAGTTTCAAAGCCTTTTACACTCTTGAGTTCTTCAAGGTTGAAAATTATATTTAACACAATAAATTTTATATATAACTTAAAAACTCATATTGGCCACAAAGTGCTACCTTGTCATCAGGCCCACAGCTTCATGTGCTGCTTCTGTATGTATAATATGATGATATGTAGACAAAGAACAAATATCAAACACATGATACAACATTTAGTTAAGCAGCCATGACTGCAGAATACCTGTGACACCTTAAATACCCTGTGACCCAAAATACCCTGATAACTTCAGTCACCTCTTCGACAACTTCCCTGTTGCGACACAATATTCCCTTCAGATCACTTCACATAATCACCCTTTAATCCCTCGTTAGTATTTACTTACTTCAGATTGAATTGATCTGTTGCTCTGTCACTTTGATATTTGTCCTGGAGTCTTTTAAGTCTAGTTAAACATTTCTTTGAGTACAGCGGAGGCTCTGTATTGTACCCTTTACACAGAGGACGCTTACAGCTCAACCTGGACAATAAGATGTCATATTGAAGAGGAATGTACATAAAGATGTGAGTTATAATGTAAAAAATCAACATTAAAAATAAAGCCAGACATACATTGGGTTACAAATGAAAATTTCTTATCTTATCTTATGTTTCAGGGTGAATTAATGAAAATGACATTTATTTACTCACATGGGACGCTTCATCCAGGTTCCTCTATCCTGTTGCCTCAGGGATCATACAATTCAATGTCCTCTCTTATGACTTGAACCGTTTACAACATATCTGTGATATCCTGGTTGAAAGCATTCACCCAGACTGCTGAAGAGAGTGAGACTGTCAGGACCAAGCTCCTCCTCTCAGTAATGCTCACAGCGATCTAGATATTATCAAACCCGCACACAGTTTTAGTATTTACACCCACAGCCAAGACTCACAGTGTGTCATCAACCGTCATAAACCCCTTCACTTTTTCATCCAGTTTTTCAACTTCAAGGAAGATAAATCAAAGTCTCTGTTACCTTGAGGTGTTGGTTTTGCCTCATAAAGTCAGATAGTAATATTCAAAGTAACAGTATGTAATGCTGTTGGTTTGTTTTCTGGGCTAAGGTGATCCATAGAAACCTTAATGTGACACAAACACTGAGCAGGAGGTCTGTTTTGGCTCATGTGCCCCAGATCCAAATCAAATTAATAACTATGACACAACTGGTCTTTGTTTAAATCACTGACAACATCAAGAAGTGGGCACAGTTTATTAACTATAACAGCAGCTAAACAGCTAATAACAAATCTGAGTAATGGAGTGGTGCAGGAATGAGTCCAAAAATGCAGAAGTGAGCATTTAACACTACCTGGTACCCAACCCCCAGAGTAAATGGGATTCAGATAAATGCTTAAAATAAATTTTGTTAACACACATGCACATGAGATTTTTAATGTTTAATGAGAAATAATTAAATGCATCTGATGTTGTCTGCTTTTGAATCTTACACTGTTTTGTGTTTAAGACAACGGTTGCTGGCTTACTGCTAACAAGGACTACAAAAATGGCCAGGACGTCTGTGTTCATTTTTTAATAAGCAATAACTCAGACACTATTGCCACAGCCACGAGGACCAGCCTGATCAAGTCATTTGATGATGATGAAACTCTCCAAGAAAAAGATGTTATACATTGAAAATATTGTAGTTGCTTCTAAGTCAAACCATCATGTTGTTTTCCTATAGTAGCTTACAAATAGTTTTTACTTTTGCCAATTACGTTTAAGCTTAAAAAAAAAAAAAAAGTGATTTTGTTTAAGATTATTGCAAAGAGCAGAACATGCAAGCTTCCTAGTTCTTTGTTCTCCACAGAGCTTATCATCAGCAATTATCCAAAACAGGGAAAAATCTTAAAGGCTTTTAGTGGCCTTGCAGTCAAAGGAAGCAGCGCAATGCTAACTTCTGCGTTGGTCTACAACAATATGTCATCCCTCCACCACTCTATTGTTTGGCTCAATGGCTGATTTTATTTTTACACAAAATCCGATTCAGGGTTTTAACGGTTTACTCTCTGCCTTCAAAAAATATTTATTTTTACATGAACAATCAGGGTGTCAATTTTTTTAAAATATACTTTAGACACAGACTGAAGTTAATAAGAGATGTCTGTGTGTCAGGTAAACAGGACCAAAGGGGAATTAATCATCATCACTTTAATCATATTTTTGATTTTCACATGCCTGTAAACCCTTTTGGTTCAGCCTTGCTCAGAAAAGACTGTTTAAGTGTAAATTCTCATGAAGAAAATGTGGTTTCACCTCTCCAGTATAATGTTTTAATAATGATTGACAGACAGACAGACAGACAGACAGATAGATAGATAGATAGATAGATAGATAGATAGATAGATAGATAGATAGATAATTATCTTCCAGCTACCCCACACAGGATTCACAAGCATTAAAACAACTATACAGATGTAATAAATATTTTTCTCTGGGTTTTGCTTATGGCTTGCTCCTCTTGGCTGTATTGAGGAACAAGTTTTATGTTTAGTGTCATCAATTTATGTAGAAAACACTAGCTTCCACTCACTGACTATTGAGCAAGAGTGCATTGAGTAAACTGTAAAACAAAAGTCCTTGTACCATATCAGAGACCAACAGAGCAATTCAGTGATGTGTCTGAACCATTTCAAACTCTGTTTAAGTGTTACACCTTTTATCAACATAATTATCATTACCGCCATCATTTGGATATGCATGCTCATACAGTAACTTAGTTACATTACACCACACTGTAATAACATTACCGCCTTGTCTCTTTTTTTTTTCTTGCGGTTCTAGGAAATGTCAAAGCTGAACATGTATAGTCAGTGCAGCAATGAAACAATAGCATGCAAACACCTGAGGCTGAGACTGTAGCTACAAAAACAGTCATGCAGAGTAACATGTTAGACTTGTTCTCTCATGACCTAACACAAAGACCTACTGTAACACTGCAGAGCTAACATGATGTGAACCTTGATCTAAGGTAAAATACTTTAGACATGTAATCATTCTTTTAATGCTGCCAATGTGTCTGTCAGAATGTTGCAGCCTCTTCAAAATTAAATTAAATAAGCCAAGGCTCAAAACACAGAGAGAACACAAAAAAAGATGCCACACAAGATTAACAGTTGAAAACAAAAATGTTAATCTTCATTAAAAGATGAGAAATGTGCAGCCAATGTTAAGTAAAGTAATGAAACAAAAGGAGCAGAGTTGGCGTCTAAACGAACAGAAGTGGAAAAAAACACCCAGGCCATCTGACAAAGGGCTATCAGACCTGATGTTCTTCCCCTGAGGCTGCCAAACATAAAGCCACCTAAACAAAGGGGAATAACCAAAACCCTGAGCTAGACAACTAACCTTCAGCCCAAACTACAACAAAATCCAGAAATCTAGCACTGCTGAGGACTACCAGGGAAAACCTGCTGAAAAAGAAAAAGAAAAGCAGAAAAATAAAAACCTGCTTACCAACCCTGTGCCCAGAGTGTGTGGGACCCACCGTGCTCTCCTGTCTGTTGCTTTAAATACCCCCCCCCCCAGACTGACAAAGTGCTTCACGTGTGCAACAGGTAATGAGGACACCAGGGGAGAGAGAGGATCATGGCTGCATATAACACATACCAGCTCTGTGTTTGAGATGGTACTTGTTTAAAACTATAACATCACTTAGATATAAGGACTTTTCATTGTAGCTTTCATGATCCACAGAGGATATATCATGCTGACTTTGGTAAACCCCTTTATCTTTTTATGCTGAAATTTGGGTCAAATGTTGGGTAAAAACGTCTGCACCTATCAAAGATTTTGGCTTCTGCCTGCTGGAGTCTGGGTCCATACCATGATGCCCAAAGCAAAATCTGCATAGACAGAGTAACACTCTCAGAGTTGATTTTCTTCAGAGTTGGTTCTTTAACTCCCATCAAGTGTAATTGATGACTCTTTCTGGAGTTAAAATATAAACCTTTGTAACTCTTGACAGCGTGGCTTTTGATCTTCATCACCTTCACCTTCTATGTAGTGTTAGGAATGCACTCCCTGACGATCATTTTTTAACTATTTAAGTGCTAATATTGAAACTGCATAATTTTTTTACTGTTTACAAATGGGGAAAATTAGGTGCAATAAAGATACCATGTTTGGTTAGATCCATTTATTTAAAAAAAAAAAACATTTTCACTGCAGTTTTCATGACGTGGGCTTATGGCATCTGTTGGTACTTGTCAAATATTGGGGGACGGTGGGAATGATTGACTCTACAAGTGTCATTTACAGGTTTGGGGTTCAGAGTGAAAAAAGTTAAAGATCCCAAAGTGACGCTTATAGAATTGATTTACTGAAACATCATTTATAGACCTGAAAAAAAATGAAATTCAATTTTCAGGGATTTAACTCTGCACTTGCGGAAATTTTGCCAAAACAAAAAAAATTTGAGCTCTTGCCCCAGACAAATGATAAAGCGTGTCAGACTTTAAAATTAATGAGCCCATATTCTAGTTCATGTATTTAGTTTCAATGACTTCCATATTATTATATATTTACAATCATCAATGTTGAACAAACCCTCTAGTTTTCATATAATAAGTACACCTGATCCAGCCGTATTCTCTGTCCATCTGAGGCACACTGTTAGAGCTCCTGTCACTTTAAGGCCTCTTCACCACTTGGGTCCAGTCTAAACTGACTGGTTGACCAGTCATGCTCTGTGGTGGGCTCTCGGTGCGATGTTGGGAAGATTACTTTCCTCTCTTTTGATATGCAGGGATGGAGCACACAACCTTGGGTCACTGGGTGTCATACAGTTTGTTATTCCCAAGGTCAGAACTGAGTTGGGAAAGAAAGCTTCTCTTTTTTTTTCACCTTTCTGTTCTGTACAGAAATGCTATAAACTATGCCTTTTTTGTAAAATGTAAAACTTGAATAGGAAACTGCAAAATAACTGCCTTGGCCAATGAATGTTGTGGCCTGTACTTCTATTTTCTTAATCATCTTATTTCCCAATTAACTTTTATTTTAGGAGTGCATAGGAGTAAGATGGATGTATACTTATGTAATGTATATGTGTATATGAATGTATGTTTATATGTATGTCTGTTAATGTATAAATGTGTGCATGAAACTATGGCAACCAATCACACTGTACCTTGCCCATTTGGTAGCTGGGAAATTAATTACAGCCTTCCACAATTATGAAAACTGAGTTATCGAGATTAAAAGGTTACTGTGCCACATGACATGTTGAACTTACTTTTCTTTTTCCAGTTACTGTTAATGGTATCTTGAATTATATGTATACGTTAATGTATATTTCTATCCAAAGCTGATTAAAGTGTTAACAGGACTGTTTCAGATTCTTGAAGAAGTTTCACCAGCTTCTGAAGAGGCCTTTTGGAGAAGAGGCGGCCTGGATGACTAACCATGACCTGGATGACAAAGAACCTACACTGACAGTATATTTCTATGTTTATCCCCTGCTTTGATGATCATGTAAAAGCATATACATTCAATGAAAACATGTGGTTTAAGTTTTAAAATCACTGACTAATCATGTTTCATAATCATGATCTCAATAACTATCTAGAGGTTATGATTTTTGCCACAATTGAGGTGTGTTTCTGCTGATCTTGAAAGAGAGATCCTGTGTGTGGCAAATTAGATAGGCCACTGGATATGCCCTTTGTGGTTGGAATTTTCAGCTACACCGACTTTACCAGCTTATAACTGGAACGTGTTTATGTAGGACACAGCTCCCACTCTCATGTTGAGTTCTGAGGTAAAAGAATGCACCATTAGTCACTCTTGTTGTATGGGAGGAAGTTCAACACACAAAATGTCAGGTACTTGTTTAAAAAAAGATTGTTTTTGCCAGCATATGTTTGTTTGTTTGTTAGCAAGATTACACCAAAACTACTGGAAAGATTTTGCTGATATTTTCAGGAAATGTTGGTAATTGCCCAACTTAGAAGTTATTAGATTTTGGTGATGCTCTAAAAAACTGCCATTAGTGAACGATCGTTTTTGCTCAATAACTGTCTAACTAGTAATGATATCAACAAAATTCTGAGTGCCAAGTGTGGGTTTCCAGGGTCAAGGAATCATGTTATGATGGTAACTTTATCATGGAACTATTGCTTATAGATGCTACAGCAATAGCCCATGTGAGCTACCTTGGTGGAGGTTTGCGCTCTCCTAGAGCTTTCTAGTTAATAAGGAAAACTTTGTTTGAGCAAGAGCCACAAAACACTTAACCCTCAACTATTATCTTGAAGTAGGCACCAAAACACCAGAACAGCGGCGAAATGTGTATTATTCATGCACCTACGGTTCTCTTGTTGTTCCTGGGTTAAGAAGCACTTTTTAACACTGGAGGCTCTAAATAGCTCTAAAACGGCTGACCTTGGAAAGGTAACCTCACTTAAGGATGACTGGAGGGAATATATTTAACAGATCTCTGTGACAGACATTAATTGGTTGATTGGGTCTGTCTGGTACTCAAAGCCAACAGGTATCAGACTCTGCATTATATAATTTCATTGAGCAGGTAGGGTTTCCCTCTGGATAACATGCGGACCAATCAGAATCCGCGCTCCACACACTGTCCGCTGAGGCGGGGCATCACACCAGACGCTCTGCGCGATCATTGGCTGACCGCACTCTAAGCCCATGACCCCCCAGCCAATCAGAGGCGTCTGTCGATCTGACGACCGGCAGAGACTCGAGCTGTTTCTTCTTCATGGTGCTGCGACCGCTGCATCTCAGCCTCGCATCGTTTTCATGGGGAGCATCACAGCGACTTTATTCACCGGTCTGTGAGAGGAACAAGAGCAGAGAAGCAGCATGGACATCCTGAAGTCTCTAGGCCACCCGGAAGAGATTTTTAACCTGTTCAAGTTTAAGATGGGAGGCTGCAGCGCCGTCATGCCAAAGTTGGATTATGTGAGTAAACCTTGTTTCTGAACACATTTACAGGGACTAAACTTTCCACATGAGGATGATCACTGAAGATGAATGCATGCTGTCATTTGGGGAATTGTTATTTTTTTTGGCACACGATGTTCTCCTTTACATCCCAGCAGCACCTGCGATAGGCTGCTGTATCAACACGGTAACGGTATAGACTCATTAACAAGCAGGTCTGCTCCTGCTTTGTGCGTACTTCCTGAATTGTAATGCGTTTAGCTGTGTGCTGCTCTGCTCTTTCTCCTCCGTGAGCCGATGGAAACAAAGTTAGTTAGCAGACTAATTAGATCTGTGCCCGCACATCTGATCTGGCTCACACATACACAGAGGGAGATATGACCATTGACTCGGGATTTACGTTACATAATGAGCTTGGAGGGTTCATCAGTGGGTAGAGATGCTGTGCGCATGTTTACCAGTTAATCCCACTCCAATGTGACCTGGAGAGAGAGGGAGAGGGATGGTGCTGTCTGTCTTTACTCTGCTGTAATAAAATGGCACCAAACATGGCCATACTGTATCATAAACATACTGTATCCTGATACCATTGAGACTGAATGGCTGGACTTGATTATGAGAAACTCTATGGTGGTTTTATATATGCATAGTGTATGTCAGTGGTTTTCAAACTTTCTTTACTCAAGGTACACCAAAGTGCACACCAAAATCTCAACGCACACCATCTTCAGTTATCACATAGTTATATTATCTAGGGATGCATCAACGGTTAAACATCAGTATTGGCTCATATTGGTCAGCTTTGCAAACATCTGCCATCTGCAAATTAATGTGGAGTAAGCTGATATTGGTTTCACATGTTTATTTGTTGTGTCAGATCAATTTCATCCTGGCATCTGGAACAACTAGCTGTGTATTTAGAAAATATTCCTTATTTAGGGCAGTGAAGTTAACTTTTTGGACAAACTGTGATCTGGTTGTTGTGTTTTCATGATTAGACAGGTAATAAAATATTGCAATTGTAGTTGAATCATGACAAAAAAGGTAACTAGAAAAACATCAGTATTGGCATTGGTGTCTGATTAAGTTTAGATTTCAAACATCAGCCCCGATTTTCATAATCTGTGCATGACTAATAGTATCATTTAAGTCTGAACAGTTGTGTTCAGATCAACTAATGTCTGACAAAATTAGGGCAATTTTTGTATTATTCATTCATCCATCCATCACCTATACAGCCTATCTCTTTCGGGGCAGCAGAGGGTTGGAGCCTATCCCAGCTGACATTATTGTATTTTGTTTACATTTTACACAACATGAGTACATTTTACCAAACGTTCCAAATTCATTGTAATTGGGGTATTTGTCATGAACATGTAGACAGTAGTCCTTACTATCCATATCAGAGCTAATTTTCTATTTCATTTTAGATTTTTTTGTTACATAGGCCTATAATCATAAATTTGACAGAAATTATGGAAATTCCTGATTTTTGTGGTTTATCATGAGGCATGGTTGTTCCTCTGTAAGAAACCATATGAAATTCCAGATATGAGTAAACATATAAAGTTTGAGGCCTTAACTTCAAAGTCCTGCCATGGCCAAGGAATAAAAATGACTGGTTTCATGTTTATAGAAAAATTCACAAAACTGCATTTTTTTTACACAAGCAGTTCAGTGTCTGTGATTCTATTACACACGGACACACTCCTGGAAAATATCTTTTCACTTCAACCATTCTGACTAAAAGAGATTATCACTAACAACACATCAAAACCAGTTCAGTTGAAAAAAAATGTTTTGAACTGGTTTGCAGCCTTGAATTACAGGGATGCCAATTGGTAGTGAGGGGTCACCAAAGAGGTCAGGAGGGGAGGGGCTAAAATGGGGCAATTTTGTAACTGTTGTTAATTTTACAAAATTACATGAAGTTTGCTGCAGAAAATATAAAAAATAGTTTCACTTTAATGGGGGGGGTTAACCAGGAAATCTGCTTCAGTCAAAAGATTGCTCACACATTTACTGTAAAAAGTTGATGTTTGCCATATAGGATTTTATTTTCATTAATAGATGAAGCAGGGCTTGACCAAGTTTTATGACCCCTGCATGTTCATTACTGTAGCCTTAGAGTTTTAGTTGGATGCAATCTGCAGTGTCACCACTAGATGCCACTACATCATGAATGCGAGTAAAACTATTGATTAAGTATCAAGCATTGTGAGACAAAACTTTCTGTCCAGAGGAAGTTATAATTTTGGTCTCATGGCAATGCTAGTGAAAACAAAACTTTAATAGGTTTAACTTTATGTTACGTTCTTTAATTATTGCTTGGATGTTTTAATAAATGTAAGTAAGAATAATGCCATAATACAAAATCAAATAAAACTAAAAGTATAAGTACTGGTTTAAGAACCTACTCATAAAACCCATAGTAAACAAAAAAAGCAGCAGGGGTTCCAGAATATTCTAAGGGCCCGTGACTGACAGGGGCCTCTAAAAATTATTATAGTATCAGTATTTTTTCATATAGATTTATTAACTAATTTTCATTGATGGACTCTCTTCTCTTTGCTTACTAACAAATACAAAGTTTTCTTTTTCTAACTGCAACAAAAGTGAAATTTAGGGACCTTTTGAATTGGTTAACTCCCATAAAAATAACATTGATATAAAAAGAGGCCTTTTTGGACATTAGAAGATAGAGTTTTATTTATGCTCTTGCTGTACCACATAGCATTTCAGAATGTTTGGGTCTTTAGAATAACACGTTATAGAGCTAGACTTTTGAGAAAAAGATTTTGTAGATTTTGTTTTATCTCCACTGAAGATGTTATGCTTTTGCTGGCATTTGTCAGTTACTCAATAACTAAAAAAAAAGATATTTACAGATTTTATTCACATTTTCATTGAATGTTAGTCATGGTACGAGGAAGAGGGGATTATATTTTGGTGGTCATCTGAACTCTGATGCGGATCTAGGAATTTCTTCAAGGATTTGTTAACAGTGTAAGATAGGGCAGTTTTCCACATTTATGACAATAACAATGGGAATGCCTTGTTGGAGTTTTGTTGCTTTACAGATTCTTAGTTTGAGAGACCATGCAGGGCTGGTTTGGGATAGGGCCCAATCTGATATCCATGCATGGGGCCCAAAATTTCCGGCAGTGCCCCTGTCCAAGGCAATAGAGCCAATAAGACACCCCATCCCCCCTTTTTTTCCCATGGAGGTTGATAAAACACAAGATAAGCAATAAAATCTAAATGTTGCATTTTATCTCAAATCTCATCTAATAACCAATGTTTAATGTTAAATCGAACTAACTCTACTTATTGTATGTATTTTCTCAATAATGGGTGAAATATATCATTTAAAATGATAAAGCAATTTCCTGTTGGATGGACCTTATGGCCCTGCTTTGAGAAATTCCGGGCCACATGAGGTCATGTAAGATTCAGATATTATTGACAGTGTGCACATATCGTCCTCCAGCTGCACTTTTTGTACTGTGTCTGTTTTCTTCTGTGTCGTATCAGTTTTGTAAAAGATTGTGAGCAGGTCGTGTCTAAAATGGTGCTGCAGTCACATTTCGTTGCTGTCTGGCATAGGAAGCACGCAGCTCGTGTTGTTTTGGGCTGATGTGGGAGGAGCGCGGCCATGATAACAGTAGATCTACAAACGCTGTGGATAAGCCCCGCCCACACTCACGGCCCCGCAGACTGTTGGTGGATCAGTGGAGCGCTTGTTTTGGGCGCTCCGACACGTCCTCCTGAAACGCTCTCACCTCGGTCGACCTCTCAGCTCGCTTGTCCTCTACATGGACTGCGTCTTTCAAATCTTACCACCACCTGTGGCGAGGACATGGACAGACTCGTCTCATAGCTGCAGGCTCGGTCGCTCTGTCGGGGTGTTCGTATGGCCGGAGCTTGCTGCAAATGTCCGGCCTCTCTGTCCGTGCTCAGGCGCTCTCTCTCGGTGGCTCCGCGGGGAAGCGGCCCCGCTCCGCCTCGGTCCCTCCTTCTGGGCTGGAGGCTGGGTGAGCGGGGCCTGCAGGAGGCCGCCCGACCCTCCAGTGCGTTCAGACCTGCAGGACTTTACCGACATGCCGCTTTTCTCTGTGTGTCCTGCCAGGAGTCCATGAGTGAGAGTCTGCGGACCTGTTACCTGTACCTGAACCAGACCAGCCGGAGTTTCGCAGCTGTGATCCAGGCTCTGGACGGGGAGTTGAGGTGAGCAAAACAACTGGACTGAACTTAGCTGGCCCAGGTGAAGAGGGGCGTGTCTCTCTGCAGGCATGTTTCTATTCCCAAAGTGCCAAACCAGGGGCGTTGGCTGAGGGTACTTCCCCTTTACATTCTTACTGACAGATCAGAGTTGTTAGTAAAACAGAAAATTACAAGACACGTCCAAACATGCACTGTGGTGCAACTTCATGCTACAGTATACTTCATGCAGTTGTCAAATGGGTGTTTGTTTACATTCATCAACCAGAAAACTGGTCACAGGTTTGGATTTCTTTTTCGCTCAACACTGAACCGCAACATAGGGGAGACCAGGGTTTGTTAAGACACCTATTACTCCCATATGTGCTACTGTTTCACACACACTACAATTATCATTTCTAAATCAGATGGAAGCTTGAGAAATGAGTTACTCTTACTTTATTGCTAATTGAACTTGAACAGCAAGATGTGAAGTTCAGAGAAGCTCTGACCTCCTGTTTCGACAGACCCTATGGGTTGATAAGATATAATACGATATATAATACAGTATATGTGTTACTTATTAATTTTTAGGCTTGAGATGCAAAGTAAAATTTAATGTCATCACTGCATGCTGTGTTTGTCTATTTGCTTGAATTATTCTCTGTAAAGGGATATTTCAGTATTTTTGAAGATGGATTGCAGCAGGTACTTGACAATGGTCAGTGAGGTTGCTGAAAGGGCCCCCCAGCAGCGCTACTACTTTAGGGGAACGAGCTAAGACCACCGGTAAGGTATACTGCTGTTGGCTGGTACAGTTATTTCTCCTTAAAGTTGCAGCACTGCTGGGCGCCCTCTCAGCAACCTCAGTGAGTATTGTCAAGCTCCTTAAACAACCTAACCTAAGAAATACTGAATTATCCCTTTAACTAAGTAAAATGAAAACATTTAGTGAATTGATTATCTAGTCATGTATATGCTTGTTGGTGGGTGAGTAAAAAAGATAAAGCTGTGTATTGAAATTTTAGACGTTTGGTTGAGTTTTCTGTCAGCGACCACTTGGCTTTAACTAACTACCTGGGACTAGGCTTAAATTAAACTACTAATTAACACTTTTTAGTTAAGTTTAGTTGTAATAAGTTAAGGGTCAGACACAGTGTTTTAACAGTAAAACAGCACCCCATATTTGGCTGTAAAAAGTAGGGATTCAAGGTATTAGCAGCACAGTGTTGTTTTTCAGCAGATAAAAACTTAAAAAGTTCATTATCATTATTGACCAATCTAAAAATTTATGTGGATATATACAGCAGACATATCAGCCATAAATATTTCCCATATATGTCCCATATATCTGCTGTATTATTGTCAGAATGTATAAGTGCACTACCATGTGTCACCTTCCAATCTCTCAATGTGTCTTTCAAAATCAAATCAACAGCATCATTTATTAGAAAAGAAAATGTAGTTTTTGAGCCACATATATTTCTAACACAAATAAGGTGCCAAAACGAGAGGAACTGGTCAGTTTTGCTGTTGTTTGTGTTGGAGCCACAATTTTAGATAGACATTTTAGACAACTTTCTTGTATCTTGCATCTTGTAAATATTTATTGAAGTCATCAACATTTGCCATACTCAAAATAAATATTTGCAGCTTGTCTCTTTTGAAGCCCTAAAACCTACTAAAATTAATTTCATATTTTATGTCATTATAAATGCCCCCTAATAAGATAAAATAAGTGAAATGGTAATTCCTCCATTTAAACCTAATATTTTTTGAAATCTTGTTGTGTTTAAAGGTTTTACTGTTGGCTGTTTTTGCTGTTAACTTTGTACTGAGCATTGAACCTGCTATCTTTAATTTTTCTATCAGTGCATCCAACATTACACCCACTTAAAGCTATTACCTTTTTTCACGAAAAAAAAAGCCTGTACTGATAAAAAAAAAAAAGAATACAGTTCTGCCCTAAATCTGAATTGAAAGTCGATCAGTCATACATTAACTCCAAATCCACTTTGTCCTGTGGCCTGCAGACAGAGCTCAGGTTAGTGCCAGGTGTTTGTGCAGACACCAGTGTCCTTTATCCCGGACAACATTTGGCACAAAGATATCTTATCATTAGCTTATCAATAAAACAACAGGTCCAGCACAGTGCATGGCTGATCCATGCTTTTGTTAGGTATTTATTGAGTGTTGGAATGATTTCTGAAAATAATTGATCTTAAATCAAAAGTTATTGTTTAATCTGAACATGCTTCTCACAGAACTGTGAAGTAACATGTTACTCAGAATTTATAATAACACCCATTCTGTCAGTTAATGCAATATTTATCATTCATTTGTAATCTCTGCAGTGTAGTATGTCTAAAATGGTTCCATGCAGTTATAAGAATTAGATCCAACTAGTTAGAGGACGCAATATTACTTGTCTTGATGCTGCATTTTAAAGCTGTGATGTCAAGAGCCATTCAGAACAAACAACACCACACAAGTCAAGGAAGTAAACATGAGGGACAGAAGCAATCAAACAGACAGAAAACCTGTGTATGGTTTGCTTTACCTCCACTCAGAAAACCAACAAGAACTGACCAGGAAGCTGACTAAGAATTGGATAGATTATTGCAATTAATAATTGCATTGGTACGGATAAAATCTTATCAATTTCCACCCCTAGTGCTTTATGTATTAGTTAGCTATTTTCCCAGTTAAAACACACAGAATATTCTGTTTGCAATCCAACGTAACGGAGTACAGCAGGAGTCTCATGGAACTGAGAGCACCAGAACACCACAACGATTGTCTCATTTTAGTTAAAAACAAACAAACAAACAAAAACAATATTAAGTTATTTGCTCTATGTCAGGGGTCGGCAACCCAAAATGTTCAAAGAGCCATATTGGACCAAAAAAACCAAAAACAAATCATGTCTGGAGCCCCAAAAAATTAAAAGCCTTATATAAGCCTTATATGAAGGCAACACAGGCTGTAAGTGTATATTAGCTATATTAGCCTACTATCAAAATGACTCAGGAGGCTACAAATATATAATGAGCATTCATGATTAAATGTTTATTTTCCCTGCAGTGCATCCTGGAGAGAATGACACACCACGTGACTACTCTGCTGTACGATATTTGGTGCTTTAAGTTTAACTTCCATTACAATTATTAATGTATTGTGTTTTGTTGCATTGATGAAATTATAGAAATACAGTAAAGAAATCAGATTTTTGGTGTCATTTTTATTTTTAAGGATTGGAAAAAAAACAAAAACAGAATGGAATATGCATAATAGGCCTCCTGTAATTTCAGACCTTCCCATGGAAATAAACTGCAGTCCTCTTCAGACATCAATAACAATAGAATCCTCTTCTCTTTTTCCCCTTATCTGGGCAACAGAGTGCAATAAAACGGCTGTAATTATAAAAATAAAACAGCAGCCTTTTGAAAAGGTAAGTAGGCTATATAAAATGAAAATAAGCCAGTTTAATTTCGATTTCAGTGCATTTCTGTGCATTATCCTCTTCTCTTAGTTTTCTGCAAATGCCAAGTTAAGTAGCCTAAGTCAGTGCAAATAAATAAAATGCAGAACAATCCTTTTCTCTTTTCCCCCTTATGGCGGCAATAGACACAAATGAATAGGCTACAATTGCAAACGAGTAATAAAGCAGCCTGCAATTAAAAGGCAGCCTGCTTAAAAAAAATAAAACACAGTAGAGTAGCTTTTTGAAAATGTAAAGCATAAAATTAAAATAAGACAGTTTAAGTTCGATTTCTGTGCATTATCCTCTTCTCTTTAGTTTTCTGCAAATGCCAAGTAAGTCAGTGCAAGGGTACAACGCAGCAGCATCCTCTCCTCTTTTCCCCCTCTTATCTCAGCAACAGACACGCACAATACAAGCGCAGCAATCCTCGGACCTGAGCAATAAATCACAATAATATCCCTAAGTGTCATTCCAAATACTGACAAAAAACAGAAATGTCTTTATAAAAACAGGCACTTTGTTACTAAATATGTGCCTATGGCAGGATTGTGATCTCACCCGTTTAATGTGACTTCTGTTTTCGGACATCACTGGACAGCTTTTCAACATCGGGGCACGTAAGATGAAACTTTAATCTTCACACAGGACTGCAAGCTCTCCTCTGTGAGGCGGGTGCGGTATTTGGACTTGATGTAGTTCATGTTTGAGAATATCTGCTCGCACATGTATGTTGATCCAAATATGGATAATACTCCAAATGCATATTTATTCATGCAGTGCAGTTTTTCCAGCCACTCGGTGTCTTCCAGTTGTGGACAGTTCAGGTTTTTGCTTTTCAGGAATGTTTTCACGTGTTCTAAACAAGCAACAAAGCGACGCAAAACCTCACCCCTGGACAGCCAGCGGACTTTATGTGTAGCAAGAGATCAGAATATTCGCTGTCAACTTCATCTAGAAATTCACGGAACTGACGGTGGTTTAATGCTTTTGCAATTATCTTGTTCAGATCTGGATGACAAGGTTCATCACCTCCATACACTCCGGTGGGAATGTTTGTGCACAGAGTGCTTCTTGGTGCAAGATGCAGTGAAATGCAAGCAGATTTCAATCCAACGCTTTCTGTAGTAAAGTCACAAACCCCTTTTGCGACCCTCTTATATTGGGTGCCCCATCTGTAGCCACTGAAATCTGGTGGTTGGTGGTTATTCCTTTGTCATTTAAACACTTAAGCACAGCCTCACAGATGTTCCCCCCCTGTGTTTGGCCTTTCAGTGGTATTAATTCGATCATTTCTTCTTGCAGCCCATCAGAGTTCACGTACCTGCATAACAGCGCTGTCTGTTCGATATCGATCACATCACACGACTCATCACAGGCAATTGAGTACGCTGGAGCTGAATTAATTTCCTTGATTTGCCAATTGGCGATGTCGCCTGCCATTTTAATGGCCCTTTCTTTCACCGTCTTTGCGGAGAGAGGCATGTCTTTCATTTTCTGTATTATCTCGGTTTTGTTTTTGAAGTCTGAAAATAGGTGCTCTGATATTTTGATGAATGAATCCTTCATGTAATCACCATCTGTGAACGGTTTTCCATGCTTTATTATCTCTTGGGTTGCAACAAAACTTGCAGCAGTAGTGGAGTTTGGAGATGCAATCCACTTCTTAAATTTATCTTTGCGCTCCTCTAATTTCTCCAGAAGTACTGCAATCGCACTTTTTCTCTCACTCATCAGCTATCTTTCTCTTTTTCCCTTTGAGATCCATGGCCCATGAAACACCTGTTGGTTTGTTTACAACAGCCACCTGCCTGGCACCGCGCCACGCGCTGAAACGTGTGTCGCAGGCTATGACGCAAATCTTCTTTGACAGAAATGTTGAAATTTAATATTTATTATGCACATTTTTACAGCATTGGAAAACGTTAAGAATTTTTGTCATGTTTGTCCTCCTACAGAAACCATATTAAAACAAAAAATATATATCTCCCCCATCTTTTTCCATTTTCATACATTTTTGAAGAGGCTCCAGGGAGCCACTAGGGGGGCGCTAAAGAGCCGCATGTGGCTCCAGAACCGCGGGTTGCCGACCCCTGCTCTATGTGATATCAAACATTTAATTGTTAACATTTTTTCAAAGTATTTTAATATTTTTAGCTGGAGCAAGTTCTTTTGTCACGGTTGATGGTATTACAAACCTAAGGTTACATTTTTTCCAAATAAAACATAATTAATTAAAAAAAAAAACCCAACCTACTTTACAAAGCAAACTAGGGATACACAGATGCATAAGTTCAAATATGGAAGTGGCTAAGATTTAACATTAAACATCAACCATCAGCAAATAATGTGGCAGGAAGAGATGTTGGATCCACATGCCCATGTGTTTTGTCACATCAGAGACAATTTTCTGAAATGTTACTTAAATGTTAGTGCCAAAGTCTCTGATTTTCACTATTATTGCATAACTGAGTAAATTATTTTTGGTAAGGAAAGTGCTATAGATTAAAGTACTGCACTGTATCAGTAAAAGTACCAGATCGGGGGGCCAATGTAACCATTTTAGAACTGATCAGGGATTGGGATTGATACTGATCAACTCACCAGCTTACACCATTTTGAGTAACATTTTTTATTTTCTTATGAGTTTTATAATCATGCTAGTCACACTTAGTTAAAATGAATGAAATTAGGGCATCTTGTTATTTTTGTTTTACATATTTTGGTTGACAAACAAAAACAAAAAACAGCGTGCGGCTGCGTAAATGTAAATATCAGATGAGGCCTCAGAAACAGAAGATACTCATTGTTCAAATATCAGATCAGGATTAGGGGCCAGAAAAGCTGATCAGGACATCCGTAGTTTTTAGAAATGCAAAATACACAGAAATTTAAACACTGGATTAAAAATGAGATAAACTGTCAACATCCAGCATTTCATTGCGAGTACATATATTTGTCAATATTTGACACCCCTTGGTAAGAAATAAAATGTAAACCAGGTTCAGTCTAGAGGCAAATAATTCCCTTTGATGTAACTCTTTGTTGGTCAGTCTGTGTAACATTAAGCCTCCTGTGACATGATGCACTGGTCAGATACCTCTGCTGACTTGTGAGGGGCTGAAGCTGGAATCACTGCTAACATTACAGAGGGGCTGCTGTCTGCTCAGTGTCTGCTGTAAGATCACATTTCAGGTCACGACTGTGAGTAAGGAGCAGAGGGTTTTAGAATACACATATCTCCTGTCAAAGAGGAATCCCTCTCATATGGACCGTGACCTGTGCAACTCTGCCTGCTATTTTTGTCATCTCTGAATGAATGACAAGGCAGCTTTTCAGTCATGACCGAAAGGTTTTCCAGTCACTATTTTTAGCTCTCACATTTCTGTCCTTTGTCCATTATTTTTCTTTCTAGACACGCTGTTTGTATATTTTACCTGGTGCTGCGAGCACTGGACACTGTTGAGGATGACATGAGCATCCCTCTGGAAAAGAAGGTCCCCATGCTGAATGATTTCCACACCTACCTGTACCAGAATGAGTGGTGCTTCATGGAAAGCCAGGAGAAAGACCGGCAAGTTCTGGAGGACTTCCCCACGGTCAGTCAAACCGCCTCCTGGTTCACAGAGGAGCACGAGTAACATCCGGCCTTTGTTTCCTGTTTAGAAAAGAATTCCGTTTGTAAGTTGCTTGACTAATTTATGATTTGAGTCCTTTTTTGTTAACTTGTGGTACAGATATCACTGGAATTTCGAAACCTTGCTCAGGAGTACAGGGACGTCATCTCAGATATCTGCCACCGCATGGGAGTGGGGATGGCTGAATTCCTGGAGAAGAAAGTGGGATCCATGAAGGAGTGGGACCTGGTAAATGTTTGCCTAGCTTAATAAATATGTCAGAAAATGGGAGAAAATGTCATCCATACTTCTATTAAAACAGAAACATATGATAAAAAAGAAAAAATATGTTAAATACATGGGACAGAATTAGGTTGTTTCATCCGAAAAATCCTATAACATTGTGGAGGACTCTTTGTTATTTCACACTAGAAATTAATTTTTAAGACGTGGCCTAGTGGGAGACTATCACCTATAATCTGTGTTTGCTGATGAAGAAAGTGAGTGTGTGTCAACTTAAGTTATTTGAGTTAAAAGCCACGAGCAAGCAAAATGGGTATTAAAAAATGTAAAAACAGTATGTAAAATTCAGACTATAAGAGACACTGACATATAAGACAGTTTGTTTTGTGAGGTCCCCCAGAGGGACAAATGTTCAATATGTCTTTTTGTGTGTTGTTTCATTTTATTCAAAGGAGTCCACAACTTGGGAGTTTCTATGAGGCTTTGTTGCTCTAATAGTATCTGCTGTTGTCATCATGTGGAGGTTGCACTCCTGCAGTAAACTGTTGAGCCTCGTTTACAATCATATTTATAAGCACAGACCCGAGGACTGAGTGTTGCACTGCTAACATTCGCAGGTCAATTGTTACCTTTGTTAAGGAGGCTTTTAAATCAAACAAGCACTTCACAATATTGCTAAATTGTAGCTGCACCTGGGGTCATGGTTGCGTTTGTCTTTGTTTTCTATACTGATACATTGGTCGCACCCATGTGAAGGACCAATTTTAGAATAAAGTAGAAGTATTAAAAGTGCGTCTAAGGGTGCTCTCACACTGGGACCAGTAACTGTGCTGTGCTAAAGCAGCCTGGATACTACCAGCATATACATGTAGACCGCTTTATTTAATACTTAGTCCTTTATTTTAAGTCAGTTCTACCACACACTACCTAAAACTCCACATTTTCAACATACAACCAAAAATGACTTAGAGGAAGTTTATTGATTATATCCTAAAACACTACTACTTAAGGTTTTACTTGAAGCGCTTGCATATAGCTGCGACCTGTAAAGTTAATCCAGTGGTGTCCGTGTTTTTTTATTTTGTAGTACTGCCACTATGTGGCTGGTCTGGTCGGCATCGGTCTGTCTCAGCTGTTCTCTGCATCCCAGCTGGAGGACCCTGAGGTGGGGCGGGACACTGAGCTGGCCAACTCTATGGGCCTGTTCCTGCAGAAGACGAATATTATCAGAGACTACCTGGAGGATACACAAGAAGGACGTGCCTTCTGGCCACAAGAGGTGAGAAAGTGATATGAGTCTGCGTGTTTTATCCGTCTGTTTATCCAGGGCAAAGTTATAGACAATACACCTGACTTTTTCTTCATTTAAAGTGAGCATTGTGAAACTTGAGTCCATTCAAAAGGTGTTTGTATTGCCTCTGGCACTTCTTTTTAATCATTTGTTTATTGATAACAAACTTAAATATTTTTTATCATCCACGTAGTATGACTTTTTCACTTGTGGGTTTTGTGTAGTAGAGAGGATTGTGTCATATGTTCCCCTTTAAGAGCCTAAGCCACCCTTTTTTGAGTTTTATATGTCCTTTGGTGTGTTCTGCAAGTCTCCTCTGCATGCTAGAGTATTTCTTTGAACAAGACAAAATGTCTGCAGCATCAGGACTACCCCACTCTTCCTGTTTACAGCACCAGTAGCTGCCTGAAATGGCTCGTTACGCCCAGAATAGACCTATCAGTGGGATGTCCTCACATTTTTTTCATATGCAGTTTAAACCCACTGGCTTAACCTGTGTTTACAACAAATGCGATAAAAATATTCATGTTGTGTGACGACATTTTCCGCAGGCATTTGTGTGTTCAGATAAATTTTATATATTGAGGGGGATGAGAGAAGGGGTGGGTCTGTCCCCCAGCCACAACCACAGTACTCTTGTCTTCTCGATCCACGATCAACCGTGGTAGATGTTTTTAATATCACTGTCTTCCTCTTGTTCTCAAAAATGAGAAACTAAATGTCCCAGTAAAGCCTGAAATCGAAACATGTCCATTTGATGATCCATAAGATCCTTCAGAGCCACACATGACGAGTTTTACCACAATGTCCATGGGATGCCCCCTTGATTGCCAAACCTGCCTGGCTTTACTCGTTATTTTCCCGGTACAATCACACACCCACTCCTCCTCTCTCGTCTGACTATTCTTTCTCTCGTGGGTGCTCCAGTAGTTCTTCCGTAAAATTCAGCATGTTTTCTTTGGTGAAAAACACATTAAATGCTAGTAACACACCAGTATCGGCTCGCTGTTGTGCTGGCAGACTTTGCTCACAGTATAGCCCATGAAAGCTGTTATATAAATACAGTGTGAGCTGAATTTACCGAACACTCAAAACTCTCCTGAGACTTTCTCCTCTTTTCTCCTCTCTGTGGTTCAGTCTCTGAAGACAAAAATAACCGTGTAGTGGAGCTCTGATGCCAGCGTGCTGCCTTGTTTACCTCCTGCTCTGTCTATGATGTCATCCTAGTCACATTCACTCTTAATGCTGATTGGCTGTTGCAACAAGGCTTCAGGCGAATTTGTCGCAGAAGTTGGATATTTTCAACCATGGCAAAAGGGCAAAAGAGGCAAAATTTGCATTGCAAAGTCGGGTCAAATTTCTTATCTTTCCATTCCCTCCAAATTGTATTTCTGTTGTGTGACAAACTGAAATTCCTGTTAAGTGTGAACACATCTTTAGAGTGGCAAGCCCAGAGCAGAGTGTAGACTGTAGAATGAATGCAGAGTTGTTGACAACATGGTGTATGGCAGCGCCAAATTGACCAAATACCACAAAATCACCAGTCAACCTGACAGAGTGTCTCACTGATACACTGAGAATACAGCTGGTTCAAGGGTATAAACAGGGTTTATAAACAATAGCGATTGTGAGCATGCTGTAACAGACAACAAAATCAAATATTTAAACCTGAGAAACTCAGGTCTCTTAATGAATATCTTTTTGTTTTCCTTGTGTAATCTTTCTTTGAAATCAGTACAATTATGAATGCTTCATTTGAATGATTTTGCAATGTTGATGAGAAGAGAAGTGAGAATGCAGGCGGAAAATGGAATTCAGAAATTTATGTCAAATATGATATGCTGATGTGTGTTTTCTGCACCCCTTTGCAGGCCTGGGGTCAGTTTGCAGAACATCTGGAGGACTTTGCTCAGCCAGAGAAGCTTGACTCAGCTCTCTCCTGTCTCAACTTTCTGGTCACTGATGCTCTGAGACATGTACCAGATGTCATCGCTTACTTGTCCCGACTGCGGAACCAGAGTGTCTTCAATTTCTGTGCCATCCCACAGGTAAACACTGAGTTGTCTGACTAATGTAAAATAGCTTTAGATTGTCTGAGAATATTTTAAAACATAGTCATAGTAATGTGTTCGACAACTATGGAGTTTTAGTGCATGGTGGAGGACATTTACCCAAATATTGATTATCTTGATAGACAGATATTTGCCTTGAAAGCCCGCATGATCAGTCTTGCAGTTATTTATTACAGCATTAAACTTAAAGTTGATGTCACCAGATGTGTCAGTAAGTTGCTTGAAGTGTATCCAAGTGTCTCAGGACAGGCGTTGTTTCCATTTCGTCCACCTTATGCTATGTCATTCCTCTTTTGACCAGGTGATGGCAATAGCAACACTCTCAACATGCTACAACAACCCCATGGTGTTCCAGGGAGTGGTGAAGATCAGAAAAGGACAGGCTGTCACACTCATGATGGAGGCCACCAACATGAGAGCAGTGCAGACAATCATCGCTCAGTACAGCCAGGAGGTGTGTGTGTGTGCTCTGGTGATTGCTTGTATTAGTGCACTGAATTCTTTAGTCTTTAATTCTCATCTGGGTATATAATTGATTGATCTTTAATGCTGAAACCTTAATTCTAGAAGCAAACAAAGCCATTGGCAAAAAGACTGCAATACTTATTCCAGCATTAGAGACCATGTTATACTTTCTCAACTTTCATATACACAGAAGGACCTGCTTTCAAAAACGTCTTTTCCATAATGCTCGCATAATGCCGGATCCATGTAGACGAAGTGCCCATATGATATAAAACTTTCGCAGATATGTCTGAGCTTGTGGACTTTGTGTGGATGAGCCCTTGGATAGATTGAGAATACAGCTGGATCAGGGGTACACAGTATATGAAAACTGGAGGGTTTTTTGGACATTAGTGATTGCAAACATACTTAAATGCTATTTTGTCCATCTTAGCAAAGCAACTGTAATGGGCAGCAGCTGAATACTTCTCACTTTAGCACCTCAGTGCTTTTACATTAATGAAGACAAGGTCACCGCTGCTCATTATGATCTGCTAATTAACTTTGACAAAAGTTAAAGGTAATCTATACCATGTGGCGTCAAATATTTCGCTTTTCTATAGTTCAAGTTAATTTCATGTCTTCATATACTTTTAGCTTAATTGTTAAACCTTAGTGGGTCACACAGAAAAACAACAAATTGGGACTCTTAAAAAGACTGTCACACTGAACAAGGATGTTTGGACTTTAATAAGGGATTTTCAGCGTGAACTCCTGCATTTGCTTGAATAAATTACAGTGTTAAATAAGTATATTACACAGAATAAGCACTTTGAAGCTGTCGCCTAAGTCATGGTCTCAGCATACATTCGGTCTAGCTGTGCCGTACAAATTGAATTGATTAATCCAAAAGCCATTACCATTTAATGCTCTTCTTTGCTTTTATTTGATCTTAAGTTAAGGGCACTAGTAAAATTTCTTAACATCTTTCTTCTTAACATTACTAATGATGATGTGAAATTCGTTTTTGTAAATGTGTCAGTGGCTCAGTGTACAGATTTGCTAATGTGTCCTTGGGAAAGACACTCGACCCCAAATTGCTCTCACTGCTACATCGTTGGCCTGTCAGTGGGTATGAAAGCGTGTGGATGTGTTAAGCAGGGTACACACTACAAGATAATAGGTCAGAGTTTTGGCTCGAATGTGCTTCAGGTTAAAGTCAGCAAAAGCCTGATTATCTGGTGGGCTTAAAGATTATCTTACCTGAATATTTGTGTGTGTGTGGAGTGCTCTGAGGTCAGCTGGGAATGTCCTCTGTGTTTCGTCACATGAGACATAACAAAGCCAATCAGGGAACAAGCTGGCCGAAGCAAGAAGCAAATATAGCCAGGGCAACAAGAGTAAAGGCGAAGCATAATGTTGGATGGATGTCAGAAACAGAGGACCAACCTGTTATTAAGTGGCAAATCATGACAGCTATACAGTGTGACATGTAAATTATATATAACAAACTGACAGATTTTACATGAACAAAACTGTCATTACTTGTCTTCATGTTTGGGGTCTCTCGCAGTTTCTAAATCAGATAAGATTTAATAAAATTTTTATTTGTCTGTCAGGCTTTGTGGGACAGTGAATAGGTAGGTGTGACCTTTGGCGTAAAAGTGCTTTGAGTTGCCATGTAGACTAAACAAGTGTTGTGAAAGCTCAAGCCCATTCACCATTTTACCAAAATCATTTGAATTCTTTTTGGACTGCCCCTCCTAAAATTTGTAATTGATTTGTAATTTCTTTATGTTTCATTTATAATGCTTCTTTCTTATATTTCTCTTGTATCCAGCTGCTGTAAATTTGAAATTTTCCACTGTACGACTAATAAAGGAATATCTAATCTAATCTAATCTAAAATGGTTATACCTGAAATTGCTGCTGCGGGATAAGTGTCAGGCAAAGCACTAACCAGCATGCTGCAGGAATAGCTTTTATTTTCATCACAGCAAAGGCTCTATGTCAATAATGATTTCCAATACTGAAAAACAGCTGGTTTAGGTTTTTTGGGGGTAAAGAAATGCCTCTTGCAGACTGGAAAAAAGCAGCAACAACAGGTAGCACTTTGCCCATAGAGGGCACTAAAATAAACACAAATTTATATTCTCACGATAGTTGAAATGAAAATCTTGTCTTTCTTTCCCTGCAGATTTTACAGAAGGTCTCCCTCACTGACCCATCTCGAGACAAGACCCTTCACATCCTGGCTCTGATCAGAGAGAAGTCTGCCCTCTCCCAGTCCAGCCTCCCCTCTAGGACCCCCCACTTATCCCCCATGTACCTGTCTGCTGCCATGCTGCTCGCTGCCCTCAGCTGGCAGTACCTCAGCACTACAGCTGCACAGGCACAGGGCACCGGAGACATGCAGGGACAGTGAAAATAAAACACCTTTCCCTGGAACATACAGACTCAGAAAGCCCCTCATAATCCACTGTAAAGCGTCAGTCCTACTCTGACCGGACAGTTCTGAACAAATGCCCTCATTTCAGGACTTCCTTATGACTGATGTCTAAAGACAGACGTCTACTACGAAGGTTGTGGTTTAAGACTGGTCCCATTACGTTGTGTTGTAGTGGTTTCAAGTGGTTCATGTTGCAATTGGATAGTCAATTGATAATACACTCATTAGAACAACCGGCACATTGAAAGTTAGGGTGTTTTGGTCTTTAAAGTTATTGTGACTTTGTTTTTCTCTTTCTTCTTGGACTTGTTTTGCATATTTTGATCCATTGAGTTGAATGAAAGTAACTGTATATTAAACTTCATAAATGAAAATGCAAAAATATTTTTTTTACATTAAGTGTGCAAACATTTTTGTAAGTGCACAGAACACAGCACTGCCCATCCCGTTTTGGGAACAATCAACAAACGTCATTAATTTTGTCTTAAAGCTCAATCTTAATATTTTTTTTTATCAACCATAGCCATCTTTTATTATACTACACATCATTTGGCTTGGAAAACCCTGGAAATGTCATGCCATGCTCTTCACTGCATGCAAACAATCATTGCCAGTGTAAACTTAAAGTAGAGCTTCATTTCAACCCTTTATTATGTGTTTTTTTGTTCTGCTACTTTGTGTCTAAGAAAACAAAAACTGTGCAATTCTGAGCTAGTTTTGACGTGGAATACTTCATCAAATAATGGAGAACAAATGTAATTTTTAATACATTTGATAAAAGAAACTGCTAGCTAAAGTGTCCTTAACAAAGCTTTGGGGAGTAGAAAGGCTGGCACAGAGTAACCTTGTACAGAACCAAAGGACAGCTATGAACATTGCTATGTAATGTGACATTTTGATTTGTATATATTGAACAAATAAACAGAGATTAAACAGACTAAACTAAAGACTAAAAGAGTTTGGATTTTTGTGCAAAGTCATGTGCTTTTTGTTGCATGGTTTTTTATAGGTCCTAGACAATAACACTTTACAACACTGTTTAAAGGTTAAAATATTTTGCTGTGCGTTCTCTTGCTAGGAATATTTTGGATTTTTTTTTTTTTACACAGCATTGGTGTACACAAGTTAATCTTGCTTCAGAGGCAATAAACATATACTTGTTTTTCCTTGCAGAGCCATAATTTTAGATTGCCTGTCAGTCTTTTGGTGGAATATGTCAGTCACATGAGATAATCACTGACACAGCAGACAATAAACAGGCATGTGATACCCTAACTTGTAAAAAGATGACAAAAGGTAAGGCTATATAAGATTTTCCTCAATTCAAGGAAACGTCACACCAGAGAAACATCACACCAGAGAAACCTCGACTGGAGCTGCAACACGGATACAAGGTAGGAGTTTCAGTTAGAGGAAATTGTTTTTTTCACACTGCAGAATTTCTCTTTTCTTCTCTTGTTGTTATTGTTACTGAAAGTTCAAGCTAACATGGCTTTCATGCAGCTTTTGTGAGAAAAAATACTTGATTCTGGTATTAAAGCAACTCATTTTACTGATAATTTGCCATAGGAAAATGATATGTATTCCTTGAATCTTTTTAAAATCAGCACTCAAAACAAATAGTTACAGAATTAAGTTTTAATTAACTCTATGGAGGCCTCATGTTTACACAAAATTTACTTAATTTTCCTTTAATTTGTGCTGGCAGCTGTCACAATCTCAATTTTAGTGCTTTCCAGCAGTGATTACTGTTGCTGGCCTACAAAAGTTGACCTCTGCTTCCTTAAGTAGCATCCGTAAGATCACTTAGATCAATGGCTCTGTATGCTTACTACTTGCTGTTACTTATGGAAATACCAGACGGAAAACATTAACACAAAGGAAAAGAATTAGGTTCAGGAATTAGGTGAGGAACACCTCTAGGCCTTGAAAGTGTCCCCCTCAAAAAGACGAGTCTCCACTATTCTGGTTAGCAAAGTGGACATTAGAGGTACAACCCCGTCTTGATTTTTACTGGTCAGTGAGTATGAAGTGACAACGGTAAGCATGGCGTGGTCCCAAAAGTGGACCTATTTTTTAACTGAGGGTGCTGTGAACAGTGCCACGACAAGCAGCCAACCCTGAGTGCATTTTTACAACATTGGTTCTGTGTTCAAAATAAGTGCTGCTGCAAGGGACATAAACAATGAAACACAGGAAACAAACTAAGACAAAAAAATAAAAAATATGGACACAGGCGCCAATAGCATAGTGCAGGTTTTAAATTTTATTTCTCCCCTACATGTTTTTTAGACTTCTGGGTGACATTGCCATTTTTTAAAAGTAACTGATTGAAAATAAATTTAATGTTGTCACTGAAAGCAAAGAATCGAAGACAACTGACTCTTGTTATGGTAAAAACCGTTTGTTCCCACCACCTTTGACACTGACTTCCTGATTACCTTTGACCCTACAAACACCTGACTTTAAAACCTCACTTACAACCCCTTGTGACCCGCTATCCCCACCTATTGCTCAAATTAATAAACCAAAACTAGTTCATTGACTAACAAAAAATATTTGGCTTCTACACTATTTAAAACCCTGTGGTGGCTTCAAAAATTATTTCAATGTGTCACTCCCAAGCTTTAAATTCACTTTATGAGAGTTTATACAAAAATGAATGAAGTCAGTCTTTAGAAAGATGTAAAATTCCAAATACAGCACAATAAAACCAAGCAAATAAAAGAATAAAATACAGTATTATTGCTCTGTCCTAATTTGTATGTCGTATACAAAAGCAACAACTACTTTTTGAGTGAAGGACATGATGAAGCTATTGTGATCGTTAAATCTGAATTTCTGTCATGCAGGATGCGTTCACTGACACTCCTCTGTGTACTTGTGGTGGTCTACGCCGCCCAGGCTCGCAGCCTGCACTCTACAAATATGGTTGACCACATCAACAAGGCCAACACCACCTGGACTGTGAGCAAATCATCCCATCTAATTTATTTGTCTTAACGATGCATGTTAAATTTTCAGAATAATAAAAACAACTCCAGTGCAACTTCTCTTTTTTTGCTTTAGGCGCGGATGAACTTTCCAAACGCTGACAAAAGCTATGTGATGGGCCTGTGTGGGACGATCCTGAATGGACCAAAGCTGCCACAGGTGTAAGTTCAATTAGTGTCTCTATTCTGTGGGTGTGTTTGCGTGGGTTTATGTGCGTGTAATCTCTCACGTGCATACATAAATTCAGGTGACAGTCAGCAGGTTGATTTTATAGCAGGCCTCTCTTTATTACTCTCAGATTAGCCAGGTAGAAGGAGTTACACTGGAAAAAAGTGGATATTAACATCAGAACAGCAGGGGAGGTAATGTGATGACATGGCACCTTTTTCTATCCAGAGAAGACAGACTGTACAACTAAACAGAGAACTGCACTTAAAGGTCACATATCTTACTCCTTTTCAAGAAGTTTTTACTGGTCCCAGATGTCCCCAGAACATGTTAGTAAAGCTTCTTGCTAAAAAGAGTCACTCAGACATTTGGCATTGGCACGCCTATAAACCCCTCAGTTTCAGCCTTGATAACAACCGACTGTTTTAGTGTAAATCCTCAGTTGTGTCTGACCACACCACTCCCAGGAGCTTTCCAACACTGTGCTCTGGTGTTTACTGTGGCTACACAGACATGTTCTGTTCACTATGGGTAAGGATGCAATGAACCAACGACATAGACAACATAGATGGTCAATAATGGATTTCATGTTGGATAGTCATCAAATGACATCATTCCATGTTTTTAGTGTAATGCTCGGACATTATGTTGTTTTCTGGAACAGATTGTTCAGTGGAGTGAATCATCTTACTGCTCTTCCTAGCTTTAATCAAGCAGTGTCACCAAACAGTGGCCACAGTGTGTCAGGAAAACACAATAAAGTAGCTGCTGATATGCTATTGTGTCCTAAACCTTCATTCCTCTTAGTGTACTTCATCCTCTGGCTAGCACCTGACTGGTCGATTAATCGACCTCATGACTAGTCAACAACAGAAATAGTCATTAGTTCCATCCTAGCTGTGGGCTAAATAAACTCCTGGCTCAGACGGTGTCTCTCATCTTGCAGTGTGGGTACTGCCTAATGAGAGGGGATTGGAGAAGCGTTATTGACATATATTAGATTGAAAAAAATACAAAGTGGAAAAAAAATCTATACAGCCCCTACTAGGTCTGGGTTGAGTTTTGGGGAAATTGGGTTGAAGGGTGCATCTCTGTTTATGTAAAAGCAATAAAAGTAATAATAATAACTTGATTTGTAAAGCACCTTTCAAAACCAGACTTTAAAAGGTGCCTCACAGGGAACAGAATAAAACACAATGGGTAAAACATATACAAAGACCAATGAGATGCATAAAAATAAAAAAGAAATAAATATCTATTTATAAAAGCAACTAAAAGTAGTACAGAGGTTGAGAGAATGCCTTCAGATAAAACACAGGTTTTAGCAAAGATTAAAAAGTGGACCAAGAGCTGGCTAGCCTGAGATTATCTGGCAGAGAATTCAAAAGTTCTGGAGCATGAACAGCAAAGCAAAGACTCTGGTCTAGTGCATTAAATGTTAAAAGATCTGAAATATAAGACGGAGCCTGACCATACAAGGCTTTAAAAACTTCTAACAGTTTTAAAACATATGGCAACCAATGGAGATAACCGAGACTTGGGGTAATGTGCTCATAACTTAGTGCTCCAGTCAGGAGCCTAGTTCACAAGCTGTATTTTTTGCATGTTAATTTTACTGATTCCAAAGACAGAGCATTACAATAATCAAGTCGGGAAGTGATGAAAGCATGAATTACTTTTTCAAAATCAGAGAAAGAAAAAACTACCATACCTTTGATATTAATCTGAACCGGCAAAAGCATGACTGCACCACTTCTGACATCTAAGTGTCACATGATAGACTGGACTTGAAGAACACAGCAAGATTTTTATCATATCACAGTGAGCAGTCTCCAGTGCTGCCCCTGCAAGTCCTCCTGTCTAATAAAGGCATGACAAGCTTAAAAACAAAATCTAACAAAAATCAGGTAAAATCAAATAATATGCAAATGTCTTAAGAGGGCTTGGCATGAGAAAAAGAATATTATCAGCTAAGAATCTACCACAGATGGGAAGCACATGTGCCAGAAGTGGGACAGAGCTCCATCAGCTGATAAAAAAGTGGTGCCGGGGTGACGTATTTTTGGAGGCCAACCAGGGAGTTAGCATCGAGCTGGTTCCTTCGGCTGAAAGCTTACAGGATTTTTCATTGTTCTGGGATCATTGCCAATAATGAAGTCTTTGCCAAACAAAAATTCACGAGTTTTTAGGCCTAAACATAATCGGAATGAGAAAAACTACTACTAGGTGTAGCTTGGTGTTTTCTCATAGACACTAGCTTTAACAGTTATCAAATATTCTTTTTGTTTTACCACAGCAGGTATTGCTGGTCCTACACCACCTTGGCTGGGGTTAAAAAGCCGCATTCTAACAGCTCTTTATTGAATGATTTGATTTTATGTGTGCTCAGTGAATTTCTTCTCCTGTTTAGGCTTCACAACACTGCTCGCGTAAAGCTTCCAGACACTTTTGACGCACGTCAAGAGTGGCCAAACTGTCCCACAATCCGACAGATCAGAGACCAGGGAAGCTGTGGATCCTGCTGGGTAAGACAGTCCACAAACAGCACACAACAACACAAATAACGAGACATTCAGCAAATATACATTCTTTACACTGTGAAAACAAAAGACAATTCCTGTAACTTTAAGTTCCTCCACTGTCGACTTCCCATAGGCCTTTGGTGCAGTTGAGGCGATATCAGACAGGCTGTGTATCCACAGCGGCGCTAAGATCTCTGTGGAGATCTCTGCTGAAGATCTGCTGTCCTGCTGTGACTTGTGTGGCATGGGGTGAGTATTTAAGCCATGTAATAAGTGAATAAAGTATTAAAAAAAAAAAAAGATAAAAAAAACAAACAACACTTTTAATTTTCCTATGATGCAGCTGTGATGGTGGATATCCTTCTGATGCATGGGAGTTCTGGGTAAAGAGTGGCATTGTGACTGGAGGCCTGCATAACTCTAAAGTTGGTAAGTATGAAAGGATCAGGGATGGGCTGCTCGATAATGGCGACGAATTCTAATCACAGTTATAACATATACCACTTTGTTTGCAAACTTTAAATAACAAGAAGTGATCCCAGAGCACAAACCTAGGCCTTCAAGGACTTTCTGATGGTCTTAGCCAAGTTATTCTGTAAATTGCAAAAAAAAAAACTAAACTGCCGAATGGCACGTTAACAAATCCTGAAAGAAATTCCTGGATCTACATCTGTATTCAGATGACCACCAACATCTTATCGCTTCTTCCTTGCGTCATAACCAAAAGCCTCTGAAAATCTGAGCATCATTTGTAGAGAACTTTTTGAGTTATCTTGTCCAGAGACAAACAGACAGACAGACAAAGAAATGGACAAATGCAAAATGTGGTGCTCCAGGAGCATAAACCACTGCTAAGCCATTTCCAGCATTGTCGGGCAAGTTATTGCCGGAAATGTGGCAAACTGCCCTACCTTCCACTGTTAACAAATCTTTGGAAAAAATCCTGGCTCCACATCTGGATTCTGATCACCAAAATCTAATTTCTCCCTGGTGCTATGGCCAACAAACCCTGAAGATGTCATCAACATCCACTGAGAACTTACTGAGTTAGTGAAAATGTGGAAAACTTCCCTTTCTCGCGATGTTAACAAATCCTTAACAAAATTCCTTGATCTGCATTCAAACTTGCATCCCTACCAAAATCTAATTACTCCCTTTTTGTGCCATGACAAACATTCCCTAAAAAAAGTCATCTAAATCAGTCAAGAAGATAATTGCGATATTGCAGGAATATTAAAGAATGACATCTCACAGTGTCTGATTACAGCAGAATATGAAAGTAAATTGAGAATTAATGTATTTACTCAGCAGTTAAGTGTTGTTTTTACAGATTTTGACAGAGCCTGAGATTGAACAGCGCTCGTTTTCTAATTCAAACTTAACACATTATAAAACTGTAAAGATAAATGTGTTGAAACAATGTTCCTGTAATGGAAGACATACAATGAATAAACATTTGTGTATGTAAAACAAAATAATGCGTGTATGTAAGCAGTAGTAGGAACCCAGTATAACAACCATTTACATTGTTTCTCCAATTAAGATGTGCTATTCAGCTGTTCTGTGCACATCTGTTTGCACACAGAGCCACATTATAAGACCTTTATAACAGCTTTCCTTACAGCTCAAATGAGGTGATCAGCATTGTAATATAAAATGATTTTGTACTGAAAACATTATTCTCAGGGAACATCAAAAGCTTCTGCTATCAGTTAGCACTGTAGTGGCAATGTTTAAAAGCAGAGGGTCTTTTTCAGTTATAAAGGCATCAGCACAATGCATTATTGTGACTTAGGTCATTTCACTTTTCTTGTAAACCAATGCCTACCTTTAAGTTGTACTCTTTAGTTCTTTTTTTAAACAAATCTCAGTATGAACCAAAGATCCTGTCCCTCACTTAAATTAAACCGAGAGCTACTTTGGTGGTATAGGTAGAGCACAGGCTGTGATATAAACAAGAAGTTGCGTTCCATTTAACTTACAACAAAATTTAAAAACAAAAGGAGTGCAACATAGCATGAGGCGCAATAATCTTTTAATACTGAATATCATGTTTTCATGATTGTGAGAATCAAAATCAAAATTGAAATTGAAAGTTGCTCAATTACCCAGCACAATAAAAGTATTTAAAGCAGCTTCAGAAAGATTCAAAAACAGTAATGAAGGTTTTTACTCACATTCCTTGTGTGTTTGACAGGCTGCAGACCCTACTCTATTGCCCCCTGTGAGCATCATGTAAACGGTACTCGCCTTCCGTGTAAGGGGGAAGTAGCCACTCCCAGATGTGAGCATCAGTGCATCAATGGATACTCCCTGTCTTATCCAAAGGACAAGCATTATGGTGAAATTTTTTTTCCCAGATCCAAATAATCCCTTATCTGGAATACAGTGTTCCTTTACTTCTAATGTTGAAGTTGTCTTTGTCTCTCTCTGCAGGCGACAGATCATACAGCATCCCATCTGATCAGCAGCAGATCATGACTGAAATCTACAAGTTTGGCCCCGTAGAAGCAGCTTTCACAGTGTATGAAGACTTCCTGACATACAAATCAGGTGAGGCTGGTTTGACAAACATTGCAATATTATAATATCAGTTTATTTTCACTCTGCTTCAAAGTCAATCCTCTAAGGCTCCTCAGTTTGAGGAACGCAACTGTAAACGGGGGCCAGCCTACAGAGCCGCAACTCCTCCTATGAGAGATCTCGACAAAGCTTTCCAAAACCTTTAAAGGACACGCTGATGAAAATGATGAGGTTGGAACTTTGACAGAAAGAAAACATAATGTCCAGTGAGACAGGAGAATAAAAAAATCATAGAGGTCTTAAGAAGATCTGAATATACCTGTTTTGTTTCGCATTTTTCTTGATAACATGTAATTGTGTTGTTTTCTAAAGATCTTACAAATCAACACACTATCATGAGAAAAACACTCTCTTAAAAAACCCAAATAAAGTCATAATAAAGCTTAAAGATTAAAAAAGTATGCAAAGTTTACTCCTTTTTATGGCACAATAGTGTAACGTAAGAAACATGGATGTATTTCCACAAAGTTCCTTCTTTCAAATTGCATCACATTTTGACATAATTTTTTTCCAGTCACACATTCCCAACCCGTTCAAATCAGATCTGTGTCCCTTTACAAAAAAAAAAAAAAAAAAAAAAAAAAAAAAAAAAAATCTCTTTATTTGTGGGAATGGGGACTATTGATTTTTATTCATATTTATACTCTTATTTATACTCTTTTACAATATAAGTGTTTTTGGTAATGTTGTTTCATACTGTTACATAATACTACAATAAAAAGTCTAACTGACCATCGATATAACAGTTCTGTTTTTAACAGAGTTAGTTAGTATATACCCATTAATACATCCATCCATTCTCTATACCGATTATCCCTTCCGGGCTCACGGGGGACTGGAGCCTATCCCAGCTGACATTGGGCGAGAGGCGGGGTCGCAGGGCTGCATAGAAAGACAACCATCCATCTTCACACTTGTACCTAAGGGCAATTTGGAGTCACCAGTCAACCTAATGAGCAGGTTTTTAGTCTGAAGAAGGAAGCTGTAATGCCAGGGAGAACCCTTGCATGTACGGGAAGAACATGCAAACTCAAAACAGAAAGGCCCTGAACCAACACAGAGTTCAAACCAGCAACCTTCTTGCTGTGAGGCACATGCACTACCTGCTGCATAACCATGCTGCATGACAATGCTGCCCCCCTTTAAACTACATCTACTTTTTTTTTTTTTAAACCAAAACTTTAGTTTCTTTTGTTGAGATTACATTTGAATGCATCATGGTCAAGTTCTATTTACCTTTGCCTTATATCCTTTATAAACCTAAGCTGTTATGTTGCCTTGGTTATTAGCTTTCTAGCTTTTATTCTGCTGGTTTTAACATGGATTTCAATACTGCATTGATATTTTTAACTAGCAAGGGTTTCCCACGGCTGCTTTGAAGTGAGGAAAAGTCTGACTTACCTGCAGCAGCAGTTGTAAAAAAATGCACAACAGAGCTCTTACAAAACTTGGCTTTTATCTCTATTCCTACTTTAAATGTTGAGCTACTCAGCTAAGTGTTGCTCCTCTGTGTCAGGTGTGTACCAACACGTCACAGGAGATGTGCTGGGCGGTCACGCCATCAAGATCCTGGGCTGGGGTGAGGATAACGGGACCCCATACTGGCTGGCTGCAAACTCCTGGAACAGTGACTGGGGAGATCAAGGTACACCAAAATAAGACCCAGACACTGTTTGCCATGTTTTCTTTCAAGTAGCAAAGTGAAGTTATCAGTCACATACATACCAGCCCTACATCATGTTTGCTTCCTCATTTCAGGTTTCTTCAAGATCAAGCGTGGGAACGATGAATGTGGAATTGAGTCTGAAATGGTTGCAGGTATGCCAGCGGTCTAAATGAAGTGAGACCCAGCTGCATCTTTTCCTCATATCAAGACATTTACCTTCTCAGCTTGAATGCAATCAGTGGGGAACTGAATGTCCAATAAAATGAAGCAATAACTATCATGGTGCCTTTGTCCTTTGCTTTTATAAATCATTATTATGATGCCTGGTTATTTCATAGAATAATTATACTGTCAAGTCATGGTCTAACAAGATATTTAAAGGATCTATAACAAAAGCAATTTATGCATTCTGCATTTTATTATCCGCATAATGTCTGTATCTTTGCACCTTAAATTTTAATTATCTGTATGGTGTGGGCATGGCAGATACGCAAAATGCTGCAGATATTTATGGGCAATATATTGACCATACGTTAGGCTTGAGCTATGATTATACCACAACGCTTCACCTTATGAGTTAAACAATAAGTTTGTGCAATTTCAAGCAGAAGCAACAGACAATGTAAGGGAAAATTTTTACCTTGAACTTAAAAATTGGTAAAGAGGACTTAAGGATTTGTATTTCAAGCACTTTGTCAGGTTTTCTGAGAGACCTATAAAACTGTTATTCAAAACATATTTTATTTTAATTTTTAAAGTATGAACTCCATAGCAAGATGGAATTATTTTTATTTTGTGCTCAACAACACCCCACTTTCTGTAAGCAGGCTATTTCAGTGTAGATCACAAAAAGGCAAACAAGGCTTGTTCTGCTGTCACTGTTGAATACAGATTTTATATTAATTTGTTCTGTTGTTCATTACTGAAAGTCTATAAATGACAGACAAAAAATAAGTTACTAGAGAATCAAATGACTAAAGAATCAGGCCAGAGTGCTGTGCAAAGGTTAATTGTCAAAGTTAAACCAATAGGCTTTATTATTGCTGATACTGATATTGATACAGATATACATATTATCCCTCTAGAGAACAAAGTTTCTACTGCACCAGAATGGACATATTCCTGTTATTGCGGCAGCCTGTTTTTCTTTGAAAAAGAAAGTCAACAGCTCATTCTCTAACAAATAATACTATACTGTATTTTAAGTGTAGACATTCAGTGATAAGAGGGAACTTTATGGTATGTTTGAACATTATGTGATATTACAGCTTATAGCTACATGTGAGATTGATGGATAAAAGTCTACATATAGCTATAAAAATTGTTTTTTTTTCTTAGAACCTAAAGTAACTAATGACTTTTAAAGTATTTTTAACTACCCCCCCCTCCCCCATCTACAACATCTTTCTAACAAAGTTTACAACAACACATGACAATGTTCATTATATTAAAGATGCATGCTTAAAAAAGATAAAGTTTTAGTTGTTGAAAGTACAGCTCACTCTTTCCCTCTCAGTTTGTCAGTTTGGTTGATCTTTGTTGTTAGGATCATCATCTCTCTCCTTCTTGACAGATGCTATAGGGGCTGTAAAAAAACTGAAACACTATACTTTTGGTGTTATTAATCTATTATTGTTTTGATATTTTCATTGTCTTCCAAATTGTATGTTACAATTTGCTTTTAAGAGTGAGATAAGTCCCTGTCACCTGTACTGCTGCCATGGGGGGTAATGAGAAATCTTGGCTACTTATTTCAGCCAAAATATTGTCCATCACTGGGCTTGACCCTAAAATACCAGCACAAGTAAGGTTCTAAAAAATGGCTCAACTATCAAGCTAGTTCTGATAAAATTGTTTCTTTCTCAATTGTTTGTATGTTAACACAAACCAAGGGGAGCAGAACAAAACGTAACCATTATCTAGGCTTTTCTTTGATGAGTAGTTGCAGTGTGGTAATAATAATAACTATATATACAGTAAAAGGCTACAATGATCACAAGTTACCAGTTCTTGCCCAACATTGATTAGCATGTAGCCTATTGGTTGTCATATTGCATGATTTTCTTAACATCTCTCCAAATTTCTCAATGTTGTATTTCAAATGTTGCTAGACTAGGGCATTTTGCTACACAAAACTGAATTTGTATATCGTGACGTGTTAAAAAAAATAATGTTAAGACGATATCATGCCAGGTGAGGCGGCACATTCGTCAGAAGATGGCGGTCATGCTGTTGTCAGCCAACAACCGTGAGGAGAAGAAGAACAGCTGCGCATGCGTGCTTGAGCCTGTCCGTCGGACGTACACCGCAGTGAGGGCGGACTTTGACAAGCCGGAGGACGACCCTTCTACAACATACGATCTTCAGTCATCAGCTGCACCCAGGAAGCACCACTTTACAGAGATAACACCTGTGGTCACCGGCTCTCTCACTCCAGGGTCAGAGCTGATGGGAGGTGTTGAAGTAGAGGAGGAATACATCAGCATTGTTAGCCGGTGGTGATGAAGGCAGGTTGTCGGACATTAACTACCGTCTCTCTGTCAATTGTCTGTCCCGTTTGTCAACTACAGAGTAATTTTCTAACCAGCTTAGCTCTTTTTATGCTCTCTGCAGTAGCCGCGTAGATAACAGTCATGTTTTTAGCACATTTGGAGCTATGGAGAACATACTGGGAGTCTGTTTCCAGACCTTACACGCTGTTCATCTGCTCACTGACGGCCGCATTGTATTATCTGTGGGGCCGCAAGTGTCAGGTCAGTCACTGCGGTCATTAAGGCCGGCGGTAACAACAATAACTGCTCTTTCACGGTGTTCAGGGCTTTTGTTTGCTGTTTTTGACTACATCTCAATTTTCATCATTCTTCTATAACCCATTTCAGTTTTGTTAAAATATTGTGTGTTTCTCAAGTCTTTTTGATTACTTTCTGATACAAACACCAGTCTTACTTTCATTAAAAACAGTAATCTTTTATCTATGTTGTCATTCACCTCTCTGAGATCTCATTACATCTGTTTTCTTTTGTAATCAGATAGCACAATACCGAGTGTCTTGAACGTGATCATCTTGCATGAGCCAACTATTTTATTGTATTTTTTTGCACACCAGCAAAGCCCCTTCATGGTGAGCCTCATGAATATATATCCAAGAAACCTGAACATTTTATTAACAGAAAGTTTAGTCTAACTTTGAACTTTGCTCTACCAAAGTGTTAGTTGGCACTCAAGGCTTGCCAACTAACACTACTATTATAACACTTATTTTTTGTCCATATGAAGAAGTGAAATTCTGTTAATAACATACTATAACACTGCTTACATATTAAAACTATGGGCAGTTTTGATGACTGATGAAAAAAATGTCTTGGTGAGTTCCCAAACACTGGAATGCTGCTCTTAAACGAGAAAACACAATATTTTCTCTTTTAAAGATGTAACATAAAGTGTAAGCCTTGATGAATGACTCAATTCTTTCTGAATTGGCAGTATTTTTTTGGGGAGATTAATTTTTAGGTGTATTGGCTAAAAACACAATTCCACAAAGTTGGACTGTTGTGTAAAATGTGAATGAAAAAACTAATGATGAATAATATTATCGGATCAATATCCGTATCAGCAGATATTCACCTAAAAAGTTGATTATCATTATTGTTAGATATGAAGTTTTTTTTTTTTCCAGTAATTACAGGCAGTATTTTGACCATAAAATTGGCCAGAAATATCCCAAATATTGGCTATAAAATGTCCAATTGTACCATACCAGATCGTCCAATTTCATAATTCAAAATATCATTTATTTAAAAATGAAACGTTTTCCATGCTTAACACCTGTTTCTTACACAAATTGATTGTTACCATTGAAGGAAGAGGTCAAATTTAGTTAAGAAGAGACTTTGAGTTCTTGACAGAAGATGTCAGTATCAATATCAGTATCTGCAAGAGTGAGTTTGAGAATATCAGCATAGTGGATATTAGAAAAAATCCAGTATCATGCATCCCCATTAAAACAGAAGATGGTGTTTTGGAAATCTTTTCTAGTCCATATTTAATTGTAAACACTAAAAAAACCAATATGATTAATGTTCAAGAGCAAGCTAATGAAGTATATAGTTAGGAGCAACATATTAAGTTGTTGTTATAATTCCTGTTTCCCCCTTTCAAGGCTTTTTTGGGAAGTATTACAAGCATCAAATTAAAATGGAGGAATATTTGCAAAAAAATCAATGAAGTTAATCGTTTGAACATTAAATATATTGTCTTTTTTATATGGTTACAACAAAGACACATGACCAACATTTCAACAGCTGCTTACTAAGCATGTAAACAACACAACTCACATATATACAAAAAAGAAGAAATTACCCAAAACAAACCAAAAAGACACAAAAGAAGACAAAATCAACAACACAAGCTGCCGTCATCATTAGTCTAAGCTGATGCCCTCCAACTGATAATAATTTTTCAAATTAAAAAAATGGGAATAACAAACTCTTTTACCTTTCTGCTCAAAAAAAAATCGTACGAAGTAAAATTTTAGCATTCAAATGCTTGGACAACCATCATAATACACCAGGTATTATTGTTTGAGGGCTCACCATAAAGGACAGAGAGTATATAGAGAGGCCTTCTTTCAAATTCATCCAAAACATCACAACATGTGGACAAACCAAGAAAAGATGTAGCTGTATATCAGATTTACAAAAGCAACATTACTGATCCTTTTCCAAACCCCAAATGGAAAGCATTTTTCTTGTAGGCAAACTTTTTATTGGATTTTTCAACTGAAAAATATTGGTATCTAGTATCTATAATTGGCTTGTAACATTAGGATTGAAATTTTTGTGGTGTATCATTCAGATCACATCAAATATCTTATTTTTATAGTGTTCAGTTGAATAGAAAAGGATTCGCAAATCATTGTATTCTGTTTTTCTTTACGTTTTACACAACGTTCCAGCGTCATTGGAATTACAACTACAACATAAAACTGTTTTTGGATGCTTTTTGCACATAACTTAATTAGCATGCATTATAACATTTTTTTTTTAAGAAATGTAATGTTTTCTCACTGTTAGGATAGCACATACACATCCCTCTAAATGTCTGATCCTCATTCTCACCCATTTATTCTTGCAGTCTTTTGTCCATCACTCAGTCGAACATGAAGGTTATTTTGTTGTAATAACTCCTAATATGATCCTCACAGACACCAGCTTTGGTTTCCAGTGAAGCCTTCAGTGCGTTTCTCCATTTGCACTGTCCTGTGGTAGCAGAGCGCTTCAGTCCCACTCCGTGGTGTTGGGGGGGTCGGCTTCAAACCCTCGTCTGTGCCCTCCTCAAATCCAAACCCCCTGTCAATTATCGCAAGTAGGCTGAACTCTTAATCCACAGCCTGTATACTTTTCAATTAAATGTTTTGCGCTCATTTATTTACTTGCAGTTGTTCTTTAATTCCTCAGTGAGCTGATCCGTACCATTGACGGTGGTCAGATCTCTCTGGATTGGGTGGATAATAAGACCAGTGACACCTACCCTGATTCCTGCACCCGTCCCACAGTGCTGATCCTCCCAGGCCTGACAGGAAACAGCCAGCAGTCTTATGTGCGTCATGCCATTAGACAGGCAAGCCGACGTGGCTACAGGTCAGATTACCTTTGGTTGTCTCATGTCCTAAATTATGTTTGATTTTCCTGACCAGATTTCCACCTAAAAATGTCAACACCCCAGTCATTGTTACCTTGTAAATTTAAATAATCAATCTTGAAGGGATGACACAAGTTTGATGTAAAGTTAGCTGAGAAAAAGTTGCTGTTGTTGATAAATTAAATCCACAGTGGCTATTGCCTTAACTTTCTGTTCATGACATTTTCTTTCCTAGATGTGTGGTCTTTAACAACCGAGGAGTTGGTGGGGAAGAGTTATTGGTAAGCACAGACTGACTATCGTTGGTTCAAACCTCAGTATAAATGCTGTTTTTGTCTTGTCATTTCTACACAATGTGCAGGAAACTTTGTGATATAGCGCTTTACCCTTAGAGTAAGTTTTTAATGCATTATTGTCAACAATTTAATGCTACAATAAGGAACATTTCTTAGCTGATCTTCGCCCGATCATGTTAAACATATTCCAACTAAAAATGTATATCTTACTTCTTTTTTGTCAAATGCATGATAGGATAAGACTTTTAACTTAAAAATGCCTAAAAATGTAGTTTATATGGCACATCTGACACAGACCCTGAGGCGGGATTTGTTTTAAAGCATTTCCTTTTACAAGATATATTCAGTGCTGTCACTGATGTTTGGATTTACTTCCTCTTCTTATTAGAGGGGCGTTAGTGTTAATTTCAGTTTTTGTCAAACTGGTTAAAATTATTGAGTGGAGCTTTAATTGACCATCGTATGTATCCACAGGATTATATGCAAACAAAATCATTTATCTTTGGACATAGATGTCAGTTCTTCATATACTTGTTTGATCCTCTTGGTAATTTCTGAACTTTGGAAAGAAAAATGTTTTGACAATCTGGTGTTTGAAAGAAAGAAGACCAACAGAACATTAAATACAGTATTCCCTAAGGTCCTATGTACTTATTTTTCCTCACCACAAAACTCATTTGTCATCCAAAAGATGATAAAAACACCCCAGCAAGCTGTACAGTTGTACCTTGTTGTAGGATTTGGTAGGACGTAAAAACAGAACTTACTTTGTTTTCATGCGGTAAATCCACTAGAGCACCAAATGCTTATTCTGCAGCTTAATACAGTCCTGAGTACATGCAGTTTTTATCCCTCTGTGAGTAACTTTTGTAAACATAAAAAACACCTACATGGAGACTGTGTCTCCTGGTTAAAGATAATTGAATGTGACCCTTTTTCAAACAGTCATATTTATTTAAGGGATTGTTAATGTCACAGAGAAGAGCAATTTAGAAATAACTAAGAAACAAGCTAAATAGAAGTGCCACTTTGGTGTTTTAGGTCAATATGATGACAAAAAGATAACTCTTAAGTAAAACTAAAAGAAACTGATTGAGGTATGATTGTCAAACAATTTCATTAGTTTGTTAAGTGCATGTTTCAAATGGTATTTTTTGCCCTTAAAGCATTATTATGTCCACAGTGATAATAAGAAACAATTCTTATATGTGTCCTGACTAAAAATGCTTTTTATAATCCTGACTGGAATTAGTGTTGCACTGACTGATTGCCTTTGAACACCGGATAAAATGCTTTTGCGTAATTTGTGTGTATTTATTTTTTTAATCCATAGTCAAGCCAATGTAAGCTTACACACCAGTAAAGAAAAAAACAGCCTCAAAGTGCAAAGTTCTGTGAAATACAGTTTTAAACATGGTTATGAATAAAAAACAATCAAGCATGTTTATAATGAGTCACTGAAGTCCAGTAATATCTGTGTAATGTGACAGCATTTATTTTTTTTTAGGAGTACCAGTTTAGTTGCTTTCCTTCTGTTTGTAACCCAGTTCAGGTTAACAACTAATCTAAAAGATCTTCTCAAGGAACTAAAAGTACTTTATTTCCTGTTCAGATAAAGACTTTTGTTTGCTCTGAAAGAAAGCAAGGATCTTATTGCAGGTCACTATATTGGTGTATGTACCAAAGAAAAACAGAATTTGCCACAGATAGTATTTACAGACAATGGTTTTAGAGAATAGGTGTGAAATCATAAGAATACGATTATTTTTGACTTGTCCACTGAGCTGTCTGAAGGTTTTACAGTGTTAAATGAGCCATTCAAAGGAGCGGTGATGTCCTTATTTTACATAAATTTAAAACCAGGGATACACCACAGTAACTAGCTTCTGCCATGCCACTGTGTTTTAACTATGGTGTATCTTATTGCATTTAACCAAATAAGACTGACAGCCCCGAGTTCAATAAAATATCTGGCTCTTGAACAATGCATGTAACGCTCCTCCTCTGTTCCTCTTCTTGCTTCAGACGCCTGTCACCTATTGTGCTGCCAATACTTCAGATCTTGAGCGTGTAGTGCAGCATGTCAAAGGACTTTACCCTAATGCCCCTGTGCTTGGTGCTGGTGTGTCTTTGGGAGGGTGAGTGGGTGGATGGTCTTTTCCAGCAATCCCACTTAAACTTAACCTTCAGTAAATGCTTTTATCTCCAATCATTGTGATCTTTTTTTGTCCTTCGTTGCTCCCATCACCCTTTGCAGAATGTTATTGCTAAACTACCTTGGCCGTAAAAGCACAGAATCAGGGATGGTGGGGGGTTTAACCATCTCTGTCCCTTGGGATGCACACAAATCCTCTGATTCAATGGAAGAACCACTCAACTGGCTGCTCTTCAACAAATACCTCACCAATGGTCTGTGTCGAGCTGTCACCAGGTCAGAAAAGTCGAGACTTCATGAATTCCTGAATAAAGTTTAACAATTCAAGGATGTTTAGCAAACTCTGTTTGTCACAGACACAGGAAGATGTTGGAGAAAGTTGTGGATGTCGACTACGTCTTGAAGGTACTGTCCAATCCTATTTTTACTTTCCTCTTGTTTTTTCAGTTTCTTTCCTGTTTATGTGGTTGTGTTTCCTTTATTATTATTTATTATTTTCATCTTCCTCATAAAGGCACGGACTATCCGAGAGTTTGATGAACGGTTCACCTCTTTACTGTTTGGTTATAAATCTTGTGTGGAGTATTACCACGATGCCAGCCCAGGCAAGAAACTCCCAAATACAGCAGTGCCCATCCTGTGTCTCAACGCTGCTGATGACCCCTTCTCTCCCCAAAGTGGTGAGTACATAATAGGCGGACAGAAAACTAATACTATGCTTTTTTGTCTTTATTGTGATTAATCCAACTTTTCTGATCAACTGAAAGTACTTTACTGTTTACATATTGATTAAGATTTGCTCTATAATCAGGCTGTCTTAATGAGGATTTACAGAATGTTTGGTTGGGTGTTGATCCAGGCCCCATTTACACGAAAACGAAAATGGCCGAAAACTGAGAGTTTTCATTGCATTTTCGCCTCCCGTTTACCCGAGAATGTTGCCCGGAGTGCCTGAATCCGCAAATGTTTGAAACCATGGTCCAGAGTGGAGAGTTTTGAAAACGTATCCGTTTTCGGCTCCATGTAGACAAGATTCAGCGTTTTAGGGTGAAACGCTGACGTCATCGCATGCGCAGTACTCTTTCACATGAAGGCTCTTTCACACGCATACCAGGAACAACAACAACAACTTTGGCTGTCTGTCGAGCAACATGTGTGCTACTTACCTTGCTCGGTTTGTTATCCAAACAAAAATATCGAGACAGATTTGTTGTCCAGACAAGAAACTCCTACGTCTTTGTGCATCCACCTGCCATTGTTGTTTGTGAAAAGTTTGGCTTCACTGGAAAGCGTACGCGTGTTGTAACACCGCTGTTTCTCTACAAACCTACATGGCCATCTCCTGGCCTGGCAAGCACGCTACAGCATTTTCAGCCATTCTCACGGATCCGTGTGAACACAGATCATTTTTGAAAACACAAAGGAAAAACCTTTACGTTTCTGGTGAAAACGTCACCTTAAACAAATATCAAGTATGGACTGGTAGAGCAGTTGCCCCATGGAAAGAGGCTATAAGTCCTTGATGTACTAATTGCAGGATTCCTGATCCTTGAAACAGCAGATGAAGTGTTGAAAGCTGAATAATGAAAGTTTCAGAGCATACAGCTACAAGTAGTAATGACTGGAATATTGTAGTTGTAGAAATATCACCTGTTAGCTTACCTGTAATCTGCAAGTTCATACATACTCTTTATCAAAACAAAGCTAGTCGGCATTTTCATCCTCCCCTCTTCAAACACTTTCAATGGGCGGCTGTTCAGATAGGCCGGTGAAATATATCCTGGATAGTATATATTGGACTGCCTATCTGGCTTGTCAGGTTACAAATATTATGCACATAAAGCAGTTTAAATCTGCCTTGAAAGTTCTTAAAAAAAGGCAAGAGGAAATACTGCATATCAACTTTCATGACCTAGAATCAGTAAGTGAAGGAGAGGAAGTTTCTGTGTGTTGCCAACAGAGGCTGTTGGTTGACACAGATCCTGAAATTTAAGCTATGCTGACATTAAGAATGCAATGACACTCAAGTGAGACACCAGCTGTAGCCATCTTGTGTGTAGACATCTAAAGTTGAGTGACATTTGTATCTAAAGATCTATGAAATTTACATTTTTATAGCTGTTAGAGATTAGATTAAGGCATCAGATGGTTTATAAACATGGGAAAAAGTGTGTTTACGAGTTTTAATATTTATTTTTATGAGTAAAGTGTCAGAGTCAAAAGACTTTAATCTGAAACTTATTTTTTCTCTAATACCATGGTTGTATTTAAGTCCCCATGCTAAAAAAATAATGTTTAATGCTGCATTTCATTTGGAGGTCCAACTGGGGAACTGGGAATGACGTCATATTTGAGTTGAAGTGTGTTCCAGCTTCTTTCACTCTTTCACTTTCAAGTTAGTAAAACTATAAAATAACAACTAATCTTGTAATTCAAGAGCTTAGACACCTTTTTCTAAGCTCATACACTAGTGGGGCTTAAATAAAGTTATCACATTTTGTAGCACTTTTAATAGATCAACACCAACCCACTGGAGCCCCACCTGCCGTTAGCATTGTTAGCCCATAACCAACATATTTGTCCACATGCAGACTGTGTGCAATTCTACTGGTGTGATTGATTTCAATGCATCAGAACAACTCTAAGTTAGTAAAGTTGTTTTAGGTGATAATGCACTGCGTTTACGTTACATGCGTTTACATTTATACACTGCGCAGCCATGTTTGTTGCCAAAGTTGGGGTCTGTGAGGGTTGTCCAAGCTTCCTGGGAGGACCTCCGACTTTTATATAGTGTATTCCAGATGACATTTGCCAACTAAGACCTGGCAATTTCAATTTCCGATGTAAAGGGAACGCACCATTAGACCTACAGTTCTATCTTTGCCATTTAATTTTTGTCCTTTTACTCCCCACGCAGCCTTCCCATTGTCTATTGTCCAGAATCTGCCAAATGTCGCTCTCTTGTTGACGGCCCATGGTGGACACATCGCCTTCCTGCAGGGTTTGTTTCCTCGTGGTGAGAGCTACATGGAGCGTGTGTTCGGTCAATTCGTCCAAGCCGTCTTCGAACATCCAAAGGACATTTTAAAAGCCTGCGGCTTAAAGGAGGAGAAGCTAAGCTGATCACATGATCACCTCTTGTACTTGCACCCTGACCCTGAGCAGACAAAGACTGACTGCTGCATAGCTGTGGAAAACATTTTGATACTAGCGTCTCGACTGCAAAATGCAACAAAATGTAATGAAACAAAGCGCACTGCTTAGCTTTGCATGCCACCATCTTAACAGAGAAAAGATCCCACAGAATGACCAATTGTATTGTACAATCAAACAACCTCCCTGCAGCTAAGATAATCTACCTCCTCGCCCTCTCAGGTTGTCTTGTAATTAGCAATTCAAGGAGTTTAAAATTGCAGCTAATTGATATGTGAATACTCAAAATGTGTCCACACAGCGAGACGAATAAACTAGTTTTAAAAATCAAATGTGATAATAATGTTAATTTATTTAGATTATGTTGTAAAATGACATTGTTTGCCGTCCTTACACCTCAAAACGCACAATTATGTCTTTGAAACCTGCAGCGCTCATCATTGAAATTGTTCATGAATATTTTAAGATGTAATTAAATCTATTGTGAACTTAGAACAGAAGGTTTACGGTTTGTTTCAGTACATTTGCTGCTTTAGGTTTTGCAAGACTTGTTTTTCTTGACATGTGTATCATGCCTTAAAGGATTATATTGTGTCTGGTTTAAGCCATGCATGCATATTTTACACACAGTTACTCTGTACATACACAGGAACAGGCTTTCTTGCAAACATTTAGCTGTTAGAGATGTAAATCTTAAACTGAACAAAAGAAAACCCACACACAGCTGAGATACTATTTGTATGTATGTATTTATGAAGAAAGAAGAATGTGTAAGTTTGATATATCAGTATCAATTTTTATGCTTGCATATGCTCTTAAAAATGTACACGCAATGTAAATTGTAAAACATCATAAAGTACATCAGACATTAAGACTGAGCTGACTTCAGTGACAATTCAGCGTGCGACTAAGGAGTATTTTTCTACCTCCTCGAGTTAATTTAAAGTGGTTGTAAAGTATGTGCTGCAATAATCTGCCTTTGATGTAACGTTTATGTGCATTATTTATTTGATGTTTCATGCCACTGTTAGCTCACATAAAAACAAATTGATATTTCTGAAGTATTTGTTTGGTCCTCATGTTGTACCATGAAGAGTGCACTGAATATCAATATCAGTTAATATTAAATTGAATTTTTAGTTATTTTTTATATAATTGCTGCGCTACACGTGTTAATTTGCTCTTTAAACAATGTATTTTAATTTCTATTGAATGCTTTGTGTTTTAGTAGCTACATTCAGTTCTGAGGTGCATATATTTTTCAGCTGTGATTCAAAACATGAAATTGTGACTTTGATAGAAGTAAAAGCTGCCAGTTGCTGCCTTGTTGATAGGATATTGGAGTTTACTTTTTTCACCTGTTGCCACTATCATTATGCCATTTTGCTTTTTCTGTATCAGTTACCACTTAAAAAAGACAGAAGTCATCATGAACTACCTATTTCATGTTTTCTAAATGGAATGACACTTGACAATAAAGAATGACAACAGTACAAATTATGTACGCGCCTGATTTGCGTTGATTCTTGCCTCTTGAATTAACCAAATTCATGTTAGTGTCAGATTTTTGTGAAATATGATCATTCTAATCAGTATCTTTTAGATCAGTCAGGCTGAATTGTTTAGATTGTTTTTCATTGCCTAATGTTTGCATTTTGTTTTCTCCAAATGGGAAAAAGTCTTCGACCTTTCAAAGCCCCTCATGGTGTCACAGCTAAAATCTAAGCTGTTGAATCTCAGAGTTGAAGGGTCATTTATGTCGCTGATTAACCAGGCAGAGTATCAATAATTAACTGTGAACGATAAAGGTACACACCCTCTGTCACAATGCTAACCCTTCAGCCTCATTTAGATCCATTTAATGTCGCTGCAGCCTGGAAAACATCCAGTGGCATGTGGAAACAATGAAGCATGCCCTTAGCCTCTGCAGATAAAATCTTCAAGTAGTTTTCATTGCCTTCAGCTGGGAAAATTTATTTGAACTTCAGATGTTGGTTACGTGAATTAAACTCCCGGTGGAATAAAAGTAAGCATGATCAGTACCTGTGAAAAACTGCATCTGTGTCCACAGTTATACAGTAGACAAGTCATCACACTCACATGGCGGCCATTTTATATGATGTAATGCTTGATGGGAAGCTCAAATACAACATTTCACAGTTATTTCCCTGGTTACATTATATTGGACAATCTCATGTAGTCATAAAAAGAGACTATGCCCTTATTGGCTAATTTTTTTTCAGCAAAAAGGCTAAAGCTAATACAATATCAGCTATTAACTTTGACTATAAAACCACTTTTTTAATGTCATTACAACAACAGCTAACATTACCCTGACACCACTTTCTCACCAACAACTGGCTTGAAAACTAAATCAAAGATAAAGCTTTAGCTTAAATAATTGCTTGTTTATTAGCCACAACTATTCAAAACAACAAGTTTCCTTTGTGAAATAATGTAACATCAGCTATATTAAAACGAAAACAGGCTGTGTTGCTATTTTAGTATGTGATCACCCATATTGCCATTTGCAGAATAACTACAACTACTCTGAAACTTATGGTGCCTTCAAATGGGGCTGTTTTTACCGAATACGAGATAAGTCCAGTGTGGCACCCCCTCTCATATAGAGTGGTGCAGAGATGATGTATATTTGTGTTATGGTATTAAATTTTTATCTTTGATACAGAAAACAAGTTTAGAGTAATCATATTCAATATACCACAACACTTGAAACTAAAAATGCTGGTCTGGTACCCTTTTACATAGAACAGAAACTCACTATCCACAGTGAATTTACAAATGTTAATCTACTAGTTTCATATAAGCATAAAGGGTGAAAATTCATGACAGTTAAGATTTATTTGTTTAATATTACCTGAGCAAATTGTTATTCTGCATTTATACATTCCATATGCTATATATTGACTTTGGTCAAACAGTGGGCTTTTACAAAAACTTGACTTAAAAAGTGTATTTTAAAAACATTTGTACTGATATCTTTTACATAGATACCAAGGCAAGTGGCTACTCTGTATGCTGTCATATACATTTCTGTTTTCTTTCAACCCTTTTTAACTAGTCATGCACCTGCTGCTGATGTATGTTTGTTTACAGTTGCCCTGGTTTAGCATGTCAACTTCTGTGTTAACAGGTAATTAAATAAGATATAAAATCCTATGACTCCATTAAACAGGACATATTTAATGTGACTGAAATGCAATTGAGTATTCATGTTTATTTCTATATAAATGTTCTGCTTACACAATTAATTAAAGAAGGTACTTTTTAGGAGGTAGCTAGAAAAGACAAATCAAAAATAAGGCTTTTTCCTTAATTACAAAAATACATTTAAACATGTTTTGCATGACTGTCATAACAGCTTTACTAAAGATGCTTATTTGTATGACAGCCCAAATGGGTTCAGCCTAGACACTTAAACTGACTTTGTACAGGCAAAAATGCCAATGTACATATCAAGAAACAACATTACTCTCATAATTTCAATGTGGTTAATCTTACAAAACAATTAAAACAATAGGTTCTTCAGTAAATCCATCTTCACAGTGATTCAAAGTGTAAGTACAGCATAGTCACAGGTCCTTGTCCATCACAGTTGGTGCTGCCTCTCTGTAGTATCACAATGTCACAAGTTCAGTTTCATAAGGGAAATTTGATAAGCCAACATAATTTCAAAAAGGTCACAAAATCTTTAAATAGTAATGTTTGGATGATTCAGTCACAAGGTGAATGCAAACCTAAGGTGTTAGGAGGTGGTAGCAATAGAGTGACGCAGGAATGAGCGAGTTAGCATTTAGCACTTCCTGGTTCCCAAGGCCCAAAGTACATGGGATTTAGACAACCCATTATGAATAAATGTCTGAAATAAGGTTTATGATGAACATGCACACGAGACTTTAATGTTTAATATAAAATAAAAAAAAATCCATCTGATGTGCCTACTATTAAATTTTAATGCATTGTTGTGTGTTTAAAACAACGGTTGCTGACAAACTGCTAATAAGGGGCAGCAAAATGGCAGAGGACCCTACTGAAAGCATTTCTGAAATAAACAAAATAAACATTCATTTATACACCACTGCCACAACCATGTGCACCGACTTGATCAGATCACTCAACTGTAGGAAAATTCAAGACCTTGCAGCATTGTTGGAAAAAAAAATTTGTGAGTGGTTGATCTGCGATGTTGTAGTTCCATAGTAGCTTAAAGCTTTTAAGTCTCGTTGATTAAATTCAAGCTTGTTAAGGTTATCACAAAGAGCAGAACATATACGTTTCATAATTTTTTGTTTGCTACTGACTTTACCATCAGCAATGATTCAAGACTCAATAGGCTTTTTGGTCAAGAGAACCAGCACTTTGCCCACTTCCAGTTTGGCCTAAAAAAATACGTCAATCCCGCACCACTCTATAACATGACATGATAAGTTCTGTGCTTTAACTCTGAATGAAGGTTTTTTCTCTTCAGTCTGTTAAGTGTGGTAATCAGATGTGAAATGACAACATCTCATCAAGTTCCCTTCATTTTTTTTCTTTGGAATTGTACAACAACAGAGCCTTTGCTTGGACCCATTAGCCCAAGCAGCAAGAGACAGACAATACTGGAGGTAAGGTGGGCTGAGTAGTTTTTAGTGAGATTTGATGGCATGAACTGACACCACATGCCCAAAGATCTTCTGATAGAAAGAGTCTCGTGAGCTGAGTCTCAGCCTCTTGCTAGCAAATGCTCTATGAATGCCATATTTTTAATATACATGTAGAATTTAGTACCTTGTACTTCAATATCAAGATCCGGACCAACATTTTATCAACATCACTTTGTACAGGTAGAATTTGAACAGAAAAGACAGTGATTTGGTGTCCCATTTGGGAGCTTAGTAACTTTTGAATGAGGAAAATGGGTGCCTACAATGAATATGGTTGATAGAGGAAAACATTCAAACACATAAAAACAATTACTTCTGTGGCTTGTGTTAGAATTTTTGATTTAAGGGTCCCATGTTCTGCCAAATCAATTTTCTTTGCTTTTAATTTTGTTAAGATGGACTTGGTTATCAAAGAAACATGACACCTTTTTTAAACTCTCAGTTCACAGAGAAATGTGCCATACCTCTTAAAAAAAGCCCCTTACAACGCTCCATATTTTTCTTACTGGAATTTGTTGTGTAACAATTATACACCCTCCACCTACATGTGTGTTTTTCTGTTTGTCACAAGCAGCTGCGTGACTGTATTGAAAGTCTGATAAGAGGCCTGTACCCCTACTCCCTCTCCTCTCCCCCTCAGACATAATTTGGGCAGCCAGTGGAGAGCTCATTATCATAGCTTCCTGTAGCCTTACTGTGTCCTCTGAGCATTTCCAAAGGGGAGGGAAAAGGAGCTACATCTGATCCTCTCTAGAGACATATTTTATCATTATTATTATTTTTTTACTTAAATCAAACCTCTGCTTAAAGGGATAGTCCAGTTTTTTTGAAATGGGGTTGTATGAGCTCCATTTGGCCACTAAGTACATTAGATGCAGGGGAAAGTTCTCTCCTTCTCCCTCAGTAAGCCACAATTTGTAAAAGTTTGTGACGCAGAACCAGCCGCAAACAGGGAAGTACAGAGGATATTTTTTCCGCCTACAAGAACTTCCATCAAAAAATAATACCACAGTTTAAGAGTACGCTACCTAGAAATTCTTTTGAGGGCATTAACTTTTCGGAAAAATAAAGTTTATCTGGAACTAACCGACTCACCTCACGTATTCCTCCAGTCGGTTAGTTCCAGATAAACTTTATTTTTCTGAAAAATGTATGCACTCAGTGGCTATATGAAGCTCATACAACCCCACTTCAAAAAAAAATGAACTATCCCTTTAATAGACACCAAAGACATGATGCAAACAGTAGAACACACTGGGACAGCTCTTGGGTCAACTGGAAAATAATTAATCATAACAACTTAACTTTGTAGTTTACCATAATAGTTTAGAGAAAAATAAAAAAAAGCTTCAAAATGAAGCATTAAAATCTTTTTTAGCTGTGATTTTACACACCAACTTCCTCTTCACTCCATCCTCCTCCTGCCTGTATTCCTCTACCTGGTGTTATAGGAGGGGCCTGAGGTTATAGTTAATGATTCAACACCAGGGCTGCGCTGATTGACAGAGAAAAAGGGAGGAAAGATTGAGAGTGAGAGATAGCCTGAGGGATGTAAAAATAGTAAAATCCAAAGAGCAGACATGGCAAAGTAGGCTGGAAAGTGTGCCGCTGTAGCAGAAGAAAATAAGAAGTAATGCCTGCATGCTTGTTTCTGCTCAGGTGTGGCCAGTCTGTACGCAGCGTTGGGGTCGAGCAGAAACGCGGTGAATACTTCTCTGCAACTGACAGTGGATCTTGTTTGCAGTCCAGGGTGATTATTTTGTTCCTATGATCCATGTGGCCTTTATAGGTTGGACAGCCACTTTTACTCGTGATCAACACACGGCCTGCAGGTGAGTCTCTGATATTATACGGCTGTTTGTGTGCAAGGATTGGGTATCAGGTAATGGGGTCCTCAAGGCAGCTGTGTAATGTCTGTGCTTTAGATCAATAATTCATCACATGGCTGCCTGTATTTAGAGTGCAAAATCCTAGCTTTCAAGGCTTGTAAACATAAAAAAATTAAAGTAGTTCCCTTTTTATTATCACTTATATTTAAAGGTTAGTGCTAGAATACCAGAACATCAAATTAAAAAGGAATCCTTAATGCACCACCAGACCAGAATTGTGTCCCTTTTAGGTTTGTACGGAGCATCCTGTGGGAATCCAGCTTTAGTTACACTCAGCCATTCATTAGTGATGACAATGGTTGTATGAAGCATACAGTTTTCTGTCTGCATCTATATTAAGGATGGGAATTCATACAATTTTAGGACAATGATAGCATTAACAATTTCGTTTAACAATCTGATTGTTTATTAATTTCCTTATCAATTTCTGTTGATTATCAGTGTGGAATAACCGTTGACCTACATCAGTTGTATGTGTCAAACACATCAGGCCTGATATTTAAGGCTGTGCTGCATTGACAAATGTTTCAGCTTGTTGCTGGTTTTTACACCCTTACTTAACATCACACTGACAGACATTGTAGGTTAATCTGTTGCTATAATTTTGTGTCAAATCAAGCCACACGTTAAATAACTTCTGTCTCCTGTCAGCCATGATATCTCCTTAGACTTCTTTGTTGTTGTTTGGGCTTACTGCCTCTCAGAGAGCATAACATCATTGTTTTTGCAAAGTGGAAGAAACTGAGGATTGGGCACTTGTATAAGCATAAAAGCTAATTACACTGATTTGTCAAGCAAGCTGAAACTAGTTCTAAACTGGAATTGGTTCTCGATTACCATTCGTGATCTGCACACTGGGAATCTTTCCAGAATCATATTACCTCTAAAGCAAGACAGTGATGCTCCTTTTTTATTTGGCTGAACTTATTAGACTTTTTCAATATATTCTCAGGAATCAAATGTTTATGTTACTGTCAAGACAGCTTGAAATATGCTTTGAAATTTTTTGTAATCATTGCATCATTTTAAGAAACAAATGACAGTCAATGCATGACAAGAAATGTGTTACTAATAATTTGGTCTCTGTTTTAATCCCAGCTTGCACCGGTAGAGCTAAGGTTGTATCACTATACTCACAGGTTTCCCTTTATTAACCACTGACCAGTAAGTGCTAAAGGCTATCATCCCAATCAACCCCTATTGTTGTACTTTATTGCTTTGAGTTCAGAGAAAGTTTATGGATTGTATTCATTCATAGCTGTCTGTGTTTGTGATAGCTTTGGCTTCCTAGTATGGTGTAACACTTTGTTTTTTGTCATTTTCCATCTTGTAAAAATATAATTACCACTTAGTTCTGTCTTTGCAACACTGGCCTTTTGACTCCTGACATAGCAGCTGCACTGTTTCACATTTATTGCCTCAATTGGTAGTGAATCATTAGTGTTATTAAGAACACTGTGAATGCTGGTAGGATGTTTTTATTGGCTTTGTTTTCTCCTTCTTATTGTTTAATTCTCTCCAAAGATTCAAAAGGAACAACCCACTTTGATAGGGGACCATTTTATTTTGTTGGCGTATCGCTCAGTGACTTTATGATTCACTTTGACATCACGTCTTATCTAACTAGTGTCCAATGTTCAGGGTGAGGCCGCTTTGTTTGAGGTCACATGATCACAGGCAAACAGCTCATCCACCTCAGGGCATGTATATTCATTTGTGTGTTCAGGATATTGTAACCAGTGTCTTTGTACTAAAGTGATTGTAATGTTTGGCATGTCAACAGAGACATTAATAGAGGCTATATCCATTATCAGTAAAATTAAAAGTAGAGAGGCCACTTTGAAAGGACTCTTGAAGTGAAGAAACATCAGTACACTGAGTCCTTTATTTAATGGCCACCATAACTCAACTGTGTACACTGTTTGGCAACAACCATAACATCACCAGGCAGGTTCATAAAGTTGGAACATCCCGTCACTGGGGTTTTGTCCAATTACAGTGCTTTCACCCAAGCAGTGTAGTTCAGTTCAGTTCAACGCAGACTATGATTCTTTTACTGTCAAAATCTCCAGTCCAGTGGCACCACCAACTGAAGTTCTGTATGCACTGTATGTACATATTATCAACGGTATATGTGGCGGCCTGGTGGCACTTGCCACACAGCAAGAAGCTTGTTGTCTCAACTCCCTGTGTCAAACAGGGTCTCTTTTTGTGTGGAGTTTGCATGGTCTCCTGTGCCTGCGTGGGTTTTCTCTGGGCACTCTGTTTCCTCCCAAAGACCAAAAACATGCTTGTTAGGTTAAATGATTACTTTACATTGCCCTTAAATATGAGTGTGAGTACAAATGGTTTGTTTTCTCTCTATGTAGCCCTGTTATCGGCTGGCAACCAATTCAGGGTGCACCTGCCTCCCACCCATTGTCAACTGGGATAGGCTCCAGCCCCCTCATCAGGTTTGGGAGCACATGCTGTGTCAACACTTTGACATTCATCATTCCTAATGACTCATCTGCACCATCAGCAACTTTTATCCTACTGCATTTGTAGGTGTTTATGTGCAGTGGAGTTTATGGGTAAAAGGGTGCAAACCCTACGCCCCAAATCTCTGGAAGCAAGGGACGCCAACCCCTGTCAGCTGTGTCTGCCATAATCCCTCCCTTGTGACCCTGAAAGGGATCAGCAGGATAGATGATGGATGGATAGATATCAAAATTTAACGACAAACTGCAACTACACCAGAAACTGTGATTTACTTGGTTTCCCTTTACTTCTTTTTCATTTCTTAAGCTGTGCTCATTGGCTGTGTCTACCCACCAACGCTATGACGCATATATGAGTAATCTAATGAAGTCACTTTTGGTAGTAGTCAAGGTTAAGATATAATTTCTGGCACCCAACTGTCAAGCTAGCTACACCGAACTACATTGATTTTCCATTTTGTGAAAAGTTTAATAAGCAAACTCAATCAAACGTAAACAACTAAACAACTGATGCATTTAAAGATATCAACTGCAAGCACTGAGCTCTCTTTTAGTGGCTTTTGTCGGCTAAAACATATCTAAGGAGTACTATGAAGGACGAACGACTGGTGCTGGTGAACATTAGTCAGATTATTAAAGGGATAGTTCAGTTTTTTTTGCACATTGCAATGGTGATGCTATTTGGCGTCATTACACAGGCAGATTAGGGTTGACTGATATAGTCTTTCCTCTGCTCTGCTAATCCATCTGAGAACATTGCAAGGAGCCATGTTTGTCAACAGACTAATTATGAAAACATTTTAGTGTTATCAAAACCAATCAAAACAATCCCACTCAGAACCAGAAGCTGGATCTAATTGATTCAATGTATGTTTTCACACAGATCCATCTTGCCAAGCTCCAATCGACAGTATCTGTGAGTGGCCCAAAGCGGCACAGCCCAATCACCATCATTTAAAAGAGGATGAGCTGGGAGCTATGAGCAAGATGACAGCAGGAAGTGACTGCTTGTACAAAGATTAGCATAGATGCTAACACCTTCAGTAGCAGTTTTATCAGATCTGGATCATATTTCTTTATTAAATAGTTATTAAATTATTAAAAAGTTTGTTCTACATTGTGGCAAGCATTACTTAATTTACACCATGGCAGTAGCGCCCGCCTGCTTCATTATCTGATTGGCCCGTAATGAATGTGATTGATGGAACAATCATCCAATTACCTGCCAGATATGCTTTTAAAAAGTTCTGTCCATTCCCAAACATGTTCTTTGGGCTGTTACTTAGATGGACTGGTGAAACATATTGAAAGGTCCATCTGGTGTGTCAGGTTAAAGGTACAGTGGTGGGTTGAGAAGAGGAGCTGAGGTGTTTTTTGTGGCAGTGCATGTCCTGCAGTAAGATCAGAAAGTCAGTTATTTTGACCATGTATCCCAAAATGAACAGTTTATCCATGAGTTAGTTGAGCATTGGTGCAAGATTAAGAAAAAAGTACTTCAGATATTACATTCATTAAAGTATGAATGAGGCCCAGGAACCTCCATCTTTAATTTACAACCTCAAAACTACAATCAGTGCATTAATGATTAAGAGTAAATGCATGTAAAAAGCTGTAAGAACATCTGATTAACACCTTTTTAAGATATTATGAATTATTTTGAGAATGACACCAATGTACAACAGACAGACAACATAATTTTTTCATGTAAATCCACATGATGGCTAGCTTTCAGACAAAAATATATAAATGTGTAACATCAGTTTCACCAATATCCCATCTGCTGTAAGAGGTGGATTTTGAAGACTGTATCTACAGACAGTTAGCAGATGGATCCTTTAAATCCTTCAGCTTTACTCCTAGGAGGTTGTCTCTCGATTCATCTT